>JASAUF010000171.1:2498333-3747500 GCA_030180095.1 Magnolia changhungtana
GGGCATGAAGTAACCATGAAAGTAGCCTCAATAATTCATAATATATGCTGCTGGAAGTGGCATACCTATCTTATACGCCATTGATGGTGCAGCAGGTGAAATGAGGATGTCATTTTTATCCAATGCCTTGAAGCTTTTTTACGAACCAAGGTCCTCACCTAAAACACTATTACAACAATAAGTTTCCAAATAAATGGCACAAGATATCTAAAAATTAACTTCTAGGTTTCTACAACACAACTGCTATTAAAACATTGGTACACTACGTAAAATTCACAGAACAACCTATAATGAAAAGCCTTTACAAAAATAAGCGTGGTTTTACTTTGGCACGTTTGTAATATGCATCATAATATCCACCAGAAAAGAGCATAAGTTCCCATTAAAATTCTCATCTTGACCTGAACAAAATGTGCAAGGTTGTTAGTCTGCCTGTAAAACTACCGGGCAACTGCCAATCTATTTTAGACTCCTTGTTCAAGCACTAAAACCATAATTTTGCAACAGCGGTGTAAATGAAATACACTACACTACAACAAAATTGGATTTTCCCAGCGGTCAAAACCGCCAAGCAAATGTCTAAAAAACCATGATAAAATCTGCGCGAGAAGGCAAACTGCCGGTAAAGGCTCGGTCGGTAAAGGTTTTACCGACGGCCATTAGCTTTTACCGCGGTTTTGTGGGTGCCCCTAAATCGTCAGTTATTTATTGTGTCGGCCCAAAAAGGAGGAAAAACTACGAGTAAAAGCCATAGAACCTATGTTACGAACAATCCGTAGCCTTTGCAATTTTTGTTGTTTCAGTTTTTCCTGCCCACTTTCACCGCTGGGAAAAAAATGATTGCAGGTATGGAAGCTGCAATTTATGTAAAATACAAAACATAAAATTCATGGATTGACTGATCTTTTAACAAACTTAAAAAGTAGCAATTTATGTAAAATACAGAGAATTAGGCTAAGGTATGGAAGCTGAAAGAGTGATTGCAGGTATTTGCTGGTTACAGTTGGACCCCCATTTCATAAGAGATATAGAGCAACGTTGTTGAATGCAATTGCTTATGCGCATGTGTGAAGAGATTGCATGTGCCATGATGGCATATGAGAGGGATTACGATGAGATCTAAACTTCGTTGTAATCACAATTAGAGATTGACAAAATGGTATGCAGCATCATAGAAGTGGTTCTAACTACTCTAAATAGCCATGTTATTTTTCTTCGCAGAATAAGACTGGGAGGATTGGCTGTGCCTTTTCCTGTCACAGAGAGGGTTTGTATCAGCATTGATGAAGCATGTAAATTTCAAATGTAAGCAAACATTAAAAAGAAATAAAGAAAAAGAAGACATGGAAGAGAGACAGGGTGTTGTACATGAGAAATAAATCTGTTATGTGAGCTAATCAAAGTAGGCATTGCACCACTCCCCACCTGGACATGGGAACAACATTAAGAAAGAAAAATAAGAACCCGATTCAGGTAAGATAAAAACTCTGAATCAACTGTAGAAAAATCAGAAGACTAAAGAAACCCATGTCAGAAATATTAAGAAAACTTTTATCTAATGGAGCACATCGAAGGATGACAGATCATTCTTACCAGTGAAAACAAATTTTCAGAAGCTTAATAGAATGCCTTTTCATGATCATTTTAGTTTGGGAAATAAATCTGAATTACTCGTATGGTTCTAAGAAAATGATACCAGAAAATGCCAATTGAATTAAATAGATATTCCATATTTAGCATGAACAATTTAATGAACTAATCATCAATGAGTATCAGTAGCTAGTTGCCCACCTCTTGCTTTTGTCCCAATTTTATATATTCTGGCACATCGTCAACAACAACTAAAGGCACCAAGTTACATGAAACCAAGGCTTTGACATAGTTTAGGTTCATTTTCCGCTTTTTCCTGCATAACATGAAATGGGCGTAAGTAATTGGATGAAGACCATCCATCCACCAAACTTGAAAACCCATGTTCCGAAAATAGAAACCAATGCTTCTATACTTATTACAAAATCTACATGATCCTTTGGAAAGTACCAAAATTCAATATGTTATATGAATCAAAACAAATCCTAACTTAAAATGCTGAGATGAGTGGGTTATACCCGAAGATGATAGCCAACAAGAAGGTTATTGATGGAAATAAGTTGGACATGACATATGCAAATGTCGACGAAGTTTGTTCTAGTCCAGTATAATACAATATCCTAGCAAGCACAGTCTTGAAACAAACCATAACAAAAAAAAACCCACAGAAAATCATGTGTATTAAAGACTACATTTAGTTGCAAATTCAGATGAACAACTTTTGTTTGTGAGATATCTGCTTCTTTCCATAATAGGTGAAACCTCACCCAATGTGCACATTGGCTTGATAATCTAATTATCTCCGGATGTGGCGTGCCAAATTTATGCCTATGCAGTGCTTGTGTCCAAATTAAATACATTCCAACCCATCGCATTCTCTAGTGTTCAAATATTGTTTTTTAAAATAATATTTATTGCATGGGAAATATCATCATTGCCAACTCAGCTATTTCAATTCCCTGTAAACAAAAAGTTATTTCAATAAATCATCCATCAGTTTAAATGACTGAGAAGATATGCCATAGCTGTTGGTAATTAAAAAATTAAAAAAAAAAAAAAAAAAAAGCAAAGGAAATCAGCTTGAGTAGAAAAGCTAAATTAACTTACTTAACAATTGAATGTGCTGCATTATCTTGCAAAGGATTTGGATAAGCCTGCAAAAGACAAATGTGCCAAAGCCCATTAGATAAACTTCTTTCAAAGGTTAATGGAAATATATAAATTCATTGTACAGTTCTAAGATCCAACCATTCAAAGAAAAATAGAATGGAAAATTAAATCTTCCTGCCATAATAATCCATAAAACATAAATAGTGAAATTTGACAAAGAAGAACAAGCTCATCAATCTCAGAAAGAGACATTATCTCTTTATCATCACATAAAACTGGAATAGGCAATGTTTTGAATGCATCATCCACCAGAGCGAGCTCAGTGTTAACAATGGATTCATAAAAGCTCCCAGCAGAGTTCATATCTTCTCTGAACATCTGCCCGATGTTTCTAGTTCACTGGCAACAACAACGACAACAACATAAAAATCCAAGCAATATTACATGCTAACAACAACAATTTTTTAAAAAGGGAGAAAGAGGAAAAACTTTAATAAAGTAGCAGAGAATGATGGATGATATACAAACACTTAGAAAATTAGAAATTGCATACCGGGTATAAAATAGTGGATTGCTAAGATCCACCATTTTAGGCTGGTCAATTCATGGTGGTTCATAGCGTACAAAATAGTGGAGTGCTAAGTAAAAAAATAGAAAACTTTTTTTTTTCTCTCTAGCTACACATTAGTTTTGTATGCTAGCCACAACTGATGAGTGAACCAACCTGATTTTCTTTAGAACGGAAGATCAGCAAAGCCTCTTCCTTATTGTCTTGAATCCTGATAAAATTTATAGTTTGAAATGAAAGTATTTTCTGTTTTGTTGCATTCAGTAAAGAAGTCCAAGACTCATGTCAGAACCTTCAATGAAGAGGAAACCGAGTAAGACAGTGATTGGATGATAATTTAAGCACTATACGCAAGTTTTCAATTCGGACAAGCGGCACCATGGTTCAGCAGTCCAGGTCATTGGTCCTTGCATGCCGCTATGGATAATATCCAGGGACATATTACTGGAGTAAAAGGAACACAACATTGCAACTTTGGATAATATTGAGCGCCATAGCTGTAGTAGGCATCAGCCCAAGAATAGTCAAAGACGAATTCTCCATACGAGTGACTGCAATTCAAAGTAACTAAAATAGTTCAACTGCTATCAAACAGAAGCAACTAAAAACTTATTGTATAGATAGATAGATAGATAGATAGATAGATAGGTAGGTAGGTAGGTAGGCAGAGAGAGAGAGAGAGAGAGAGAGATGAAATTCTCACCATTTCTAGTGCCCCCGTGATAACTCCACTAAAGATGTTGCAATAACATTGGCCTTGGCATGTATCAGAAGCTCAACAAAGTTTACCAGAGGTTTATCTTCCAAAACAAGACTGCAACTTGTCCCATCAGCATCCCAATTCATTGCAGAAGCAGTGACCCCTAAGAACATTTTGAAACCAACTTGTTCAAAAGCATCAAAAGAGCCATTATCATTGCCTATCCATACTATTAGAGCATATTGAAAAGGAACTGGTTGAAAAAAAAAAAAGGAACCATTTTCATATAAGCGTAAAAAGAATGCTCAACTAAGCAAACCACATGACCAAATGACCCTTGCATGTTGCAAGCCAGCAACCATGTTATAAACTTAACAGACCCTCACCCATGACTGAGAAGAAGCGGATGCACGAAGGACCCCACTGTGTGTGTGTGTGTGTGGATCATCACACTTTTTACCAAAAAGCTAAGAAACTTCTCTACCATGGTATTTAATAATGGGTGTCAATCAAAGTATGTTTTTAAGAATTCATTAAAAAAAAAAAAAAAAAGATGTGGGAAGAAGAAATTACCTGCATTAGGTGAAACACATACATCAGAAAATAGTGGGGAGAATGATGCCCACCGTTGAAACCTTCTTAGGACTACCATGATGCTAATAAGAGGCTTACAATCTTTTTATATTTGCAAGGCATATGTGTGTATGCCTCAAGATAAAACATCTGTAATTTCAAAGTTGCCACTGGAAGTACACTTGCCTACCATGGCTGCAGATCAGTTCACCACATTTACCAATTCAAGATCATTTCTAGAGATAAAATACTACAATCCACATTTACCATCGAATACTACTCACAATCATTCAATCAAAGAATCAAGAACACATTGCATAAATTATTGCCAAACAAAAGAATAGACACTTACTAGAAGTTGGAAGAACAATTTTAACTTGTATGCACATTCCAAAATATTAATTTATGAAGTTTTATCATACTCACAATATGTCATCTCTTCATGTATCGCATAAGATTCAAACTTTTGGTGATTATCCAAGTCATCACATGTCAATAATCATGTTTTCTTTTATAGGAGACCTGCAATGTAATTTATGATCAACTCAATGTTGGCCATAAACTAGACATAGTATTGACTAATAAAGAAAATTAATGCATTATATAAAAGAGATATCCAAATCAAAATAAATTTCACGAGTTACTTTGTTTGAATTATTGGAACAATGCAATATTCTGAAAAGGTGAATTGCATGTCTAGAACTCCCTCATTGCCCCGCACTTCATGGTTCACCCTAAAAAGATAACAACGGTTCATTTGCTTTTAATTACATTGAAAATTGAAAAAATGAAACAGGCCCTAAAAGTGAAGTGTGCATGATTCATACAAACTTGTGTTCAAATAATCAACTTGCTATTTAATTTGATGTTACAGACAAAGATCTTTGGTATCAACCATAAGCATTCGAAAAGGTATAGAAAAACAATGCCAAGTAAAAAGAACTAATCCAAGACAAGCTCGATGTAGAAATTTGATAAGCTTAAACTCAAATTTGAAACACAATTTCATATAAGTAACATATGTTTGCTATCCCAAGTCCCAACTTTAATCCAAGATCACAATAGGATATGCTTTACAAAAAAACAGTTTTTTTCTTGTAGTACCTTAACGTGACATGAGCATGAAAGGGGTTCAAGAATCATGTTGTTGTGTAAAAATCACAATCTATTTAATATGCACAATTCTAATTAATATAATGTTGTAAAAAACATGACTATCAAATGAGTCCCTCTCCACATTGATTCATCGAATCACACTCAAATCTTGTGTTTTGATCTCCAAAACAAGGCGTGGTTCTGGTTGAAAATGAGTTCATAGGCTTACTATACCTTCAAATAAAGAAAATACCTCGACAAGTACATAAGGAGCTATACAACTATCCAATACAACTTAATTACATAAATAAAATCCATGACTAATATTAACAGTAACAGAAACATAAGAACCTCATATGATTACTAAACTTGAGAGGTTCTTTTTTAGAGATAACTTGAGAGAATGGTTTGAAGTCCAATAAGTATGTGTTCAACCAGAATTAAATACGTCTGTAAATATACAGAAGGCATAACATCAAGAGAATTGTAATGCCAGAAATTATAGTACAAAATACCACGACGCAATAATAGAAAGGATCATGCCTGAACATAACTACACCGACCCAGAATTGCATAACATCTGCACCTAGAAGTTTCAGTCCAAAATCAACACGTGACTATCAACAAAGGCAACATATCAAAAGGAAAAAGCTAAATTAAAGAAGAAAAAGGAAAAAGAAAAGACATGGGTTGGGCCTTACTTTCTACTGGTTTCGTAGAGCCAACTTTCTCTGTTGTGTTTGTTGCTTCTGTATCTGCATGGTTCAAGTTTCAAAGAACAGGATGTAGTCATTGGACCATGGATTAGTTGGGAAAGAAATATCGGTAAATAAAAACAAAAGACAATTTACTAGAATGTATGATTTATTCAAGTTCCATTTAGTGCCATCCCCACATGGACAAGGCTATACATAAAAATAGAAGTAGCTGAATAACTATGACCATCTGATTGTTGCAAGCTTTGCTATAAAATGAGGCAGTTGCTCATGTCTTGATTTTATGCCACTTGATCGTATGGCTAACAATCGATTGCTTTTCTTTTGGTACATGGTCCATCCATGTGGTGGTCCACAAAATCATTGGTCGTGACCACCATGCACATGCCACATGCACAACAGATATTTTGGTGCATATTTCATGGAACCCCATGACATGTGGACTCCAAGGAGGGTGATTTCAATAATAGGAGCTCCTAAGGCATTAAGTTACCAAGAATTAAGGATGGTGTTCCCTTCAACGCAAGAAGCTTCAGTAAATTGAAGGAAGAACTATATATAAAAAATAAATTAGTGAAATGCGTACTACTAGACTTTTGTGGATTTGAACACTGCATGCAGATGAAGATTCCCAAATTTACACTTGCCCATTGTGGACCTCTGCATGAAACTAAACTAATCAAATCATTTGCAAATAATTAGTGAAACAATTAGTTTTCCTATTTCAGAACAACATGCATCACATCACAACATTGCCCGTGTGAACTAAAGTACAATTCAAAATACATTCCCATTGATTCAGAACTGATGCATATGAAAATTTTCATACGAGGAACGAAAACATGATCTTGAATCAGATAAGCTTCTCATATCCCCACTTTAGAAAAAAGAAATCACTTATTTGACATAAATTAGTTATTGATAGAGGACCCATAGCTCACATGTCACAATGTGGCACCCTTATATAAGATCCAAGTCGCCCATCGACGAGGCCAAAATGTAACTCTCTCGAACAAAAAATGAGGCCAATCCACTCATCCATGGGCCACACATGTATACAGAGTTCAGACAATTGGTTAATTTCGGTTAATTGTCCATTTATTTTGTCCAAGTCTAGCCCGTCTGATGAGAGGTCCATTTATTTTGTCCAAGTCTAGCATGTTTGATGAGAGATTTTCATTTATTAAATTTCTATTGTCATGGGAGATTTTCTCTAACTGGATGCTAAGGATACTTTCTGTTAAATTAATTAGACAGCAAAGAAAAAGAAAACACAGTGAAATCATGTACCAGCTCTATTGTTGCCTCATTTTCTGTAGCCAAGGCCCTCAATTGAATTTCTTTATCTTGTTCCCTTCTGAAAGCTCCAACAAGAGCAGCTTCATAGTGTCTTTTCTGCAAATACAAAATCATAACAATAAGCATATAATAGGCTGTCCTAGACTGTAACCTCTAGAGAAGAAATAAGATTAAGAGCTCTGCTATGCCCACACGTGCCAATCCCACCCTATCCACCCTATCCCCAGAGATTCTGCAAATCATTCCTCTCTAAAAACAGATCCATAAAAAATAATCGGATCAAAATCCAACGAAATCTCTCAAAATCGAGAGACGAGCTGGATTCAAATCAAAACAGATCAAGCACCAAAAATCGAGAAAATAATAATAAAATAAACCCTAAGTGGAAAAAATTGGAAAAAAAAAAAGCTCACCGTCTTTTAAGGATCTAATAATTGGAGATATATATATATATATATATATATATATATATATATATATAGAGAGAGAGAGAGAGAGAGAGAGAGAGAACGTAGATCTAATGATCCGACGATTTCAAGGGTTCGGAGGATAAGGTAGAGCCGAACGTGGATTTTACAAGCTTCCTCTAGAGATCGAAAGCTCATGGAAGAGATGGAGAGCCGTTTCCTTTGGAGATGAAAATCTCGAAGAAGAGAAGATGAAGAGCTGATGAAAGCGGATTACATCCTACTTTTTCCTGGAGTGCCACCAGCTATTCAGTAGAGACAGATGAATCGATTGAAATCTCAAACCAGAAATAGAAGGGATTTCAAGGCATAGATAGTGAAATCAAATTCGATTCCGATTTTGAATTTCGTTTTTTGTAAAATCGTTAAAGAGAAAGGAATCGAGCTTACCTTGGCGATCCAAAGCGATTTGGATCGGATCTAAATGATAAGGAGATCTTCTAGCAGCTCTCCTTCTTCCAATCGAGAGAGAGAGAGAGAGAGAGAGAGAGAGAGAGAGAGAGAGAATGGATCGAGGGCGTGGATTAGAGAGAGAGAGAGAGAGAGAGAGAGAGAGAGAGAGAGAGAGAGAGAGAGAGAGAGTGTGGATGGAAGCAGGGAGGAAGAAGTGAGGTTGGGTTTTTTTTTTTTTTATAACACATGGTACACATTCCACACGTGCACGTTCGTGGGACTGCATGATGAAGAGGAAATAAATCCAGTCCATTCATCATGTAGATCTCACCGTATATATGCTTCTATATAGATATAAAGGTGGTCCGCTCATTTTTTTGGGCCACTAAATCAGAAGTAAATGGACGTGTTATAAAACTTTAGTTGATTTTTTTTTTCACAATGGTATTTTTTTCAATTAATTGTGGCCCAGTTTAGTGGACCGATCTGGTTCTGGGATAGTGAATCTATATAATGGTGCCCTTCCAATGAATGGCTTGGATTTTGCAATCGTGTGCCATCTTTGGTGTATTTCTTTGGCATGTGCGTTAGTTGAAGTTTACACGTTGAGAAGCTTCTAAGTGGACCGTTGTACTTGTACTTAAAAGGAGTGAAATTATACATGGGTCAGTGATTCAAACCGATGAAGATAAGGACCCCACTATAAATGGACAATAAATTAAAAAAATTCTCTGGATGGAGAGATCCTGACCCTTGTAAGAAATAAAATGTGGCAATATTCCACATTCCACGGATAGAATATAGAAGACCATTTTTATGGGGGATGGTTATCCAATAGGCTATCCAGAGTGAGGTCCTTCATATCAACGGTTTGGATCAAGCGGAAGTGGGCTACTCTGGTAAGAAAAAGAGTAAACACTGTGAAATATTAATCTCTTTTTTTTTTCTCTGTTTTTTTTTTTTTATTATGAAATAGGCTTTTGGCCTCGGTTCTAAGCAACCGAAGCTAAAAAGTACACTTTTACCCTCGGTTACTATGTAACTGAGGCTAAAAGGTATCCTTAGTTGGTGATTTATTTCTCACCGCTAATCTTTAAAAAAAAAAGTGTAAGATCACCTGATGAATGGACCTAATATTAATCATGTGTTCGAAGTCAGCTCGTGTGACACGAAGGCTTCTTACATCTCACACAAGTGAGTGAACTTATATTTTCTCTTTAATAACATTAATACTCTGGAGAGCATGAACAACCATATACACATTCACAAAGGTTTCTTTATAAGCGCCCGTATTCACCTCAATCCAATCTGTTCAAATTACGAGGCCCATTGTAATTGGTCAATAATGTAAAAAATTTGCATCAAACAAATGATCCTATCTGTCTAATTGCTTTCATAAAATAAACGGTATAAATGTTAAGTAGCAAACTCTGAAATTCAAATATGAACGCTTACAAAGATGAGTGCCCAACAAACAAATTATTATGGTGAGGCCCACAAATTCTGATGGACGGGTCTCCACTGGAGCTTAAACCAAAGAACACGCTTACAAAGATGAGTGCCCAACAAGTAAATTATCCTTTTTTTATTCTTAATTTTTCAAAAAACAGTTAATTCTTTATTTTTTAAAAGTTATCAAAATTTTAAAAAATTCTTAGTTCTTAGGAAGTTTTTAAAAGTTCTCAAATTTTAAAAAAGTAGACTTTTGGCCTCGGTTCCTACGTAATTGAGGTAAAATAACAAACTTTTGGCCTCGGTTCCTATGCAACTGAGGCAAAATAGTAATCTTTTGGCCTCGGTTCCTATGCAATTGAGGCTAAAAAGTAGACTTGTGACCTCTGTTCATATGCAGCTGAGGCTAGAAAGTAGACCTTTGGCCTTGGTTCCTATACAACTGAGGTAAAATAGTAGACTTTTGGCCTCGGTTCCTATGCAATTGAGGCTAAAAAATAGACTTTTGGCCTCCATTTTTTCAACCGAGGCAAAAGGGAAGACTTTTGGCCCCAGTTTCTCACCAACCGAGGCAAAAGGGTAGACTTTTGGCCTCAATTACTCACCAACCGAGGCAAAAGGGCCCACTTTTGGCCTCAGTTTTCACCAACCGAGGCAAAAGGGCAGACTTCTGGCCTCAGTTTCTCACCAACCGAGGTAAAAGTGCAGACTTTTGGCCTCAATTTCTCAACAACCGAGGCAAAAGGGCAGACTTTTGCCTCAGTTCTCAACAACCGAGGCAAAATGGTAGACTTTTGGCATCAGTTTCTCACCAACCGAGGCAAAAGGACAGACTTTTAGCTTCAGTTTCTCATTAACCGAGGCAATAGGGCAGAGTTTTGGCCTCAGTTCTCAACAACTGAGGCAAAATGGTAGACTTTTAGCCTCAGTTGCTCACCAACCGAGGCAAAAGGGCAGACTTTTAGCCTCAATTGCTCACCAACCGAGGCAAAATAACAGACTTTTGACCTCAGTTTCTCATCAACCGAGGCAAAAAGTGAATTTTTAGCCTCGATTCCTTTACAACCGAGGCTAAAAACCATATTTAGCCTCCTTTTTTTTGAACTGAGGCTAAAGGCCTACTTTCTTGTAGTGTGTTGGCATTGCTTGCAAGAAGGTAAGAATACAGATGCTTGAAATGATAGGACACTTGAATGAAGACAGCTTTAGGGATGGAAGAGATCTTCTCCGAAGAGTATAGGACGATTGATTAAAGAGAGCTTTAGCATACAAGTATGCTTTCTAGAACATGTTTATATCATACATGAGCGATGTTCGCATACAACCGTTTGCGTGATAAATTAGTGTCCACCACCTATCATATACATGTTACATCCAACCAATGCAATAGGTTGGACCCACCTTTTGGATGGGGTGGATGTTGCTGGCACATAATAATAAGTATGCTCTGCTGATGAGTGGATGGGATTTGTTTTCTGATAAGGTGATTCTTATGGTGGGGCAAACCTATTGGACGGGGTGAATGTCGCATGCACCTGATAGGTTGAAAGGATGAGATGGATGTACGGTGACCCATCGTACAACCAGTTGGATTTGAACATTTCTCATACACACACTAAGAAAAATACAAGTGCTTGTTTCCTTGCAAGAGGATGAGAAGACACGTAGATTACGACCCATTCAAGTTATAAAACTAGGGGAGATTATGCAATGGGCATCCGATGCCATACCGAACTTTTTCCATCTCATTATCTGAACCGTCCATTACGTCAAGACTACTCCTGCTCCACTGCTCTGCAAAAATCATAATAATCGGACCGTCCTATAACTTGTACAAATGATCTTGTACAACCTTTTTTGCACGCCCACCGAGTGGACAGTTTGGATCATCTGAGCAGTATTAGCTCTTTGAGTAGACAGTTTAGAACATCTGATCAGTATTAGTTCTAAGAGTTGGTTCGACCTAATGGACGGTCCAGATAGGTGATGTGGATGGCAATTAATTCAATTCAAAGTAGGTGCATGGTGAGGCTTCCATACTCTTCTGCATCATTTCTTTTTTCAAATGAACGACTCCCATTGAAGGAAGCTTCGTGGAAGCAAACTATGTCATATCATAAAAAAGGGGTGAATGCTATGCAGCAGAACATGCGCATGGGCCACACACGTGCGCCTAAGAATAAGTGGTGGCAATGAGCCAGACAAGCATAGGCCTGACCCGGCCCTACACTTAACATCGTAAAGCCCGAGTCCGATCCAAGTCTAGAACTGGCTTAGCAGATGGGCCCAAGTTGAAGCCTGAAAATTTTGTTCCGAACCCACCTTGGTCTGAAATTTGATAAAATCCCACTTAATGTTCCTAATCTATCCATTGATAAAAGAAAAATCAGTAGTCTACATTGAAGATGCATAGTTGATTAATCATGAATTAAAATGAGATATTTGTAGAATATAAGACATGTAGACATGTGAGAATTGCCTAATCAAGATTAATTGGCATACTTGAAAGTTGGGCAGGCCAAGGTCGGATGGGCAAATTTGGCTAAAATGACTTGAGCTCAAGCCTAAACCGAATATTTAAACTGGCCATGCATGCCAGGCCCAAGCCTCACTTAAAGCAGAATGAGTACATCAGATCCTGATCCAAAGCTTGGTCCGACCCACAGCCTCCCTTAACAGAAAGGCATGCTAAAGACAAACACCACATGCCCCTATAGACCATGTCATATCTATTTTGTCCATTCAATTTATCATCTAATAAGTTTTAGTATTTTATTTAGGGTGTGTGTGGTGTACTTAAATTGCAACCAGACAAGATATCTCAATGGAATGAACCCGCATCCTCTCAGCTCTGAAATCGCGATGCATGGGATTCTTGATACTGCAATAACCAGAACTCAAGTTTTGGTTAAGGTTAGACATTAAGGTTGGAACCTCTAAAAGTAGACTTGACAACATAACTCCATAATCGACTTTTAAATGGGTCAAATTTGGACCACCCAAAAAGAGACCTGACCCACTTCTATATCATGGCATAAAATGAGAGAACCCGCACTTTTATATGTTGGAAAAATTACACAAATAATATTTTTTTGTAAAATATGAAAACCGAAAATCCAAGTTGATTTGAAATAAGGACAAGCTAAAGCACGTTCAGAATGTGTCCATGACACAAAAGTTCATCTTCAACTCGTTTGGTGCGGGTAGCAACTTGTTCGGGTGTGTTAGTTTCAGTTGTTTTAGGTAACGGTTGCAAGTTTGGATCTAAGATGTAGTAGATCTTTAGCGCCGTCAGAAGAAATATGAGCTTGTCTTGCCACCTTGTAAAATTGGTTTCATCGAACCGGTCAAGACAAATCAAGTCCTGATTCATCAACTCCATCGACGATACAGTATCGGCTTCCATCAATTTAAAATAACGCTTTAAGATTGTTAAGAAAATTACAGAAATAATATTTTCTGTAAAATATGAAAATCGAAAATCCAAGTTGATCTGAAATAAGGACAGGTTGAAGCACGTTTAGAACACTGTCCTGTCCTTAAAGTGTTATTTACCCCTACTCGAGTGAATTGAGTATGCTGAAAGGTTACAGGCAAACCGCTTCTTGAATACGACGAGCCTGATGTGGGTTTACGTTCAGCAAATACGAAGGCCCACTAATGGAACTCTATTACACCGTATGGCAGAAGTAAAGAAAAAATGAAAAATCCCAGAAGAAAAAGAGAGAAGAAGATTTCTGTGAATAAGACCACTATACTTGTCTGTTCTTTCTATTCTTTAGCTACTAGTTCAGTTGAACCGTTCTAGACCACACCGCTGGTCTAATTTTCAACCAATGGTTCAGACGAATTATGCTGTATTGTTGGAATCACTGATCTAATGGAGTAAAGAGGCTATCGTTCGTATGGTTATGCTGGAGTGAGTTGTGATTGATTGGAAACCCATCTAGGCTCTCTTTATATAGGCTATAGTGGTTGGGGGGTTATGGTCCAGTGACATAAATCTCATTAATCCATTTCTAGTTGTTGAAAAACTAGCCATTATTTAGCTATTTCTTACTGTTGTGCATGACTCATAATAACAGCTGCATGTTAACTGTTGTTAAAGCTGACTAGCCGTTTTCTAGCTGTTGGGCTAGCCATGTAGCAGTTTCATCATGGCTCTGCAATGAATTGCATATCTGTTACAAATCTGCTGCAACAGTCCTATTCCAATCTCTATATATACTGAGGGACCTTTCTCTCAGCCCTATAGTCTCTTTCCAACCAGCCACATGCCTTAGCCACTTAGTCGCACCGCGACTCGTTTCGGTTCCTGTAAGGTCATGAAGGTGCGACCTTTTGCGACACGATGCGGCCACTAGCACCTCTACAACCACACTGCCTCACATGCCCACGCCCTCACACCGAGACCGTGCCTATGCCCGAGCCCGAGTGCCGGCGCAAGCGCCCGCAGGTGTTCCAGTGCGTAAGCTCCATAGTCCATGAACTAAGTAAGCAAATATTATAGCACTCCAACACTTTTATTTAAATCCAAAAAACTTCTCCTCTTTTTCCAATGTGGGACTATTCCCAAAACCCACAAAAAAGGTGTTTTTCAAATGCTTTTTATATAAAATATATATTATTTATTATTATTAAAAAATCAATATTTTACAACACTATATCATAATGAGAGAGAGAGAGAGAGAGAGACTGGACAAAACCTCTGTCTTGCACACCCAAGGCAGCTAGGGTCAAGTTTGATCTGCTTCCTTGTAATATCACTCTTATTCAAAGCAAATGTCAGTTTCAGTGGCTCCTACCTCACGATTAGGCTTTTTTAGGCTTGTATGGAGTTCATAGATCTAAAAAGGATGAAGAAAATTAACCATGGCAATAACATTTCATTGGAATTTAGAAATAGGAAAGAGCAATATGGAAGGCCAAAAAGCTAGTTCACCTTATAACCCCATATGATCTGATAGGGATGGACATGTAAAGAAATGGAGTTGAAACTCAGATTAGCAGTTCAATTGCTTCAATAACCTTACATGATAGTAAATAGAAACTAACGATCCATTAAATAGGAGTCTGTAATACTTAAAAAGTCAGGTTGAAGTCAAAACCAAAATCAGCCATCCCATACATTTGATGGGTTGATACTAGCCCCATACAGAAATCTAACCCGTTTATGACATGGGTCACATAAGGTCATCGGGTACGTATGTGAAGGTCAGCGGGTACCTGAAGCTAGGAGTACCCAATGAACCTGATGCCGAACCCAACCCAATTTTAACGAGTTCAGATACAATGGATTAGACCAATTTAGAAATTAAGTTTGGGTCTAAACAATGGATTTGTCCAAAATTTTATTTATCTTGTTTTCGGTTGGGTCAAGCAAGGTCATCTGGCCCAACCCATTAATAATCCATGTGAACGGGTAGGGTTTTAATAGTCAAAACTTTTTACCATTTGGAAAAAAGGTTTAAACATTCGTTAGTGTTCCATATCTGTAAATTGAGACAACAATCTTTTGTTTGTTAAATAAGGAATGGCACAATGCAACGAGAAACCATTTAGAAATTAGGAATGTCACAATATAACAAAAGAACATAACTTTATTGTTAGAAAACTAAACATGTCGACATCACCCAAAAAACCAATGGTATAGATCGATGAACCATAGGTTCCACTTGTTGAGACTCAAATGGTTGGGTTGGGTCAGGTCTAGGGTTGCCTTATACATGACCAATTTAGGAATCCAATTGTAGTTTTGGACCTAGATCCAACCCATTAAAAATTAAGTTTCGTCTAGGTCATGTTGAAGTCAAAATCACCCGACATATCAATTTAATGGGTCAATATTGGGCCCCTACCCGAATTTGGCCATTTATCACACAGGTTGCATTAGGGCTAGTAGGGTTGCCAATGGGTTCCCAAAGCAAGGGGAACCCGATAGATCTCATCCACAAATTCAACCTAATTTTAACGAATAGAGATCTAATAAATTGGACCCGTAGTTAATCTCGTCCAAAGCCAAGGGAGGTACATAGAATTTGCTAAAGATCTAACAATGGATCTTTGCTATGGGATGGCATAAGAGAGATCAATGAAGTAACTCAGATGGGTCTGACCATGTAGTTATTTGCAAAAATCAAGCCTTTTCACTTCAAGTGGCCGACACTACAAGAAACATGCACAGACACAAAACTTTGATAAGGCTCTATAGCCATCCTTTTTTTTTTTTTCTTTTTTTCTTTTTTTAAGGGGATCCGCCATCCATTTCTTTCATGAATTTTTGTTAACATCTTTAGCCAAGGGAATCTTCACAGTTGGACCAAACTTATGGACAAAGACCGGATCTCAAATGTAATCATGACGATTCCCAACATTTATAGAAAAAAAAAAAAAAAAAAAAAAGGAAAAGAAAAAATGGTGTTTGTGTACCTTATGATACCACAACATAAAACAAACAACAATGCAATTTGATGAAGAGAGAGCACAAAACTCCCACAGAACAGTGCAGTTCTACATGAGCCCAATTAAAATAATCAGGATGTAGAGATGATATTAGCATCTTACAAATATTAAGAACAGAATAAGAAAACCTAAAGTTGGGTTGCAAAATCACAAATGGCAGTATCTGTTTCTTTGGAAAAAAAAAAAAACAAAACAAAAAAAAAAAAAAAAGAAAAAAAAAAAAAGAACCCAAATCAAGTTTTTTGAGAGGGATGGGAAATTGAAGATGGGACCCAATACAATAAAACCTTCTTAAACATATTCTAGCTAGGTCAATCGCCATGATAAAGGAAGCATGTCAAAACAGCGAGCCTAAAAAGTGTGCACATGTCCAACACAAGTTGTCTCTATTCCAAGGTATGCATTTTAATATTTTCATGCCCACTTAACCATTTCTTACAAACAGACCATTTGTTAGTGGTGTTTTCAGATACACCAATTCTTTTGTGGATAACCACTTATCAACGCTTGATAGGATAAAGATTCACGAACAAAAATGAATGGAATGCATTTTACTCAAGGACTTCTCATAGATAAACTTCCAAAGGAGTTTAGAAAAAGTACGCTTTTACAACTAGACATCCTTATGGTTAATTGGAAAATAAAAATAACAACATTACGATGTGAAATAACTAAAACTCCATTACGATGTAAACTATAGCATTTGAAAACAATCCAAAAGTGTCAGAGGCTCCAACAATGTTGTTTCTTCTCTAGATTTGTGTCAGTCAAGCAAAGACCATATAGATTAATTACTTAGTGATAAGTTGTAGTAGGAGCAATTGTTGAAGATACCATATGATCATGAATGGGAGATTGTAGTCATGATGTTAGTTTCACATGCATTATCAACACGAAAGGGCCCGGAAAAAATAATTTAAGTGGAAAAGCAAAATATCTTTATTAAAAAAATAAGCTATTTCTTAAGAAGAGTCCACCATTTGTATAAAAAAGTTTATGTAGCAAGGTGACACTATCGAAGTTAGATTGGCCATTGTCTTACTTTCAAATGCTCGAGTTTACATAGAGAATAACTTTCAAATGAGATTTCAGAGAAGTACCCTTAGTATTAGAACTAACGTCCCTCATGTTAATTAGCCGAAAAAAAATACATCATTACGATGTTAAAAAAAAAAAAAAAAAAACCAACAAACATTGGATTCCATAGTTTCAAAAGTAAAATATTACCTAAGCTTTATGTCAAGTCCAACATTTGAGAACACCCCATAAGAATCAAAGGCTCCAACTGTGTTGGTTCTTCTCGATATTTGGGTCAAACAATACACATGCATAATCGATATAGAAGCAATTGATCAATGATACAAGTTGTAGGATGTTATACAAGTTTTAGTCCAGGACAAGGTGAGGTTGGCCCTAATGAACTTGTTTCTAGCTCAGGCTTACTGCTATATGATATGTGCATGCTGGGCTCATATTGGGTTAAGGCCTTAGGTCCTAAACTTTGGGTCAAGGATGAGCCTAGATAGGCTTAGACCAAACTTGGCCCAATGCCAACCTTAATTCTCATAGTTGTAATCCATTCAGTTAATTAGGCTTTAGTAAGGAATCATTAACCAAATACTAAAATACTACTCCAAATGATGACCATAAGACTTACCTAAAAACTAAAGGAATTTGCTCGTAAGACAGCTGAATCCACCTTATACACTTGCCATTTATATGAAGAACACAGGCTAGATGAACAACCAACATCATCCCCCATGGCACCTTTCATCATCATCACTTGGACCATCTTGGACATACAAGTAGTAGGGAATCCTTTCTGTTGGATTAGAACCTTCCAACATTTAAACATCCTTTAATGGGCAAGCAGAGAATTGATAGAGAATATTATTTTTGGTGAGAATCGTTTGGTAGTGAATTCTGGACAAAGTTCAAAAGAAGATTATTTCATACCTAATTTGTCTTCATGCACTTTGGTAGTCCATGTCACACCCCAAACTCTGAAACTGGACTCACAGAATTCCCGATCGCCAAATCCGGCGCCAACAACCTCTGTAGTGCCCCATTCTCAGCTTCCAGCACCTATACGCCAGATTCCGATCATGTGATCCTACAAGGAAGATTTTTAGTGTGATTTTTTTTTTGTAATGGAGCATAACTGCAAGTATAACCAAGTCATAAATGATAACATCAACACCACATATCCACTAATATAAACATTCGAGTACAATGCTGAAAGGGAAATATAAGGTAAATGTCAAAAGCTCCAGAAGCTCTACCGTATGCTCCTGCCTCAACTCAATCGTGTCCTATCGTCACCTGCACGCATCTATCGTGCATAAGCTTATAGAAAGCTCAGAGGGTGGTGTACATGTGTGCGCAAGATAAGTGTCAAGTACACAAATATCGGCGTAAGTGGAATACTAGCAAGGCTATAAGTCATTCAATATCAAAGTATGCAATACAGATCGGCTATGCAATACAGAGTCATAATGAGCCAAATATTAGATATCAAGGATGCAATACAATATGCAATTCTGAAGAGCCACAAATACCGTCTGCCTTATTTAGGTTATGCAATACAGAAGCATAGTAAACCAAATGCTATGTGCTGAGGATTCAATGCAATATGCAGTGCGAAAGAAATGACCAAGTTGGAATGTGAAGTCGGGATGATAGTAGGTAGTATCGCAAGTTGTGGGGTCCATCATAAGAGACTTCTATCCAAACCAGTCATATACCTAAATTTGGATAGCTAGACTCAATGTGGTAAACTCCTTATCTCAGGTTAGTCACGCGTCAAACCAAAATTCTGGCCATGCAAAGGTACACATATCAAATTAGTTGCACACCACCAGCCCGAGTGGATAGTGAATGAATGAATGAATGAGTAGAATGCTGAGTATGTAACTCCTGCTCAATAAGTCCCTATATCAGTACCGTAGTTCTTTAGGATCATCACCGGGGTCTAGTACATTCTACACCACCTGCCACCCAATCAAGCGCACGACTGGGTAAGTGGAAGAGACCTCACTATCCGCCTACCAATATCGGCCCTGCTCGTCGATAGCGGACCCATTTATAAGTTGGTCAGACTCAGCCTAACATTGCTTACTCCCTCGGGCGGGTAAGGCCACACTCCCTTCCAATCGACCACGACACAGTAGGAGACGCGGACTATTAGTATACGACTATCATGCGCTCATGTATTTCCACTCGGTCTAGACATTGGAGCGTCCTCTGGTACCAAAAGAGGGTTTAATGACTTTCACCCGGGGACATCTTTGACACCCCATGTAGAAAAAGATTTATAGTGTCCCATCTGGCTGCGTACGATATGCCTGTGGAGGCTACGGCCCTGATGTCGTTAAGGCGTACGGTGGTCGTATCACAAAATGTGAGATGTATGAGTCATACCTTCCAGTCATGCATTAAACTTGCACGTACCGCGCTCTCATGTTGGGTAACTCTGTCTCTCAAGGAGTCCCATAAACAATTAGCCCAATGGCACATGTTATGCTCAATCACTCCTCATAAAAAGCATGCGGATGATGCGTATGTGCATGTATCATGATATAATACTATACATGTTCTCAGTGTGTCCTACTAGACTAAGTACACTTAGCATGACTATCAGATAAGGCAGACAATAATAAACCACGATCGGCTTTCACCGGTTTGTCACATACCAAGATTATGAACTAAATGACATCCTTCTTCTATAACTATAGGAGTCCATGTGGCATATCCCACTTTAGCCTTCTAAGGTACTGATATATCATATATTCCAAGACGGGGTCCACTGGAAGGAAAACAGATCTTGCCCATACATCGAGATAGGCTCTACACAAAGGGTATACTAAATCTGGTACCACATATTCTCCCATATACGGCAAGAGGTAATGGTGTACTAGCGTCAAGGATAGGCCTCACACTTGTCCTAAAGAAGTAAATGGATGGTGTGACGATATATACGTGACACTGAGGTCCTAGTAATTGGATATAAGGATAAGATATGTCTCATGGGGCGAGTCAAGTAGGTAAACAACAAGTGGGTTTCCTCACTTCCTTTATCATGACAACTGGGCTTTCCTATGAGGGCCTGATACGAATATAAGGTGGCCCTTGGTAGGATCCACACATCCAGGGCTACATAACCCTACAAATGGTCCTGCTCATCATCTAAGTGGCCACGGGTTTGGTTCACTAAGCTCGGACAAACACATGCATCTAGGTGGGCCACATTCCCTATGGAAGGTTGGTACGAACACAAGATGGGCTCCAAGGCTTGGGTGGTCCTACAGGGTATGATGGAAAACATCATTATTAAATGGAGATCCAACGGATTGGGGTAGCCTAATCAAGGGAAGATGGGTAATATAATCATCAATGGGGGCCCAACGGTTTGGGTTAGCCTATTAAGGGGAGATGTGGATGGGCCTAACAACGCGCCCCAGGGAGAGTTACAATGTGGACATTTAACCATCATTGTTCTTATAATGTGGACATTAAACCATCATTGCTCCCAAGGCATGGCTCATTTAATATCAGCTAGGAACATAGATGGGCATCATAAATATCATTATATACATCCTGGTGGAATCACACATCACAATGGGCCTCATATACATCACCTTGGGCCTCACACAAGGGCTTTATATACATCGCATTGGGCCTCACTCATGGGCTTCATATAGATCACATTGGGCCTCATACTTGGGCCTCAAATACATTACAAAGGGCCGCATCACATGTGCCTAATACACATCATGATGGGCTGCATCACATGGGCCTAATACACATCACAATGGGCCGCATCACATGGGCCACATATACATCATAATGGGCCACATCCCATGAGCCTCATGTACATCACAATGGGTCTTAAAGACAGGCCGCATGTTCATTCTAATGAAACTCATACAAGGCCCTCATAAACATCACAATGGGTCTTATACACAGGTCGCAAATACGTCACAATGGGCCACATCCATGGGCCTCAAATACATCGCATTAAGCCTCATATACGGGCCTCAAATGCATCTCATTGGGCCTCAAACATGGTCGCATACACATCAAGTGGGACCCACCATCCTAACTGGATTATCTGCACCATTCATCTATTTTAGAGATCACTTTAGAGCATTACCTAAAAAATGAATCATATCAAAAGATCATCTGGACCATACCACAAATAGCAGTGAAGATCACTACGCCAAAATTGTGGATTTGTGATTGGCTAAATTCGTCGTAAAACCGAATAAATGACGGATTTCGTCCGTCGTTTGGTCCGTCGCTGTTTACTGGGTCCTTTTTTTTCCGACGGATAAAATTAAGGTCCATCGTTGATTACCGACGGATAAGATCTGTTGCGGAAAAATAAAAAATTCGTCATTAAAATTCAAAAAACTACCTTTATTATTCGTCGTTTAAAATATTAGTGACGGATAAGGTCTGTCGCTAATATGAGGAGAGTAACGGACTCAAATCCGTTGTTTTCTTGTTCAGAAATTAGCGACGGATTTGGTCTGTCACTAAATAAAAAAAATATCGGTAGATCTTATTTTATTTTTTTTGAATCTTACACCTGATAGTCATTCAAAAAATAATTCACACAATTTTTTTAATAAGAATCCTATTCACAAAATTGATAAATACACAGATTTCTTAGAACTTCCTTTCAATATAATAGTACTCAAGTACAAGTCAAATCAAATTCTTAAGATTTCCTAATTGTGCAAGAATTGAACCAGAAATTTGATTTATGTAGACGTCCAAAAGTGTAAGGTTTCTCAAATTACATAAGGTAGAAGGGATTGGACCTGTCAGACTGTTATTTAACAATGACAACTGAACTAAATTCTTGAGATTTCCTAATTGTGCAGGAATTGAACCAGAAAAATTTGATTGTTATAGAGGTAGAGGATTGTCAGCCTAGTTAAGTTACCTAAAGATGGAGGAATAGGCCCAGTTATTTCATTAGACGAGATGTCAAGCTCTGAAAGGTGAGAAAGGTTAACCATTGAAAGAGGGTGAACTCCAGAGAGATTATTCATGGAGATATTGAGGGAAACGAGTCTGGAAAGAGTGCCAATATAAGCTTAGGATGGTTCTAGTGAGTGTGTTGTCAATAAGATTGAGATGGAAGAGGTTTGGAAATGAGGAGAAGCTCAAGTTATCAAGCTTACCTTGCAAGCCTGCACTTAGTAGGCTTATCTCTATTACGCTTCCAAGGTCGTTGCAGGAGATCCCATACCATTTGCATGGAGAGATAGTGTTGGCACCAGCATTAGTAGCTGGAAGTGACCATGAATGGAGAGGTTGTGGTGAGAAGATGCTGGCTTTCCATTCCAAGAGAGCCTCTGCTTCTCCGAGTGTGGATGCTGCTATTGTTGTAAAGGCATTGGAAGAAAGAAATTCTAATATTAAAAGAAGAAAAGCAAGAGAGACATTTGTATGGCCATGGCTGTTGTTGCTTATGGTCTGTTACGAACTTACGATGGATGGGTATTCATAGTAGGTTGATCGTACTCTGGACAAGAACACCTTGTCTTACTCTTCTGAAAAAAGGGAAAGAAAAAAAAAAAGGCAAAGAGAGTTAATTGATAGAGGCACTGAAAAATATGACTGCTCATAGAAATGCCTATGAACACGATCTAAACCTTACACTGAAAAATGGGATGTGATTGGACCTGTCAGATTGTTATTATACAACTGAAAAATATGAATGCTCTTAGAAAGTGCATTTAGTCAGTGAGAGCCCTAACTGTGGGGCTCACAAGTGATGTATGTAAATCCAAAAATGAAGTTGACTCAAATCTTAGGGAGCTAAAAAAATCCCTCCGTATGTATTAGAAATGTTTTAACGCATAGTCAGGCCTCAACACTGCAATTATAAACAATATCACACCTGAGTAAGAGATGTGCAAGTGTGCCTTTTGTTGGGGGCCTTGCACAAAACCTTAGGATCTAGCCCTCCAGAATAAACCAGAATGATGGATAATAAAGCAATGAAAAACAATCAATGCATCAATCACACACCACACAAGAGATTTTTACGTGGAAAACCCTCAAAGAGGTAAAAACCACAGGAACTTGTCCAGATCAACAATCCACTATGAATTAGAATGTTACAAACTTCTTCACTCATGCAGTAGTGGATAAACAGTAAGAGAAACAAAGAAAACAGAGAAATCTCACCGATTACAAGGACATAGAAGTGTTGAGATATAGATTGCACAGTAGGTAACCTCCACGAGCATAATCTCCCTTCTATAAGCTTTCTCTCTCTCTTTTCCTCTCCCTCTCTCTCGCCTTAGATAGCCCTAAACCCTTTAGCAAATCCCTTGTAAAGCTTTAGGAAACCCTCTTGTCATAGCTAGAAAGCCTTATGAACTCCTATTTAAAGTTTTAGGAAACTCCTTTCCGCATCCCAGTTGCGAAAGGACTTACGACACCAAATCTGCACAAAATCTCAGAACGAATCTACGTAAACTCGACTGGTCAAACCGAGTCCACGACCGGTCGAGAGCCACCTACGATCGGTTGAGCACCTCCTTCAACTGGTCGAGCACCTTGGAGAAAAATAGTCCACAGTTGCTGGACTTTAATTCGTGCCACGACTCGACTCTACGACTGGTCGACCACCAGCCTTCGACCGGTCGAGCGAGGCTCACGATCGGTCGACGACGGGTCAAAAAAATCCATCAAATCTCTCCCTTTTTGACCAAGGAGGGATCCACCTTCTTCAAGCCAGCCAGGTTTCTACAAACCTCAAACTTGCCCTTGAGCAAAGCCTTGGTCATCATGTCTCACCCATTATCGTCCGTGTGGACCTTCTCAAGCTGTAACACCTTCTGTTCCAAAGTATCCCTGATCCAGTGATACTAATATCTATGTGCTTTGACTTTAAATGCTGACGTGGATTCTTGCTCAAGTGTATAACACTCTGACTATCGCAATAGACCACGTGCTCCTTCTACATTAGGCTAAGTTCCTGTAGGAACGTCTTCATCGAAAGCATCTCTTTACATACCTCTGTGACTGCAATGTATTCGGCCTCTTTCGTCGATAATGCTACAATTTTATGTAGCTTGCTCTGCCAAGAAACAGCTCCCTCTGCAAACGTGAACATGAACCCCAATGTAGACTTCCTAGAGTCTATGTCACCTGCCATATCTTCATCTGTGTAGCCCTCTAATACAGGTTTTCTATCACCATAGCATAGCTCAACCTGGATGAGCCTCTTAGATACTGCAATATCCATTTCACTGCTGCCCAATGCTCTTTGCCAGGATTGGCAAGATACCAGCTGACAACATCAACGGCATATGCTATATCTGGGCGTGTACACACGATAACATAGATCAAACTTTCTACAGCTGACGCGTAGGGTATCTTCTGCATCTCATCCACCTCTGCCTTCATCTTGGGACACTGTCTGTCACTCAATCTGAAGTGACCATCTAGCGGGGTACTGACCGACTTCGCTACATTTATATTGAACCACTCTAGGACTTTTTCAATATACCACTCTTGTGACAGCCAGAGCTTCCTGCTGCTTCAGTCACGGGTTATCTCCATTCCTAGGATCTATCTTACCGGGCCCAAGTCTTTCATCATAAAAGACTTGCCCAACTCCTATTTTAGACTGTTGATCTTCTTGATGTCATTTCCCATGATGAACATGTCATCAACATATAACAGTAGAACTAAGAAATCACCATATGAGAATTTGCGTGTGAACACATAGTGGTCCGACTCCGTTCTGTCATACCCATGTTTCAATATAAACGAGTCGAACTTCTTGTACCATTGCTGTAGAGCTTGTTTCAGCCCATACAAGCTCTTCCTCAGCCTACACACCATATGTTTTTTGCCTTTGACTTCGAACCCCTTTGGTTGGTGCATATAGATCTCTTCTTCCAGGTCACCATGGAGGAAGGTAGCTTTAACATCTAACTACTCTATCTCCAAATCCATGCTAGCCGTCAACCCAAGCAACACTATATGGATGTCATCTTCACCACTGGTGAGAATATCTCGTCGAAGTCTATACCTTTCCTCCGACCAAACCCTTTCACCACAAGTCTGGCCTTGAACCTTGTCCATGAATTCTTCTAATCAACCTTCTTTCTGAACATCCACTTGTTGCTCAAAGCTTTCTTTCCCTTAGGCAATTTCACCATATCATAGGTGTGGTTCTTATGCAAGGATTTCATCTCCTCTTGCATAGCTTTCAACCACTCCCCCTTATGCTCGTCGGCTAGGGCCTTAGAATAATCTTCTGGCTCTCCCCCATCAATCAGCATAATGTACTCATGTGGCAAGTACCTCTTGGACAGCTGTTTGTCCCTAGATGATCTCCTCACTCGTGGCTCAACATGTAGATTAAGTGGGGGCTGCTCCCTTGTCCATCTTCTTAAGGAACTCCCTCGTCCTCTGCACCTTGCTGTACTCCCCCATCATCAGGCACCACGGGAAGAGTAACCGGATCCATATCCTATAGCTCACCTGAACTAGGCTAGTTCTTCTTTGGCTTACCAATGTCTTCTATACACTGATCTTCAAAGAAAACCATATCTCTGCTCCTGACGAGCTTCTTCTCGGTCAGATCCCACAATCTGTTACCGAAATTTTCATCACCATACCCTAAGAACACACACTGTCTGATATTCATATCGAGCTTGAACCTCTCATCCTTTGGTACGTGAACAGATGCCCTGTATCCAAACACCCTGAGATGACTGTACGATGGATCATGTCCAGCCGACACCTTCTCAGGTACTTCTCCATTCAACGGGGCTGATGGAGACCTGTTTATCAAATACACCGCTGCGTACATTGCTTCTCCCCAGAACGTCTTGGGCAACTTCGCATGGGATAACATGCATCTGATTCTCTCTCCAATGGTATGATTCATTCGCTCAGCTACACCATTATGCTGGGGGTCTTGGGAACCGTCTATTCATGTCGTATACCCAGGGACTTACAGTACTCATGAAAATCACCAATGTATTCACCACCATTGTCAGTGCAGATGCACTTTAATGGTCTACCTGTCTCTCTCTCGACCATAGCATGAAATAATTTAAACACACCAAAGACCTCATCCTTGGATTTTAAAGCATAAACCCAAACCCTCCTAGATGCATCATCTATAAAAGTAACAAAATACAATGCCACACCCAATGTTTATGTCCTCATGGGACCACAAACATCAGAATAAACCAAATCTAATGTATGCACTTTATTAACGTGAGAAGCAGTTTTAATAAATGAAACTCTATGTTGTTTCCCTGATAAACAATCAAGACAGGTTTTAAGAGGTGTACTTGTCACGTCTGGAAGGAGCTGCTTCTTTGCTAGTACATGAAGCCCTTTTTCACTCATGTGGCCTAGACGCCTGTGCCACATGTCAATAGCTGAATCTTCCGCTGCGTTCAACCCACCCTTGCACATACTGACACTTGTCTTGTAAAGGGTGCAACACTTATTTCCTCTGGCCACGATCAATGAACTCTTGATGAGCTTCCATCGCCCACCAGCAAACCGGCTTTCATAACCATCATCATTCAACCTTCCCATCGACATCAAGTTGAGGCAAAGGTCTAGGATATGCCTCACATCCCTGAGAACCAATGTGCAGCCCAGATCGGTCTTCACACAAATATCACCAACTCCCACGATTTTTGATACGCCAGAATTTCCCATCTTCACAGTTCCATAGTCACCTGACTTGTAGCTTGTGAAGAAGTCCCTACATGGAGTCACATGAAAAGAAGCTCCCTAGTCTATCACCCAGTTGGTGTCTCGACTCGTAGCCATGAGGCATACATCATAATCTGCAGAATGAATAACTATAATGTCACCATCTGAAGCGACCGCAGTGAACTCTGATTCCTCTTCCTTCCCTTTTCCTTTCTTGTTGTTCTTCTTATCATGACATTCATGCTTGTAGTGGCCCTTCTTGCCACAATTCCAGCAATCAACATCCTTTCTGTTACTCGACTTACTTCTTGATTTATCTTGGGCTTTCTTGCCCTTCCTGTTCTTTCTTCTCCCCTGTTCCTGTGCCACAAGTGCCTCTTGCTGAGTAGACCCCTGAGACTTCCTTCTTGTCTCTTCATTGAAGAGACAGCTAGTTACCTGTTCCATAGATATCTTTCCGTCTGGCGCAGAGTTACTTAGAGACACTACCAATGTCTTCCAACTTTCAGGCAGTGACCTAAGCAATAGTAAAACCTGCAATTCATCATCCAGGACCATCTTCATAGAGGTGAGTTGGTTCACTATATTGCTGACCTCATTCATGTGCTCGGCCACAGAACCACCATCCTTGAACTTGAGATTCACAAGTCGCCTTATCAAATTTTTTTTATTACCGGCTGTCTTCCTCTCATACAGCCCTTGTAATTTCAGCCATAGGCTAGCGGCTGAGGTTTCTGTAGACACATGGTGGAACACTGAATCATCCAACCATTGTCTAATAAACCCCACCGCCTTTCGGTCCATCTTCTTCCAATCATCATTAGTCATATCCTTGAATTTTGCTGATATGCCTAAAATTGGAGAATATAGGTCCTTGCAATAAAGCAAGTCATCCATCTTAGCCTTCCATATGGTCCAGTTTCGGGGTGCACACGGGTTGGTTTGGTATGGTTCAGGGGTAAAACCGGAACCAAACCGTTCCTAACGGTTCTATAATTTTTGGAACCGGAACCGGACCGTTAGCACCCTAGAATCGGAACTGGATCGTGAAAATGGAATGGAACCGGAACCGGCGCCATTGAAAACCCATTTCAGCAGAAAAAGGAAAAAAAAATCTAATAATCATACCTCAGTTGCCATTGAAGGAAATGCGATAGCCATCCTTCTCAGTTCTCAGTGTCAAAGACGAGAGAAATACACATTGGGTTTGGAGGTGGCAGGTGGCAGGTGACAAGCACCACAAACAAGAATTAAAAATAAATAAATAAATAAATAAAAGAAGTTATGGGTCCGTTTGGATCTTCAATCAAAATCATAATAACTCCATTAAAGGTTAATGACCAAAGTGAGACCATCCCCAAATTGCAATCACATCGATTTTCTAGTTCAACTTCGCTGAAATGGTGACAGCCCTAGGGTATCATTTCATATAGGGTAAACTAAACTGTATGAATTGCAAATTGTTTTAATTGAGCATCCAAACACACCAATATACGTATATCAGAGATTGAGAATTTGGAAGCCGAAGAATGAGAGTTACTGACCTCAAATTTATGCTAGAAACAATAGAAACGAGTCATGCAATGGCATTAAAACCCTACTTCTTCAAAGCACTCCTAAAAGTAGGAAGAGTCGCGTTTTTTCCGTTGATTCCTTCGTCGTGGCATCCACGCGTACCATGGAATATTGTGAAATTATAGGACTGCCCCACCGTGGCAATGGAAGGGGAATCGGATTCGGTAACCAGATACGGTGAGAGAGAGAGAGAGGGTGCTCAAAAAGGGCGGGCGCTCAAAAACGGGCGGGTGCTCAAAAACGGGCGCTCAAATAGGGTTTTTGTTTATATTTTCGTTTTAAACTAAGTCGGATCAAAGGTTCAGATCCACGAACCACGATTTTTGTCATGGTTCGGATCTATGGTTCAGATCAACGGTTCGGTTCGGTTCTACAGGACCCTAAACCGGAACCGATCCATAATCAACGGTTCAGAAATTTTGGGAACAAGAACCGGACCGTTAGCACCCTAGAACCGAATCGAACCAAACTAGATCGATCCAACAGTTCTGGTCCATTTATAGGGATCCAATGGTTAATGTGCACCCCTAATCCAGTTAGAACCATTGAGGCTGATCATCCTTAATGAGCCACCTTCCATAATTCATAACTAATCCTACCCGTTTAATGAACTTAGCTATGATACCACTTTGTTGGGGGCTTTACACAAAACCTTAGGATCTAGCCCTCCAGAACAAACCAGAATTATGGATAATAAAGCAATGAAAAACAGTCAACACATCAATCACACACCACACAAGAGATTTTTACATGAAAAACCATCAAAGAGGTAAAAACCACGGGACCTCATCCAGATCAACATTCCACTATGAAGTAGAACGTTACAAACTTCTTCACTCACGCAGTAGTGGATAAATAGTAAGAGAAACAAAGAAAACAGAGAGATCTCACCGATTACGAGGACATAGAAGCGCTAGATATAGATTGCACAATAGATAACCTCCACGAGCATAATCTCCCTTATATAAGCTTCCTCTCTCTCTTTTCCTCTCTCTCTCTCTCTCTCACCTTAGATAGCCCTAAACCCTTTAGTAAATCCCTTTGTAAAGCTTTAGGAAACCCTCTTGTCATATCTAGAAAGCCCTAGGAACTCCTATTTAAAGTTTTAGGAAACTCCTTTCCGCATCCCGTTGCGAAAGGACTTGTGACACGAAATTCGCCCAAAATCGCGAAATGAATCTGCGTAACCTCGACTGGTCGAGAGCCACCTACAACTGGTCGAGCACCTCCTTCGACTGGTCGAGCACCCCGGAGAAAAATAGTCCATAGTCGATGGACTTTGAGTCGTGCCACGACTCGACTCCACGACTGGTTGACCACCAACCTTCGACCAGTCGAGCGAGGCTCACTACCAGTTGATGACAGGTTAAAAAAAAACCCATCACCTTTTGCAGATCATAAACTGTAGCCATATTTATAGAGACAAAGATGATGAATGTGATTAGGACAATAACAGTTCCAGACCATATTCTTGTTGAGCAGGAGATGAGACAAGGGTCTGTAAAGTACATCTAAATGCACAACATCAACTGTTGTTTGGATCAAAAAGGGGTTTACGCCTCAAAAGCCCCTTTGGAGTTCGCATCCAACAGGCCCTTAGGAAACTGTTCTTGTTATTTGGACCAATCAAACAAGATCTAACTCTTTAAAACTTTGACCTATCTCTTTTTACACTTTTCTATAATGAGAAATTCAAAACTTTAGATGTTCCAAAACTCAAAAGTCAGGATTCATACAAACATAAACACAACCTGAGATGTTCTAAGAAGGCTTAGGACTTTTTAATGTCTGATTTAAGATAAGACTATTACTCACAATTTCTGTACCATTGAAAATAAGTGTAGCTCAGGGTGCAGTTGGCTGCACCAAACATCATGAAATTCAGTTTATACCATTGAAAACTAACCTTCCACTTTAATCTTGCCAACTGCTTTCTTTGCCGCTCCATATATTCACGTATATCTAATCGTATCATGGCTGCCTCCTACAACATTGTCAGCAAAAAAATGAAATTAGCTATACAGTTAGAAGAACCGTTGTAATATAGAACTCTCTCTAGCCATTAAAAAAAGACTGGATTTATTTTTATTTTTTTTAAAAAAAATCCATACTGTTTTTGCCTAGATTTTTGCATTTTCCACCACTTGCATAAACATAATAAAGACGAGATCCAGAATGAAGCTCTAGCTAAACCATCAAGAACCCAAATTCCTTAGTTTGAAAATGACGAATTGAGTCATGGTAATTACAAAGTAGACTGTAACTCAATCCAATACTTGAAAAATCTGTAAACCCCTTGATGGGGTCTACTCGAAAGGCTTTCAAAACCTAGCTAAATGAACATGAAAACCTAGCCATCAACAAGCTCGTCTGTCCTCCTACACCATACTGAAAATAGAGACCAATAGAGACCATAGTAGCACAAATTGCAATTCAAAATTCAGTATGGTGCGTTGTATAGAAAGTGGCTAAAAGATAATGATAGTGCACTTGTTGTGTTGTAGTGGATATATCCTCTTGAACAGCCATGCATACATTAATTTCCAACTATCTAAAGAGAAGTTGATTTTTTAAACTATCACCAATGACTATTTTCTCCTAACAGTCCTAGCCGTACATGTGTCGCTGGCAAACCTGAAAACACAATTTTATTCTCTTGGTACTAAAAAGAAAAGAAAGAAAAAAATTTAAGAAATGTGAATATCCAACAAAGGATTATAAGCCTGTAAAAAGAATAAACTGGTGAGATATCATAAAACTCAAATCTTTGCTAGTGCATTTTTCTACTCTAAGACAAGCATGGTCTTTGACAAGCCAACTCGGACCAACTCATTCTGACGATGAATAAGTCATGACTCGCTCATTTCAGGGGCTGACAAGTTCTAGTCTGGCAAATTTTCACCACTAAGTTGTGGTGTCAAGCTTGACCTTATAGAAACATTTCCCACACACACACAGACATTACCATGAATCAAAATATTGTTGAGGTACTCTCCAGTGCATGTGACACAGTACTTACTTGACTGTCCATTTTCGAAAAGGGTGTTTTCACCCAAGATATATGGAGTTTTTGTATACAATGACAATCTGGAGAAGCATCTCCACTTGTGCAGTTCACAACAGCTACCCACTTGCCATCAGTCCTCCCTTACTTGGGCTTGGGACTGGCCGATGTATCACTTCCTAGCATAAAAAAATGTAAAAGAAAAACTAGCGCACAAACCATAGAACTCCATGCAGACATATTATTTCTCTGATGTATAACCTAGCTAAGTCATCTGCAGAGTTCGTCACTCTGATAAGGAGAAAATGAGCCAATTTGGTCACCCGGTCCACGATCACCCAAATAAAGTCATAACCCTTTCTCGTCTTCGGTAGCCCTGAGATGAAGTCCATAGAGATGAAGTCTCACTTCCATTCAGCTATGGGCATGGGCTGAAGGAGTCCAGGAGGTTGGCGATGCTCAGCCTTGACCTGCTGACACGTGAGACAACGGGAAACATACTCTGCTATATGAACCTTCATATTGTCCCACCAATACGACCGCTTCATATCCTGATACATCTTCGTGCTACCATGATATATCGTAAGCTTCGAACTGTGAGCAGTCTCGAGAAGCTCCTGTCTCAAGTCCTGAATATCTGGGACGCATAGGGGGCCATGGTATCCGTTGAGGCATAAAATAAGCAAAGAAGTGAAGAAGAGAAAGATCAAGAAAGCTGATTGAAGAATCAAGAAATCTCAATTGAAGACTACTTTGCGCGGGGTCGCGCAAAGTGAAAGAATTGCGCCGGATCGCGCAAAGTGAAAAGATTGCACAGAAGACAGTTTGCGCGGGATTGAGGGTTTGCGCGAGACCGCGCAAAGCATATTGATTGCGCGTGTCCGCGCAAAGTTCATAACGGTGAATTAAAATGGTTGAATGATATTTTTTGTCCCACATCGACCAGATCTGAGATTTTCACTGGTGAAAATGTCTATAAATACCCCGTTCCTTCTCTAAAAAGGGGTTCGAAGATTTCAGAAGTGAAGAAAAGATGAAAGAGAAGATAGAAGGTGCGGAGTATTGGACTCCTGCACTTTGCGCGACCAGGCGCAAAGGAGTATTTGGACTCCTGAAAGTTTGCGCCAGTCCGCGCAAAGCAACAAAAGGCTCTTATAGTTTGCGCGGACCCGCGCAAACCTATTGCTTGGCAGTTTTTAACAGCAATGGGCTGAAATGCTGTCGGAATGATTGGAGTCCTTAAAGCTTCAAGTTCTTCTTGATCAAGAGAAAGGAAGAATCATCGACGAAGAGACGTATTCCTCCTAAGTTTCAGGAGATGACCAAAATAGTACCGAAATGCTGTCGGAATATTCGTTCTCTTGAAGACTGTTGATCGACTTGTCCATTCCTCCTAAGTCATTGGAGATGATTGAGATCATTACTGTTATGCTGCCGAAAATTATATTTAGCTATAATAATTAACATTTGTAATGAGTTCTTTGTAAACTATCTTAGAATCAAGGGATACCAGAGGATGTAAATAAATTCAGAATCAATAAATATAACGATTGTCTTTATAATTATTCCATTGTTATGTTTGAATAAGATAATTCTCCTAAATCAAATACATTTGTTTCCTTGTCGAAACAAAATGGCGACCCTGCTGGGGACAATTGTCTTATTTAACATTAACATTGGGAAAGTTTTAAGATTCTCGTCATTATTTTTGGCGTCTATTAGACGCCAAAATGGCGACTCTCAGCGGGAACATCCTCCCCTTCATCTCCAAGATAGTTTACTTAGTCTTTCACGTACTAATTTCAGATATGTTTTGTTATTGAAGGTACCTAAATTCAATCACACAACACTACTAATGGCTAATATTGCGAGAAAAGTGAACTTCCGATTCATCGCTATCGGGTTCGTAATTGAATATGCGCCAAGCCAAACTCCTGAGTATACGAAAGCAAGCACTACAAGCGGGCGTAAAGTGACTCCAGTAACAGCGGGAGTCATTTCCGTTTCACCTCAACCACAAGAGAGTGATGAAAACTGGACTTTGGTCTTGTCCAAAAAGACAAAAGTAAAAACCTTGAAGAGTCGCAAGGAAAATTGCTGGTACCAAGAACTGAGGGACCAATTACACGAAGCATAGCAAGAAGAAAACCCGAGCTTGCTCCTCCGACGATTTATCCTGAACAAGCTGCTCCGCAGTTCTCGTCACAGAATTTTCCAGCTTTGGTCGCCCCAAAGACCAAATGGACAGAAGCATAGAAAGGCAAAGCACTGATGATAGGATCCCCGATGCCCACATCACCTCAAACAAGCTCGCCTATAACTGTATCACCTCAATCGGTTAAAAGCACGGGAAGTACACAAGAATCAAACGAGACTCCAATTTCTCCCCTCTTTACAAGTCCTGTTACGTCAACATACTCTCATTTTACTCCAATAACAGCTTCGACGAACAGTTAAGAGGCCGCGGTATACATGGCAGAGACAGGTCAAGGAAATAGACCAACTACTGAAGAACGTGTTGATCAAATGGCGGAGGCACAAAGAGCGCTAATGGATGAATGCCGGAACCTCAGAGAAGCTCTGACAACTCTGGCACATAATGTAGCCCAAATAGTGGCTCCACCCATGATGGGAACAACAAATGGACAAGAAAACCAACCTGAAGGCTCCCGTCCGCAGGGGATAGGATCCCGAGGTTCCGTTCCGGTGACAAGAGCTATAACACAAGATGACGTAAGACAAGTCATCGAAGAAGTAGTCAGAATAGAAAGGGAGCGCGCAAATACCGGTCGTTTCAGATACCGAACACCCTACCCAAGAGAGGTAGAGGATGTTCCATTCCCAGCCAATTTTAAGCATCCAGATTTTCAGAAATTTAATGGGGAAGGATCACCAGAAGAACACCTGATGCATTTCATCACCAGTATGGGGAATTTTTCCACGATACCTCAATACTGTTTACGCTTATTTGGGTCATTATTGACAAGTAAAGCTTTCAGGTGGTATTCAAATTTAGCACCAGGATCCATACGCACATGGGAAGAAATGCAAGATGCTTTCATGTCAAACTTCTTCTCGTCAGAGCGCGATGTTAGCATCACAGAATTAGCTTCGACAGCGAGAGGGAGAACCAGTCGAAAAATTCATAGACAGATGGAAGACCTTTGGGGCATCATGCGGGCGATTCTTGGAAGAAAAGGAACAAGTCAAAATGTGTCTGAACTCTATGGAAACAGGAATTGCATTTGGACTCACCAGCGCTGATATCGGAACCTTTCGCGATCTGGCTACCAAAGCCCATGCACTAGAATTGATGACTCGTAAGATGCCAGCATTTCATCATGAAACTATCAGAAGAATACCTGGCAGGACAACCGTCAACACCATCGTAGGGATAAGAAAAATCAAGATGCGAGGAGTTCAAAAGATAGAAGACCAGGAAGGAAAAGAAGGTTGGAATCAATCAAGAGACGATACGGTGGAAAAAAGCTCAGAATGCTCGATTCTCATGAAGGATTCGAGTTTGATAAAGAGGACGTGGTACCGATGATGCAACAATTGTTAAAAGCAGGTACCCTGGAATTACCAGAACCAAAACGTCCTGAAGATGTGACGAGGACTCGAGAAAGAAATTTTTGCCATTATCATCGCCTAGTAGGACATCCGACAGAAAATTGTTATACGTTAAAATGCATCATACAGCGAATGATAAATAGAGGTGATATAATAACCAGCGGAAGCAAAGAAAAGAATGCAAGGGCGACAGTAAATGTATTGTCAATTCAAGAAAAGACTCAGGGACTGAAAGAGAAGGAAGATCGAAGGTCGGTAAGAAATGCAACAATGATTACGTTGCGATTGGGGAAGCAGATAACAAGTCCTGCAAAGCAAAAGGCAAGAATTATAAGGAAAGAAATAACTGAAAGACGGAATATTAAAGATGCAGCGAAAAAGGTGGCTTATGATGTAGTTAGTCACTTGAAGGGTATACCGGCACGATTAAGTATTTACGATGCGCTCAAATTGTCAGAAGAATTTCGACAGAGTTTGATTCAAGCACTGTCTGATCACGATGTGAGAGAAACTTTACTGGCAGAAATGAAAGATGAAAGAAATAATGAAAAAATGAATTGTCTACCAGTAATATCTTTCTCTGATGATGATTTAATTGGTGAAAAGGAACATAACAGGCCATTGATGATAGAAGGATACATTTGTGAGAAGAAGATAAAAAGGATTATGATAGATAATGGGTCCGCAGTAAATCTTTTGCCACTCTCAATGATTACTAAATTGGGTTTTCGTCGTTCAGACTTGCACCCCAGCGGGATGATGATACAAGGGTTCAATCAAGATGGACAACACGCACTCGGTAAAATTACGGTGACATTAGAAGTGGGAGAATTAATCACTACTATTGTATGTCACGTTATAAATGCTGTGACGATATATAACCTTCTCTTGGGAAGGCCGTGGATACATCAGTACAGTATTGTACCTTCTACTCTACACCAGTGCTTCAAATACTGTAAAGATGGGATGCAGTGTAAAGTAATGGCTGATGCAAAACCCTATACAGAAGCTGAGTCTTTCTTTGTAGATGCTAGCTATTATAAATGTTTCTCTAAAGAAATGAGAAATGATGATGGGAAGAGAATCGTAAAAGATGCCAGGATAAATAAAGTTAAAGGAGAAAGAGCAGAATCTTCTAAGACTGAAGAAGCAAGAAAGAAATTCTATTTTGTACCAAAGCGCCTGAGACAACCGGGACAATCGCCGTTGACACTATTGTCGACAGAACAGCTGAAAGTCTTACAGTCCAATTATACAGTGCCATTACCCAATATCGAACGATGTAAGCCATTTGCAGCCGCTCCAAGAACATTTCAAGTCAAAGCCAGTGCTAAATATCCTGAACCAATAGAGTTTCACGCTGCATCAGAAGTGAAGGATGAAAATATAAGCAATATATATCATGGAGAGTTAGCATCGCAAAATTTGAAGAAATACAGTGCAGCAAGCAAGAAAATCATGAGAAATATGGGTTTTGATTGTGACAAACCCACCGGCTTGAATCATGGGAAAGGAATTCAGATCCCTCTCGGGGTTAATCAGGAAAAGCGAAGAAAATTCCAAGGATTGGGAGCAGAATCAGCAGTAAATATAGTATCAGTTAACACGACTTCAGCAACACCAGATACTAAAGTAGTTGAATATCCTGAAACCGCTCCAAGGCAAATAGAAGACGGGGGGCAACCGACGATAGATGGCCTGCGAGAAATAAATTTGGGAACAGCAGAAGAGCCAAGGAACACATTCATCAGCGTTAGTCTTTCAGATCAGGAAACTGAGAAATATGGCCAACTTCTCAAGGAAAATAAAGACGTTTACCTGGACATATGAAGAAATGCTCGACTGGAACCTTAAAGTAGCAATGCATCGATTAAATATTTCTAAAGAAAAGAAACCAATAAAGCAGCACTGCAGGCGATTTCACCCAGACCTAATTCCATTAATCGAAAAAGAAGTAAATAAACTAATAAAGGTTGGGTTCATCAGAGAAGTTAAATATCCCAAATGGATATCAAACATTGTTCCGGTGGAAAAGAAGAACGGACAGATTAGAGTATGTATTGACTTGAGAGATCTGAATGAGGCATGTCCAAAGGACGACTTCCCTCTCCCGATAACGAGTTACTAATTGATAGCACTACTCGGTATCTTTGTCATGTCCTTTATGGACGGATATGCGAGCTATAATCAAATCAGAATGGCTTTGAAGATGAAGAGGCGACGACCTTGAACGCCGCTTGGAATTTCTTGTTATAAAGTTATGCCTTCGGTCTCAAAAATCTTTGGGGCAACATATCAAAGGGTAATGAAAAATATCTTTCAAGATATGATGCATAAACATGTCGAATGCTATGTTGATGACTTGGTAGTCGATCAGGAGATCATCAAGAGCACCGTGAACATTTAGCATCGATCTTCCGACGACTCGAAAGAAGCAATTAAAGATGAATCGGCTAAATGTGCATTTGGAGTGTCTTAAGCAAATTCCTCGGCTTTGTTGTACGCACAGAGGAATCAAAATTGATCCGAGAAAAAGTTAAAGCTATTCAAAATATGCCGCCACCAAATTTGAAGGAATTAAAAAGCTTACAAGGAAAATTGGCATACATTCGCGTTTCATTTCAAACCTCGCAGGAAGGTGTGACCATTTTCCGGTTAATGAAGAAAGATACTGAATTCGTATGGGATCATACTTGCCAGAATGCCTTTGATTCAATTAAAGAGTTATTAAAACAGCCGCCGGTGTTAACAGCTCCAGTGAAAGGTAAGCCACTTATCTTATATACATCTGCCGCTACAAATTCTTTGGGTGCTTTGTTGGCACGAATGTAAACGTAAAGGAAAAGAGAGGCTCTCTTTATTATCTAAGCCGAACACTGATGGGGCGAGAATCCAATTATTCTCTCGATTGAAAAAGAATGTTTGGCGTTGGTATTGTCATGCAAAAGTTGAGGCATTATTGTCTCTCCCATGATATAACTCTGATCTCAAGAGTAGATCCGATAAAATTCTTGATGACCAGGCCAATGTTATCGGGAAGACTAGCCAAGTGGATGCTGTTGTTATCAGAATATACTATTTCGTATAAGCCTGTGAAAGCAGCGAAAGGACGAGCTATGGCAGACTTTCTCGCAGCACATCCTATAGCAGAAAACGAAGAAATCAATGATGAATTCCCAGATGAACAGGTTATGTTGGCTGAATCTCAGAATCTTTGGCAGATGTATTTTGATGGTGCTGCTCGAGTATCGGGAGCGGGGGCAGGAGTGATATTCATTACACCTCAGGGCGATTTATTACCGTATTCTTTCACATTGGGTACCGCATGCACAAACAATGAAGCTGAATACAGGGCTCTTATCATCGGAATGGAAATAGCACAGCAAATGGAAATAAAATCATTGCATATCTTCGGAGATTCTAAATTGATTATAAATCAATTAACAACAGAATTTGAAGTAAGGAAAGAAGAACTTTTGCCTTATTATCGGAAGGCACAACAGTTGCTTGAACAGTTTTATTATGTGGAAATTAAACACATACCGCGGTCGGAGAATGCAAAAGCAGATGCTTTAGCCAGTTTGGCAGCGGCTTTATCCTGCACAAACCGGAGTCCTCTTCAGGTAACTATAGAAGAAAGAAGATTCCTGCCATCTGCAGAGGTTATCGAAGAAACCGTTGAAATGTTGCCTATATCCTGTTTGGAGATAACAATGGATGATTGGCGGCAGCCTTTTGTTGATTATCTCAAATATAATATCTTGCCAGAAGATAATGTACAAAGACAGCAGATTAAGCAGCGATCAAGTAAATTTGTCATATACAGCGAGGTATTATATAGAAAATCTTATAATGGAATGCTGTTAAGATGCTTGGACAAGCAAGAAGCAAACAAAATGCTGTGGGAGGCACATTCAGGTGAATGTGGAGCACATCAAGCTGGCCGGAATTTATGCCATAGAGTGCATCGAATGGGTTATTATTGGCCTACTATGTTTAAAGATGCGATAGAATATGCAAAGTCATGAATGTCAAATACACGGAGATATAATACATATTCCTCCGAAAGAATTACATCAGTCTGTTGCTTCTTGGCCTTTCTCAGCCTGGGGACTCGACGTATTTGGTTCCATAAATCCCCCTTCGTCTAAAGGAAGACAGTATATTCTGGTAGCAACAGATTATTTCTCCAAATGGACCGAAGCAGTCGCCTTGCGTAGTGTTAAAGAGAAAGACGTGGTCAATTTTATCCGGCATGCTATAATATACCGTCATGGTATTCCAAAGAAGATCGTCACTGATAATGGCACCCCTTTTAAAAATAGAGGTATGGAAAAGTGTAACGCCCTGAAAATCGGGGGTCGAGCATAAACTCAACTCCCAAGTTCCAGAACATCACTTATGCAACAAAATGAATGATGATTGAATGTTGACTGTATTCGTGCATTGAACATGAGTGAGATTAAGCCAAAACAGCATATCATACTCCAGAGACAGTTAAATTGCAAGCGGAAGACGATGATAGATAGATAAAATATATAAACTGTGATGAGTCTCCAGAGTGTGATAACATTACTAGGTTAAATAATTACAAGTACAGTTCTAAAATATACCAAATGTGTAAGTGTAATATCTTCTATCCCAAGTACCATTGCCCTGTCAATGTAGTACCAGGTCTTCAGAGACCTGTCAGAGAGTTACATGATAGGAGAACTCCTCCTCATCACCATAGAAGTAGTCCGGCTCTGCTTAATAAGCATCGCCATCATCTGAAATTCAACAAATCTGGTTGGTGTTGCAAACACCGTCCCGTAACGTGGGAGTGAGTGATCAACTCAGTGGAACAGTAAAGCATAGGTTAACATGTTATCAATTCAACCAAGCAGTAATGATAAAGCAGTACAAATCAAACATTTCTAACTACTCTTGTTAAGTGCGAAAATGAAATGACATGATGCTGTATGCCCTTGCCAAACCACCCTCAAGCGACATCATCTTACGTTCGCGAATGCTTACTCCCTCAGTGCGCCACATCTACAAAGCACATGCGGTGCGATGATGCTCATGATTACCAAGTTATTATTAGTCCATTTCAAACAGCAATATTGGGAAACTAAGGTACCTCCCTTGTATCATTCCCAAACATGATCCATTCTAGGGTCGTCAATCCTAGTTAATCTCATACGATATTATGGTTTGAGAAGCATAGTGAAGGCATCGCAAAGGGCTCGTCACCCGTCAGCGCGAATACAGATCTCACCGTATGCGGCTCAATTGGCCGTCGGCTCGAGTACAGGTCTCACCATACTCGGCTCAATCACTAGCCGTCAGCTCGAGTACAGGTCTCACCGTACTCGGCTCAACTCATACTCTAGTTGCTGTGAAAGACTCGTCGCCAATCACAGACCCTTGGAGTATACTCGAAGATACTACGGAGGACTCGTCGCCCGTCAGCACGAGCACAGGTCTCACCGTACTCGGCTCTCGCCGTAAGTATCGACAGCTCGAATACAGTGTCCCATACCACCGTATTCGGCTCACGAGTTTGGTTGCGCAATGGTCACTACGGGGAGGCACATGGCCCCAGCGTAGGCCGACAGCTCGACCACGGTGTCCCATACCACCATGCCCGGCTCATGCGTCTTAGCGGATCAAGGTACCATGGTTAAAAGGGGGTGTCACTGGTAAGTTTGGTACCCTAGGTTCAAGCAGTAGCGCCAAACAGGGTGAACATGCATAAAGCAGATCGGGTTACTTGACGAGCTCGACTAGCACGATCGCCCGTTGAGCTGCACGACATGAAGTGCATAAACAACTTCGTGTGGCCTAGCCACTGCCGACAGGCAACGCACGACACAAGTTCGTCGAACACATCCCACGTGGCAAATGAATCTCAGCCACGAATTCAATCCCGTTACCGATTGCCTGGGCCATAATCATAGCCCCAAACACAATCAATTGCAGATAAATAAAGCAGTAATGGATCAGGATTCAAATCATAAAATCAACGTCTGGTATTATCCGTTTAGGGCTGCCAGGGCTATTGCATGCACTCGTTACTCCGCTCCCCCATCACCCATGACGGGTCATACAACGTAAATATAAATTTAAGCATATGCATTACATAGTTATAATCAGAAAGCAGTTGAGCATGTTATGAATCACAACACAAGCATGAGTTTATACATGTTCAATTCCTAATCACACAACAATCCAAGGAGATCATACACATAGTGAAAAGAGGTTGAGAATCATATCTCAACACTCTTATACATTACAATTTGCTAACTACTATTCATTCAGACATTTCAAAAAAAAACACTTAAACAAACATACATCAATATACATGACATATGTCGATCACATAGGCATTAGGCCAAATCCTTTCCCTAGGGAGTTGCCCCAATCATAACACGCGTATACCCACGACGGATAGTCATGGCAAGCAGGAATCCAAGTTCCATATTCATTCAGTCATTTCCACAAACACTTGGGCCACACCTTTTAGCATATATGGTGTCTATTGGCCGTGGCGTGATTTAGGGCAAATCCTTTCGTCAAAAGGGTATCGCCAATACAACAATCATGAATCCATGACAATTAGTCATGGCGAGCACGAATGAGGATTCTATACTCATTCAGTCATTTTCACAAACACTTAGAATACACTAATACAACATACATGGTGTATGTTAGCAAAAACATATATTAGGGCTATCCTTTAGCCAAGTGAGTATTTTACCCATGTATAATATATTACTACAGCAAATAATCATGATAAATGCATCTCCAAAATTTATACGTATACAGTATTTTCTAGAATACGGATTTTCAAACATACATATGTATACAAGCAAACATGTATTACGGCGATTCCCTTCGCCAAGCAATTATTTTATACGCACATAATATATTTATACGACGATTAACCATGACAAACACATCGCTAAAATATATATGTATACGGTACTTCTTACAATACCGTATTTCTACATACATAGTGTTTATTAGTAAACATGTATTTAGGCGAATCCTTTCGCCAAATAAGTATTTTATCCATACGTCATATATCCATACGACAAATAAACATGTCAAACACATTTCCATAAAAAATACGTATACGGTATTTTATACGAATACCTAGAGTATGTGAAATTCCAAATTCTACAATTCTAATCGAAACTGAAAATGGAAAGCACTTTGTACATGTGCAATTGCATGCAGATCATGAATCTATCATTATCTGACATTGAAAGCGTTGAAAACCATAACCTATACACCTAAAGTCCGCACCTTTTGTCTTAGAATCGCAACGGAATCGATAGGTTTGCTAAGCTTCCGTATTCGGCAGTTTGGCAATCTAGAGAACGAAATAGGTTAGCTATTTCACAACCTACAACAGTCTAAACCCCAAAACAGATTAGGGTTAGGGTTTCTTACCTAGAAACGACGCCTAGGAAACGCTTAGAAAAAGCGTCAAAAAGGGATGATGCGGCCGTGTGGTGGCAAGGAACGACGGCAGGGAGATTCTCCCACTTCTCCCTCACTTCCTCTCTCTTTTCCCTCTCTCAAAACCCAAATTCGTATGGCTGCCATGAGAGAGGGTTTAAGGTCCTTATATAGTCTCAAACCTTCCTAAAATAGACTCAGGTTCAAGGGTTACTGCTAATATAGAATATTCGTCACTTTTCCAGCTCAAAAGAGAGGTTCTGGTAGCCCTCCTTGAGCCAAACGTCAGACTTAAGCTCACCACCTATGGATCTATGTGGGATTACATTTTTGACTCGATCGGATTCCCAGATCGCACGTGGCGGACCACTTTCAGTTCAACGGTCAGTGGGCCACGATCCGAAATTCCAAGTACATGTAAATGTTCCTGAAATTTTTCTTAATCCAAGGGTGTAATTTCGTCGATTCGATGGTCAGTTTTATATCGATGCGTTAAGCGAATGGTGCGAGATCACTATTCCGGATATTTATTTTGTAAAGGGAATAGTGTTTTTCACACTCCCTCGCTCAGGATCCAAACGAATGGCCGTGGGACATCGGTGGACTGATTTTTGAGATGATTGTCAAGCCCGGTGAGGCGGTCCTAGTTCCTTAACTTCGTGTTAATCGGACTTCCGCGTGCGGTCCAGATCCGATACTGAGTTTCAAGATGCTCGAGAGAAGCGGTAGGGTAATGAGTTCGATCCTAGATTTTAGGGTAACCTAGCGTCAATGATTTTACAAGTTTTGGGTCTTATAGATCGTATTTAAAGCGATTCAAACGGATTTCGTAGCTAATCTAGTTTAGCACTTAGTCACTTTGTCTCATTTCTAAAGGATTTAGTCCCATAAGATTTCTGTCGGAGGTGGTACTTAGTCATTTGTAGTTTGTCTCTGAAGTGATCCAAGTTATACTACTTAGTTAGTTTAAGATTGTGTCTAGGGCGAAAGTGCTTTGAAAAATTGGAAAATCAAGGTGATGAAGGGTGAGATTTGTGAAGGAAATTGTTTAAAAAGGGATTTGAGCTTTAATTGAGCGTTTGGGAAGTTAAACCTGTGTTAGGATTGACCCATCGCCCAAGGACGTCTAATTCCAGGTTGGTGAAAATCCAGGATGTTACAAAAAGTTATGTCAGAAGTTCGGTATCCAACATTCTTTTTCAACACCTTACTATCCTCCGGCCAATGGACTAGCAGAGGCATTTAACAAAACAATTGTCAAAATAATGAAGAAAACGGTGACAGGCAATAAGCGCGATTGGGATGAAAAGTTACAAGAAGCATTATGGGCCTACAGAACTACTCATCGTACAGCAACAGGGGCGACACCGTATTCATTAATCTACGGTATGGAGGCAGTTATCCCAATTGAAATGCAGGTGGCATCACTCCGAATAGCAGTACATCAGTCTATAACAGATGATGAAAATGCAAAAATAAGGCTGAAAGAATTAGATTTGCTTGATGAGAACACGTCTTGCACTCAGCAACGATTGCAATCATATCGGCCGAATATCAGTTGCCTTTGATAAAAGGTCAAATACCGCTCTTTCAAAAAAGGGGATATGGTGTTAATGTTGAAAAGACCTATAGTGGTCACTCGCCGGACAGGGGGCAAGTTTGAGCCTAAATGGGGTGGTCCATATGTGGTAAAAGAAGTATATTCCAATGGGGCATATAAAATCACAAATCAAGAAGGACAGGATACTGGTGTACTCGTCAACGCCCATTTCATCAAAAGATACTATCCCTAAAAATAGACGTATGGATTTTGATCCGGAATATTATCAGCATAATGATTCTGTATCAAAAGGGGGCAAAGATGAATAAAATCATGTCTATATGTCAACAAAAGAAGCTATGAAGAAGAAATTCATAAGCATGTCAATTATCAAGCATCAAAATCCAGAAAATATACCGAAAAATATATATGATCATCATTATCACCAAATAAGTATGATAAAGACAAATATCATTATCTTGAAGATTCTCTTGAAAATTGCCTTACAAGGCTACAAGGCACGGATTTTCTTATAAGGGTATGACAAAAGCATTATTGCCTTACAAGATAAGGATCTTCTTGAAAATACTATCAAAAGTATAAATATTATTGCCGGTCTTCTTGAAGATATTTCGAAATATATACTATATTGGCAAATGATGATGATCATAAATATTATCGCCTTACAAGGCACGGGGATTTTCTTGAAGATTGAAGATAAATATTATCGCCTTACAAGGCAGCCTTACAAGGCACGGGATTTTCTTGAAGATTGAAGATAAATATTATCGCCTTACAAGGCAGCCTTACAGGGCATGGATTTTCTTGAAGATATTATTAAAAGCAAGGATATATCAATATCAATCAAAGAGGCAGTATAGCCAAGCCAAATCCTAAAAGAGCCAAATTGAGCAAAATCAAAAAAGATCAAGCTCGAAAAAAAAAATGCTCTCAAAGGATCAAGCTCTAAAAGAGCCGGCCAACTATACGTAAGACCTATGAAGATCGCCATTCGGGCAGCGGCGAGGAGTCAGTGGCCCTAAAAAGCCCGCGAAGACCATCGTGCGCACCCATGCGGGTAGCTGACGAAGTCAAGGATTCAAAGCCTAAAAGGTCATAAATCCGCGAAGACTAGTCACCATAATTCCCATGCCGTCTGTATAGCTTCCGGTAGCGCCACGGGGAACGGATGAAAATGCCCTCCCGTGAATGGGCTCGACCTTGCAGATGAAGAAAACAGGGGCCGCAGTGCGAGCTTTATGCCAACCGTGCGTAAGACCCTCCAGGTCTAGGGTTTGATTTCAGTAGTAACTCGTGAGGAAGGGCTTAAACCTACTCATTGATGGACTGGCGACCCTAGATTTGGTGCCCAAAGGTAGCCTTGCGAGCCCTGCGAACTCTAGAGAGTTACCGTGGCCAACCTTGTGCGTAAATCCAACAGTTCACCGTCCGGTAGCGTCAATGGGCCCCTCTGATGGACCGTGACCGTGAGCTCAAGGCAGTGAGAAGCCCAAAAGCGAACTCTAGAGAGTTACAGTGGTCATCACATAAGACCCATAAATGCTCCACTACTCATGAGCTTAAACTGTGTGTGTGCGCACGCTCCACTACTCACGAGCATAAACTGCGTATGGCTAATTGAATTGAAACTTAGTACCGGCAATTTAAATACTCACCTAGAAAATCCCGTACTAACAAAGCATAAAAGGTTTAGAAATTGTAAAAAAAAAATGTAATGAAATTATTATATAAAGAATAAATAAAACTTGATAATATTAATAAAAAATATAAATATAATAAAATTATCATATAAATATAATTTAATAATATTAGTATAAGTATCATCAATATGCAAGATAGAAAATACCATTATAAAACATCCCAAAATACTATCGTGAGATATATGATAAATTACATCCAAGAAACACGAAAGCAAATATCACATGTTTAAAATTACATGATTCAAAGATCCTCTGTAATCCCCATTGCTTCTGAATATCTGAGCAAATCTTCTTTCAATTGCGCCTGAGCTGCATCATGTCTAGATTTTTCTTCAAAAATAAGTCTCACATGATCAGGAACGCCAGCAAGCTTATTCTCCAAAGAAGCGATCATTTCTTTACCTTGAAGTTGTGCGGATTTTTCGACGTCAATAGATTGAGCATTCACCCGTATCTTCTCTTCAACATCCTGAATGATTAAAACCTGTTCATGATTCTTCCTCTCCAGCTGCGAGATTTCTTCCTTTAAAATTGCAATGCGGTCTTGAATAGTCTTGCTTTCATCAACATGAATCTTTAATTGATCCTGAAGAATTATATGCTCTTGTTCGAGTTTAGAAATTGATGAAGCTGTCAGAAGAGCTTGTTCTTGTGATGAAGCCAACTGCCTTCTACACTCTAAAATCTTAGGAGCAATTGTAACATTCTCTACCGACGCCAAAGAAATTACGGAATCACAAAATTTGAGGAGTGAATCCCCAAAGGAGATATGTTGATTCGGTCATCTAGCAGAGCTTTCCAAAATTTCTATAGCAACATCCAAGTCAACCATTGATCAGGATTTCCGAAGATATGGATTATTGCTAACAGAGAATGTTTCACCATAAGCATTTTGTGAATAGGGATCTTCGCAAAGGATGATAGTTCAGAAGTAGTGGCTACCGAATCAGAACTAGCCGCACCACTGCAGAGATGAGTTCCTATAGTAAAAGAAGAAGGATATTCAATATATTATTATGAAATATATATAGTCTTGTGTAAAGATAAATAGTGTATATATATATATACCTGTCGCTGGAATACGACTAACAGAAGGAGAAGTTCTTTGAGTTATAGAAGGGCCAAATTCCACCATATCAGCGAAAGATGGTGCTCTAGCTTCCGTACTAGAATCTCTGGTAGCCGGAGTTGGCAAGTCAGTAGTTTCTGTAGAAAATATGATTTCACGAGCCACTACTCTCTGTACTACCAACGGAACTACAGGTGCTCTTGGTGAAGATACCACAAGAGGGCTCGCTGAAGAGATAGCACCTACTTCTGCAACTTGGGCACCTAAAAAAGGGAGATGCAATGATTTTAAATAAATAATAGTTGTTATAATATAAATTAAGATATGTATATGAAAATTTTCTTTTACCTGGTGAATACCCATATTCTCCATAATCTAAAGGCTCCTCTTCATCTTCCTCAGCTGCAGGAGATTTAGCAGGAACATTAATGCTAGAAGGAGTCTTAGCAGTTGTAGGAGAAGATTCTATCTCAACTTCTTTTGCAGCTGTTTCCTCTTCTTCGCCAATATCAACTTCACCTTCTTCAAAGTCATCATCTTTATCTTCACCATTATCACTATCTCCGCTATCTTCATCTTGCGAAGATTCAGTTGTACTTGATGATGAAGTTGAACTTTCATCTCCCAAAATTTCTTCGTCAACTTCTTCAACGATAACTTGCTTCCCTTTATAAGAAACGGGTTGGCTGCTCTCCGGTACAGGCTCTTGGACTATAGGGGAAGCAGAGGCTGGTCGAGTTCTTTCCGAAGGGATAGGGGATGATGATTGCAAACGCGTTCTTGATCTAGTCATCGGAGAAGATGGACTAGGACCAAGGGGCTGTGGAGGAGATGTGGAAGTACCAATAGCCGGTCCTTCTTGAACCACTGCAGTCTCTGCAGGAATTGGAGAAGATGTACCTTCAGCATTATCTGCAGCCTGGTTTGAAGAATCCCGACGAGATTTCTCAAATTCTCTCAAATCTCCATGGGCAAACCAGCCATCCAAAGTGTTAATGGGCTTGATTTCACGGATGGGATCTTCCAATGATATTTTTCTGCAAATCTCTCCAGGATGAGATGCATGGCTCTTCTCCGGAATATAGCCAATTCCGCTCTCTAAATTTCTGCCCTTCAGCCTGGGTGGGTGAAGAAAGATAGAAGAATCTACTGGCAAGCATTTATTGACCAAGTATGATTGGTGATCCCACCATCGCATCCAGCTATATGATGTACGGACTATGTGATCACAGCCTGGAATTATGAAGAGGGAGCCAACGCAGCCATTCAGCAATTGTTTCCATATCATAGCCCAGTTAAGAGGACCAGTTCCATAACAGCGCATTTTTCTGGTAACCAACCCGCAGTCTTGAGGCACAGTTTGATCATAACCAAATTGACGAGCAAAACGACCGGGGTAGTAAGGTTCTCTCCAGAATTATGTCCCTTCCCGCAGAGGTAAACTGCATGAGCGAATAGAAAAGAAGAAAGCTCTCTCTGCTGCAGTAAGAGTTTCGTTGTCCACCATGTCTGTGTCTGCGGTATAGCGATAAAGGCGGAACTGAAAGAAGTTTATCTGATCATCATCTCGAATCTTATTTGCAACCCACTCATATGCTCTTCTAGCCATTGCTCTTTGCTGAAAGAACCAGAGTGGAAGATGAGAAGGATGCGAATATGCTTGCTCCGAAGCTTCGAAAGTCCAAGGGAAATAAACTCCAAGCCACCCCGTAAAATAATGCCAAGAAGTATGTGCAGATGAAGCCCCCAGAGTCGGGTCTTTTACATGAGTAGCTATTTCTCCAAGGGCCCTGTAGATAGAGCATAATACAGGAGGAGCAAGAGAATATTTATGGCCCTCCGCTAAAGCACCAGCTACAACAAAGACAGTGGGACGAACAACATCTGCCCACTTGGAGCTAGGCAATACGACCAAGCTTAGCCAGTAAGCCAAGAATGCTGCAAGTTCTCTGAAAGGGCTATATTCTGGCTTTCCTCTTATTGCATCTCGAAGCTTAGTTAATTCTTTCGAACGGCAGTCACGAAACCTTCAAAGAAAAATGAAGGAGGTTAATATGAGGAAATGGCTAAGTAGCAAGAATATGAAGATGAAGATCAATTATCAGATTGTTAAATACCTGAGACCTTTAGAGAAATGTGCTAGCCATTGTAGAGGGGGAATTTTGTGGGAGTTGGGAAATTTGCTCATCTCTTTGAATAACTCTATGGTAGTCTCAGAGATAGAAGGCTTGCGGTCCGGAGAAGATACGAAGGCTAATTCTCTGTTGGTAGGAATGAACTCATCATAGAACTCGCCTGTTATTGTGAGACCAGCTATGCGATGAAGGTCCTAAAGAGATATGCTCATTTCGCCATAAGGAAGATGGAAGGAGTTGGTTATAGGTGACCAATATTCAAGGAAGCCTTTCAGAATATTGGGTTCTCTATAGAAGTATTTTGAAGTTACTTCTATTGCATCATAAAGCCCGATCTTTGCGAGAGTGCTCGTATGTTTCAGCAATATGGCCTCCGCCCATTCAGAGTAATAACGGCGAGTAGTCAACAAACCCCTGATACGGAATTCTACTTGTCCCTAGAGTTGTTCTCGATCTCTGAAACGCTGTCGTACTGTCTCATAATAATGAGAAGGAAAGAGATCATGAGGACTGTGGGAAGGAGCTAAGAAGATCATAGGATGAGCTTCTCCTATCCTCTGTCGCGGCTTCTGAGTTTGAATGGTTCCTTCTAAGATTCGGGGCTCTCTTGAGGCCCATGATTCAGTGTACATCAATCTCTCGCCATGGACGTAGTCTCTGGACTCACAGTCTAGCATAGACTGATGGCGATATACCTTGATAGGAATGATTGTCATGCCTTCTGCATGAGGGTTGTCAAACTTCATAACTCCTTCAACAACTCGCACTGAGTCCCATGAGTTTTGAAGACGTTTCTTCTTATGTTCCTTGATTTTTTCTGCAAATTCTTTCGCCTTATTGCGGCGAGTTTTCTTCGAGCGAGAAGCGGGAGGAGTATCTTCTCGGAGAGGTGGTCTCTCACTATCGGTACGAATGTGAGCTGTGGTTTTCAACCATTCGTCCCAGTCATATTCTCTACCATGCTTAGGAGGACATTTAATATCTCCTAATGATATGGATCTGTGAATGGGAGAGGGTAAAGACTTAATGCGATCAGAAAAATCAAAAGTGGGGAGAACGGGTTCTTTGAAATAAGCGGAATTTCTGGAAGTTGTCTTTATCCACTTAGCAGGAGGTTGATCAGAAGGTGGATTAGAAGGAGACACAAGACGGGCTATTTGTTTAATACGAGCCATGAAAAAAGGGCAGAAGAAGGAAGAAAGGTGACAGAGTAAGAAAAGAAGAAAGAAGAAAAATGGCTAAGTGTTGGAAAATTTTGAAAAAATTGGTTAAGTACAGAGTACTTTACGCGAGGTCGCGTAAAGTATGTAGTTCGTGCGGAAAATCTCTAAGTCCAAAGGACGTCGCGCAAAGTTAAACAGTTTGCGCGGGGTCGCGCAAAGTGGAGGTTTGCGCGGAAGCAAATCGCCAGAGCAGAGTTCCAGCAGAGAGCAGTTCATGAAAATGACTAAGTAGTTGGACTATTTATAGGCTTTATGACCGAGTATGGTACTCGACCGGAGCTTTGCGCGAGGTCGCGCAAACCCTGGAGAAAAAGAATGGTTTGATCCTTTTCTTTGATTTTCTGAACAAACAAAGAACGGATCAAGGGGGCATCTATTGAGGCATAAAATAAGCAAAGAAGTGAAGAAGAGAAAGATCAAGAAAGCTGATTGAAGAATCAAGAAATCTCAATTGAAGACTACTTTGCACGGGGTCGTGCAAAGTGAAAGAATTGCGCCGGATCGCGCAAAGTGAAAAGATTGCACAGAAGACAGTTTGCACGGGATTGAGGGTTTGCGCGAGACCGCGCAAAGCATATTGATTGCACGTGTCCGCGCAAAGTTCATAACGGTGAATTAAAATGGTTGAATGATATTTTTTGTCCCACATCGACCAGATCTGAGATTTTCACTGGTGAAAATGTCTATAAATACCCCGTTCCTTCTCTAAAAAGGGGTTCGAAGATTTAAGAAGTGAAGAAAAGACGAAAGAGAAGATAGAAGGTGTGGAGTATTGGACTCCTGCACTTTGTGCGACTAGGCGCAAAGGAGTATTTGGACTCCTGAAAGTTTGCGCCAGTCCGTGCAAAGCAACAGAAGGCTCTTATAGTTTGCGCGGACCCACGCAAACCTATTGCTTGGCAGTTTTTAACAGCAATGGGCTGAAATGCTGTCGGAATGATTGGAGTCCTTAAAGCTTCAAGTTCTTCTTGATCAAGAGAATGGAAGAATCATCGACGAAGAGACGTATTCCTCCTAAGTTTCAGGAGATGACCAAAATAGTACCGAAATGCTGCCGGAATATTCGTTCTCTTGAAGACTGTTGATCGACTTGTCCATTCCTCCTAAGTCATTGGAGATGATTGAGATCATTGCCGTTATGCTGCCGAAAATTATATTTAGCTATAATAATTAACATTTGTAATGAGTTCTTTGTAAACTATCTTAGAATCAAGGGATACCAGAGGATGTAAATGAATTCAGAATCAATAAATATGACGATTGTCTTTATAATTATTCCATTGTTATGTTTGAATAAGATAATTCTCCTAAATTAAATACATTTGTTTCCTTGTCGAAACAGTATCGTAGGCCCCCATCTGCGCCAACTCTCCACTCGGAGTCCACATCATCGCTAGCTTGCTCCCGAAGCTCAGACAACCGCTCGTCGCCCTTCTGGGCCTCGATAATCCTGTCATCAATAAGTGGCCGCACCCGAACGTGTGCAACACTCTCAAATGGCTCCTCCACTGTGAATTTCTGCTCGAAGTCCCGCACGAACTCCAACATATCCCACTTTGCTATCATCAGCGGAGCCGCAAATGCTATAGCCTTCTTGCGACTCAACGCGCTGCCACAAGGTTGGCCTTACCAGGATGGTAGGAAACCTCGAACTTGAAGTCCTTCAAGGTCTCCATTCATCGACGCTGCCTCATATTCAAGTCCCGCTGAGTGAATATATACTTAAGGCTCTTGTCGTCGCAGAAAAGCTCGAACTCCTCTCCGTAGAGGTAATGTCTCTAGAGCTTCAATGCGAATATGACCGCTGCTAACTCAAGGTCGTACATATGGTAATTCTTCTCATGCTTCCTTAATTGTCTCTAGGAATACACAATCACCCTGTCCTTCTGCATAAGGACACAACCCAAACCAATGCAAGATGCGTCAGTGTATATACTGTACTTAACCCCTTGCTCTGGCAATACTAGCATAGGGGCGGACGTCAGTCTGTCCTTCAGCTCCTGAAAAGTTGCTTCTGCCTTCTCATTCCAGGCGAACTTCAGATCCTTTCGCGTCAACTGTGATAACAGTCTGGCTATCTTCGAGAAGTCCTAGATAAATCATCGGTAATAGCCTGCTAGGCCCAGAAAACTCCTCACCTTAGCAATCGAACCAGGCTGCTTCCAGTCCTGAACGGAGGCTACCTTAGCAAGGTCCACCGTTATCCCTTCCTTGGACACTACATGTCCTAGGAACTTGATTCCTCTTGCCAGAAGTCACATTTCTTATACTGCGCGAACAACTGGTTCTTCCTCAGAGTATCTAGGACTGCCTATAAGTGTTCCTCGTGCTCTTCCCGACTCATGGAGTATATCAGGATGTCATCTATAAATACGATGACGAATCGCTATATAAATGGCCGAAATACCCAGTTCATCAAGTCCATGAACACGGCCGGTGCGTTCATAAGACCGAACGACATCACAAGGAACTCGTAATGCCCAAAACAAGTCCTGAAAGCCGTTTTCTGCACGTCTTCATCGCTGACGCACAACTGATGATACCTGACTGTAAATCGATCTTCGAAAAATACTTTGCTCCCTTCAACTGATCAAACAGGTCGTCTATCCTGGGCAAAGGATATTTGTTCTTCACGGTCAACTGGTTCAACTTGCGGTAATCAATACATAACCGTAGCGACCCATCTTTCTTCTTGACAAACAACACAGATACTCCCCAAGGAGACACACTGGGTCGTATGAAGCCCTTCTCTACCAGTCCATCAATCTCTTTCCTCAATTGTTCCATCTCACATGGAGGCATGTGATACATCGGTAATGAAATGGGTGTCGTACCAGGCATAAGATCAATGGTGAAGTCGATCTCGCGCAGAGGAGGCAAACCAGGAATCATCTCAAACACATCCGTAAAATTCTGAACTATGGGCATATCCACAAGCATCGGACCATCAATATTCTTCAGTGAACAAGCGTAACATCTCAATCGAGAAACGTGACTGACCTGAACAGGGAAAGTAAAAGCCGTGCCCTCTGGTCCGTGGGCTGTAACCATCCTAGTCTCACAATCGATCTCTACTCGCATCTCGGTGAGCCAGTCCATACTGAAAATGACGTCGTAGTGAACTAGGGGGATGATGATCAGGTCAACTAGTATCATTCTGCCACCTAAGTCTATCGGGCAACCCTCACACATACTAGTAACGTCAGAGAAAGTCCCTGTGGCAGTGATGACCCTCACTCCCTTCATATGAGCAGTATCCAAACCCAGTCGTTTGACTGCCGTGCATGAGATCATAGAGGTAGTGGACCCTGTGTCCACCAATAAGAATACTGGAATACCTTGGACGTGTGTAGTGACCTCGAAGGCCATAGGTGCTGAAGGTGCTAAGGCCATAGGTGCTGAAGGTGCTATCTCTGGCTCCTCCACTGTAAGTGCATGAATGCGTGCCTGCTGAGGTTGGTTGGGCTGAGGCACCATAGGTCACTGTGGTGGCTTAAAATGAGGTGCAGGTGGTCTGAAGGATGGATGTGCAGGTGATGTCCGTAGTGGTGGAGCCGATAACGCTTGAGGGTGAGAACGATCAATCCTCTACGGTGGTGAAAACCCGCTGTCTCTCATCCATGCAAAGCAACTCTCTGCGGGGTGACCCGGTTTCCCACAATAAGAACATGTCACACTTGGACGCCTCATCGGAACTACTGGCACCGCAATCCTGGGAGGAGAGTCAATACGAGGCCTCTTGCAGAGGAATGGCCTGCTCTGAATATTTAGTCGTGGCCTAGTAACCATAGGGCCACAAGAGCGTGTCAGTCGCTCAACATCCTGCTCTGCCCACATAGACATATGTACTGGCTCGGCATAGGAGGGTAGTTTCGCCAATGTGATGAATCGACATCGGCATCTCTGCCCCAAGACTATAGCCAAACTCACGTGCAATCTTACATATGAGTCGGCCGAAGGGGAGCGAATTAGTCCTTCTAGCAAAACGTGCAACATTGATTATCTGTCGCAACACGAATGTAGGCACACACAGGTTCACTCTCTGCCCCACTTGATACATGAAATCTATCATGAGGCGCGTACACTCACTGTGATTACTCCACCTAGGATAGACGTTGAACGTGAAGATGTGATGGAGCAAACGGAAGTCGTTAGACATATAAGTCGCTAGAAGACTTTTGTTCGGCTGCCACTGGACCAGTCAGCCAAAAAGGAAACGTATGCGGCAATCCCTTTCACGTGCACTCCTCAGATTCAGCTCGCTAACATGCACCTCGCCAAGGGGCACATTCAGAAGCCGAGATATCAATCTGACATCAACTGTGGCCAACCGATCCCTTCCACATCGGATCTGGAACTGTAGGGGTTCAAGCGTAGGCTCATGAATGTTGGCATAGAAAGCTCGGACAGTGCTTGCATTGGCGCTAGACCCGCCATCAAATAGTGGACCCCAATAGGCCCCTTTCAGGAACTCGAACAACGGATATTCTCCAAAGAGCCGCCCATCCACCTGAGCTTCAAAAAGGACCCTACGGTCCTCATAAACTCCATGAGAGCTCTACCAACAGAGCCCATCCAGCAGGAGCCCGAGGATTAAGATTCCACTTCGTCCGAAACTCCCGATTGGCACTTGTGCTTGCGGCGGCGCCTCTCGGCCTCCTTGAACGCATAGGGCGACTAGGCCCGGCCTCATCCACGGCCCCCTTTCTCTTTCCCATGAGAGAAAGGACGATGGAAATCAAGAAAATGGCCGCAATGAACTCAAAGAGGACCATGGAAAGTGAAGATAAGGGGAATAGGGGCTGGAGTTTTTGGTTCTCCACGGATTTGAGCCTTAACAGAGGTTGTAAAGGCCCAAATGATTGGGATTAAAGAAGGGAGGTGAATAGATGGGATGAGTTAGAGAGCTTACACGATTTTGAGCCACTAATGAGGGATGTAAGAGCTCAAATGAGAGAAAATGGAGAAGGTAGAGGGGTAGGTATGGCTATAAACGAGGGAGGTGTTTGGGTTGTGGTAGAAAATTACGGAATGGGTGATTGGAGGGGAGGTTTAAGAGAAAAAATAATAACTTTAAGGAAAGGGAGAGCTTGGAGGTGTGATTTATGAAGGAGGGGTGACTTTTGAAGGGTTTTAAATGAAACCCCACATATCAGTCGGCCACCCTAGGCCCCAACATAATCAGCCTGAATGGCCAGCCCGGCCGGGCCCGTTGACCAGCGAGGACTCGCCAACTCTGCGAGGGCCTCGGCACTCTCTAGACAAAATGGCGAGGCCTTGCCATTTGGGCGAGGACCTCCTGCCCCCTAGGCCCCAAAAAGGTTTAGGTCCCACCCTGGGTCCCTCTAGAATGGTGTGGGTAGGCTCCCGACTCCGATTTGCTTCGTTTCGGGTCCTTTCAGGTGGTTTCTGATGCATAGCTGTATCTGTACATTCCTAAGGGTTGGGATGGGGTGATTTGTGATCTACACTTATTGTTTGACGGTCTAGAAGTAATTTGGGGTCGACTCATACGATCATGGATGAGTATGGACACGATCTCGACAACCATTTTTAGTGAACTTCGCCAATTGGCGAAATCGGGATACCTATGACTGTTTCAACATTTTTCTCACACCCACCTAAGTTGAAAGGCAACAGCGCACGTTGTGTGACCATAACCCAGGTCCAGTTAAATCTAAATCATGCTCTAATACCAACTTGTAACGCCTTAAAAATCAGGGGTCGAGCAGTAGCTCAACACCTGAGTTCCAAAACATCACTTATGCAACATAAATGCTTATGATTGAATGTTGTCGGTGTTAATGCATTAATCATGAGTGAGATTATACCAAAATAGTAATTCATACTCCAGATCAAGTTATAAAATGCAAGCGGAAGACTGAAAGATGTACATAAATGTATATAAAGCCAAAAACGCTTACAATCGGTCTCCAGAGTTTGAACACCTTACTAAGTCATCATATACATGTATTAGTTTCAAAATCAAAATGCCAAAAAAAGTGGTACAACTATAATAGTAAATCCTGTAGCCCCGTCATTTGAAGGGCCTAAGCGAAGCCTCCAGAGAACTGCATGTAGGAGAACTCATCCTGATCATCGTAGTAATCAAGCTCAACCTCCTGTGTCTCGTCGATACTTGCATCTAAAACATAGTCTGGTGGGTGTCTAGAACACTGTCCCGTAACGTGAGAGTGAGTAGCTAACTCAATGGAACAATAAAGCATAGGTTAACATGTTATCAATTTAGTGAAGCAGTAATGATAAAGCAGTTCAGTCAAACAATCCTAATTAGTCTTATTAATGCAAGGATGAAATGTAGTCATGATGCATGCCCTCGCCAATGCTCCCTCGTGCGACACCATCTTACGTCTGCAACATGCGTTCATCCCTAAGTGCTCCACAACGCCAGGCACATGGAGTGCTATGTTATGAGTGTGATTACCGAGTTGTTATTAGTCATTTTCATATAACAGTATTGGGAAACTAAGGTACCTCCCTTATATCATTCCCAAATAATGATCCATTCTAGGGTCATCAGTCCTAGATAATCTCATACGATGATGCGGTTCTAGGTCGCTGTAAAGGGCTGCCAGGGCTGTTGCATGCACTCGTTGCACCGCTCCCCCATCACCTTATCAATACAGGCCTAGTTTATACTTTTTTTACTACGGGGAGACTCATTGCCTCACCGCAGATTTAAAGTATGCTCGAGGTCACTACAAAGGGCTGTCAAGGTTGTTACACGCAATCGTTACACCACTCCCCCATCACCTTATCAGTGTAGGCCCACAGCTCGAATACAGTGTCCCATACCATCGTATTTGGCTCACGAGTCTGGGTTGCTCACTGGTCACTATGGGGAGGCTCGTCGCCCCAGCGTAGGCCGACAGCTCGACCACGGTGTCCCATACCACCATGTCCAGCTCATGAGTTTTAGCGGATCGAGGTACCAAGGTTAAACAGGATTTCACTGGTGAGTTTGGTACCTTAGGTTCAAGCAATAGCGTCCATACATGGTGAACATACATCAGCACATCGGGTTACTTGATGAGCTCGACTAGCACGAGCGCACATTGCATCGATCGACATGAAGTGCATAAGCACTTCGTGTGGCCTAACCACTGCCGATGGCCAACACATGACTCGGGTTCGTCAAACACGTCCTATGTGGCGAATGAATCTCAGCCACGACTTCAAACCTGTTACCGATTGCCTGGACTATAACATAACCCCAATCACATTCAATCCGTAATCAGAAAGCATGTATAATAGTCAAAGCATAATTAACAAAGTAATTCAAACATGTTAACAGGCATGTTATAAAGTACAATATAAACAGGAAATACAAACACATACATTTCATAAGTAAGCGATTAACTTAAACAACTTGCATGAAGGAAATCATACACATCACTAAGGTAGTTGAGAATCCTATCTTAACACCTACTCAAAGCACTATCATCCAAATACTTACTCATACAAGCATTTTCACAAACACTTAGAACACACTTATTTAACATACATAATGTATATTAGCCAAAACATGTATTAGGGCGAATCCTTTCGCCAAGTAAGTATTACACATATATATGCATGTACACATAGTAATTAATCATGGCAAACATACTTTCATATTTTATACGTATACGGTATTTTCTACATATACACAAAATACACTAAACACCATAATTTGTATTCGTAACTGAATTGCAAAATAAACATCGCATTTTGCATGTGGAATAACACCCAAATCATGAATCTATCATTATCTGACATTGAAAGCTTTGAAAACCATAACCTATACGTATATAGTCCGCACCTTACGCTGTAGAAGCATAATGAAGTCGATAGAATCTCTAAGTCTTCGTCTACGGTGGCACAACAACCTATAGCATGAATTAAGTCAGCTATCTCGCTACATGTAACAGTTGAAACCCTAGAACAAATTAGGGTTAGGTTTTCTTACCTAAGTACGTCGACAGAATCGCTAGAATAACGATTAGAAAGCGATGGTCAAGCACGTATAGCAGTGGGATAGAGTATCAGGAAGATGCTCCCACTTCGCTCACACTTTCTCTCTCTTTTCTCTCTTCTCTCCTAGGTTTTCTCAAATTCGTTTGGGCTGAATGAGAGAGGGCTTAAGGTCCTTATATAGGCCCAAAACTCATTGAAATAGACTTAGGGCCATGGTATACTTAGGTTATGTCCAAATACTGACTGTTCCGTCTCAACAGAGCACTTCTGGAGCCCCCCCCCTTGAGCCAAAGGTTGGACTTAAGCACACTGACCTTGGATCTAGGTCGAGTTAAGTTTTCATTCTAGTCGGGTTCCCAGATCACACGTGGCAGACCAGTTTCAGTTTAACGGTCACTGAAACTCGACCAGGGTTACAAGTACACGGACATGTATGAAAAATGTTCTCTGATCCGAGGGTGTATTTGGGTCAGATTCCGATGGTCTGATTGCTTATATTTGGCCCGCAAGCGACAAGTCTCATATTACTTAAATTAGATTTAATTTCTAAAGAAAACCATGTTTTCTCACACTCCTCGCTCCGGGCTCAAGCGAATAGCCCTGTGACACTATCTGGTTTTGACTTCCAAGTTGGTTGTCAAGCCCAGCAAGGCGGTCCTAATTCTATAATCTCGTATTATTCGAACTTTCGATGTGTGGTCCAGATCTGACATGGAGTTTCGTGATGCCTTCGAGAGCAGCTAGGAAATGAGATTGATCCTAGATTTTTAGGTAATGTAGCGTCAACGATTCCACAAGTTTTGGGTCTTGCAGATCGTATTTAAAGTGATTAGTGCGGATTTCGTATGTAATCTAGTTTAACACTAGTTAATCCTCGTCTAATTTCTAAAGGATTTGGTCCTGAGTGATTTCTGCCTGAGGTGGTACTCGGGCCTTTGTACAGGATTTTCTTAGTCATTTTAGAGGTGAATCATATTTGTCACTTATTGAAGTTGCGTATTGTATGCTTAGGGTTTAATTAGCTATATGTATAAACTGTCAAACCCTACTAAGAACAAGAGTATCTTAAAATGGAAAAGACCCTTAGCATGAAGATTAGTTTGCCAAGAATAAAAATACCTTTCATAAGTTGTATTTTTAAATAAACTTTTTTTTTAGGGATCAGAAACTTAATCTATATATGGAGTTTCATTGATTGATAAAAGATCATTCTAACAAAACATTTGGGGTATTATTTAGTTTTCACTTATTTGGAAATATTGCTCAAGAACCATCTTTTGTTTAGATTCTTCTTAATTTTTTAAATTTATGTTTCTTCTTCTTCTTTTGTCCTTCTTACTCTTGTTTTTATTTTCTAATTTTTTAAAGTAAAACTTAAAACCAACAAAAGAATTTAGCTATGACACATTTCAATTTGCATTCTTTTTTTCTTTTTAAGAGAGGGCTTTATTAAAAGCGCACAAAATGTGCAAACGAAAACAATCCACCTCTATAATTGAAAAACAGAAGAGAGATTAGCCGGATTAATTGCTTCTACATAAGAAGCCCAACCTAAAATTTACATGTAATTTCCCTAACAACCACAACATGTGAAGAGCTCCTACTCTGAAAACATCTCCTATAAGAAAGAAATCTCCACAAAGCTTTCCCCACTTTTCCCACCCCTCCTGAATGCCAAGACCACAGAAGGTCTGCAACAAAATTCGATGGATTTTTATATGACTATACAAAAAATAATAGATATGGCAAATAAGCATTTCTCCCTAGTTTCTTTGATTTTACAACCCTTTATTAGTAAATTACCATATAAGGTCACATAAAATTTGACGTATTCCTATTCCATGGTACAGGTTCATAATCACCATCTAAGGTCATACAACATAAAGGTTATCCAAGATATTTCTTTGATGATAAATAGTGTCTTGAAGTTAGGAGTTGTAGTTAAAGAGCTTTTCCCCACTAATAATTAAAAGGCACTATCATTGTACATATTATATCACCTATTGGAATTTTTGGTAGACCTCATGGATATATTCTTGTATCTCTTCACACATCTCGTTCATTGAAATTAGCCTCCATTGAAAAACATCCATCACAGTGAACAATAAAAGGCATTATCATTGTATGTACTGTATCACCTATTGGAATTTTTAGTAGACCTCATAAATATATTCATGTATCTCTTCATGCATCTTATTCATTGAAATTAGCCTCCATTTAAAAACATCCATCACAATGAACAATGAATGCCCTATAAAGGGAAAAACCTTCGAAAAAGTATTTAACTGAACAAATTTTCAAATCATATGGCAACTAACATTGCCTATAAAACATTTGCTTGGAGTGTTGAAGATGGGCCTTAACATTTCAATTGACTTGGATCAATATAAACCACCTCAATAATACATGGCATTTGGATCACTAAAATGATGCAAATAAAGGGTTATAATATGAAGGATTAAGATCACTTCAAATGGCATAAGTATTTTAAAAGGCCAGTCCAATTGGATCACTTCAAATGGTAAAGCATTTCAATTGGTTTAGAACAATCCTACAAATGTTTTGGTTAGTGAAAATGGGACCCATCTTACAAATATTTTGTATCAATTAGAAGCAAGCCCAATGATTAATGGTTTGGATCACGGGGGTGTGGTGCCAAGTTAGCTGATATTCCACACCTTATGGTAGATGTTGCGCCTGCGGGTGCCACATCAGATGATCTTCCACCATGTCACAACAAAACAACAGAAGAGAGCATATATGGCACCAACAGCTTAAGTTGTCCCTGATAAAAGAAATCCTAGAACTGTTAGGGCATGTTTGGGAGCGTGGATTTGGAACCCCTGGATTAGAACCCCCAGGATTGGAAACCCCTTGGATTTGAAATCCTCAAAGTGTGTTTGGCACCCTGGAGTGTGAATAAACTTTAATCTAAAAATACATATGCATGGTATATTTACAGGGTTTTAAATTTAATTACTAAATCAATTTTAATATCTCTAATTAGTGAGATATATAAATTTGGACACTATGGTTGTGATAAGCCCGCTGAAATATATGCTTTGCCTGAAAATGATGAAATTCAAAGTCTCGGATGGACCGCAAGCACAAGATCATCTCTGAATGACTAACCAACAATTTTTAATCGTTGATTAATATGGACATGAATGTTTGGATAGTGTTGGACAATGTTTGGACGGTGCTGATCATCATTAGTGGGCCATGTGCCCAATAGAATGATAGTGTACAGTGACCCACAATGTCACACCTGCAACTATTGAAATGATTTTCGGTGTAATCCAAGCTCTCACCGTGGATTGCAAACCCCCTCAAAGAGGGGATTAGAAACCCCCTGGATTTACAACCCCCAGTTACTTTATGCGCCAAACAACCAAGGGAATTTGAAACCCCTTTCGATCCCCTCCAATCCACAGTGCCAAATGACCCCTTAGCAAAAGAATCCTCAGCAAATAGAGAAAATCACATCCCCTATACTACAGAAAAAGACATCAGCCAATCCTCTATAAAGGAAAAAATAAAAATAAAAATAAAAATAAAAACATAAAATGAAGAAGAATAGAAAAACTAATATCCATCTTTCTTCACACTCAAGGAGAGTTCTTTTTCCTGGAAAAATCCCAATATGACCTGACAGGTGAAAAATCAGAGAATTGAGACAAACCAAAACAAACTAATATCCATCTTTCCTCACACTCAGGTGTAGATTTCATCGAAATCTACACCTGATGACCATATGTATACACAAGCTACGAATTGTGATCACTTCGAAGTAAGTGTAACATTGTTGGGTTTGGTTTGGAGTTGAGATTCACAAAGATCACATATGATACAGCCCAAGTAGTTCATAAGTGGGTTCCACTGCAAACAAGCCCCAGAGGAAAAATCAGGACATGTTCATAAGTGGGTTCCACTGCAAACAGGCCCCGACAGAAAAGTCAGTCCATCTGTCAGGTGGGCCACACGTGGATGAGAAAATGGACAAAAAATAATGACAAACTGCCTTATGTTCAACCTACGAATGCAGCCCAGCTGATAATAAAACTAGCCTAATTTCCAGGTCAAGACATGTTCTTGGTGGGGCCCACTTTGATGAGTGTTCAATGGCCGAGACCCTTCACACAAGTGTCATCTCTGATTGCTTTCACCAAACACACTTTTGCAATGAATATATGAAACACATTGTAATCATGCAAGTCATGATAAATAGAAGCAGATACATAAACTATAAAGAGTAGCAGTTCCAAGGGGAAAACAACACAACTAGATCATCACAACTATTCTTAAACCGTCTGGAAGTTGGTTTAAGTGGAGTCTAATGAAGTGCTTTCCTAATGAAGCTTCAATTCAAGTTTGTAAACAAGTCTTACTTGAAAATAGACTAGGAGTTTCAACAATGAAGTTAGAAATCAGCATAAAAGCATACCTTTGAATGGGAACAATATGAAACTCAAAAGAGTTTTACCTTTCCAATGCTCTGCCTTGCAACTAAAAATGCATTAGAAATACCTTCTGGCAGTAAAGAGCACAAGGAGGCAATGGAAACCCAAACTCAAACTCTTAGGATACATTATTCTCCTATAAGAATCTCAGATTAACATAACTTCAACAAAATTTGGAGCCTTAAAATGAACTCCATCCAGTTTGCTGCGTACTTCAAGCATTCATCGTGGAACACAAAGACCCAATTCTAAACAATAAATAATAAAAAAATTAAAAAATAATCAGCATTTAGTCATGGGATGAAATCTAATTCCTAAAATCAAATCAATGAGAGGAAAGCTTATGCAAGATTTATTTTTTTAATGAAAAATAAGAAAATAAAAATAAAAATCCTAAAGCAAATTACTTACAGGAAAGCTTAATATCGTCATCATCATCACAGCTAAATGTTGTGAAATCCCATAGCACATCTTACGAATTCATGAGATATAACAGAATTTTTAGTAATTTAAAATTCTACAAATGGTGAAAACTAGGTAATAGACCCAACCTAAGAGGAGCCACCACGAGGTACCGCTTTTTAGGCCACATGAAATACATATCACTCCACGAATTTTAGTGCTAGTGGAAAAAAGTATATAACTAGAGGACTAATGTGTTATTCCAATGTTGATGCCTAAATAAATACTTTACAGCCAATGACACAGCCCAAGATCAACATTTGTGGGTGAGATCAATGTTTAAGATGTACATGAACTAGACCAAGAAATACCTTTTTCCTTTTTTTTTTTTAACCAACCATTTCTTTTTCTTTCGTTGTTATTTTTTTCCTGTAATTGACACAACTTCTGTTAATGAAAACTAAGGGACTGGAAATGCAATATCAAGGTAAAGGTAACATACCTTCCTTTGCCGGTGTGTCAGTGACCACACTAGCTTCCCTCGAAACATGATAAAAATATCAACTCATGCCTTTAACCAACTTTTTTAGTTTTGCTAACAATGAAATTTGATCTGCATTTCCAGGTTGTATAAGAAAGTCAACAAGTTATCATTTTCTACATCTCTTTCCACTATAACCAGCCCAAAAAACAAATGAGACTCACCTGCCTTCTTGGAGTCTCACCCGTCCCGAAACACCATATTATTTCTCCCTTGTCACTTCTAATAATACCAACTACACTTTTCTTCCATGTGTTGTCATTGTTCAAGCTCTTTCCATACAGATGTCAGAGTGCCACAAAACTCATTTTCACTAAATTCCAACTGATAAAAAATTATTGATCACATCTCTCACTCACTTCTAATGATACTCCATTGTCACAGAATTTCTTATTCCTTTCCTTCTAGATCCACTGGATCATGTCAAATGAAAGCATCCTCAAAATTTTCCCTACTTGATTAAACAACCATTTCATCCACCCACCTACGACTAAGGCCACTTTTTTGGAGAACCTAACAAATTAAAAAGCATTTGAAGAAGTTCTATAGCCCTAGGCATTCTGCAAACAAGATGTAGGCGATTCAATTAGCCCAAACATACGTGAATGGTTTACATCAATAAAATCAACCCAAACAAGAGGTTCGGCCGCTCATAATCGGGTTGAATCTCTAAAAAATAATAATAATAAAAGAAAAAAAAACACTAATTAAACAAATAAAGCAACTCTCTCTGTCTCTCTCTCTCTCTCTCACTAACGTGCAGCCCCCCTCGCCTCCAGCCGTGGATAGCTTCTTATAGAGACTGAAGCTCGGTCGGATGGTGCATGGGCGACGGGAGTCGGTGCGGAGAATTTTCGCATTACGTATACAGAGGGCCGTTTCCACATTCGGCGCTGATGTTGATAGGGCCGATTTAGAGTCGTTCTTTTGATGATCCAGGCCATTCATTGGATTTGTTGGACCGATTTAGGTCACGAGCCAAAATCTGGAAAGAATCCAAATCTTAGGTGGGCCGTAATATCAATCAACGTGATGTTTTGCAGGCCCATCTTCCGATCCCGTTCTTGTACATGGTTGCACAAGAACACCATGGTTCTTGTTGAACTCCTTCCCTGGACTTACTGGTCGGCTCTGATCATCTGTTAAAATCATGTTTGTGGCCACACGAATCCAACGCGAGCCTCTGTTTTCAATTTCATTCTCTGCTTCGAATTCCACGGACGTGTGATGATTAGTGGGGCCACCACTGGGATCTTTGAGAAAATTAACTCCGTCTATTAGAAGTTACTCAAAATTTCAGTTGGAAATGACTGATTTTGGGTTGTTTTTGATGTGGTCCTCCTGATTTAATGCTCTACCGTTCGTCCGACGTTTGAACGGATAGGATCCCATTCTCTTCACTTCTTCAAATTCTTCCAGCTAGGGATGGGTTGTGGCTGCCGTAGGGGATGAATGGACGGTTTGGATTGTCTGTTTAGACAATGTATGGGACCCACAACTGATAACCGACTCTTGCTGCCAAAGTCTCTGGAAACGGAAGCTTCCGTTTTTTAATTCGTTTGAAAAAGAGTCGGTGCACATCTGGTGTACATATGCACTGTGTACACACTGCATATACTGAGGCCCACTGTAATGTTTTTACAAAATCCAATCCATTCATTCAAATAGTCTCTCTATTTAAGGCTTTGAAACCAAATTTGAGGCAGTTCCAGATATCAGGTAGGCCCAGAATCAACGGTTTATAGACTTATCAGTCAGTTGGGGCACTTCCATAGCGATTCACGAGCTAAAATTTGACGTGTACGGCTCATTTGTGGTCCCCAGGCAATGTATGAAATTCGGAGCCGATCAGATGGTGGAAACCCTGTGATCTTGCATTCTTGCTGACTTTCAGGCCACTTGAGCTTCAGTTTCTCGATTTTCTCGGATCTCGAGCATCGATCTTGGTCCTCTGGAGTCTGTCCCTAGCTTTGGTGTCATTAGATCGTTAATTCCATGCTTTTAGTACCTTGTTTTGGTCCAAGCTCCTAAACACACCTTGCATCATAAACATAGTTATTTCAGGCCGTTAAACAGTATCATGATCGTAAATCCAGGTAATAACTGGGGTCTGATATACAATATTTGACCCTCAACACAACCCCCAGCCAGCATCTTGCTAGTCCCAAGCAAAGTATGTGAAAAGTAAGTTGAGACATATAGGAAAATTTTTGTAAACATACCCAACTGATTTTTTAAAAACAATCCAGATCCTAGAATTCTACGATTCATGAATGTTGGGCATTACTATCTCCTGGACTCAAGTGCATGGTAAACTTCATAGTCAAGTTCAAAATATTAATCCATTAATCAAAAAGAAAATTCTAAACATTGAGTTCCCTAGGTGTATAGTATAATCTTGGCTTAACAACATTAAGAAATCCAATTGTCAATTTCCAAGATAACGTTGATGATCCAAAGAGCATTCAGGACAACCAAAACCTAAACCAGCACTTGCCTTACAGTTCTTCTTTTCATTCTTCCAGCTTTTGACTCTTTTTTTTTGTAACGCCGAGGGGAATTAGATCTTCACCTATAGGGAGCAAACCAATGGTGAAAACTAGTCGCCTAACTCTTCCCAAATGTCAACCGAAGGGAATCAAGTCCACACCTATAGGGAGCAAACCTATGGTGAAGTTCGTTTGCCCAACCCTTTCCACAGGCAGCTATCTGTTAGCTGGGTATTTTCTTTTTCTTTCATTCTTCTTTTTGAACATGATTGACAAATTTTCCCAGGTTGGTTCCTTCCATGCTTAATGATCACCAAGTTACAATTCAATATCGAACTGAAACCTTAATGTGTAAGCGAGAGGTGTCTTGTGAAATCATGACTCAATCAATGTTTAAAACCTCTAATTCTGGATTACCAATTCAAACTTAACTGTGAAATCCAACAGATATTGAATCCAAGAGTCATAAATTACCAACATCATGTATCTTGAAATTATAATTGCCCTAGATGGCCATCAAAATCACTTCGAATACACAAGAAATGCTAGAAAAATTAAAATTTTTCACAATTTTTGCTCAAGACCAAGAAAACACTGATTAGGAAACCTAATCTCCCACCCCAACCTAAAATCTACATTGTCCTCAATGTAAAAGATATGAGCATGCAATGCACATGAGACAATGACAGTAAAAGAGGAGAGATGGAAAGATAGTACCTGGACGAAAGAATCAAGAGGCTTTCCAAAGATATCAGCGTAAGAGCGGGTCAGCACAAGAGAGAAACCACAAAAGCAAACTACACCACTTTCGCAGGTGTTCTCAATTGCATTTAGCGTATGCAACAAGCCTTTAAATCCCTAGGTTGCCCCTAGTGGACAAGTTGTAGTCTCGTGAGGGTTCGCAGTAATGTTACCCACAAACATTGAACTAACTAGCTAGGACAAGGAAATGAAATGAAAGGCTGGGTTTCCTCCCAAGAGCACTAAGTTTCACGTCTTCAGCTAGACAAAAATCAAACTAACCTAGAAGAGCATAAAGCAACCTATCCTAGTCCTATGAAAGAAGGGAAAAACTACTCGATCACGCCGCAAGGTTCCTCTTCCGCCCAATATCTTGATAAGTTTCTCAGTAAGTTCCTTAACAGGATCATCCAAAAGCCCTTTTTGCAATAGGCTTGGATGCCCTGGAGCATGACTTTCCAGAGAAACTTATGTACCTCATAAAAAAGTTTTTGTTTAATTGCTTGAGGTATCCAGAGTATATACGATTCACCTGCAATAGAAGAAGTTTCAATGTTAGTATCCCATGGTGAATTAGAGACTACAAGTATATAAGATTCAGAAAGGTTTTCAGGAAGTAGTGTAGCCTCAACATATTCCGAAGTTTCAGACTTCAGTTCAATTTTCAGCTCTTCCTCCCTTAATGGTAGATGTTTAGGATCAGGAGAAGGAGGGTCTTCAGAATAAGGGTTCTCTCGGTCAGTGATGACTACCGAGATGTTGTCTTGCAAGGCATCCACTTTGTCTTTTGACATGGGATCGTTTGAATCTGCAAAGTGTGCCAAGCAATCCCAAGAGTTGGGAAGTTTAGCTGAGTGTGACTTATTTTCCACAGTGGAGCTCGTGATTATCTGCCCAAGTAATCCATCATCCTTGACAGTGGACAGATATATGCTCTCTTGCTCCAGTCCTACATAGACAGATTGAAAACCAATAGGGGAAGCATCGATGTGATCACTTGGTTCATTGAAACTACTTAATCGAGACGTTGAATTGTCAAACGTGTACAGCTCAGATGATGGCCTCAACTGAGTGGTTTCAAATTCTAGGGTCGTAGCGAGCAACTTGTCTTTCTCCCGAATCACATCATCATTCGATTCAGAGGGGTGGTCCAAACATGTTTCACAAGAGTTATAAGTGTCGGTTGTAAGGGGCTCGTCCTCCACCTTTAAATTAGACATGTCAGGTGAGGGGAGTAGTTCATTATGACCGATCACTACGTGTACGCCTTGATCATTGACCTGGACCAATCTTGAGATTGATTCAAGGGGAATTTGGGCTGCACGTTTATGATCATCATCTCAATACGCATCATCGTCTAATTCTGTGCAGTGCACACTTGGGATGGGATCGCTTTCCTCACATTCTAAATTTAGTTGAGGTTCGAATAAACTAACCTCTACCTCATCATTGAGATCCTGTGTGTCATGTAAGGAAAGTGTGTCATCATCACTATATTTGAAAGACACCCATGTATCTCCACCATTCTTTTGAACAGTCATTGAGATCGACTCATCGGGAAATTGAACCGTATGCTCATTAATGGAATCCAACTCCTCATTCCAAAATCTAGATTTCGTCAAAAGCGAGTGAGGATCACTTTCCTCGCATTGTATTTCTGGATTGGATTGTAGTTAGGATGAGCGAACTTCCTCTATCCTCTTGAGGCATGAATTGAGTGCTTCCATTGCTTTTCTAATTTCCGCAAGACACTCCATGTTATGCTGAAATGAGTTCTCTTGGATCGTTTCTGGTTGGTTCTCAAAGGTAGGGTATCCAAGAGAATAATCATTAAAATCAATTGGCGGTTCATCTCTCCAATGTTGATGTTTCCACTGATCATAGTCATATGGGTCATAGGTCGGGAGTTGATACGTGTCATCATTTTAATAATCACGTACTATTTTCTTAACTCGTGGAATGCAATTATTTTCCCGCAGATAATCACCGAAGGACTTCTTAATCGGTGGAGCATCATGTTTCGATTGGTTGAAGAAATTTTCAGAAAATATTTGAGGTATAGGCTGTTTTCCATCATTATCATCATACATCAAAAAACTTTCCCAAGATTTCTTGGCTATCTTAGCATACATACGTTCCAACTCTTGTATAGTAAAACCCTAATTCTAAATTTAATCCTAAGAATAAAAGGAAAAATCCTACAACAATACGAGATCTAAAAATAAAAAGAAAAAGAATTAGAAAGGAATTACCAGGTTGAAAGTTCCTATGTCAGAATCCTACAAAATAGGAAAAATAGGTTAGTTTCTAAAAATCAGGAAAACTAAACCTAAAATCTAAGGTTATAAAATCCTAATCTTAAACTAATCCCAAAACTAATTAATTTCAGAAAACATAACCGTTAGTCCCTGGCAACGGCGCCAAAAACTTGTTCACTCCCCAAGTGCAGGGTTGTGATGTAGTAATAAACTTGGTAAGACCGAGGTCGAATCCCAAGGGACTGATACTTGTACGTTATCTGAAACTAACTAGAACTAGACCTAGAACTAGAAAAAGATGAAATCTAAATCAGATGAATTTTGAGGAATAATGGTGAAATAAGTATCTACAACTTAAGGAATTCAAGGGAAGGAAACTAGGGATTCAGAGGATCCACTTGTAGAGATCGGGGAGATCTTATGCCTGCATTAAAACTGACTGGACTCGGTGTCCACCTTCATCCAGAATGTAACCATGGAAATCATGACTGAACTTCCTTTTATATAGTTTTCAAGAGATGAAAGGTATATGAATTAGAATGGATTCCATCACCCAACCATGCCTAGGGGACAAAGTAAACAACAGAATTAAACTAATTACCAACCAATCAACATGCTATGAGGGTTAGGAAGGGTACCGTCATTCGACCATGCCCAGGAGACGATGGTGAACAACAGGGCTTCCTGACGTCATAAACATAAAAATGAGAAAGAAATACTCAAAGCTATCGCAGATCTATTGTAATTTCAGTCACACTAAACCATTAAAAACTGAAAGTATTCCCTTAATAATCAACTAAAATCAACTTCAGTTCATAAATTAAATTAAAACCATAAAATTGAATCTCCCATCTCACTACAAGCTTCACCTCTTAGCCCTAGTTAAGAGGTTCAGCCGCTCATAATCGGGTTGAATCTCTAAAAAATAATAATAATAAAAGAAAAAAAACACTAATTAAACAAATAAAGCAACTCTCTCTGTCTCTCTCTCTCTCACTAACGTGTAGCCCCCCTCACCTCTAGCCGTGGATAGCTTCTTATAGAGACTGAAGGTCGATCGGATGGTGCGTGGGCGACGGGAGTCGGTGCGGAGAATTTTCGCACTGCGTATACAGAGGGCCGTTTCCACATTCGGCGCTGATGTTGATGGGGCCGATTTAGAGTTGTTCTTTTGATGATCCAGGCCATTCATTGGATTTGTAGGACTGATTTAGGTCATGAGCCGAAATCTGGAAAGAATCCAAATCTTAGGTGGGTCGTAATATTAATCAACGTGACATTTTGCAGGCCCATCTTTTGATCCCGTTCTTGTACATGGTTGCACAAGAACACCATGGTTCTTGTTGAACTCCTTCCCTGGACTTACTGGTCGACTCTGATCATCTGTTAAAATCATGTTTGTGGCCACACGAATCCAACGCAAGCCTCTATTTTCAATTTCATTCTCTGCTTCGAATTCCATGGACGTGTGATGATCAATGGGGCCACTACTGGGATCTTCGAGAAAATTAACTCCATCCATTAGAAGCTACTCAAAATTTCAGTTGGAAATGACTGATTTTGGGTTGTTTTGGATGTGGTCCTCCTGATTTAATGCTCTACCGTCCGTCCGACGTTTGAACGGATAGGATCCCATTCTCTTCACCTCTTCAAATTCTTCCAGCTAGGCATGGGTTGTGGCTGCTGTAGGGTAATGAATGGATGGTTTGGATTGTCCGTTTGGACAATGTATGGGACCCACAACTGATAACCGACTCTTTCTACGAAAGTCTCTGGAAACGGAAGCTTCCATTTTTTAATTCGTTTGAAAAAGAGTTGGTGCACATCTGGTGTACATATGCACTATGTACACACTGCATATACAGGGCCCACTGTAATGTTTTTGCAAAATCCAATCCATTCATTCAATTAGTCTCTCTATTTAAGGCTTTGAAACCAAATTTGAGGTAGTTCCAGATATCAGGTAGGCCCAGAATCAACGGTTTATAGACTTATCTGTCAGTTGGGGCACTTCCATAGCGATCCACGAGCTGAAATTTGACGTGTATGGCTCATTTGTGGTCCTCAGGCAATGTATGAAATTCGGAGCCGTTCAGATGGTGGAAACCCCGTGATCTTGCATTCTTGCTGACTTTCAGGCCACTTGAGCTTCAGTTTCTCAATTTTCTCGGATCTCGGGCGTCGATCTTGGTCCTCTGGAGTCTGTCCCTAGCTTTGGTGTCATTAGATCATTAATTTCATACTTTTAGTATCTTGTTTTGGTCCAAGCTTCTAAACACACCTTGTATCACAAACATAGTTATTTCAGGCCGTTAAACAGTATTGTTAGTGCTATGATTTCATATCCCATTTGGTTGTCAAATTTTATAGTGCCAAAACCTATATGTCTTGTACTTCTTGTGTTTCTTGTTTGTGACTACACACTGCTTCAAGACAAGATCATGAATGAAGAATGTTGTCAAGACAAGAATAGAAGACTTCAAGTTTGCTTCTAACAAGTTCAAGATTAAAAGACTTCATCAAGACAAGTCAAGAAAGTACTAAGCTCTAGAATGCCGTCAACTCGATTCAAGCTTCTACTTCAAAATCATCTGAGAATACAGACCTTCAAGACTTCAATGTCCATCTCACTTCAAGGTTTGTTTGACCTTAGATTGACCTTAGGTTGGTTTATTTGATAGGTCATTCTGGATACAAATCCGAATATTTTAATTTACTTGGTGTGACTGTTCTAAGACCAGTCTAGAAATCTTAAGACCGATCTAGTGCGCTTCGACCGATCTTAGGTTTCTCGGGACCGGTCCTAGGTTATTCTGATTTTCGATTTTCCTGGTTGTCCTTCGACCAGTCCTGGACTTGCTTTGACCAGTCCTGGGAAGTCCCACGACTCATCCTTCAACCGGTCGTAGTCCTACGACTCGAACTCCAGCTACTTATCTCGAGTCCTACGACCAGTCGTAGGTGACTCACGACCAGTCGTAGGTGGTCCATGACCGGTCATAGGATACCTAAGACCAGTCGTGAGTACAGCTAATCTAATCCCGTGGAAATCTTTCAAAATCTTTGATGCTACGACCGATCCTAGGGATCCTAAGACTAGTCGAAGATGGGATTTTTTAGGCTATAAATAATGCACGAATTTCAGAGTTTATTCCATTCCATTCCATTCAATTCAAGTGATTTAAGGCTATACTCTGAGATAAGTTGTGATTATTTTTTAAAGCTATTGTGCATATTTAATATTCCTTTTGATAGCATTATTCTATTGTGATTTTTGATCCACATTCCAATCTTATTTAGAAAAGAGGAACTTGTGATATTCCTTCTTCTTGGATCAAAATCAAATAGACCTTGCTCTTATTGATTTAATCTAAAATCAATTAGACATAAAACCTTTCTTTATGTGAGTATTGGACATTGAATGACGTATCATTCATCTACTCCGATTGGTTCTACTGGGCTACTTCAAAAGGAGATCTAGGTATTTTACTTTGTAATTTACTTTCTCTGGTTTTGTTTGAGATTTGCCAGAAAAATCTCATTGTATTGGTTATCTGAGGAGAGCCAGAAAACTCAGATTGTGGGGGTTTTTTTTATTGTGTAAGCCTGAGATAAAAAGACACAATTGTGAAGGTTTTGGGTGAACCTGTGAAAACCTATTTTTGTGAGTGCATGCTAATATCCTCTGTGTGAGGATATTAGGAGTGGAGTAGCATTCTATGTGGCTATTGGCTAACAGTTGGTGAACACACAGGCGAACCACTATATATCGTTGTGTTGTGGATGTGCTTGATTTCTTTATTCATTTATTCCTTCATTGTTGTGGATTGCTTTTGTGGATGAATGTTGTAATTTTCATTTCAAGCAAGTGTGGTTGAATGGTGTAATAACTTAGGATTTCTGTAACTTAGGTAATTCTTCTCGTGCTTCCTTAATTGTCTCTAGGCATACACAATCATCCTGTCCTTCTGCATAAGGACACAACCCAAACCAACGCAAGACGCGTCAGTGTATATACTATACTTAACCCCTTGCTCTGGCAATACTAGCATAGGGGCGGACATCAGTCCGTCCTTCACCTCCTGAAAAGTTGCTTCTGCCTTCTCATTCAAGGCGAACTTCAGATCCTTTCGCGTCAATTGCGACAACAGTCTGGCTATCTTCGAGAAGTCCTAGATGAATCATCGGTAATAGCCTGCCAGGCCCAGAAAACTCCTCACCTTAGTAATCGAACCAGGCTGCTTCCATTCCTGAATGACGGCTACCTTAGCAAGGTCCACCGCTATCCCTTCCTTGGACACTACATGTCCTAGGAACTTGATTCCTCTTGCCAGAAGTCACATTTCTTATACTGCACGAACAACTGGTTCTTCCTCAGAGTATCTAGGACTGCCTGTAAGTGTTCCTCGTGCTCTTCCCAACTCGTGGAGTATATCAGGATGTCATCTATAAATACGATGACGAATCGCTATAGAAATGGCCGAAATACTTGGTTCATCAAGTCCATGAACACGGCCGGTGCGTTCATAAGACTGAACGACATCACAAGGAACTCGTAATGCCCAAAACAAGTCCTGAAAGCCGTTTTTTGCATGTCTTCATCCCTGACGCGCAACTGATGATACCATGACTGTAAATCGATCTTCAAAAAATACTTTGCTCCCTTCAACTGATCAAACAGGTCGTCTATCCTGGGCAAAGGATATTTATTCTTCACGGTCAACTGGTTCAACTTGCGGTAATCAATATATAACCATAGTGACCCGTCTTTCTTCTTGACAAACAACACAGATACTCCTCAAGGAGACACACTGGGTCGTATGAAGCCCTTCTCTACCAGTCCGTCAATCTGTTTCCTCAATTGTTCCATCTCACATGGAGGCATGTGATACATCAGTAATAAAATGGGTGTCGTATCAGGTGTAAGATCAATGGTGAAGTCGATCTCGCGTAGAGGAGACAAACCAGGAATCGTCTCAAACACATCCACAAAATTCTGAACTATGGGCATATCCACAAGCATCGGACCATCAATATTCTTCAGTGAAGAAGAGTAACATCTCAATCAAGAAACGTGACTGACCTGAACAGGGAAAGTAAAAGTTGTGCTCTCTGGTCCGTGGGCTTTAACCATCCTAGTCTTGCAATCGATCTCTACTCGCATCTCAGTGAGCCAGTCCATACTGAAAATGACGTCGTAGTGAACTAGGGGGACGATGATCAAGTCAACTAGTATCATTCTGCCACCTATGTTTATCGGGTAGCCCTCACACATACTAGTAACATCAGAGAAAGTCCCTGTGGCAGTGATGACCCTCACTCCCTGTCCACCAATAAGAAGACTGGAATACCTTGGACGTGTGTAGTGACCTCGAAGGCCATATGTGCTGAAGGTGCTATCTCTGGCTCCTCCACTGTAAGTGCATGAATGCGTGCCTGCTGAGGTTGGTTGGGCTAAGGCACCATAGGTCGCTGTGGCGGCCTAAAATGAGGTGCAGGTGGTCTGAAGGATGGATGTACAGGTGCTGTCTGTAGTGGTGGAGCCGATAACGCCTGAGGGTGAGAACGATCAATCCTCTACCGTGGTGAAAACCCGCTGTCTCTCATCCGTGCAAAGTAACTCTCTGCAGGGTGACCCGGTTTCCCACAGTAAGAACATGTCACACCTGGACGCCTCATCGAAACTACTGGCACCACAATCCTGGGAGGAGAGTCAATACAAGGCCTCTTGCAAGGAATGGCCTGCTCTGGATATCTGGTCGTGGCCTAGTAACCATAGGGCCACAAGAGTGTGTCAGTCGCTCAACATCCTGCTCTGCCCATATAGACATATGTACTGGATCGGCATAGGAGGGTAGTCTCACCAATGTGATGAATCGACACCGGCATCTCTGCCCTAAGACTATAGCCAAACTCACGTGCAATCTTGCATATGATTCGGCCGAAGGGGAGCGAATTAGTCCTTCTAGCAAAGCGTGCAGTATTGATTATCTGTCGCAACATGAACGTAGGCACACACAGGTTCACTCTCTGCCCCACTTGATACATGAAATCTATCATGAGGCGCGTACACTCATTGCGATTGCTCCACCTAGGGTAGACGTTGAACGTGAAGATGTGATGGAGCAAACGGAAGTCGTTAGACATATAGGTTGCTAGAAGACTTTTGTTCGGCTGCCACTGGACCAGTCGGCCATAAAGGAAACGTGTGCGGCGATCCCTTTCATGTGCACTCCTCAGATTCAGCTCGCTTGCATGCACCTCGCCAAGGGGCAAATTCAGAAGCCGAGATATCAATCCGACATCAACTGTGGCCAACCGATCCCTTCCACATCGGATCTGGAACTGTAGGGGTTCAAGCTCGGACAGTGCTTACATTGGCGCGAGACCCGCCATCAAATAGTGGACCCCAATGGGCCCCTTTCAGGAACTCGAACAACAGATATTCTCCAAAGAGCCGCCCATCCACCTGAGCTTCAAAAAGGACCCTACGGTCCTCATAAACTCCATGAGACAGCTCTGCCAACAGAGCCCTTCCAACAGGAGCCCGGGGATCAAGATTTCACTTCGTCCGAAACTCCCGATTGGCACTTGTGCTTGTGGCGGCCCCTCTCGGCCTCCTTGAACGCGTAGGGCGACTAGGCCCGGCCTCATCCATGGCCCCCTTTCTCTTTCCTATGAGAGAAATGACGATGGAAATCAAGAAAATGGCCGCAATGAACTCAAAGAGGACCATGGAAAGTGAAGATAAGGGGGAATAGGGGCTGGAGTTTTTGGTTCTCCACAGATTTGAGCCTCAACAGAGGTTGCAAAGGCCCAAATGATAGGGATTAAAGAAGGGAGGTGAATAGATGGGATGAGTTAGAGAGCTTACACGATTTTGAGCCACCAATGAGGGATGTAAGAGCTCAAATGAGAGAAAATGGAGAAGGTAGAGGGGTAGGTATGGCTATAAATGAGGGAAGTGTTTGGGTTGTGGCAGAAAATTGCGGAATGGGTGATTGGAGGGGAGGTTTGAGAGAAAAAATAACAACTTTGAGGAAAGGGAGAGCTTGGAGGTGTGATTTGTGAAGGAGGGGTGACTTTTGAAGGGTTTTAAATGAAACCCCACATATCAGTGGGCCACCCTAGGCCCCAAACATAATTGGCCCGAACGGCCAGCCCAGTCAGGCCCGTTGACCAGCGAGGACTCTCCAACTCGGCGAGGGCCTCGCCACTCTCTAGATAAAATGGTGAAACCTCGCCATTTGGGCGAGGACCTCCTGCCCCCTAGGCCCCAAAAAGGTTTAGGTCCCACCCTGGGTCCCTCTGAAATGGTGTGGGTAGGCTCCCGACTCTGATTTGCTTCCTTTCGGGTCCTTTCAGGTAGTTTATGATGCACAGCTGTATCTGTACATTCCTAAGGGTTGGGATGGGCTGATTTGTGATCTACACTCATCGTTTGACGGTCTAGAAGTAATTTGGGGTCGACTCATACGATCATGGATGAGTATGGACACAATCTCGACAACCATTTTCAGTGAACTTCGCCAATTGGCGAAATCGGGATACCTATGACTGTTGCTACATTTTTCTCACACCCACCTAAGTTGAAAGGCGACAGCGTACATCGTGTGACCATAACCCAGGTCCAATTTAATCTAAATCATGCTCTTATACTAACTTGTAACGCCCTAAAAATCAGGGGTTGAGCAGTAGCTCAACACTCGAGTTCCAAAACATCACTTATGCAACATAAATGCTTATGATTAAATGTTGTCGGTGTTAGTACATTAATCATGAGTGAGATTATACCAAAACAGTAATTCATACTCCAGATCAAGTTATAAAATGCAAGCGGAAGACTGAAAGATGTACATAAATGTTTATAAAGCCAAAAACGGTTACAATCGGTCTCCAGAGTTTGAACAGCTTACTAAGTTATCATATACATGTATTAGTTTCAAAATCAAAATGCCAAAAAAAGTGGTACAACTATAATAGTAAATCCTGTAGCCCCGTCATTTGAAGGGCCTAAGCGAAGCCTCCAGAGAAGTGCATGTAGGAGAACTCATCCTGATCATCGTAGTAATCAAGCTCTGCCTCCTGTGTCTCATCGATACCTGCATCTAAAACAGAGTCTGGTGGGTGTCTAGAACACTGTCCCGTAATGTGAGAGTGAGTAGCTAACTCAATGGAACAATAAAGCATAGGTTAACATATTATCAATTCAGTGAAGCAGTAATGATAAAGCAGTTCAGTCAAACAATCCTAATTAGTCTTATTAATGCAAGGATGAAATGTAGTCATGATGCATGCCCTCGCCAATGCTCCCTCGTGCGACACCATCTTACGTCCGCGACATGCGTTCATCCCTCAGTGCTCCACAACGCCAGACACATGCAGTGTTATGTTATGAGTGTGATTACCGAGTTGTTATTAGTCATTTTCATATAACAGTATTGGGAAACTAAGGTACCTCCTTTATATTATTCCTAAATAATGATCCATTCTAGGGTCGTCAGTCCTAGATAATCTCATATGATGATGCAGTTCTAGGTCGCTGTAAAGGGCTACCAGGGCTGTTGCACGCACTCATTGCACCGCTCCCCCATCACCTTATCAATACAGGCCTAGTTTATACTTTGTTTACTACGGGGAGACTCATCGCCTCACCGCAGATTTAAAGTATGCTCGAGGTCACTACAAAGGGCTGTCAGGGTTGTTACACGCAATCGTTACACCACTCCCCCATCACCTTATCAGTGTAGGCCCACAGCTCGAATACAGTGTCCCATACCATCGTATTTGGCTCACGAGTCTGGGTTGGTCACTGGTCACTATGGGGAGGCTCGTCGCACCAGCGTAGGCCGACAGCTCGACCACGGTGTCCCATACCACCATAACCAGCTCATGAGTCTTAACAGATCGAGGTACCAAGGTTAAACGGGATTTCACTGGTGAGTTTGGTACCTTAGGTTCAAGCAGTAGCGTCCATACATGGTGAACACACATCGACACATCGGGTTACTTAATGAGCTCGACTAGCACGAGCGCACATTGCATCGATCGACATGAAGTGCATAAGCACTTCATGTGGCCTAACCACTGCCGACGACCAACACATGACTCGGGTTCGTCAAACACGTCCTATGTGGTGAATGAATCTCAGCCACGACTTCAAACCTGTTACCGATTGCCTGGACTATAACATAGCCCCAATCGCATTCAATCCATAACCAGAAAGCATGTATAATAGTCAAAGCAGAATTAACAAAGTAATTCAAACATGTTATAAAGTACAATATAAACAGGAAATACAAACACATACATTTCATAAGTAAGCGATTAACTTAAACAACTTGCATGAAGGAAATCATACACATCACTAAGGTAGTTGAGAATCCTATCTCAACACCTACTTTAAGCACTATCATCCAAATACTTACTCATACAAGCATTTTCACAAACACTTAGACTACACTTATTTAACATACATAACGTATATTAGCCAAAACATGTATTAGGGCGAATCCTTTCGCCAAGTAAGTATTACACATATATATATGCATGTACACATAGTAACTAATCATGGCAAACATACTTTCATATTTTATACGTATATGGTATTTTCTACATATACACAGAATACACTAAACACTATAATTTGCATTCGTAACTGGATCGCAAAATGAACATCGCATTTTACATGTGGAATAACACTCAAATCATGAATCTATCATTATCTGACATTGAAATCTTTGAAAACCATAACCTATATGTCTATAGTCCGCACCTTACGCTGTAGAAGCGTAATGAAGTCGATAGAATTTCTAAGTCTTCGTCTACGGTGGCACAACAACCTATAGCATGAATTAAGTCAGCTATCTCACTACTTGTAACAGTTGAAACCCTAGAACAAATTAGGGTTAGGTTTTCTTACCTAAGTACGTCGACAGAATCGCCAGAATAATGATTAGAAAGTGATGGTCAAGCACGTATAGCAGTGGGATAGAGTATCAGGAAGATGCTCCCACTTCGCTCACACTTTCTCTCTCTTTTCTCTCTTCTCTCTCCTAGGTTTTCTCAAATTCGTATGGGCTGAATGAGAGAGGGCTTAAGGTCCTTATATAGGCCCAAAACTCATGGAAATAGACTTAGGGCCATGGTATACTTAGGTTATGTCTAAATATTGACTGTTCTGTCTCAACGGAGCACTTCTGGAGTCCCCCCCTTGAGCCAAAGGTCGGACTTAAGCTCACTGACCTTGGATCTAGGTCGAGTTAAGTTTTCATTCCAGTCGGGTTCCCACATCACACGTGGCAGACCAGTTTCAGTTTAACGGTCACTGAAACTCGATCAGGGTTACAAGTACACGGACATGTATGAAAAATGTTCTCTGATCCGAGGGTGTATTTAGGTCAGATTCCGATGGTCTGATTGCTTATATTTGGCCCGCAAGCGACAAGTCTCAGATTACTTAAATTAGATTTAATTTCTAAAGAAAACCATGTTTTCTCACACTCCTCGCTCCGGGCTCAAGCGAATAGCCCTGTGACACTATCTGGTTTTAACTTCCAAGTTGGTTGTCAAGCCCATCAAGGCGGTCCTAATTCTATAATCTCGTATTATTCAGACTTTCGATGTGCAGTCCAGATCTGATATGGAGTTTCGTGATGCCTCTGAGAGCAGCTGGGTAATGAGATTGATCCTAGATTTTTGCGTAATGTAGCGTCAACGATTCCACAAGTTTTGGGTCTTGCAGATCGTATTTAAAGTGATTAGTGCGAATTTCGTATGTAATCTAGTTTAACACTAGTTAATCCTCGTCTAATTTCTAAAGGATTTGGTCCTGAGTGATTTCTGCCTGAGGTGGTACTCGGGCCTTTGTACAGGATTTTCTGAGTCATATTAGAGGTGAATCATATTTGTCACTTACTGAAGTTGCGTATTGTGTGCTTAGAGTTTAATTAGCTATATGTATAAACTGTCAAACCCTACTAAGAACAAGAGTATCCTAAAATGGAAAAGACCCTTAGCATGAAGATTAGTTCGCCAAGAATAAAAATACCTTTCATAAGTTGTATTTTTAAATAATCTTTTTTTTTTTAGGGATCAGAAACTTAATCTATGTATGGAGTTTCATTGATTGATAAAAGATCATTCTAACAAAACATTTGGGGTATTATTTAGTTTTCACTTATTTGGAAATATTGCTCAAGAACCATCTTTTGTTTAGATTCTTCTTAATTTTTTAAATTTATGTTTCTTCTTCTTCTTTTGTCCTTCTTACTCTTGTTTTTATTTTCTAATTTTTTAAAGTAAAACTTAAAACTAACAAAAGAATTTAGCTATGACACATTTCAATTTGCATTCTTTTTTTCTTTTTAAGAGAGGGCTTTATTAAAAGCGCACAAAATGTGCAAACGAAAACAATCCACCTCTATAATTAAAAAACGGAAGAGAGATTAGCCGGATTAATTGCTTCTACATAAGAAGCCCAACCTAAAATTTACATGTAATTTCCGTAACAACCACAACATGTGAAGAGCTCCTACTCTGAAAACATCTCCTATAAGAAAGAAATCTCCACAAAGCTTTCCCCACTTTTCCCACCCCTCTTGAATGCCAAGACCACAGAAGGTTTGCAACAAAATTCGATGGATTTTTATATGACTATACAAAAAATAATAGATATGGTAAATAAGCATGTCTCCCTAGTTTCTTTGATTTTATAACCCTTTATTAGTAAATTACCATATAAGGTCACATAAATTTTGACGTATTCCTATTCCATGGTACAGGCTCATAATCACCATCTAAGGTCATACAACATAAAGGTTATCCAAGATATTTCTTTGATGATAAATAGTGTCTTGAAGTTAGGAGTTGTAGTTAAAGGGCTTTTCCCCACTAATAATTAAAAGGCACTATCATTGTACATATTATATCACCTATTGGAATTTTTGGTAGACCTCATGGATATATTCATGTATCTCTTCACACATCTCATTCATTGAAATTAGCCTGCATTGAAAAACATCCATCACAGTGAACAATAAAAGGCATTATCATTGTACGTACTGTATCACCTATTGGAATTTTTAGTAGACCTCATAAATATATTCATGTATCTCTTCATGCATCTCATTCATTGAAATTAGCCTCCATTTAAAAACATCCATCACAATGAACAATGAATGCCCTATAAAGGGAAAAACCTTCGAAAAAGTATTTAACTGAACAAATTTTCAAATCATATGGCAACTAACATTGCCTATAAAACATTTACTTGGAGTGTTGAAGATGGGCCTTAACATTTCAATTGACTTGGATCAATACAAACCGCCTCAATAATACAAGGCATTTAGATCACTAAAATGATGCAAATAAAGGGTTATAATATGAAGGATTAGGATCACTTCAAATGGCATAAGTATTTTAAAAGGCCAGTCCAATTGGATCACTTCAAATGGTAAAACATTTCAATTGGTTTAGACCAATCCTACAAATGTTTTGGTTAGTGAAAATGGGACCCATCTTACAAATATTTTGTATCAATTAGAAGCAAGCCCAATGATTAATGGTTTGGATCACGGGGGTGTGGTGCCAAGTTAGCTGATATTCCACACCTTATGGTAGATGTCGCGCCTGCGGGTGCCACATCAGATGATCTTCCACCATGTCACAACAAAACAACAGAAGAGAGCATATATGGCACCAATAGCTTAAGTTGTCCCTGATAAAAGAAATCCTAGAACTATTAGGGCATGTTTGGGAGCATGGATTTGGAACCCCCTGGATTAGAACCCCCAGGATTAGAAACCCCTTGGATTTCAAATCCTCAAAGTGTGTTTGGCACCCTGGAGTGTGAATAAACTTTAATCCAAAAATACATATGCATGGTATATTTACAGGGTTTTAAATTTAATTACTAAATCAACTTTAATATCTCTAATTAGTGAGATATATAAATTTGGACACTATGGTTGTGATAAGCCCGCTGAAATATATGCTTTGCCTGAAAATGATGAAATTCAAAGTCTCGGATGGACCGCAAGCACAAGATCATCTCTGAATGACTAACCAACAATTTTTAATCATTGATTAATGTGGACATGAATGTTTGGACAATGTTGGACAATGTTTGGACAATGCTGATTTACATAGACAATGTTTGGACGGTGCTGATCATCATTAGTGGGCCATGTGCCCAATAGAATGATAGTGTACAGTGACCCACAATGTCACACCTGCAACTATTGAAATGATTTTCGGTGTAATCCAAGCTCTCACCGTGGATTGCAAACCCCCTCAAAGAGGGGATTAGAAACCCCCTGGATTTACAACCCCCAGTTACTTTATGCGCCAAACAACCAAGGGAATTTGAAACCCTTTCCGATCCCCTCCAATCCATGGTGCCAAATGACCCCTTAGCAAAAGAATCCTCAGCAAATAGAGAAAATCACATCCCCTATACTACAGAGAAAGACATCAGCCAATCCTCTATAAAGGAAAAAATAAAAATAAAAATAAAAATAAAAACATAAAATGAAGAAGAATAGAAAAACTAATATCCATCTTTCCTCACACTCAAGGAGAGTTCTTTTTCTTGGAAAAATCCCAATATGACCTGACAGGTGAAAAATCAGAGAACTGGGACAAACCAAAACAAACTAATATCCATCTTTCCTCACACTCGGGTGTAGATTTCATGGAAATCTACACCTGATGACCGTATGTATACACAAGCTACAAATTGTGAACACTTCGAAGTAAGTGTAACATTGTTGGGTTTGGTTTGGAGTTGAGATTCACAAAGATCACATATGATACAGCCCAAGTAGTTCATAAGTGGGTTCCACTGCAAACAAGCCCCAGAGGAAAAATCAGGACATGTTCATAAGTGGGTTCCACTGCAAACAGGCCCCGACAGAAAAGTCAGTCCATCTGTCAGGTGGGCCACACGTGGATGAGAAAATGGACAAAAAATAATGACAAACTGCCTTATGTTCAACCTACGAATGCAGCCCAGCTGATAATAAAACTAGCCTAATTTCCAGGTCAAGACATGTTCTTGGTGGGGCCTCGCCTGATGAGTGTTCAATGGCCGAGACCCTTCACACAAGTGTCATCTCTGATTGCTTTCACCAAACACACTTTTGCAATGAATATATGAAACACATTGTAATCATGCAAGTCATGATAAATAGAAGCAGATACATAAACTATAAAGAGTAGCAGTTCCAAGGGGAAAACAACACAACCAGATCATCACAACTATTCTTAAACCGTCTGGAAGTTGGTTTAAGTGGAGTCTAATGAAGTGTTTTCCTAATGAAGCTTCAATTCAAGTTTGCAAACAAGTCTTACTTGAAAATAGACTAGGAGTTTCAACAATGAAGTTAGAAATCAGCATAAAAGCATACCTTTGAATGGGAACAATATGAAACTCAAAAGAGTTTTACCTTTCCAATGCTCTGCCTTGCAACTAAAAATGCATTAGAAATACCTTCTGGCAGTAAAGAGCACAAGGAGGCAATGGAAACCCAAACTCAAACTCTTAGGATACATTATTCTCCTATAAGAATCTCAGATTAACATAACTTCAACAAAATTTGGAGCCTTAAAATGAACTCCATCCAGTTTGCTGCGTACTTCAAGCATTCATCGTGGAACACAAAGACCCAATTCTAAACAATAAATAATAAAAAATAAAAAAATAATCAGCATTTAGTCATGGGATGAAATCTAATTCCTAAAATCAAATCAATGAGAGGAAAGCTTATGCAAGATTTATTTTTTTAATGAAAAATAAGAAAATAAAAATAAAAATAAAAATAAAAATCCTAAAGCAAATTACTTACAGGAAAGCTTAATATCGTCATCATCATCACAACTAAATGTTGTGAAATCCCATAGCACATCTTACGAATTCAGGAGATATAACAGAATTTTTAGTAATTTAAAATTCTACAAACGGTGAAAACTAGGTAATAAACCCAACCTAAGAGGAGCCACCACGAGGTACCGCTTTTTAGGCCACATGAAATACATATCACTCCATGAATTTTAGTGCTAGTGGAAAAAAGTGTATAACTAGAGGACTAATGTGTTATTCCAATGTTGATGCCTAAATAAATACTTTACAGCCAATGACACAGCCCAAGATCAACATTTGTGGGTGAGATCAATGTTTGAGATGTACATGAACTAGACCAAGAAATACATTTTTCCTTTTTTTTTTTTTTAACCAACCATTTCTTTTTCTTTCATTGTTATTTTTTTCCTGTAATTGACACAACTTCTGTTAATGAAAACTAAGGGACTGGAAATGCAATATCAAGGTAAAGGTAACATACCTTCCTTTGCCGGTGTGTCAGTGACCACACTAGCTTCCCTCGAAACATGATAAAAATATCAACTCATGCCTTTAACCAACTTTTTTAGTTTTGCTAACAATGAAATTTGATCTGCATTTCCAGGTTGTATAAGAAAGTCAACAAGTTATCATTTTCTACATCTCTTTCAGTTGATGCAAAAATCCGGTTTGATCCTTAGACCTTCGTGTACCTGCACAGAAAAAGCTCAAAGGACACCCTGGCTTGAGCAGGGGACCCTCCGATGCCAAAGTCAGGCTTGGATTCCGGGTCTAAATGTATCGAGGGGTTTTGAGAAAGAATTTTTGCGTACCCCACAAGATGATGGAGGTTCTCCCTTTATAGCTGCTGGAGCGTTTAATCGTAGGAGGATTCTCCTCCTAGTATTGTGCAATCGTAAGAGGATTCTTCTCCTCGTATCGCGGAGTTAGGATTGTGCCCGTCTCTAGTCCTCATCTGATCCCGTGAGCTTTGGGATCGGGGATCTTATCCCGAGATATTTGGGATGAGGCCTTGTTTCGCACTGTCCCTCCTATGTTGGCCGATCCGATAAGAAGGTCGGTCCGATGCATGCTCGGACTGTTGGTTCGTCGTCTGGACCGACTCATCTTTTGTCTCGGCTTATAGAGTGTATAACTTCGCCTCGGATCTGACGTATCCCTCGGCGACCCGATGCGGCGACCCGAGATGCTAAGTCCGAGTCTCGGGACTTGGTATTTTTTGTCCCCAACAGTAAGCCCCCTTACTCCGTGTGTCTCATATGACGCTTAGGAGTAGCAAGTTTTGAGTCGGTTCATAACTTGGTCCGAGACGATAAATAGGCATTTAATGCACTCCGTGTCACCTTTGATGGGAGACGGTTCAGTTTCTGACATCGCATGCGCCGGCAACTGTCAAATCGCTCACCCCGCCAATGAGGTTCGGACACGTAGCAAGGGCATTATTATCGTCAGTCGACGTGCGCCACGTGTCGAGTAGGGGAGTCGATGCAGGCGTCGAATCATTTCCCCATTAATTGCCTCCGCCACATGGCAATCTTATAAAAGGGTGGGGGTCCCGCATTTCGAACTTCTACTGCCATTCCCGCTTTGTATTTCCTATGGAGCTTTTTGGTCTTTCCTCTTCTTCCTTCCTTCTCTCTTAACTGTCAGCGGCTCTTTTCGCCATTTCCGCTGTCCTTCCTTCCTCTGGTGAGTCTCTCCTTCCTCTTTATTTAGTGATAATGGCGGCTAGAGGTTCTCAAAGTCCCCGGGAGGGAGTTTCCGGAGATGAAGGCGAAGCGCGACGTTTTTGGAACGTTGCGGAATCGCCTTCCTTACTAACGGAGATAGCAGTTGATGCGAACGCTGCTTTTCTTTCTGAGAGGGTTACTGAAGCTCCGGCGGAGCTCCCTGCTTCCGTTGATCCTTCTCGGGGTGGGTCGTCTTTAGTAACCCGCCCGGGAAGGCCTAATCTTCCAAGGGATATGGAAGAAGAAGAAGAGGAGGAAGAGGAAATATTGATTGCTGAGGGAACCCTCGGGTCGGTTCTGTTGATAAGTCGGCACATGCCGAGTCTGAAGGAGAAGGATCGGGGGATGACCTAAGCGGCCCGGTTCCTTCGGTCTTAACTGAGGCGGATTTGGACAGAATCCGAATCGGGTACCACATCCCCGAATCGGTTATCACTTATCTCCCCCGTCCGAAAGACTTGCCGGATCATCCTCCTGCTGGGGCGGTCGCGATCTACCAAGTCTCGATGCAATGCGGCTTGCGTCTGCCCCTTCAGCCCATTGTCCGGGGAGTTTTGTCTCGTATTCGGATTGCACTGGGGCAAATAGTTCTGAATGGGTGGAGGAACTTACTCGGGTGTGCGGTATTGTGGGCTGAGATGAAACAGCCGCCGCTAACAGTCGACGAATTTCTTCACTTATACCAAGTGCGCGTGAATTCGAACTACCCCGGCTTTTATGTCTTCGCTGCTTGGCGGGGTTGAGGCGGCTCCCTAATAACTGACCCTCCCACTTCCAACAAACACTGGAGAGAACGTTGGTTTTGGGCCTGTGGTCATTGGGAGACGGCTGAGTCCGGGTCCTACGAGGCTCGTGTTCCTCGGGCATTTCAGAGAGCAGGTGACTTGGCTCTTCTCTCTTGCCCTTCTTTATTTTTGTAATATTCTGAGTCTGACGGGCTTGTGTCTGGCAGACATCCCAAAGAAGCGACAAAAGCTCGACTCCAGTGCTTTAGCTCGGATCAAAGAGTTGAGGACGTTGGATCCGGCAGATAGGTCCTGGAAGGTGCTCTTACAACCGGCGCGTCTTCATCTCGCAGGTCTAGACTCGGCCGTCACAGGTAATTGAAATTGTATTTTCATGTGCCTTTTGAACTTTTCCTGATTTACTTCATTTTTTTTATTTTTTTTTATAGATCTGCCCGAAGCTCATCCCCATCTAAGGATTGTTCCCGAATCAGCCCCCTCGGAGATGACTGGAACTCGTCCTCCTCTTAGGGTGGTTTCGAAGTTAAAGGCTCCTCCGCGATCAGTCCTTTTGTCAGAGCCTCGGCCACCGAAGAGACAAAGAGTAATGCAGAAGGAGAAGGAGCTTGTGAGTTCTTCTGCCCCTGCTGTCGTCGTAATTTCGGATCCTGATCCGAAAGAAAGGGTGGAAGTGACAGTGGCCACTGCCTCGGAACCGCAGGCGGCACTTGACTCGGGACATGTTGCGACGGATGTTCCGAGACTGGAGGAAGAGACAAGGGCTGCGTCTTCCAGAGGGGAAGAAGAGACGAGGACTGCATCCTCCAGAGGGGAGGAAACGAACCAGGAAGGGCCATCCATCTTGCAGAAGATGGTGTCGGGGATGGTTCCCTGGGCCTTAGCCCATGGGAGCGAAAAGGAGTTCATCAGTCTCTACAATGCTCCTTCGTCGCAATTTTAAACTTGCTCCCTGCTTGGTTAAGGCCTGTAAAGAGTTATCCTCGGCTCATCGGCTGCAGACCCTTCTGTCGGAAGCAGAAGGGCGACGTGATAATGCCGAGATACGGGTCGGCGTTCTGATGGGCGAGGCGGCCCTTGCTCGGAAAGCTGCCGAAGACGCAAAAGTAGAGGCAACTTTTTTCAAGAGAGCCCTTGATGAAGCGCGAGCCGAGGTTACTCGAGTGTCAGCTCTTCTCTCCAGAGCTGAAGAAGAGAACCGGCGAATCCTTGCAACCCATGCTTCCTGTGCAGATGACTTGGCTCGGGCTAAGCTTGAGGCGGCGGGGCTTATTCAGCAGGCCAACGATAAGACTCGGGAGGCTGAGAAGGCTAGGGACCAAGCCGTCTAAGCATTCCTTGAGTCAGTAGAGTTCGAGGATGAGAGGGATCGCTTGTTCCAAAGCGGATTTCTGGAATGTGTCAAAGACATAAAGAAATCTTTTCCTGACCTTGATCTCTCAGAAATCGAAGGCGGATGAGCCTCGGAATCCGAGAATTCGGACACCGCTGCTGAAGTCACTGCTGGGGATGAGGCCGGTACATGCGAGAATGCTTTTAAGTACTGTTCCTTCAGGAGGGCAGTAACTAGGGCCCCTTATATATATATATATTTTTTGTAAGAACAGTTTGAAGATAAATGAAAGATATCACTTTTATTCATAGAATTTGGCTTTAAATCTTTCTCAGTTCAGATTCCTTGAATCTTAAGTGCCGAGCTAAGGATAGTAAATTTTTAAGTGCTTAGCGTTCCAAGGATGAGGCAGCGATTGTCCGTTTAGATCTTCTAATTGGTATGTTCCTGACCGGATGGTACCTGAGACAATGTAAGGTCCTTCCCAGTTTGGTCCTAATGTGCCCGATCCAATCTCTTTAGTATTGGGAAATACTTTTCGGAGAACCATATCTCCCATCTGAAACCGTCTGATCTTAATTCGGGCATTATAGAACCGAGCCACTTGTCGTTGCCGGGCTTTTGTACGAAGTCGTGCTACTTCCCTTTGCTCGTCCAGGAGATCGAGTCCGAGTGTGAGGAGTTCTTCATTTTCTTCCGCGTTGAACGAAGTGACTCGAGCCTAAGGTAAGCCGATTTCAACGGGAGTAACGGCTTCCGACCCGTAAGCGAGTGAAAAGGGGGTTTCTCCTGTGGCGGTTCGAGCCGTGGTTCGGTAAGCCCAAAGAATTTTCGGGAGTTCTTCGGCCCATGCTCCTTTGGCTCGGTCAAGCTTAGTCCGGAGGTGTTGTTTGATAATCTTGTTAACCGCCTCAACTTGCCCATTAGTTTGAGGATGATGGGGTGAAGAATAAACGTTTCTGATTCCGAGGTTGCCGCACATTTCGCGAAAGTTTCTGTTATCGAATTGCCTTCCATTGTCCGTAATAATGATACGGGGTACTCCGAATCGGCAGATAATGCTTTTCCATACGAAATCGGTGATCTTCTATTTGGTTATCTTAGCTAATGGCTCTGCCTCGGCCCATTTCGTGAAATAATCCACTGCTACCACAGCAAACTTGGTCTGACCTTTTCCCATAGGGAGTGGACCGATAATGTCGACACCCCACTGCGCGAAGGGCCAAGGACCGGTCATTGGCGTCAATGCCTCAGGAGCTTGCCTCGGAATTGCTGTGAACCTTTGACATTTGTCGCATTTTTGGACGAGCTTGTGAGCGTCGTGTTGGATAGTGGGCCAGTAATATCCCTGTCGTAGGACCTTGTGGGCGAGAGACCGCCCTCCAGAGTGGTTTCCACAGATTCCTTCATGGATTTCACGCAATACATAGTTTGCCTCGCCGGGTTTGAGGCACCACAGCAACGGAGCGTAGTAACCTTTCTTATAGAGGGTATCGTTGAGTATGGTGTAATGGGAGGCTCGGAACCTCACTCGTCGAGCCTCGGCACGATCTTCAGGCAGTTTCCCCTTGTCAAGGTATTGGCGGATTGGGTTGATCCAGGATGGTTCCGAGTCTATTGTATTGACGGCCTTGCTAACTGGTTCATTTATGCTTGGTTTATCGACATATTCGACAGGGAAGGACCTGGGTATATCATCCTCATCGGCGGAGGAGAGCTTTGCTAATAAGTCGGCTTTGCCGTTTTCTGTATGAGGGATCCGAGTGACGTGACAGAGTTGAAACCCATTGATAAGCTCCTTCGCTTTCTCCATGTATGCTCTTAATTGGTCTTTCCGTGTCTGGTATATACCGGTGACTTGATTAACAACCAACTGAGAATCGCTGAAAACACTTAGGTGTGTGACTCCCATGCTGGCGGCGAGTCGGAGGCCGAGTAAGAATTTTTCATATTCCATATCAATCAAGATCTTCTTCTACTCAGGGTTTGCCTCTATTCCTCGCTGACTAACCAGGAAACCGAGGAACTTTCCAGAGCCCACCCCAAAAGCACACTTACTCGGATTTAGCTTCATCCGAAACTTCCGTAGGATGAGGAACATTTCTTCCAAATCATTCACATGATCTGCCGCGTGTATGCTTTTGACGAGCATGTCGTCAATGTATACTTCCATGGTTCGGCCTATAAGCCGAGCAAAGATTTTGTTAACTAATCTTTGGTAAGTTGCGCAGGCATTCTTTAAACCAAATGGCATCACTCGGTAATAATAAAGGCCTTTGTTGATGACAAAGGTAGTTTTTGATTTATCTTTTTGATGCATTACAATTTGATTATACCCTGAATATGCATCCATGAAGCTAAGGAGCTCATGTCCGGCGGTACTATCTACTAGCTGGTCTATCCTCGGAAGCGGAAAGCTATCCTTCGGGCAGGCTTTATTTAAGTCAGTATAGTCAATACAGACTCGCCACTTCCCGTTGGATTTCTTTACGAGCACGACATTTGCGACCCATTCCAGATAGTGTATTTGTTCTATAAAATTAGCCTGGAGAAGTTTGCTAACTTCTTCTTCAATGATAGCGTATCGTTCGGGGCCGAGCGGTCGTCGCTTCTGTCGGATCGGTCGGTATGACGGATCGATGTTGAGTCGGTGAGTCATCACAGATGGGTCGATCCCGGGCATATCGTCATGGCACCAGGCAAATACGTCGGCGTACCTTCGGAGCAGGGCTATTAGGTTTTCTTTCAAGGGGGACTGTAAAGACGAGCCAATTCGTACCGTCTTGGATCCATCTATTTCGACCAGGGGACTGAGATAAGATCTTCAACCGGCTGCCCTCGTTCATGACTCTCGCCCCGAGGGTCCAATGATTCGATCGTTGATATGTTGATCGAACTTTTGTCTGCGGTCCCTTTTACAGCTATCATGTAACAGCGCCTTGCATCTTGCTGGTCTCCTTTGACAATTCCTACTCCCGACTCGGTCGGGAATTTCAATGAAAGATGGTATGTGGATACCACAGCCTGGAGGAGACTTAAAGAAGGTCGGCCGAGTATTGCGTTGTATACTGAGGGTTGATCAACGACCAAGAATTCCACCATCATCGTCGTCTGATGTGGGGCATTGCCGGCAGTGAGTGGCAACGAGACAATTCCTTCGGGCAGTACTTGTCCTCCGGAAAACCCGATTAACGGGGTCCGAACTGGACGTAGCATGGATCGTTCGATTACCATTTTATCGAACGCCTGAGTAAATAATACGTCTGCAGATGATCCCGTATCGACGAGTATCCGGAACACTTTCCGGTTAGCGATAGTCAGGGTGACAATCAATGCGTCATCGTGGGAGTGATAGATACCTCGGGCGTCTTCTTCTGTGAACGAAATGTAATATTTTTCCCTTTTCTTCTCCTTTGGTGGCCGATCTATAATCATAAGCTTGGACTCAGGCTGACTAAGTTTTCTTGCATGGTTCCTTCGAGCATTGTTTGAGTCGCCTCCACCTCGCGGACCGCCGATAATTGTCCGGATTTTTTCCATCGGTTGACTCTCGGTCGGACATCTCTCATTTACTTCAGATTTGACTACATGTTCTTTAAGTCGGCTGTCTTTTATGAGTCGTTCGATCTCTTCCTTTAGGTGACGGCAATCACTTGTGTTATGCCCGTGATCACGGTGATAATGGCAGTATTTATCCTTGTCCTGCCGATTAGGATTACTTTTGAGCTTATTGGGCCAGTTGACAAAGCCTTCACTCTTGATTTCCATCAATACTTGTTCCTGAGTTTTGTTTAGGGGGGTATACGTGGAAAATCGTCGATCCAGGCATTTGCCTGACCTTCGCTCATCATGCGCCTGATCATCCTTGTGTTTCCTTCCTCCGGTCGAGTTGGCTTCCTTTTTGGCCGACTCTTTGACCAAAGTTTTAGTTTCACGCAGAATTCGCGTTTCTTCGGCGTTTGCATGCTTATCCGACCGTGCCATAAACTCTGCCAGAGTATCGGGCGGAGTTTTGTCTAGAGACGCTAGGAATGGCTTATCTCTAACTCCTTGCATGAGCGCATTGAGAGCCGTTTCTTCTTAATGTTTTCGAACTTGAAGGGATTCGAAATTGAAACGCTTGATATAATCTTTTAATAGCTCTCCCTGCTTCTGAACTATGTTGTTCAGATGTGCAGGGGGCTTCAATTTCTTTTTTCCGCCGATGAAGTTGGTGAGGAAGGCGTCGCTCAGCTCGACAAATGAACTGATGGACTTTGGTTTCAACTGTTTGAACCACAGTCGAGCTACATCGGTCAATGTAAGAGAAAAGGCCCGACACATTACTGCATCCGAGGCATCGTGGAGCTCCATATATGTTTTGAAGCATTCGATATGCTCCGTCGGGTCGGTCTTGCCAGTGAAAGGAGTGATTTGAGGTAAGCGAAACCTCTCGGGCAACCGAGCCTCCATTACCGAGTCCACAAAGAGGGACGCCTTTGCTTGGGATCTGGTTGGATGCATATTTCGGCTATGCCTCATGTCCGCCATTTCTTTCGCCATTTCCTCCCGTACTTCTCTTTTAAAATTTTGAATATCGACTTTCCAAGGTTCACTACTCTCTGCCGTGCCTTCTATGGAAGGTCGGATGCGCCTCCTTCGCTCTATCCCGTGTCGAAGATCAGTTGGGGGCAAAGATGCGTTGGCCGACTGAGCTGGAGATGGTTCAGAGATGCCTTGGGGTTGGCTCGGCCAGAAAGACTGCGGCGCGGAAGGTTGAGGATCAACCGCTGCAGTCGGTACATGCGCTATCTCCCCTTGGGGAGGCGGGAGTGGCTGCATTTGCTGCTGATACATTCGTTCCAGCATCTGCTTCATCACATTCATATCAGATCGGATTTCTTGAACCTCCTGATCCAACCGCCCATCGTTTCGACCCCTCTGATTGTTGCTTGTTCTGGTCGCTCCTCGTTGGCGGTTGTTAGGTGGGTTCTGGACTGCAGGGACCGCGACCGGACCTGCTGGCCCTGTAACCGCGATCTCATTCAGATCTTCTTCTGGGACCGTTCTTCTAGTCATCACCATGGAATTCAATATAGAAATAAGGGATGGCTTTCTGTACGTTCCCACAGACGGCGCCAAACTGTTGATGCAAAAATCTGGTTTGATCCTTAGACCTTCGTGTACCTGCACAGAAAAAGCTCAAAGGACACCCTGGCTTGAGCAGGGGACCCTCCGATGCCAAAGTCAGGCTTGGATTCCGGGTCTAAATGTATCGAGGGATTTTGAGAAAGAATTTTTGCGTACCCCACAAGATGATGGAGGTTCTCCCTTTATAGCTGCTGGAGCGTTTAATCGTAGGAGAATTCTCCTCCTAGTACTGTGCAATCGTAAGAGGATTCTTCTCCTCGTATCGCGGAGTTAGGATTGTGCCCATCTCTAGTCCTCATCTGATCCCGTGAGCTTCGGGATCGGGGATCTTATCCCGAGATATTTGGGATGAGGCCTTGTTTCGCGCTGTCCCTCCTATGTTGGCCGATCCGATAAGAAGGTTGGTCCGATGCATGCTCGGACTGTTGGTTCATCGTCCGGACCGACTCATCTTTTGTCTCGGCTTATAGAGTGTATAACTTCGCCTCGGATCTGACGTATCCCTCGGCGACCCGAGGCATACCTTCCTTTGCCGGTGTGTCAGTGACCACACTAGCTTCCCTCGAAACATGATAAAAATATCAACTCATGCCTTTAACCAACTTTTTTAGTTTTGCTAACAATGAAATTTGATCTGCATTTCCAGGTTGTATAAGAAAGTCAACAAGTTATCATTTTCTACATCTCTTTCCACTATAACCAGCCCAAAAAATAAATGAGACTCACCTGCCTTCTTGAAGTCTCACCCGTCCCGAAACACCATATTGTTTCTCCCTTGTCACTTCTAATAACACCAACTACACTTTTCTTCCATGTGTTGTCGTTGTTCAAGCTCTTTCCATACAGATGCCAGAGTGCCACAAAACTCATTTTCACTAAATTTAACCAACTGATAAAAAATTATTGATCACATCTCTCACTCACTTCTAATGATACTCCATTGTCACAGAATTTCTTATTCCTTTCCTTCTAGATCCACTGGATCACGTCAAATGAAAGCATCCTTAAAATTTTCCCTACTTGATTAAACAACCATTTCATCCACCCACCTACGACCAAGGCCACTTTTTTGGAGAACCCAACAAATTAAAAAGCATTTGAAGAAGTTCTATAGCCCTCGGCATTCTGCAAATAAGATGTAGGCGATTCAATCAGCCCAAACATACGTGAATGGTTTACATCAATAAAAATCAACCCAAATATAGCATCAAGTGGATTACTAAGCATCAAACTTGAATATAACTAGGCTTGAATTAACAAAATGGCTTGAAGCATATGAAGGGTATGTGTAACACCCCGTACCTTTGGTAGTCGGGTGTTACCCTTTCTAAATCTACATCAACTAAAAATCAGATTGGACTAATCGACTGGCTTGAACACGACATCTGCAGGATGGAAATGTTGATCAAAATTAAGGCCATCCATCCTGGTCCTCCGCGAGCCGGAATGCACCCTACAACATTCGAGAGGGTGAGATTACTTGAACACTCTAAATTAAAGCATTTACGTTAATAGATACTGCTACAACACACTTATCACCAACGTCTAAGGATTTGTTAGTGGCAAATTAAACCTTCATCACAACCAGTACCTTATATTAACCATTGAAAACAAGTATCAGGCCCACCCAATCAACAGATTGGGTCATATGGCCCAATAATAGCCCAAAGAAGCATGTCACGGCCCAGCTAGGGCTCACCATCGACCTAAAATGGGGCAGGATTCCTATGAAGTGTCCCCCAATGCGAATGGACGGAGTGGATCATGATGATAACGTCGCAATGGGACCCTGTACAACGCGTGTGCACTAAGAATGTTTGGACACGAGGTGCGCTGGAACCACTGGCTCGGTCAAATGGCCTTTGACCGAGTCCTATTCGACAAACAAGAGAAATGTTCTCTCCCGCCATTTTTACTTTTGAACGGAGGATCTTTAGGCCCCAAAGTGGCCCACCACGGCCACTTTTTGAGCCATCTAAGCCGTTCACTTTCTCCGCGGGGCCCAACTTAATAAAACCATATAGCCTCTTGGGCCGTTGTAAACAGACGAGGAAGATAGTGTGCAACCGTCCAAAACGTTACACATGGCGGATATCCATGAGGTGGGGCCAACCTGGGATCACGTAGGTGGCCCATGATCAGCACGAGTAAGTGATCCCAACCACCCATCACCTGAGTGAGACACACTTTCCCATTTACAAGAATGGCCGAACAAGGCCTGTATAAGAAAAAGTAAGAAGCGGCATTTCCATTTCGGGAAGGAGGTACTGGCTCACCTCCAGCCGTTCCGGGGGACACATGGCTACATCCCTGCCACTTGTTCGGGGCTAGGCAAAATGGAGACAAAAACTCGAGCTCTTCTCACGGGAGTGAGAGATTCTCGTGAGATATTCAGAGATGAGTGTTGGGACTAGAGGAGTGGGTCCCGCACTGATCTGGGGTTCCATCTAGACCGACCAGATGGACCGAATCCTGACCATGCATGTTAGATGATGATCCACCATTAAAGATCGGATCATCTTCCCCGTTGAAAACCCACATGAAATGACAAGATGGGCCCCACCAGATCAGAAAGAGTGATTTTCTGTTGGGCCTCAAGGTCAGCTTTTCATCCAAACGGATGGATGGACCCCATGCACAACCAATCTCGGATCTTAGCCGTGCAAAGTCAGAGCATTCCTAGCCATTGTTGTCCTCCCTCTCCCTCTATATAAAGAGCCCTGTAGCCTGGGGATTCGCACCAACAAGAGAGAGAGAGAGAGGGTAGAGGAAGGAAAGAGAGTGGGCCGACTGTGTGGTCTCGGTTTCCACTGCTCCAACTCAGTCCGAGTGAGGCTTGGACCGAGTCAGATTAGTTGGGCTGTAGCTTCACAGGCAGATAGGAAGAGATGACGAGAGTAGTAGTAGGTGACCATTTCCCTTTTCTTGTCTCCTTAAAGTAGGGGTAAGAAGCCTTTGCCTGGACCAAAGTCAGCCTAGACAATGGCTGTGACTCGGTCCGACAGCAAGGTCGGCCTACCACCTTGAAACAAACCTGAACAGTGGCTGCGATTCGAGTCAAAGATCAGCCAAGTGATGTCCAAAATTAGACTGAAGGCTAGGCTGAAAAATAAACCAGTCTCAGTCCGATACCGGCCAAATAATGGCTGTGTACTCAGACTGAAAGCCGGGCCGAGTTTATGTCACTGTTCTAATCCGAAACTGCGTCGATCAGTGGTTCTGTTTTGGGATAAACTAGGTGTAACGCCCTGAAAATCGGGGGTCGAGTGTAACTCAACACCCGAGTTCCAACGCATCACTTATGCAACATGTTTAATGATATTTGAATGTTGTCTGTGTTAGAGCAGTAAACATGAATGAGATTATACCAAAGCAGTAATTCATACTCCAGATCAACTGTATAAAAGCAAGCGGAAGACTGAACTGTATATATATGTATGTAAAGAAACAAAAATAAACGATTCATTCTCCAGAGTATGAATCCATCTGAGTCCATATACATTTCTGTTTATAATCAAAAAGTCAAAATTAAACTAGGTACAATCCCTGTAAATCCCATCGGTCCCGGCAGCCTAGTCGAAGCCGCCAGCGAACTGCATATACGAGAACTCCTCCTGGTCCTCGTCATAATCAGGCTCCGCCTCCAGCGTAGTCGGGTCGCCTAAACCTGAGACAGAGTCTGGTTGGTGTGCGCAACACCGTCCCGTAACGTGGGAGTGAGTAGCTAACTCAGTGGAACGATAAGGCATAAGTTATCATGTTATCAATACAGTCAAGCAGTAATGATAAAGCAGTAAATCAAACACTCCTAGTTACTCTGATTAATGCAAGTATGAATGCAGGTATGATGGATGCCCTCACCGACATACTCCCTCAGGCGACACCATCTCACGTTCGCGCATGCTTACATCCCACAGTGCTCCACATCTTCCAGGCACATGCGATGCATGATGAGCATGATTACCGAGTTTTTAATTAGTTCGTTTCAAACAGCAGGATTGGGAAACTAAGGTACCTCCCTTGTATCATTTCCAAACATGATCCAATCTAGGGTCGTCAGTCCTAGTTAATATCAGACGATGGTGTGTTTTCTAGGTCAGCTGCAGAGGTTTGTGGTACATTACGCACAAAGGTTGCACCACTCCCCCATCACCCCTTAAACGATTCATCACTATACAGAAACAGGCCTAGTTCATACTCTATATATCGCGGCGAACCCTAAGGCACGCTGCAACTTCAGAATATGCTCGCGGTCACTACAAAGGGCTGCCAGGGCTGTTACGCACAAAGGTTGCACCACTCCCCCATCACCTTATCAATGTAGGCCGACAGCACGAATATAGTATCTCATACCACCATAATCGGCTCACGAGTTAAGTTGCTCACTGGTCACTACGGGGAGGCACGTAGCCCCAGCGTAGGCCGACTGCTCGACCACGGTGTCCCATACCACCATGCCTGGCTCATGAGTCTTAGCGGATCGAGGTACCATGGTTAACGAGATTATCACTGGTAAGTTTGGTACCCTAGGTTCAAGCATTAGCGACCAAACATGGTGAACACACATAAGACACACGGTTTACTTGACGTGTTCGGCTGGCTCGAGCGCACAACAAGTTGGGCGATATGAAGCGCAGAAGCACCTCGTGTGGCCAACCACTATCGCCAACTGAAGTACGACACGGGTTCGCCAACACATCATGCGTGGCGGAATGAATCCCAACCACATCTTCAAGTCTGATACCGGATGCCTGGACTATGAACATAGTCCCAAGCTCAGTCAAATCCTAACCATAGCATATGAAATACGACATGATACATGGTAATTCAAGGACACTAGTAATCATGTTACAAAGCATATCATGAAACATGGTAATAAACAAATTACAAAGCATGTTCAAAAGCATGTTATAAAACATTTATGCAAATAGGGATACAAATACTTCGACTTCATAGGTGAGTGGTTAGAGTGAACAACCACATGGAGAGTGTCATATGTGACTCTAAGGTAGCGGAGAATCCCATCTCAGCACCTACCTAAGGTTCTAACACTTAAGCACTTACACTCACAAGTGATTTCACCAACACTTGGAATGCACTATTTCAACATACATGACGTATGTTAGAGAAATGTGTACTAGGATTGTCCCTTCACCAAATTAATATTTTATACATATACATCATATTCATACAGCAATTAAACATGGCAATCACATCAGCAAATTTTATACGTATAGGGTACTTCCTCGTATACCCAATTTCGACATACATAGTGTTTACAAAGGAACATAGATTGCGGCGATTCCTTTCGCCAAACTAGTATTTTAATCATGTATTGTATAATCATACATTAAATAAATATGTTAAACATTATTTCAAAAGAAATACGTATACGGTATTTCTAAAATACGTAATTTCAACATACGGCGCATTTACAAGTGAACATATATTTTGGCGATTCCTTTCGCCAAACTAGTAATTTATTCATATATTATATAATCATACATTAAATAAACATGTCAAACATTTATCCAAAAAAAATACGTATACGGTATTTCTACGTATACCTAGAATATGTGAAATTCCATATTTCACAACGTTAATCAAAACAGGAAACGGAAAGCACTTTGTACATGTGCAATTGCATGCAGATCATGAATCTACCATTATCTGACATTGAAAGCGTTGAAAACCGTAACTTATACACTTAAAGTCCTCACCTTTGCCTTTTGAAACGCAACGAATCAGCAAGGGCAATAGAACTTCCGTCTACGGGAGATTTCTAGCCTAAAGAGCGGAATCGGTTAGTCGGTACACATCCTACATCGATCTCATCTCAAATCAGACCTAGGGTTAGGGTTTCTTACCTTCAAATGAGACAGAAAACGCCGGAAAAATGCCTAGAATAGGACGGTGTAGGCCGTGTAACAAGCCAAAGCAGTAGGAGGGAAATCGGCAACAATCTCCTAGTCTTTCTCTCTCTTTTCTCTCTCTCCCTCTAGGGTTTTCTCTAAAATTCGTATGGCTGTGAGAGGGGCTGTTCTAAGCTCCTTTTATAGCCACAAACATTACGAAATTAGACTCAGGTTCAAGGGGTACTGCTAATATAGGATTTTCGTCGCTTTTCCAGCTCAAAAGGGAAGTTCTGGTGGCCCTCCTTGAACCAAACGTCAGACTTAAGCTCACCATCGATGGATCTACGTGGGATTACGTTTTTGACTCGATCGGATACCCAGATCGCACGTGGCGGACCACTTTCAGTTCGATGGTCAGTGGGCCACGATCAGAAATTCCAAGTACATGTAAATGTTCCTGAAATTTTTCTTAATCCGAGGGTGTAATTTGGTCGATTCGACGGTCGGGTTGCTTATCTTGACGCGTCAACGAATGATGCCAGATCACTATTCCAGATATTTATTTTTGGATGGGAATAGTGTTTTGCACACTCCCTCGCTCCGAATCGAAACGAATGGCCATGGAACATCGGATGGAGCTGATTTTTGAGATGTTTGTTAAGCCCAGTGGGGCGGTCCTAGTTCCTTAGCTTCGTGATAATCGGACTCCCGATGTGCGATCTAGACCTAATACGAAGTTTCGTTTCATTCCCGAGAGCAGACAGGAAATGAGTTTGATTCTAAACTTTAGGGTAACCTAGCGTCACTTGTTCTGCAAGTTTTGGGTCTTGCAGATCGTATTTAAAGCGATCCTAACGGATTTCACGACAAATCGAGTTTAGTACTTAGTTAACTTTGTTAAATTTCTAAAGAATTTAATCCTACGTGATTTCTGGTCGAGGTGGTACTCGACCCAATGTACGGAAATTTTCAGGTCATTACAATCTACCCCCCTTAAACAAAAAATTTCGTCCTCGAAATTTATACCTTTTCGTACTCCTCGAGAATCTGAGGGTAGTTCTTCCTGACCTCGGCCTCAGTCTCCCAGGTAGCTTCTTCTTCGGAATGATGTGTCCAAAGCACCTTCACAAGTGGGATGACCTTGCTACGCAGTACCTGCTCCTTTCTGTCAAGGATGCGCGTCGGGCGCAACTCATATGTAGCATCCTCGCTCAACTGTACCTGCTCCCATCTGATGATCTGCGAAGGATCAGGAACGTACTTCTTCAGCATAGATACATGAAATACGTTGTGTACGGAAGCAAGTGGTGTAGGCAAGGCGAGACGATACGCCACATCACCCACTCGATCCAGTATCTGAAATGGACCGATAAACCTCGGTGTGAGTTTCCCCTTCTTCCCGAACCGAAGGACTCCCTTCATAGGAGAAACTCGAAGGAACACATGATCACCGACCTCGAACTCCAGCGGTCGCCGCCTCGTATCGGCGTAACTCTTCTGCCTGCTCTGCGCTGTGAGTAATCGACGCCTGATAATGTCTACCTTCTCTGTAGTCGCCTGTACCAACTCTGGGCCAATCAGACTACGCTCTCCAACCTCTGCCCAACAGTGCGGTGCCCTACAAGGTCGACCATATAGAGCCTCATATGGCGCCATGCCAATAGTCGCCTGGAAGCTGTTGTTGTAGGCGAACTCTGCGTACGGAAGACAGTCATCCCAGCTGTCCTTGAAGTCCAACACACATGCTCGCAACATATCCTCCAGAACCGATTCACCCGCTCCGTACGCCCATCGCCCGAGGATGGAACGCCGTACCGAACTTCAACTTCACACCATCGCCTCACGGATACGAGTCCGGAAGATAGATGTGAGCTGCGTGTCTCTCGTCCGACACGATCTCCAAAGGAACCCGTGTAGACGGACGATCTCACGATGTACAATCTAGCCAGCTCGTCGCGTAGTTCGTAACTCTGATAGGGAGGAAATGGGCCGATTTGGTCAACCGGTCCACAATCACCCAAATGGAATCGTGCCCCTTCCTCGTCTTCGGCAACCCTGCTATGAAGTCCATGGAGATGAAGTCCCACTTCCACTCCGCTATGTGCATGGTGAAGCAGTCCGGGAGGTCGGCGATGTTACTGCCTTGACCTGCTCGCACGTCAGACATCGAGACACATACTCAGCAATGTGGGCCTTCATGTTATCCCACCAATACGTCCGTCTCATATCCTGGTACATCTTCGTGCTACCAGGATGCATCGCAAACTTCGAGTTATGGGCAGACTCGAGAAGCTCGCGTCTCAAGTCAGGCACATCTGGAACACATAGGCGGCCACGGAACCATAAACCCCCATCAGAACCAACTCTCCACTCGGAGTCTACGGCGTCGCTAGCCTGCTCTCGAAGCTCAGACAGCCGTATGTCGCCCTCCTGGGCCTCAACAATCCTGTCGTCAATAAGTGGTCGCACCCAAACGTGCGCAACACACTCAAATGGCTCCTCGACAGTGAGTCTCTGCTCGAAGTCCCGCACAAACTCCACCATGTCCCACTCAGCTATCATCAGCGGTGCCGCAAATGCTATCGCCTTCTTGCGGCTCAACGCGTCTGCCACAAGGTTCGCCTTGCCAGGATGGTAGGAAACCTCGAACTTGAAGTCCTTGAGGTCTCCATCCATCATTTGTCTCATATTCAAATCCCCGTGTGAATATGTATTTAAGGCTCTTGTGGTCGCGAGAAAAGCTCGAACTCCTCACCATAGAGGTAATGTCTCCGAGCTTCAATGCAAAGATGACAGCTGCCAACTCCGGGTCATGTGTAGGGTAATTCTCCTCGTGCTTCCTTAATTGTCTCGAGGCATACGAAATCACCCTATCCTTATGCATCAGCACACAACCCAAACCAATGCGAGATGCGTCAGTATACACCGTGTATTTCACCCCTTGCTCGGCAATACTAGCACACGGGGCGGACGTCAACTTGTCCTTCGGCTCCTTAAAAGCCGCCCGCCTTCTCATTCCAGGCGAACTTGGGTCCTTCCGAGTCGGGTGAGACAATGGCACTGGCGATCTTCGAGAAATCCCGAATGAAACGTACGTAGTACCCGGCCCGGACCAAGGAAACTCCTCACCTCAAGAACCGATTCGGTGCGCCAATCTGAACCGCGGCTACCTTAGCAAGGTCCATTGCTATCCCATCCTTGGACACTACATGTCCCGGGAACTTGACTTCCCTCCGGAAGTCGCACTTCTTGTATTGCGCAAACAACTGGTTCTTCTTCAGTGTATCCAATACCGCTCGCAAGTGCTCCTCGTGCTCCTCCCGACTCGTGGAGTATATCAAAATGTCATCGATAAAGACGATGACGAATCGGTAAAGGAAGGGCCGAAATACCCGGTTCATCAGATCCATGAACACGGCTGGTGCGTTCGTCAGACCGAACGACATCACCAAGAACTCATAGTGCCCAAAGCACGTCCTGAAGGCTGTCTTCTGCACGTCCTCCTCTCTCGCGCATAGCTGGTGGTACCCTGACTGAAGGTCAATCTTCGAGAAATACTTCGCCCCCTCAGCGATCGAACAGATCATCAATCCTGGGCAAAGGATATTTGTTCTTCACCGTGACCTGGTTCAACCTATGGTAATCAATACACAACCGTAGCGACCCGTCCTTCTTCTTCACGAACAATACAGGTGCTCCCCAAGGAGACACACTAGGTCGAATAAAGCCTTTCTCTACAAGTCCGTCAATCTGTTTCCGCAGCTCCTCCATCTCACATGGAGGCATACGATAGGTCGGCAACGAGATGGGCGTCGCACCAGGCGTAAGGTCAATCTTGAAATCAATCTCACGCCGAGGAGGTAAACCAGGGATAGTCTCAAACACGCCTGCAAATTCTCGAACCACCGGCGTACTATCTACTGTCGCACCATCAATTGGCACAAGCAAAGCAGCATAACAATCAACTCGACAGGGCCAACTGACCTGCACTGGGAACGTGAAAGCTGTACCGTCAGGTCCATAGGCCGTCACGATCCGAGTATCGCAATCTACCTCCGCCCTCATCCTGGTGAGCCAATCCATACCAAGGATAACATCGTAGTGCCAAAGTGGAGCAACAATGAGGTCGACGAGCACTGTACTGCTACCCAAAACTACTGAGCAACCTTCACATAATCGTGTGACATCCGAACAGGTCCCGGTAGTCGTAGTGAGTCTCATTCCCTTAGTGGGAATCGTAAGCAAAGATAGGCGTTTCACCGCCCCACAAGAAACAATAGAAGTGGTGGACCCAGTGTCTACCAACAAAGAAACAGGAGTGCCATGAATAAAAGCCGTACCCTCGAAAGCCGTCGGAGCTGAAACCGACGTCTCGGTGCCTCGGCCACAAGAGTATGAACGCGAGCCTGCCGCTTTGGCGGTTCGGCTGAGGAGCCAAGGGTCGCTGTGGTGGCCAGAAGCGGGGCACAGGAGGTCGGAAGGAAGGATGTGCAGGAGCCGTCTGTAGCGGTGGAGCTGATATGGCCTGTGGGCGAGAACGGCCCAACATCTGTGGCGGAGAGAAACCACTGTCCTTCATCCGCGCGAAACAACTCCCAATAAGATGACCCTGTTTCCCGCAGTACGTGCAGGTCACAACAGGGCGCCTCACCTGAGCCCCTGGCGCTGCGATCCTAGGAGGCGAGTCAACACGAGGCCTCTTGCCTAGGATAGGCCTGCTCTGTATCTCCTGTCGTGGCCTCGCAATCATAGCACCACGAGATCGGGCCAACCGGTCCACATCCTGCTCTGCCATCATAGACATGTGAACCAGTGCTGCATAGGTAGGTATACTGAGGCAGCATATCTTCGACCGTATCTCCGGTCGAAAGCCCAAAGAAAAATGATGCATCCACATCTGCTCGTCCACCAGTATAGTCGGGACAAAGCGGCCCAACTCTGTGAAGCGGTGCTCGTACTCTATAATCGTCATGCCTCCCTGCCGGAGGCGCAGAAACTCATCCTCCCGCTCGTGCCGATAAGTCTGCGGGTAATATTTCTCATGGAACTGAAACTCGAAAGCCTCCTAGGTCCACACGTAGTCTGCTGCGACAGACCACAACACACTGTCCCACCATAAACTGGCCTCCCTCTCAAACATGAAGGCGGCCAGCTCTACCTACTCTGCCTCTGAGCAATGCAGCATCCGAAGCATCTTAGAGATGCGGTCAAGCCAAAACTCTGCCTCCTCGGGTCTATGAGTACCCATGAATGAAGGAGGCCTCAAGCGCTGAAATCGCTCGAGTAGACCGCGTGTGCTGACATCTCCAGCAGGAGACACCACGGGTGAAGGCAGAGGCACATCCTCACACTGAGCAGGAGGCTTCGGGTGCCCGGCAGGACAAGCAGATGTCGTAGGTGGAGTCGCACTACCACCATGGGACAAGGCCTCAGCGATAGTGGCCATAAGCAAGGCTTGGTCTTCTTCTTCTTCTTAATGTCTGCTTCGATGCATCATCAACATCATTTGCTCAAATATATCGATCGGCGGAGCGACACTGGGAGTCATCTTTTTGAAGATGTGGCGAAACTGCTCACGGACCGGGGGCGTGTAAGGTGGCAGTCCACCAGCAGGACCAGCAGGGGGCTGATCAGAACCAAACCCAAGGTCCGCAGGACCGCTACTACCAGAAGGAGTCTGGTCCATAGAGCCAGTCAGACGGAGATGTGCAGTGCTCCGCGTATACTATCGCGGCATGCCCTATACAACACAGGGTACAACATTGGTGAGATACAGCATAACACACATCATAAAGCACTTTAAGCATTCCACACATAATCAAAACAAAGGGGCTACATGCCTTTCATTTACCCAAAATTAGTCATAATACATGGATTACAGAGTTTACATGAATCATGACGGAAATCACATGATAGCCAATACATCCACACAATAAACACTTAGAACACGCTACTACCTAATACAACATACACGAAAACACAAACCGCCTATCGCGGCAACTAACAAACACAACATACAACAACATGGATGACTAAGCATCAAAGTAGGCGATGGAGGAGGAGCATTCTTATCCTGCGCCTGACACGGGATGGCCTTCAACGTACGGGACATCTTCTTGAAACTCTTCTTCATGTAGGCTTCATTCTCTTCAAGTTTGGTTCGAACTTGACAATCTCGGCCAGAACTTGTCCAACCTCTTCTTTGCGGGCGGCTTGCCTCTCCTCAAGACGGACGATCGCGCATCAAAGTATCTCGATCCACACCACCGCTCCCGAGCCGCGGGGGTGAACTCTCCTACGTGTCCCGAGCCTCGGATTCTTCTTCTGTATGTCATCACCACGCTCCTCATCACTCTCGGCACGGAGGTCAACACTCTCCTCGCCGGCGCTATCAGACTCATCTCCGGACTCGTCGAGTCGGGCTTGCCATTGTTGGGGCCGATCTTCATATTCCTGAGTGTCGCTTCACTTATGACTCGGACCGGTGCAAGATCCTCCATATTCAATCTGTAGCCTACATCACGAGCCATCCTGCAGATCAGTCGGCCAAATGGGAGCGAAAGATCGTTCCTGGCAGAACGAACAACATTAACTATCTGGGATAGGATGAATGTGGGCAGGCATATGTTGTCCCAGCGTCCCATCTTGTACAGAAAGTCCACCATCACCCTAGTACATTCCGTGCGGTTACCCCACCGTGGGTATACATTGTATGTGAAGATGTGATGGAGCAAATGGAAGTCTTCGGACATCTTTGTCGCCGCAATACAATTTCCTCGCTTCTAAGTAACCCGGCGACCACAGAGAAATCACGTGCGGCGATCCCTTTCCCACGCACTTCTAGAGAAGTCATCACTAGGATGCACTTGACCAAGCGGAATCTTCGTGATTCGAACCACCTCATCCACAGTGATTGTGCGCCTTATGCCCCTCATAGAGACAGTAAACTGAAGAGGCTCTACTGATGAGTCCACGATGTGAGCGTAGAAAGCGCGGACTGTGTTCTCACATGCGGGAGACTCGCCTTCAAAAATATAATTCCACCCGATATCCACCAAGTGGTCCATCATCGGGTGTAGCCCGAACATCCTTTCATCCACATGAGCTTCAAACACAACCTTACGGCCCCATGGCTCCATATTCCATGCCTATCGGATAAGCATTTACGGCGGGGTGGTCGGGATCAGGTCTCGCTTCGACCTAAACTCCCGCACGGTGCTTGTCCGGCCCCAACATCGGATCTTCTTCGGGAATGGGTGGCCTACTTGGCCGGCGTCATCGGCCACGGTTTTCCTCTTTCCCATGAAAGATAGGATGGAGGAAATGGAGAAAATGGTAGCCACCACACCAAGGAGGGCCATGAAAAATTTCTAAAATGGGAAATAAAGGGGCTGATTTCTTTTATCTTCCACAATCAACAATCCAACAGGTGTGGAAGGAGCTCTAGAGGTAGGAAATGAAGAAGAAACAAGAAGAAAATGGAATGGGTTAGTAGATTACCCGATTTTGAGCTCCAAGTAGGGGTATGAGAGCTCCAACTTGTGAAAATGGGGAAAGGAGGAAGCTAGGGCTGTTGTGGAAGGTAGGGGTGTGTGAGTTATGGAAGGAAATGGAAGGATTGAAGGTTTGGAGGGATGGGTTTTCAGCAAAATCGAAAATGGAGGTGAAGGTGCTTGAAAAGAGGGGAAATGAGAGAAAAGGGAGCTCCAGCCCTTTAAAACCCAACCTAATTGAAATTTGGCACGTGCCATGGGGTAGAGGGGGCTGGGCCGACCAGCCCCACGCTTGAAAACTCGCCGGAAAGCTGACCGGACCGCGGTCCGCCGCCGGTGCGCGGTGGCGCCGCGGTCGGACTTGGCCGGAACCCATGGCGCCGCGGTGGGGCCCTGTTTGTCATGTGTCCAGGGTGCCAAATGCACCCTGGTTCGATCGGAACCCTTAATAGATTAACGTGGGGGGCCCACGGGCTCAGTTCGGCTCTAGAACGGTTAGTTCCGGTAACTTTCTGATCCAATCTGATTTTTTTTTTATTTTTTAACAACTAATATTTGGTGGATTGTGACCTGGACACGTCAATAGACGGTCTAGGAGTGACAGGGTCCATAAGTGCGGTCGGGATCGAGTACGCACTCGATCAAGCGTCCATTTGCAATGAACTTCGCCGAGCAGAAAATCGGGAGACCCTAAAATTGTTGCTAGATTTTGCGCACCCTCCTAAGTATAATGCGTCAGCGTACGTAGTGGGGACATAACTCAGGTCCGTTTTAATCAAAATCATGCTCTGATACCAACTTGTAACGCCCTGAAAATCGGGGGTCGAGTGTAACTCAACACCCGAGTTCCAACGCATCACTTATGCAACATGTTTAATGATATTTGAATGTTGTCGTGTTAGAAGCAATAAACATGAATGAGATTATACCAAAGCAATAATTCATACTCAGATCAACTGTATAAAAGCAAGCGGAAGACTGAACTGTATATATATGTATGTAAAGAAACAAAATAAACGATTCATTCTCCAGAGTATGAATCCATCTGAGTCCATATACATTTCTGTTTATAATCAAAAAGTCAAAAATAAACTAGGTACAATCCCTGTAAATCCCATCGGTCGGTCCGTGACCTAGTCGCCGCCGCGTGCTGCATATACGAGAACTCCTCCTGGTCCTCGTCATAATCAAGCTCCGCCTCCCGGCGTAGTCGGTCGCCTAAACACGAGACGGTCTGGTTGGTGTGCGCTTGACAGATCCGTAACGTGGGAGTGAGTAGCTAACTCAGTGGAACGATAAGGCATAAGTTATCATGTTATCAATACAGTCAAGCAGTAATGATAAAGCAGTAAATCAAACACTCCTAGTTACTCTGATTAATGCAAGTATGAATGCAGGTATGATGGATGCCCTCACCGACATACTCCCTCAGGCGACACCATCTCACGTTCGCGCATGCTTACATCCTACAGTGCTCCACATCTTCCAGGCACATGCGATGCATGATGAGCATGATTCTGGGAGTTTTAATTAGTTCGTTTCAAACAGCAGGATTGGGAAACTAAGGTACCTCCCTTGTATCATTTCCAAACATGATCCAATCTAGGGTCGTTAGTCCTACTTAATATCAGACGATGGTGTGTTTTCTAGGTCACTGCAGAGGCTGCCAGGGCTGTTACGCACAAAGGTTGCACCACTCCCCCATCATCCCTTAAACGATTCATCACTATACAGAAACAGGCCTAGTTCATACTCTATATATCGCGGCGAACCCTAAGGCACGCTGCAACTTCAGAATATGCTCGTGGTCACTAAAAGGGCGCGGGCATTACGCACAAAGGTTGCACCACTCCCCCATCACCTTATCAATGTAGGCCGACAACGCGAATATAGTGTCCCATACCACCATAATCGGCTCTCGAGTTAAGTTGCTCATGGTCACTACGGGGAGACACGTAGCCCCAGCGTAGGCCGACAGCTCGACCACGGTGTCCCATACCACCATGCCCGGCTCATGAGTCTTAGCGGATTGAGGTATCATGGTTAACGGGATTATCACTGGTAAGTTTGGTACCCTAGGTTCAAGCATTAGCGACCAAACATGGTGAACACACATAAGACACACGGTTTACTTGACGTGTTCGGCTGGCTCGAGCGCACAACAAGTTGGGCGATATGAAGCACAGAAGCACCTCGTGTGGCCAACCACTATCGCCAACCGAAGTACGACATGGGTTCGCCAACACATCATGCGTGGCGGAACGAATCCCAACCACATCTTCAAGTCGATACCGGATGCGGACTATGAACATAGTCCCAAGCTCAGTCAAATCCTAACCATAGCATATGAAATACGACATGATACATGGTAATTCAAGGACACTAGTAATCATGTTACAAAGCATATCATGAAACATGGTAATAAACAAATTACAAAGCATGTTCAAAAGCATGTTATAAAACATTTATGCAAATAGGGATACAAATACTTCGACTTCATAGGTGAGTGGTTAGAGTGAACAACCACATGGAGAGTGTCATATGTGACTCTAAGGTAGCGGAGAATCCCATCTCAGCACCTACCTAAGGTTCTAACACTTAAGCACTTACACTCACAAGTGATTTCACCAACACTTGGAATGCACTATTTCAACATACATGACGTATGTTAGAGAAATGTGTACTAGGATTGTCCCTTCACCAAATTAGTATTTTATACATATACATCATATTCATACAGCAATTAAACATGGCAATAACATCAGCAAATTTTATACGTATAGGGTACTTCCTCGTATACCCAATTTCGACATACATAGTGTTTACAAAGGAACATAGATTGCGGCGATTCCTTTCGCCAAACTAGTATTTTAATCATGTATTGTATAATCATACATTAAATAAATATGTCAAACATTATTCCAAAAGAAATACGTATACGGTATTTCTAAAATACGTAATTTCAACATACGGCGCATTTACAAGTGAACATATATTTTGGCGATTCCTTTCGCCAAACTAGTAATTTATTCATATATTATATAATCATACATTAAATAAACATGTCAAACATTTATCCAAAAAAATACGTATACGGTATTTCTACGTATATACCTAGAATATGTGAAATTCCATATTTCACAACGTTAATCAAAACGAGGAAACGGAAAGCACTTTGTACATGTGCAATTGCATGCGAGATCATGAATCTACCATTATACGACATTGAAAGCGTTGAAAACCGTAACTTATACACTTAAAGTCCTCACCTTTGCCTTTTGAAACGCAACGAATCAGCAAGGGCAATAGAACTTCCGTCTACGGGAGATTTCTAGCCTAAAGAGCGGAATCGGTTAGTCGGTACACATCCTACATCGATCTCATCTCAAATCAGACCTAGGGTTAGGGTTTCTTACCTTCAAATGAGACAGAAAACGCCGGAAAAATGCCTAGAATAGGACGGTGTAGGCCGTGTAACAAGCTAAAGCAGGAGGAGGGAAATCGGCAACAATCTCCTAGTCTTTCTCTCTCTTTTCTCTCTCTCCCTCTAGGGTTTTCTCTAAAATTCGTATGGCTGTGAGAGGGGCTGTTCTAAGCTCCTTTTATAGCCACAAACATTACGAAATTAGACTCAGGTTCAAGGGGTACTGCTAATATAGGATTTTCGTCGCTTTTCCAGCTCAAAAGGGATGTTCTGGTGGCCCTCCTTGAACCAAACGTCAGACTTAAGCTCACCATCGATGGATCTACGTGGGATTACGTTTTTGACTTGATCGGATACCCAGATCGCACGTGGTGGACCACTTTCAGTTCGACGGTCAGTGGGCCACGATCAGAAATTCCTAGTATATGTAAATGTTCCTGAAATTTTTCTTAATCCGAGGGTGTAATTTGGTCTGATTCTGACGGTCAGGTTGCTTAATCTGACGCGTCAACGAATGATGTCGAGATCACTATTCCAGATATTTATTTTTGGATGGGAATAGTGTTTTGGACACTCCCTCGCTCCGAATCGAAACGAATGGCCATGGAACATCGGATGAGTGCTGATTTTGAGATGTTTGTTAAGCCCGGTGGGGCGGTCCTAGTTCCTTAGCCGTGATAATCGGACTCCGATGTGTGATCTAGACCTAATACAAAGTTTCGTTTCATTCGCGAAAGCAGACGGAAATGAGTTTGATACTAAACTTTAGGGTAACCTAGCGTCACTTGTTCTGTAAGTTTTGGGTCTTGCAGATCGTATTTAAAGCGATGCTAACGGATTTCACGACAAATCGAGTTTAGTACTTAGTTAACTTTGTTAAATTTCTAAAGAATTTAATCCTACGTGATTTCTGGTCGAGGTGGTACTCGACCTAATGTACGGAAATTTTCAGGTCGTTACACTAGGCCAAGGAATGTTTCTGTTTGGAGCTAAAAACGGGCCAAAACCAGGTAGAGCTGGAGCTCTGATCCGAGCTGAAATAAGCTAACTAATGGTTATGTTCCAGGCAAAATCCTAGGCCTGATTAATGCATGTATCCTGACCCCGAAAAAAGCCCCATAAATGGCTGAGATCTGGGTTGAGAAACGAGTCCTTGCCAAGCTCTGTTTGGTCTATGAACAGGGCAGAAATCAAGTCACCCTTGAGGCCGAAGATCAGTTGGAATAGGGCCCTTAATCAAGTTGAAATGCTGATAAGGAGGTGTGTTGTTGCAAGAAAATCGCTAGATGTATGTCAGGCTAGAAATGGCCCAAACCATGCCCCTACTTCCAAACAGATAGCAGGTCATGATAGAGGACATGGGTTGGCCACTGATAGTCGGTGAAAACAGCCCTCCAGTGGGGTTTATTTTAGACAGAACTCAGGGCTGGTGACGGTTTTCAAAACAGCCCGGAGCTGAGAGGCCATTCATCCATGGTAGCTGTTGGTGGGTTGCGCAGGACGTGGGCCTCACCAAAAATGTAGGTGGGTCGCACCTTGCATCAGCCCGAGAGTTGCACATGGGTCTCTTTCTAAGACAAGGCGGACTACCCCCCCCCCCCCCCATGTAAATATCAGTGGGCCACACCCAGCCAACGTGGGCCTTAAAAATCCTTGGTGGGCCTTACGTGGGACCCACGTTCTTGCGAGACCCATTTTATACACCTGGATACAGACCATCCAAGGTCTGGACGTGGTGCACCTGGACTCACATCCACTTGTCCAGTGCTCGTGTGACGCATGTATAATGTATATGAGATATACATGTATACCGTATGATGCAAATATAATATACATGCTGTATACATAGATATACTATGCGATATATCTGTAATATATAATGTATACGTATATACCATATGATGCAAATATAATATACATGCTATATACATAGATATACTATGTGATATATCTGTAATATATAATGTATACGTGTATACCTTATGATGCAAATATAGTATACATAATGTATACATAGATATACTACGTGATGTATATATAATGTATATAGTGTACGAGCTCATCCATATGGTGGTGGGCCACATATAGGGATCCCACCAACTAGATAACTGTATATTGAGCCCACTCATTGGGACTCCTCTCAAATGAGGACCAGACCATCATGACTTGGGCCACCATTGGGGTACTAGAACTTTAGAACTTATCAGTTAATGCAAGGGATTTCTCTAAGGGTTCTATTCAAGTAACAAAGGGGTACTAGCTTCTCAAGGGAACTCGCAGCAAGGGACGCCCTACAACTTGTCTGGTGATGATTTTCCTCCCATTAAGCTTTCCATCCCTAACTAGACTAGAAATAGCAGTTTTAGTAGTGTAAATGGAGAACTAGGCTAATGATAAACTGTGTATGGAAATAAACTGTATTTACTGGATATATCTGTTAACATGATAATGCTTACTATTGCTTAGATTCCTAGTGAATAACCCAACCATTTATGTCATGTATTTTTATAAGAATTCAGTTAATATGTATTGATAGAAATATATGCATTACTCCTTATATTATGATCTATGTTGTTATGACATACATAATGTTAAAACCTCTCTATGGGAAGTTTTAACAAAAGGAGAGTCTATGCTTGGGGTGTAATTAGATTGGTTGTGACATAAGTAGGCCCCTGACATGGAGGTTTTAGGTTGTGCTGCTTGACCATGGGGTTTACCATCCATGTGTGGTTTCACCTACTTGACATGGGATGAACTTCATAACCTTTCTAAATGTCGTTGTTTATTCGTCTTTGCACCATTCATGTCGTCAGGTTTTAATCGCCACATTTGAAAATTTTAACATTTCGTTCTCAGTTGACATTGGTGGTAGCCCTTTTATGTTGAATTAATTGACCACATGTTAGTGGGTACTACACATGCTCTAAGATGGTAGTCGCATGGGCCGGGGATAGTGGTATGAGACACTATACCCGAGCCGTAGGCCTACGCTGGGCCCTCCCCTCCCCGTAGTGACCGTGAGCTTATTCAAAACGACTGATTGCAATTGAACTAATAATGGGCTGGCAAATCATACATGCATAATATACTACGATGACTTAGATCATTATGCCCATGCGATTACGCTGAGTGTTGCGCTAATGACCAGTTGATTGATTTATGATGATGAATCGGATCCTCATGCCCATGCGATTACGCCAAGTGTTGCGCTGACGACCAGTCACATCCATGGGTGACGACCCCAATGTCCGTCCGGATGTTTTACCTGGGACATAGGTCATCTGGATGTTTTTCCCAGGGCCGACGTTGCGTTCATACATCCATGCATTTAATAAGACTACATATACTGTATTTTGAATTACTTGTGTGCTTTTATGTTATTCCTTGTTTAGGGTGGCGGTGTGTAATCTTGAGGAGAGATCACACTGAGCTGGCCACTCATTCATCAATGTTCAACCGTACAGAGGACGTATGTACAGGAGACATCGAGTACGCTATATATTCGGAGGCGGTGACGGCCAAGGAGGAGCCATATGATGAGGAGTCGCAGCAAGAGGCGGCAATCTACTATGGGCTAAATCAATAGTTTAGTCATTTATTCTATTTCAGTACATTGGGATTTAAGAAAACTTAAGGTTTTGTAAGTGGCCTTCAGCTGAGTGGGCCTGAATATTGTTCCTATTTTGAAATCATATAGGTGTTACGTATTCATTTCCGCTACATTGCACTTTGATGTCGTTATCAATAGTTAACTCCTGGGTTCTTAGAATTCGAGTCGTGTACTCGGGTTCTGAAAATCGGGGCGTGACAGTATGGGTCAGTAAACATAGGCCAAATCATATGAATGCCTAGGAAGATCGAATAAGGTTCAATTAAACGAATGGTTTGGATCAATGAAAATCAGCCCAAATATATATATATATATATATAATTATTGGTTTAGAACATTGAAAATCAACGAAAATATATCAACAATAGGATGGATAACTATATGGGAGGCATGTAACAAAGAAGGGTTAGATCAACATTCAAATATCATTTCACTAGGACCGATGAAAATTACCCAAATCATATGAACATCGTAGATCTCTAAATATTGGCCTAATCATGTGAATGGCTTGAAACATCAAATAGAGGCCCAATCATATCAAGATATGCACCAACGAAAATCAGCTTAATCATACCAACAAGATTGGATAGGGCTTAATCAAATGAATGGTTTGGATCAATGAAAATCAGCCAAAATATATATCATTGGTTTAGATAATTGAAAATAAACCCAAATATATCATCATTTGGATTACTAATTATCAGCCTTCGAATATAACTTAGCATGAATCAACGAAATGGCCCGAAGCATTTGAAGGGTTTGGATCATTAGACATAGGCCAAATCATATGAATGGCTTGGAAAATCGAATAAGGAATAATGCAACAAATGTTTTGCTTCAATTTAAATCAGCCCAAATATATATATATGATTGGTTTAGATCATTGAAAATTAACCCAAATATATCGTCAATTGGATTACTAAACATCAGCCTTCAAATATAACTTGTCATGAATTAACGAAATGGCCAGAAGCATATAAAGGATTTGGATCAGTAGGCATAGGCCAAATTAAATGAATGAATTGGAAGATCGAATAAGGCTTAATCAAACGAATGCTTTGCATCAATGAAAATCAGCCCAAACATGTATAATGATTGGTTTAAATCATTGAAAATCAACCCAAATATATAATCAATAGGATGAGTCACTACATAGGGGGCAAGTAACAAAGCAAGTTTAGATTAGCCTTCAAATATCACTTCGCTATGACCCATGAAAACTACCCAAATCATATGAAGAGCTTAGATCTCTAAGGGCCTGTTTGATTTTCTTGCTCAACTCTAATTACCTTATAAATGAGTAATCATTATTTACAAAGGTAATTTCTGCATCTTCCCCAATGCTGACTTGACTGGTTACTTTTTAAACACTTAAATTGAGAAATTTGCAAAATAAATATGGGGCCCACCGTAATGTGTGTGGCTTATCCACACCATCCATTCATTATGCCAAATGAATTTAAAGGATGAGCCAAAAAAATAGGCACATCCAAAGCTCTAGTGGACCACACCACACGAAATTTTGAGAATCGAATGCCTACCATAAGCATACCCATAATAACAACAAGAAACAGCACCACATATCCACCAATATAAAAAACTTTCAGAGTACAATACATGATAGATATCAAAACTCCAGAAGCTCAGCCGCACGCTCCTACCTCAGCTCGACTGCATCCTATCGTCACCTGCACGCATCTATCGTGCATAAGCTTATAAGAAGCTTAGAGGGTGGTGTAAGTGTAATGCCCTGAAAATCGGGGGTCGAGCATAAACTCAACTCCCGAGTTCCAGAACATCACGTATGTAACAAAATGAATGATGATTGAATGTTGACTGTATTCATGCATTGAACATGAGTGAGATTAAGCCAAAACAGCATATCATACTCCAGAGATAGTTAAATTTGCAAGCTGAAGACTATGATAGATAGATAAAATATATAAACTATGATGAGTCTCCAGAGTGTGATAACATTACTAGGTTAAATAATTACAAGTACAGTTCTAAAATATACCTAATGTGAGGAAGTGTAATGTCTCCTATCCCAAATACCATAGCCCCGGCAATACAATTCGAGGTCTTCATAGACCTATCAGAGAGATACAGATAGGAGAACTCCTCCTCATCATCATAGAAGTAGTCCGGCTCTGCTTCATAAGCATCGCCATCACCTGAAACTCAATAAATCTGGTGAGTGTTGCAAACACCGTCCCGTAACGTGGGAGTGAGTAGCTAACTCAGTGGAACAATAAAGCATAGGTTAACATGTTATCAATTCAATCAAGCAGTAATGATAAAGTAGTACAAATCAAACAAGTTTAACTACTCTTCATAAATGTAAGAATGAAATGACATGATGATGTATGCCCTTGCCAAACCACCCTCATGCGACAACATCTTACGTTCGCGAATGCATAACTCCCTCAGTGCCCCACATCTACTAGGCACATGTGGTGCAATGATGTGCATGATTTCTGAGTTGTTATTAGTCTGTTTCAAATAGCAATATTGGGAAACTAAGGTACCTCCCTTGTATCATTCCCAAACATGATCCATTCTAGGGTCGTCAGTCCTAGTTAATCTTATACGATATTATGGTTTGAGAGGCATAGCGAAGGCATCACAAAGGGCTCGTCACCCGTCAGCACGGATTAGGGTTAGGGTTTCTTACCTAGAAATGATGCCAGAATCGTCGGGAAAGCGGTGACAATGGAGCGGTGAAGCTCGAATAACGGCAGGGAAGAGTGGCAGGGAGTTCCTCCCACATCTCCCACACTTTCTCTCTTTTTTCTCTCTCTTTTCTCTCTCTCAATCTCAAATTCGTATGGCTGCCATGAGAGAGGGTTTAAGGTCCTTATATATCCTAAAAGTTTACCGAAACAGACTTATGTTCAAGGTATACATACATTATAATCAAATCGGCATTGTTTCAGCTCAAAAGAGGGTTTCTGGTGGGCCTCCTTGAACCAAAGGTCAGACTTAAGCTCACCGACACCGGATCTACGTTCTATTAAGTTTTCGTTTCAGTCGAATTTCCAGATCACGCGTGGCGAACCAGTTTCAGTTCAACGGTCAGCGGATCTCGATCGGAGATTCCGAGTACATGTAAATGTATATGAAATTTTTCCTGATCCGAGGGTGTAATTTGGTCAGATTCTGACGGTCTGGTTGTTTAAAACTGATCCGCAAGCGACGAGTCTCAGATTACTATTCAAGATATTTATTTTTAAAGAAAACAAGTGTTTTCACACTCTCTCGCTCCGGACTCAAGCGAACAGCCATGGGACATCGGCTAAATTTCGAGATGGTTGTCAAGTCCAGCGAGGCGGTCCTAGTTCCTTAACTTCGTGTTAATCGGACTTCCGACGTGCGGTCCAGATCAGATACGGAGTTTTAACGTGCTCCCGAGAGCAGTCGGGTAATGAGTTTGATCCTAGATTTTAGGGTAACCTAACGTCAATGATTCTACAAGTTTTGGGTCTTGCAGATCATATTTAAATTGATTCAAACGGATTTCGTAGCTAATCTAGGTTAGTACTTAGTTACTTTGTCTCATTTCTAGAGGATTTAATCCTAAGTGATTTCCGTCTGAGGTGGTACTTAGTCCTTCATAGTTTGTATATAGAGTGATCCAAGTTATAATACTTAACTAGTTTAAGATAGTATCTAGGGTGAAAGTACTTAGGAAAATTGGAAGATTAAGGTGGTGAAGGGTTGGATTTGTGAAGGAAATGGGTTCAGAAGCGATTTTAGACTGTGGGATTCAGTCTTGACAAGTTAATAAGGTGTTAGGAGCGGCCCATTGCCTAAGGACGTCTAATTCCAGGTTGGCAAAAATTCGGGGTGTTACAGTAAGTGTGTGCGCAATATAGGTGCCAAGTATACAATACAAGTCCATAATGTTGAAAATATTGGCAAGTTCATGAGTCATACGATATCAGAGTAAGCAGAAATACTGACAAGTTCATGAGTCATACGATATCAGAGTAAGCAGAAATACTCGCAAGTTCATACGATATCAGAGTAAGCAGAAATACTGGCAAGTTCATGAGTCATATGATATCGGAGTAAGCAGAAATACTAGCAAGTTCATGAGTCATACTGTTGAGGCATAAAAAAGAGAGAAAGACAATAAGAAGTCATTGTGTGCATAGAGGCATTGTGTGCTGATGATCATTGTGTGTTGATTATCATTGTGTGTTGATAATCATTGTGCGCAGAGAGGCATTGAGCGCAGATGATCATTATGCGCAATGGAGCATTATGCGTCGAATGTCTGCATAAAGGATTCTGCATGAAGGAGAGCGCACAACGGATTCCACGTGAAGGAGAGCGCACAAAGGAGTTCACATAAAGGAGTCCGCACAAAGGAGGCCGCACAAAAGAGTTCACACAAAGAGGAATTGGCGCACGAGGGATACCGTGTAATGCCGATATGGCATGTTCACACGTGTGAAAGGGGTATAAATACCCCCCGACCCCTCAGTAGGAGGTCATTAGCAACTAATCAAGGAGAAGAAGATCCTGACGAGAGAGAGAGGTAGAGTCCGCATCCATTGTGTGAGACAGGTGTTGTGCAGCGCACAACACTGTTGGCGCACGATGCTATTGGTGCATGTTCACTCCCCAAGTGCAGGGTTGCGATGTAGTAATAAACTCGGTAAGACCGAGGTCGAATCCCAAGGGATTGATACCTATACGTTATCTGAAACTAACTAGAACTAGAACTAGAAAAAGATGAAATCTAAATCAGATGAATTTTGAGGAATAATGGTGAAATAAGTATCTACAACTTAAGGAATTCAAGGGAAGGAAACTAGGGATTCAGAGGATCCACTTGTAGAGATCGGGGAGATCTTATGCCTGCATTAAAACTGACTGGACTCGGTGTCCACCTTCATCTAGAATGTAACCATGGAAATCATGACTGAACTTCATTTTATATAGTTTTCAAGAGATGAAAGGTATATGAATTAGAATGGATTCTATCACCCAACCATGCCCAAGGGACAAAGTAAACAACAGAATTAAACTAATTACCAACCAATCAACATGCTATGAGGGTTAGGAAGGGTACCGTCATCCGACCATGCCCAGGAGACGATGGTGAACAACAGGGCTTCCTGACGTCATAAACATAAAAAGGAGAAAGAAATACTCAAAGCTATCGCAGATCTATTGTAATTTCAGTCACACCAAACCATTAAAACTGAAAGTATTCCCTTAATAATTAACTAAAATCAACTTCAGTTCATAAATTAAATTAAAAGCATAAAATAGAATCTCCCATCTCACTACAAGCTTCACCTCTTAGCCCTAGTTAAGAGGTTCAGCCGCTCATAATCGGGTTGAATCTCTAAAAAATAATAATAATAAAAGAAAAAAAACACTAATTAAACAAATAAAGCAACTCTCTCTGTCTCTCTCTCTCATTAACGTGCAGCACCCCTCGCCTCCAGTCGTGGATAGCTTCTTATAGAGACTGAAGGTCGGTCGGATGGTGTGTGGACAACGGGAGTCCGTGCGGAGAATTTTTGCACTGTGTATACAGAGGGCCGTTTCCACATTCGGCGCTGATGTTGATGGGGCCGATTTAGAGTCGTTCTTTTGATGATCCAGGCCATTCATTGGATTTGTAGGACCGATTTAGGTCATGAGCCGAAATCTGGAAAGAATCTAAATCTTAGGTGGGCCGTAATATCAATCAACGTGACATTTTGCAGGCCCATCTTCCGATCCCGTTCTTGTACATGGTTGCACAAGAACACCATGGTTCTTGTTGAACTCCTTCCCTGGACTTACTGGTCGGCTCTGATCATCCGTTAAAATCATGTTTGTGGCCAGACGAATCCAACACGAGCCTCTGTTTTCAATTTCATTCTCTGCTTCGAATTCCACGGACGTGTGATGATCAGTGGGGCCACTACTGGGATCTTCGAGAAAATTAACTCCGTCCATTAGAAGCTACTCAAAATTTCAGTTGGAAATGACTGATTTTGGGTTGTTTTTGATGTGGTCCTTCTGATTTAATGCTCTACCGTCTGTCCGACGTTTGAACGGATAGGATCCCATTCTCTTCACTTCTTCAAATTCTTCCAGCTAGGCATGGGTTGTGGCTGCCGTAGGGGATGAATGGATGGTTTGGATTGTCCGTTTGGACAATGTATGGGACCCACAACTGATAGCCGACTCTTGCTGCCAAAGTCTTTGGAAACGGAAGCTTCCGTTTTTTAATTCGTTTGAAAAAGAGTCGGTGCACATCTGGTGTACATATGCACTGTGTACACACTGCATATACAGGGCCCACTGTAATGTTTTTGCAAAATCCAATCCATTCATTTAATTAGTCTCTCTAATTAAGGCTTTGAAACCAAATTTGAGGCAGTTCCAGATATCAGGTAGGCCCAGAATCAATGGTTTATAGACTTATCAGTCAGTTGGGGCACTTCCATAGCGATCCAGGAGCTGAAATTTGACGTGTACGGATCATTTGTGGTCCCCAGGCAATGTATGAAATTCGGAGCCGATCAGATGGTGGAAACTCATTCTTGCTGACTTTTAGGCCACTTGAGCTTCAGTTTCTCGATTTTCTCGGACTCAGGCATCGATCTTGGTCCTCTGGAGTCTGTCCCTAGCTTTGGTGTCATTAGATCGTTAATTCCAAGCTTTTAGTACCTTGTTTTGGTCCAAGCTCGTAAACACACCTTGCATCATAAACATAGTTATTTCAGGCTGTTAAACAGTATCATGATCGTAAATCTAGGTAATAACTGGGGTCTGATATACAATATTTGACCCTCAACACAACCCCCAGCCAGCATCTTGCTAGTCCCAAGCAAAGTATGCGAAAAGTAAGTTGAGACATATTTTTGTAAACGTACCCAACTGATTTTTTAAAAACAATCCAGATCCTAGAATTCTACGATTCATGAATGTTGGGCATTACTATCTCCTGGACTCAAGTGCATGGTAAACTTCATAGTCAAGTTCAAAATATTAATCCATTAATCAAAAAGAAAATTCTAAACATTGAGTTCCCTGGGTGTATAGTATAATCTTGGCTTAACAACATTAAGAAATCCAATTGTCAATTTCCAAGATAACGTTGATGATCCAAAGAGCATTCAGGACAACTAAAATCTAAACCAGCACTTGCCTTACAGTTCTTCTTTTCATTCTTCTAGTTTTTGACTAATTTTTTTTTTTTTGTAACGCCGAGGGGAATTAGATCTTCACCTATAGGGAGCAAACCAATGGTGAAAACTAGTTGCCTAACTCTTCCCAAATGTTAACCGAAGGGAATCAAGTCCACACCTATAGGGAACAAACCTATGGTGAAGTTCGTTTGCCCAACCCTTTCCACAGGCAGCTATCTTTTAGCTGGGTATTTTCTTTTTCTTTCATTCTTCTTTTTGAACATGATTGACAAATTTTCCCAGGTTGGTTCCTTCCATGCTTAATGATCACCAAGTTACAATTCAATATCGAACTGAAACCTTAATGTGTAAGCGAGAGGTGTCTTGTGAAATCATGACTCAATCAATGTTTAAAACCTCTAATTCTGGATTACCAATTCAAACTTAACTGTGAAATCCAACAGATATTGAATCCAAGAGTCATAAATTACCAACATCACGTATCTTGAAATTATAATTGCCCTAGATGGCCGTCAAAATCACTTCGAATTCACAAGAAATGCTAGAAAAATTTAAAATTTTCACAATTTTTGCTCAAGACCAAGAAAACACTGATTACGCAACCTAATCTCCCACCCCAACCTAAAATCTACATTGTCCTCAATGAAAAAGATACGAGCATACAATGCACATGAGACAATGAAAGTAAAAGAGGAGAGATGGAAAGATAGTACCTGGACGAAAGAATCAAGAGGCTTTCCAAAGATATCAGCGTAAGAGCGGGTCAGCACAAGAGAGAAACCACAAAAGCAAACTACACCACTTTCGCAGGTGTTCTCAATTGCATTTAGCGTATGCAACAAGCCTTTAAACCCCTAGGTTGCCCCTAGTGGACGAGTTGTAGTCTCGTGAGGGTTTGCAGTAATGTTACCCACAAACATTAAACTAACTAGCTAGGACAAGGAAATGAAATGAAAGGCTGGGTTTCCTCCCAAGAGCACTAAGTTTCACGTCTTCAGCTAGACAAAAATCAAACTAACCTAGAACAGCATAAAGCAACCTATCCTAGTCCTATGAAAGCAGGGAAAAACTACTCGATCACGCCGCAAGGTTCCTCTTCCGGCCAATATCTTGATAAGTTTCTCAGTAAGTTCCTTAACAGGATCATCCAAAAGCCCTTTTTTGCAATAGGCTTGGATGCCCTGGAGCATGACTTTCCAGCGAAACTTATGTACCTCATAAAAAAGTTTTTGTTTAATTGTTTGAGGTATCCAGAGTATATACGATTCACCTACAATAGAAGAAGTTTCAATGTTAGTATCCCATGGTGAATTAGAGACTACAAGTATATAAGATTCAGAAAGGTTTTCAGGAAGTGATGTAGCCTCAACATATTCCGAAGTTTCAGACTTCAGTTCAATTTTCAGCTCTTCCTCCCTTAATGGTAGATGTTTAGGATCAGGAGAAGGAGGGGCTTCAGAATAAGGGTTCTCTCAGTCAGTGATGACTACCGAGATGTTGTCTTGTAAGGCATCCACTTTGTCTTTTGACATGGGATCGTTTGAATTTGCAAAGTGTGCCAAGCAATCACAAGAGTTGGGAAGTTCGGCTGAGTATGACTTATTTTCCACAGTGGAGCTCGTGATGATCTGCCCAAGTAATCCATCATCCTTGACAGTGGACGGATATACGCTCTCTTGCTCCAGTCCTACATAGACAGATTGAAAACCAATAGGGGAAGCATCGATGTAATCACTTGGTTCATTGAAACTACTTAATCGAGGCGTTGAATTGTCAATCGTGTACAGCTCAGATGATGGCCTCAACTGAGTGGTTTCAAATTCTAGGGTCGTAGCGAGCAACTTGTCTTTCTCCTGAATCACATCATCATTCGATTCAGAGGGGTGGTCCAAACATGTTTCACAAGAGTTAGAAGTGTCAGTTGTAAGGGGCTCGTCCTCCACCGTTAAATTAGACATGTCAGGTGAGGGGAGTAGTTCATTATGACCGATCACTATGTGTACGTCTTGATCATTGACCTGGACCAATCTTGAGATTGATTCAAGGGGAATTTGGGCTGCACGTTTATGATCATCATCTCAATAGGCATCATCATCTAATTCTGTGCAGTGTACACTTGGGATGGGATCGCTTTCCTCACATTCTAAATTCAGTTGAGGTTCGAATAAACTAACCTCTACCTCATCATTGAGATCCTGTGTGTCATGTAAGGAAAGTGTGTCATCATCACTATATTTGAAAGACACCCATGTATCTCCACCATTCTTTTGAACAGTCATTGAGATCGACTCATCGGGGAATTGAACCGTATGCTCATTAATGGAATCCAACTCCTCATTCCAAATTTCAGATTTCGTCAAAAGCAAGTGAGGATCACTTTCCTTGCATTGTATTTCTGGATTGGATTGTAGTTAGGATGAGCGAGCTTCCTCTATCCTCTCGAGGCACGAATTGAGTGCTTCCATTGCTTTTCTAATTTCTGCAAGACACTCCATGTTATGCTGAAATGAGTTCTCTTGGATCGTTTCGGGTTGGTTCTCAAAGGTAGGGTATCCAAGAGAATAATCATTAAAATCAATTGGCGGTTCATCTCTCCAATGTTGATGTTTCCACTGATCATAGTCATATGGGTCATAGGTCGGGAGTTGATACGTGTCATCATTCCAATAATCACGTACTGTTTTCTTAACTCGTGTAATGCAATTATTTTTCCGCAGATAATCACCGAAGGACTTCTTAATCGGTGGAGCATCATGTTTCGTTTGGTTGAAGAAATTTTCAGAAAATATTTGAGGCATAGGCTGTTTTCCATCATTATCATCATACATCAAAAAACTTTCCCAAGATTTCTTGGCTATCTTAGCATACATACGTTCCAACTCTTGTATAGTAAAACCCTAATTCTAAATCTAATCCTAAGAATAAAAGGAAAAATCCTACAACAATACAAGATCTAAAAATAAAAAGAAAAAGAATTAGAAAGGAATTACCAGGTTGAAAGTTCCTATGTCAGAATCCTACAAAACAGGAAAAATAGGTTAGTTTCTAAAAATCAGGAAAACTAAACTTAAAATCTAAGGTTATAAAATCCTAATCTTAAACTAATTCCAAAACTAATTAATTTTAAAAACGTAATCAATGGGTCCACAATTTTGGCGCCAAAAACTTGTTCACTCCCCAAGTGCAGGGTTGTGATGTAGTAATAAACTTGGTAAGACCGAGGTCGAATCCCAAGGGACTGATACCTGTACGTTATCTGAAACTAACTAGAACTATAACTAGAAAAAGATGAAATCTAAATCAGATGAATTTTGAGGAATAATGGTGAAATAAATATCTACAACTTAAGGAATTCAAGGGAAGGAAACTAGGGATTCAGAGGATCCACTTGTAGAGATCGGGGAGATCTTATGCCTGCATTAAAACTGACTAGACTCGGTGTCCACCTTCATCCAGAATGTAACCATGGAAATCATGACTGAACTTCCTTTTATATAGTTTTCAAGAGATGAAAGGTATATGAATTAGAATGGATTCCATCACCCAACCATGCCCAGGGGACAAAGTAAACAACAGAATTAAGCTAATTACCAACCAATCAACATGCTATGAGGGTTAGGAAGGGTACCGTCATCCGACCATGCCCAGGAGACGATGGTGAACAATAGGGCTTCCTGACGTCATAAACATAAAAAGGAGAAAGAAATACTCAAAGCTATCGCAAATCTATTGTAATTTCAGTCACACCAAACCATTAAAAACTGAAAGTATTCCCTTAATAATCAACTAAAATCAACTTCAGTACATAAATTAAATTAAAAGCATAAAATAGAATCTCCCATCTCACTACAAGCTTCACCTCTTAGCCCTAGTTAAGAGGTTTAGCCGCTCATAATCGGGTTGAATCTCTAAAAAATAATAATAATAATGAAAAAAACACTAATTAAACAAATAAAGTAACTCTCTGTCTCTCTCTCTCACTAACGTGCAGCCCCCCTCACCTCCAGCCGTGGATAGCTTCTTATAGAGACTGAAGGTCGGTCGGATGGTGCGTGGACGACGGGAGTCGGTGCGGAGAATTTTCGCACTGCGTATACAGAGGGCCGTTTCCACATTCGGCGCTGATGTTGATGGGGTCGATTTAGAGTCGTTCTTTTGATGATCCAGGCCATTCATTGGATTTGTAGGACCGATTTAGGTCATGAGCCAAAATCTGGATATAATCCAAATCTTAGGTGGGCCGTAATATCAATCAACGTGACATTTTGCAGGCCCATCTTTCGATCCCGTTCTTGTACATGGTTGCACATGAACACCATGGTTCTTGTTAAACTCCTTCCCTGGACTTATTGGCCGGCTCTGATCATCCGTTAAAATCATGTTTGTGGCCACACGAATCCAACGCGAGCCTCTATTTTCAATTTCACTCTCTGCTTCGAATTCCACGGACGTGTGATGATCAATGGGGCCACTACTAGGATCTTCGAGAAAATTAACTCCATCCATTAGAAGCTACTCAAAATTTTAGTTGGAAATGACTGATTTTAGGTTGTTTTGGATGGGATCCTCCTGATTTAATGCTTTACCGTCCGTCCGACGTTTGAATGGATAAGATCCCATTCTCTTCACTTCTTCAAATTCTTCCAGCTAGGCATGGGTTGTGGCTGCCGTAGGGGATGAATGGATGGTTTGGATTGTCCGTTTGGACAATGTATGGGACCCACAACTGATAACCGACTCTTTCTGCGAAAGTCTCTGGAAACGGAAGCTTCCGTTTTTTAATTCGTTTGAAAAAGAGTCGGTGCACATCTGGTGTACATATGCACTGTGTACACACTGCATATACAGGTCCCACTGTAATATTTTTGCAAAATCCAATCCATTCATTCAATTAGTCTCTCTATTTAAGGCTTTGAAACCAAATTTGAGGCAGTTCCAGATATCAGGTAGGCCCAGAATCAACGGTTTATAGACTTATCTGTCAGTTGGGGCACTTCCATAGCGATCCACGAGCTGAAATTTGACGTGTACGGCTCATTTGTGGTCCTCAGGCAATGTATGAATTTCAGACCCGTTCAGATGGTGGAAACCCTATGATCTTGCATTCTTGCTGACTTTCAGGCCACTTGAGCTTCAGTTTCTCGATTTTCTCGGATCTCGGGTGTCGATCTTGGTCCTCTAGAGTCTGTCCCTAGCTTTGGTGTCATTAGATTATTAATTCCATGCTTTTAGTATCTTGTTTTGGTCCAAGCTCCTAAACACACCTTGCATCACAAACATAGTTATTTCAGGCCGTTAAACAGTATTGTTAGTGCTATGATTTCATATCCCTTTGGTTGTCAAATTTTGTAGTGCCAAAACCTATATGTCTTGTACTTCTTGTGTTTCTTGTTTGTGACTACACACTGCTTCAAGACAAGATCATGAATGAAGAATGTTTGCAAGACATATCATGGATGAATTCAACAAGAATAGAAGACTTCAAGTTTGCTTCTAACAAGTTCAAGATTAAAAGACTTCATCAAGACAAGTCAAGAAAGTACCAAGCTCTAGAATGCCGTCAACTCGATTCAAGCTTCTACTTCAAAATCATCTGAGAATACAGACCTTCAAGACTTCAATGTCCATCTCACTTCAAGGTTTGTTTGACCTTAGATTGACCTTAGGTTGGTTTATTTGATAGGTCATTCTGGATACATAATCCGAATATTTTAATTTACTTGGTGTGACTGTTCTAAGACCAGTCCTAGAAATCTTAAGACCAGTCCTAGGTCTGCCCAGTCTTAGGTGTCTCAGGACTAGTCCTAAGTTGTTACAGATTTTTAAATTTTCCTGGTTGTCCTTCGACCAGTCCTGGACTTGCTTCGACCAGTCTTGGGAAGTCCCACGACTAATCCTTCGACCGGTCGTAGTCCTTCGACTCGAACTCCAGCGACTTATCTCGAGTCCTACGACCAGTCGTAGGTGACTCACGACCAGTCGTAGGTGGTCCACGACCGGTCGTAGGATACCTAAGACCAGTCATGAGTACAACTAATCTAATCCCACGGAAATCTTTCAAAATCTTTGATGCTACGACCGGTCCTAGGGATCCTAAGACTAGTCGAAGATGGGATTTTTTAGGCTATAAATAATGCACGAATTTAAGAGTTTATTCCATTCCATTCTATTCAATTCAAGCGATTTAAGGCTATACTCTGAGATAAGTTGTGATTATTTTTTAAGCTATTGTGCATATTTAATATTCCTTTTGATAACATTATTCTATTGTGATTTTTGATCCACATTCCAATCTTATTTAGAAAAGAGGAACTTGTGATATTCCTTCTTCTCGGATCAAAATCAAATAGACCTTGCTCTTCTTAATTTAATTTAAAATCAATTAGACATAAAACCTTTCTTTATGTGAGTATTGGACATTGAACGACGTATCATTCATCTACTCCGATTGGTTCTACTGGACTACTTTAAAAGGAGATCTAGGTATTTTACTTTGTAATTTACTTTCTCTGGTTTTGTTTGAGATTTGCCAGAAAAATCTCATTGTATTGGTTATCTGAGGAGAGCCAGAAAACTCAGATTGTGGGGGTTTTTTTATTGTATAAGCCCGAGATAAAAAGACACAATTGTGAAGGTTTTGGGTGAACCTGTGAAAACCTATTTTTGTGTGTGCATGCTAATATCCCCTGTGTGAGGATATTAGGAGTGGAGTAGCATTCTGTGTGGCTGTTGGCTAACAGTTGGTGACCACACGGCGAACCACTATATATCACTGTGTTGTGGATGTGCTTGATTTCTTTATTCATTTATTCCTTCATTATTGTGGATTGCTTTTGTGGATGAATGTTGTAATTTTCATTTCAAGCAAGTGTGGTTGAATGGTGTAATAACTTAGGATTTATTTCTGTAAGTTATTCTTGATTTATTTTCCATATCATTTGTGATTGCTAGATTGTTCTAGAAATAAGGTTATCCTACCATAAGCCATTGGTTTTTGGTGTAAGGTTGTCCTTAGAACTGATTTAGTATCATTCTCATATTTCATGTGCTTTGAGATTGTTATTATTTCAACATTATTATTTATATCTTTTATTATTCCGCTGTTGTAAGTTTTATTTGGCATTGCCCTATTCACCCCCCTCTAGGGCATATAGCTAGGCCCCTTTCAAGTGGTATCAGAGCCAAATAGCTCGTGCTTATTGCTTATTTATTGGATTTATTTCCTGAGCTAACGATCTAAGCTATATTAAGATGTCAAATTTTGATAGCCTATCTGTCACTAGGCCACCACCCTTTAATGGCACAAACTATGCCTATTGGAAAGCAAGGATGAGAATCTTTCTCAAATCCATGGATGAAAGTATGTGGCTGGCCACAGTGAATGGATGGAAACTACCTATCACTGAAGTAACTGATGAAGATGGTTCAAAATCAATGAAAGTAATATCTTATGCCCTTTGGACCACACTTCAGAAAAGTGAGAGTAGTGCCAATGCAAAAGCACTAAATGCAATTACTTGTGCATTGTCACCAGATCAATTCAAAAGAATCATCTCGTGTGAAAATGCTAAACAAGCATGGGATCTCTTAGAAATGACACACGAGGGTACATCTATTGTCAAGAAATCTAAAGTCCAACTCCTCACAACTAAATTTGAAGAAATTCATATGGAGGAGAATGAAATGTTTATGGACTTCTACACTAGATTGAATGATATTGTAAACTCAATGTGGGGTCTTGGTGATAGAATCCCAGAAAGTAAAGTGTGTGCAAAGATACTACGCTCACTTCCTGAACGGTTCAATTCAAAAGTAACCGCGATTCAGGAACTTCGTGATACGGATAACATGAGGGTTGAGGAACTAGTTGGTTCTTTACAGACCTATGAATTGAACTTTAAAGCTCCAAAAGGAAAATTAATTGCTCTCAAATCATCTAAAAATATTCCACAAGAAAGTACTTCAGACTTTGAAAATTCAGAAGATGATATGGCACTTTTTGTAAAAAGGTTTTATAAAATTTTCAAAAATAAGAAAAAAGTAGATTTTCAAAAATCAAACGATAAGAGACAATCTAAACCTAGAGCTTGTAAATCTTTGAAAGATAGTCAATGTTACAACTGTCAAAAGTATGGGCACTTGGCTAACAAATGTCCTAAAAAGGACAAATAAAAAAGGAAGAGTATGTTGGCTACTTGGGATGAATCATCTGATTCGGAATCCTCTTCGAAATCAGAAGATTCTGAAAACGAGTCGGGAGATGATATTAAAGCCCTTATGACTCTAGCCAAAGTCACTTTTTCATATTATGATGAAGTATCTAGCGAAGAGAATCTAAATAGTGATTGCGACAATGAAGATGATCTTCAGGATGCATACAATGCCCTTTATAAGGAGAGTTGTAAAATTGCTGTCAAGCTTAAATTACAAAAGGAAAAATTTTCTAAACTTAAAGAAGATTATGAGTCTCTTGTTTTAAAAAAATCTCATATTTCTAATTTTTTTGAAAAGACCAAATGTGATTTAAAAATCAAAACCTCCCAAGTTGATGATTTGAAATCCGAGAACGAGAAACTCAAAAATGAAGTAGCTTCTCTTTTGAGTTTGAAAGACACTTGGAGATATGCCCAAGGTGATCCTAAATTAGAAAAATTGTTATCCGGATCAAGAAAATGTGGCGATAGATCCGGGTTGGGTTATGATAAGAATTCTTCTCCTAAATAAAAGAATACTGCTCCTAAGTTTGTGAAAGGAGAGTCTTCGAACTCAAAAGTAAAGAATACTTATCAAGGTTTTTCAAAAAATTCGAGGACCCTTCAAAAACCTAAAAATAGCCATGCCAACTTCAATCTTCAAAATCGAAATCCTTTGGTTGAAAAGATTATTGATCTTCTCAAGGAGCTATTGAAATTTAACTCTATAGGTCATTCATATAACAACAGACAGAAAAAGTCTAACTACACTCCTAAACCCAAAACAGTACTGAAATGGGTTCCCAAAGTTGGCTGCTTGGTTGCCCATACTGCTTTCAAAGCTACAAGTCATTCAAAGTGGTACCTTGATAGTGGTTGCTCCAGGCATATGACAGGAGACAAAGCTTTATTCACCGATCTAAAAGATAGGACTGATGGATCAGTCACTTTTGGTGATGGAAACAATTACAAAATCATTGGCCAAGGTACGGTTCAGCTTTATAACCTTCCCTTATTTAAAAATGTTTTATATGTTGAGGGCTTGAAACACAACCTACTGAGTATATCTCAGATATGTGACAACAACCATAATGTAAAGTTTTCTAATCAAGGTTGTGAGATTATTGATAAAGAGGGCTCTGTTATATTAACTGATTGTAGAACTTCTGAAAACTGCTACATCGTTAGTGATGCTAGTTCATCTACTCAATCGTGTTACATGGTCCATACTGATGAGACTGAATTATGACATAAACGCCTTGGACATGTACACTACCGGAACTTGTTTAGATTGAGCAAAAGAGAACTTATAAGATGTTTACCCAAATTACAAAAAGTAGACAAAATATGTGGTGAATGCCAGTTGGGCAAATAGATTAGGAGCTCTCACAAGAAAGTGAACTCCATTACCACATCTAGACCTCTCGAGCTTCTCCACATGGATCTCATTGGACCAACAAGAACGGAGAGTCGAGGTGGCAAAAAATACATCTTGGTTATCGTAGATGACTTCACTAGATTCACTTGGGTATCATTCTTAAAAGACAAATCTGAAACCCTAGATGAAGTAAAGAAGATAATCAAACGAATCCAAAATGAAAAAGGTTCTCAAGTTTATAAGATTCGTAGTGATCATGGTTCTGAATTCGAAAATAGCAGTTTTGAGAAATTCCGTAGCGATCAGGGAATATCACATGAATTCTCTGCCCCCAAAACTCCTCAACAAAATGGTATAGTTGAGAGAAAAAATAGAGTGCTTCAGGATATGGCTAATGACATGTTAAATAGTATGAAGCTCTCCAAAAATCTTTGGGCTGAAGCAATTAATACTGCCTGCTGCATTATTAATCGTGTTTATACTAGTAAATCTGAAAATAAGACTACTTGTGAGTTATGGTTCGAAAAGAAACCTATTGTCAAATACTTTTAAATTTTTGGCAGTAAGTGTTACATTTTACGAGATCGTGAAAATTTGGAAAATTTTGATACGAAGAGTGATGAAGGTATTTTCCTTGGATATTCCTTAAACAGTCGAGCCTATAGGGTTCTAAATAAAAGAACAGGTGTGATTCAAGAGTCCATCAATGTGGTCATTGATGATCATTTGAATACACTTGCTCCGAGTTCAGATGATGATGAAATTCTTATAATCGAAAATTAAGATACCTCTTCATCTCAATCTGAACCTAGGACTGTCAAAGATCATCCAACTAATCAAATCCTTGGAAACCCTCTCACTGGAGTTCGTACACGCAAACAACTTGAAAACATATGCAATTATGTTTGTTTTACATCCCAAATAGAACCGGTTAATGTAAAAGAAGCTCTTTCTGACGAAAATTGGATAGTAGCTATGCAGGATGAACTTAATCAATTTGTTCACAATGATGTCTGGTATCTTGTTCCTAGACCTAAAGATAAACACATTATTGGAACAAAATGGATCTTTAAAAACAAGTCTGATGAAGTTGGAAATATTATACGAAACAAGGCTAGACTGGTTGTACAAGGGTACACTCAGATTGAAGGCATCGATTACGATGAAACCTTTGCTCCAGTCGCTCGCCTTGAATTTATCAGATTGTTTATTTCCATCGCTTGCTTTAGAATGTTTAAAATTTATCAGATGGATGTAAAGAGTGCCTTCTTAAATGGCGATTTACATGAAGAAGTTTATGTAGAACAACCTTCTGGGTTTGAAGACCCCAAGCTTTCTGATCATGTATTTCGTCTCAAAAAGGCTCTCTATGGTCTGAAACAAGCACCCAGGGCATGGTATTCAAAATTGATTAAATTCTTACTTAGTCATAGTTTTCAAGTGGGAAGTGTCGATAAGACGCTATTTGTTAAGAAACATAATAGTGAGATTTTAATGGTTCAAATTTATGTAGACGGTATTATTTATGGATCAACTTGTTTTAACATGAATATTGAGTTTGCAAAGTTGATGAAATCAAGATTCGAAATGAGCATGGTTGGTGAACTAAATTACTTCATAGGGTTACAAGTAAAACAACAACCTGATGGAATCTTCATTTCTCAAACCAAGTATGCTACAAACTTGGTTAAAAGGTTTGGATTTGAAAATGGTAAAAAATTTGATACTCCTATGAGTACAACCTTGAGACTCTCAAAAGACTCTACATGTAAAGATGTAGATCCTAAGCTATATCGTAGTATGATTGGTAGTTTATTACATCTAACTGCTAGTAGACCTGATATCACTTTTAGTGTTGGTATTTGTGCGAGATATCAGTCTAATCATAAAGATTCACATCTTACTGCTGTCAAACGGATTATTAGATATGTCGCAAGTACAACCAATTTGGGTCTTTGGTATCCTTTTGATACTAATGTTAAATTAGCTGGGTATTCTAATGCTGATTGGGCTAGTAATATTGATGATAGAAAATCAACCAGTGGTGGTTGTTTTTACATTGGAAACTGTTTGGTTTCTTGGTTTAGCAAGAAACAAAGTTCAATATCTCTTTCCACTGCTGAGGCTGAGTATATTGCAACAGGGTATGCATGTACTCAACTCGTATGGATGAAACGCATGTTAAGCGATCATGAAATTAATCAAGATTCAATGATCTTACATTGTGATAATTCCAGTGCTATCAACATTTCCAAAAATTCAATTCAACATTCGCGTACTAAGCATATTGACATTAGGTATCATTACATTCGTGAATTAGTTGAAGAAAAAGCTATCTCTTTGGAATATATTCCAACCGATGTCCAACTTGCTGATATATTTACTAAACCGCTCGACAAAAGCAGGTTTACTAAAATGAAATTCGATCTTGGTATGTGCATTTTAAATTGAATATATTTATCTGCATGTATCATAGTGTACTATATTTTAAATTTTTATGTGTATAAATTTCAATTTTTGCATAAAAATATTTATTTTTGTCGATGCTCGACCGGCCCTTGCCATACACAACCGGTCCTGACTCGACCAGTCATGGACTGCACTCGACCGGTCGTAGAGATCATGAGCATCATATAATTTGGAGAAAATCACTTTATTCTTCATTTCCTCTTCTTCTTTCGACGAGTCGTGGCTCGACCAGTCTTGAGATTTCATGATTTTCTTCAAGATAAGTCCTTTTTCTTCATTTTTATTGAAAATCCATGCTTTCTATGCTTTGATTTGTTAATTTCATAAGCTTGATCTCGTCTTTTCTTGATTGTTTAGGGTTTCCTCTCTAAAAATATGATCTAGAGAAACCCACCACTTCTAGTGTTCTTTGTGCTTGCTCCTTGGTAAATCTTGTTGAAAATGGGTGTTAGAGGGAAAAAGAAAGCATCCCGTGGTCCATCTTCATCTAGATCTACATCCATAACAAAACGGCACCTTCGGTCACCCGAAGATGATCCCAATGATGTAAGGGATTTACATAGCCGTAAAGTTATTGTTGAGCGTCCTATAAGTGTCAATCACATTGAACAATTTGGGATTGTCCCTCTCCTTGAATCTATTGGCTGGGCTAACATTTTGTTTTGGGGTGGGCCTGCATACCAATCCATTGCACAATCTATGGTTGTATGTATCTCTGATTTTTCTCTTGATAATTTAACGTTCTCAATTGCTACTAGAGAAGGGAAATTTCTAATAGATCGACATTTGATTTCAGGTATTATGGATATACCTGTCAAGGATGAAGGTATTCCGATTCATACATTATATGACAAACCATCAGAATCGGAAAAATAAATGTTGACAAGAGATTTATGCAATATGGAAGTACAATGGACGCACAAAGGAAATGCGCTCCCCTCAAAATTTTTATTACCCAAATACAGAGTGTTGCACCGGATCTTCATTTCAAACTTGTATCCTCGGTCTGGCAATAAAATCGAGTTAACTACTTTCATGGTTCGGGTTTTGCACTCTGTTGTGTCCGGTATCGTTGTCTGTTTACCTTCTCTGATATGTCATTTTATCATTCAGTTTCGTCTTCATCCGGGTCACAGTGATATTCCATTTGGTTATCTTATGACTTGTTTAGCCACAAATATGCTTGTTGCTTTACCTGAGAATGAGGCACCAATTCATCATCTTTCATTCAATAATACTAATTTAAATAAGATGAAGTTGGATTTGCTTCCTGGTCAATTCTATGAAGGTGGTGGTGAAGGTGCTGAAGCAGAAAATGAAGGGGATGCAGCTGATCTTCCTCCACAGGTGGATATAAATATGGATGATATATTTGAAGACATTGAAACTGACTCCCAAAATGATTCTGATTACGATCCATCTTCTGGTTATGATGCACGTCTAAGTGCATTGGAGGAGAAGGTTGATAACCTGAGTGTAGCCCATGATATGCAATTTAAATATATGCGAAAATATCTTTGTCGCATTAATAGGGGTTTACATCAGATTGATCCAACCATCCCTGCTCCTTCATCTGGATCTGATTAGGTGGATTATCTTTTTTGGTTTGAATATGATGGATTCTGTATTTCTATTACGGTTGATGACTTTGGTTATATGTTTGGTTTTATTGTATATCCTTTATTTGGATAGATAACATTGAAGTGTTGAACTAATTTGATAATTAATCTTGACTCTTCATATGGTGTTCTCTTTTCTCGTTTGACCTTCCCTTGTCATTTTGTGACAAAAAGGGGGAGTAGTATGGAAAGGGGGAGAAAGGGAGAGAGTGAGTAATTGAATATGGTTAATTGTTTCTACTCACTTAGGGGGAGTAGAGAGTAGAGTATTTTGATGGAGTATTTTGATGGCTCTAATGACTCATGATTCTTTCTTCATTTTACTCTTATATTTGTATATGTGTTTTGTCACAAATTTGACAAAGGGGGAGATTGTTAGTGCTATGATTTCATATCCCTTTGGTTGTAAATTTTTGTAGTGCCAAAACTTATATGTCTTGTACTTCTTGTGTTTCTTGTTTGTGACTACACACTACTTCAAGATAAGATCATGAATGAAGAATGTTGTCAAGACAAGATCATGAATGAAGAATGTTTGCAAGACATGTCATGGATGAAGTCTACAAGAATAGAAGATTTCAAGTTTGTTTCTAACAAGTTCAAGATTAAAAGACTTCATCAAGACAAGTCAAGAAAGTACCAAGCTCTAGAATGCCATCAACTCGATTCAAGCTTCTACTTCAAGATCATCTGAGAATACAGACCTTCAAGACTTCAATGTCCATCTCACTTCAAGGTTTGTTTGACCTTAGATTGACCTTAGGTTAGTTTATTTGATAGGTCATTCTGGATACATAATTCGAATATTTTAATTTACTTGGTGTGACTGTTCTAAGACCAGTCTTAGAAATCGTAAGAGTAGTCCTAGGTCTACTTCGACCAGTCTTAGGTTTCTCAGGACCAGTCCTAGGTTGTTACAGATTTTTGAATTTTCCTGGTTGTCCTTCGACCAGTCCTGGACTTGCTTCGACCAGTCCTGGGAAGTCCCACGACTCATCCTTCGACCGGTCGTAGTCCTATGACTCGAACTCCAGCAACTTATCTCGAGTCCTACGACCAGTCGTAGGTGACTCACGACCAGTCGTGAGTACAGCTAATCTAATCCCGTGAAAATCTTTCAAAATCTTTGATGCTACGACCGGTCCTAGGGATCCTAAGACTAGTAGAATATGGGATTTTTTAGGCTATAAATAATGCACGAATTTCAGAGTTTATTCCATTCCATTCCATTCAATTCAAGCGATTTAAGGCTATACTCTGAGATAAGTTGTGATTATTTTTTTAAGCTATTGTGCATATTTAATATTCCTTTTGATAGCATTATTCTATTATGATTTTTGATCCACATTCCAATCTTATTTAGAAAAGAGGAACTTGTGATATTCCTTCTTCTCGGATCAAAATCAAATAGACCTTGCTCTTCTTGATTTAATCTAAAATCAATTAGACATAAAACCTTTCTTTATGTGAGTATTGGACATTGAACGACGTATCATTCATCTACTCCTATTGGTTCTACTGGGCTACTTCAAAAGGAGATCCAGGTATTTTACTTTGTAATTTACTTTCTCTAGTTTTGTTTGAGATTTGCCAGAAAAATCTCATTGTATTGGTTATCCGAGGAGAGCCAGAAAACTCAGATTGTGGGGGTTTTTTTTATTGTGTAAGCCCGAGATAAAAAGACACAATTGTGAAGGTTTTGGGTGAACCTGTGAAAACCTATTTTTGTGAGTGCATGCTAATATCCCGTATGAGGATATTAGGAGTGGAGTAGCATTCTGTGTGGCTGTTGGCTAACAGTTGGTGAACACACAGGCGAACCACTATATATCGTTGTGTTGTGGATGTGCTTGATTTCTTTATTCATTTATTCCTTCATTATTGTGGATTAATTTTGTGGATGAATGTTGTAATTTTCATTTCAAGCAAGTGTGGTTGAATGGTGTAATAACTTAGGATTTATTTCTGTAAGTTATTCTTAATTTATTTTCCATATCATTTGTGATTGCTAGATTGTTCTAGAAATAAGGTTATCCTACCATAAGCCATTGGTTTTTGGTGTAAGGTTGTCCTTAGAACTGATTTAGTATCATTCTCATATTTCATATGCTTTGAGATTGTTATTATTTCAGCATTGTTATTTATATCTTTTATTATTCCGCTGTTTTAAGTTTTATTTGGCATTGCCCTATTCACCCCCCTCTAGGGCATATAGCTAGGCCCCTTTCAAGTATCATGATCATAAATCCAGGTAATAACTAGGGTCTGATATGTAATATTTGACACTCAACAGTGCACAAGAAATGTGAGTGCACAACATTAGCGGGCGCACAATACTGCAAGCGCACAACAGTGCCGAGCGCACCAGCAATGTCGAGCGCACAACGCTAGCCAACGCATAATGAGCTAAGTGTGCAATAAAGTGGGCGCACAATACTGCTAGCGAGCGCACAGTAGACTAAAAGCATAATACTGCCGAGTGCACAACCGTGTTCAATGCACAACAGTCTATAATATACGACACTTCCAACACTTATTGTCTTAGCACATGAGGGCGTGTTTGGGCAGTGGGATTATAAGGGATTAGGTGGGATGGGATTCATTTGGTCCTGTGTCAATTTCACTCCATGCTTGGTAAGAATGGAAAAACTTGGAATTAGATTGATAGAATTGCATTGGGTCCCGTGCCAATTTCACTCAATTTTAGCAAGTTGTGTAGTCCCACCATGATGTGTGGGCTATATCCACACCATCCACCCATTTTTTAAGATTATTTTAGAGCATGGGTCAAAAAATTAGGTAAATCTAAAGCTCAAGTGCACCCGACCATAGAAAGAAACAGGGATTGAATACTTACAGTTGAAAACTTCTTTGGGGCCACATAAGTTTTGGATCTACCTCATTTTTAGGTCCATGCCATAAAATGAGGTTACAAAACAAATGAACAGTTTAGATATAACACATGTGTGTTATTCTCATTAATTTCAAATGATGGTGGGTATATCCATTCAATGTACCATTGTATTACCAACAAAGCATGGAATTAGTCTTATCCCATGGCAATAGGGGACAATCCCTGCCATGGGTATTAATTATGTTTTTTGAATCCCATCCCACCTAATCCCTTCTAATCCCATCACCCAAACATGCCCTGATGTCCTTTGTTTGTTTTCTATTACAAGTCTATTTTGGAATCAAAGTAGAAAAAGATGTAAAAGAACTTAGAATGAATAAATAATGTGATTATCTTTTTTATCGTCTTTTGTTAATTATTAAGTGAATGAAATTTCCTAAATGAAATGCATTTGTTTCTTGTTCGAAACAAAATGGCGAATCTGCTAGGGAATTTTCTCATATTCACTTAAATATTAATTTAAGAATTGTACGAAAATAATCACAACTGTTTGGTGCTTAGAAGGCGCCAAAATGGCGACTCTCAGTGAGAACATCCTACCTTTCATCTCCAAAATATAATATAACTTGATTTAATTACTATTTTTTCTGTTGTTTTGTAATCTGGCATAATTTGGGAGAAAAGTATCACAACCAACCAACCAATCAATGGCAATCATTTAAAAGAAATTTGTTTTCTACTTCACTATGAAAGGGTTCATCGTGGAATATGCTGGTGAACAAACTGGATGCTGCAAAGAGAAAGCGATGTCAAGCAAGCGTATAGAATCATGGGCAGCCGTCACAGTTGTAACTGCTTCACCAATAGCATAGGGAGAGAGAGATGACTGGATCGTCATCACTCACCGAAGGACAAGGACCCGGAACATCCCTATGGGAGGAGTGAGTTCACCACTGAGAAGAGCTAGGGGGTCGGTAACGCAAAATACACCTAGGAAGCATCCTGAACTTACTCCGCCAGCAATTTGCCCCACGTAAGCAATGGTTCCTCCAGTAGCACAAGATTTCGCTGCTTTCCCTGTTAGGAGCCCCCGGTGGATAAGAGAGCAGAAAGGGAAGGCTTTGCTAACAAGCCCACTAGGATCCACATCTTCGATCTTTATATCTCCTCGATCGGCCGGCTATTCCAAAAATACACAGAGTTCATATGAGTCTCCCCTTTCTACGACTCTTATAAGTCAACTACTGCCTCGTCGGGGAATGAAGAGGCTGCCATTCACATGGTTGGAACGAATCGAGGATCTTCCCCAACTACAGAAGATCGCATCATTGAATGGCAGAAGCGTAAAAAAGTATTAATAGAGGAGCCTCTGGGAAGCTTTGGGAACTCTGGCATAAAACGTGGCACGAATGGTGGTTCCCACAATGACCAATAACATAAACAAATGAGAACAACATCCTGAAGAGTCACATCCGCTACGGGCTGGGTCACACGGGTCTCCCCTACGATGAAAACATTAACACATGAAGAGGTACGACAAGTTGTCGAAGAAGCGGTCAGATCAGAAAAGGAACACGAGAGTACATGAAGATTCAGATATTGGACTCCATATCCAAGAGAAGTCGAGGATATCTAGTTCTCGAATAACTTCAAGCATCTAGATTTTCAAAAGTTCAGTGGGGATGGGTCGCCAGAGGAACATTTGATGCATTTATTACCAGCATGGGGAATTTCTCCACGATACCACAGTACTGCCTACATTTGTTCGGATCATCCCTGACAAGTAAAGCGTTCTGATGGTATTCTAGTCTAGCCCCAGGGTTGATACGCACATGAGAGTAGATGTAAGATTCCTTTATGTCAAAATTCTTCTCTTCAGAATGCGATGTTAGTATTATAGAGTTGGCTTCAGTACGACAGAGAGAAGGGGAGCCAGTAGAAAAGTTTATAGACAGATGAAAGACGTTGGGAGCCTCTTGCAGACAGCTTCCGGAAGAAAAAGAATAAGTCAAGATGTGCCTAAACACCATGGAGACAGGAATTGCATTTGGGCTTACTAGCGCCGATATTAAAACTTTTCGTGACTTAGCCACCAAAGCCCATGCCTTAGAACTAATGACTCGTAAAATTCCGTTGTTTCATTACGAAACAGCTAGAAGAGGACCCAATAGGTTAATTGTAAATACTGTGGACCATGAAAAAAGGAGTCAAGGAACAAGGGATCCAGGAGAAAGAAGGACAGAGTGAAAGGAAGAATCAAACTATCCCAAAAACAGGTTCACCAGAAAAAGACCTAGATCACTTAATTCTCATGAAAGGTTTGCATTCGATAGAGAAGACGTCGTTCCAATGATGAATCGGTTGTTGAAAGCCGGTACGATAGAATTGCTTGTGTCTAAGCACTCTGAAGATGCAAGAAGATCAAGAGAACGAGATTTTTACCGCCACCATCGTCTGATAGGGCATTCGACATAAAATTCCTACACATTAAAATGCATAATACAAAGAATGATAAACATGGGCGAAATAGTAATAGGAAAAGAAAAAAGAAAGGGATGCAAAGTCGATGGTAAACGTATTGACAGTTCGAGACAGTGCACATGAAAGAGGAGAGAAAGAAAGTAGCGAGATGGCAAGCAAAGCCGCAGTAATTACGTTGCAGTTAGGAAAAAGAATGGCAAATCCCCCAAGGCAGAAAGTTGGAACGACAAGGACTGAGGTCATTAAGGACAAACGCAATAGTGACAAGGAAGGAGGAATGAAGCAGCAAAAGTGATTTATGATGTCGTGAATCATTTGAAGGGTATACCAACTCGCTTAAGTGTTTACGATGCGTTAAAGTTATCAAAAGATTTCAGGCAAAGTCTGATTCAAGTGCTATTTGACCACAATGTCAAAGAAACATTGCTGGTGGAAATGAAAAATGAAGAACGTAAAGAGCGGAAAGACTATATGCCAGTAGTTTCCTTCTCTGATGATGATTTAGCTTGTGATACAGGGCATAATAGGCCATTGATGATAGTAGGCCATATTCACGGCAAAGAAGTAAAAAGGATTATGCTCGACAATGGATCTGCAGTAAACCTATTACCATTAACAATGTTACAAAAATTGGGTTACCGTCGTTCTGATCTACACCCTAGTGGAATGATGATACAGGGCTTTAATCAAGATGGGCAGCGTGCACTCGAAATACAGTATTATACCTTCTACCCTTCATCAATGCTTCAAATACTATAGGAATGGAATACAGTATAAGGTAATGGCCAATGCGGGACCATACACAGAAACTGAAGCCTTCTTCGCAGATGCCAGTTACTACGACGGATTTGCTGGAGTGGAAGAGAAAAAGAATTATGAAGGCAAAAGCTTGAAAAATGCTCATGTGAAAGCAATAAAAGGAGAATCCGAAAAGGTAAGATCATCTGAAACCTCAGAAGTAAAGAAGTTTTATTTTGTACCGAGACATATGAGACAACCAGGCCAACCGCAGTTAACACTACTGTCTCTTGAATAGTTTAAAATCTTGCAATCAAACTATACAATACCATTGCCATATGCTGAAAGAAATAAGCCATTCCCAGCCGTTCCAAGAAAGTTTGACGTAGAGGCCAATGCAATGAAAGTGCCCTGGTTTGTCAAGTTACGTGAGTGGTATGTCAGACTGTCTATAGAGCTCGATAAGAAGATCAATTCAAGCGTCTTCCTCAACCGGATGTGTACAAGCTCATCACAGGTAAATATAAAGCCTCACATCCCATGACCCAAAACACCAGGTAAAGAAAAACCCTTAAAACAAGATAGACATCTTAGGGTTTTTAAGGTAAGAAAACTTTTTGCAAATAGGAAAATCTGTATGTTTTTCTCGCCTTGTCGATTTTATTGATACACCCTTGATATGATCGACCTGCACTGTCAATGTCCTCGATACCTTAACGATATTATCGATAAGAGGACCAAAAATGTCCAGCAACTAAATATTCATCTGGACGGATTAATCAATGTATCGATACACCTATCGATATCATCGATATAAGCATTAAATATGTCCAGCAACTTCACAACATATTTAGACGAATTATCGATGTATTGATACACCTATCGATATCATCGATATTCAAATCTCGAGTCCATCGGGAGTGGCTCGATAAGATCGACAGACAGATTTTTGGTACCCCTGTTTTTTAATGAAAATCTCAAATTCCTTTGATATATCGATGACCGTCCGATATGATCTGAATTCAATTTCGATAAGATCGTAGGTCCATCGATGATATCAATAGTGGGCGCGCATTTCTATCATCCACATTCAAATTTCGATGATCTCGACGGTTCTCCTGATCATTCATGAAAACCTGAAATATCTCAAAGTCAAGTCTCACTCATTTTTCATGTGTCGATTAATCGAACCTGTCATCGATGGAATTGGAGTTCGAAATTCGGTGACATCGACAATAGTTTCGATTCATCGACCATTTGGCAAAGAGTTTCAAAAGCGTATGACATTGAGTCCGAGTCATCGAGCAGACCATCAATGCTATCGAGAGTATACGCTCGATGATATCGAAGCTGCACGATGATATCGAACTTTGTCATAAATGTGACTGTTTTATATCTATTGGAACTTTTTGCCTATATATAGAAGACTTGTCTTTTGTTACTTTGAGAGAAAATAGAGAGAACTTTTATGTGTTTCATCTTACATCCTATATCTTAAGCCCTTTCTCTCGAGGGATTTCATCCTCCAATCCACCCTCACCATTGATATTCAATAGAGTGGATTGGGGAATGAACTTTCGCATTCAAGGATCCTCCAACTACTACCTTAATGACAAATCAATAAGCTGGGATGCCTTGAATGCATAAGAGTGGAACTACTCTATCTTTCTTATAGGAAAATCTTTAGAGAGTAGGATTCCATCATAACCTTGACCCAACCTGAAATCCAGTACTGGTACATCTTTTGTGTTACGAATCAAGGGAGCCGAAGACTCTTCAGCAACAAGGAGGAGATCTTCATCATTGTGCTAAACGGGACTCATCAGCGTATTTATAAGTACCCAGAGTCCAAGAGGACACTTGTGATCATTCCTTTCTAGGATTGGGTCTTAAGTGGTTCTCACCCTTTGAAGTCCTCAAGGAGGCCTCGGCAGGAGTATACGTGGTGGGTACGTTGTGTGGACCCTTGCTCTGTGGAGAGCATAAACATCTGGTTCGGAGTGAACCAATAAAACTCACAGGTGCATTGTGTGGACCCTTGCTCTGTGGAGAGCATCAACATCTGATTAGGAGTGAACCAGTATAACTCTAGGGTTAGAGGTGAACCAAGTAGAAACCTCCGTGTAAAGGTTGAAGGTGAACCTGATTTAAAACCTTAGGTTTGAGGTGAACCCTGGGAAACCTCCTTAGTGAAATCCAGTACACTCAAGAGTTGAGTGCGGCAGCCGGGAGTGGAGTAGACAAGTAGTCAAACCATTATAAAAATGACTGTGTCTGTGATTGATTCTCATGCTTGATCATTTTGTGATTATGTTAACTGAATTCATATTTGCTCACACTTCACACACAGTCACATCCATCATAGACTAGAACTGCTTCATGCTTATTATTTGAATAGTTCTGTGATTGGATCCTCGACTAGGCTTAGAAGCCAGTTGAGTTACATTTGAGTAATCCTGAAAATTGCATACTTGTTAGGATTAGAGTGATAGGATTTTTAATAACTCGTAAATCTTTAAAAAGTCCTATTCACCCCCCTCTAGGACATATTGACATATTCCAACTTCAACTAGTGCAATCCTTACCATCATTTCATGCAAGATATCCTGATCTGATTGAATTTTACGCCTCTTCGGAAGAAAAGACAAAAATGAGAGCTAAGAATAATGTGTATTACGAAGAGCTAACATCTCGTGAACCCAAGAAATACAGTCCGACAAGCAGAAGAATGATGAAAATGATAGGTTTTGATAATGAAAAACCGACTAGTTTAAATCATGGGAAAGGAATTCAGGTCCCTTTTGGAGTCGGTTAGAAGAAGAGAGAAAGATTTCAAGGATTGGGGGCAGAGTCTTCAGTGAATATGGTCACAGTCGATCAGCTATCAGAGGGAGATCCCGAAATAGTCAAGCATCCTGAGACAGCTCCAAAGCAGATAAAAGATGGGGGCAACCGACAATCGACAGTTTGTGAGAAGTAAACTTGGGCACAAAAGAAGAGCCAATAATTACATTCATAAGCACTGGTCTTCATGAAGAGGAAGCTGAAGAGTATATTCAATTGTTGAAAGAAAATAAAGATGTCTTTGCTTGGACATATGTGGAAATGCCAGGTTTGAAACCTTCAGTGGCAGCACATCGATTAAATATTTTTAAGGATAAAAGGCCGATTAAACAAGCTAAAGGCGATTTCATCCAGATTTGGTCCCTCTGATAGAGGAAGAAGTGAACAAGTTGATCAAAGTCGGATTAATCAGAGAGGTCAAATATCCCAAGTGGATATCAAATATTGCCCAGTAAAAAAGAAAAGTGGACAAATCAGGGTGTGCATAGATTTCAGGGACCTGAATGAGGCTTGCGTAAAGGATGACTTTCTGAAAAGGCCTAGCTATATGTCTTAGAGGGGGGGTGAATAGGACTATGCCAAATTTAAAATTATACCAGCGGAATTAAACAATAAGATAGCCTTATAAACAAATAAATGAAAGATAGTACTTTAAATAAATCACAGTATAGAAATGTAAAGCAACCTCAATATTCTAGTATTGAGAGGCTGATACAAATGATGTTCTAAGGACAACCTTGCACCATAAAAACCAAGGGTTTATGGCAGGATAACCTTACTAGAACAGTATAAGTATCAATATCTCAAACTGAAGAGGAATAAAGTAAATTGCAAGAATTGAAATTCTAAACTATTACAACATTCCCACAATGCTTGAAATGTAAATATTACAACATTCACATCCACACATACATTCCACAGGTTGAATGATAAAAGACAGAAATTAAATAAACATTCAAACCATAAGACACAAAGAATTATAGTGGTTCGCCTGTGTGTTTACCAACTGTTAAACAACAGCCAAACAACTTGCTACTCAACTCCTAATATCCTCACACAGGGGATATCAACGTTCACTATGAAAATAGGTTTCTCAGGTTCACCTAAAACCTTCACAATTGTGTCTTTTAAATGGGCTTACATAATTCAAAAACCCCACTTCTGAGTTTTTCTGGCTCTCCTTAGATAACCAACACAATGAGATTTTTCTGGCTTAATCTTAAAAGAAACCAAAATAAGGAAATTTACAATACAGTAAAATACATAGATTTCTCCTTTTGTAGTAGCCCGAAAGAAACAATTGGAGTAGAAGTTTGAATATAGAAGTTTAATTGTCCAATACTCACTTTGAAATGGTTCTAAGTTCTAATTAATTTTAAATTAAACCAGATGGGCTAGCTCTACTTGATTTTGATTCCAAGAAGAAGGAATACAACAATTCCTCTTTTCAATTCAGATTGGAATATAAAAATAAAATCAAATTGATAAAAGCTAATAAAAGAGAATATTAAATATGCACAACATAGCTTAAAAATGAACACGAACTTATCTCGGAGTGATGCCTTGATTTTACTTGAATTCGGATTGAGAAACTCTGAAATTCGTGTTCTATTTATAGAAGAAGAAATCGCATCTACGACTAGTCGTGTGGCCACCACGACTAGTCCTAGGTCGAACTGCATTTTGAAATTTTAAGCGTGATCGGATAAAACTGTTCCACGATTGGTTGTAGGGTGCCACGACTGGTTGTGAGGCCTCAAAGATAGGTCGTGACCAACTCACGACTGGTCATGAGAAACCAAGAATGGTTGCTGGAGTTTGAGTCATAACTGCAGGACTAGTCATGAATGAGTTAGTGTTGTTCCTACGGCCGGTCGAGCAGACTCCAGGACTGGTTGAAGCTCAACCAGAAAATTTTGAAAATTTGCAACAAGTTAGGACCGGTCTTGGAATTTCTTGGACTGGTCAAGCCAGTTTTAGGACTAGTCGAACAGAGTCCAAGACTAGTCTTAGAACAGACCAAATACTTATAAGATAATTCATTTTGAATTATGTATACAAAATGACCTACCCTAAGGTCAATCTAAGGTCATTCATACCTTGAATGTGAAGTAAGAACATTAAAACTTCATTTCTTCAGATGATAGTTGACCTTTAAAGATTGTGAAGCTTGCGATCTCTATACTTGATGTAGGATTAAACTTGAGATCTTCTAGAGCTTAAATTACACTTCATCTTGAGTTGTACACTAACTTGAGTCTTGAAAAAGATCACTTCTTTCGTTGTAGCTTGCACTTGCATTTCTTGAAATGATTTGAAGTAGTTCTTCATTCTTCACTTGCGGCAAAGATGCAGTGTCTTGACATATGAATCAACATGCTACACAAGACATAAATTATATTTTTGGTACCACAAAATTTGACAGCCAAAGGAATAGGAAACCATAGCACTTACAATCTTTCCCTTTGTCAAATTTGTGACAAAACACACTTAACAAAAATATGATCATTTTGAACACAACGAATCATGCACCAATTATAAAAGTTATAAAAGTAAACCAGTTCAGCCTGATTAACGAATCATGCACCAGTTGACATTCACAAAATCTTCATTACTTACTCCCCCTGAGTAGCACACATAGATCCACCATAAAATTATGCTACTCCCCCACAATCCATAAGAGAGTAATTAAAGGAGTGACTAGTTAAGATATGTAAGTAATATAAACAAATTCAAAGTTCACAGATCATTAACCAGCTAAAATAAAAGTCAGTCACACAAACTGAAGTAAAATCAAAGTCCATATATCAACAAAAGTAGTATAAAACTTATTACAAACCAAAGAATAAAACACTTAATCTGATCATAAGGAAGGAGCACGTATGGTAGGCTCAAGTTGATGTAGCCCCTTGTTAATGCGCCTAAGATACTTATGCATATATTTAAATTACAAATCACGGGCAACATTTATGTTCCCTACCTTCTCCTCAAGTGGACGTAGACGAGCATCAAAATCAGATGGCTCATAGTCAGGATCATTAGTGGAATCTAATTCAATTCCATAAAAAATGTTGTCCATATTTATATCATCAGAAGGAATATTGCCACCTTCTTCTTCATTCCCTGCTTCAGTACCACCACCACCCACATTTCTTTAGATAGGAGCCAATTCCAGCTTCATCTTGTTTATATTAGAATTGTTAAAAATAAGATGATGAATATATAAGAGCCTCTTCAACAGGCATATCAACTAGCATGTGAGAAGCTAACACAATCATAAGATAAGCAAATGAAATATCACTGTGTCCTGGATAGAGATGAAACTGAATGATGAAATGACATATTAAAGAAGGCAGACAGACTTTAGTACCAGTGACAATAGAATGCAAAGCTCGAACCATAAAGGAAGTCAGTTCGGTTTTGTTACCATAACGTGGATACAAATTCGAAGTAAAGATTCTGTGGAGAACCGTATATCTGGGTAACAAATACTTTGAGGGGAGAGGATTCCCTTTATGAATCCATTGAACATCCATATTGCATAAATCTCTAGTTAACATACATTTTTATGTTTCAGACGGTTTTTCAACAAGAGTATGAATAGGAATACTCTCATCATTAACAGGTATGTCCATTAGAGCCGAAATTAGATGATGGTCTATCTCAAATGGACCTTCTCTTGTTGCTATATTAAATGTTAATTTATTAGATGAAAATTCAGAAATACACGCAATCATGGCCTGTGCAATAGATTAGTATGCAGGTCCACTCCAATGTAGAATGTTATCCCAGCCTACAGATTGGAGAAGAGGAAGGATATCAAAAGGAGCAATGTGATCAATAAAAATTGGTCTTTCAACAATAATATTGTGCATATGTAAATCCCTAACATGAGTGGGATCATCTTCGGGTGACCGGAGATGGCGCCGAGTGATAGTCAAAGGATGAGATGAAGACGGACCACGGGAAGTTTCCTTTTTCCCTCTAGAATCTATTGGCAATAGAATAATTAAAGAACCAAGAAAATGCAAAGATTATGGAGTGGGGTTTGCTAAGATCAGATATTTCAAAGGAAAACCCCAAAATTGCAATGAATCACAAAATAAATTACTCCAAGAGTGAAAATGAAGTAATATTGACTAGAATCTCCAAGAAAAATATAAATGATGCACTAACCTTGAGGAATCAGACAGTTGGGTACGACTAGTCGTGCTACAGCCTGTTGAAGAATAAATACGAAATAAGGAAGATGAGTTTTTCCCCAATTTTTAAAAGAATCAGCGCGTTACACAACTGGTCGATGACCGTTCTCGACCGGTCGTACCACGATTGGTCGAGCACGTCCTCGACTGGTTGTGAATCAACAAAAATATGCATTTTTCATCAAAATTTGAAATTTAACTTAATAAATTTTCAAATATATATACACTATGATACACACATGCACGAATCATCAATTTAAATTGCACATACCAAAATCAAATTTCAATTTATTAAACCTGCTTTTGTTGAGCGATTTAGAAATGTCAGCAAGTTGAGTCTCGGTTGGAATGTATTCCAATGAAATTATTTTTTCTTCCACTAATTCACGAATGTAATGAAATCTAATGTCAATGTGCTTGGTACGTGAATGTTGAATTAGATTTTTAGAAATATTTATTGCACTGAAATTATCACAGTATAACACCATTGGGTCCTGTGCAATTCCATAATCGCTTAAAATGTGTTTCATCCAAACAAGCTGAGTACATGCATTTCCAGCTGCAATGTATTCAGCCTCAGCAGTAGAAAGTGATATAGAACTTTGTTTCTTACTAAACCAAGAAACTAAATAATTTCCAATATAGAAACAACCACCACTGGTTAACTTTCTATCATCGATATTACCAGCCCAATCATCATCTGAGTACCCTGCCAACTGAACACTAGTATCATATGGATACTAGAGACCTAAATTAACAGAACTTGCGACATATCGCATAATCCGCTTAACAACATTTAAATGAGACTCTTTAGGGTCAGACTGATATCTAGTGCAAATACCAACACTCAGAGCAATATCAGGTCTACTAGCAGTTAAATAAAGCAAACTACCAATCATACTGTGATATAATTTAGGATCTACATTTTTACCTATAGAGTCTTTTGAGAGTCTTAATGTTGTACTCATAAGAGTATCAAAATTCTTACCATTCTCAAATCCGAACTTTTTAATTAAGTTCAAAGCATATTTGGTTTGAGAAATAAAAATACCATCAGGTTGTTGTTTTACTTGCAACCTTAGGAAATAATTCAATTCCCCAACCATGCTCATTTCGAACTTAGATTTCATTAAATCTGCAAACTCAATAGTCATGTTAGTATAGGTAGATCTATAAATAATATCATCAACATAGATTTGTACCATTAAGATATGATCGTTATGTTTCTTAACAAACAGAGTCTTATTAACGCTTCCCATTAGAAATATTTATGACTTAGTAAAAACTTAGTCAATTTTTCATACCATGCCTAGGAGCTTATTTTAAAACGTAAAGAGACTTTTTAAGGTGATAGACATGATCAGTGTTCTTAGGGTCTTCAAAACCCATTGGTTGTTCAATATAAACTTCTTCATGTAGATCGCCATTTCAGAAGGCACACTCTTTACATCCATTTGATAAATTTTGAATTTTCTAAAGAACGCAATGGATATGAATAGTCCGATTGATTCAAGATGAGCTACTGAGGCAAAGGTCTCATCATAGTCGATCCCTTCAATTTAAATGTACCCTTGTACAACCAGTCTAGCCTTGTTTCAAATTATATTACCAAGTTCATCAGACTTATTTTTGAAAATCCACTTAGTTCCTATAATGTGTTTATCTTTAGGTCTAGGAACAAGATACTAAACATCATTTCTCACAAATTGGTTAAGATCTTCTTACATAGCTACTATCCAGTTTTCGTTAGTAAGAGCTTCTTTTACGTTGGTCAGTTCTATCTGGGATGTAAAGCACAGGTAATTACATATGTCTTCTAGTTGTCTACTAGTGCGCATAGCAGTGAGAGGGTTTCCAAGAATTTGAGTGGTTGGATGATCTTTGACAGTCCTCAGTTCAGAATTAATTTGATTTGATGAAGTATCTGGTTTGTCAACTAAAAGAACTTCATCATTATCTGAACTTGGGGCAGGTGTATTCAAGTGATTGTCAATGACCACATTGATGGACTCTTAAATCACACCGGTCCTCTTGTTCAGTACTCGATATGCACGACTGTTCAAAGAGTACCCTAAAAAGATACCTTCATCACTTTTAGTGTCAAACTTTCCCAAATTTTCATGGTCACGTAAAATATATTACTTATTGCCAAAAACTCGAAGGTATTTGACAGTAGGCTTCTTATCAAACCATAGTTCATAAGCAGTTTTATTATTAGATTTACTTGTATAAACCCAATTGATTATATAGCAGGCAATATTTACGGCTTCAGCCCAAAGATTTTTAGGGAACTTCATAATATTCAACACTACATTAGCCATTTCTTGAAGCACTCTATTTTTTCTTTCAACAATTCCATTTTGTTGTGGTGTTTTGGGTGTAAAAAATTCATGAGATATTCCCTGATCACAACCAAATTTCTCAAAACTGCTATTTTCGAATTCTTATCCATGATCACTACGGATCTTACTAACTTGAGAACGTTTTTCGATTTGGATCTGTTTGAGAATCATTTTTACTTCATCAAGGGTTTCTGAGTTATCTCTTAAGAAAGTTAGCCAAGTAAATCTAGTATAATCATCTATGATCACCAGTATGTATTTTTTTCCACCTCGACTCTCCGTCCTGGTTGGTCCTACAAGATCCATGTGGAGAAGTTCGAGCGGTTTTGATGTGGCATTGGAGTTCACCTTTTTGTTAGAACTCCTAGTTTGCTTGCTAATCTGGCATTCGCCACATTTTTTGTCAACTTTTTAAAGTTTAGGTAGACCTCTTATTAGTTCTCTTTTGCTTAATCTATAGAGATTGCTGTAGTGCACATGTCCAAGGCGTTTATGCCATAACTTGGTCTCATTGGTATGGACCACATAACACAGTTGATTAGATGAGCTGGAATCACTTACGATGTAGTAGTTTTCAGAAGTTTTAGACCAGTTAATATTGCAGAACCATTTTTGTTTAATATTTCACACCCTAGGTTAGAAAATTTAACACTATGATTTTTATCGCATATTTGAGAAATGCTTAACAAGTTATGTTTTAAACCTTCAACGTACAGAACATTCTCAGATAAGGGGAGGTTAGAAAGCTGAACCATACCTTGGCCAATAATTCTGTAGTTGCTACCATCACCAAATGTGATTGAACCATTAGTAATGTCTTTAAGAGTGGTGAACAAACCTTTGTCACCAGTCATGTGCCTGGAGCATCCACTGTCTAGGTATCACTTTGAATGGCTTGAAGCTTTGAAAGCCGTGTGGGTAACCAAGCAAGTAACCTTAGGAACCCATTTCATAACTGTTTTGGGTTTAGGAGTGTAGTTGGTCTTCATATATTTGTAGTTGTTGTAAGAATGATCCACTGAGTTAGATTTTAAGAGCTTCTTAAGTAGATCAACTATTTTTCTCAGCTAAAGGGTTTCGGTTCTGACTTTTGTAGTTGATATGATTACTTTTAATTTTAAAAGATTGAAAAGTTTTATCATTTTTAGAAAACTTTTGATTAAAACTTTTCTCTTTTGAGTTTGAGGACTCTCCTTTAACAAACTAAAGAGGAGTATTCTTCTATTTAGGAGGAATATTTCTATCATAGCACAAACCGGATCGGTCACCACATTTTCTTGATCCAGACAATAATTTTTCTAATTTTGGATCACCTTGGGCATATCTCCACGTATCCTTTAAACTCAAAAGTGAAGAGATTTCAAGTTTAAGTTTTTCATTTTCAGATTTCAGATTTTCAATCAGGGAGGTTTTGAATTCTAAATTGCATTTGCATTTTTCAAAACAATCTGAAATATGGGATTTTTCTAAAACAAGAGTTTCAAAATTTTCTTTAAGCTTTGAAAACTTTTCTTTCTGAAGTTTAAGTTTAACAACAATTTTACAACTTTCCTTGTATAGGGCATTGTAAGCATCTTGAAGATTTTTTTCATTTTCATGATCACTATTCAGATTTTCTTCACTAGTTGAATCATCATGATCTGAAAAAGTGAACTTGGCTAGAGTCATAAGAGCTTTGACTTCATTGCCTGACTCGGTTTCAGAATCTTCTGATTCAGAAGAGGCTTCAGTGCCAGAAGATTCATCCCAAGTAGCCAACATTCATTTCTTTTTAGGTTTATCCTTTTTAGGACACTTGTTTGCTAAATGCCCATATTCTTGGCAGTTGTAACATTGACTATCTTTTAAAGATTTCCAAGTTTTAGATTTAGATTTAGATCTTTTCTTATCAATTGATTTTTGAAAGTCAACCCTCTTTTTACTTGAATTTTCTTGAGAAATACATTTAGAAGACTTAAGGGCAATGGATTTACCTTTAGGAGCTTTAAGATTTAACTCATAGGTTTGTAAAGACCCAACTAATTCTTCTACCCTCATATTGTCCGTATCACGAAGTTCCTGGATCGCAGTCACCTTTGAGTTGAATCGTTCAGGAGTAAGCGTAGTATCTTTACACATACTTTACTTTCTGGGATTTTATCGTCAAGACCCCACATAGAGTTTACAATGTCATTCAGTCTAGTATAGAAGTCCATGAACATTTCATTTTCTTCCATATGTATTTCCTCAAATTTAGTTGTGAGGATTTGGACTTTAGACTTCTTGACAATTGATGTACCCTCGTGTGTCATTTCTAAAATATCTCAAGCTTTCTTTGCAGTATCACAGGATATAATTCTTTTGAACTCATCTGGTGATAGTGCACAAGTGATTGCATTTAGTGCTTTTGCATTGGCACTACTCTCACTTTTCTGAAGAGTGGTCCAAGATAAATAAGGTGTTACTCTCATTGATTTTGATTCATCGATACTAGTCACTTCAGTGGGATCCATTCAGTCACTGTGGCTTGCCACGCGCTCTCATCCATGGATTTAAGGAAAATCCTCATCCTGGCTTTCCAATAGGCATAATTGGAGCCATCAAATGGTGGAGGCCTAGTGATTGAAAGGCTATCAAAATTTGACATCTTATAAATAGCTTAGATCGATTAGCTCAGGAAATAGATCCAAATAACAATTAAAACGAGCATTAGGCTTTGATACCACTTGAAAAGTCCTAGTTATATATCCTAGAGGGGGGGGGGGGTGAATAGGACATTGCCAAAGTTAAAATTATACCAGTAGAATTAAACAATAAAATAGCCTTATAAATAAATAAATGAAAGATAGTACTTTAAATAAATAACAGTACGAAAATGTAAAGCAACCTCAATATTCTAATATTGAGAGGCTGATACAAATGATGTTCTAAGGACAACCTTGCACCGTAAAAACCAAGGGTTTATGGCAGGACAACCTTAGTAGAACAATATAAGTATCAATATCTCAAACTGAAGAGGAATAAAGGAAATTGTAAGTATTGAAATTCTAAACTATTACAACATTCCCACAATGCTTGAAATGTAAATATTACAACATTCACATCCACACATACATTCCACAACTTGAATGATAAAAGATAGAAATTAAATAAACATTCAAACCACAAGACACAAACAATTATAGTGGTTCATCTATGTGTTTACCAACTGTTAAACAACAGCTACACAGCTTACTACTCCACTCTTAATATCCTCACATAGGGGATAGCAGCGTTCACTATGAAAATATGTTTCTCAGGTTCACCTAAAACCTTCACTATTGTGTCTTTTAAATAGGCTTGCACAATTCAAAAACCCCACTTCTAAGTTTTTTTTGCTCTCCATAGATAACCAACACAATGAGATTTTTCTGGCTTAATCTCAAAAGAAACCAAAATAAGGAAATTTACAATACAGTAAAATACCTGGATTTCTCCTTTTATAGCAGCCCGGAAGAACTAATCAGAGTGGAAGTTCGAATATAGAAGTTCAATTGTCCAATACTCACTTTGAAATGGTTCTAAGTTTTAATTGATTTTAAATTAAACCAGATGGGCTAGCTCTATTTGATTTTAATTCAAAGAAGAAGGAATACAACAATTCCTCTTTTCAATTCAGATTGGAATATAGAAACAAAATCAAATTGACAAAAGCTAACAAAAGAGAATATTAAATATGCACAGCGTAGCTTAGAAATGAACAGAAACTTATCTCAGAGTGATGCCTTGATTTTACTTGAATTCGGATTGAGAAACTCTGAAATTCGTGTTCTATTTATAGAATTAGAAATCGCGTCTACGACTGGTCGTGTGGCCACCATAACTGGTCTTAGGTCGAACTGCATTTTGAAATTTTAAGCGTGATTGGATAAAATTGTTCCACGACTGGTCGTAGGGTGTCCATGACTGGTCGTGAGGCCTTCACGACTGGTCGTGATCGACCCACGACTGGTCGTGAGGAACCAAGAATGGTTGCTGGAGTTTGAGTCGTAGCTGCAGAACTGGTCGTGAATGAGTCGGCACATTCCTACGACCGGTTGAGCAGACTCCAGGACTAGTCGAAGCTCAACCAAAAAATTTAAAAATTTTGAAACAACTTAAGACTGGTCTTGGAATTTCTTGGACTGGTCGAGCCAGTTCTAGGACTAGTCGAACAGAGTCTAAGACTAGTCTTAGAACAGACCAAATACTTATAAAATAATTCAAGTTGAATTATGTATATAAAATGACCTACCCTAAGGTCAATCTAAGGTCATTCATACCTTAAATGTGAAGTAAGGACATTGAAACTTCATTTCTTCAAATGATAGTTGACCTTTAAAGATTGTGAAGCTTGAGATCTCTATACTTGATGTAGCATTGAACTTGAGATCTTCTAGAGCTTGAATTACACTTCATCTTGAGTTGTACACTAACTTGAGTCTTGAACAAGATCACTTCTTTCGTTGTAGCTTGTACTTGCATTTCTTGAAATGATTTGAAGTAGTTCTTCATTCTTGACTTGTAGCAAAGATGCAGTGTCTTGACATATGAATCAACATGTTACACAAGACATAAATTGTGTTTTGGGCACCACAAAATTTGACGACCAAAGGAATAGGAAACCATAGCACTTACACTTTCTCCTCCTAATAACAGAACTGTTGATTGAAAGTACAACGCAATACACTATCATGTCTTTTATGGATGGCTACACTGGTTACGACTAAATTAGAATGGCTCCTGAAGACAAAGAAGCAACAGCATTCAGGACCTCGTTAGGAATTTATTGTTACAAGGTTATGCCTTTCGATCTTAAGAACGTTAGGGCAACATACCAAAGGGCAATGCAGAGTATCTTTTAAGATATGATGCACAAACATGTTGAATGTTACGTCGATAACCTGGTGGTTAGGTCAGGTAATCATCTAAAACATCGCGAGCATTTACCATCGGTCTTCCGTCGGCTCAAAAAGAAGCAGTTAAAGATGAACCCAACTAAATGTGCTTTTCGAGTGCTCTCAGGAAAGTTTCTCGGCTTTGTCATTAGGCACAGGGGTATCGAAATTGACCCAGGGAAAGTTAAGGCCATCTGAGATATGCCACCTCTGAAAACATTGAAGGAAATAAAGAGCTTGCAAGGGAAACTGGCGTATATTCGCCGTTTTATTTCAAATCTGGCAGGTAGATGTTAGTCATTTTCCCATTTGATGAAGAAAGGAACAGAATTCGTATGGGATAACGCCTGTCAGAATGAGTTTGATTCAATAAAAGAAGTGCTGAGATAGCCTCCGGTATTAATAGCTCCTATAAAAGGTAAACCACTTATCCTATATATATATCTGTGGATGAAAACTCATGGGAGCCTTGTTAGCATAAGTAAATGAAGATGGGAAAGAAACTTCTCTTTATTATTTGAGCCGAACTCTGGTAGGCGCAGAATATAACTACTCTCTAATCGAGAAAGAATGTCTGGCACTAATATTTGCAGACAGAAGTTGAGATATTATTACCTATCTCATGATATAACTTTGATTTCAAGGGCAGATCCGACAAAGTTTTTAATGACAGGACTGATGTTATCAGGAAGATTGGCCAAATGGATGTGTTTACTTTCAGAATATACAATCACCTATGAACCGACGAAAGCAGTGAAGGGATAGGCAGTGGCAGATTTCTTCACAACGCATCCCGTAACGGAATGTGAGACAATTTGTGACGATTTTCCCGATGAGCAGGTAATGATGATTGAGTCACAAAGTCAATGGGAGATGTACTTTGATGGCGCTTCTCGAGCATCAGGTGCAGGGGCAAGAGTTATTTTCATCACACCTTAGGGTGATTTATTACCATATTCTTTCACATTAGGCATTGCTTGTACGAATAATGAAACCGAATATCAAGCTCTCATTGTTAGAATGGAAATCACCCATGAGATGAAAATAAAGATGTTGCATATTTTTGGGGATACTAAGCTGATTATAAATAAGCCAACAACTGAGTTTGAAATAAGAACTCTTGCCGTATTGCTGAAAAGCCCAACAGTTACTAGAACAATTCTGCCATGTTGAAATCAAGCACATACCTCGATCTGAAAATGCAAGGGCAGACACTCTGGCTAGCCTGGTAATAACCTTGTTCTATTCAAACCGAAGTCCACTTTAAGTGACTATAGAAGAAAGAAGATTCACGCCCTCTCCTAAAGTTGTTGAAGAGGTCATAGAAGCACATCCTATATCATATTTAGAGGTGACAGCGGATGATTGGAGGTAGCCATTCATAGATTACCTCAAATATGATATCTTACCAGAAGATCCAGTACAAAGGCAGCAAATTAGACAGAGATCAAGTAGATTCATCATTTGTAGTGAAGTGCTCTACAGAAAAGCCTATAATGGGATGCTGCTACGTTGTCTCAATGAACAAGAAGCAGGTCAAATGCTACGAGATGCTCATTCTGGAGAATGCAAGGTACACCAGGTTGGATGAAATTTATTTCATCGAATACATCGAATGGAGTATTAGTGGCCTGCAATGTTCAAAGATGCAATGAATTATGCGAAAAGGTGCCATGAATGTCATATTCATGGAGATGTCGTGCATATTCCCCCTGAAGATCTCCATCAAACGGTCACTTCTTAGCCTTTAGCCGCCTGTGGACTCGATGTTATCAGGCCCATAAATCCGCTTTCATCTAAAGGAAAAAAATATGTTCTGCCAGCAACATACTATTTCTCCAAGTGGACAGAAGCGATCGCATTTCACAATGAGAGAAAGATGTAGTCAATTTCATTTGACATGCCATAATATATCACCACGGCATCCCAAAGAAGATTGTTACTGATAATGGTACCCCTCTGAAGAACAGAGGCATGAAAAAAATATGCCAAAAGTTCGGTATCCACCATTCATTTTCAACACCTTACTATCCACCGGTAAATGGATTAGCAGAGGCATTTAAGAAAATAATTGTGAAAATACTGAAGAAGACGGTGACTGGAAATAAGTGCGACTAGTATGAAAAGTTACAGGAAGCACTATAGGCGTATAGGACCACTCACTGAACGACAACATGCGCGACACCGTATTCACCAGTTTATGGTGTAGAGGTGGTCGATCTGATTGAAACACAAGTCGTGTCGCTCAGAGTAGCAATGCATCAGTCAATTACAGATGATGAAAAATGCAAGGATAAGGCTGAAAGAACTGGACTTACTTGATGAGAAGCATCTAGCAACCCAGTAGTGATTACAGTTATATCAAGCAAGAATATCGACTGCCTTTGTAAACGAGTGAAATATCGCTCTTTCAGGAAAGGGGATATGGTACTGATGTTAAAAAGACCAATAGTGATGACCCGCAGAACAAGGGGCAAATTTGAACCTAAATGGGATGGGTCGTGCATTATAAAAGAAACATATTCAAACGGAGCATACAAAGTGGTTAATCAAGATGTACGAGATATCAATATACCAGTCAATGCACGCTTTATCAAGAAATATTATCCTTAAAGATGGTTCTGATTTTGATCTAGAAGATTACCACCATAAATGCTTCCATATCAAAAGGGGGCAAAGACAAGTGAAGTCATGTTCGTATATTCTTTGTCAAATGATTGAATAAAGGAGGAATTTCAAATATATTGTCAAAGATTACATATCAGCGGTTTATTAAAAAGAAAGTAACTATCGTTGTCGTCATCAAATAAGCTTCACTAAAACTTGTCAAAATTGGTATCATCACCTTGCCGATATATATATATATATATATATATATATATATATATATATATATATATATATATATATATTGAGCATAGTGCAAATATCGTCAACATTATCAGCAATGGTGATATATTGATCAAGACTCCTATTATTATTACGATGATGATGACAGCTTATCATTTAAGGTAGCCTAGTTAAGCCTATCTCCATCGCCATTTGGGCAGCGGTAAGAAGCCAGTGGCCCTCAAAAGTCCAGGAAGGCCATCGTACGCATACCCATGTGGGCAGCGGATGGAACCAATGACTAAAAGACCTAAAGGGCCAAAAAGTCCTCAATGGCCAATCATGCGTAATACCCATGCCGTCTGTACAACTTTCCGACAGCGTCACGGGGAACGGATAAAGTGCCCTCCCGTGAATGGGTTCCACCTTGCAGACGAAGAAAACGCAGGCTACAGTGTGTGCTCTTTGGCCATTGACTATAGATAGACCAACCATGCATAAAACCCCCAAGATTCTTGGCTTGATTTCAGTAGTAACTCATGAGGAAGGGCTTAAACCTACTCATTGATGGACTAGCGGCCCTGGATTTAGAACCCCAAAGGTTGCCTTGTGCGCCTCGTGAACTCTAGAGAGTTACTGCAGCCAACTCCGTGTGTAAATCTAACCGAGTTCACGGCCTCGGTAGCTTCACTGGGCCCCTCTGATGGATCGTGGTTTGTGAACTCACCAGTCTGTGAGAAGTTCAGTGAACTCATGAGAGTTACTGAGACTATCATGTGAGACCCGACTCCAACTACTTATGAGTCTAAAAAACTGTGATTGCTCCACTACTCAAGAGCTTAAATTGCGTGAAAAGCTAATTTAACTAACTTTGAAATGAAATAGTTCCTCCCATCGAAATAAAACATCACATAAGGGTCGTCATACAATGCACAAATATAAATAGTAGAAAATAACAAAGCATAAGTATGAAAGTATTGCATCAACATGTATCTCAAAATCAATAATTATATTATCAAGAAAGGATCTTATTCTGAATAAAACACCACAATCTGTATGTATATTCAATGCAAAAGGGACTTATATGAAAATACAATCCATACAGATCTTCAACTATGTCTAATACTGTTACGTAATGCTGTAATTCTTCTTTTAACTGAGATTGTGTTGCAGCAGTCATGCGCTCAGCCTCAAGAATGAGCTTGGCTTGATTGGGAACATCAACTAGTTCAGATTCCAGAAGTGAAGCAGCTTCCCTACTCTTCGTCTGCTCAGCTTGCTCGATATCGATAACTTAAGAATTTGTTTCAAGCTCTTCTCTAATTTGACAAATAATCAAATCTTCCACTTCTTTTTTGCCCTTGAGAAGCAAAATCTCTTTCTCAAGAAGATCAATTTGATCATCAATGATTGCCTTATTGCTATCTGAAACTTTCAACTTCCCATGAAGAGATTGGTGAACAACATTATAATTAGCAAGAATGTCGTCTGAACGAGAGAGTTTCTCCTTAAGAAATGCGAATTCTTTCTGATGGTTCAGAATTTTTGGAGTGATGACTATATTTCGTACTGCTTCCAAGTTTTTGATAAAATCATAAAACTGTGACAAAGAGTCACGAAGAGACTGAACATCAATATGCGCCAGATGAGCTGAATGAGTGAGGACTGTTAGGGCACTATCCAAAAAAGGCCACTACGCTTGATCTTTAAAAGTGCTGATGATAACAGAAATTGCGTTCTTAAAAAGTCCCAGCATAAGAGGAGACACCTTTTCTAATGAGAGTTTATTAAAAAATATGGTTACCGAGGTAGACCCTTCTGATCCACTGGGAACTAGCATGACCGAAGCTAAAAGAAAAGGAAAAAGAAATTATAAGTTCGAAAGAAGATATGTATGTATATAACGATATGAAATAAGAAAAGAAAATATGTACCCGGTTCGGGGGCAATAGTAAAGTAGCTTGAACAGAATGGGTTGTGGGTGTTATAGAACTAGGGGCTTCCATAATCACAGCAGCATTAAAAGAAAGTTCCTGAGCCCCTACAGTACTTGAGTTAAGAGTAGTCAGAGTTGGGCTATCAATCGGATCAGAAAAGAATTCTAAACTCCGAGCTACTGGCTAGATAAGAGAAGGACATACAGTAGGGGACTTATCAGTCTGAATGGGGGCATCAGATGTTGTGGGAACTATTGGCAATGTTTCTTCTGTGATGTGAAGAAGAAGTACATTTTCCCTTGTTGCTTGACTTCGGATGATTAAGCCTCTATATCCCTTAATGTTTATGTTTCATGAGCAACCATGTTAGCAGTTTCCATGATACAGGGAGAATATGAGGCATCAAAAGAAAGAAAGATGTTTGTACCAAGAGAGTATTCTCTATAATCAAGTTGCTCTTCATCAAGGGAGGTCACTGGACTTGCATGAGAGGCATTTGGATGAGTGATTGGAGCAACGGGAAGTGAAGACTCGACTCTAACATCATTTTCTCCTCCAATATCCACTTCAGCATCGGTATCTGCATTCAAGACCTCTCCTTCGTTAGTTAAGCTCATAAGAGAAGATGTATCATCGTTTGTAATATTTGTTGAATATTTTGATGAGTTGTCTTCCTCCGATATAGTTTGTTTTCCCTTATAAGTAGTCTTCACGGGGAGAAGATGTGTACTTTGAGTAGGAGAATGGACCTGTTGTGCCAAAACTTCAGGAGACAATGATTTCACACGTGAACGAGTCATGGGAGATGTAGTAACAACAATCCGACGCGCGGTAGGAGAGGTTATGGCTCCAGCGCGATTTGTTACGGTTGTTGTATGGTCCATGATATGGATGACTATAGTGGTTGTATGTTCAATAGTAGGAGGAATTATAGAAGTGGTGGGCTCTGTGGTAGGAGGAATGACTGGAGTAGGGTGAGTGGGATAATCTCCTCCTTCAGGAGTAGGAAAAGGTAGGATACCACCTGCAGTTTCAAATTCATTACGAGGGGTAGCCAATCTTTCTCCCCATTTTATAAATCCAAAAGAGAACTAAAAGCAATCCATCCTTCTAGAGTATTGGGAGGCTTTATTTCTCTAATTGGCTCTTCTATGAAAATTTTATGATGAAGCTGTCCCGGAATAGTAGCCTGATCTTTCTCGTAAAAATATCCAATCCCTTACTCCAGCCTATAATTCCTCAAGTGTGGAGGAGGAACCCAGATAGGTCAATCCACTGGAAAACAATTGCGCACCAAGTAGTAATGATGTGCCCACCACTGCATCCAGGAATATGAAGCAGTCACTCGATGATTGTACCTTAGAAGACGAAATTGAGAGCCAAAGTTTATTGTTAGGAGCTACTTCCATATTAAGGCCCAGTTGTAGGGGCCAATTTCATAGCTCCTCATTGTCCGTGTGACCTCCTCACTTGCCTGGGGCATGGCTTGATCATATCCAAATTGTCTGGCAAATCGACTCGGATAGTATGGTTCTCTCCAAAACTCTATGCCTTCTCGCAAGGGAAGATTGTAAGAACGAATACAAAGAAAGAAGGTCCTCTTAACACGTTCCAAGTCATTGTTATCCTCAACATCTCTGTCTTCAGCTTGGTAAGCTAGATAAAAAGGGAAGAAGTCAATAGATTCCATGTTGTCAATTTTATCCACTATCCATTCATATCCCTTCTTTATCGTCTTTCGCTTCAAGAAATGCCATAGGGGCATATGATCGGGATGGACATAAGCTTTCTTTGAGTCATTGTAAGTCCATGGGAAATAAATGTCAAGCCATCCGGAGAAATAGTGCCATGGAGTAAAAGAGGATGTAACTCCTAGTGCCGGGCTTGAGTAGTGCGCTGCAGCATGACCAAAAGCTCTATATAACGAGCATAAGACAGGAGGGGTCAGAATATTTTTTCTACCTTCTGCCATCGCGCCCACTGCCACAAATAAAGTTGGCCGAATAAAGTCTGAGTTTTTTGAGCTAGGAAGCACGACAAACTCAACCAATAAGCCAAGAAAGCGGCTAATTCAATCTCAGTGGAGAATTCGGTTTGACCCCTTATCTTTTTGCGATTGGCTTCTAGTTCGGCACAATGGCTGCCATGAAACCTGAAAAGGGAGGGAGTGAGTAATTTATATATAGGTAAGTATTGTCTAAAAAGTAAGAAAAATGTTAAAACACTTATACCAAGTATCAGGAAAAATGTGCAAGCCATTAAAGAGGGGATATCTTATAAACGTCAGCAAAGTAAGATGTTTTGTGGAAAAGTGCGATTGTTGATGCTGTAATCTTAGGTGTTCTGTTGGGAGCAACATAGGCAAATTCCTCGTTTAAAGGAACGTATTCATCGAGGAAAGATCCAGAGATAGGTAGGCCAGCCATCCTGTATAGATCCCACAAGGTGATGCATACTTCTTCGAACGGAAGATGGAAATAATTTGTAGTGGAAGACCAGTACTTCAGAAAGCCTTTACAAATCATCGTGTCCTTTTGGAAGAACACTGAAGTGGCTTCTATATCATGATAAATTTTTACTGCAATAAGGACGTCTTCGTACTTCTTCAAGATTGCTTTGGCCCATGCAGTGTAATATGGATGATCAGTCCAAAGACCTCGCGTCCTAAATTCTTCCTTACCCCCAAGGAGTCGCGATGACGAAAGCGCTATTGAATTGTTTCGAAAAAATGAGTGAAGTATAAGGAATGAGGATTGTAACATGGTGTGAGGAAGCGCATATATCTTATTTGCCCGGTCTTTTGAGTTAAGCCTTTTTCTGTGAGATAACCTTCAAGGATTTACGGCTCTTTGATCACCCAATTCAACACATACAAGAGCCTGTTCTGTGCCATATAGTCAGTCGGTTTGCTATGAAGTATGGACCGGTGGCATTGAAGTTGTAAAGGGAGAGCAATAGTGTCATCTTTATAAGGGTTGCGGAATTTAATCGCCTCAGTATTTAACTTGATTGAATCCCAGGCATTCAGAAAATGCCTCCGATTGTGTTCCCAAATCTTTTCTTGAATAGATTCAACTTTACTCTTTTATCTCATTCGCTTCGAAATTGTTGGAGCAGGAGAAACCTCAACAGCAGAAGGACGAGTGTCATCTGTGCAAAAATTGGTTGTGCATTCCAACTAATCATTCAATCAGACTCTTGTCCTGAAGTAGGGGATCCCTTTATCTCCTTCATCAGTTCGACCATGTGGATGTGCTCAGATAGGCGATGGATATGATCAGCAAAGTTAATAATGACAGAAGTTGGCTCTTTGAAGAAGGAAGTATAATTTTCAGTAGATCGAAGTCTTTTCTGACTGCGAGTCTCGTCTGATTGCAAGTTAGAAGGCCCATCAGTACTAGGGGAGGTGAGAGGTCTTTTTGAGCTAGCCATTGGATACATATACAGGAGTCAGTGAACAAATTAAAATCAGGAAGAGAAGTTCACTAAGTCAAAAGGGAAGTATAAAAGATTGCTAAAAAAAGAGGGGGCGAATAAATTTGGACTCCAAGTCTGTGTTTGATTATAAGTTAGTGTACACAGATGTTGTGTGCAAGACAGTGTGCGCAGATGTTGTGCCCAAGACAGTGTGAGCAGATGATTGTGTGCTTGTTCATTGTGCGTAATGTCATTGTACGCTAGTTCATTGTGCGGAATGTCATTGTGCGCTACCTGTCCTTGTACTGAAAACTGGTTGAGCGTAGAAAGGTATTGTGCGCAAAGTCCTATTGTGCGGGATTGGTGTTGTGTGGCCACAACACTGTTAGCGCACAACGGTGTCGGTGTGAAGAATAACTTGACACGAAAATAGTGTGCAACAGGCGGGAAAAGAAGTGAGGGAAAAGAGTAGAAGTGTTGTATTTATAGGCAAGGTCTGGACCGTTGTGTGGGAAACGTTGTGCGAGACATGTTGTGCACAGTTCAGTGAGCGCACAACAGAGAAAATGGCTATGCACTAAAGGGTTTGATGATGTGTATAACAGAGGAAAGGAAATTAAAAAATAGTTAGAACGAATTTATATATATATATAATGATCCTACATTGTTTATTTTATAGAAATAAAAATAAAAAATGCAGGATCAAGGGGGCATCTGTTGAGACATAAAAAAGAGCGAAAGACAGTAAGAAGTCATTGTGCACATAGAGGCATTGTGTGTTGATGATCATTGTGTGCATAGTGGCATTGTGCACTGATGATCATTGTACACAGAGAGGCATTGAGAGCAGATGATCATTGTGCGCAGTGGAGCATTGTGTGCCAAATGTCCTTACAAAGGATTCCGCATGAAGGAGAGCGCACAAAGGATTCCGCATGAAGGAGAGTGCACATAGGAGTTTGCACAAAAGGGTTCGCACAGAGAGGAATTGGCACACAAGGGATACCGCACAATGTCGACGTGGCATGTTCACACGTGTGAAAGGGGTATAAATACTGAAAGTACCCTAGTTTGTCAATTAGCGTGAGTGTTGAGTCAGCTAGACTACAGAGCCTCATAGGAAGAACAATTCAAAGTGTCTGCCTCAACCAGATGTGTGCAAGCTCGCCACAGGTAAATCTAAGCCTCACATCCCATGTCCTAAAATAGTAGGTATATAAAACCCTTAAAATAAGTTAGAATATCATATGGTTTTTGAGTAAGAAAACTTTTTCAGAAACAGAAAATCTCTAAGTTTTCTTGCTTTGTTGATTTTATCAAAACACATCTCGATATAATCGACCTACACTGTCGATGACCTCGATGATAAATCAATTCCATCGGAATGAGGACAAAAGTGTCCAGCAACCACATGTACATCTGGACAGATTTATCGATGTATCGATATACCTATCGATATCATCGATATTTGAATCTCGAGTCCATCGAAGGTGAGTTGATAATATCGACAGGCAAATCTTCGGTGCCCCTGTTTTTCCTTAAGAATATCATATATGCATCAATATATCGAAGCCCCCTCGATACCATCAAAATTCAAATCTTGATGATATCGGAAGGCTCTCGATGATATCGGTCATGGGCACCAAGTTTTTTCAGCAAAATATTTCAGTATTGCTTACCTATGATCGAGGGTCACTCAATTGAATCAATATTCAAATATTGATGATATCAGTACTGTTTCGATGGCATCGAACAAGGACATAAACTGTCTAGCAAGCTTAATGAGAAATTAGTTGGATTTATCGATGCCTCGATGCAGTTATCAATATCATCGACATTCTAATTCAGATGATATCAAAGGTCCCTCGATCATTCTTGTAAACCTGAAATATTTCAAGTCAAGTCTCTCTCATTTTCAAATATTGATGAATCGACACTAGTATCGATAGAATCGGAGTTCGAAATCCGATGAAATCGACACCTGTTTTGATTCCATCGACCAGGTGACAAGAGGTTTCAAAAGCGTATGACATTTGAGTTTGTGTCATCGAGCTGATCATCGTTGCGATCGAGAGTATACGCTCGATGATATCGAACCTGCTCAATGATATTGAACTTTATCATAAATGTGACCGTTTTATATCTATTGGAACCTTTTGCCTATATAAAGAGGACTTGTCTATTGTTACTGGCAGAGAAAGAAGAGAGTGCTTTTGAGTGTTTTACCTTAGATCATATACCCAAAGCCCTTTCTCTTAGGGAAGTTCATCCTCCAATCCACCATCATCATTGATATTCAATATAATAGATTGAGGAATGAACTTCTGCATTTATGGATCCTCCAACTACTACCTTATTGCCAAATCATTAAGCTATGATGCATTGAATACATAATCGGAATCACTCTATCTTCCTTATAGGAAAACATTTTATAGAGTAGGATTCCATCTTAACCTTGACCTAACCCAAGCCTCATATTGGTACATCATCTGAGTTACGCATCAAGGAAGCCGAAGATTCTTCATCAACAAGGAGATCTTCGTCAACATGCTGAATGGGACTCATCCACTTATTTATAAGTTATTAGAGTCCAAAGGACACTTGTGATCATTCTTTTTTAAGATTGGGTCTAAGGTGTTTCTCACCCTTGCAAGCCCTCGCAAGAGGCCTCTGGCGGGAGTGTACACGGTGGGTGCGTTGTGTTGACCCTTGTTCTATGGAGAGCATAAATAATTAGGTTCCTTGTGTGGATCCTTGGTCAGTGTGCCTAAAACTGGGTGCTATGTGTTGACCCTTGCTTAAGGAGCATAAACAGAGCTTCCTTGTGTGGATCCTTGGCCAATGTGCCTAAAATCGGGTGCTATGTATTGCCCTTGCTCAGGGAGCATAAATAGCCAGCATAGGTGTAGGTTGTAAAGGTTGAAGGTGAACCTGATTTAAAACCTTAGGTCTGAGGTGAACCACTGTGAAACCTCCTTAGTGAAATCTGGTACACTAAAGGGTTGTGTGCGGTTACCAGGAGTGGAGTAGACAAGTAGTCGAACCACTATAAAAATGACTGTGTTTGAGATTGCTACTTATTTGTTTGTATGATTTCCTTTTATATTTTCATATCTGATTATCTAAGATCACACCTCACACACACACACGGTCATATCCATCATAAACTAGTTTGCATATTAATCATCTCTCAAATAGTTTGTGATTAGATCCTCTACCAGTCGTGGAAGCTAGTAGAGTTATTATTGAGTAATCCTAATATGTGCTTGTTGTTAGGATTAGTGGAATAGGATTTTAAAATAAATCATAAAAACTTTAAAAAGTCCTATTCACTCCCCTCTATGACATATTGGCATATTCTTACTTCAACTAAAGTGGTCTTCACCGCTATTTCAATTAGTATCAGAGCGGGTTTCTCTTTAAGGGTTTCACCACCTAAAGAGTGATCTTGACTTAAGTTGGGAGTATGGCCAAAGGAGAGGGCTCATCAGTCACTAGACCTCCAATATTTGATGGCTCAAATTATACATACTAGAAGCCTAGAATGTACTACTTTCTGAGATCTTTGGACCATGATGTTTGGGATATAGTTTAAAGTGGATGTGTCACCATCTGAACAAATTGTACTTGATAGTGGCACAACCATCACAAAACCCAAACCCAAAGAGAAGTGAACGACATTAGATAAAGAAAGATAAACTACTGAAGCTAAAGCTATGAACGCCATCTACCATGCCGTGTCCTAGAATATATTCAATCAACATCCAGAAGCATGGGATCTATTGGAAATAACCCATGAAGGCACAAGTACTGTGAAGAGGTCCAAACTACAACTACTGACATCACAGTTCAAAAGTCTCAGAATGGAAGAGCATGAGACCTTCATGGAGTTCTTCACTAAGTTGAATATCATTTGCAACTCCATGGGTGGATTGGGAGAAAAAGTTCCAGTTCTAAAAATCTATAGGAAAATACTTAGATCATTGTCGGAACGGTTTAATCCTAAAGTAACAACTATTTAAGAGTGTAGGAATATTGATGAAATGAAAGTAGAAGAACTGGTAGGTTCCCTACAAACTTTTGAACTACACTTCAAACAAACTCACAAATCCAAAACTACTGTTCTAAAAGCTTCAAAGAAAATAACAAATGAAGACAATGGAAGTGAAAAAGATGTTGAAAATGAGGAAGTGGCTTTGCTAGCACAAAGATTCAGAAAATTTATTCAGAAGAATCATGGCCGTCCTACAAGAGGAAGAAAGATGGACAACAGACCTTCTACAGGCAAATTTGGTAAAAAGACCAAAGAACCACAATGTTATGCCTGTTAGAAGTATGGACATCTGTCTACTGATTGCCTAAACAGAAAAACTAAGGGCAAGTCAATGGCTGCCACATGGAATGATACAGAAGAGACAAACTCAGAATCTAGTGACTCAGAGAGCGATGGTGACAAAAAATCCTTGAAAATTCTTATAGTCTCCACCACTCCAATCATTCCCATTGAAATTGAAAATGAGAAGGAACCACAAGCTACTGAATCATTTCCGTCTGATAATGAGGAAATTGGTGAAGAAGAAGAGGAAGATTAGAATAAACTACAAGATGCCTAAATCAACTTTACATTCATAACATCAACATTGTTAAAAAACTTGGTATATCTGAAAAAAAAAAGGAATTGCTGCAAAAAGACTTGGATAAAACTTTAGAAATTAATACACATCTAATCAATGACTTATAGCAATATCATTCAGATAATGATAGACTCGAAAGAACCAACTCCTTCCTAAAAATAGAGTCTGAAAAAACTAAACAAATAGGTTGAGCACTTAAAAGATAAAAACGTGCTCCTTCAAAATGAGAATCACACACTGCTGTTTGACTTAAAAGAATCTAGAAAAATTGCTAAGCTAAACTATAAGTTTTCCCAAAGTGGTGAGAAATTAGAAAAAATTTTAGGCATGGGAAGACCTGGAAAGGACAAGAGCAGATTAGGATATGAAAATTTTAAATCAAAATATGGAAATGCAGCAAAAATGGCTGAAAAATCTGCTGCTTCAGGAAGTAACACAAGAACTACTCCAGTTTGTCATTTATGTGGTGATTCTGGTCATTATAAGTTCAAATGCATGTCACCTAGGAGGACCCATCGTAGCCCTGGTCAGAATCATATGAGTAAACTCAAATCAACCAAATAAATGCAAAATGTCAGGAGTCCAACTAGGAATATGGATAGAAGAAAAACACATCCATCACCTAAAATGTCTAACAAGGAACTATTGAATCAAGTGGTCGAATTAAATAAGAACATAAAATCTACCACTGTAAAAAATCCTATCACAAAATGGGTTCAAAAAAAAAAAAGAAGAATTATCTGGCTACTCATTCAAACCATATACCAAGAAACAAAACAAAGTGGTACATGGATAGCGGATGCTCAAGACATGTCACAGGTGACAAGTCCCTTCTTTTAAACTATCCAGATCTTAATGATGGGATAGTCACCTATGGAGACGGAAGCACCGCTAAGGTAATTGGACAGTGAATCATCAAAGGAATTAATTTGCTCAAAAAAGAAAATGCTTTTTACATAAAAGGATTGACACATAATCTACTAAGCATATCTCAAATCTTTGACAACAAACATGTGGTTACATTTAACAAGGACGAATGCGAAATCTCAGACTTATCAGGAAAAGCAGTAATGAGGGGTTCTCGCGCAAATAACCACTGTTATGTCATCAAAGGAAAAGGAAAGAATGATCTCTATACCCAAAATTATTAAGCATTGAAAAACAAGTCCAGGACATGCATCGAGATTTGGATATTTGCTGAAATGATGCAATTTTATTGAACTCTTAATGTTATATCTGAGGTGACTCACCTCATCTTTTGTACATAAACATCTTGATGTTTATAATTTTGATTTGTACAAAATTTTTCTATGTATACTGATCGATTCAAAGGTCTATTTCATTATATAGGAAAGTTTGTCAAAATTGAAAAATATAAACCTTCGATATGTCCATCAATAGATTTCGATTAAATTGATCAAGGACGATATCATCGACATCTCTTCAGAATTTGAAAAGTCACGAAATTAAAAATGTTATTCGATAAAATCAAATAGGGCATATCGATCTCATCGAAACAATGATCGATGATATCGAACCTCACCGCCCGATAAAAGGTCGACGAATAGGAAAAATCATTTCTTGCCTTTTCTGCTCGATTTTCTTTGGGGTTAGCTCTCATTGTAGGTCAACCGCATGCTATCTAAAGTGTTCAAACTCAGGATATCTCTAACACATATTCTTGATTCCTCAAAGTATACCTTGTTGTGTTGAGATTCTCCTTTTTGGATTTTTTTAGTCGGTTGACAAGATTCTTGGAAACCTGTCTCCTTCAATGCCTTCTTCCGAGCTATCATAATGAGTATGGAAAAAGGAAAGGGCCCAATCATCAGTGAATCATCTCGGCTAGTAGAAAGAAAATCGTGCCTTCAAGAGGAAAGGGCAGGATGCAGTCATCACATAGAGCAACTCCGACTGCAACACCAGCTTCTCCAGATACTGTTGTAAATCCTCCTCCACACGTTCTTGAAAAATATTCTAGGAGGCATCTGGTGTGTGATCGTACGGTTGACAAGAATTGTATAAAACCCTACAATATAGAAGCTCTATTAGAGGCAATCGACTGGCTTCCGCTTTTTGATTTTGGGGGAGCATGCCACAATGAGAGGACTTATCAGTTCTTTGCATATTGTCACTCTTCAACACTAGAACCACCATCGTTTACTATCACAGTTGGAGATGATAGTGTTGAGATTACTGTAGAATCCATTGCTTGCACTCTCGACTTAACCTTGTCCCCAGTTGGATTATCTGACCTTGATCTCGAAAATCCTATCATTAGGTCTTCAATTACTAAATTCCTGTGTCAGGGTCGAGATATCCCATGGTATTAGGGAAATGCTCTAAAAGCAAAATATTTACACCCTCGATACCGCGTCTTGCATAGGAATTTTGTTCAAATGCTTATACTCGTGGACCAAATTGCTCTGAGCTTACCGGATTCATGACCATGATCATATACTGTGTCGCCATTGGAGTCAAACTTTGTCTGCGTACCTTGATACTCCACCAAATAGCAAGCATCATCCATCAGTCCAGAATAGTATACTTACCCTTTCCTCACATCATCCATTAAATCTCTGATAAAATTGGTATCCCTCAAACAAGTGATCCTGTACATTCTCTTCAACATTTTAACAAGGTCAATATACAAAAATCAGACCTTAAGTTTCACGAGTATAAGGATGAGGATTCTGAGGAGGCTATTCATGAAGATGAAGAAATGGGGGAAGGTACTGTTCCAACTGGTGAAGATCCGGTAAAGCCACAGTATGCTCCTGAACCAAGTGGTTCGACTCCACCTTAGCATGTCAAGTTCCACCAAGATAAATTTGGTGTGATGCAGCGTGGTTTAGCTCGGATAGAAGACAAGTTAGGGGGACATGATGCGAGATTTTTCGCACTTGAAAAGATGATGTCTAGCGTTCAACGGTCAGTCCAGCATTTGATCGACTTTTTTACCTGTTGCAGAGATGATGCAGCACCATCATCAACAACCCCATAGTATCAATGGTCTTCATGCCATCTCAACACTCTGATTCTCAGTGCAACGTTGCGTATGGATATCTTTTTGATTGCCCTACATTTTTACGTGTGTATGAGATGGCTATTCAACTGACAAATCTGACTTTTTTTTTTGTTGCCCACGATGGGGACTTGTTTTCTTTTAATTTTAACGTTATACTACTACCAACCTTGGGCAGTATATATTTTTGTTTGGATATTGTGGGCCATGGCTAATTATAATTCTCACATCTTGATTGCCCTGTTTTATATCATGATCTTTGTAAATGGTATGTGATGCATTTGATGTTGTGTTTATCTCACTACCTTACTTGGTCTACTCTGCATACATTGGACCCACATATGAGATGTCTAAATTCACTGTTTTGATCATTATACATCTTTCATTTATATATGTATGCTTTCTGAATGGTGGTTCTCCCAAAAACTTTAAACTTCAGTCAATATCAACTGCTACATCTTTGTCAATGACTGACAAAAAGAGGGAGAAGAGTTCAAACACCCTGAACGGAAAATTGTATAGCTACTTGAATGGTGTTGCAGGTGTCAGGGGGAGCAACTACACTAAGATAAGGGAAGTTCACAGTTAGGGGGAGCAAATACTAGGTTGTGTACATGGTTTCACTAGAAATTGTAAAATTGACAAAGGGGGAGATTGAAAGGGGGAGATTGAAAGTATAGGGTGTTTGTCTAGATGTACACACAATTTAAGATGTGTTTGTCTAGATACTAGTATAGGGTGTTTTGGTATTTTGTCACGTAATTGACAAAGGGGGAGATTGAAAGTACCCTGGTTTGTTAATTAGCATAAGTGTTTAGTCAGCTAGACTACAGAGCCTCATAAGAAGATCAATTCAAAGCGTCTGCCTCAACCGGATGTGTGCAAGCTCGCCACAGGTAAATCTAAGCCTCACATCCCATGTCCCAAAACACCAGGTACATAAAACCCTTAAAACAAGTTAGAATATCATAGGGTTTTTTAGTAAGAAAACTTGTTCACAAACAGAAAATCTCTAAGTTTTCTTGCTTTGTTGATTTTATCGAAACACATCTCGATATGATCAACCTGCGCTGTCAATGTCCTTGATGATAAATCGATTCCATCGGAATGAGAACAAAAGTGTCCAGCAACCACATGTACATTTGGACGGATTTATCAATGTATCGATATACCTATCGATATCATCGATATTTGAATCTCTAGTTCATCGAAGGTGACTTGATAATATCGACAGGTAGATCTATGGTGCCCCTATTTTATCTTAAGAATATCATATGTGCATCGATATATTGAAGCCCCCTCGATACCATCGAAATTCAAATCTCGATGATATCGGTCATGGGCACCAAGTTTTTCCAGTAAAATATTTCAGGATTGTTTACCTATGATCGAGGGTCACTCGATAAATCAATATTCAAATATCGATGATATTGGTACTGTTTCGATTGCATCGAACAAGGACATAAACTGTCCGGCAAGCCTAATTAAAAATCTGTTGGATTTATCGATGCCTTGACACAGTTATCGATATCATCGACATTCAAATTCTAGTGATCGCGAAGGTCCCTCGATCATTCTTGTAAACTTGAAATATATCAAGTCAAGTCTCTCTCATTTTTAAATGTTGATGAATCAATACTAGTATCAATAGAATCGGAGTTCAAAAACAAATGACATCGACACCTGTTTTGATTCCATCGACCCGCTGGTAGGAGGTTTCAAAAGCGTATGACATTTGAGTTTGTGTCATCGAGCGGACTATCGATGCTATTGAGAGTATACGCTCGATGATATCGAAGCCGCTCGATGATATCGAACTTTGTCATAAATATGACCGTTTTATATCCGTTGGAACCTTTTGCCTATATAAAGAGGACTTGTCAATTGTTGCTGACAGAGAAAGAAGAGAGTGCTTTTGAGTGTTTTACCTTAAATCATATACCCAAAGCCCTTTCTCTCAGGGAAGTTCATCCTCTAATCTACCCTCATCATTGATATTCAATAGAGTGGATTGGGGAATGAACTTCCGCATTCAAGGATCCTCCAGCTACTACCTTATTGGCAAATCATTAAGCTGGGATGCTTTAAAGGCATAATTGGAATCACTCTATCTTCCTTACAGGAAAATATTTTATAGAGTAGGATTCCATCTTAACCTTGCCTAACCCGAAGCCTCATATTGGTACATCATCTGAGTTGCGGATCAAGGAAGTAAAAGATTCTTCATCAATAAGGAGTCTTCATCAACGTGCTGAATGGGACTCATCCACTTATTTGTAAGTTATTAGATTCTAGAGGACACTTGTGATCATTCCTTTTTTGGATTGGGTCTAAGGTGTTTCACTCCCTTGAAAGCCCTCGTAGGAGGCCTCTGGCGGGAGTGTATGTGGTGGGTGCGTTGTGTTGACCCTTGCTCTGTGGAGAGCATAAATAATTAGGTTCCTTGTGTGGATCCTTGGTCAGTGTGCCTAAAAGCAGGTGCTATGTGTTGACCCTTGCTCAGGGAGCATAAACAAAAGTTCTTTGTGTGGATCCTTGGCCAGTGTGCCTAAAATCGAGTGTTATGTGTTAACCCTTGCTCAGAGAGCATAAACAGTCAACCTAGGTGTAGGTTGTAAAGGTTGAAGGTGAACTTGATTTAAAACCTTAGATTTTAGGTGAACCGCTGTAAAACCTCCTTAGTGAAATCTGGTACACTCAAGGGTTGAGTGCGATTACCGGGAGTGGAGTAGACAAGTAGTCAAACCACTATAAAAATGATTGTGTTTAAGTTTGCTACTTATTTATTTGTGTGATTTCCTTCTATATTTTCATATCTGATTATCTGAGATCACACCTCACACACACAGTCATATACATCATAAACTTGTTTGCATATTAATCATCTCTCAAATAGTTTATAATTAGATCCTCTACCAGGCATGGAAGCCAGTAGAGTTACTATTAAGTAATCCTAATATGTGCTTGTTGTTAGAATTAGTGGAATAGGATTTTAAAATAAACCATAAAAACTTTAAAAAGTCCTATTCACCCCCTCTAGGACATATTGGCATATTCTTACTTCAACTAAAGCAGTCTTCACCACTATTTCAAATACCCCATGACCCCTCAGTAGGAGGACATTAGCAACCAATCAAGGAGAAGAAGATCCGGACGAGAGAGAGAGAGAGAGGTAGAGTTCGCATCCATTGTGCGAGACAGGTGTTGTGCGGCGCACAACACCATTGGCGCACAATGCTATTTGCGCTCAACAAGTGTGAGCGCACAACATTAGCGGGCGCACAACACTGCAAGCGTACAACAATGCCAGGTGCACAAGCTGGCCAACACATAAACAGCTAAGTGCACAATAAAGTGGGCACAGAATATTGCTACCAAGCACATAGTAGCCCAAAAGCATGATCTTGCCGAGTGCACAGCAGTGTTCAGTGCACAAGAGTCTACAATATACGATGCTTCCAGCACTTATTGTCTTAGCACATGATGTCCTTTGTTTGTTTTCTATTACAAGTTTTGTTTTGGAATCAAAGGAGAAAAGGATGTAAAAGAACTTGGAATGAATAAATAATGTGATTATCTTCTTTGTCTTCTTTTGTTAATTATTAAGTGAATGAAATTTCCCAAATGAAATGCATTTGTTTCTTGTTCGAAACACATACGATATCAGAGTAAGCAGAAATACTTGCAAGTTCATGAATACCATCAGTCTAATACAGGCTATACGATGCAAAGACATAATGAACCAATGTCATATACTGAGGGTGCAATGCAAAATGCAATGCAAAAGAAATGACAAAGCTGCAGTGTGTAGTCGGGATGATAGTGTGTGGTATCGCAAGCTGTGGGGTTCATCACAAGGGACTTCTATCCAAACCAGTCCCATACCTAAATTTGGATAGCCAGACTTGATGTGGTAAACTCCTGATCTCAAGCTGGTTGCATGCTGAACCAAAATCCTGGCCATTGTGAAGGTCCATATAGTGATTAGGTTGCGCACCATTAGCCCGAGTGGATGGTGAATGAATGAATGAATGACTAAGTCAAGGTTCCACCCCACTGTAAGCACAATAGCCTGCCAACCACTCGTAGCTTGCCTAGGCCCATAGGCCCCGCCCACATCAGTGTGAGATCGCTCACGTTTGCCCGTCCACGTGTGCAACAGTGATGAGGCATCACAATATCAATACCGTACATCTCTGAGATAACAAATATCAGTATAGTTCCTCTCTGGACAATCACCGGGGTCTAATGCACCCCACACCAGCTTGCTGCCCCATCTAGGTGCACAATTGGGCGAGTGAAAGAGACCTCACTATCCGCCTGCCAATATCGGGCCCGGCTCGTCGATAGCGGACCCATTCCTCAAGCTGGGTCAGACTCAGCCTAGTCATTGCCACCTCATATCATAAAGTACGAGATGCATGGGTCATACCATCCAGTCATGCATCAAACCTGCGCGTACCACGCACTCATGTGAGGCAATTCCGCCTCTCAGGGAGTCCCATAAATAATTGGCCCAATGGAACATGCTATGCTCAATCACTCATAACAAGCATGCGGATGATGCGTATGGGCATGTATTATGAAATATACAAAGCATGATTATAATCACATATGTCATGGTGGCCCGTTATAAGATGGCCCATGGCCTATACAAGTGAATGGGTGATGTGCACATAGTCACCCATACATGGTGGCCCTCACACATCACAATTGGGCCTCATGCAATCATAATGGGCCTGATACAATCCCAATGGGTCTCATACAATCATAATGAGCCTCATACAATCACAATGGGTCTCATACGATCACAATGGGCCTCATACAATCACGATGGGCCTCATACAATCACAATGGGCCTAATACAATCACAATGGACCTCATACAATCACAATGGGCCTCATATAATCATAATGGGCCTCATACAATCATAATGGGCCTGATACCATCTCAATGGGTCTCATACAATCATAATGGTTCTCATACTGTAACGTCTCGAAAAAATCTGTACAAAGACCCAAGTACCACCTCAAGCAGAAATCACTAAGGACCGAATTATGTAGAATTTAGGCGAAGTTAAATTAAGTACTAAACTAAATTAATTGGTGGATTAGCTTGAAACACTTTCTATTTGAACTACAAGACCCAAAACCATTAAAATCACAAACTCAACATTACCTAAAAACCTCGGGGAAATCCCAAAACCCAGTTGCTCTCGGGAGCACATGGAAACTCCGTATTAGACTTAGACCTCGCGTTGAAAGTCCTATTACCGCAAAACTATAAGGTTATGACTGCCTTACTGAGTGTGACAACCATCGCGGGAATTGACTCCAAATAGTATCCAGAAACGCACAACTTAAATCCTTAGCGAAGTGTGTGAGAAACGCGAATATCTTGAGAAAATGAACTCAAACTTAAGTAAATTGGACCATTCACTTACAGGAAAAATTGAAGACTTTAGATCGTCAGTTTCTGACTAAACTTTACTTGTGGATTAGAAAATTTTCCCTGCATATGTCAGTATACTTGTGGCCCTGATCGAGGGACGATGACCGTTTAACTGATATAGGTTCTTCACGATCGATCCACGAATCCGATCGGATCGAGATCATAACCTGGCTAGATCCATGGTCAGGGAACTTATTCCATGACGCAGGTGAGTAATGGGCCTCCAGGTGGGTCCCGTTTATCAGAAATAGACACCCTCCAGATGGGCCCCATTAGTTCAGGGCCTATATAATGCCCTTAAACCACCATTCTCTCATTCCATACGAATTCTCTAACCCTAGGAGAGAGAAGAGAGAAGAGGAGAAGGGTGAGAGTTCGGGAGATCGAGGCAGCGTTCCTCTCTTATGACTATAGGCACTAGATCACCTTTACATCTAGCTACACGAGTCGTTCCAACTCCGATTTGGGTAAGAAATCCTAACCCTAATTTTGTTTTAGGAATCCAAATAGAGTGATCGACGCAATAGCTAACCTATCTCGTGATTTAGGTTGCCATTGTGTTGTAGATGGGAACATAGTGTTCGAACCAAGTTCAAAATGAGCAATCTGACGAAAGGTGTGGACTATAAACGTTTAGGTTATGGTTTTTAAGGCTTTCAATATCAGCTAATGATTTATGTTTGACTTGTTTGCCACCATATGATCTTAGTTACGATGTATTCGATAACTAATACATGTGTGTGAACCATGTGAACCTAGAATGCATTCCATGTGTTTGATGAAATGTTTGAATGAAATTGCTATCATGATTTGTGCTTGTCATGACTATTAATCTCGATTGCATGTTTGTTGTATGTATGACAACTCCTCTGCGAAAGGATTTGCCATAATATATGCTATAACTGATCTAGTTTGTGTATGTAGTATTATGTAGTCTAAGTGTTTGATAAAATGTCTGAATGAGTAATTGTTTGGTAAATCGCTTTTATTAAGGGTGTTGAGATGGGATTCTCAACTACCATATCCATATTAGTAGTTCCTTTATATAACGTAAATTGTCTTTATATGATTTATGGATGAAATGCATATGTATGTCAACATGCTCAAGGTATTTGATAAAATGCTCAAATGAGAGTTACGTTTGGTTTGATTGTTAATTGTTGTTATGTTCAATATGTGTGACTACCCATTGAAATTGAGCATGTTTGGGACTAACACGTAGTCCAGGCAATCGGTAACAGTTCCTAATTGAGTGGCTGAACTAGTTTCGCCACATTAGATACGTTCGGTGAATCTGAGTTGTACGCTGATTGTCGACAATGGTTAGTTCACGTGGAGTGCTTATATGTTTCATGTCGATCAATTCAACGTGCGCTTGTACCAATGTACTTGTCAAATAACACGATTGGCCTATTGTGCGTTTAACATGTATGGACATTGCTGCTTGAATCTAAGGTACCACTTACCAATGTAAAACCTGTCTCAACTATGGTACCACGATCCGCTAAGACTCATGAGCCAGGCATGGTGGTGTATGTGACACCGTGGTCGAGCTGTCGGCATACGCTAGGGTGATGAGCCTCCCCGTAGAGACCTGTGAACAACCCAAACTCGTGAGCCAAATATGGTGGTGTATGGGACACTGTATGCGAGCTATCGGCCAACGTTCAGGTGACGAGCCTCCCATAGTGACCTCAAGTATAAATTAGGCTTACGCTGAGGCAACGAGCCTCTCCGTAGTGACCTCGAGTGTAAACTCATGAACTTGCCTATCCAGTGTTGTTCATCAAGGGTGATGCCTTACAATTATGATTAACCAGGATTGACGACCCTAGATGGATCTTGTTTGGGTGAATGATGTAAAGGGAGGTACCTTAGTTTCCCGAATATGCTATATGAATAAGCCTAATAAATTACTTGGCTAACACAACCATGCACCACATTGCATGTGCTTTGGCGAGGAAGTGCACGTTTAGGGAGTTTTTCATGCGCAATCGTGAGATGATGTCACTGAGGGAGTGCAGGAGAGGGCATGTATCATTATAGTATACCATTCCTGCATTAACAAGAGTACTTAGGATATGATTGTTATATTGTTTTATCATTACTAATTGACTAAATTGATAACATGTTAACCTTTACTTTATAGTACCACTGAGTTGATCACTCCCACTCTGGGACGATGTTTTAAAACACCAACCAGACTCTGTTTTAGATGTAGATTATGGCGAGGCTTATGCAACGGAGCCGGACTTCTTTGACGAGGAGTTCTCCTACGTTCAGCTCTCAGGCGGGTCTATGTAGACCTAGAGCTGCATCGCCGGGATTATAGGGATTACATGGATTAGTCGTACATTCACAGTTTGTCATTTTGTATATTTTGAAACAAATTATGTATACATTCAGCCCAATGGCATGTTCATACTCTGCAGGTTATGGAACACGTATATACTTATATATTTTCTCAGTCTTCCACTTGCTTAAATACATTAACTCTGGAGTATGATATATTGATTTAGTGCAATCCCACTCATGTTCAATGTACTAATATAGACAACATTTAAACATCATTATCTATGTTGCATAAGTGATGCGTTGGAACTCGGAAGTTGAGCTATGCTCGACCCCCGGATTTTCAAAGCGTTAGAAGTTGGTATCAAAGCATGATTTGGATTAAACTAGACCTGGGTTATGGTAACACGACGCACACTGACATACTTTGACTTAGGTGGGGGCGATAAAACGTAGAAATGATCATAGGATCCCAAGTTTCACTGACAGACGGAACTGACCATTGAAATGTGACTTGTATGCATCTGTGATCATGAGAAATGATCCCGATTCCTTTCTAAATCATCATTCATCGGGTTTGGATGATAATTCAGCAAATCCCACCCTCAAATGACCCAGAAGGCATGAATATGTACGAGATGGGACTCGAAACCACCTCAAACGGACGAGGGGGCCCAAACCACAAGGAACGGTGGGACCCAGGGGGTCCCCCGCATATTTTCGGCACCCCGGGAGGGGGAGGCCACCGGCCCCAGGGTGGAGCCACCGCCCACAGTCCAGGGGACCGCGGTGCCATCGTGTTGACCGTGGTGTGCTATGCCTATGTCCAGCGGGCCGGGGTGGGCCCGCGGGTCCTGCTGCGCACCTTCCCTTACACACTCATGTGGGTCCCCCCACTTGTGGGACCACCTTATTTCCTCTCTTATTGTTCATTTCACCCCCACCTAGCTTCTAAACCTTTCCAACTCCTCTAAAATCTGATTTTTCCTCTCAAATATCCCTTCCATTCTCATATTTTCTTCTTCTATAATACATACCCATCTCCACCATCTTCCTCAAAACCCGTCACCTACCACTTTCTATCTCCCTATTTGTTCTCATTTGGGCACACAAATCCCTCTTTGTGTCTCATAAACCACAAAACCCACCAACCTATCTCACCTTACAAGCTTTTCCAACCCTATGGCCCTTTTTGAGGTAGTGGTCATTGTATTCTCACTCTCCATACTCCTTTCTCTCATGGGAAAGAGAAGGGCACCTACGGATGAAGCTGGGCCTAGCCGCCCAACCCGTCCAAGGAAGAAAGCGAGCGCATAAGCAAGTACAAGCGCCACACGAGAGTAGAGGACGAAGCAGGATCTCGATCCCCAAATTCCACTTGAAAGAGCTCTACCGGCGGACATCGGACAAGGTAAGTTTCATGGCTGTAAAGTTGTGTTTGAAGCGCATGTGGACGAAAGGCCATTTGGGCTATATCCAGTAATGGACCTCCTATCGGAATTCGGGTGGGGTCCCATATTTGAAGGCAAGTCTCATACATGTGAAACCACCATCTGAGCCTTCTATGCCCACATACGGGATCCATTACTTGAGCCTCTACAGTTCACTATTCCTGTGGGAAGGTGGAAAACCATAGTCAATGTAGATGTGATGGCCCGGATTATGGGAATTACATGTGGTGAGGTACATGCTAGTGAATCTCCTCTCAAGAGTATACGAGAAAGAGATCACCTCACGCAGTTTTTTTGTGGCCGTCTGGTTCACTGGAAGAGAGGCAACTACCTCCCATCGACCAAGATGATGGTAGACTTCCGCCTACTCCACCACATCTTCACGTATAATGTGTATCTTAGGTAGAGCAATCGTACCGAATGCACTCGTTTGATGGTGAACTTCCTGTACAAAGCTGGGCAGGGAGATAAGCTGTTTGCCTATATTCACCTTACTATTGATAATTTAAACTACATACTCTGTTAGGAGAGATGTTTCACTCCCATTCGGCCGACTTATATGCAAGATTGCTCGAGAGTTTGACTATTGACTTAACATGGATGAACATGCACCGATCCACTTCATTAATGACACTACGCTTAACAACATGGGAATTAGCCCTCGATAATGTCAAGCCCAACTCGATGAGTATGGGGGCGAGACAGAGAGTGAAGAGGAAGAAAGTGATGAAATAGAGGAAGAAAGTAATGAAGAGGATGAAATAGAAGAAGGAAATGAGGAAGAAGGAAGTGAGGAAGAAGAGGAGGAAGCCCAAGATTCTGATGGGGGACCTCCTACTACTACACCTGAGCATCGCCATGATCTGGCCTCCCTGGAAGCCCACTTGGCTCAGATTGAAGAGAACCAGGCCTCCCTGAGACAAGAGGTCAAGGAGACCCAGGCCGAACTAAAGCAAAAGCTTGAAGAGAATCAGGCTTATGTGAAACAAAAATTTAAGAAGATGTCTTGCACCTTGAAGGCTCTCCTGTGCTGTATGTAGGACAAGGGTACGCCTCCACCTTCACCAGAGTCGGACAACTAGTCGTATGCTGTAGTTATCTTTTGGGTTGTTTAGTTCCTTGCTTTCTATGTTATAGCCCTTGTTGGCTTAGTTGGATATTAGTAGTTAGTTTTAAAGCTTTTGTTAGGTTAGCTCACATGGATCTTCTGTTATGATTCATGTAAGACCACATCTCATGTATTGTGACAATTTTGGTTAAATGAAATGCATGAAACTTCTTTTTATTTGGAATGTGTAGAATGCTTGAAAAAATTTAAATGTTATATTTTAAAATCTTACATGGGTTGCACCCTATGTTGTATATAGGGAATGCCACCTAAGAGCACTCGGAGTACAACACGTCTTGCACTTGGCGAATCGATTGATGGGACACCTCCCCTGAGCAATAGCTAGACGGATCCTAGTTTAGGCCTAAATCACGAGACTATGCCAGATTCTCAACTGGCCACTAGCCCCATAAATGGGCCAACACCTTTTGCACCATCGATTCCAGAATAGAACCATGTGTCTTCATTAATGCCACACGTACCTCAGGCGACTCCTCCCCCTTATAGGTTAGAGCAGATGATGCTCCTGATGTAACAACAGCAGCAGATTTATACCATGGTTGTAGAGGCCCTTTCCTAAAATATGAATATGGTCCCGCCTACACCACCTGTGCAGCTTGTTGGAAATATGAATACTAGCAGTCTTTTTTAACGCTTCCAGCATTTCCGATCTCCCACCTTTGCAGGCACTCACAGGCCCGAGGAAGCCGAATACTGGCTTGATCGTATCTCTAAGATGTTGAAGCTGCTACATTGCACTGAGGCAGAGCAGGTAGAGTTGGTTACCTACATGTTTGAGAAGGAGGCTAGTCTATGGTGGGACAGTATCCTATGGATCGTTAATGAAGGGTACGTGTGGACCTGAAATGCATTTGGGACCCACTTCCATGGAAAGTATTTCTCCTACACTTACCATAATGAAAAACAGGGTGAATTTCTTCACCTCCGATAAGGAGGGATGACCGTTGCTGAATATGAGAACAGATTCACGGAGCGAGCCAGATATGCTCCTTTGATACTAGCAGACGAGCAAATGAGAATATGACAATTTTCTGAGGGTACGAAGATGTGTTGTGCAAGCATTCTCAACTATGTTGAGCTAGTGAACATGTCCCTGCGAGTTGAGCAGGATGGGGACAGACTATCCCGTACACTATATCCATGGGTCCGAGGTCTCGACCCGATTTGTCGAGTAGACCATTCATCGGCAAGAGGCCATGTGCAGATTCACCTCCTAAGCTTACGGCTTCACCGACATAGCCTAAGCGATCAGATTTGTGGTGCACCTACTGTAAGAGGATGGGCTATACAGATACTTACTGCTTTACCAAGTTGAGAGATAACGGTTTTACGCCGCCTCAGAAGATCAACCGTCAGTTACCACAAGCCATTTCAACTCCACCTCTACGATCAGCACCGCCAACACAGCCTTTTTACAGACAGAATGTACCTCGAAGTAGGCTGCCTCAATGACCTATGGCAGCGCAGCTGAATCGTCATCAACAGGCTTGCGTGCACTCACTTACAGCTGAGGCATCTGAGACAGCAACCGCAGCACCATTGGCTTTCGAACTCACAACACATATCCAAGGTACACCAGTCTTCCTATTGGTGGACACTGGGTCCACTATTTCAATAGTAACATGCGAAGGAGTCAAGTGACTAGTGTTGGAAACTACTCCTATATTGGGGTGAGACTCCTTACCCCCACGGGGACCTTCTCAGACTCTACCAAGATTTGTAATGGTTGGTCGTTAGACTTAGGAAGCAGAATAGTGCTCGTTGACCTGATTGTTGCCCCACTATATCATTATGACGTCATTCTTGGTATGGACTGACTCACTGAGATAAAGGCAGAGATCGATTGCGATACCAGAGTGGTGACAGCCCATGGACCTGAGGGCACGATCTTTACTTTCCCAGTTCAGGTCAGTTGGTACTATAGCGTTAGTTGTTACACTTCCTTGTTGGAGAGTGTTGATGGCCCGACACTTGGGGACACCCCTGTAGTCTAAGATTTCAGAGACGTATTTAGGACTATACCTGGACTACCTCCTCAACGCGAGATTGACTTTACTATTGACCTTGTGCCTACTGCGACACCCATTCCCTTACTTACGTATCACATGCCTCTATGTGAAATGGAGGAGTTAAGGAGACAGATCGATGATCTGTTGGATGCAAGTTTTATACGACCGAGTGTATCTCCTTGAGGAGCACATGTTTTGTTTGTTAAGAAAAAGGATGGATCGCTGCGATTGTGTATTGATTATCGCAGGTTGAACCAAGTGACAGTCAAGAACAAGTATCATTTGCCTAGGATAGATGATCTGTTTGACCAATTGAAAGGGGCACAATATTTCTCAAAAATTGACTTACAGTCTGGATACCATCAGTTGCGCGTCAGGGATGAAGATGTACAGAAAACGACATTCAGAACCAGTTTTGGGCACTATGAATTTCTTGTGATGTCGTTTGGACTCACAAATGCACCGACAGTGTTCATAGACCTCATGAACCAGGTGTTTCGGTCGTACTTGTACCGATTCGTTATCGTATTTATAGATGACATTTTGATATACTCCAAGAGCCAAAAGGATCACGAAGAGCACCTACGAGCCGTCTTTGATACTCTCAAGAAGAACCAGTTATTTGCTCAATACAAGAAATGCAACTTCTGGAAGGAAGAAGTCAAGTTCCTGGGACATGTGGTGTCGAAGGAAGGTATCGCTGTGGACCTTGCTAAGGTGACCGCAATTTAGGTCTGGGAGCAGCCAGGTTCGGTTATAGAAGTGAGGAGTTTTCTGGGACTTGTTGGCTACTATTGTCGATTCATTAAAGATTTTTCCAAGATAGCCAGACCGTTGTCTCAGCTTACTCGAAAGGATCTTAAGTTTGCTTGGAATGAAAAGGAAGAAGCAACCTTTCAGGAATTGAAGGACAAGTTGACGTCCACACCCGTGCTAGTATTGCCAGAGCAAGGGGTCAAATATACGATATACATCGACGCGTCTCATGTTGGTTTGGGTTGTATTCTTATGCAGAAGAATAGAGTGATTGCCTATGCATCGCGATAGTTGAGGAAACACTAAGAAAACTACCACACACATGACCTGGAATTAGCGGCCGTTATCTTCGCATTAAAGCTCTGGAGACATTACCTCTACGGAGAGGAGTTCGACCTCTTTTATGACCACAAGAGCCTCAAGTACATATTCACGCAGAGAGACCTAAATATGAGGCAACGATGATGGATGGAAACCTTGAAAGACTTCAAGTTTGAGGTCTCCTACCATCCTGGAAAGGCCAACCTTGTGGCAGATGCATTGAGCTGCAAGAAGAAAATAGAATTTACTGCTCCGTTAATGATTGAAGAATGGAACATGGTAGAATTTGTGCAAGATTACGAGCAGAAGCTTACCGTAGAGGAGTCGTTCGAGAGCATCGCACACATCCGTGTGTAGCCACTTATTGATGACCAAATAATTGTGACTCAGAGAGAAGATGAATGGTTGATGAAGATGAGGAAACGAGCTAGTGACGATGAAGACTCTAAATGGAGAGTTGGTTCGGATGGAGGTTTACGTTATCGTGGCCTCATATGTGTCTCAAATCTTCATGACTTGAGAAAGGAAGTTCTCGAAACTGCTCATAATTCGAAGATGGCGATACATCCTGGTAGTACAAAGATGTATCGAGATATGAAGCGTTTGTACTAGTAGGACAATATGAAGGCCTATATAGCATATTTTGTATCATGTTGTCTCACGTGGTAGCAAGTCAAGGCTGAGCATCGGCGACCTCCTGGTTTACTTCAGGCCATGCCCATAGCTGAATGGAAGTGGGACTTCATATCTATAGATTTTATTTCTGGATTACTAAAGACGAGGAAGGGATATGACTTCATCTGGGTGACCGTGGACCGATTGATGAAATCGACTCTTTTCCATCCAATTAGAATCTCAAACTCAGTAGACGATTTAGCCAAGCTGTACATCAAGGAAATAGTACGTCTACATGGAGTGCCTATGGAGATTGTGACGGCTCGAGACACGCGATTCACGTCCATCTTCTGGACTCTACTCCAGGAAGAAATGGGGGTGAAACTGAAGTTCAGTACCGCGTTCCACCCACAGACTGATGGGCAGACGGAACGGGTAAATGAGGTGTTAGAAGATATGTTGTGGGCATGTGTGCTCGATTTCAAAGACAGTTTGGATGACTGTCTTCCTTATACTGAGTTCGTTTATAACAACAGTTTTCAAACGAGCATTGGCATGACTCCCTACGAAGCGCTGTATGAGCGTCCATGTCAAGCACTGTATTATTGGGCAGAGGTTGGTGAGAAGAGTTTGATTGGTCCAGATTTAGTAGAAGTGACCTCAGAGAAGATCGACATTATCAAGCGTCGACTTCTTGTAGCACAGAGCAGACAAAAGAGTTATGCTGATACAAGACAACGACAACTGGAATTTGTAGTTGGGGACCATGTGTTTCTTAAAGTTTTCCCAATGAAGGGAGACCTCCTATTTGGAAAGAAAGGAAAACTTACGCTAAGATTCATAAGCCCATTCTAGATTCTGGATCAAGTAGGTGTGGTAGCATACCGTCTCGCCTTGTCCACACCACTCATTGACGTGCACAACGTATTTCATGTATCGATGTTGAATAAATACGTTCCTGACCCTTCCCAATTATTAAATGGGAGCAAGTACAGTTGAGTGAAGATGTTACTTATATATTGCAACCAACACGTATCCTTGATAAGAAGGAACAACTGCTACGCAGCAAAGTGATTCTGCTCGTGAAAGTATTGTGGACTCACCACACTGAGGAAGAGGCTACTTGGGAATCAGAAGCCAAGGTCCATAAGAACCACCCTCAGACCCTCGAGGAGTACAAAAAGATACTAATTTCGAGGATAAAATTTTTCTTTAAGGGAGGTAGATTGTAACATCTCGAAAAAATCTGTACAAAGACCGGAGTACCACCTCAGCAGAAATCACTAAAGACCGAATTCTGTAGAATTTAGGCGAAGTTAAATTAAGTACTAAACTAAATCAATCAGTGGATTAGCTTGAACCACTTTCTATACGAACTACAAGACCCAAAACCATTAAAATCACTAACTCAATATTACGTAAAAACCTTGGAAAAATCCTAAAACCCAGTTACTCTCGTGAGCACACGAAAACTCCGTATCGGACCTAGACCGCGCGTCGAAAGTCTAATTACCATGAAACTATAAGGTTATGACTGCCGTACTAGGCTTGACAACCATCGCGAGAATCGAACCTAAATAGTATCCAGAAATGCACAACTTGAGCCCTGAGCGAAGTGTGTGAGAAACACAAATATCTTTAAAAAATGAACTCAAAAACTTAAGTAAATTGGACTACTCGCTTATGGGCGAAATTGAAGACTTCAGATTGTCAGTTTCTGACCAAACTTTACTCATGGATCAGAGAAATTTTCCTTCACATGTCAGTATACTTGTGGCCCTGATCGAGTGACGATGATCGTTTAACTAATATAGGTTGTAACACCCCGGATTTTTGCCAACCTGGGATTAGACGTCCTTAGGCGATGAGTCGATCCTAACACCTTGTTAACCTATCAGAACTGAATCCCACAGTCTAAAATCGCTTCTGAACCCATTTCCTTCACAAATCCAACCCTTCACCATCTTGTTCTTTCAATTTTCCTAAGTACTTTCACCCTAGACACTATCTTAAACTAGTTAAGTATTATAACTTGGATCACTCTATATACAAACTACGAAGGACTAAGTACCACCTAAGACGAAAATCACTTAGGATTAAATCCTTTAGAAATGTGACAAAGTTAACTAAGTGCTAAACTGATTAGCCATGAAATCCATTTGAATCGCTTTAAATACGATCTGCAAGACCCAAAACTTGTAGAATCATTGACGCTAGGCTACCCTAAAATCTAGGATCAAATTCATTACCCGACTGCTCTCGGGAGCACGTTGAAACTCCGTATCTGATCTGGACCGCACGTCGGAAGTCCGATTAACACGAAGTTAAGGAATTAGGACCGCCTTCCTGGGCTTGACAACCATCTCGGAAATCAAATCCAGCCGATGTCCCGCAGCTGTTCGCTTGAGTCCGGAGCGAGAGAGTGTGAAAACACTTGTTTTCTTTAAAAATAAATATCTTGAATAGTAATCTGAGACTCGTTGCTTGCGTATCAGTTTTAAGTAACCAGACCGTCCGAATCAGACCACATTACACCCTCGGATCAGGAGAAATTTCATACACATTTACATGTACTCAGAATCTCCGATCGAGATCCGCTGACCGTTGAACTGAAACTGGTCCGCCACGCTTGATCTGGAAATTCCACTGAAACGAAAACCTAAGTAAATGTAGATCCAGCGTTAGTGAGCTTAAGTTCGACCTTTGGCTCAAGGAGGCCCGCCAGAAGTCCCCCGTTGAGCTGAAACTACCCTGCTTTGGTTATAACCCAAGTATACCTTGACCTTAAGCCTATTTTGGGCACATTTTAGGCACCTTAAACCCTCTCTCATTGCAGCCATCCGAATTTGAGAGAAAACCTAGATTGAGAGAGAGAAAAGAGAGAGAAAGTGTGGGAAATGTGGGAGGAACTCCCTGCCACTTTTCCCTGCCGCTATTCGAGCTCCACCGCTCCATTCTCACCGCTTTCTCCGCGATATCAACTCCGTTTTAAGGTGAGAACCCTAACCCTAGGTCTGATTTGAAGTGTATAGGCTATAGGTAATGAAATAGCTAACCGATTTCACTCCTTAGGCTAGAAAACTCCAGAATACGGAAGCTCATCCAACCTTGCTGATTCGTTGAGATTCCAAAAGACAAGGTGAGGACTTTAGGTGTATAGGTTGCGGTTTTCAACGCTTTCAATGTCAGATAATGGTAGATTCATGATCTGCATGCAATTGCACATGTACAAAGTGCTTTCCGTTTTCTGTTTCGATTAAAATTGTAGAATTTGGAATTTCACATACTTTAGGTATTCGTATAAAATACCGTATACGTATTTTTTATGGAAATGTATTTGACATGTTTATTTGTCGTATGGATATATGATATATGGATAAAATACTCATTTGGCGAAACGGTTCGCCTAAATACATGTTTACTAATATACACCATGTATGTAGAAATACGGTATTGTAAGAAGTACCGTATACGTGTATATTTTAGCGATGTGTTTGTCATGATTAATTGTTGTATAAATATATTATGTGCGTATAAATTAATTTCTTGGCGAAAAGAATCACCGTAATACATGTTCGCTTGTAAATACTACGTATGTTTTAAGAATTTCACCCATGGGCATCCTATGCACCCGGTATGCTCAAGTAATATTTCTGGTGTCCACTCATACGGCCATCCACGAATATCCCTGTGGAGGCGAGACCCTAATGAAGCAAGGGCGGTATCATCATAAAATGCTATGCCAATGCATGAGTCACACACACAGATCATGCACTAGCTGCAGGCACACAATGTGCACAAGGGGAGAAACTCCATCCTTCAATGACCACCATGCAATGTAATCAATACAGATGATGCATGTGGGTCATAATGATGTAAGTGTGCTACTCGTAGAATGTATTCCTCCATCCTTAGGAGGGACAAGGTCTAGGTACATAGATAGGTACTAAGGAGAAGCGAAGTCCTCTAGTGGGGGCTCAATACTTTGGGATAACTCACAAGTTAGGAGAATCATAAAGCCTCAAGGAGGAGACGGGCCTAACAAGGTCCATGGTGGGCTTTTAACCACCTATAAGGGCCTTATGGGCCTACCTTAGGGCCACCTCGGAGGATAACTAACCTTAACTGGGTCCCAAAAGGTAGCTGCTACGTGTGTAAAGAAAGGTCCAAGGCACAATCAATTCATGGCCTAGTGGGTCATACACTAAGTTCAATACATAGGCAACCTAGTGGGCCCTTAAGCAAGGTTAGGGCCCAACCATAAGGGTCATGGGTTCACTCATTGTGGTGGGCCTAATGGCAACCCATTATCCCAGTCATATGGAAATCCTTATTTTTAACACAAGTAAGTTGGGCCTGACATCTCAGCCCAAGTATGGATTTACTATACTGGACGACCAAGGGCCCAACTACTTGAGTATTAGCCCATAAAACCCATCACAATGGCATGGTAAATATAGGATCCAAGGGTTCAATGGGCCTATCAAAAGTTCCAGCCCAACCAAGGCTATAAGGCCCATAATTAACTAGAAGACTATCCCAAGAAGAATCCAAATGGAATGGGCCTTTAATCATGCACTAATTAAGCCCAAAAATAAAATTAAGATGATAGGATAACTGACTTAAATCCTCCTCAAATCTAGTGGGCCATATTGCCCAAAACGGACATTTATGGGGCGGCAACATTAGGCCCATTGCTGAATTTTCAGCTCACCTTCTTTCTGGGTTTATTAGAGTCCAACAAATAAATTGATTTACACTATTTATTTTCTAATGACCCACACACATCACTGTGGGTCCCACCAGATGAGAGGGGAATATATAATATACACTATAAGTGATCCATGCTGCTGGAATACAGGCCCAGCAACAGTCCAAGGTAGGGCGTCCCATCGTGTGTAGTTCTACTGGCTTGGGTATTTGGCCCAAAACTGTACAAAATTTGTAGGCCGTACCACAATCATCTCAAATGTCCGTTGGGTCTGAAATTTTGTAAGGTGACACTTCCATGGGTGGGCCACACCCTCACAAGATTTCAAAATTTTTAAATATTCTTAATTATTTTAATTAATTTAAATGAAATAGTCTATCCAGAAAATATGACTGATCTGGACACCATATTAAAGTGGGCCGGTCCATCCACCACCATGGTGTGTATAGGCGTCCATTGGCCCCAAAAATTTGTAGGTGGGTCCTAACACGAGTGATCCACCTCCTTGTAAATTTTCATAATTTATAGACACCCAAAAGTATTTTAATAAATTTTAGAATTCCAACCTGTCCAGGGTGGAATGTTGCTGGAACAGTGCAGAAAATCCAAACTGTCCACCTCACTTAGACCACACCTTTGGGACCCCAATGAAGGTCAGATGGGGCTGAAATGTGGGAGAGATCAAGATGAGATTCCCACCTTTCAAAAAAGTATATTTTATGGGTACAAAAGGTCCCCCAATTAGTCCCAAATTCAAGCCTAAGTGCTGCAAAAATCTGTCTAGAAATTTCTAGACAACAATACATGCATGGAATAAAATAAATGTATGGGCCTATTAAGGATGGGATTGGCCCGTAAATTGAGTGTCATGGCCCACCCTAGTGGGCCCCACAATTGTCCAGAAAAAACTCCCAAATTCTCACCCTTGCAAGAACATTTAAGGTGGCCAAAAGGGGCATCTAAACCATGGTGTAGGTTGAGTATAGATGTACCTTCCTTATTAAGCTTTTCTGGGTAATCCAGGCCCACTAAGTGGACCACACATAATATCATTGGATTACGAAATAAGGAAGGAGAAGGAAGAGTATCTGGCCATCAGGGGAGAGCTCCACCACCATTGAGTCGTCCCCACTCAATCATCACCACAAACAACATTACAAACACATGTACAACATAGATCTTGTGATGCATGGCCTAGATCCTTGAGACGAAGAGTTGGGATGTCATCCCAACCACATGCAAGGGTCTAGATGACCCATCATACTTAACAAAATAGGGAAATCACCATGTAAGGGATCCATCAAGGGAGAAATCCCATGCATGGTCATGCATGCACAAGATGGGCCCATTGGCCACATCCAAAGGGTTAGACGGGATCCCCACTATGGATTAGTGGGTCCCACTTGCTCCCTACATGAAGAAACAAAAGAACTAAGAGAGGGAAGGGAGATTACCATTTGTGGAAAACACCCACCTTGAATCTTCAAGCTACCACCAACACTAAGTACTCCAAGCTCCGAGCTTTAAGGTTCAATGGTCAAGATGAGTTTGTGGTGGTTAGAAGAAGGAAGAAAGGAAGGAGAAGTTACTTGGAATTGGGAGACGAAGGACTGGACATTCCACCATGGAAGAGAAAAATGAGGGAAATGAAGAAGGAGAGAGGAAGGGAGGGTTGTAGGAGAGTTATCATTGTTCTCTCTCCTTGGTTAGAGAAAGCAATCATGACCTATGGTGATACAAACAATGTTTGCTAGGGTAGGTTAGGTGTGGGTAGTGTTTATTCCATAGAAATTGTAGTGTGTGTGGGTGGTGTGCATAAGAACTTGTGCCATGAGACTGGTCCATATACTTTTGTATAAAAAGTGGGCCGCATGATGAAATGCTCACAACTTTTGATCTATAAGTCGGATGAACGCACAAGACGCGTCGTTGGAACCGCAACAACGATACGAATGAGATGACATAGGTCTAGGGTTGACCTGAGTTGGGTCTACGTGACCGGACTCAAGGATGACTGCAAACACTATCCGAGGATCGCGGGTCACTGAAATTTGATTGGTAGGACCGCGAGACCAAAATAAATGAAATGCATTCTCACACACATATGCACACATGCGAACTCAGGTCAGGTCTAACAATCCTCCCCACCAACAAAGAAATTTTGTCCTTAAAATTGATAAAACTGGAATAACAAAATGCATAAACATCATCATATATATACCTCAATTATCAAACACAAGAGAAGATAATGCAAGAAATACAAGCAATCAATCATCGAATAAATGGGGATAACGCTCTCTAATCTCCGCCTCGCATTCCCAAGATGCGTCAGCCTCCGAATGATGACCCGATTGCACCTTTACCAAGGGAATGACCTTGGTCTTGAGAACCTGCTCCTTCCAATCAAGAATACAAATCGGCTACTCAATGTAGGAAGCATCCTCACGGACCTCAAGTGACTACCAATCAATCACGGGAATAGTGTCCGACCCACATTTCCGTAATATAGAAACATGGAATACATCGTGGATCGTGGACAACTTAGGAGGTAAGGCAAGCCTATAGGCCACAGCGCCTAAGCGCTTGATAATCTCAAAAGGTCCAATGAATCTTAGGGTGAGTTTGCCCTTCACACCAAAGCGAACCACGCCCTTCATAGGCGAGACCTTGAGATATACCATGTCCCCAATTGTGAACTCAAGGGGTCGATGCCGACAATCAGCAAAACTCTTCTGCCGGCTCTAAGCTGTGCGCATCCTCTGCCTGATAGCATTAATAGCCTCTGACGTCTGTAGCACAAGCTTGGGATCTAAGTGACGACGCTCTCCTACCTTAGTCCAACAACTAGGAGATCTGCACGGTCTACCATAAAGTGCCTCAAAAGGAGCCATGCCGAAAATCGCCTGATAGTTATTGTACGCAAACTCAGCAAGGCACATATGCTCATCCTAACTCCCTGCAAAGTCAATCGCACAAGCCCTGAGCATATCCTCAAGGATCTGGTTGACCCTTTCGGTCTGTGGATGATAATCGGTGCTGAGATGCAAAGCGACCCACAATGCCTGCTGAAAACTCCTCCAAAACTGAGACGTAAATCTGGAGTCTCAATCTAAAACGATCGATACTGGGACACCATGTAGTCTCACTATCTCCTCAATGAACACCTTAGCAAGCCGGTCCATAGACCAGGAAGCACGTACTGGAATGAAATGAGCCGACTTCATCAGACGATCGACGATTACCCGGATAGTATCGTGACCGCGCTGAGTCCTCGGTAAACATGCGATGAAGTCCATCTATACATGCTCCCACTTCCACTCTGGAAAGCTCAATGGCTGCAAGGGACTAGGGGGTCCCTGGTGATTGGCCTTGACACGTTGGCATGTGTCACACTCGGTCAAAAAACTAGCAATTTGGCGCTTTATCCCCTACCAAAAATACTGCCTCCTCATATCCCGATACATCTTCGTGGAGCCCGGGTGGATAGTAAGTCTTGATCGATGTGCCTTAGTCATCAGATCACGACGCAACTCTAGAACGTCCGGGACACACAATCTGCCTCTGAAGCGTAATCCACCATCAAAACCAATTTCCTAGTCTGACTGCTCCACGGATGCAACCTCTGCTTAGTACTCTTGAAGTGACTCGTCAGTCTGCTGAGCCTCAATCACCCTAGCCACCAAAGAGGGTTGAATCGACAAGCTCGAAAGCTGAACAATAGAAGACTGCAAGCTGAACTCAAAGTCATACTCTGAAACATCATCGAGTATCTGCCACTCACCCATCATCGTTTGTGCCACCAGACCTCGTGGCTGATGGCTGAACGCGTCCGCCACCACGTTTGCCTTGCCCGGGTGGTACTAAAGGTCAAAATCATAGTCTTTTAGTAGCTCCATCCATCACCTCTGACACAGGTTCAACTCGGACTGTGTAAATAGATACTTCAAGCTCTTATGATCCGAGAAGAGTTCGAACCTGACCCCATATAGATAATGCCTCCACATCTTTAGTGCGAAGACGACTACTGCAAGATCCAAATCATGGGTGGGGTAGTTCAACTCATGGACCTTACGCTAGCATGAGGCATACGCCACTGGCTTCCCGTGCTGCATCAGTACAGCACCCAAACCTACTCTGAAGGCATCGGTGAAAACAACGAAACCCTCACTCCCATCGGGAAGAGTGAGAGCGGATGTTAGGCTGTCCTTTAACTCCGTAAATACCTCCTTACAGGCGTCACCCCAGATGAACTTGACGCCCTTTCACGTCAACCGGGTCAGCAGTGCTGCAATACTGGAGAAACCCTCTATAAAGCGTCGATAATATTCCGCTAGACCAAGAAAACTGCGAATCTCGGATACGTTCGTGGGCTGGCCCCACTGAAGCACTGCATCAACCTTCAAGGGGTCCATAGTAACACCCTCCTTTGTCACTACGTGACCGAGGAACTTCATCTCCTCCTGCCAAAACTCGTACTTCTCCAGCTTTGCATACAGCTGGTGAGCACGGAGGGTCTCAAGCACAATCCACAGGTGCTTAGCATTGTCCTCTCGGGTCCTCGAATATACAAGAATATCATCAATGAATACCACCATAAACTGATCAAGGAATGGCTGAAAAACCTCTTTTATCAGCTGCATGAATACGACAGACACATTGGTTAGTCCAAACAACATGACCAGGAACTCGAAGTGACCATAGCTTGACCGGAAAGCTGTCTTCGGAATGTCCTTCTCTTGGACCCAAATATGATGGTAACCGGAACACAAGTCTATCTTGGAAAAATACTGTGTACCCTGCAATTGATCGAACAAGTCATCAATATGGGAAAGCGGGTATCGATTTTTGAGGGTGACTCTGTTGAGCTCACGATAATCTATATAGAGTTGCAACGAACCATCCTTCTTCTTCACAAATAATACCGGGGCTCCCTAAGGCAAACTGCTGGGACGAATGAAACCTAACTCTTGAAGCTCATCCAACTACTCCTGTAGTTCCCTCAACTCCAACAGTGTCATCTGGTAGGGGGCCTTTGAGATAGGCGAGGTATCGGGCACCAAATCAATCTGGAACTCCACCTGCCGATACGACGGCAAACCCGAAATCTCCTGAAACACATCCAGGTACTCACAAACAACTGGCAGCTATTCAATACTCTCTGCCACAAAATCCTCAACGACCGAAGCCAAGAAACTAGATAATAGCTCTCCTCTAGGCTCGGTGACGACCTGGAACATTAGTAAGCCTGGGATATGAAATGTGACTATCCTCACGGCATAGTCCAAGATGGCACCATACTCTGCAAGCGATTCCATACCCAAAATGACATCAAAGCCAGACATTGGCATCACAAACCGATCGAGAGGAAGAAACATCTCACCCACTAACACTGGGCAAGAAGGGCAGCGATGGGTCAACACAATGGACTGCCCCATGGGAGTCGAAACGGCTAAGGCCTCAGACACGGACTACAATGGAATATTGGTCGATCGTCAAAACTGCTTGGCCATGAAAGAATGGGAAGCACCAGAATCAAACAAAACATGAGCAATGCAAGCAGAAATAAGAAGAATACCCTCAATGACTCCACCGGTCGATGACTGTTGATCCTGGCCTGGCGCCTGCTACGTAGAATAAAAGCGGCCCTGAGCTGGTAGGGGAAGCAATCCGAAAGACTAAGGGTCCTGAGTATGAGCCTGCTGGGCTGCTATACACAATGGACCTAAGGACCGGACAACATACCGATATCCCCTCTACTGGTGCTGCGGTTGCTTATGTCTCTGCTGAGGAGGTCTACCTAGCTGCCTTTGCTGCTGAGGAGGAGCCCTAGAAGCGGCTGGTGGAAGTTGTAATCTCTGCTGCTGCTACTGAGGAGGACGAGGAGAGGGCAACTGCGGTGGCCTCTACTGCTGAATGGGGAGAGGGCACTCACGCCTCCGATGCCTAGCCTATCCACAACCGAAGCAAACACCAGAAAAGGGTCCGAAAGATGAAGCGGTTGGCATTGCTAATGATGATGAAGAAGCTACTGACTGAGCCACAGGCTGTTGAAACCCTTATCTACCCCGCCGTCTCTACTGAGATACGGTTAAATCACCCTACACTAAGGTCTCGAACTCGATTGCCCGCTGGATCTGAATGTGCTCAGGTAAGAACTTCTGATCGAAACGGACCACGAACTCCTCTCAAGTCCAAATGAACTGGGGTCTGACCATCCTAGATACGGATGACCACCAATGACGGGCCTCACCCTATAGAAGATAGGTCACAAGGGATACTCTTTGATCCACAAGACACTGAATAGTGTAGAAAATCCTCGCAACCTCAGTGCGTCAAGCCGCGACGGTAGAAGAGTAAGGGTCACCACTAAACCTAGGGGGATCATGTAACATCCCGAATTTTTGTCAACCTGGAATTAGACGCCCTTAGGCAATGGGTCGATCTTAACACCTTATTAACATGTCAGAACTCAATCCCAAAGTCTAAAACTGCTTTTGAACCCATTTCCTTCACAAATCCCACCCTTCACCACCTTGTTCTTTCAATTTTTCTAAGCACTTTCATCCTAGACACTATCTTAAACTAGCTAAGTAGTATAACTTGGATCACTTTATATACAAACTATAAAGGCCTAGGAACCAGCTCAGACAGAAATCTTACAGGACTAAATCCTTTAGAAATTTCACAAAGTAACTAAGTGCGAAACTATATTAGCTACGAAATCCACTTGATCCACTTTAAATATGATCTGCAAGACTCAAAACTTGTAAATCATTGACGCTATGTTACCCTAAAATCTAGGATCAATCTCATTACCCAGTTGCTCTCGGGAGCACATCGAAACTTCGTATCAGATTTGGACCGCGCATCGAAAGTCCGAATAATACGAAGTTATAGACTTAGGACCGCCTCGCTGGGCTTGACAACCATCTCAGAAATCAAATCCAAACAGTGTCCCAGCGCTATTCGCTTGAGTCTGGAGTGAGGAGTGTGAAAACACTTGATTTTTTTTATAAATAAATATCTCAAATAGTAATCTGAGACTTGTCGCTTGCGGGTCAGTATTAAGCAACCAGACCATCAGAATCTAACCTAAATACACCCTCGGATCAGGAAAAATTTCATAAACATATCCATGTACTCGGAATCACCGATCAAGATCCATTGACCGTCGAACTGAAACTGGTCTACCACGCATGATCTGGAAATCCGACCGGAATGAAAACGTAGCTCGACCTAGATCCAGTGTTAGTGAGCTTAAGTCCGACCTTTGGCTCAAGGGGGGCTCCGAAAATGCTCCGTTGAGCTAAAACAGATGCCCTTTGGACAAAACCCAAGTATACCTTGTTCCCAAGTCTATTTTGGTGAGATTTTAGGCTATATAAGGACCTTATAACCCTCTCTCTCACAGCCATACGAATTTGAGAGAAACCCTAGAGAGAAGAGAGAAAAGAGAGAAAGTGTGGGAGATGTGGGACCATCTCCCTGCCTTGCTTCCCTGCTGCTACTAGTGCTTAACCACTTCCTTCTAAGTGTTTTCTCGGCGATTCCGGCATCGTTTCTAGGTAAGAAACCCTAACCCTAACCTGTTTTGGGGTTTTGATAGTTGTAGGTTATGAAATAGCTAACCTATTTCATTTTATAGGTTATCAAACTGCCATATACGGAAGCTTAGCAAACCTATCATGTTCATTACGATTCTACGACAAAAGGTGCGGACTTTAGATGTATAGGTATGGTTTTCAATACTTTTAATGTCAGATAATGATAGATTCATGATCTGCATGCAATTACACATGTATAAAGTGCTGTCTGTTTTCCGTTTTGATTAAAGATTAAGAATATGGAATTTTATATACTCTAGGTATTTGTAGAAAGTACCGTATACGTATAAATTTTGGAAATGTGTTTTCCATGATTATTTATTGTATGAATATATTATATATGGATAACATACTTATTTGGCGAAATGACTCGCCCTAATATATGTTTTGCTAATATACACTATGTATGTTGAAATAGTGTATTCTAAGTGTTTGTGAAAATGACCAAATGAGTATAGAATTCTCATTCGTACTTGCCATGACTAATTGTCATGGATATATGATTGTTGTATTGGCGATACCCCTTTAACGAAAGGATTTGCCCTAAATCACGCAACAGCCAATATACACTATATATACTAAAACGTGTAGCCCAAGTATTTGTGAAAATGACTGAATGAACATGGAACTTGGATTCCTGCTTACCATGACTATCCGTCATGGGTGCTCGCGTGTTATCCATGTGGCAGCTCCCTAGTGAAAGGATTTGGCCTAATACCTATGTGATCAACATACGTCAGGTATGTTGATGTATGTAATCTAAAATGTTTGTTGGAATGTCTGTATGAGTAGTAGTTAGTAAATTGTAATGTATAAGGGTGTTGAGATAGGATTCTCAACTACCTTAGTAATGTGTATGATTTCCTCCATGTTGTTTGTTTAGTTTAACCACTTACTTATGAAACGTATGTGTTTGAATTTCCTGTTTGCATTGTGTTTTATAACATGCTTGTTAACATGTTTGAATTACTTGTTTATTTAATTTTGCTCTGACTACTTTACATGTTTAAGTTGTATTCCATAAGAATCCGTGAAGGGTGATGGGGGACTGGACCAACGAGTGTGTGCAACAGCCCTGGCAGCCCTAAACGGATAATATCAGACTTTAATTGTATGATCTGAATCTTAATCCATTACTACTTTAACTATCTGTAATTGAATGTGACTGGGGCTATGATTATAGTCCAGGCAATCGGTAATGGGATTGAATTCGTGGCTGTGATTCATTTGCCACGTGATGTGTTCGATGAACCCGAGTCGTACTTCGGTTGGCGATAGTGGTTGGCCACACGAAGTGCTTATGCGCTTCACATCATTTAACTTGTTGTGCGCTCGAGCTAGCCGAGCTCGTCAAGCAACCCGATATGTCTTATGTATGTTCCCCATGTTTGGACGCTAATGCTTGAACTTAGGGTACCAAACTTACCAGTGAAATCCCGTTAACCATGGTACCTCGATCCGCTAAGACTCATGAGCCGGGCATGGTGGTATGGGACACCGTGGTCGAGCTGTCGGCCTACGCTGGGGCCACGTGCCTCCCCGTAGTGACCAATGAGCAACCAGACTCGTGAGCTGATTATGGTGGTATGGGACACTATATTCGTGCTGTTGGCTTACATTGATAAGGTGATGGGGGAGTGGTGTAACCATTGTGCGTAACAGCCCTGACAGCCCTTTATAGTGACCTCGAGCATACTTTGAATTTGCGTTGAGGCGACGAGTTTTTCCGCAGTGTATAAAGTATGAACTAGGCCTGTATCTGTATAGTGATGAACCGTTAAAAGGGTGATGGGAGCATGGTGTAACCTTTGTGTGTAAAAGCCCTAGTAGCCTTTGCAGCGACCTAGAAACACACAATTGTATGAGATTAACTAAGACTAACGACCCTTGAATGGATCATGTTTGGGAATGATACAAGGGAGGTACCTTAGTTTACCAATACTGTTGTTTGAAATGGACTAATAACAACTCGGTAATCATTCTCATCATGCATTGCATATGCCTAGAAGATGTGGAGCACTGAGGAATGCAAGCATGCCGCGAACATAAGATGGTGTCGCACGAGAGAGTGTGTGGTGAGGGCATACATCATGACTGCATTCATACTTGCATTAATAAGAGTATTTAGAATTGTTTGATTGTACTGCTTTATTATTACTGCTTGACTGAGTTGATAACATGTTAACCTATGCTTTATTGTTCCACTGAGTTGATCACTCACTCCCACGTTACAAGACGGTGTTTGCAACACCAACCAGATTTGTTGAGTTTCAGGTGATGGCGATCCTTATGAAGTAGAGTCGGACTACTACTATGATGTTGAGGAGTTCTCCTATATATAACTCTCTGACAGGTCTATGAAGACCTAGTATTGTATTGACGAGGCTATGTACTTAAGATAGAAGACATTACAGTTCCTCACATTTGGTATCTTTTAGAATTGTACTTGTAATTATTTAACCTGGTAACATTATCACATTCCGGAGACTCACCATAGTTTATATATGTTATTTATTTATCACAGTCTTTCGCTTGCAATTTAACTGTCTCTGGAGTATGATATGCTGTTTTGGCTTAATCTCACTCATGTTCAATGCACTAATACAGATAACATTCAATCATCATTCATTTTGTTGCATAAGTGATGCGTTGGAACTCGGGAGTTGAGTTTATGCTCGACCCCCAATTTTAAGGGCGTTACAGATCATGTTGCCAGAACTCTCGGGCTATCACATTAGCTCGCGGTAAGTCAGACTGCCTAGAACCTTAGTAGTAGCTGGCTGACAGGTCTGTAATGCGGTGGTAACAAGCAGCATCAACTGCTGGAAATGCTCGGCTCTTATGGGTACTGTCGGAAAGACAGGGGTGACACTCACCTCGGGAGGAGGCATGGGTGCGGCTGGCGAAGTAGGAGCCTCTGAAACTAGAACAAAAAACTGAGGAGGGGAAACTGGAGTAACTGGAGGTACAGGCACTACTGGCTCAACTGAAGGAATAAGATGGATCGAGACCTCTGAAATCGAATCCTCAACAATGGGAGCATGATGTGCTCGAGTAGGACGGGTATCTCGGGCTCCTCATCCACGGGCACCACCACCATGGACGCCATGACCATGGGTGCCATGACCATGGGCGCCACGTCCAAGTGACATCATCTACAAAATAATGACGACGCAAGGAATTAGGACAATTACAAGCGCAATACGTAGCAAAAGGAAGGATCATGGGACACTACTTGTCCTATGCTCTTGGTAGACATGCGATGTTGTCCCAAGTTATTCCAGAATTATTTGCTATGCTCTGATACCAACTCCTGTCATGCCCCAGACTCAGTAACCAGGCTCACAAGGAACCTGATGGCCAGTTTTGGCCACAACAACCTCCGTAGTACCCCATTGTCAACTCCTGAGACAGGTTCCGATCCTTGGATCCTATAAGGAAGATTAACATAACAACATAATCATTTCCAATACGAGCATAACCAAGATCACAGCAAGTACATCTGAGAATAATAAAGGCACACATCGCAAAATCCACTATAAATTTGAACTTTTACAATCATCCATAAGGTCCAAAGGGACATGCATAAGGTAAAAGGAAAAGAGAGAAAGGTCAACAACACCGGAGTCCTCAAATGCTCAGCTCTATTCCACGCTCTGCTGCTACGACGCCTGCTTAGAATCTCCTGCAAGCATCAATCGTGCATAAGCTTATAGAAGCTTAGAGGGTGGTGTAAGTGTGTGATAATGATGCACAGAAGAATAATAGGAGATGCAAGAAGAGAAACATGCTCAATGAAAATATCACTATCCTTACTAAGGCTTATCATGAATATGATGCGATGAGTACTGGACGCCATACCATGGCAATGCATAAAGGGGCTTACACAGCCAATGCTAATGTGATGCAAGTAATGCCAGTGCTCATATCCAATCCATATGCCAAGTATACTTCCAATCATAAGGAAATCACTGGGGTCCATTACACTGCCGAATGACTGTCACTTTACAGACCCCGCACAGTTAAATGAGCGTAAGAGACTTCACTACCTGCCTGTGCACAGCCAATCACCAATAAGGCTTGAAGGTAGCAGACCCATTTACGAGCTGGTCAGACTCAGCCTAGTAATGCCTCCTCACACCAGGCAGGTAAGGCCACACCGCAATCCAACCGACTACAAGACAATGGGAGTCGCGGCCTAACAGTATAAGGCCCTCTTACGCTCATATATTCCACCCAGTTACGCCGTTGGAGTAGATCCTTGGTACCATGGAAGTTTTGGAAATTTCACCTATGAGCATCATATGCACCCAGTATGCTCAAGTAATATTTTTGGTGTCCACTCATACGGTCATCCACGAATATCCCTGTGGAGGTGAGACCCTAATGAAGCAAGGGCGGTATCATCAGAAAATGCTATGCCAATACATGAGTCACACACACAGATCATGCACTAGCTGAAGGCACACAATGTGCACAAGGGGAGAAACTCCATCCTTCAATGACCACCATACAATGCAATCAATACAGATGATGCATGTGGGTCACAATGATGTAAGTGTGCTACTTGTAGAATGTATTCCTCCATCCTGAGGAGGGACAAGGTCTAGGTACATAGATAGGTACTAAGGAGAAGCGAAGTCCTCTAGTGGGGGCCCAATACTTTGGGATAACCCACAAGCTAGGCGAATTATAAAGCCTCAAGGAGGAGACGGGCCTAACAAGGTCCATGGTGGGCTTTTAACCACCTATAAGGGCCTTATGGGCCTACCTTAGGGCCACCTCGGAGGATAACTAACCTTAACTGGGTCCCAAAAGGTAGCTGCTACGTGTGTAAAGAAAGGTCCAAGGCACAATCAATTCATAGCCTAGTGGGTCATACACTAAGCTCAATACATAGGCAACCTGGTGGGTCCTTAAACAAGGTTAAGGCCCAACCATAAGAGTCATGGGTTCACTCATTATGGTGGGCCTAATGGGCAACCCATTATCCCAGTCATATGGAAATCCTTATTTTTAACACAAGTAAGTTGGGGCTCACATTTCAGCCCAAGTATGGATTTACTATAGTGGACGACCAAGGGCCGAACTACTTGAGTATTGGCCCATAAAACCCATCACAATGGCATGGTAAATATAGGATCCAAGGGTTCAACGGGCCTATCAAAAGTTCCAACCCAACCAAGGCTATAAGGTCCATAATTAACTAGAAGACTAGCCCAAGAATAATCCAATTGGAATGGGCCTTTAATCATGCACTAATTAAGCCCAAAAATAAAATTAAGATGATAAGATAACTGACTTAAATCCTCCTTAAATCTAGTGGGCCATACTACCCCAAAACAGACAGTTATGAGGTAGCAACATTGGGCCCATTGCTGAATTTCCATCCCACCTTCTTTCTGGGTTTGTTGGAGTACAACAAATAAATTGATTTATAATATTTATTTTCTGATGACCCACACACATCACTATGGGTCCCACCAAATGAGAGGGGAATGTATAATATACACTAGAAGTGATCCACACTACGCCAAAATAGTTAATTTGCGACGTAGTTTTGCGACGGACTTCGTCCGTCGTAAAAATCGCTTGGTTTAACGACGGATTTAATCCGTCGCTAACAGAAAAAGTCCGTCGCCAAGCTTGTCTTTCTCGAAAATCCGTAGTCCGAACGTCGTAGAATTTCGCGATGGACCAAAATCCGTCGATAAAATCTGATTTACGACGTATGGATGACGGATCTTGGTCCGTCGTAAATTAGCGACGGACTAAATCCGTCGTAAATTTTGATTTTACGACGAATTTCATCAGCTGGAAATTCCCTGCCAAAATACCAAAAGGCGACGCTTTTCAATTGCTTTTGCGACGGATCATGGTCCGTCGTAAAAGGACTTTTGCCACTAAACATTAATTTTTTTTCTTTTTTTTTTTTAAGAATATGGTCAAAAATTAAGTTTTTTAGTCTAATAATTGTTTTTTAATAGAATTTTGGTTGTTTAATTTACATATTTGTATCTAAGATTATTTTTTAACAATCGATTGAATGCAAAAAAAAAAAAAAAAATTATTTTGCTTTTATACCGATTGAGTGGAATTTTTTTCTTTTTTTAATTTAAAAGTAATATTTAAATGATTTGTAATATCACATGAAAAAGAATGTTGAGAAGTTTAAAAAATTTAATAATGTTTGAGAAAAAATTTAGATCTTGAAAAAATAAAAATTGTGATTTAATAAAAATCTTTTTTGTGGGAGAAAAAAAAAGAATATTGAATAAAGTTGATAATTTTGAAAAAAAAAAAGAATTTGATTTCGAGAAAAAAATAATATCCTGAAAAAAAATTAAAAAGATTTTAAAAAATGTGAAAATTTTCACAATGTTGAAAAATGAAAATATTTTGAAAAAGAAAATGAGTGCATTTTGAAAAATAAAATAAAATTGAGAAGTTCGATAAAAATTTACCAGTTCGAAAAAAATGCTTTTCAAAAAATTTGGAGAAGTTAGAATTGAAAATTTTAAAATAAAACAATATTAAAAAATTGATACTTTAACAAAAAAACAAACATTTTGAAACGAAAAATAAAGAAGTTGAAAAAACTTATGATTTTGAAAAATAATTGAGAATGTTCAAAATTTTAAATTAAATGAAAAATTTATTTATAAAAACATTGAGATTTTGAAAAAAATATATCATTTTAAAAAAGAAAATTGAAAAGTTGAAAATAAAATGATGCTTTTGAAGAAAACAAATTGGCATTTTGGAATTTTTGGGACAAAATTAAAATTTGAGAAATTTTTTGAGATTTTGAAAATAAAATTAAGAATTTGTATTTTAAATTTTATTTGAAATATTTTATAATAAAAATGATATGTTGTTAAAAGTTTTCAAAGAAAAATTAAGAGTAGAAAAATATACATTTTGAAAAAAAAAATATTATTTTTAAATGGAAATTGAAATTTATCTGTGAAAAAAAAAATATTTTTTAATAAATTATTTCGCACATCCACTAATTGAACCTTTAACCGTTTTCGGATAATCTAATTAGCCCATATTGAAGCGTAAATAACTTCATATGTTTAAATCAAACTTTACTCAAATTGTTGATCAATCTTGTATGCCCAATATCTTTCTCATATGTAGCCTTATCGGGGCGCGTAACTAGTCAAATTGAGGGTATTGATTAGTAAAATAGAGTGAATGGACCAGACATATAAAATGGCCCAAATATTCTAGTCAAAATTGTGACCCAACTTATTGACCTCACGAGAACCTAAGAATTGATGTTAGTAAGTTTTGTGGGCCCCATCATAATGTGTATCGAACATCAACACCGTGCATTTGATGTGTCCCCTTTAGGTTATGAAATATCTCAAAAATAATCCATACACAAAACTCATGTGGGCCATACCATCTAAAACCATGTGAAGACATCTTAGAAAATATAAAAGCACTTGGTGGGGCCCACATGAGTTTTGGATGCGGTTGAAACTTGGTTTGATCCCTCATCCAAGTGGGACACACATAATGAGTGGGTTGGATATGTGAATCACAGTTAGGCAGACTCAATATATGATTATGAATATTTTAAGGAAACCCCTCTCCACTACATGTAAGTAAGTTACTCATTACCCTTAGCATACTGAGTAAACTCTATGGGGTCCACCGTTATTTATTTATTTTATCCACTTCATTCATCCATGTTAATAGATAATTTGAGGTCTAAAGAACAAAAATGAAGCATATCCAAAAATCAAGCGGACCACACCACAGGAAATAGTGTAATTGAACCTCTACCATTGAAAAATTCTTAAAGGCCATAGAAGTTTTGAATCAAGCTGATGTTTGTGTTTTATCTTCAATCATATCTTTTTGATATTATGAACAGGTTGAATGGCAAATAAACATTAGTGTGGGCCTAAGGAAGGTATCAACGGTGAAAATCCTTATTCCACGTTGTATCGTGTGGCATGGTCTACTTGAGCTTTGGATTTATCAAAAATTTGGGATCAACCCACACTGTTCATCCATTTTTCGAGATCATTTTAGCAAATTATTCAAAAAATAATCATATCCAAAGATTAAATGGACCACACATAAATACCACAAGGGGTGATGATTTTCACCGTTAAAAAATTCATAGGGCCCACCATACTGTTTATTATCCATCCATTTTTTCCATAGGGTCATAAAGACCTGGATGAAGAGGAAAAACAAATTTCTTATCTATCCAAAACTTCTATTACCCCCAAAAAGGTTTCAATGGTAGACATTCAATCCCCCATTACTTTTGATGGTTGTGGTCTACTTGATAGTTAAATGTGTCTTATTTTTTGTCTTAAGCCTTATGACGAGCTCTCCATATGGATGGACGGTTTGGATATAACATATACCTTATGATGGGACCCACAGAACTTGCTGACGTCACCCACCCATTCCAGGAGGCAATTGGCTACTGACGTTTTAAAGTGACGTCACCAAGTTCTGTGGGCCATACCATGATGTATTTTTTGTATCCATACCGTCCATCCATCTGGAGAGATCATTTTAGGGTAAGATCCAAAGAATGAGTCACATCCAAATCTCCAGTGGACCCCACCATGAAAAACAGTGGGGAGAGTGACGCCACTGTTAAAAACTTCTAAAGGCCACTAAAGTTTTCGATCAGGTTGATATTCGTGTTTTCCCTTCTTTAATGTCTTTTTAAACTTTTGAACATGTTGGATTTCAAAAAAAACATCTTGGTGGGCCTTAGGAAGGTTTCAACGGTGGGCATCAATTTTTCCGCTGTTTTTTGTGGTGTGGTCCACCAGAGCTTTGGATCTGCCTCATTCTTTGTGTAACATCCCGGATTTTTACCAACCTGGGATTAGACGTCCTTAGGCAATGGATCAATCCTAACACAGGTTTAACTTCTTAAAAGCTCAATTAAAGCCTCAAATCCCTTTTCAAACCATTTTCTTCACAAATCCCACCCTTCACTACCTTGTGCTTTCAATTTTTCAAAGCACTTTCATCCTAAACACTATCTTAAACTAGCTAAGTAGTAAAACTTGGATCACTTTATATACAAACTACAAAGGCCCAGGTACCACCTCAGACAGAAATCACTTAGGACTAAATCCTTTAGAAATGAGATAAAGTAACTAAGTGCGAAACCAGATTAGCTACGAAATCCATTTGAATCGCTTTAAATACGATCTGCAAGACCCAAAACTTGTAGAATCATTGACGCTAGGTTACCCTAAAATCTAGGATCAATCTCATTACCCGGCTGCTCTCGGGAGTATCTCGAAACTCCGTATCAGATCTGGACCGCACGTCGGAAGTCCGATTAACACGAAGTTAAGGAACTAGGACCGCCTTGCTGGGCTTGACAACCATCTCGGAAATCAAATCCAAACAGTGTTCCACGGCTGTTCGCTTGAGTCTGGAGAGAGAGAGTGTGAAAACACTTGTTTTCTTAAAAAATAAATATCTTGAATAGTAATCTGAGACTCGTTGCTTGCGGATCAGTTTTAAGCAACCAGACTGTCAGAATCTGACCAAATTACACCCTCGGATCAGGAAAAATTTCATACACATTTACATGTACTCGGAATCTCCGATCGAGATCCGCTGACCGTTGAACTGAAACTGGTCCGCCACGCGTGATCTGGAATCCTGACCGAAACGAAAACTTAATAGAACGTAGATCCAGCGTTAGTGAGCTTAATTTCGACCTTTGGTTCAAGGAGGCCCGCCAGAAGTCCTCCGTTGGGCTACAAAAGTCCCGCTTTGGTTATAACCTAAGTATACTTTGAACAGGAGTCTATTTCGGTAAATTTTTAGTCTATATAAGGACCTTAAACCCTCTCTCATGGCAGCCATACGAATTTGAGATTGAGAGAGAGAAAAGAGAGAAAGTGTGGGAGATGTGGGAGGAACTCCCTGCTGCTGTTCCCTGCCGCTATTCGGGCTCCACTGCCTGATTCTCATCGCTTTCCCGGCGATTCCGGCGTCATTTCTAGGTAAGAAACCCTAACCCTAACCTGTTTTAGGGTTGTATAGGTTGTAGGTTATGAAATAGCTAATCTATTTCATTCTCTAGGTTGCCAAACTCCCGTATACGGAAGCTTAGCGAACCTATCGACTTCGTTACGATTCTACGACAAAAGGTGAGGACTTTAGGTGTATAGGTTGCGGTTTTCAACGCTTTCAATGTCAAATAATGGTAGATTCATGATCTGCATGCAATTGCACATGTACAAAGTGCTTTCCGTTTTCTGTTTCGATTAGAATTGTAGAATTTGGAATTTCACATACTCTAGGTATTCGTATAAAATACCATATACGTATTTTCTATGGAAATGTGTTTGACATGTTTATTTGTCGTATGGATATATGACGTATGGATAGAATACTTATTTGGCGAAAGGATTCGCCTAAATACATGTTTACTAATAAACACTATGTATGTAGAAATACGGTATTGTAAGAAGTACCGTATACATGTATATTTTGGAGATGTATTTATCATGATTATTTATTGTAGTAATATATTATACATAGATAAAATACTCGTTTGGCTAAAGGATAGCCCTAATACATGTTTTGCTAACATACACCATGTATGTTGTAATAGTGTATTCTAAGTGTTTGTGAAAAATGACTGAATGAGTATAGAATTCTCATCGTGCTCGCCATGACTAATTGTCATGGATTCATGATTGTTGTATTGGCGATACCCCTTTGATGAAAGGATTTGCCCTAAATCACGCCACGGCCAATATACATTATATATGCTAAAAATGTGTGGCCCAAGTGTTCGTGGAAATGACTGAATGAATATGGAACTTGGATTCCTGCTTGCCATGACTATCCATCGTGGGTGTACGCGTGTTATGATTGGGGCAACTCCCTAGTGAAAGGATTTGGCCTAATGCCTATGTGATCGACATATGTCATGTATGTTGATGTATGTTTGTTTAAGTGTTTCTTGAAATGTCTGAATGAGTAGTAGTTAGCAAATTGTAATGTATAAGGGTGTTGAGATATGATTCTCAACCTCTTTTAATTATGTGTATGATCTCCTTGGATAGTTGTGTGATTAGGAATTGAACATGTACAAATTCATGCTTGTGTTGTACTTCATAACATGCTCAACTGCTTTATGATTTTAACTATGTAATGCATATGTTTAAATTTATATTTACGTTGTATGATCCGTCATGGGTGATGGGGGAGTGGAGCAACGAGTGCGTGCAACAGCCCTGGCAGCCCTAAACGGATAATACCAGACCTTGATTGTATGTGTTGAATCTTGATCCACTACTGCTTTATCTATCTGCACTTGATTGTGTTTGGGGCTATGATTATAGTCCAGACAATCGGTACCAGAATTGGATTCATGGCTATGATCCATTTGCCACGTGAGATGTGTTCGACAAACCCGAGTCGTACTGTGGTTGACGATAGTGGTTGGCCACACGAAGTGCTTATGCGCTTCATATTGTTCAACTTGTTGTGCGCTCGAGCTAGCCGAGCTCGTCAAGCAACCCGATCTGTCTTATGTATGTTCACCATGTTTGGACACTACTGCTTGAACCTAGGGTACCAAACTTACCAGTGAAATCCCGTTAACCATGGTACCTCGATCCGCTAAGACTCATGAGCCAGACATGGTGGTATGGGACACCGTGATCGAGTTGTCGACCTATGCTGGGGCCATGTGCCTCCCCGTAGTGACTAGTGAGCAACCAGACTCGTGAACCGATTATGGTGGTATGGGACACTATATTCGAGCTGTCGACACCTACGGCGAGAGCCGAGTACGGTGAGACCTGTATTCGTGCTGACGGGCGACGAGTCCTCCGTAGTGTCTTCGAGTATACTCTAAGGTCTGTGATTGGCGACGAGCCCTTCACAGCAACTAGAGCATGAGTTGAGCCGAGTACGGTGAGATCTGTATTCGAGCTGACGGCTAGCGATTGAGCCGAGTACGGTGAGACCTGTATTCGAGCTGACGGCCAGCAATTGAGCCGCATACGGTGAGATCTGTATCCGTGCTGACGGGTGACGAGCCCTTTGTGATGCCTTCGCTACGCCTCTCAAACCATAATATCGTATGAGATTAACTAGGACTGACGACCCTAGAATGGATCATGTTTGGGAATGATACAAGGGAGGTACCTTAGTTTCCCAATACTGCTGTTTAAAACGGACTAATAACAACTCGGAAATCATGCGCATCATTGCATCGCATGTGCCTAGTAGATGTGGAGCACTGAGGGAGTTATGCATTCGCGAACGTAAGATGTTGTCGCATGAGGGTGGTTTGGCAAGGGCATACATCATGTTATTTCATACTTGCATTAAATAAGAGTAGTTAAAATTGTTTGATTGTACTGCTTTATCATTACTGCTTGACTGAATTGATAACATGTTAACCTATGCTTTATTGTTCCACTGAGTTGATCACTCACTCCCACGATACGGGACGGTGTTCCGAACATCCACCAGACTTTGTCTGATTGCAGATGGCGACGCTACTTCTGAGGTGGAGCTGGACTTCTATGACGACGAGAATGCTTCCTCGTGTATGCTGTTTTCTGGCGGCTTCGTGAGAGTCGTGCCTTGATTGTCGGGGCTACAGGGATGTTGACTAGATCACTCTACACAACTTGGTATAATTTAAAATCATACTTGTAATTATTTAACCTGGTAACTTTATCACACTCTGTAGACCCACCACAGTTTATATATTTTATCTATCTATCACAGTCTTCCGCTTGCAAATTTAACTGTCTCTGGAGTATGATATGTTGTTTTGGCTTAATCTCACTCGTGTTCATTGCACTAATACCGATCACATTCAATCATCATTCATTTTGTTGCATAAGTGATGCGTTGGAACTCGGGAGTTGAGTTTATGCTCGACCCCCAATTTTCAGGGCGTTACACTTTGGGTCATGTATTAAAATAATATCTACAAATGGATGGACGTTGTGGATATAACACATACATCATAATGGGGTCCACAGAACTTGGTGACGTCACTTCAGTAGCGTGTCCGGCTACTCAACCGTCAGTATCTAATCCGCGTCCGCATTCCATCCGGGTATCTGGTTAGGGCGCCGGCCCTAACCAGTTCTCTCCCTCTCTCTCTGTCTCTCTCTCTCTCTGCTTCTTCTTGCTGCTCTTTCTATCTCTGCAAAGATGATAACATCTCTTCCAATTCCTTCATCTTCTTCACTTCTTCTAGAAGCTACCCAAATCTCTTGATCAAGAGCTGCTTCTACGATCTGAAATGCCCATAGAAGTAACGCCTATATTCCAAATCTCAGCCTTTCAGCAGGAGCAAGAGCATCAAGGAGTCAAAGAGCCTTCCTCCAGAAATCAGAGAATGAGCTTGCTATTATGATTTCCTTTTCCAGATTTCTTTTGTAAATTTTTAAACATTTTTTAAACTTAAATCGCTGAAGATCTGCCATTCACACAGGTTCGATCTCTTGAAATCAAAGGAATCCGAGGCTCCTCTCTAAAATTCAATCTCTTCCTCTCTCTATCTCTCTACGTCGTTCTTTTTCTCCAAGGGCCTCATTTTCTCTGTTCTTCGTTGAGATTTGGGTTTTCTCTGTAAGCTTTCTCTCCCTCTCTCTCAGATTTTGTTTTACCATTTAGATTTTTGGTGCGTTGACCATAATATCATCACTTTAGGTCACTGAATAATGGCCCCACTTGTAAAAACTAAAAAACCCCATTGTGTAATACCTTTTATATTTCATCCATGCTAACTGTTTGATGAAATGGCTCAACAAGGAATGATTTGTGTTGTGGTAGCTGAACAGAGGGTTGTTCTGCTTTGATTCAGTGGATTAGAGTTGGGGCTATAGTAGGGTTTCTATTGCTAAACAGTAACAATAAATTTAGTTTTAGTGCATCTATTAACTAAGCTGCAGGAAGTAATTTTATTATTTTGATTGCTTGTCAATGCTTTAAATTGCTGGCTTCTTTGATTTGATGGTCTTCAATTGTTAGAAATTAAATACTTACATAATGATGCTTATTAGTTAGAATAATCGTAACTTTCTGCAGTTCCATAGAATATTGCAGGGCACATTGAAAGAGGGGGGATTATTCCTTGGACTTTTCATATAACACCAAGGTTCGGTGTCTCCAATCAACTGAGAGCATTTTTTATTTTTATTTTTTTATAATGGTGATGTGGGATGTTTGTTTGTCATCCATAATAGATGGCTGATGTGGGATGTCTATTTTTTAATTATAGAATGATCAACACAAATATTGCTTCTTTCTCAATTAAGCAATGTCTGCCTATTAAAATAGTTGAAGTACTCTTTAAAAAAAAATAAAAATTGATCTTTGGTAAGTGCATTTCTTTGACAAAGAGTCCTAGAAACTATACTAATGATAATTGCCAACTTCATTCATATGCTTCTTTTGGGATTTGAAAGTTTAATAACTGGGGAACTCATTGTGGAGCCCCACAATGTTTCTTCTCTTCTTTCCAAGTCATCAATATTCTTCTGTCGGGCAAGATATAGTTAATGACATCAAAAACCTGCATGCTACCTATCATCATCTTTCCAAAAAAATGTTTGTAGTTGGCCTTGTATGCTACCTAAAATAACAGTATTGTAGGCAATTTTATACAACCATATGGACTATATAGGTTGTATAGTTATATATGTACTAGTAAGTGGTTGATGTAGAGCCATATATATGAGTAAAATTCTGAATTTACGCTCTTATCTTGCGCATTGGGTGTTTATACAATTGTATGGTTATTCAAGGCTCTATGATTGATATACAAAACATAATAATTCAATTGCATGACATAAATGATGTATGATTCAGTTTCGGTTGGACCTGTGGGTCTCAGAATCAGTAAACTAGCTATTCAGGCCATCCATTTGACTGGGTTTGTAGGTCTACAGTCCAATTGGATGTTAATGTAGGGCACATCCAACAATTGGATGGCACATGGTCTACTTGTACAAGTTTAATTTGTATGCAACTCAATTCTCTTGGGATGGTTGTTTTGCTACAACTATGACTCACTTATTCTTACATTTCTCTGTAGGAGGATCTCTTTCTGTGCCATTGGGTTACTTCACTTCTGTTAGGTTGAATTATCCATGCAAGTGTGGTGGATGCTGATGTACAAGTTGAGTATATTCATGCTTCTTTGGCCTCACCATATCTTTTTCTATGAAAAATCAATTACCCTCATAGCATCTAGCATATTTTATTTAGATGTCCTTATGCAAGATAAGTGACCTATGCTTGTACTATCTCTGTCGCTGATGTAGAGTGATGTAAGGATAAATGGCTCTTTTGATTCTATTCTTCAATCTCATCAATATTAAACTGGCCCACGATAAACTTTAACCACTAATATAGGTGATAATGAGGTTTGATTGTAGTACTAAGCATCATAGAAATACAAAACTTGTTGGAGAAATAAATTTCCATGCTAAGAACTAAATTCCAGCCGCTATAACACTTTCCCATTTAGTAGAAGTTTTCTAGTGATTGGAAACCGTTTTCGACAATTTGAAGTTGTTTTCTAGCCATCAAATTTTAGATGAAATTCTTGAAAAAGTGTCAACTTCTTTTATTTTTCATTTTCTTATTTTTGTAATTATTACATGCCTTTATAATTTGGTGGTAGACGCTCTCCGGCACATATAATCACAAGACTAAGTTGAAGAATATATCTTTCAGGTTTTGGCACTATTTGCAGGAGCACTATTGGAAAAACAAGTTGTAGTCATATCCCCAAATTTGGTGAGTTGATACTTGTTTGGATGCTTTCCAATTCAGTTTTTTATGAGCAACTTTCTTCAAAATATGTCGAATTTAGAAGCGGTGCAATTCAAAAGTGAGTCTAATGAACAACCTGCTTAGATATATATAAAAACCTCAAATAGAAAAAAAGTTCATGCCTCTTTTGGAAATGTGTGGCAAGAGCCCTACTAAGTTTTTGTTAAGAAACACTACGACAAAAGCAGTCTGTTAAAAAAGAAGATAGCTGAACTTTATAATGCCCAATTCAATTTCAATCTTGTTGAGAAAAGAAGGTAGCTGAGCTTTATAGTCTGTTAAAAAAATGTGCTTGGACAATCTATGATAACTAGACATTTCATTTCAATAAAGATGCAGGATCCAAGACCACTATTGTATTCACATGTTGCATTACAACATGAAACACCCTGGCCATTATCATCTGCACATTGTAGATATTGATGAAAACTATAGTTCCGACAATGACCAGAGATGTATCTGTTTTATCAATGGTAGGAAAGATTGAAAGAAACAAACACACACACAAACACAAAGCTCTGCCATATCTAGTTCAGTTGTGCTAAAGGGAGCCCCATGGGAAGTCAAATCGCTTGTTAAGGAAACGAACTCCAAAAAGGTTCCTCTTTCTTCTCATGAAGGCAATCACTTCATCTGAGAAAGGCTCATCGCGGCCAGGGCATCTAACACTAGAGAAGGAGAATGCAATGCTGCAAGTTTCCTTGGGGATCAGCAATTTAAACCGATGACTACTAAGGACTTAATCCACAACAACGGGTAGCCTTCTACTCGGCAAGAATGGCAAGAAATCTTTAGCCTTTTTTGCAGATGCCTGAAAGTATATTTTTTTAGCAAGTTCTGATGGAACAATTTTATTCCAGGAGATCATTTTATAGAACCAAACATGATAGAAAGTACAAGGAAACAAGAAGGTTCAGTTTTCTCACCGTCATAGTCGGGTCGATTATGTGCATGGTGGGGATCCTTTGAGAATGGATCCCTTTCTTTCCATTGATTGACGAGATTCAAGACAAGCTACATATCATAATAATTTGACCTTTCCTCAAAATCTCGGTGCTTGATAACCGTACAAAGCCACGCCCAACAACCAACTCAGCAACATTTATTCCTGCTAGTTGGCTGACTGTAGAAGTTGGAGTAGGTGCTGTGTCATCACCATCAACCTTGGATGGAGATGCAAGAAAGACTGATCCAAAATCCATGATTCTTGAATTTGAAGAGCCAGCTGTAGGCACTGGATTGATTCCATCAGCCATGCTGACCATTTTAAAATATTTCATTAAAACATTTACCTGAAAGAAGGCCAACCATTAATTCAACTTTCGAGAAACAAATTTGAATGAAGTCCCTGTAGTTGTCAGCTCATTCTTGACAAATCTCATCGGATGTAAATAGGCACCTGAACACATACCTGATGTCCGATAAGGCATTGGCACAAGAATTCTCGAGCTTCACAGGCATAGGGTGTTGGTTTTTCATCCCTACGAGGATTGCCCATTTTGGGTGACCTGATACTCGAAAGATTCACGCGCCATTCAGCTAATGGGCTGCCATAAGGAATGGAGTCATTGGCAATATGGTACAATCCCCACTCACAACCTCCACCACCTATAGAAAGTAGAAGCATGCAGAGGAATGGAAAATTATACAAGGATTAATGGAAAGAGGAAACTACTTGTAAACATAAGGTAAAGCCACTCACCTTTCTTGTGAAATTCTGATCGTGAATCGCCTTTGAGATTGTAGCTGGAGGAACATAGTTATGTCCAGGTCCTTAAACGATCCTTCTTTGCTTGGAGCTCAGCAGCCTTCAACTTACGTTTGGCATCGTCCTCCATCATATTGGCACTCCATTCCTTTCTCAGATGAAGTGATTTTAGAACTTGATGCAAGTTGAATTTCAATCCTATTATGAAGCTTCAATTAAACTAAATATGATTATTTTAAAAGTGATTTGAAGCCAAATTTGTAGCTATAATCCAAGAAGCATTCTTATAGCTTGATTTAAACAATCTGTTATGTTTAAGAACATGAAGTGAATTTTGCGATTTTTTTTCTTTTTGGAGTATGTGCTAGTTTAATTCTTAAAACCGATTTGAAGCCAATTTCGCACTGTAATCCTCTTCTTTACAGAGATCTTGGCGGAAGATGCTCATGAATTCTTCCAGTAGCATCTTTGAGACAGGCTTCACAGATTTCTACGTGGGCTTGAAACTGCAAGATGAGCCCTCATCTTCACATGCAAACAACTTCATAAACCAGATTTTTGGAGGTTGTCTTAGAAACCAGGTATAAGCTATAACAGATAATACTTCTTTAGCCATTTTTATTTCTATACAAATCAGATATGACCATTATTCAATGCGTGAGATTGCAAACTAATTATTTATTTTTTTCTTTGTAATTTTCTTTTGAATATCAGCTTTAATTTTACAATTGTGGCCATTATTCAAACTCCTCTGAGCCTCTAATCGATCTCAGTCGTAGACTATAGATCCTCAAGATTTTTCTTACACCCATTAACTTGGGGAGCTTTTCTTCATTCACAGGAGTATTTTGGACAATCCTAAATTTACCTAGGATTCAGAAAATTTTTCTAATGATTGATATTCGGTATACTCTGGGTAACCATGACAGGAAGTGAGAGATTGTGGCTAATGAATGAGCTTAGAGGCTGAGTCCAAACCACTTTGGACAGGGTATAGGCTGAGCTTAGAAGCCCATGGATTGAACCCGGTCTTGAGATTCACACCCAATAGCTAATTGTTATGTAAGATGGACATTAGATAAACAATATTGTTAGCCAAAATCAAGCCATTGATTCCTCAATAACTGCTTCCATGTAATGTAATTGCATCCATTGGATACATTGGATGTTTTGTTTCTTCATCCAGTGGTATCATGTCATCCAATATAACACTATTCCATTAGGAACAAATTGAAACATGTGAGGCCTTTCCTGCATAACAAATGGTAAACAATGTTGAAACTAGACCAAGGAAAACTACAAGGAGCTAACAAGATGAAAACTACAAGCAAAACAGCAATGAAACTTGGCATTTTTAATCATCGAACTGGCATTTCTTTTGACTTCCACACTTGTGCTGTCCACATGCTTGGTTGGTAATGCGTGATTTTTATAACCATGCAGGGACTTCCTTTCTCTTTAATGGCACTTAAATATTCTGATTTGGCTGGATCCTTTCTTATTGTTTTTGGTTTGTCTAGTGACTCTTATCAGCTTACCTATGGGCGTGTGGTAATCTTTGTTTGGAATTCAATTCACTTGTGCATCCAAAAGCGGCCTAAATCAACTTAATTCAGTTAGGAAATAGACACGGATACTCTCATTTCTTATTTTCATCTTTCTGATAACATCTTCGATGTTGGTTGATTTGGGGTTGCCATTGACATCGGCGAATGTGAACGTTCTCCAGCTCAAGCTGGGTGAGGAAGACATTTTATACAAATGTTCCTGATGAATATATGCAAGCTGTTGAAGATCTGGTTGTCCCAAGGACTGAATTTGGTAATGCATCAGAGAAAGAGCATTACCATGTGAACGTATTATTTTAGCCTCTGTGACTACTTTGTTACTAGTTTCCATTGAATAGATGTTGTAATGTAAGGTTTTATTTATTTATTTGTTTATTTATTTTGTTATTTAATGTAGGTGCTTGACAAACATGGAGTGACTCTTTCATGCAAATGTTCTACAACAGAAAATGGTGGAAAACTTGAGCTTCATAGGCAAGTATTACGCCTTCCTCTAGTCATTATTCATAACTAGATGCTATTAGTAAAATGCTTCTGCATTGCATTTAGGAAATAATTCAAAGTATGCAAAAGAACAATAAAATCATGGATCGCTCCATGATTTATATGATTGAGGTTAATCTGTGTATGTTGATTGCTCTCTGGGGACCAAAATGTGTCCAGAAATGGATCCATCCACACATGAGTGAACCATTGTTTTATCCATTGGATGGTATACATGTCAAAAATCCAGCTCATTCATCAGGTAGTGTACACTTTCACATGCCCTGGGCCAAAAACTGATGTTGGTCTACTAATCAAGGAAAATTATGCATCAATGTGAAAAATCCTAGTACACTGCACATACTCAAGCCAAAGATCTTCTTGCTCCTTTGTGATAAATGGGTTGGGAATCTTAGAATCGGATTTTTGTGAAGGTTTTAGCATTCTCAACCCCAAGGATTGTGTATGGAATCCGCAAGCACTTGGTTCTCTACTGGTAACCCTGGTTGGGAGGTTGGAAAATACAGACCGTTGATTCGATGGGCCTTGCAGAAATGCAAGTAAGATTCTCACGTGCTTGTGTAATTAGTGAATGTAAGGGCATCTACAATTAGCATGAAACAGAATTTCTAGATGAAACAGTCTCTTCCATAAAGAGGAGTTAGATACAAAACTTTGGATTCTTAGATCGATAATCAATCTGGTACATGTTATAGGTTGAATTATCACAAAGCGGCATTTCATCGCAGATACATTATGCCTCAGTAAGGATTTCAACCTGAAGCTGACGCTGTTTACTAGGGAGACTTTTGGACAACTGCTGGCCTCCAAGAAAGGATTATATTGGAGACAGGTTCTCCGTTGGTGCAGTTTGGCCCAACAGATGTAAGGTTTTCAAAGGTAAAATGTTTCCAAAAATTGTTACTTATTAGTTGTATGGTTTTACCTGTTTGGCTATATCAGGCTATGTGGCTGCATGGAAAGTTGTATTGTTATAAACATTTATAGCATGGAAAATGGACATGTGCATTTGTAGTCTGAAAACATTAAATAACCCGTTTAACTATTTTATTGGTAGTGCTGATTATTGTCTTGATGAATGTTAAATGGATGAAACATGCACGCACATGTTTAATCATTGATTGATTATAACATTATTAAACACTTGTGTGAATTATTTTTTGAATGACTATCAGGTGTAAGATTAAAAAAAAAATACAAATCTGGCAATTTTTTTAAAATTCGCAGCTATTTTAGCGACGGACCAAATCCGTCGCTACTTTTTGAACAGTACCGGACAACAGATTGAGGTTCGTCGCTCTCCTCCTATTAGCGATGGACCTTATCCATCGCCAATATTTTTAATGACGAAAAATTCGTGTGGGTTTTTTCAAATTTCAGCGACGGATTTTTATTTTTTGCGACGGATCTTATCCGTCGGTAAGCTACGACGGACCTTATCCGTCGCAGATTGAACGACGGATTTTATCCGTCGGGAAAAGAAAAAAGACCCAGTAAACAGTGACGGACCAAGCGACGGACGAAATCTGTCGTTTATTTGGTTTTACGACGGATTTGGTCTATCGTAAATCTGCGATTTTGGCGTAGTGCCATGCTGCTGGAATACAGGCCCAACAACAGTCCAAGGTAGGGGCGTCTCATCGTGTGTAGTTCTACGGGCTTGGGTATTTGGCCTAAAACTGAACCAAATTTGTAAGCCACACCACAGTCAGCTCGAATATCCGTTGGGTCTAAAATTTTGTAGGGTGACACTTTCATAGGTGGGCCACACCCCCATAAAATTTTAAAATTTTTGGATATTCATAAGTATTTTAATTAATTTAAATGATACAGTCTGTCTAGAAAATCAGGCTGATCTGGACACCATATTAAAGTGGGCTGGTCCATCTAGCACCATGGTGTGTATAGGCGTCTATTGGTCCCAAAATTTTGTAGGTAGGTCCTAACATGAGTGCTCCACCTTGCTGTAAATTTTCATAATTTTTAAACACCCAAAAGTATTTTAATAAATTTCATAATTCTAACCTGTCCAGGGTGGAATGTTGCTGAAACAGTGCAGAAAATCCAGACTGTCCACCTCACTTGGACCACACCTTTAGGACCCCAATGAAGGTTAGATGGGTTTGAAATTTAGGAGACATCAAGATGAGATTCCTACCTTTTAGAAAAGTATATTTGATGAGTACAAAAGGTCCCCCAATTAGTCCCAAATTCAAGCCCAAGTCCAGCAAAAATCTGTCTAGAAATTTCTAGATAGCAATACATGCATGGAATAAAATAAATGTATGGGCCTATTAAGGAAGGGATTGGCTCATAAATTGGGTGTCATGGCCCACCCTAGTGGGCCCCACAATTGTCCAGAACAAACCCCCAAATTCCTACCCTTGTAAGAACATTTAAGGTGGACAAAAGGGGCATCTAAACTATGGTGTAGGTTGTGTGTAGATGTACCTTCCATACTGGGCTTTTCTGGGTAATCCAGGCCCACTAAGTGGACCACACATAATATCATCAGATTACAAAAGAAAGAAGGATAAGGAAGAGTATCCGACCATCAGGGGAGGGCTCCACCATTATTGAGCCGTCCCCAAACAATCATCACCACAAACAATATTACAAACACATGTACAACATAGATCTTGTGATGCATGGCTTAGATCCTTGAGACAAAGGGTTGGGATGTCATCCCAACCACATGCAAGGGTCTAGATGACCCATCATACTTAGGAAAATAGGGGAAATCCCCATGTAAGGGATCTATCAAGGGAGAAATCCCATGTATGGTCATGCATGCACAAGATGGGCCCATTATCCACATCCAAAGGGTTAGATGGGATCCCCACCATGCATTAGTGGGTCTCACCTGTTCCCTACATGAGGAAACAAAAGAATTGAGAGTGGAAAGGGAGATTGGCATTTGTGGAAAACACCCACCTTGAATCTTCAAGTTATCACCAACACTAAGTACTCCAAGCTCCAAGCTTTAAGGTTCAATGGTCAAGATGAGTTTGTGGTGGTTAGATGGAGGAAGAAATGAAGGAGAAGTTGTTAGAAATTGGGAGAGGGAGGGCTAGACTTTCCACCATGGAAGAGGAAAATGAGATAAATGGAGGAGAGAGGAAGTGGGAGTCGTAGGAGAGTCATCTTTGCCCTCTCTCCTTGGTTAGAGAAAGCAATCATTACCTATGGTGATATAAACAATGTTTGCTAGGGTAGGGTAGGTTAGGTGTGGGTAGTGTTTATTTCATGAAAATTGTAGCGTGTGTGGGTGATGTGCATGGGAACTTGTGTCATGAGAGTGGTCCATATACTTTTGTACAAAAAGTGGGCCACATGATGAAATGCTTACAACTTTTGATCTATAAGTCGAATGAATGCACAAGATATGTCGTTGGAACCGCAACGATGATACGAAAGAGATGGCATGGGTCTAGGTTCAACCCGAGTCAAGTCTACATGACCGGACTCAAGGATGACTGCAAACGCTATATGAGGGTCGCGGGTTGCCGAAATTTGATCGGTAGGACCGTTGGACCAAAATAAATGAGATGCATACTCACACACATATATGCACACATGCGAACTCGGGTCGGTCTCACAATAGGATTATGCTAAATTTAAAAATAATACCAGCTGAATTAAACAATAAGATAGCCAAGTAAAGGAAAGATATCAATCCACAATACAGAATGTAAAGCAACCTCAAATTTAAATTATTCTAAGGACAACCTTTCACCATAAAAACCAAGGGTTTAGGGCAAGGACAACCTTACTAGAACAAATAGAGAATTAAAAACTCAAACTGTAGAGAAATAAAAAGGAAATAGCAAGAATTGAAATATATACTACTACAACATTCCCCACAATGCTTGAAATGTAAATATTATAATATTCACATCCACACATACATCCCACACATACATCCCACAAACTTGAATGATAAAAGATATAGAAAATAAATCATACATCCACAAAACACAAACAGTTATAGTGGTTCGCTTGTGTGTACACCCACTGTTAAACAACAGCCACATAGCTTGCTACTCCACTCCTAATATCCTCATATAGGGGATATTAGCATTCACTATTAAAATAGGTTTTTCCAGGTTCACCTAAAACCCTCACAATTGTCTTTTAAATGGGCTTACACAATCTAAAAACCCCACTCTGAGTTTTCTGGCTCACCTCAGATAACCAAAACAATGAGATTTTTCTGGCTTAATCTCAAAAGAAACCAATACAATAAAAGATTCACACAAATGTAAAATACCTGAATTTCTCCTTTTATAGTAGCCCAGAGAACCAAATCTGAGTACAAGTTCGAATATAGAAGTTCAATGTCCACACTCACTTTAAAATGGTTTTAGGTTCTAATTGATTTTAAATTAAACTAGTTGGGCTAGCTCTATTTGATTTTGATTCCAAAAAGTGAAATATCATAATTCCTCTTTCAAGTTAGATTCGAATATAGAAATAAAATCAAATATGAAAAGCTAACAAAAGAGAATATTAAATAAGCACAATGTAGCTTAACAATAACACAAACTTATCTCTCAGAGTGATGCCTTGATTTTACTTGAATTGAATATAAAACTCTGAAATTTGTGCTCTATTTATAGTTGTAGAAATTACATCTTCGATTGGTCCTGTGGACACTACGATTGGTAGAAGGTCAAACAGATTTTTGAATTTTGAACGTGATTGGATAAACCGTTCCACGACTGGTCGAAGGCTCTTCAGGACCGGTCATGAGCCCTCCACGACTGGTCGTGACCTTCCCATGACTGGTCATGAGGAACCAGAATTCGTTGTTGTAGTTTGAGTCGTGGCTACTGGACTGGTCGTGAACTAGTCGTGCACTGTTCACACGACCGGTCGAGCAGTCTCTAGCACTAGTCTTAAACGAACAAAAAATTTCAAAAAATTGCAACCAACATAGGATTGGTCCTGAAATTTCTTGGATCGGTCAAACCAGTGCTAGGACTAGTCAAACAGGGTTCAGGACTAGTCTTAGAATAGTCCAAATACATGTAAAGTGATTCAATTTTAATTATGTATACAAAATGACCTACCCTAAGGTCAATCTAAGGTCAATCATACCTTCACCATGAAGTATGAACATTGAACCTTCTCTTCTTCAGATGATTTTGAAATTCAAGAAGCTTGAGACCTAGACACTTGATGAAGCTTAAAATCTTCAGAAGCTTGAATTCATAGTCTTTGAATTGTACTTCACCTAGAGTCTTGAACAAGGTTTCGTCTTCGATGTAGCTTTAAATCTCTGATGCATTAGAAAAAATAACAATGTAATTGATCTTGCATTTCTTGAAGTAGAACATTATTCTTGACTTGAAGCATTGTGATGCAGTGCCTTAAACATATGTATATCAACATGCCACGCATGACACAGATTGAGGTTTTGTTATCACAAAATTTGACAATCAAAGGAGAAAGAAACCATTACACTTACAAAGGTCTCACTCATGTAGGGCGTGGTGCGGTTCGGAGCATAGGGCAAGCTTACCCTGAGAGTCATTGGACCTTTCGAGATCACCAGGCGCGTAGGTGTCATGGCCTATAGGCTCGCTTTACATTCTGAGCTGTCCGGTATCCACGACGTGTTTCATGTATCGATGTTGCGAAAGTGTGGGTCAAACATTATTCCAATGATTGATTGGCAACCCCTCAAGTCCGTGAGGATGCTTCTTACATTGAGCAGCCAATTCGCATCCTTGATCAAAAGGAGTAGGTTCTCCGGACCAAGGTCATTCCCCTGGTGAAGGTTCAGTGGAGTCATCATTCGGAGGTAGAGGTGTCTTGGGAGCGTGAAGCAGAGATTCAGGAGCGGTATCCTCATCTGTTTGCTAATTGATTGATTGTATTATATTATGTATTACCTTGTCATGTGTCGATTGATATATATATATATATATATATATATATATGATGATATGTTTTTGCATTGCATTTTGTCCTAGTTATGGCAAATTTTGAGGATGAAATTTCTTTGTAGGTGGGGAGAGATGTAAGATCCTAGCCTGAATATCCATTTTGTTCTGTTAGGTCCTGCGGTCATACCAGTTAAATCTCAGCTACCCGCGACCTGTAGATTTCATTTGTGGTCATCCTTAAATCCCAACATGCTAACCCGGCTCAGATCGACTTGAAACCTATGCCATTGCAACCGCATTGACGCCGCGGCTCCAACGCTGCATCTCCTGCATGCATCCGATGTGTACATCTTGAGATATTGACCGCACCATTTTTGGCCATTCATCATGCATGTGGGACCCACCTAGGCCATGGGCACGTTTACCCCATGTGGGCCCCACCTACAGAACTTTATCCCATGCACCCTACTTCCCATCATGCCTAACCTATAGCTAGCAATGATGGTTTTCATAAAAAAAAAAAAAAAAAAAAACCCATCATTTGATTTCTCCCTAACCCATGCTATCACCCTTCCCTAAGCTACCCATCTCCCAAAACTACTCATTACCTTGCTAGAAACCCCTCCTCCCTCTCTTCTCCCTCATTTCTCTCATTCTCCCTCTCCCATGGTGGAAAACGTCCACCTCTCCTCCATTTTTTGAGCAAGTTTTCCTCCCTTCTCTCTCCCAATTCCACCATTACAACATCATCTCCTCCATTAAAACCTTCCCTTTGGACCATTGGAGCTAGCACCTTGAAGATTGAAGGAGATCTTGGAGGTGGGTGTTGCTTGAAGCTCTCTTTCTTCTCCTTCTTCTTGCATTTCCTTCCTAGCATGTTTGAAAGCATGTAGGACCCACCAATCAATGGTGGAGGTCCTACATGACTCCAAGATGAGAGGCCAAGAGCCTATTTCATGCATGTTCACTTCCATGGTGGGCCATTCTCCATGGACCCACCATGATGCATTTTTCCTTTAATCTAGCACTTCATTGGTCATCTAGACCTTGCATGCATGGTAGGGATAACATCCCTACCTTAGCAACTTCTTTAATTTATAGGTTAGCATGCATGTAAGATCTATGTACATTGTATGGTGTGGATGTGAAGGTGGAGGGTTCATACTGACAGAACCCTCCCCTATGGTCGTGATATCTCTCTCCCTCCCTCTCTCTCTATCTCTCTCTCTCTCTCTTTCTCTCTATTTCTTTCCCTTTGGATTGCTGATGTGTGTGGCCCACTGAGGTGATCAGAAAAATCCCAGATCCACCAGAATTTTGGGACGTCCAGGCCCACCTGTTGGACGTCCAGGCCCACTTTGACATGCGTGGGTGGGATGGCCCCCATACCTTGATTTTCTTGGGGATTTTTGCAAGGACATGGATCTGAAATTTTTATGCTCTCGTAAGGTGGACCCCACTTAATGTATTTGGGTATAAATCCCTCTGGATATTTTCTATGGACTGAAATATGGACAGCATATGTTGTTGTCCAAATTTCAGGCTCATTTGCTGCATTTTTTAAGCCCATTTGTGGGGCTTTTTATCATTGATTTCTTTGGGGGTTTTTCTAGGGTATGGACCCCACCTTGATGTAGGATGGGGCCCACATCAATTATCTCATGATTGAGACCTATGGGATGGGCTAAAGAGGGCTGGACGTCTAGAAATTTCTGGACAGTCCAGTAATATTTCATGTTGGAAATGGACCTAGTATATCTTGAATTTGGGGAAAGTGGGCCACTCCAGTGGACCCCACTTGCTGTCCATACATGGGAGCACCAAACCCACCTATTTTTCCAGTGATTTGGGAGGCCTAGGCCCACCCCATGAGGTGCTAAACATGGGGACAACAACAATTTCAGCAACAGAATTTTTCTGGTTAATACCTTACTGTATTTTTTATGTGTGTGATTGTTTGGGCTGGTGTTTAACCCCAAAATTTATCTCTATGGTGGTCCACCTTGCTGGGACCCACCCTATGTGAACATAGGCCATCAGGGCCATCAAATTTTAGGGTGGAAGTGGCTGGACAGCCACCTTGCTGGACGTCCTAGCTGGTTGACGTCCAGCAAGGGTGGCGTCCCACCTCCATGTGGCCCACCTTGATGTAATGTTTCATCCATGCGTCCATCCATTTGTGTGGCCCACTTAGACGTTGCCCACTCCTAAGCAAGATGTCCATGGTGGGGCCCACTTTAACCTTTGATGTGGGCCAGACCGTCTAGCCCATTAGACCGCCCACCTCTTTGTGGGATGCCCATTACATTGGGTTGCTGCTGGACTTTCGGTCCAGCAGTAAGGCCCACTTATTTTATGTGTTGTGTGTGCACTCCCTATGTGGTGGGGCCTCTTGTGCATGTTTTTGGCCACCCTAGGATTTAAATCCACTTCATATTTACCAGTTTCTGGGCTCCAGCCGGCCTAGATAGTTGTTGGGCTGAAAATCTAGCATGATATCTTGTAAATATGAATTATTTATGGTTGGAGTTTTAAGGGTGTGGGGCCCACCATATTGTGAGGATTTGTGGGAATGTTTCATGCTTTTGTTTCCCTAATTTTGAGCTTAATTAATGCAGCTTGGGGGGGCCCGCTTTAATTGGGTTATAAGGACCCTTAAACAACTAGATTTTTAGGACTCCTTATAGTCTCAAATGGGCTGGGACGTCTTAGTTAGGCCCAGTGGATTTATGGGCTATGTCTATCATTATGTTGGGCTGGTTGGGTTGAAGTATGTATGTGTGGTTGGGCCCTTGGTTGCCCACCAAATCAACTAGATTTTTGGGCTAAGGTTGTAAGGCCCAATTGGCTTAACTTGGATGTGATTCTTGCCCATGTGTTTGGGATAATGGGCTGCCCACTAGGCCTACCATAATGTATGATTTGGTGACCTTATTCTTGGGCCATAACCTTTCCTATGGGCCCATGTTATTATATGTGGATTGGGCCATGTATTGCCACTTTGGACCCATGTAATGTATGTAAGCCTTGGGCCACTTTATTGAGGCCCAACAGGTGATGTATGTAAGACCCGTATCCTAGTCCGTACTGTTCCGTCGACTTTCGTGATCCTTCCCGTCGAATTTCGGTAATCTGCGACGTATAATCAACATTTACGATCGACCCTAAGTTGTATCTTATAGAATTGAGTCGGCTTAATCTGAGACATGTATCATTACGACCGCACCGTCACCACGGTTCCAACGCCACGATTCACGCACTGATCCGATACCCAAGCTGGAAGATGTGGGCCGACGTTTATTTCGAAGAAACGCCGCACATTTGCAATCCCAAGAGAATTTCTACAACATATCAAATCAATCCCATCAATCAATCCTATCAATCACCCCTCATGTCAAGTACAAAGAACCCCCATGCTTTCTTTCTCCACAAGTCAAGCAAACCCCAAAAGTCAACACATCTATCACCTCACCCATCACTCACCTCACCCATCACTCACCCTTTCACCCATCACACCCATCACTCACATCTCTCTTACAACCACCACACCTCTCTCTCTCCCTCTTTTCCTTCACAAAGAGTTATAGTGGCTCGCTTGTGTGTATACCAACTGTCTTTCAACAGCCACACAAAATGCTACTCCACTCCTAATATCCTCACACAGGGGATATCAGCATTCACTATCAAATAGGTTTTCACAGGTTCACCCAAAACCTTTACAATTGCGTCTTTTTCACTTGGGCTTACACAATTCAAAACCCCTTCTTTTATGAGTTTCTGGCTCTTCTCAGATAACCAATACAATGAGATTTTTCTGGCTTATCCTCAAACAAAACTAAAAGAAATGAAATTTTACAGAATTGTAAAATACCTGGATTTCTCCTTTTTGTAGCAGCCCGGTAGAACCAATCGGAGTAGATGATTGAATGTCAAAGTTCAATTTCCAATACTCACTTTAATATGGTTCTAAGTTCTAATAGATTTTAGATTTTAACCAGTTGGGCGTAGCTATATTTGATTTTGATTCCAAGAAGAAGGAATAAGGTAATTCCTCTTTTCAAATAAGATTGGAATATAGAAACAAAATCAAATTAAATAAGCTAGCAAAAAGAGAAAGCAATTATGCACAAAATAGCTTAAAAACAAACACAAACTTATCTCAGAGTGGAGCCTTGAAAATATTATGAATTGAATGAAAAACTCTGAAATTCGTGTTCAATTTATAGAAGCAGAAATCGCATCTACAACTGGTCTTAGGAACCTTCGACTGGTCGTAGCTCTAACGGATATTTGAAATAAGGAGCGCGATTTTTGAAAGTCGTTCCACGACTGGTCTTAGGGAACCTACGACCGGTCGTGGGTCACCTACGACTGGTCGTAGGACCATAGAATTGCTTGCTGGACTTTAAGTCGTAGACTTACGACTGGTCGAGATCGAGTTGAAGTCACTCGTACGAACGGTCGAAGGACCACCAGGACTGGTCGTAAGTGTACCCAAAATTTTTGAAAATTCTCAACAACTTTGGACTGGTCGTGGAATTTCTTGAACTGGTCGAGTCATTGCTAGGACTGGTCGAACAGGGGTTAAGACTGGTCTTAGAACAGACCAAAAACCTATTAAAGATATAATTGAGTTATGTATCCAAAATGACCTACTCTAAGGTCAACCTAATGGTCATTTAAACCTAAAACATATCGTATAGACATTGAACTTCAACCATTCAATGAATGTAGACATTTGAACCTTATCAAGCTTGAGATCTTGAACTTCTTATAGCTTTAATCTTAAAATCTTCATCAGCTTGAAAACTACTTCATGCGTTGCTCTTGAGTCTTGAAGTTGTTTCTTGAGTCTTGAACTTCAACATTGTAGCTTTAAACATTGATAGGATGATGAAGTACACTTTATATTTCTTGAAGACATCCAATGTCATGAAGTGTTGATGCAGTGTCTTGAACACATATCAATCATCATACAAACACAAGACACAGATAGATGTTTTGACACATCAAAATTTGATAACCAAAGGAGCATGAGACCATAGCACTTACAATCTCCCCCTTTGTCAAAATTGTGACAAAACACCCAAATAATAATACTTCCAATAAGAATAAGAGAGATACAAGCACAACAGGTTCAATAGTGAATCATGCACCAGTTATATAGACATCATGAGCAACATCCAGCTTACTCCCCCTGAGTAACAGCACATCCAAACTACTCTACGATCCCATAATCATAATCATTAAATCCAGCCATAAGTTCACCAAACTTCTCCCCCTTTTTGACACAAAATGACAAAGGAAGAAAAAATAAGGGCAAGCTAAGGTTAAGGAAAGTACAAGATGGAATATAGATGTAAGAGATAAAAAGTTCGAAGTGCATAGTGCATAATTCAACAAAAGTAAGTCAAGCAAACATAGTGCAGCCATAGAGCAAAGTAAAATACCAGTTATTACAGACCAAACGTAAAATTGTCAGTCAGAACAAGAAGAGGGAGCAGGATTAGATGGATCACTTTTATGTAAACCCCTAGCAACACGCCTCATATATTTGTGTAAATAAGAAAATTGAGTGTCTGGGGTAACAAGAATTTGAGCCACCTATTCTTAAAGAGAATTCAACCTCTCATCAAAATCAGAAGGCTGAAAGTTAGGATCATCTGTAACATCCCGAAAATCGGGGGTCGAGCATAACTCAATTCCCGAGTTCCAGAACATCACTTATGCAACAAAATGAATGATGATTGAATGTTGACTATATTTGTGCATTGAACATGAGTGAGATTAAGCCAAAACAGCATATCATACTCCAGAGACAGTTAAATTGTAAACGAAAGACAGTGATAGATAAATAACATACAAAAATTATTGTGAGTCTCCAGAGTGTGATGATGTTATCGGATTAATTAATTACAGTACAATTCTAAAATATACCTAATGTGAGGAAGTGTAATGTCTTCTATCCCAGATACCATAGCCCCGTCAATACAATACCAGGTCTTCATAGACCTGCCAGAGAGATACAGATAGGAGAACTCATCATCATAAAAGTAGTCCGGCTCTGCTTCATAAGCATCGCCATCACCTGAAACTCAACAAATCTGGTTGGTGTGTATAATACCGTCCCGTAACATGGGAGTGAGTGATCAACTCAGTGGAACAGTAAAGCATAGGTTAACATGTTATCAACTCAGTCAAGCAGTACAATCAAACAATACTAACTACTCTTATTAATGCAAGTATGAATGCAGTCATGATGTATGCCCTCACCGACATACTCCCTCATGCGACACCCTCTTCGTTCGCGACATGCTTTCATCCCTTAGTGCTCCACATCTTCTAGGCACATGCAATGCATGATGAGCATGATTACCAAGTTGTTATTATTCCATTTCAAACAGCAGGATTGGAAAACTAAGGTACCTCCCTTATATTATTCCCAAACATTATCCATTCTAGGGTCGTCAGTCCTAGACAATCTCATACGATGGTGTGTTTCTAGGTCACTACAAGGGCTGCCAGGGCTGTTACGGGGAATCGTTGCACCACTCCCCCATCACCTTATCAATACAGGCCGAGCTTATACTCTGTTACTACGGGAAGGCTCGGCGCCTCACCGTAGGTTTAAAGTATGCTCGAGGTCACTACACCGGATACGGTCAGGGCTACCAGGGCTGTTACATGGAAACGTTGCACCACTCCCCCATCACCCATCAAATAGTGTAGGCCGACAGCTCGAATATAGCATCCCATACCACCATAATCGGCTCACGAGTTTGATTGCTCACTGGTCACTACGGGGAGGCAGGGCTGCCAAGGCTGTTACACGGAATCGTTGCACCACTCCCCCATCACCCATCGCCCCAGCGTAGGCCAACAGCTCGACCACAGTGTCCCATAGCACCATGCCCGGCTCATGAGTCTTAGCGAATCGAGGTACCATGGTTAAAAGGAATTTCACTGGTAAGTTTGGTACCCTAGGTTCAAGCAGTAGCAACCAAACATGGTGAACATACATTAGACACATCGGGTTACTTGACGAGCCTGACTAGCTCGAGCGCACAATCAATTAGACGACATGAAGTGCATAAGCACTTCACGTGGCCTAACCACTGTCGCCAACTGACGTACGACTCGGGTTCGTCAAACACATCCCACGTGGCGACATGAACCTCAGCCACGATCTCAAATCTGGTACCGACTGTCTAGACTATAGACATAGTCCCAAACTCAATCAATTCTCATCCATAGCATGTGGAGTAAAGCATGATGAACAAAGTAATTCAAGCATGCTAGTAGGCATGTTATAAAGCATGATATAAAGCATGTTATGAAGCACTATATAAATAGCAATACAAACACATATATCTCATAAGTAAGTGGTTAAAGTGAACAACTACTTAGAGGAAATCATACATGTCTCTAAGGTAGTTGAGAATTCCATCTCAACACCTACCTAAGGCACCAACATCCAAACACTTACTCACACAAGCATTTTCACAAACACTTAACATACACTATTTCAACATACTTAGTGTATGTTAGCAAACATGTATTAGGGCGAGTCCTTTCGCCAAGCAAGTATTTTACACACATAATATATTTATACAACAAATAATCATGGCAAACACATCTCTAAAATATATATGTATACAGTACTTTCTACAATACAGTATTTCTACATACATAGTGTATATTATAAAACATGTATTTGGGCGAATCCATTCGCCAAATAAGTATTTTATCCATATATCGTATATTCATACAACAATTAATCATGTCAAACATGTTTCCAAAAAATATACATATACGGTATTTTCTACGAATACCTAGAATATGTAAAATTCGATAATCTACATCTTTAATCGAAACAGGAAACAGAAAGCACTTTGTACATGTGCAATTGCATGCAGATCATGAATCTATCATTATCTGACATTGAAAGCGTTGAAAACCATAACCTATACACCTAAAGTCTGCACCTTTTATTATAGAATCGAAACGGAGTCGATAGAATTGCTAAGCTTCTGTATACAACAGTTTGGCAACCTATAGAATGAAATAGGTTAGCTATTTCATAACCTACAACTATCAACACCCCAAATAAGATTAGGGTTTGGGTTTCTTACCTAGAAACGGAGCTGGAATCACCGGGAAAGTGATTAGAACGGAGTGGTGAAGCTCGTGGAGCGGCAGGGAAGCATGGCAGGAAGAAGCTCGCACTTCTCTCTCACTTTCTCTCTCTTTCCCTAGGGTTTTTCTCAAATTCAGATGACTGAAATGGGAGAGGGTTTAAGGTCCTTATATAGCCTAAAACTTTACTGAAATAGACCTAAGGTCAAGGTATACTTATGTTATAACCAAAGTGACCCAGTTTCAGCTCAACGGAGGACTTCTGGCGGCCCCCCTTGAGCCAAAGGTCGGACTTAAGCTCACTGACATTGGATCTATGTCTAGTTAAGTTTTCGTTTCAGTCAGATTTCCAGATCACGCGTGGCGGACCAGTTTCAGTTCGACGGTCAGTGGGTCTCGATCGGAGATTTCGAGTACATGTAAATGTGTATGAAAATTTTCCTGATCCGAGGGTGTAATTTGATCAGATTCTGACGGTCTGGTTGCTTAATACTGATCCGCAAGCGAGGAGTCTCAGATTACTATTCAAGATATTTAATTTGTAAAGAAACAAGTGTTTTCACACTCACTCGCTCCGGACTCAAGCGAACAGCCGTGGGACACTATCTGGATTTGATTTCCGAGATGATTGTCAAGCCCAGCGAGGTGGTCCTAAGTCCTTAACCTCGTATTATTTGGACTCCCGATGTGCGGTCCAGATCTGATACGGAATTTCAAAGTGCTCCCGAGAGAAGCCGGGTAATGAGATTGATCCTAGATTTTAGGGTAACCTAACGTCAATGACTCTACAAGTTTTGGGTCTTGCAGATCGTATTTAAAGTGATTCAAACGGATTTCGTAGCTAATCTAGTTTAGCACTTAGTTACTTTGTCTCATTTCTAAAGGATTTAATCCTAAGTGATTTCTGTCTGAGGTGGTACTTAGTCCTTTGCAGTTTGTATATAAAGTGATCCAAGTTAAACTACTTGGCTAGTTTAAGATAGTGTCTAGGGTGAAAGTACTTAGGAAAATTGAAAGAACAAGGTGGTGAAGGGTGGGATTTGTGAAGGAAATGGGTTCAAAGGCGATTGTAGACTTTGGGATTGAGTTTTGACAGGTTAATAAGGAGTTAGGATCGACCCATTGCCTAAGGACGTCTAATCCCAGGTTGGCAAAAATTTGTGCTGTTACAATCTACCCCCCTTAAAATAAAATTTCGTCCCCGAAATTGGCTAAGGGTAATAAAGAAAGATTTAATTATTTCTTTTGCCTAAGTTGTATTGATTTTGAGTTTCTACGCGTGGTATGTTCATTTTAGTCTACCCCCCTTAAAATTTTGGTTTCACCCTCAAGGCTCAAGAGCTATGTCCTGATCCGTATGTCGGAACAAGGTGTAATTTATAACCTATCCTTGGCATGAAATGGAAAATACATTGGTCTGCCTTTCATTGACGATGTGTACTATGGCATTGATACCTATGATCATAGAAAGCTAAAGATGATGGGTATTGTGGTTGATTTCAGGGGCAGGTGTGAGTTTGAGGCAAGATGCTTAATTCTACCAAGGAGTTTTGTCACGGTCTAGACTTATCCTATTGAATCATGTCTAACTTAACAGGCAGGTTATCTTACTACGTTCATATGCACAATATGTATGCCAACATGGCATGTAATTTGGGACCTAATTCCTAACTATTTGTTGCCCATTTGGGTAATTCCTTGGGCCTAAAAGACAAAGTCGCTATCGGTTATATACTCCTAATACTTTGCAAAGACGAAGTTATAAACTTTTGGTTGCACGTGGTTCGGCCAACACGGAAGAAAGTTGCATAGTGGGTCTGAGCCGGATACATAAATCTTCTACCTCATGAGGATAGAAAATGTATCGTATCAATTCTTAATCCTAGTTGATCCCGACCTTCTGCTTAATCAGAGCATAGAGTTCATTGGTCACAACTAGGATTGAGAATTCGATTCAAACCGCGAATACCTCGCTTATATGTAGTTTCTCTGTTCCGTGTTCCCGATTGTACTAAGTCCTTCAGAGGGGTCGACTCTAAGGGGTATATAGATTTGACCTATCATTAAATCCAAGGGATATAGAAGTTTCCTCTAGGTATAATCCAAAGTCTATTCTTATACACTAGCTGAGTTCAGATCATTTCTAATACAAGAAATTATTTATCGTGTAGGGTCAAACGTTGTCTAAGTGGAATTGATTTGTCTATACTTGACGCTCGAGCATTTCACACATGCTCACACCAACTAAGAGGGTCCTAGGGTTCACATTATTAACTTGTTGGATTTCCTACACGGTCAGGTCTGTTGAAATCTAGGAGCACCGCTCTAGGTCCAAACTCCAAGGATCTATTTGGCCAGTGGTCTTAAGTTGTACTAAATGGGACTGCAATACTAACCCTACCTCAAGATTGGGAATGACATGTTTGGTAGGAGGGTGGGCGGGGATTAAAATTAATGATATAAGCTTTGAAAAATGAGCCTTGTGTTGGAAAAGGGTGAGATGGGATTTCCAAATCCCAGGACAATGAATTTCTAAGTGAAATTTGAAAGGAAATCTCAGAATTTACTTTTAATTGCGTACATTCTAAACATGGTATTGGAAAACATGGGATATACCCAATCCAAGGACAATACCTAACACATACATTTATTATTACTTATACAATTCTATCCACCTAACTCACCTAATGCAGTTTGGCCGAACGGGCCCTAAAGGGAGAAAGGGGTTGGAGTTTTGGTTCTCCATAGATTTGGTTCTCATTAGGGGTTGTAGAGGCCTAACTACCAAGGAGTAAAGAAAGGTAAATGAAGAAAATGGATGGGTTAGAGGGTTTGCCCAATTTCGAGCTTCAAACGGGGGGGTGTAGGATCTCCAATGAGAGAAAACGAAAAGGGTATAGGGTAGATGTTGTTATGAACGATGGAGGTGAATGGGTTGTGATAGAAAATGATGGAATGGCTGATTGGAGGGGCAATTTTTACCAAAAATCAGAAGTTTGAAAGAGAAAAGAGAGCTTGGAGGGTCACTTTGTAAAGGAAGTACTAGTTTGGGGAGGTTTTAAGCCACGACCCCTATACCAGGGGGTTCCCCTAGCCCCCAAACACTATCGGCCCGGACGGTCGGCCCGGCCCAGCTAAAAAACCGGCGAGGCCTCGCCGACTTGGCGAGGGCCTCGCCGAAAAATTTTAGATTTTTCAAAAGGCGGCCCCATGGTCGTGTTACTCCAGTCCCCTAGGCCCTAAAAAAGTATAGGGCCCACCCTGGTTCCCTCCGAAAGTGCTCTGTTTGGCCCCTGACTCCATTTTGCTTAATTTCGAGTAGTTTCGGGACAATCGGACATATCTTACAATCCGGAATGAGTTATCTGATGTAAAATATATGAATTTGGGGTAGAACGAGCTAATAAAGCCAACCAACCCTGCTATGCCCTGTTGCGCAGCCTAAAATTGTGGAAAAAACCCCTCTGATTGACGGTCGTTTCCCTGTTTTAATTTCGTTTTACTAAAAATAGTAGTTTTAGTTTAATTTCTCTTCATCCGTTGGGCTTTAGGAGTTACGCCCATTGTGAAAAGAGCTTAGAATAATTAGGAGAATGGTTTGGTGAAGTCAAATAGGACACTTACTAATATTTTTTTTTTGGCCGAAAATCCTGCGCACTAGTAGACATCACAACCTTATAGTAAGTTGCGAATTCTACGAGTCTTAGTTGTAGTTTGGTTCTAATTTCTTTCCCATTACTTAGTATTCCTACTTAAAGGGCTGTGAACTCGTTTTCAGTCATTCATTAATCAATTTCAAATGTATTAGAATTTATTTCTATCTTCTGCTTTCTTCCTCAAGAATTCGAGAAGTCTCTGTGAGGAGTCCAGAGAAGCTCCGAGGATTCGGAATAGTTAACATCATCACTCTTATTACAGATTTTCAACGGTTGGGGTGAGGTGGATTGTAATCTAAAATTATCTATAGACGGCCTAGGAATATTTTAAGGTCAACCCGTGCGACCATGGTTGAATACAGACTTGATTTCGGCGTTCGTTTTCAGCGAACTAGCCGTTGGACGGAACAGGGATGCCTAAGACTGTTTCTACATTCCGTCGCTCCTTCCTAAGTCAGAGTGCGTCAGTGTGCATCATGTGACCATAACCCAGGTCCGGTTTAATCCAAATCATGCTCTAATACCAACTGTAACATCCCAAAAATCGGGGGTCGAGCATAACTCAACTCCCGAGTTCCAGAACATCACTTATGCAACAAAATGAATGATGATTGAATGTTGACTGTATTTGTGCATTGAACATGAGTGAGATTAAGCCAAAACAGCATATCATACTCCAGAGATAGTTAAATTGTAAGCGGAAGACTGTGATAGATAAATAACATATAAAAACTATGGTGAGTCTCCAGAGTGTGATGATGTTAGCGGGTTAATTAATTACAGTACAATTCTAAAATATACCGAATGTGAGGAAGTGTAATGTCTTCTATCCCAGATACCATAGCCCCGTCAATACAATACCAGGTCTTCATAGACCTGCCAGAGAGATACAGATAGGAGAACTCATCATCATAGAAGTAGTCCGGCTCTGCTTCATAAGCATCGCCATCACGTGAAACTCAACAAATCTAGTTGGTGTGTATAACACCGTCCCGTAACGTGGGAGTGAGTGATCAACTCAATGGAAGAGTAAAGCATAGGTTAACATGTTATCAACTCAGTCAAACAGTAATGATAAAGCAGTACAATCAAACAATTCTAACTACTCTTATTAATGCAAGTATGAATGCAGTCATGACGTATGCCCTCACCGACATACTCCCTCATGCGACACCCTCTTCGTTCGCGGCATGCTTTCATCCCTTAGTGCTCCACATCTTCCAGGCACATGCAATGCATGATGAGCATGATTACCGAGTTGTTATTATTCCATTTCAAACAGCAGGATTGGGAAAATAAGGTACCTCCCTTGTATCATTCCCAAACATGATCCATTCTAGGGTCGTCAGTCCTAGACAATCTCATACGATGGTGTGTTTCTAGGTCACTGCAAGGGATGTCAGGGCTGTTACAGGGAATCGTTGCACCACTCCCCCATCACCTTATCAATATAGGCCTAGTTGATACTCTGTTACTACGGGAAGGCTCGACGCCTTACCGTAGGTTTAAAGTATGCTCGAGATCACTACACCGGATATGGTCAGGGCTGCCAGGACTGTTACACGGAATCGTTACACCACTCCCCCATCACCCATCAAGTAGTGTAGGCTGACAGCTCGAATATAGTGTCCCATACCACCATAATCGGCTCACAAGTTTGATTGCTCACTGGTCACTACGGGGAGGCAGGGCTGCCAAGGCTGTTACACGGAATCGTTGCACCACTCCCCCATCACCCATCACCCCAGCGTAGGCCGACAGCTCGACCACAGTGTCCCATACCACCATGCTCGGCTCATGAGTTTTAGCAGATCGAGGTACCTTGGTTAAAAGGGATTTCACTGGTAAGTTTGGTACCCTAGGTTCAAGCAGTAGCAACCAAACATGGTGAACATACATTAGACACATCGGGTTACTTGACGAGCCTGACTAGCTCGAGCGCACAATCAATTAGATGACATGAAGTGCATAAGCACTTCGCGTGGCCTAACCACTGTCGCCAACTGACGTACGACTCGGGTTCGTCAAACACATCCCACGTGGCGATATGAACCTCAGCCACGATCTCAAATCTGGTACCGATTGTCTGGACTATAGACATAGTCCCAAACTCAATCAATTCTCATCCATAGCATGTGGAGTAAAGCATGATAAACAAAGTAATTCAAGCATGCTAGTAAGCATGTTATAAAGTATGATATAAAGCATGTTATGAAGCACTATATAAATAGGAATACAAACACATATATCTCATAAGTAAATGGTTAAAGTGAACAACCACTTGGAGGAAATCATACATGTCTCTAAGGTAGTTGAGAATTCCATCTCAACACCTACCTAAGGCACCAACATCCAAACACTTACTCACACAAGCATTTTCACAAACACTTAACATACACTATTTCAACATACTTAGTGTATGTTAGCAAACATGTATTAGGGCGAGTCCTTTCGCCAAGCAAGTATTTTACGCACATATAATATATTTATACAACAAATAATCATGGCAAACACATCTCTAAAATATATATGTATACAGTACTTTCTACAATACAGTATTTCTACATACATAGTGTATATTAGTAAAACATGTATTTGGGCGAATCCATTCACCAAATATGTATTTTATCCATATATCGTATATTCATACAACAATTAATCATGTCAAACACGTTTCCAAAAAATATACGTATACGGTATTTTCTACGAATATCTAGAATATGTAAAATTCCATAATCAACATCTTTAATCGAAACAGGAAACAGAAAGCACTTTGTACATGTTCAATTGCATGTAGATCATGAATCTATCATTATCTGACATTGAAAGTGTTGAAAACCATAACCTATACACCTAAAGTCCACACCTTTTATTATAGAATCGAAACGGAGTCGATAGAATTGTTAAGCTTCTGTATACAACAGTTTGGCAACCTATAGAATGAAATAGGTTAGCTATTTCATAACTTACAACTATCAACACCCCAAATCAGATTAGGGTTTGGGTTTCTTACCTAGAAATGGAGCTGGAATCGCCGGGAAAGTGATTAGAACGGAGTGGTGAAGCTCATGGAGCGGCAGGGAAGCATGGTAGGAAGAAGCTCCCACTTCTCTCTCACTTTCTCTCTCTTTCCCTATGGTTTTTCTAAAATTCGGATGACTGAAATGGGAGAGGGTTTAAGGTCCTTATATAGCCTAAAACTTCACTGAAATAGACCTAAGGTCAAGGTATACTTATGTTATAACCAAAGTGACCCAGTTTCAGCTCAATGGAGGACTTCTGGCGGCCCCCCTTGAGCCAAAGGTCGAACTTAAGCTCACAGACATTGGATCTACGTTTAGTTAAGTTTTCATTTCAGTCGAATTTCCAGATCACGCGTGGCGGACCAGTTTCAGTTCGACGGTCAGTGAATCTCGATCGAAGATTTCGAGTACATGTAAATGTGTATGAAATTTTTCCTGATCCGAGGGTGTAATTTGATCAGATTCTGACGGTCTGGTTGCTTAATACTGATTCTTAAGCGACGAGTCTCAGATTACTATTCAAGATATTTATTTTGTAAAGAAACAAGTGTTTTCACACTCACTCGCTCCGGACTCAAGCGAACAGCCGTGGGACACTATCTGGATTTGATTTCCGAGATGGTTGTCAAGCCCAGCGAGGCAGTCCTAAGTCCTTAACCTCGTATTATTCGGACTCCCGATGTGCGGTCCAGATCTGATACGGAGTTTCAAAGTGCTCCCAAGAGAAGCCGGGTAATGAGATTGATCCTAGATTTTAGGGTAACCTAGCGTCAATGATTCTACAAGTTTTGGATCTTGCAGATCGTATTTAAAGCGATTCAAATGGATTTCGTAGCTAATCTAGTTTAGCACTTAGTTACTTTGTCTCATTTCTAAAGGATTCAATCCTAAGTGATTTCTGTCTGAGGTGGTACTTAGTCCTTTGCAGTTTGTATATAAAGTGATCCAAGTTATACTACTTGGCTAGTTTAAGATAGTGTCTAGGGTGAAAGTACTTAGGAAAATTGAAAGAACAAGGTGGTGAAGGGTGGGATTTGTGAAGGAAATGGGTTCAAAGGCGATTGTAGACTTTGAGATTGAGTTCTGACAGGTTAATAAGGAGTTAGGATCGACCCATTGCCTAAGGACGTTTAATCCCAGGTTGGCAAAAATCCAGGTTGTTACATCATCAGCCGAGTCTGACTCAAGGTCTTCAAATATATCATCCATATTTATGTCTGTAGGAAGATCACCAGCTTCATCTGTATTCCCAGCTTCAGCACCACTGCTACCAACATCCACTTGGCCATGAGGCAATTCTAAATTCATCTTGTTAATATTGGAATTATTAAAAGGGAGATGATGGATGGGTTTCTCTCTAACAGGCATAACCACGAGCATATGATTGGCTAACATAGTTATCAGATAACCAGAGGGAATATCCGTATGACCTGAATGGAGACAAAACTGAATAATGGATTGACAAATTAATGAAGGCAGACAGATTTTTGCACCAGAGATGACGGAATGCAAAACACGAACTATGAATGTAGTGAGTTCGGTTTTATTACCAGAACGCGGATATAGATTTGAGATGAAAATCCTGTGAAGCACTCTGTGTCTGGGTAACAAATACCTTAAAGGAAGTGCATTACCTTTATGAGTCCAGTGAACATCCAAATTACATAAATCCTTAGTAAGCATTTGTCTTTCAGATTCTGAGATTTTATCAGATAATATATGAATCGGAATGCCCTCATCATTGATAGGGATTTCCATAAGGTGAGCTATCAAATGGTGATCCACAGTAAATAAGCCTTCTTGAGTATCAATTTTAAAAGTTAAATTCTCAAGAGAAAAATCACAGATACATGCAACCATGGATTGGGCAATGGATTGGTATGCAGCTCCACCCTAATGTAAGATGTTATCCCATCCCACAGATTGCAACAGATGAAGGATACCAAATGAAGTAATGTGATTAACATTAACAGGATGCTCAACTATAACATTGCTCATACGCAAATCCTGAGCATCTGATGGATCATTTTTGGGAGATCGAAGATGACGTTGCGTAATAGATGCTGATCGAGATGAAGAGGGACCACGGGTAGTTTTCTTTTTACCCCTAGCATCCATTTTCAAAGGAAGAATTAAGGAAACTATAAGATTCAAGAAAGAAGAAGAGGGGTTTTGATAGAACAAATTTTTAAGAGAAAACCCCAAACTTGTAATGAAAGAGCAAATAGATTCTACAAGAGTGAAATTTGAAGCACCAATAACAAGAATCTACAAGAAAATAGCAAAAGAACCACTAACCTTGAAGTATCATGAAGGTGAGTTCGACCGGTGGAGGCTAGGCTTGTTGGTGAGACAAAAGGAAATGAAGAAGAAGAGCAAAAACCCCAAAATAAAGTGAATTCATGAGTTTCACGACCGGTCGTGGATGTGCTCGACCGGTCGAAGCAAGACCGGTCGTGTACACTCACGACTAGTCGAGTACCGACCAAAATTTGTAATTTTTCAAATGATTTCAAAATTTAAGCAAATAAGCCATCAAATATATGTACATTATGATACACTAAAGCATGCAAATTCAATTTAAATTGCATATACCGAGATCAAACTTTAATTTATTAAACCGGCTTTTATCGAACGGTTTAGTGAAAATGTCCGCAAGTTGAATCTCGGTTGGAATGTATTCCAAAGATATTAATTTTTCTTCCACTAATTCACAAATGAAATGAAATCTAATGTCAATATGCTTAGTACGTGAATGCTGAACTGGATTTTTTGAGATATTTATTGCACTGGAATTATCACAATACAAAATCATAGAATCCTGTGTAATTCCATAATCGCTTAACATGCGTTTCATCCAAACAACCTGAGTACATGCATTTCCATCTACAATCTATTTAGCCTCAGCTGTTGATAGCGATATAGAACTTTGCTTCTTGCTAAAACAAGAAACAAGACAATTTCCAATGTAGAAACAACCACCACTGGTTGAGTTCCTATCATCAATGTTTCCAGCCCAGTCAGCATCTGAGTACCTGGCTAATTAAACACTAGTCTCATGAGGATACCAGAGACCCAGTTTAGCAGAATTGTGACATATCGCATAATCCGCTTAACAACAGTTAAGTGAGATTCTTTAGGATTTGACTGATAACGAGAACAAATACCAACACTTAAAGTGATATCTGGTCTACTTGCAGTCAAGTAAAGCAAACTACCAATCAAACTATTATACAATTTATGATCCACATCTTTACCTGTAGAGTCTTTTGAGAGTCTCAAAGTTGTACTCATAAGAGTATCAAAATTTTTACCATTCTCAAATCCAAACTTCTTAATTAAGTTCAGAGCATATTTGATTTGAGAGATAAAAATTCCATCAGGTTGTTGTTTCACTTGCAACCCTAAGAAATAATTTAATTCCCTAACCATGCTCATTTCGAACTTAGATTTCATTAAATCTGAAAACTCAACAGTCATGTTAGTACAGGTTGATCCATAAATAATATCATCAACATATATTTGAACCATTAGAATATCATCGTTATGTTTCTTAACAAAGAGCGTCTTATCAACACTTCCCATCTGAAAATTATGACTCAGTAAAAACTTAGTCAGTTTTTCGTAACATGCTCTGGGAGCTTGTTTCAGACCATAGAGAGCCTTTTTAAGACGATACATATGATCAGTAAACTTATGGTCTTCAAACCCTGTAGGTTATTCAACATATACCTCTTCATGTAAATCACCATTCAAAAAGGCACTCTTTACATCCATTTGGTAAATTTTAATTTTCCTAAAGCAAGTAATGGAAATAAAATGTCTGATTGATTCAAAACGAGCTACAGGGGCAAAGGTTTCATCATAGTCAATACCTTCAATTTGTGTGTACCCCTGTACAACTAGCCTTGCTTTATTTCAAATAATATTTCCAAGTTCATCAGACTTGTTTTTGAAAATCCATTTTGTTCCAATAATATGTTTATCTTTAGGTCTAGGAACAAGGTACCAGATATCATTTCTGACAAACTGATTAAGTTCTTCCTACATCGCAACTGTCTAGTTTTCATCAGAAAGTGTTTCTTTCACGTTAACCGGTTCTATTTGGGATGTAAAGCATACATAGTTACATATGTCCTCTAATTTTCTACGAGTGCGCACACCAGTGAGAGGGTTTCCAAGTATTTGAGAAGTTGGATGATCTTTAACAGTCCTTAATTCAGAATTAGTTTCACTTGATGAAGTTTCTGGTTTTTCAAGTATAAGAACTTCATCATTATCCGAACTAGGGGCAGGTGTATTCAAATGATCGTCAATTACAATATTTATTGACTCTTGAATCACACCGGTCCTGTTGTTCAGAACACGATATGCACGACTGTTTAAAGAATATCCTAAAAAGATCCCTTCATCACTTTTAGTGTCGAACTTTCCCAAATTTTCACGGTCACACAAAATATAGCACTTGCTGCCAAAAACTTGAAAGTATTTGATAGAAGGTTTTTTCTCAAACCACATTTCATAAGCCGTTTTATTATTAGATTTACAAATATAAATACGGTTAATAATGTAGCAGGCGGTATTCACTGCTTCAGCCCAAAGATTTCTAGGAAGCTTCATGTTATTTAACATAACATTTTTCATTTCTTGAAGCACTCTATTTTTCCTCTCAACAATTCCATTTGGTTGAGGAGTCTTAGGTGCAGAGAATTCATGCGATATTCCCTGATCACTACAGAATTTCTCAAAACTACCATTTTCAAACTCGGATCCATGATCACTACGGATCTTACTAACTTGAGAACATTTTTCAGTTTGGATCCGTTTTATAATTTTTTTCACTTCATCAAGGGTTTCTAATTTGTCCCTCAAGATTGAAACCCAAGTGTATCTTGTATAATCATTTACGATAACCAAGATGTATTTTTTGCCACCTCGATTTTCCGTTCTCGTTGGTCCTATAAGATCCATGTGGAGAAGCTCGAGTGGTCTTGTGTAACGCCCTGGAATTCGGGGGTCGAGTATGAACTCAACTCCCGAGTTCCAACGCATCACTTATGCAACATACACAATGATGGTTAAATGTTGTCTGAGTTAGAGCAATAAACATGAATGAGATTATACCAAAACAATAATTCATACTCCAGTTCAATTGTATAAAGGCAAGCGGAAGACTGAAATTGTATATTTAAAGTATACAAAGAATAAAATTTTTATGAACACCTGAGTATAAACACTAACTGAGTATCCATATACATATACTGTTTCTGAATCAAAATCAAAATACAATCTAAAAGATGAGTCCTGAAGTCCCCGCGATGCAGTCGGCCTAGGCATAGCCGTCAGAGTACTGCATAAATGAGAACTCATCCTGGTCCTCGTCGAAATCGGGCTCCGGCTCCTAAACCATCGCGCCGTCTATACCTATGACAGAGTCTGGTTGGTGTTGCAAACACTGTCCCGTAACGTGGGAGTGAGTAGCTAACTCAGTGGAACAATAAGGCATAGGTTAACATGTTATCAACTTAATCAAGCAGTAATGATAAAGCAGTACAATCAAACAAGTTTAACTACTCTTGTTAAATGCAAGTATGAAATGTCATGATGAATTTTATGCCCTTGCCAAACCACCCTCATGCGACATCATCTTACGTTCGCGAATGCATAACTCCCTCAGTGCTCCACATCTACTAGGCACATGCGGTGCAATGATGAGCATGATTACCGAGTTGTTATTAGTCCATTTCAAACAGCAATATCGAGAAACTAAGGTACCTCCCTTGTATCATTCCCAAACATGATCCATTCTAGGGTCGTCAATCCTAGTAAATCTCATACGATACTATGGTTTGAGAGGCCTAGCGAAGGCATCACAAAGGGCTCGTCACCCGTCAGCTTGGATACAGATCTCACCGTATGCAGCTCAATTGTTGACCGTCAGCTCGAGTACAGGTCTCACCGTACTCGGCTCAATCACTAGCCGTTAGCTCGAATACAGGTCTCACCGTACTCGGCTCAACTCATACTCTAGTTGCTGTGAAAGACTCGTCGCCAATCAGAGACCTTGGAGTATAGTCCAAGATACTACAGAGGACTCGTCACTCGTCAGCACGAGTACAGGTCTCACCGTACTCGGCTCTTGCCGTAAGTATCAACAGCTCGAATATAGTGTCCCATACCACCGTATTCGGCTCACGAGTTTGGGTTGCTCAATGGTCACTACGGGGAGGCACATGGCCCCAGCATAGGCCGACAGCTCGGCCACGGTGTCCCATACCACCATGTCCGGCTCATGAGTCTTAGCGGATCGAGGTACCATGGTTAACGGGATTGCCACTGGTAAGTTTGGTACCCTAGGTTCAAACAGTAATGACCAAACATGGTGAACACACTTTCGACATATCAGGTTAATTGACGAGCCTGACTATCTCGAGCGCACAACGAGTTGGGCGATATGAAGCGCAAAAGCACTCCGTGTGGCCAACCACTATCGCCAACCGAAGTACGACTCGGGTTCATCAGACACATCCCTTGTGGCGACAATGAATCTCAGCCACAATCTCAAGTCTGGTACCGAATGTTTGGACTATAGACATAGTCCCAAACTCAAACAGTTCTCATCAATAGCATGTGGAGTTAAGCATGATAAACAAAGTAATATAAACATGCTAGGAGGCATGTCACAAAGCATGTTATAAAGCATGTTATAAAGCATGTTGTAAAGCATGTAATAGAGCACTATACAGATAGGGATACAAACACATATACATCGTATGTGAGTGGTTGAAGTAAACAACCACATGGAGGGAATCCTACATGTCTCTAAGGTAGTCACGAATTCCATCTCAGCACCAACCTATGGTGCTAACATCAAAGCATTTACTCTCACAAGCATTTACACAAACACTTGGAGTACACTATTCCAACATACATGACGTATGTTAGTAAAATACGTATTAGGGCTATCCTTTCGCCAAGCGGGTATTTTATCCATGTATATCATAATCATACAGCAAATAATCATGACAATTACATTTCCAAAATTCACACATATACGGTAGTTCTAGTATATACAATTTCAACATATGTAGTATTTACAAGGGAACTTGTAATACGGCGATTCCTTTTGCCAAGCAATTAATTTATACGTACATAATATATTTATACAACAATTAATCATGACAAACACATCGCTAAAATATACACGTATACGGTCTTCTTACAATACCGTATATCTACATACATGATGTATATTAATAAACATGTATTTAGGCGAACCCTTTCGCCAAATGAGTATTTTATCCATACATCATATACCCAAATGACAAATAAACATGTCAAATACATTTTCATAAAAAATACGTATACGGTATTTCATACGAATACCTAGAGTATGTGAAATTCCAAATTCTACAATTCTAATCGAAATAGAAAACGAAAAGCACTTTGTACATGTGCAATTGCATGCAGATCATGAATCTATCATTAACTGACATTGAAAGCGTTGAGAACCGCAACTTATACACCTAAAGTCCTCACCTTTCACCTTAGAATCTCAACGAATCAGCAAGGTTGGATGAGCTTCCGTATTCGGGAGTTTTCTAGCCTAAGGAGTGAAATCGGTTAGCTATTTCACAACCTAAAGCCTATACACTTCAAATCAGACCTAGGGTTAGGGTTTCTCACCTTAAAATGGAGTTGATATCACCGGGAAAGCGCCTGAAAAGAGGCGGTGCAGGCCGTACGATGATTGAAAGCAGTAGGAGGAAGGTGCTCCCACAAATCCCAAGTCTTCTCTCTCCTTTCTCTCTCTCTCACTAGGGTTTTATCCCAAATTCGGATGGCTGTGAGAGGGGCTATTCTAAGGCCCTTTTATAGCCTAAAACCTTCCCAAAATAGACTCAGATTCAAGGGTTACTGCTATTATAAGCATTTCGGCGATATTCCAGCTTAAAAGAGTGTTTCTGGTGGCCCCCCTTGAGCCAAACATCAGACTTAAGCTCACCACTCATGGATCCACGTGGGATTATGTTTTCAACTCGATCGGATTCCCAGATCACATGTGGCGGACCAGCTTCAGTTCAACGGTCAGTGGGCCACGATTCGAAATTCCAAGTACATGTAAATGTTCCTGAAATTTTTCCTGATCCGAGGGTATAATTTGGTCTGATTCTGACGGTCTGGTTGCTTAATACTGATCCGCAACCGAATGGTGCCAGATCACTATTCCAGATATTTATTTTGTAAAGGAAAGAGTGATTTTCACACTCCCTCACTCCGGACTCAAGCGAAGAGCCGTGGGACATCGACTGGACCTGATTTCTGAGGTAGTTGTTAAGCCCAGTGAGGCGGTCCCAATTCCTTAACTTCATTTGAATCAGACTTTCGATGCGCGGTCTAGACCTAATACGAAGTTTCATTTCATTCCCGAGAGCAGTCGGGAAATGAGTTTGATCCTAAACTTTAGGGTAACCTAGAGTCAATGATTTGGCAAGTTTCGGGTCTTGCAGATCGTATTTAAAGCTATCCCAACGGATTTCATGGCCAATCGAGTTTTGCACTTAGTTAACTTTGTTAAATTTCCATAGGATTTAATCCTAATTGATCTCTGGTCGAGGTGGTACTCGAGCCAAAGTATGAAAATTTACGGGTCGTTACATCTTGTGGTGGTATTGGAGTTCACCTTTCTGTGAGAGCTCCTAGTTTGTTTACCATACTGGCATTCACCACAAATCTTATGTACTTTTTGCATCTTAGGTAGACCTCTAATTAGTTCTCCTTTGCTCAATCTGTATAAATTTCGGTAGTGTACATGTCCAAGGTGTTTATGCCATAATTTTGTCTCATTGGTATGGACCATGTAGCACATTTGGTTAGATGAGCTACCATCGCTTACTATATAGCAGTTTTCAGAAGTTTTGTGACCAGTTAATATTACATAACCCTTTTTGTTTATAATTTCACAACCTTAATTAGAAAATTTAACACTATAGTTGTTATCGTATATTTGAGATATGCTTAACAAGTTGTGTTTTAAACCCTCAACATATAAAACATCTTTAAATAAGGGAAGGTTATAGAGTTGAACTGTACCTTTGCCAATTATCTTGCAGTTGCTACCATCACCAAATGTGACTGACCCATCAGTCATATCTTTAAGATCGGTGAATAGAGCCTTGTCGCCTGTCATATGTTTAGAGCATCCACTATCTAGGTACCATTTTGAATGGCTTGAAGCTTTGAAAGTAGTTTGAGCAACAAAACAGGCAACCTTAGGAACCCATTTCAGAACTGTTTTGGGTTTAGGAGTATAGTTGATCTTCTTTTGTTTATAGTTGTAAGAGTGACCTACTGAGTTAGATTTTAAGAGCTCCTTTAGTAAATCAATTATCTTTTCAGCTAGTGGGTTTCTGATCTAATTTTTAAAATTTATATAGCTGCTTTTAGGTTTTTGAAAAGTTTTTGTATTTTTAGAAAAAACTTGACTAGTACCTTTTCCTTTTGAGTTAGAAGTCTCTCCTTTCACAAAGTTGGGAGGAGTATTCTTCTGTTTAGAAGATGTATTTTTATCATAGCCCAACCCGGATCGATCACCACATTTTCTTGATCTGGATAATAATTTTTCTAATTTTGGATCACCTTGGGCATATCTCCATGTGTCCTTCAAACTCAGAAGAGAAGATACTTCATTTTTAAGTTTCTCATTTTCATATTTCAAATCTTCAATCAGGGAGGTTTTGAATTCCAAATCACGCTTTGATTTGTCAAAACAATCTGAAATTTGGGATTTTTTCTAAAACAAGAGTTTCAAAACATTCTTTGAGTTTAAAAAACTTTTCTTTTTGAAGTTTAAGTTTGATAGCAATTTTACAACTTTCTTTATGTAAGGCATTATAAGCATCTTAAAGATCTTCTTCATTTTCATGATCACTATCCAAATTTTCTTCACTTGTTGAATTATCGTGATCTAAAAAAGTAAACTTGGCTAGAGTCATAAGGGCTTTAACTTCACTGCCCGACTCGGTTTCAGAATTTTCTGATTCAGAAGATGCATCAGAATCAGACGATTCATCCCAAGTATCCAACATACCCTTCCTTCTGGGTTTGTCCTTTTTAGGACATTTGTTTGCTAAATACCCATATTCTTGGCAGTTGTAATATTGACTATCTTTCAAAGACTTCCAAGTTTTGGACTTAGGTTTAGATCATTTCTTTTCATTTGCCTTTTGAAAGTCGACCCTTTTCTTGCTTTTGAAAATTTTATAAAACTTTTTCGCCAAAAGAGCCATATCATCTTCAGAATTTTCTAAATCTGAGTTTTCTTAAGAAATACCTTTAGATGATTTCAAAGCTATAGATTTACCTTTAGGAGCTTTAAAATTTAATTCATAGGTTTGTAAAGAACCAACTAGTTCTTCTACCCTCATATTATCCGTATTACGAAGTTCCTGGATCGCGTTTACTTTAGAATTGAACCGTTCAGGAAGTGAGCGTAGTATCTTTGCACACACTTTACTTTCTGGATTTTTATCACTAAGACCCCACATTGAGTTTACAATGTCATTTAGTCTAGTGTAAAAGTCCATAACCATTTCATTTTCCTCCATATGAATTTCTTCAAATTTGGTTGTGAGGAGTTGGACTTTAGACTTTTTGACAATTGATGTACCCTCATGTGTCATTTCTAGTATATCCCAGGCTTACTTTACAGTATCACAGGATATAATTCTTTTGAACTCATCTGGTGATAGTGCACAAGTGATTGCATTTAGTGCTTTAGCATTGGCACTATACTCACTTTTCTAAAGGGTAGTCCATAAATAATAAGCAGGTACAGACACAGTTTTTAAACCGTCGAATTCAGTTACTTCAATGGTAGGAGGGTTCCATTCGGTCACTGTGGCTCACCACACACTCTCATCCATTGATTTGAGGAAGATCATTATTCTGGCTTTCCAATAGGCATAGTTGGAGCCATCAAATGGTGGAGGCCTAGTGAGTGAAAGGCTATCAAAATTTGACATCTTTTTATATAGCTTAGATCGTTAGCTCAGGAAATAAATCCAAATAAAAAGTAAAAAGAACGAGCTATTAGGCTTTGACACCACTTGAAAAGGCCAAGCTATATGTCCTAGAGGGGGGGGGGGGGGGTGAATAGGACTATGCCAAATTAAAATAAAATCAGCGGAATAAAATAAATCAATAGCCTTACAATTATAAATCAATTCACAATGCTGAAATCAAATCACCTTAATAAATAAGTATTGGGAGATTGATACAAATTCAGTTATAAGGACAACCTTACACCATAATAAACAAGCGCTTATGGTAGGACAACCTTATTTCTAGAACGTCTTTTGGATCAAGAACTTAATTTTAATAAAAATAATGAATAGAAAAGAATTGAAATTAAATGCAGAAATATAGATCTAATTTATTACAACAATTCCCACACTTGCTTGAAATGTAAATTGTTACAACATTCACATCCACATGTACATTCCACACAATTGAATGATAAAAGATAGGAAAATTAAGCAAGCATTCAATCTACAAGACAAAGAGTTATAGTGGTTCGCCTGTGTGTACACCAACTATCTTTCAACAGCCACACAGAATGATACTCCACTCCTAATATCCTCACACAGGGGATATCAGCGTTCAATATCAAATAGGTTTTCATAGGTTCACCCAAAACCTTTACAATTGTGTCTTTTTCACTTGGGTTTATACAATTCAAAAACCCCTCTTTTCTGAGTTTTCTGGCTCTCCTCAGATAACCAATACAAAGAGATTTTTCTGGCTTAACCTCAAACAAAACTAAAAGAAATGAAATTTTACAGAATTGTAAAATACCTGAATTTTTCCTTTTCGTAGCTGCTCAGTAGAACCAATCGGAGTAGATGATTGAATGTCAAAGTTCAATTTCCAATACTCACTTTAATATGGTTCTAAGTTCTAATAGATTTTAGATTTTAAGCAGTTGGGCCTAGCTATATTTGATTTTGATTCTAAGAAGAAGGAATAAGGTAATTCCTCTTTTTAAATAAGATTGGAATATAAAAACAAAATCAAATTAAATAAGCTAGCAAAAAGAGAAAGCAATTATGCACAAAATATCTTAAAAACAAACACAAACTTATCTCAGAGTGGAGCCTTAAAAATATTATGAATTGAATGAAAAACTCTGAAATTCGTGTTCAATTTATAGAAGCAGAAATCGCATCTACGACTGGTCTTAGGAACCTTCGACTGGTCGTAGCTCTAATGGATATTTGAAATAAGGAGCGCGATTTTTGAAAGTCGTTCCACGACTAGTCTTAGGGAACCTACGACCGGTCGTGGGTCACCTACGACTGATCGTAGCTCTCTATGACTGGTCGTAAGACCATAAAATTGCTTGCTGGACTTTAAGTCGTAGACTTACGACTGGTCGAGATCGAGTCGAAGTCACTCCTACGACCGGTCGAAGGAACACCAGGACTGGTCATATGTGTACCAAAAAATTCTGAAAATTCTCAACAACTTAGGACTGGTCATTGAATTTCTTGGACTGGTCGAGTCAATGCCAGGACTGGTCGAATAGGGGTTGGGACTAGTCTTAGAACAGACCAAAAACCTCTTAAAGATATAATTGAGTTATGTATCCAAAATGACCTACTCTAAGGTCAACCTGATGGTTATTCAAACCTAAAACATGTCGTGTGGACATTGAACTTCAACCATTCAACGAATGTAGACATTTGAACCTTATCAAGCTTGAGATCTTGAACTTGTTATAGCTTTAATCTTAAAATCTTCATCAGCTTGAAAACTACTTCATGCGTTGCTCTTGAGTCTTGAACTTCAACATTGTAGCTTTGAACATTGATAGGATGATGAAGTACACTTTGTATTTCTTGAAGACATCCAATGTCATGAAGTGTTGATGCAGTGTCTTGAACACATATAAATCACCATACAAACACAAGACACAAATAGATGTTTTGACACATCAAAATTTGACAACCAAAGGAGCATGAGACCATAGAACTTACAGTGGCCCACTTTCCCATCCCAAGATCTTACATCCTAGCCATCCACTTATTATCTTCCACCATCAAAGAGGAGCACAAGAAGATAGGCATTCCAACGGACCGATTAGATCGAAAGGTAGGTGCTTGTTGGGCTAGACCTTTTATGTTTTTATGATGGACCAAGTGAGGCCTACCGATCAATGGTATAGATCTCACTTGGGACCCTAAAATGTGGCCGATGGCCCACCTTGATATTCATGATTATTCCATGATGCGGCCATTCTCCATGGACCCCATCATTATGTTTATTTTCTAGCTTGAAAATGGGTCATCTAGACCTTACATCTTAGTGGAGAAGGGATCTCCACCGTTGATTTTTGATTTGGTGGGTCCGCATGCAATGGGACCCACTTGATGTATGATTGGATGAGTGAAACGGAGGGCCCATAGTGTCGGGGTCCCTCCATCACGCGTGTCCCTCTTTCTCTCTTTCTCTCCCCTTCTCTTTTTATTTATTTATTTTTGTGTGTGTGATGATATGGCCATGTGGCCCGCTTGGTGGGCCCTACCATGAAGCAGGTATTGGACCCAATTCATTTGTAGGTGAGGCCCACTTTATATGTATTGTTCCACACCACCTAACCATGTGGTGGCCCACCAAAGCAGGGCCCACCTTAAACGTTCATGTATGTCAGAACGTCTAGGGGAGGACGCTGGACGTGAAAATAAATATAAGCTTGATTTCAAGCCTATTGGGTGGGCCACTTGCGTAGGCCCCACCTTGTTATATGTATTCGATCCATGCCATCCATCCCTTTCCCCTAACTATTTTAGGCGTTAGGCCAAAAAATGGAGCCAATCTGAGGTTTAGGCAGGCCATAGCATATCAAATAACGATTTTCACCATTAAAATACCCTAATATTTCCTATACGTCAAAACACCCTATATATTGGGCTTGTTTGGTTGGTATTGAGCCATGAAACACAATGGCTGGAGTGGATTCATCAGATGTGGGCCGCACATGCTGAAAACCGTAAGAAAATGCATTTAAAAAAAAAGGGTAATGCAACAGGAGCTGCTGCTGCCAGAGGTGCAGGCAGCGCCTGCGTACGTTATATGGACGGATAGAGGCCCCATGGGTCCCCTGTTGTGGACCCCACCATGATGTATATTTAATATCCACATCGTTCATCGGGTGGGCCACTCCCTGAAGTGGACCCACTCCAAAAATCAGCTTGATCTAGTACTCAGGTGGCCCACATCATTGGAAACAGTGTGATTGAGTGGCTTCCATTGAAACCCACTTTTGGGTTCACAGAAGTTTTGGATTTATATGATAGTTGTTTTTCTTCCTCATTCAGGTCTGTGTGACCTTACCAACGGTTTGGATTAAAGATAAACACTACAGTGGGCCCCACGTGGACCCACCAGTGATGTATTTGTTTCATTCACACCGTCCAGGTGGACAGTGGAACCCACCTTAAATGTACGTGTTCTATCCACCGTCCAGGCGGATGGTGGGACCCATCCGTCCAGGCCTTTGCTAGATGGCCAGTGGGCCCCACCCTTGATGTTTGTGTTATATATAAACCGCCCATTTAATTGGTGTGACGTGTGTGTGGACCCCACCATGATGCAAGTGTGCATCCAAACCGTCCATCCTATTTAAGAGTTCATTTTTGTGGCATGAGCTAAAGAATGAGTCAGATTCATGGTTCAAGTGGGTCCACCACTGTTATTTGACATGGGGATTGGTTGATCCTTTGATATGATTCATATATATATGTATTGGTGGCCATTATTAAGGCCCACCTTGGCATTCATAAGGCCCATATGAGGAGGCCCATATTGATGTAATTGTGGTTGTTGTTGAGGCCCACTTTGGTATATGTATGAGGCCCACTTTGATATATAAGGCCCATGTTACGAGGCCCATTGTGATGTATTCAAAGGCCCATGGGGTATGGCCCATTGCAATGTACATAAGGCCCCTTTGATATGGCCCACTTGACTTATAAAAGACCCATATGATGCGGCCCATTTGATGTATGTAAGACCCATGGATCGAGGCCCAATGGGTTGTCCTTAGGGTCCTTTGCAATATGTGATTTCTCCATGGTTATGGCAGGCCATGCCTTGGGAGCAATGTTGGTTTGACGTCCACATTGTAAGAATAATGTTGGTTTAATGTCCACATTATAAATCTCCCTAGGCCCATTTATAGGCCCGTGCTTGTTGTGTGTAGGCCATCTAAGCCCACCTTCGTGTGAGGATAGTTCATCATTTTATAGCATGCTTAGTGTAACTCCATGACTCATACCCATACGCATCATCTGTATGCTTGATGTGAGGGATGTTTGATCATAGCATAAGTCAGTTAGGCTGAGACATTTACGGCACTCTTGATGAGACGGAGTGCCCCACATGATCATTTGGTACGCGCTGGATTGCTACAAGATTTGACAGTGTGACTCATGCATTTTGCATTGTGTGTCGTGATCACTGCACGCCCTAGTGACATCAGGGCCGTGGCCTCCACAGATACATCGTGGATGGTCGTATCGGATACCGAAAATATTGGCTTTAGCATTGTAGGCACTTAGAATGTCCTTGGGTGAAAATTCCAGAACCTTTTTGGTACCAGGGGATACTCCGACATCTACACCTAGTGGATACATGAGCACCCGAGTGCTGAATACCAGTAGGCCGTGTCTCTCACTGTGTCGTGGTCGGTTGGAAGGGGGTGTGGCCTTATCCTCCTGAGTGAGGGGGCTATAAGTTAGGCTGAGTTTGACCAGCTCGCAAATGAGTCCACTATCGATGAGTCGGGTAGGTATTGGCAGACTACTAGTCAGGCGGATAGTGTGGTCTTTTCCACTTGCTTGACTGTGCAGCTAGGGAGGAGGCAGTCAGTATGAGGTGTATTAAGCCCCGATGATATCTAGAGAGGAACTGTACTGATATGTGTACTTGATGAGTACTGGCACGCTTGCTTTGAATCTTGCATATGACATTTGGCTACATAGCCCTCGCATCGCATGGCCTTGGTATGGCCGATAGCATTCATGCCTTGCATCATATAGGTTTTGTATAGCTGATAGCATTCATGGACTTACCGCATATTTCTACATTACTCTGATATCTATACTTGGCACTTACCTTGCGCACACACTTACACCACTCTCTAAGCTTTTGTAAGCTTATGCACGACCGTTGCGTGCAGGTAGCGTTGGACAGCAGCAGCGCCGAGGCAGGAGCGTGTATCAGATCATTTTGCAGCTTTTGATTACATTGTATTTCCCTTCCTGCATTGTACTTAAAGTTTTTGATATAGTGGATATGTGGTGTTGTTGTTTTGTGACTTGGTTATGCTTGTGGTTATGTTCCATTACAAAAAAAAAAATCATACTGAAAATCCTCCTTGTAGGATCCCAGGATCGGAACCTAACATACGAGTGTCGGGATCTGAGAATGGGGCACTACGGAGGCTGTCGGTGCCAGATTCGGCGATCGGGAATTTTGTGAGCCCGGTTTCCGAGTTTGGGGCATGACAATGTAAGTAGTATATATATAGCTGCCCATTTCTTGTTTATGATTGTGCTCGGGCCACGGGCCTTAATTTATGGTAGATTGTTATTGGGCTACCTCTTTGGGACAAATGGTGGTTGAATTTCCACATTTGTGTACCCTTCTAGGCCTAGCTAGGCTCACTTGCATTTATGAGTGGTTAAATGTCCACCATAGACCCTTGCTAGGCCCATTCTTATCATTTAGGCCCATGTCATTGTCTATCTTAGTCTTGTGAGCTACCCCAAGCTATTAGGCCCCCACTAGAGGATGTGTTCGTTATGGAATTTGTCTAAGTACCTAGACCCTACTTTCTTAAGAGGAGAGTACAACATCACCGCATGGCATACTTGCTTATCTTCATGACCCATTCCCACATGCATCATATGTCTACTTGGTTGAGATTATGATTGGTCATGGTTATGCCATTGGACAGGATATTATGGTATTCCCTGAGGGATGAAGTTGCCCCTCTTAAGTGCATTGGATACTCGGGATTGATGCATGGCTGATTGTGTGATTCATGCATCTAGCATTGCATAACACATGGATATTCAACCTTGCTTCATTAGGGTCATAGCCTCCATAGGTATATCGTGGATGGCTAGATTTGGACATCGAAAATGTTAATTGAGCATTTAGGGCACTTAGTGTAAGACCCTAACCCAAGTGTGCACGCCGTTCCTTTAGGTCCCGCGGCCCTATAAGTTGAATCTCGACGACTCGCAACCTACGAATATTATTTGTAGTCATTCTCAAGTTCGGTAACATCGACCCGACTCGGATCGACCCAAAACTTATGCCATTGTGTTCACATCAGCACTGCGGTTCCAATGTCATGTCCCGTGCATGAATCCAACGTGTACATCACAAGTTATGGGCCACGCTCGATTTGGACCATTGTTTTGGAATTGATGGACCCCACCATGGCCATACATGTTTTCCCATTGGTGATGTCATTGCCTAGGTGTAGGTTTCTAGAAACCCTATAGCTAGAGCTAGCCCCTAGCAACATTGGTTGTATCTCCCTAGCCTAATCATTCCATTTCTCTAATCTAGGTAGTCTCTTTTAGAGAGACAATGATTACCTTTTTCTACAACTCCTTAGCTACCGCTCTTTCCCTCTCATTTTTCCTCTTTCCTTCGCTTCTCCATTTGCTAGCAACCCCCTCCAACGTCCCACCCCTTCAATCTTCTCCAGCTCCTTCTACCTCAAATCCCCTCCAATCCAACTTTCTCTAACCCATCTCACCCTGAGAAACCTCTTCCTTAGAGCTTGAGGATTATGGTGGTGTAGATTTGGAGCTAGATCATTAAGGTGGGTGTGCATGAAGTTACAAATTCTGATTTCCTTCATTTCTTAGTTATCCTTTTTTCTTTTCCTTCATTTGGAAGCTTGTGGGCCCCATTATATGATGGTGTTGGACCCCAAGACTTCATGGATGTGGTTTATAGCCCATCCTACGTGCATACATGTTCCATGTAAGGGGTCATTCTCCATGGACACCTACATGGCTTTTCTTTCTTTAATCAAGGATCCTTGGGTCATCTAGACCCTTGATCCTTGGTGGAGATTTCATCTCCACCATAGATCTTAAGTAGAAAGTCCCATGATCATGTAGATATTTGTAATCTTATAATAGTGGATGTGCTGAGCTTATGTGATGAAGGGAAGAGCCTTAATGTGGCGGAGCCCCTTCCTTTGTGGCCGAATCTTCCTTCTTTTCTTGTTTAACATCTCTGATCATGTGTGTGTAGCCCAGCTTGTGGTCCAAAAAAATTCAGACCGTCCTAAGGGAGTGGACGTTCTTGACAGTCCACTCCTTGGACGTTGTGGCCCAAAATGCTCCAAAATGGATACATGCAAAGGACTTTTAAGGGTGGGAACGGTCTGGATGTTTGTGGAGCCCACGGGGGTGGTCCATACCACAAATTATTTGAGGTGATTTCCCCATTTTATGATGTTTATAATGATTTTTATTCAGTTAATTGTTGTTGTCTAGAAACTGTCTAGATAGATTTTTGGGTCATCTTGAGCCCAGATTTTGGACATTTGGGTTTGTTCCCATGTAATATATATTTCTTAAAGGTGTGGACCCCACCTATACGCATGTCAAATTTCAGCTTCAACTGACCTCATTTGGGCATCCAAAAGAGTGGGCCAAGATGGTTGGATTGCCAGATTTTCTGTTGTACAGTCCAGCAATATAGTCTGATAAAAGCCTTAATTCATAAATATTTCTACTATAGGTGGGTGATCAGGGTCAAATATTACATATTAGACCCCAGTAATTGCCTAAATTTACATACCTGATAAGGCTTAATGGAATAATTTAATCGTGTTTTCATTGCAGGATGTAATAATGAGCGTTGGACTGAAAAGAGGATTAAAAGCATGGATTTCATGATCCAAAGTCTCCAGAACACGGGATGGACTCCAGAGAACCAATAATGAAGAGTTTACACGCCTGGGATCTGAGGAAAGCGAGCCAAAGGGGCCCGAAAGGGGTCCAGAATGCAAGATCACATGGTTCCCTCTATCTGATCAGCTCAAAACTTTATACATGAGATTAGGGACATAAATTAACCGTACATTTCAAATTTCAGCCCTCGGATCACTATGGAAGTGCCCCAACAGACAAATCAGCCCACAAACCATCGATTCTGGGCCCACCTATAATCTGGATATGCTTCAAATTCGGTCTCATCCCGTTTTATGAGGTGAGAAAACAGATGGTCGGATCAGATTGGCCATAATTATCAAGATGGACCCCACATGATGGTGAGTGTACACTATACACAGGTGCACTCGGTGTGCATCGGACGGCTGAGTCGGTAAGTGCCCTAGGGTGTTATTGTCAAAAACTTGTTCACTCCCCAAGTATAAGGTTGTGATGTAGTAATAAACTCGGTAAGATCGAGGTCGAATCCCACGAGGACTGGTTGTCACAATTCAAATCTATGATTCTTCTTAACTAATCCAATGAATAATGAACTATACTGCTAAGCACAATTTTAGGAAAAATAATTAAGAATAGGGAAGAAAATTCAATCAGAGAGAAAGCACTAGGACTTTCGAATCCACCCCATATTATCCTAACCCTTGCTTCGTTTGTTGATTCACCTTGATCTAGATTGATACCACTTATTAGAGAAAGCACAGTCTGTGTCCTGAATCGGGCATACAGACTGTCTAATTCCTTTGAGCAATGCCATGAATAACAGATCCCATGTCCTTAGTCGGGCACATGGAATGTACATTCATTAAAGCACCCTGTTTCTTCCTCTATAGGAAACCTGTTCTTGATCAGACCCAAGCACCTGTAATAAGCATCCAAACAACATCCATCTATATACTTTGATCAAGTTCATAGATGGAGAAGTATGGAATTTAATTCATAGATGGAGAAGTATGGAATTTAAACCCGTAAAGCCCACTCAGAGAAAGAAACAAATTAATTAAAATTCAAAGTAAATCAACCAATACAAGAGTTAATCAAATTAGGGGCTTCATCTCAGCCCTACCTGAGAGATTAGTTACCCATAAAATCCATAAAAAGATATTAAATAAAATTCATAAAATAAACGCCAAACCGAACAATCTCTCTCTCTTCTTTCTTCTCTTTCTCCTCTCCCTGGCTCTGGATCTCAAATTCCCTGGATCTGAATGCCTTTCCCACGTCCAAAACTTCCCTTTTATAGCTGCTGGATGGCTGAGTCGCCCACAACGCTTCGCAAAAATGGCCAGCGGCCGGTCCTCGTTGCCGCGTAACAGGGAGGCGGGCGGCTTCCGCTGCGTAAATGGTGGGGTCCACCGTGATGTTTTGTTGAGAAATCCACTCCGTTCATTGGATCCCTCTCGAAAAACCAGTCGAACCTGCTGAGATTGGAGTGATTTCGGTGTGGTCCATCTGATTTCTTCGATTCACCGTCCGACTGTATTCGAACGGCTAGATTTTTCTCCGGATGACCGTTCGCAATTCTGCCACCTAGGCAATGTTAATATGCTTCACCTGGACCTGATGGACGGCACGGATTGATGTTTTGATGGACGTGTGGGGCCCACAACCGAAACCCATCGGTCGGCCAGCGCTCGCTGTAACGCTAGCGCATTTTTGAAATCGCGTAAGGGTCGGTCAGCCCTCGCGCTGACCGACTCAGCCGTCCGATGCACACCGAGTGCACCTGTGTATTGTGTACACTCACCATCATGTGGGGTCCATCTTGATAATTATAGCCAATCTGATCCGACCATCTGTTTTCTCACCTCATAAAACGGGATGAGACCGAATTTGAAGCATATCCAGATTATAGGTGGGCCCAGAATCGATGGTTTATGGGCTGATTTGTCTGTTGGGGCACTTCCATAGTGATCCGAGGGCTGAAATTTGAAATGTACGGTTAATTTATGTCCCTAATCTCATGTATAAAGTTTTGAGCTGATCAGATAGAGGGAACCATATGATCTTGCATTCTGGACCCCTTTTGGGCCCCTTTGGCTCGCTTTCCTCAGATCCCAGGCGTGTAAACTCTTCATTATTGGTTCTCTGGAGTCCATCCCGTGTTCTGGAGACTTTGGATCATGAAATCCATGCTTTTAATCCTCTTTTCAGTCCAACGCTCATTATTACATCCTGCAATGAAAACACGATTAAATTATTCCATTAAGCCTTATCAGGTATGTAAATTTAGGCAATTACTGGGGTCTGATATGTAATATTCGACCCTGATCAGTGGGCCACTTTTCTAGACTCCATCTTGTTGTATACATATTGAGGGACCTTGGCGCCCAATTTCTAGAATTTTAGAGGCCTTGGACCCACTCCAATTGAGTGCCCAAATTGAGGACAGCAACATGTATGTAGCAGAATTTTCTTCCAAACCTTGTTGTCCTTTTTGTTGTGTATAAATTTTTGGGCCCCAACCCAGTGGACTTGGTGTATGATTTTTGGGGCCCACCTCTGATATAATAGAGGGCCCATTGGGCCATGATTGTGGGACCATTGATCTGGACCAACGCCCCTTCTGGACATCCAGCTGGGCTGACGTCCAGCATGGTTAGCCGTCCAGCATGCAGGCCCACCATGATGCATGTTTCATCCATGCCATTCCCCATTTAGGTGGCCCGCGTGGGAGGGTTAACCCATGGTGGACGTCCCCTATGGGGCCCACCTCAGTTTATGTGGAACCCACCTTGATGTATGCCTTAGCCTAGGCCGTCCAGGCCTTGGATCGCCCAGGCCCATGGTACGACCACTACCGTTGGGCTGCTGCTGGACTTGCATTCCAATAGCAGGCCCACTTGATTTATGTGCCAAATCCTCTTCCTCCATCTGGTGGGGGCCCCCTATGAGTAATGCTGGCCCTTATGGGATTAATTCTTACATGATTTGACAAGTTTTTGGACTTCAGCAGGCCCAGGATATTGGGTGGGCTAAAAGTCTAGCAAGGGCCCCAAATAAACATTCTTATTATTGGATGTGGGGCCCACCATATTAAAGAATTTGGGTATTTGTTGCTCCCTTATATTTTTCGAATATTCTTGGGCTTAATTAATGTATTTTTTGAGTCACCATTGATGATCATTTGTGGGACCCAAATATAGACCAAATTTTTGGGACTTCCAGCGGGCCTAGATTGGGCTGGGACGTCCCAGCTTGGCCCAGCAATATGTAAGGGCTGCTTCCACCATTTTGCAGGACTTGTGGGCTGAGGTGAGGGTGGAATTGGGCCCTTGAGTGCCCACTTAAATTACCGGTTATTAGGCTGATGTTGTGAGGCCCATTTCACCCAACTTAGACTTATTTTTGGGCCATGTATTTGTGTTCATGGGCTGCCCACCAAGTCCAACTTAATGCATGGATTCTATGGCCATTTGGACTTGGGCCTTGGGCCTTGGGCCTTGATTCCCCTCTTTAGGCCCATGTTGTTGAAGGTAGTATTGGTCCCTTTTTCTTATGCCTTTATGTGGGGCTTATATATGTGGTTTGGATGTGGGCCTTGGGCCTTGTAGCTTTATGGATTATGGTTGGTTATGCCTTTTGGAAAATGGTGGTTGAATGTCCCCATTATGGACCCCTCTAGGCCCATTTGTATCTAAGTGTGGTTGAATGCCCACCTTAGACTCTTGCTAGGCCCATCTCTATATTATTTAGGCCTGTAACTTATTTGATTAGTCTTGTGTGCTACCCCATGTAAATGGGCCCCCACTAGAGGTTATATATTCCTTATGAGGAATTAGTGAAGTACCTAGACCCTTCATGGTTAGGGTAGAGAGTTCATCTTCACCTCATTGGCATGCATATTCATCTTTATGGCCCACTCCCATACGCATCATATGCATGCTTGGTTGAGGTATGATTGGCCATGGTTGTGCCATTGTGTAGGACATGTTAGTATCTCCCCGAGAGATGAAGTTTTCCCTCATGAGCACGATAGATGCTTGGGATTGATGCATGGGTGATTGTGTGATTCATGCATCTGGCATTGCATGGCATGTGGATATCCGCCCTTTCTTTATCAGGGTTGTAGCCTCCACAGGTATATCGTAGATGGTCATGTGTGGACACCGGAAATGATACTTGAGCATTTGGGTCGCATAGGATGTCCTTGAGTGAAAGCCCCTAAATCTTCACGGTACCAAGGAGACGCCTCAACGCCGAGACCGAGTGAAAATCATAAGCGCGCGAGTTCCTTATACCATTAGGCCGCAACTCCCATTGTTGCGAGGTTGGTTGAGATAGCTAGGCCTTACCCGCATGAGTGAGGGGGCATAGCTAGGTTGAGTCTGACCAGCTCATAATGGGTCCGCTACCATCGATCCTCGCTAGTGATTGGCTGTTTACAGGCAGGTAGTGAGGTCTCTTACACTCGTTTAACTATGCGGGTCTTGGAGAGCGGTAGTCATCCAGCAGTGTACTTGACCCCGATGGATTCCTTATGATGGAACTATAGTTGATGTATGGATTGGATATAGTATTAGCATTACTTCGCATTGTATTAAAATCGGCTGTATAAGCCTTATGTTGCATCGCCTTGGTATGACGCCTAGTACTCATGTATTGCATTGCATAACTCTAGGTACGACTTACTGCATTCATAGCTTAGCCTCGGTACGGCTAGTATCATTCATGTTTCCTTCTGCATTATCCCCTATCTTCTTCTGAGCACCATTGTCACACACCTTTATCGCCCTCTAAGCTTTCTATAAGCTTATACACGATTGATGTTTGCAGGAGATCCTAGGTCGGCATAGCAATGGTGGGGCATTGGATTGGAGCATGCCGAAGACTCGTTGTAGGCTTTTCTCTTCTTTTCTTACCTTATGTATTTCCTTTTGAGCCCTATGTACCCATAAAAGTTTAAATTTCTAGTGGATTTTGCAATGTGTTCCTATCATTACTTTATGAGATTACTGTGTTATGATCTTGTGTATGCTCTATCGGATTAGATTTATGCTATGGAAATCCTCCTTGTGGGATCCCAGGATCAAAACTTGAGTCAGGAATCGAGAATGGGGTACTACTGAGGCGGTTGCGGCCGGAACCGGCTATCAGGTTCCTTGTGGGTCCGATCACCGAGTCTAGGGCGTGACACTTAAGATGTCCTTGGGTGAAAGCCCCTAAACCTTCATTGTATTAGAAGACGCCTCAATGCCAAGACCAAGTGGAAAACATGAGCGCTCGAGTGCCATATACCATTACGCCGCAACTCCCACTGTAGTGTGGTCGGTTAAGATGGGGTGTCGCCTTATCCGCCTAAGTGAGGGGGCAATAGCTAGGTTGAGTTTGACCAGCTCGTGAATGGGTCCGCTACCAGCGAGCCTTGTTGGTGATTGGTTGTCCACGAGTGGGTAGTGAGGTCTCTTACGCTAGCTAGGTTGTGCGGCTAGGAGAGCGGCAGTCGGCAGGTAGTGTATTTGACCCCGGTGGATTCCCTAGAGTGGAACTATATTGATATGTGTATTTGTGATGAGGATTGGCATGATTGCATTATACCTTGCATATAGCATTGGCTATGTAGGCCTCTTGTTGCATCGCCTTGGTATGGCGCCCAATACTCATATGTCGCATTACATAGCCTTGAGATGGCTTGTAGCATTCCTACTTGGTATAGCATAGCCTTGGTATGGATGACAGTATTGATGGTATTCATGGTTCTTGCCGCATTTCTACATACTCTGATATTGCATTCCCAGCACTGGTATTACACACACTTACACCACCCTCTAAGCTTTCTATAAGCTTATGCACGATTGATGTGTGCAGGTGATTATAGGTAGCAGTAGTAGCAGGGCAGGAGCGTGGAGCGTGTCGTGGACCTTTTGGAGATTACCTTTATATAGTACTTGTATTTCCCCTTGAGCCATGCATCTTTTAAAAGTTTAAATTCTTAGTGGATTTTATAATGGTGTTCTTGTAGTTATTATCTATGGTTACAATGTTATGATCTTGGGTATGCTCTTTATGAATCAGATTTATGTTATGGAAATCCTCGTAGGATCCCATGATCGGAACCTGGTGAATGGGTGCCAGGAGCCGAGAATGGGGTACTACGGAGGCTGTTGGCACCGGAATCCACAATCGGGATTCTTGTGAGCCCAGTCACCGAGTCTAGAGCGTGACAATGAGTTTCTAGGAAAATGTACAATCTGGAATAGGTGGGTCCCATAATCAAGCGATAAATGGCCGGAATAATGTGCAGGCCTTAACTTACAATCTAAGAGTCAGATTGGCAAACGAGACATGACGTTAGAACCGCAGCGATAGCGTGGTCGCAATGGCATAGGTCTCGGGTCGAGTTGGCTTGGGTTTACATAATGTGACTTAAGGTCACGGCAAATACTAACTGCAGGTCGCTTGTCGCCAAAATTTGACTGAGAGGACCGCGGGATCCTACGGAACAACGAGATGCTAGGACACAGGCTTGACAATCCATGTTTATGTGACCCTATGAACGGGTTAGATGGTCAATAAACCTCAATGTGGGCCCAATGAAAGAATCAACTTTCAACGGTGGACAAATTAAGTCCATTGTTTCTTTTCATGTGGGCCAATTGAGCATTAGATCTTCCTCATTTTTCAGCTCATGCCCAAAGATATTCTAATAAAATAGATGGACGACACTGATATGTCATATACATCACAGTGGAGCCCACAGATTTAAGTCAAACAGTTTTTGACCATTTTTCTAAGTGGAATTACTCACTCATCTTCAAACAAGTAAAAAAGTAATACTTACCAGAAATTTACCCGCATCATCGAAAATCAAACACGCCCTAAATATAGGCTTAATCATGTGAATCTCTTGAAACATCAAATAGAGGCTCGATCATATTAAGATATGCACAAATGAAAATCAACACAAACGTACCAACAAGATCGAATAGGGCTCAATTAAACGAATGGTTTGGATCAATGAAAATCAACCCAAATATATATGATTGATTTATATCATTGAAAATCAACCCAAATATATCATCAATTGGAATACAAAACATTAGCCTTCGAATATAACTTGGTTTAAATCAACGAAATGGCCTGAAGTAAATTAAGGGTTTGGATTAGTAAACATAGGCCAAATCATATGAATGCCTTGGAAGATCAAATAGGGCTCAATCAAATGAATGGTTTGAATCAATGAAAATTAGCCCAAATATATACAATGATTGCTTTAGATCATTGAAAATCAACCCAATATATATCATCAATAGGATAGATCCCTACATAGGGGGCAAGTAATAAAGCATCAGCCTTCAAATATCACTTCGCCAGGACCCATGAAAATTACCCAAATCATAATAAGAGTTTAGATCTCTAAATATAGGTCTAATCATGTAAATGGCTTAAAACATCAAATATAGACCCGATCATATCAAGATATGTAAGAATAAAAATCAGCTTAATCATACCAACAAGATCAAATATTGATCAATAAAACGAATGGTTTGGATCAATGAAAATTAGCCCAAATATATATGATTGGTTTACATCATTGAAAATCAATCCAGATATATTATCAATAAGATGGGTCAGTACATAGGGGCAAGTAACAAAGTAGGTTTAGATTAGCCTTCAAATATCACTTCGCTAGGACCCATGAAAACTACCTAGATCATATGAAGAGCTTAGATCTCTAAATATAGACCTAATCATATGAATATCTTGAAACATCAAATAGAGGCCCGATCATATAGAGATATGCACAAATGAAAATCGGCCCAATCATACCAACAAGATCGAATAGGGCTCAATCAAATGAATGGTTTGGATCAATGAAAATTAACCCAAATATACATGATTGGTTTATATAATTAAAAATCAACCCAAATAAATCGGCAATTGGATTACGAAACATCATCCTTCGAATATAACTTAGTTTGAATCAACAAAATGGCCCGAAGTATATAAAAGGGTTTGGATCAGTAAACATCGGCCAAATCATATGAATGCCTTGGAAGATCGAATAGGGCTCAATCAAACAAATGGTTTGAATCAACGAAAATCAGCCCAAACATTTATGATTGGTTTACATTATTGAAAATTAACCCAAATATATCATCAATAGGATAGATAACTACATATCGGGCAAGTAAGAAAGCAAGATTAGATCAGCCTTCAAATCACTTCGCTAGGACCGATGAAAATTACCCAAATCATATGAAGAGCTTAGATCTCTAAATATAGGCTTAATCATGTGAATGGCTTGAAACATCAAATAAAAGCCAAACCCAAATATATCATCAATTGGATTACTAATTATCAGCCCTTGCATATAACTTGGCTTGAATCAACGAAATGGCCCAAAGTATTTGAAGGGTTTGGATCACTAAACATAGTCCAAATCTTATAAGTGGCTTGGAAAACCAAATAAGGGTCATTCCAAAAAATGTTTTGGATCAATGAAAATCAGTCCAAATATATATGATTGGTTTAGATCATTAAAAACAACCCAAGTATATCGCTAATTAGATTACTAAACATCAGCCTTTAAATATAACTTGTCGTGAATCAACAAAATGGCCAAAAACATATAAAGGATTTCGATCAGTAGGAATAGGCCAAATCAAATAAATGGATTGGAAGATCGAATAGGGCTTAATCAAATGAATGGTTTGGATCAATGAAAATCAGCCCAAATATATTTGATCAATTTATATCATTGAAAATCAACCCAAAGATATCCTCAATTGGATTACTAAACATCAACCTTCGAATATAACTTGGTTTGAATCAATGACATGGCCCGAAGTATATAAAAGGGTTTGGATCAGTAAACGTCATCCAAATCATATGAATGCCTTGGAAGATCGAATAGGGATCAATCAAACGAATGGTTTGTATTAATCAAAATCATCCCAAGTATATACAATGATTGGTTTAGATCATTGAAAATCAACCCAAATATATCAACAATAGGATGGATCACTACATAGGGGGCAAGTAACAAAGCTTCAGCCTTTAAATATCACTTCGCTAGGACCCATGAAAATGACCCAAATCATAATAAGAGCTTAGATCTCAAAATATAGGCTTAATCACGTAAATGGCTTGAAACATTAAAAATAGGCCCGATCATATGAAGATATGCACAAATGAAAATCAACCCAATCATACCAACAAGATTAAATAGGGCTCAATCAAACGAATGGTTTGGATCAATCAAAATCTACCCATATATATATAATTGAAAATTAACCCAAATATATCGTCAATTGGAATACTAAACATTAGCCTTCGAATATAACCTGGCTTAAATCAACGAAATGGCCCGTAGCATATAAAACGTTTAGATCAGTAATCCTAGGCCAAATCATATGAATACCTTGAAGGATCGAATAGGGCTCAATCAAACAAATGGTTTGGATCAATTTAAATCAACCAAAATATGTATATTGATTGGTACAGATAATTGAAAATCAATGCAAAAATATTATCAATAGGATGGGTCACTAGGTAGGGGGCAAGTAACAAAGCAGGTTTAGATTAGCCTTCAAATATAACTTCGTTAGGACCCATGAAAACTACCTAAATCATATGAAGAGCTTAGATCGCTAAATATATGCTTAATCATGTGAATGTTTTGAAACATCAAATAGGGGCCTAATCATATAAAGATATGCACAAATGAAAATAAATCCAATCATACCAACAAGATCGAATGGGGCTCAATTAAACGAATGGTTTGCATCAATGAAAATTAGCCCATTAGCCCAAAATATAGATGATTGGTTTATATCATTGAAAATCAACCCAAATATATCGTCAATTGGATTACTAAACATCAACCTTCGAATATAACTTGGTTTGAATCAACTAAATGGCCTGAAGTATATAAAGGGTTTAGATCAGTAAACATAGGCCAAATCATATAAATGCCTTGGAAGATCGAATAGGGCTCAATCAAACGAATGGTTTGGATCAATGAAAATCAGCTTAATTATATACAATGATTGGTTTAGATAATTGAAAATCAACCCAAATATATCATCAATAAGATGGTTCACTACATATGGAGCAAGTAATAAAGCATCAGCCTTCAAATATCACTTCGCTAGGACCCATGAAAATTACCCAAATCATAATAAGAGCTTAAATCTCTAAATATAGGCCTAATCTTGTAAATGACTTAAAAAATCAAATATAGGCCCAATCATATGAAGATATGCAAGAATTAAAATCAGCCCAATCATACTAACAAGATCAAATAGGGCTCAATCAAACTAATGGTTTTGATCAATGAAAATCAGCCCAAATATATATGATTGGTTTATATAATTAAAAGTCAGCCCAAATATATCTTCAATTGGATTACTAAACATTAGCCTTCGAATATAACTTGGCTTAAATCAACGAAATGGCCCGAAGCATACAAAGGGTTTGGATCAGTAAACATAGGCCAAAATATATGAATGTCGTGGAAGATCGAATAGGGCTCAATCGAAGAATGGTTTGAATCAATGAAAATCAGCCCAAATATGAACGATTTGTTTAGATCATCGAAAATCAACCCAAATATATCACCCATAGGATGGATCACTACATAAGGGATAAGTAACAATGAAGGGTTAGATTAGCCTTCAAATATCACTTCACTAGGAGCAATGAAAATTACCCAATTCATATGAAGAGCTTAGATCTCTAAATAAAGGCCTAATCATGTAAATCGCTTGAAACATCAAAAAGATGCCCGACACAAATATATCATCAATTGGATTACTAATTATCAGCCTTCGAATATAACTTGGCTTAAATAAAGTGTTTAGCTTAGTAAAATAAGCCAAATCATATGAATGCCTTAGAAGATCGAATAGGGATCAATCAAATGAACAGTTTGGATCAATAAAAATTAGCCTAAATGTCTACAATGATTGGTTTAAATCATTGAAAATCAACCCAAATATATCATCAATAGGATGGATCACTACATGGGGGCAAGTAATAAAGCTTCAACCTTCAAATATCACTTCGCTAGGACCCATGAAAATTACCCAAATCATAATAAGAGCTTAGATCTCTAAATATAGGCCTAATCGTGTAAATGGCTTGAAACATCAAATATAGGCCTGATCATATGGAGATATGCACAAATGAAAATCAGCCCATTCATACCAATAAGATCAAATAGGGCTCAATAAAACGAATGGTTTGGATCAATGATAATTAGCCCAAATATATATATATATATATGATTGGTTTATATCATTAAAAGTCAACCCAAATATATCATCAATTGGAATACTAAACATTAGCCATCGAATATAACTTGGCTTAAATTAACGAAATGGCCCGAAGTATATAAAGGGTTTGGATCAGTAAACCTAGGCCAAAACATATGAATGCCTTGGAAGATTGAATAAGGCTTAATCCAACGAATGGTTTGGATCAATGAAAATCAGTCCAAATATAAGACCTGTACCCTAGTCCGTACCGTTCCATAGGCTTCCTCGATCCTTCCTGTCAAATTCTGGCAATCCTAAACCCGTATCCAATGTTTATGCACGATCCTAAGGCGGGTCCCGCATACCAAGTCGGCTCGAACTAGAACTCGTATCATAGTGACTGCGCTGTCACCACGACTCGCGCATCGAACCGATACCCGGGTCAAAAGATGTGAGCCCACGTTCATTTCAAGGAAAACGCTGCACGTTACGAACTCAAAGGGAATCTCTATGACATGTCCCATCAATCAATCATTTCATGTTAAGTACAAGCAACCCATGCTTTCTTTCTCCACAAGCCAAGCAACATTATAAGTCAACTCTTCCTCACCCTCTCTCTTACACACCCACACATGTCAAGTACACTTCACATATATCACCCATCACTTCTCTCAACCATCACACCTCTCTCTTTTTCAAATTAAAAAAAAATAATCCCAAGCAACCAACAAGCTTCACACGTCCACAATTTTCCAAGGAGAGAAAAAGAGAAAGTGAGTTGTGTGGCCCACTTTCCATCCCAAAAAACCTATCATCCAAGCCATTCATCTCTCATCTCCCTCCATCAAAGTGAAGCACAAGGAAGTCGGCTTTCCAATGGACTAAGAAGATCGGACGGTGGGTGATTCTATAGGTGAAGATTTCTTATTTTGATGATGGGCCAAGTGAGGCCTACCGATCGATGGTATGGATCTCATTTTGGACCCTTGATGTGGCCGATGGCCCACCTTGATTTCAAGATCATTCCATGATGAGGCCATTCTCCATGGACCCCATCATGATGTTTACTTTCCTTGCATAAATATGGTCATTTAGACTGTTCATTTCGATGGATAAAGGATCTCTACCGTTGATTTTGATCAGTTGGCCCACATGTAGTGGGACCCATTTGATGTATGGTTGAAAATATGGATGGGAGGGCTCATAGTGGCAGTTCTCTCCATGCACGTATGTCCCTCAATCTCTCTCTCCTTCTCTCTTTCCTTTTTTTCTGTGTATAAGATGATATGGCCTTGTGGCCCACCCGGATGGACCCCCCACCATGAATCATGTATTTTATCTAAGCCATCTGTAGGTGGGGCCCACTTTATATTTGCGTTGTGCCCACACTATCCATCATTTGGTGGCCCACCTGAGCAAGGCCCACCTTACATGTGCTATCCAGACCGTCTAACGTCCAGGGACGCTGGACGTCACTGTAAACACAAATATTAACTTGGTTTATAAGCTTGGGGAGGGCCGCTTATGCAGGCCCCACCTTGGTGTATGTTTTCAATCCGAGCCGTCCATTCCATTTTCAAGCTCATTTTAGCCGTTGAGCCGAAAAAGGGAACTGATCAGACTTTCTGGTGGATCATAGCCTTGAAAACAGTATTTATATCGTTGAAATGTGCCCTGACATTTTTATACACCAAAACACATTAAATATTGGGCTTGATGGGTTTGTATTGAGTTATGAGGAACAATGGCAGGGTCGAATTTCGTTGATACGGGCCCTACCCCAGAAAAACCTAAAAAAGACAATGATATTAAGAAAAAAACAAAACAGCAGCAGCCGTTACTGCAGCCATCATCAGAGGCGCAGGCAGCGCCTACGTGCGCTAGCGGGCGTGAACGGGTAGGGACCCACGGGTCTCAGCCGTGGGTCCCACTATGATGTATTTGGATCATCTGCACCGTCCATCTCGTAGTCCCTTAGGGCGTGGGGCCCCCCTCAAAATATCAACTCTATCAGGAACTCAAGTGGCCCACACCATAGTAAATAGTGAGATTGAACGTTTACCCTTGAAACTCTTTTGGGGTCCACAGAAGGTTTGGATCAATATAAAATTTATTTTTCTTTCATCCAGTGTTCCTGTGTGACCGTTATCAACGGGCTGGATGGAAAACAAATGTTATGGTGAGCCCTACGTGGAACCCACTGTCCAGGCTCACCTGGCAGCCGCGTGGAGAACCTCATTTCAACACTTAAGGTCTTAGCATCGATCCCTAGTGGAGGTGGCTAACTGGTGTGTGTGTCCTGACAGGGTGGGACCCACCACGGTGTGTGTGTTTTATTCACACTGTCACCCATTTGGTGGGGTCCCATGCCTTATGTGTTTTATCTATGCCGTCCAGCCATGAGTCGGGCTGCTAGACGGCTAGTGGACCCATACTATGATGCATTTGTTGCATCTAAACCGTTCAACCATTCTATAAGCCCATTTTATGGCTTGAGGCCAAGAATGAGTCAAATCTAGAGTTCAAGTTGACCCACACCATGATGCATGTGTTGCATCTAATCCGTCCAACCATTTTGGAAGATCACTTCACGGTATGAGAAAAATAAAAGTTATGGTGGGCCTTGAAAAAATTTAATGTTGGAAATCATCGCCACCACTATACTGGGAGTGTAGTCCAGTTGATCTTTCGATTTGATTCATATACTCATGAGGCCCACTTTGGTATATAAGGCCCATTTGAAGAGGCCTAACTTAATGAATTTATGGCCCGTTGTTAAGGCCCACTTTGATATATATGAGGCCCACATGATATGGCCCACTAGATGTATTCGAGGTCCATTGGTCGAGGCCCATTGGGACGTACACAAGTCCGTTGAATGTAATCCCATCATGGTTTATGAAACGATATTTATGGTGGGCTATGCCTCTTGGGAGCAATGATGGTTTGACGCCCACATTGTAAGTACAATGTTGGTTAAATGTCTGCACTGTAACTCTCCTTAGGGCCCATTGATAGGCCTATACTTGTCGATAGCTTATCATCTTATAACATGCTTAGTATAGTTCCATGACTCATGCCATACGCATCATATGTATGCTTGATATGAGTAGTGACTGATCATAGCATATGCCATTGGGCAGATTATTTATGGAACTCACTGATAGGAGTTACCCACATGAGCGCATGGTATACACAGGATTGTTGCATGGTTGGACATTGTAGTTCATGCATATAACATTTATGTGCCGTGATCCTGGTACGCCCTAGTGACATCAGGGTCGTGGCTCCATAGACACTTCGTGGATGGCTGTATTGGATACCAAAAATACTGATTCTAGCATTGGGGCGTCATAGATGTCCCTCGGTGAAAATCCCTGAACCCGATGGTACTAAAGGATGACTCCAACGTTGAGACCGAGTGGATATATGAACGCGTGAGGGCCGAATACCAGGAGGTCGCGTCTCCCACTGTGTCATGGTCAGTTGGAAAGGGGTGTGGCCTTACTCGCCCGAGGGTAGGGGGCAACACTAGGCTGAGTTTGACCAGCTCGTGAATGGATCTGCTATCGACATGCCGGATAGGTATTGACAGACTATTGGCCAGGCGGATAGTGAGGTTTCTTACACTCACTTAGCCTATGCGGCTAGTAGAGTGGCAGTGCCATTTGGAATATACTAAACCCCGGTGATTATCCTGAATGAGAACTATACTGATATATGATGAGGATTGGCATGCTTGAGCTGCATCTTGCATTGCATGGTCTTAACATGGCCGATGGTATTCATATCTTTCACCGTATAGCCCTAGTACGACTGACTGCATTCATGTACTCATCAGCATGTTCTGCATTACTCTGACATTGCATTTTGTGCACGCTCATATTGTGGACACACTTACACCATCCTCTAAGCTTTCTATAAGCTTATGTGCGATTGATGCGTGCAGGTGACGCCAGGACGTAGCTGTAGTCTTGCCGCAGTTAGAGTGTGCAGCCGAGCTTCTGGAGTTTTTGTTACTTTCAGTATATTGTATTTCCCTTTCATACGCTTTGTACTCAAAGTTTTTGATCATAGTAGATTTTATGATGGTGTTCTTGTGGTTATTGTTCCTGGGTTATGCTTTTGGTTATGCTCATTACGAATCAAATTAATTATTAGAAATTCTCCTTGTTGCATCTTAGGATCGGAACCTAGTATATGGGTGCAGGGAGCCGAGAATGGGGGTACTACGGAGGCTGTCGGCGCTGGATTCGGCGATCGAGAATTTTGTGAGCCCGATTTTCGAGTTCGGGGCGTGACAGAAGTTGGTATCAGAGCATAACTTGGGAATAACCAAGAACAATATCACATGTTTGCTATGAGTTTAGGGAGATTAGGTTCCGAGTGCGAAACCTTCCCTAACGTGCAATTCTCAAGGTTAATTAGCATCCTTATTCTTCCTATAGGACATGTCGCACAAGCGAGTGACCCGTTCGACTCTCGTTCCACCGCTAGAGATCCCTGCTCCCCTGCCTGAGGACAACGTTCCTCCACCTGATGTTGATGCGGATCCGACCGTGCCAATGAGTGCCTCGCATTACAACAGATGTTGCATGCTATGACTGCTGCGCTTCAGGGCCAATGCAGGCGCCCAGTTGTTTCTCCAGCGCAGGCAGAGCAGGAGCGCACGAGTGCCCTTCTTCAAGAGTTCAGATAGCTCAATCCTCCGCTTTTCCAGGGCGAGCAAGATCCGACTGCAACCGAGAGATGACACTCCGACGTGGAGAAGATCTTCGATACTATGTCATGTACGACCGAGCATCGAGTCTGATTGGCAGTATTCCTTTTATAGGGTAAGGCTGAGCATTGGTGGACCTCCGTTACTCGCATTGCATGACCTAATCATGTCTGGACATGGGAGGACTTTATCGATTGATTTGAGGAGCAGTACTTCCCCGACCATATCCGTCGTCAGAGAGCACTGGAGTTCGAGACTGTGGTGCAGGGGGACATGACCGTGGTGCAGTACGAGGCCCATTTCGTGGCGCTATCGAGGTTTGCACCATATATGGTTGATGATGAGGGGCGAAAGGCCCATCATTTCGAGAATGGCTTACGTTACGGTCTTCGAGGCCGTGTTATTGGGCACGAGCTCCTGACTTTCTAGGAATTAGTGTGGAGGGCTCAGATTTATGAGACTGAGTGAGACGGCTCGCAGAGCGATCGAGGTCAGAGGAGTGGTCAGAAGAGGTAGGCCCCCTCCAGTAGCTCCCAACAGCATCGACGACCAAAGAGGTACAGGAGCCACCCACCTGTTAGGGCACCAGCGGCACCAGCAGCACCTTCAGCGCCATCCTAGTAGCCATTTTTAGAGACTTATTTTGGATGTGGTGGGACAGGGCACCGTTTGTCTAAGTGCCCCTGCCCTCATCTACAGCCGCCGAGAGCACCACAATAGCCTTCACAGCAGCAGCTAAGAGCACCGCAACAGCCCCCACAGCAGCAGCGACCCCATCAGCAGCGACCGTATCCACCTCAGTCGTTGAGACCCCAACAGCAGCAGAGACAGTAGTACAGGCCGCCGCAGAGGTAGCAACAGCACAAGGGAGTTCAGAGGGGACAAGCACCTCTCCAGCCATCTCAAGCTAGATTCTATGCAGCTCAGTAGGACCCGTAGACTTCCGAAGGAGTCATGAGGGTATACTACTAGTCTTTTCATGCATCGCCCGCATATTATTTGATTCTGGTGCTTCGCACTCATTTATGTCTAAGGATTTTTGCTGATCGACTGGATTGCTGATCGAGTCTGCTAGCGAGGGATTGACCGTATCGACGCCCTTGGGGAAGACTACAGTGTTGGGTCATTTCTGTTCGTCTTGCCCTATTCTGGTCGGTGACATCTTTTTGCCCGCTGACTTATTTGTTCTGCCGATGTCAGACTTTGACGTTATCTTGGGCATAGATTGGTTTGCCGAGTACCACACTATCTTGGACTGTTACGCGAGGATGGTCACGTTCTACATACCAAGCTTGTCCCAGTTTCAGTTTATTATCGAGCCTAGAGGAGAGTCGTTGTCATGTTTGATGTCCTGCGCAGTTGAGGAGCCCGTTGCTTTGTGTATTGATCAGTTCCCAGTGGTCTGTGATTTTCCCGACGTGTTCCAAGAGATTCCGGGGTTGCTACCTCGTCGGCATGTTGAGTTTCAGATCGATCTTGTGCCTCATACCGCACCTATTTCGAAGGCCCCGTATCGTATGGCACTAATGGAGTTGCGTGAGCTGCAGCGTCAGTTAGACAAATTGCATGAGTTGGGATTCATTCATGCAAGAAGTTCACCTTGAGGAGCGTCGGTACTCTTCGTCAGGGAAAAGGATGGCTCGTTGAGGCTCTGCGTCGACTACTGCGAGCTCAACTGGGTCACGATTAAGAACAAGTACCCACTCTCGAGGATAGACAATTTATTTGATCAGCTGCAGGGTGCACATATCTTTTCAAAGATTGATCTGCGTTCCAGTTATCATTAGATTCGGGTCAGGGAGGAGGACATCCCGAAGACAGCTTTTAGGACGCGTTATGGTCATTTTGAGTTTCAAGTCATATCTTTTAGACTGACCAATGCACCCACTGTCTTCATGCAGTTGATGAACGAGGTCTTCCGTCCATATCTCGATCAGTTTGTTGTAGTCTTTATCGATGACATTCTGATATATTCGAGGACTCGTGAGGACCATATGCAGCATCTGAAGATCGCATTGCAGACCCTCCGTGCCCACCAGCTGTATACGAAGCTAGAGAAGTGTGAGTTCTGGCAGGAGGAGGTGAGGTTCCTCGGTCACTTGGTGACGAGGGAGGGTGTCGCAATGGACCCCTCGAACGTAGAGGCTGTGCGCCAGTGGGACTAGCCCACGACTGCGTCTGAGATCTGCAGTTTTCTTGGTTTAGCAAGTATTATCGGCGTTTCATTGAGGGCTTCTCCCATATCGTAGCCCCGTTGACTAGGTTGATTCGAAAGGGCGCATAGTTTGTTTGGAGCGATGCCTGTGAGTGAGCATTTATGGAGCTGAAGGACCACCTCATGACCGCTTCCATCCTCACCCTTCCCTCTGTGAGTGATGGATTTTTTGTATTTACTGATGCTTTGCGTATTGGATTGGGTGATGTCCTGATGCAACATGGGAGACCTATGGCTTATGCGTCTCGTCAGCTCAAGGTCCATGAGCTGAATACCCCAAGCATGATTTGGAACTGGCAGCAGTCGTCTTCGAATTGAAGGTGTGGAGACACTATCTCTATGGGGTCAGGTTCGAGCTCTTCTCCGACCACAAGAGCTTGAAGTATCTATTCTCTCAGTCCGAGTTGAACATGAGACAGAGACAGTGGATGGAACTTCTAAAAGATTATGATTTCGACCTCCAGTACCACCCAGGCATGGCGAACGTGGTGGCGGATGCCCTCAACTGCCAGCCATGAGGCCTAGTGGCACATATGATGATTCAAGAGTGGATGATGCTCGAGGATATAGCAGAGTACGACTTTGATTTTGGTCTGCAGTCTTGCAGTCTTCTATCATTCAGTTATGGAGCCTATCGATTCAACCCTCTCTTATCGCAAGGGTAATCGGGGTTCAACAGGCAGACAAGTCGTTACAGGATTACCGAGCAGAGGCAGCATCTGAAAGTTAGACTGATTGATAGATTGATGCTGATGATGGACTTCACTTCAGAGGCCGATTGTATGTCCCAGATATTCCTGAGTTGCGCAGAGATCTTATGATCGAGGTACATCGATCGCGGTTTCTTATCCACCTTAGCTCGACGAAGATGTATCATGATATGAGGAGACAATATTTTTAGGTGGGGATGAAGCGTCAGATCGCCAGTTTTGTGTACGAGTGTGACATATGCTAGCATGTCAAGGCAGATCATCAGATACCCCCTGGTCTATTGCAGCCGTTGAGCGTCCCGATGTGGAAGTGGGAGCACGTATCTACAGATTTTATTATGGGTTTGCAGAGGACTCAGCGCGGTTATGACACCATTTAGGTTGTCGTTGATCGTCTGACGAAGTCGGTACATTTTCTTGCGATTCATGCGACTTGGCCTTTGGACCGGCTTGCAAGGTTATTCATTGAGGAGATTGTGAGACTACACGGCATTCCAGTCTTAATCATTTCTGACCGAGACCCGAGGTTAACGTCTCAGTTTTGGAGGAGCTTTCAGAGGGTGATGGGCACTGATTTGCAGCTCAGCACCACGTACCATCCGCAGACCGATGGCCAGACCGTCAATCAGATACTTGAGAATATGCTTCGGGCCTGCTCGATTGATTTCGGGGGTAGCTGGGATGAGCATCTGTGATTGGCTGAGTTCGCATACAACAACAGTTATCGGGCGATCATTAACATGGCTCCTTTTGAGGCATTGTATGACAGACCATACAGATCTCTGAGTTGTTAGACTGAGGTTGGAGAGCGGCATCTCCTAGGTCTCGAGCTTGTGCAGGAGACATCAGAGGCTATTGATATCATCAGACAGAGGATGCGCACAGCTCAGAGCCGGCAGAAGAGTTTTACTGATCGCCGGCGTCATCCCTTGGAGTTTGATGTAGGGGACCATGTGTATCTCAAGGTCTGGCCATAAAGGGCATAGTTTAATTTGGAGCGAAGGGTAAGCTTGCCCCGAGATTTATAAGGCCTTTCGAGATCATTGGGCGCATTAGCGCCGTGGCCCATCGGTTTGCCTTACCACCTCAGTTGTCTGGCGTTTACAACATTTTTCACGTCTCTATGTTGAGGAAGTGTGGGTCAGACATTGTTCCTGTTATCGATTGGCAGCCGTTGGAGGTTCGTGAGGACGCTTCTTACATTGAGCAGCCAGTACGCATCCTTGATCGAAAGGAGCAGGTCCTCTGGACCAAAGTCATTCCCTTGGTGAAGGTTCAGTGGGGTCACCATTCTGTTGATAAGGCATCTTGGAAACCTGAGGGCGAGATTCGAGACGCTATCCTCATCTCTTTGATGATTGATTGTATGATTGTATCATGTATGCAGTCTTCGATTTTATATGACGATGCCTTGTTTCCCCTTCTATTATGAGTTATGACTAGTTGCAATGATTTTGTAAATTTCGAGGATGAAATTTTTATTTGGAGGAGAGAGTTGTAAGACCTGTACCCTAGTATGTACCATTCCGTAGGCTTCCGCGATCCTTCCGGTCAAATTCAGACAATCCTCGACCCGTATCCGACATTTGTGCATGATCTTAAGCCGGGTCCCGCATGATAAGTCGGCTCGAACCAGAACTTGTATCATAGTGACCGCGCCGTTGCCACGGTTCCAATACCGCGACTCACGCACCGAACCGATACCCAGGTCAAAAGATGTGGGCCCACGTTCATTTTGAGGAAAATGCCGCATGTTGCGAACTCAAAGGGAATCTCTACGACATGGCCCATCAATCAAATCAATCAATCATTTCATGTTAAGTACAAGCAACCCATGCTTTCTTTCTCCACAAGCCAAGCAACATCACAAGTCAACTCTTTCTCACCCTCTCTCTTACACACCCATACATGTCAAGTACACTTCACATCTATCACCCATCACTTCTCTCAACCATCACACCTCTCTTTCTCAAATTTAAAAAAAAATAATCCCAAGCAACCAACAAGCTTCACACGTCCACAATTTTCCAAGGAGAGAAAAAGAGAAAGTGAGTTGTGTGGCCCACTTTCCATCCCAAAAAACCTATCATCTAAGCCATTCATCTCTCATCTCTCTCCATCAAAGTGAAGTACAAGGAAGTCGGCTTTCCAATGGACCAAGAAGATCGGACGATGGGTGATTCTATAGGTGTAGATTTCTTATTTTGATGATGGGCCAAGTGAGGCCTACTGATCGATGGTATGGATCTCATTTTGGACCCTTGATTTGGCCGATGGCCCACCTTGATTTCAAGATCATTCCATGATGGGGCCATTCTCCATGGACCCCATCGTGATGTTTACTTTCCTTGCCTAAATATGGTCATTTAGACCATTCATTTCGGTGGAGAAAGGATCTCCACCGTTGATTTTGATCGGTTGGCCCACATGTTGTGGGACCCATTTGATGTATGGTTAAAAATATGGATGGGAGGGCCCTCAATCTCTCTCTCCCTCTCTCTTTCCTTTTTTTTTTTTGTGTATAAGATGATATGGCCTTGTGGCCCACCCGGATGGACCCCGCACCATGAATCGTGTATTTTATCTAAGCCATCCGTAGGTGGGGCCCACTTTATATATGCGTTGTGCCCACACCATCCATCATTTGGTGGCCCACCTGAGCAAGGCCCACCTTGCATGTGCTGTCCAGACCGTCCAGTGTCTAGGGACGCTGGACGTCACTGCAAACACATATATTTGCTTGATTTATAAGCTTGGGGAGGTCGCTTATGCGGGCCCCACCTTGATGTATGTTTTCAATCCGAGCTGTCCATTCCATTTTCAAGCTCATTTTAGCCGTTGAGCAAAAAACTGGAACTGATCAGACTTTCTGGTGGGCCATAGCCTTGATAACAGTATTTATACCGTTGAAATATGCCCCGACGTTTTTGTACACCAAAACTCATCGAATATTGGGCTTGATGGGTTTGTATTGAGTCATGTGGAACAATGGCGGGGTCGGATTTCGTTGATACGGGCCCTACCCCAGAAAAACCTCAAAAAAATAATGATATTTCAAAAAAAATAACAAAACATCACAGTCGTTGCTGCTGCCATCATCAGAGGCCCAGGCAGCGCCTGCGTGCACTAGCGGGCATGAACAGGCAGGGACCCACTGGTCCCAGCCGTGGGCCCCGCCATGATGTATTTGGATCATCCGCACCGTCCATCTCGTAGTCCCTTAGGGCATGGGCCCCCCCTCCAAATATCAGCTCCATCTGGAACTCAGGTGGCCCACACCATAGGAAATAGTGAGATTGAACGTTTACCCTTGAAACTCTTTTGGGGTCCACAGAAGGTTTGGATTAATATGAAATTTGTTTTTCTTTCATCCAGTGTTCCCGTGTGACTGTTATCAACAGGCTGGATGGAAAACAAATGTTATGGTGGCACCCACTGTCCACGGCTCACCTGGCAGCTGCATCGAGATACCTCGTTTCAACACTTGAGGTCTTGGCATCGATCCCTGGTGGAGGTGGCTGACTGGAGTGTGTGTCCTAACAGGGTGGGACCCACCATGGTGTGTGTGTTTTATTCACACCATCACCCATTTGGTGGGGCCCCATGCTATATGTGTTTTATCTATGCCATCCAGCCATGAGTCGGGCTGTTGGACGGCTAGTGGACCCATACTATGATGCATGTGTTGCATCTAAACCGTTCAACCATTCTATATGCCCATTTTATGGCTTGAGGCCAAGAATGAGTCAGATCTAGAGTTCAAGTGGACCCACACCATGATGCATGTGTTGCATCTAATCTGTCCAACCATTTTCGAAATCACTTCACGGTATGAGAAAAATAAAAGTTATGGTGGGCCTTGAAAAATTTTAATGCTGGAAATCATCGCCACCACTATATTGGGAGGGCAGTCCAGGTGATCTTTTGACTTGATTCAGATACTCATGAGGCCTACCTTGGTATATAAGTCCCATTTGAAGAGGCCCAACTTGATGTATTTATGGCCCGTTGTTGAGGCCCACATGATATGGCCCACTAGATGTATTCGAGGTCCATTGGTCGAGGCCCATTGGGACGTACACGAATCCGTTGAATGTAATCCCATCATGGTTTATGAAACGATATTTATGGTGGGCTATGCCTTGGGAGCAATGATGGTTTGATGCCCACATTGTAAGTACAATGTTGGTTAAATGTCCGCATTGTAACTCTCCTTAGGGCCCATTGATAGGCCCATACTTGTCGATAGTTTATCATCTTATAACATGCTTAATATAGTTCTATGACTCATGCCATACGCATCATATTTATGCTTGATATGAGTAGTGACTGATCATGGCATATGCCATTGGGCAGATTATTTAGGGGACTCACTGATAGGAGTTACACACATAAGCGCGTGGTATACACAGGATTGTTGCCTGATTGGACAGTGTGGTTCATGCATATAGCATTTATGTGTCGTGATCCTGGTATTCCCTAGTGACATCAGGGCCGTGGCTCCACAGACACTTCGTGGATGGTTGTATTGGATACCGAAAAAACTGATTCTAGCATTGGGGTGCCATAGATGTCCCTGGGTGAAAATCTATGAACCCGATGGTACCAGAGGATGACTCCAACGTTGAGACCGAGTGGATATATGAGTGCATGAGGGCCGAATACCAGGAGGCCGCGTCTCCCACTGTGTCGTGGTCGGTTGGAAAGTGGTGTGGCCTTACTCGCCCGAGGGTAGGGAGCAATACTAGGCTGAGTTTGACCAGCTCGTGAATGGATCCGCTATCGACGTGCCGGATAGGTATTGACAGACTATTGGCCAGGCGGATAGTGAGGTTTCTTATGCTCACTTGGACTGTGCGCCTAGGAGAACGACAGTGCCATTTAGAGTGTACTAAATGGCAGGACGATTGATGCGTGCAGGTGACGATAGGACGCAACCGTAGTCTTGTCACAGTTGGAGTGTGCAGCGGAGCTTCTGGAGTTTTTGTTACTTTCAGTATATTGTATTTCCCTTTCATATACCTTGTACTCAAAGTTTTTGATCATAGTGGATTTTGTGAGTGTTCTTATGGTTATTGTTCGTGGGTTTTGCTTTTAGTTATGCTCATTACGAATCAAATTGATTATTAAAAATCCTCATTGTAGCATCCCAGGATCGGAACCTGGTATATGGGTGCCGGGAGACGAGAATGGGGTACTACGGAGGCTGTCGGCGCCGGATTCGGCGATCAGGAATTTTATGAGCCCGGTTTATGAGTTCGGAGCGTGACACCAAATATGTATAATGGTTGGTTTAGATAATTGAAAATCAACCCAAATATATAATCAATAGGATGGGTCACTACATATGGGTTAAGTAACAAAGCAAGTTTAGATTAGCCTTCAAATATCACTTCACTAAGACACATGAAAACTACTTAAATCATATGAAGAGCTTAGATCTCTAAATATAGGCTTAATGATGTGAATGTCTTAAAACATCAAATCGAGACCCGATCACATCAAATTATGCAAAAATGAAAATCAGCACAATCATACCAACAAGATCGAATAGGGCTTAATCAAATGAATGGTTTGGATCAATGTAAATCAACCCAAATATATGTGATTGGTTTATAGCATTGAAAATCAGCCTAAATATATATGATTTGTTTATATCATTAAAAATCAACTCAAATATATCGTCAATTGGATTACTACACATCAGCCTTTGAATATAACTTTCTTTGAATCAATGAAATGGCCCGAAGTATATAAAGGGTTTTGATTAGTAAACATAAGCCAAATCATATGAATGCCTTAGAAGATCGAATAGGTTTCAATCAAATGAATGGTTTGAATCAATAAAAATTAGCCTAAATATCTACAATGATTGGTTTAAATCATTGAAAATCAACCTAAATATATCATCAATGGGATGGATCACTACATAGGGGGCAAGTAACAAAGCATCAACCTTCAAATATCACTTCGCTAGGACCCATGAAAATTACCCAAATCATAATAAGAGCTTAGATCTCTAAATATAGGCCTAATCGTGTAAATGGCTTGAAACATCAAATATAGGCCCGATCATATGGAGATATGCACGAATGAAAATCAGCCCATTCATACCAACATGATCAAATAGGGCTCAATAAAATGAATGGTTTGGATCAATGAAAATTAGCCCAAATATATATATATATATATATGATTGGTTTATATCATTAAAAGTCAACCCAAATATATCGTCAATTGGAATACTAAACATTAGCCTTCGAATATAACTTGGCTTAAATGAACGAAATGGCGCGAAGTATATAAAGGGTTTGGATCAGTAAACCTAGGCCAAAACATATGAATGCCTTGGAAGATTGAATCGGGCTCCATCCAACGAATGGTTTGGATCAATGAAAATCAGCTCAAATATGTATAGTGATTGGTTTAAATATTTGAAAATTAACCTAAATATATAATCAATAGGATGGGTCACTACATATGGGGTAAGTAACAAAGCAGGTTTAAATTTTCCTTCAAATATCACTTCGCTAGGACACATGAAAACTACTTAAATCATATAAAGAGATTAGATCTCTAAATATAGGCTTAATGATGTGAATGTCTTAAAACATCAAATCGAGACCCGATCATATCAAATTATGCAAAAATGAAAATGTGCACAATCATACAAACAAGATCGAATAGGGCTTAATCAAACGAATGGTTTGGATCAATGTAAATCAACCCAAATATATGTGATTGGTTTATATCATTGAAAATTAGCCTAAATATATATGATTGGTTTATATCATTGAAAATCAACTCAAATATATCGTCAATTGGATTACTACACATCAGCCTTTGAATATAACTTTCTTTGAATCAACGAAATGGCCCGAAGTATATAAAGGGTTTGGATTTGTAAACATGGGCCAAATCATATGAATGCCTTAGAAGATCGAACAGGGTTCAATCAAATGAATTTTTTGGATTAATGAAAATCAGCCTGAATATATACAATGATTGGTTTATATCATTGAAAATCAACCCAAATATCATCAATGGGATGGATCACTACATGAGGGGCATGTATCATAGTAAGTTTAAATTAGACATAAAATATCACTTCGTTAGGACCCAGGAAAATTACCCAAATCATAATAAGAGCTTAGATCTCTTAATATAAGCCTAATCGTGTAAATGGCATGAAACATCAAATATAAGCCCAATCATATGAAGATATGCAAGAATGAAAATCAGCCCAATCATACTAACAAGATCTAATCAGGCTCAATTAAACAAATGGTTTCGATAAATGAAAATCAGCCCAAATATATATGATTGGTTTATATCATTTCAACCCAAATATATCTTCAATTGGATTACTAAACATTTGCCTTCAAATATAACTAGGCTTAAATCAATGAATTGGCCTGAAGCATATAAAGGGTTTATATCTGTAAACATAGGACAAATAATATGAATGTCGTCAAAGATCGAATAAGGCTCAATCTAATGAATGGTTGAGATCAATGAAAATCACCCCAAACATATTTGATTGGTTTAGATCATTGAAAATCAACCCAAATATATTGTCAATTGGATGGATCACTACGTAGGGGGTAAGTATGTAACGCCTTGAATTTTTAGGAGTCGAGCAGGAACTTGACTCCTGAATTCCCGGATGACACGTGTGCCATAATGGGCTTCAGACTTTAATTACGTTTGGATGATTTCATAAGCAATGGAGAGTTTAACAGGGCATGAATCATAAATAAGTCATAAAGCATAATCAAGTGCCACTAAATGTAAAAATATCCAAGCCACAATTTTAAAAATATCCAAACAGGGAACTAGTCCCACCCATACATATGTCCCCTAAAGTGACTAGGGCCCTAGCCCAATCCCCGCGGTCGCCAAGCTCAGTCTATAAGGATCTACCATAAGTCTGGTAGTGTGCTTGCTCCTCGTCTTCCATGCCGGTATCCTCCAGCGCATCCAGCTCCATCAACCCTGCATTTATAATGTGTTCTGGTTGGTGTTTTAGAACACCGTCCCAGGTGGGAGTGAGTAGCTAACTTAGTGGTTTCATTAGTTTTAAGTTACACATGTTATCAACCCAATCAGCGTAGGTAATGATAAAATAAGAAATCAAACATTTCCTAAATACTCTTGTTAAATATGCATATCAAGATATGATATGATGCATGCCCTTTTCAAACAACACTCCCTCACATGCGACTCCGATCACCTGGTTCACAAATGGCAACACTCCTTCAAATGTGTGACTTCAACACCTGTTCTGCCACATTTAACTAATGCAATGCAGTGTATGATCATGTCAGCCGAGTAATTATTAAGTTCAATTCATCCAACATATTGGTGAAGCTAGGATACCGATGTTATATCACGGGTCCTTATCTGATCACGTGGTTTGTTGCTGCACATAGCGACTCCTTACCAGTGTCCCTTGATCCAACTTTAGGTATCACCCATTTTTCTCACAAATCAACAATTCCAAAGGTACGTCATAATACCTAAATGTATGAGGATCAACCCGGTATGAATCGTCACCCAATACCGGGTATGATCATTCAATTCTTTCGTTCGAGCGCAATCATTCAAATATTTCGTTTCAGCGCAATTGTTCAAATCTTCCATTCAAGCATGAGCATTCAAATCTTTCGTTCGAGCGAAATCATTCAAATCTTTCATTTGAGCGCGATTGTTCAAATCTTCAGTTCAACCGCCATCATTCAAGCCTTCTGTTTGAGCGCGAACATTCCAGTCTTCTGATCGAACGTGACCATTTGATCTTCTGGTCAAGTATGATCATCCAGTCATCCTTCAATTGTAATTCGTTCAAGATTCTTCAGGCGAAGGAAGATCGATCCTCCATTTGATTTCAGGAATCAATCAAAGAAGGATCGAGGAGGCCTCTATTGAGGCATAAAAAATATTTCATTGAAGTGGTCAAAGAATTCCATGGTGTGGATCTTTTCCAGGGTTGTGCACTCCGTATTTTGGTAAAAATTTATGTCCAGGGATATTTTGGTAAAAATTAGCTCCAGGGTATTTTGGTAAAATCTATGTCCGGGGGTATTTTGGTAAAATCTCATGTCCGGGGGTATTTTGGTAAATCCACGTCCGGGGGTAGTTTAGGTATTTTGGTTAAAATCCACGACCGAGGGTAGTTTAGGTATTTTGGTTAAAATCCACTTCCGGGGGTAGTTTAGGTTTTTTAGTTAAATTCCACGTCCAAGGGTAGTTTAGGTATTTCGGTAAAAGGCATTGAAAAGGGTATTTTGGTAAAAAAAAAAGGGTGCACAGGTGTCATTTTAATGGAAACAAGTTGTACACCACCATTTAAGAGAGAGCTTGGTGGACACCATGGTTTAAGAGAAGAGGATGTACATATATAAAGGGATAAGTGGTGGTGATCACCACTTTGTATGAGTGGTGGGGCCTATAAATACCCCCTCCCCTGCCTCATTTAAAGGGTTGGATCAGTTGGTGGATCAGAAAGGGAGAGAGAAGCAAGGTAGAAGAGGGAGAGAAGAAAGTCTTTACGCTAGCCCGCGCAATTGAAGTGAATATGCCTTCATGCCACTTTTCAAGGGATTTGGAAAAGATCCTTTGCGCGGTCCCGCATAATAGGAATGGAGATTTCCTAGAAGCCATATGCCCCGTAATGCTGTCCAAGGAAGGATTTCCATTGCGCGGGCCGCGCAACTGACCGAATCCTTGGACATGCGTAAACAGAGGAAGAAAGCTTCTTCCTTCCAATTGTGCTACTGGCGGAGTCCATTGTAGCTATCTTTTGGCAAATCCACACTGTCCACTATCTTCCTCTCAAAATTTCAACCATGAAAGGCCGGTCTTGGTCATTTGATGATATGGCCCACCGAGATAATCAAGCTGCAACGACAACTAAACGGTCTCCTTTCGATCAATGCAATGATCATTTGAATGAACATGGTCGCCAAAGATCAACATGATTTCGATGGATTTTTCTTCCTCTATCTGATGGATGACTCAGATCGGTCCTTTGCTACATGATGGTGGCCCACAACGAAGAGACGAAGCCTCTGTTATGAACAAAGTCAACGCATGTCGACCCTGTGAAGACTGATGTCCCACTTATGGAAGTTAAGTGGAAAATCCATTCCGTGCATTGGTTTCAAGACAAAAAACCATCCAGGAAGGACTAGTTTTGGAGTGAAATTAGCGTGGCCCACGAGGTTGTTTACTCCGCCATCCTTTTCATGTTTAACGGCTAAGATCTAGCAACCACTTACATGGGGTCAAAAGCTCACCTAGGCCAGGCTAATACGCTCCTCCAGAGACAAGTGAACGGTTCTGATCATTGAACCGGATGATGAGTGACCCTCACTAGACAAAAATGGCCAGCGTTATGAGGACACTGTGTGCATTTTTGAATTTGAGAAGAAAGCGTCGGTCAGCGGGCGTTGACCGACATCGAGGACTTCAGTGCTCGGCTTGTGCACTCGTGCACCATGTACATGCAATGTACATGTGGGCTCCAGTATGATGTTCGTGGGAAATCTGCTCCGTCCATCCGCTTTGTCAGCTCATTTAATGCGTTGAGACTGAATTTGAAGCATATCTAGATCTTAGGCGGGCCCCAAATCAGGATTTCAGGGGCTGATCTGTCAGTTTGACCATTTTCAGAAGGATTCAGGAGCTAAAATTTGACGTGTACGGCTAATTTGTGGTCCCAAGGCTACACGTAAGGTTTCGAGCTGATTGGATGGTGACAACTCTATAATCCTACATCCTAGGTGAGAAATCAGGCCTGTTTAACACGAACGGCCTGATTTCCTCAGGTCCTGGCCACATTTTAGGGGACTACTCCATATTTCAAGGAAGGATGGTTGGAATGATGCTTAGAACTGATCTCAATGATCAGATCAAAAGCTTCAAGCCCATGCAACCCCCGTCTCTTTGGAGATTGGTTGATCAATTCAACATTCCTCTTAAGTCCTAGGAGATAACTGAAATAAGCGTCGAAATGCTACCGAAATTTCTATCAGACTATCTTATCTAACTTTGGTTAATTGTACTTTATTTTCAGAATCAAGGGAATCTGAGGATGTAAATGAACTCAGAATAAACGTGATCAAAGTTCTCTCATTCTTTCTTTGTTATCATTGAATAAACCCCTCAAATCAAATGCATTTATTTTCTTGTCAACAGGATTGTATCGCACTAACGGTTATGATGGACACATTCATTAGGAACGGCATATCCTAGATTCCATTTAGTCGTGTCATACATTGTGAATATACATGATCAGTCGGCTAGTGGACTGATTTGATTGACCTGGGAGAACCATGACACAACTGACATTGGGTGCAAGCAGCCCGTGTAGTTCAACTACTGTCGGTTGTCTGTGTTCAACCCAGGTTGATCAAACAAGCCTAGGGTGGCCGCCCTAACTCGGGCCACCCGTTGATTTGGGCGATTTACTGACTGACTTAACGTTGTAAGCAACCTAAGCATCACTACAAGCTTAACAATTCGTCCTACCGACAATCATAGATTCAACGACACAACCACATAGGCATTTCATCGAACATGTAAGCATACATAAGATACTACGTTCATTAAGGCATTCAATCAACATGTGAGCATGCATAAAGTAATACAATCACTTAGCTATTAGATCAAGCACATGAGCATCGAAAAAGTAATACATTCCACCATTTAAGCATTTTATTGAACATGTGAGCATCAATGGAACAACACATCTACTTAGGCATTTTATCAAATAAGTGGGCATCAACAAAATAACGCATTTAGTTGGGCATTCAATCAAGCATGTGATCATCCATAAAACAACACATTCAATCACCTAGACATTTTATCAAACATGTAAACATCCATATGCAACCAATAACATATATTATAAACAAAATAAAAAATGTCAACATATTAGCATGCACAAATTCATCTACAAGCATTTAATCATTAGCTGAGACCCTCAAGGGTCGATAAACGGAAACTTAGAAATAATGGTCCGCACCTTAAGAATGAACATCCGATTTTGAGCTCCTACGGTTAGGGATTTGGGAAAAATCACAAATTCCTATATAAACACCAAGACTATATGAGATTCATGCAATTCGTTATAGAAAGAACCTAGGTTAGGAAGTAAGTCTGTTTCTTACCTCTAAATCGTAAATGGGGTGGATTCAACGGAGGAGAATGATAGATGTTAGGGCTTTGATTGGAGGAGACCGATGAAGGGAAGCTCTAAAGCTTCCCCACTCCTACCCTCACTCTTCTTCTCTTCTTCTTTCCCCTTCTCTTTGTCTCTTTCTCTCCCTTGGAGGATGTAAATTCGTATGGAGAGATGGGGTGCCCAAATGAGGCCCTTATATAGTGCCTGATTTGGTGTAAATGGCCCCAATGGTTGAGTTTTTACTATACTAGCCCTATAGGAGGGTTTTTCTATACACCGTAGGATAACTAACCCTAATGATGATCTACGTATGGATATGATCGGCCCACCATTTGGATGTGTTAATCAATAGATATGATTAGAAGTCTGTTTAATGGTCACTGATGGTCGATCGGGGCCGCGGCTATATGGATATGAGCAGAGAAATATCATTAATCGGTACTCTAATTTTGGTTGTGGATTAACAGTCCAAAAGCTACAACTTCAAGAAAGAGCAGAATGTCTATTTCACTTAAGTTTTAAATTTCAACCTAAGGGATTCACACGTTGCAAGCACTTATCTTTTGGCCCAAGTTGAGAAGTTCTAGGCACTTTCTTGATTCACCACCCGTGATGGATGTCAAGCCCAGTGATATGGACATTATTCTATAATTTTGGAACTAGTGGCCCACTAACGAGCGGTCTAAAGCTTGTTCAGGAAATTGGGGCATTTTTAGAATGAACTAGGTATCAAGATTTCTTGTGCGCAATTATTAGGGTTTAGATTGGCTAAGTTGATAGTGTGACCTGTTTGCAACCAGTGGAAATGAAGATATGATTATAATCACTCTAAACCGTCAGTTTTTAGGCTAAAAGGATACTGACTCGGTTTGGTTTGATAATTAAGATCCGACCCTTAGTTGTCACAACTTTTGGCATGTGTAAGACCCGTATCCTAGCTCTTATTGTTCTATAGTCTTCAACGGTCCTCATAATCAAATTTCGGTGACCCGAGATCTATTATCAGTGTTTGTGCACGATCCTAAGTCGTGTCCCGTATATCAAAGTCAGCTCGACTTGAAACTTATACCCTTGCGACCGCGCCATCGCTGCGGTTCTGATGCCGCGTCTCACGCGCAGAGGCGATACCTAGGCCAGGAGATGTGGGCCCGTGTTTAGTTTGAGAAAATGCTGCACGTTTGTAATCCCAAGAGAATCTCTACAACATGTCCCATCAATCAAGTGCACATCAATCACCTCATGTCAAGTACAAGAGCAACCCCAAAGTCAACTCTCTCTCTCTCTTACACACCCGTACATGTCATGTACATATCCATCACCCATCACTCACTCCCCATCACTCCATCACTCACACCCATCCCTCTCTCTCCTTACATCACCTCTCTCTCTCTCTCATCTCTCTCTCATTTTTCTCCCAAGCAAGCACCGTTCATGGTTTTTCCAAGGAGAGGAAGAAGTTAGTGTGGCCCACCTTCCTACCACCCAATCCCACCATCCAAAATCCATCTCAACCGTTGAAGTTTGTCCGTTGGGGCTTTAGGATGCATCGATGGAAGAAGAAGTCCAAGAAGATCTAACGGTGGGTGCTTTTAATTGTTGATTTTGTTATTTGAGGGCCCACATATGTGGGACCCATCTTAATGTATGCATGTATAGGGAGGGCCCATAGTGGTGGGGTCCCTCCCCTCTCACGATCGTCTCTCTTTCTCTCTTTCCCTCTCCCTCTCCCTCTTGATGTGCGGCCCACTCGATACGTGTGATATATCCATGCCATCCATCACTGTGGAGCCCACCATGATGCGTATGTTGCATCCAAACCGTCCAGATGGTGGGACCCATCTGTCGACTGTTGTCAGCAAGTTCAGTGGGTCCCACGTGTTTGTTTGCGTTGGATCCCAACCGCCCACTTGATGTTGGGTCACATAATGATGTATTTGTTTCATCCACACCGTCCAGACCATCTAGACGGTGCTGGACAGGTTGGACGGTCCTGTGGACCCCACTCATAATATATGTGATTCATCCATGCTACAGAGCAGCTATGGAGCCCACGCATGTGTGGACCCACCTCATGTGAGCATTGAATCCGGGCCGTCCATCAGTTGAATGTCCAGCAGATGCAGCTGCTGGACTGACAGCAAGTTTCGTGGGCTCCATTCCACCGTCAGTCCGTCCAGACATCCAACCATTTGGACGTTAGATTTCTTTTTTAATAAAAATAATAATATATCATTGATATATATGTAATATAATATAATATATAGTATGGTGGGCCCTGCATGAGACCCACCTTGATGTATATTGTATATATATATATGTGTGTGTGTATGGTGTGCCCCACGTGGGACCCTCCTGATGTATATCATCAGGACGTATGTGATATAACACACCGTCCATCCATTGGTAAGGTGGGACCCACCCCACATGTACTGCACGTGTGAGGGCGGGCCTACCTTAATGTACGTAGTTTATATCCACACCGTCCATAGGTGGGACGGTGGGGTTTCACCGTGATGTACGAGACATCCACTCCATGTGGGGCTCCACGGTGGTGTGTTTTGGCATCACCGTCCATTAACGGGGCGTGCAGACCTAGCCATGATGTATGTATCTTGCATCCACACTGTCCAGACTTTGGACGGTTTGGATCGAATTGGCTAGTGTACTACACCAACTACATAACTGTTATATTGACGTCAGCAAGTTCTGTGGGTGCCACCTATTTTGACATCAGCAGGTTCTTTGTGACCCCACCTTGATGTATTTATTCCATCCATACCATCCAGATGGTGTTGGACGGTACTGGACAGTGTTCTAACGATGCTGATTTACATAGGCAATGTTTGGATGGTTCTGATTTATCTGGACAATGTTTAGACAGTACTAATCATCATTAGTGGTCCATGTACCCCACAGAATGATAGTTTACAGTGATACACATGTTACACCTGCAACTATTGAAATGATATTTGGTGTAATTCAAGCTCTCACTTGAGGCCCTTTGTAATGGATATAAGGCCCATTGGTGCGACCCATCTGTCAGGCCCACTTTGATGATTTTGTGGCCCATTCAATAGGCCTACTTTGATATACTTGTGGCCCATCTGTGAAGCCCACCTTGATTTATTTTGTGGGCCATGAGCAAGGCCCACTTGTTGTGTATATGAGGCCCATTGATGCGGCCCACTTGATGTGTATGAAGCCCATGTGCAGGGCTCACCTATAATGTATATTAAGCCCATGTGTAGGGCCCACCTATTATGTATTTGAAGCCCATGGGTTGTGGCCCATTGTGATGTATTCGAGGCCCATGAGCAAGGCCTCATGTGATGTGTTTATGACCCATATAATGAGGCCTATTGAGATGGATTTTCAACCCATGTGATGCGACCCACTTGATGTATGAGACCCTTGTGTGAGGCCATGGGCCCACTATATGTTTGGCTCTATGTGGGTCACTCCATAGGAACTATGTTGGTTAAACGTCCACATTGATGGGCAATGATAGTTAAATGTCCTCATTGTGACCTTCCCTTAGGCTAATTATCGAGGCTGATTTCGATTGCCGAGGCCGATTCCGATTGTCAAGGTCGATTCCAATTGCCGGGGCTGATTCCGATTGTTGAGGCCTATTCCTATTCTGATTCTGATTGCCGAGGCCGATTCTGATTATTACGGCCGATTCCGATTGTCGAGGTCGATTAGCGAGGCCAATTATCAATGCAGTTATCGAACCGATTATGAGTATGTGACAGCATAACATCATGATACATGCCCATACGCATCATCTGGATGTTTGTTATGAGGTGTGGTTGACCATTTCATATGCCATAGGATAGGTTCTTTATGGGACTCTCTGATAGGTAGAGTTGCCCCACATGAGTAGGCAGTACGCGCATGTTTGATGCATGACTAGATGGTACGAATCATGCATCTCGTATTTTATGATATGACCACCGTATGCCCTAGTGACATCAAGGCCATAGCCTCCACAGGCGTATTGTGGATGGTCAGATGGGACACCAAAAATCTGTTTTACATGGGGTGCTATAGATATCCCTGGGTGAAAGTCTCAGAACCCCCTTGGTTCTAGAGGTTGCTCCAACGTCTAGACTGAGTGGATGCATGAGCGCATGAGGGTCGTATACCATTAGGCTACATCTCCCCCTGTATTGTGGTTGGTTGGAAGGGGGTACGACCTTACCTGCTCGAGATGAGGGGGTAATGCTAGGCTGAGTCTGACCAGCTTAAGGAATGGGTCTGCTATCGATGAGTCGGGCCCAATATTGGCAGGCGGATGGTGAGGTCTCTTCCACTCACCTTGTTGCGTGCGATGGGGTAGCAATCTCGTCTGGAGTGTAATAGACCTTGGTGATTTTCTAGAGAGGAACTGTACTGATATGTGGACTTATTGAGTAGGAGTTGCATACTCATGCATTCATTTCATTTACTATCTACTTGGGTTGGTGGTGCGTAACTAATTATTGTGTACCTTCGCATGGCCAGGATTTCCGTTGGGCACACGACTAACCTGAGATCATGAGTCTACCACATTGAGTCTTACTATCCAAAATTAGGTATGGGACTGGTTTGGATAGAATTTTCTTGTGATGGACCCCAATAGTCTGCGATATTACACACTATCATCCTGACTTCACTCCATCTTAGTCATTTCATTCGTACCGCATATTGCATTGCATCCGTAGCATTTAGCATTTTAGGTTGCCATGTTTCTGCATTAATATGGTCGTTAGCATTCATGCCTTGGATCGCATAGCCTTGGTACTGCTGATGGCACTCATGGACTTACCTATATATTTCCACTTACTCTGATATTGTATGATTCAAGATCTTGCCAATATTTCCAATATTGTATGATTTATGGCATTGTATTGCATACTTGGCACTAATCATGTACACACACTTACACCACCCTCTAAGCTTTCTATAAGCTTATGCACAATAGATTCGTGTAGGTGGCGTTAAGTCGCAACAGCATTGAGCTTGGAGTGTGCAGCAGACTCTCAGAGCTTTGATTTCGACTATGTATTTCCCTTTTAGCATTGTATTCAAAATGTTTATATTAGTGGATATGTGATGATGATATTGCCTTTGTGATTTGGGTATACTTGTGGTTATGCTTCTTACGAGATAAATGTACGTTGGAAAAAAATCCTCATTGTAGGATCCCAGGATCGGAATCTGGCGTATAGGCGCAGGGAACCGAGAATGGAGTACTACGGAGGCTGTCGGCACCGGATTCGGCGATCGAGATTTTTATGAAGCCGGTTTTTTAGTTTGGGGCATGACAGCATGTCTTTATTTAGTTATGGTCATCTCAATTAGTCAGTGATAGGTTGGCTAGAATTGGACCCTACGTGAATAAATCCCGAGGCTAAGCTCGATGTTTAAGTGATCGGGCGGATTCGTTGGTCTTCTACGATCGATCAATCCTATTTATACGATTCTTTATCAGTATTAGCCGCGTATAAGCCCATCTCGAGTGTCGAGGGTCAATAAGTGATAAAGTGGCTAGTTATAAAAAAGAAATTTTAAGGATTTTGGGAAATTTCAAAATAGCGAAAATTCAGGGTGTTACAAAGTAACAAAGCATGGTTAGATCAGCCTTCAAATATCATTTCACTAGGACCAACGAAAATTACCTAAATCATATGAAGAGCTTAGATCTCTAAATATTGGCCTAATCATGGAATGGCTTGAAACATCAAATAGAGGCCCCATCCAAATATATCATCCACTGGATTACTAATTATCAGCCTTCGAATATAACTTAGTTTGAGTCAATAAAATGTCTCAAAGCATTTGAAGGGTTTGTATCGCAAAGCATAGTCCAAATCATATGAGTGGTTTGGAAAATCAAATAAGGCTCATTACAACAAATGTTTTGGATCAATGAAAATCAACCCAAATATAAATGATTGGTTTAGATCATTGAAAATCAACCCAAATATATCATCAAATGGATTACTAAATATCAGCCTTCAAATATAACTTGTCGTGAATCAACAAAATGACTAGAAGCATATAAAATATTTGGATCAGTAAGCATAGGCCAAATCAAATGAATGGGTTGGAAGATTGAATAGGGCTTAATTAAACAACTGGTTTGGATTAATGAAAATCAGTCCAACTATATATATGATTGGTTTATATCATTGAAAATCAACCCAAATATATCGTCAATTGGATTACTATACATCAACCTTTGAATATAACTTGCTTTGAATCGACAAAATGGCCCGAAGTGTATAAAAGGGTTTAGATCAGTAAACACCGACCAAATCATATGAATGCCTTGGAAGATCGAATAGGGCTCAATCTAACGAATGGTTTGAATCATTGAAAATCATCCCAAATATATACAATGATTTGGTTTAGATCATTGAAAATCAACTCAAAATATCAGCAATAAGATAGATCACTACATAGGGGGCAAGTAACAAAGCATCGATCAGCCTTCAAATATCAGTATGCTAGGACCCATGAAAATTACCCAAATCATAATAAGAGCTTAGATCTCCAAATATAGGCCTAATCGTGTAAATGGCTTGAAACATCAAATATAGGCCCAATCATATGAAGATATGCACGAATGAAAATCAGCCCAATCATACCAACAAGATAAAAAAAGGGCTCAATTAAACGAATGGTTTGGATCATTAAAAATCATCCCAAATATATATATATATATATATATATATGATTGGTTTATATCATTGAAAATCAAACCAAATATATCGTCAATTGGAATACTAAACATTAGCCTTCGAATATAACTTGGCTTAAATCAACGAAATGGCCCGAAGTATATAAAGTGTTTGGATTAGTAATCCTAGGCCAAATCATATGAATGCCTTGGAACATCAAATAGGGTTAAATAAAAGAAATGGTTTGGATCAATTGAAATCAGCCGAAATATGTATATCGATTGGTATAGATAATTGAAAATCAATCCAAATATATTATCAATAAGATGGGTCACTACATAGGGGGCAAGTAAAAAAGCAGGTTTAGATTAGCCTTCAAATATCACTTAGGTAGGACCCATGAAAACTACCCAAATCATATGAAGAGCTCAGATCTTTAAATATAGGCTTGATCATGTGAATGTCTTGAAACATCAAATATAGGTCCAATCATATAAAGATATACACAAAAGAAAATCAGCCCAATTATACCAACAAGATCGAATAGGGCTCAATCAAACGAATGATTTAGATTAATGAAAATTAGCCCAAAATATAGATGATTGGTTTATATCATTGAAAATTAACCTAAATATATCGTCAATTAGAGTACTAAACATCAGTCTTCGAATATAAATTGGTTTGAATCAACTAAATGGCCTGAAGTATATAAAGGGTTTGGATTAATAAACATGGGCCAAATCGTATGAATGCCTTAGAAGATCGAATAGGGCTAAATTAAATGAATGGTTTAGATCAATGAAAACAAGCCCATTTATATATAATGATTGGTTTAAATTATTGAAAATCAACCCAACTATCATCAATAGGATGGATCACTATATATGTGGCAAGTAATAAAGCATCAGCCTTCAAATATCACTTCGCTAGGACCCGTGACAATTACCCAAATCATAATATCAGCTTAGATCTCTAAATATAAGCCTAATAATGTAAATGGCTTGAAACATCAAATATAGGCCCGTTCATATGATGATATGCACGAATGAAAATAAACCCAATCATACCAACAAGATCAAACAGGGCTCAATCAAACGAATGATTTAGATCAATGAAAATCAGCCCAAATATATATATGATTGGTTTATATAATTGAAAAACAACTCAAATATATCTTCAATTGGATTACTAAACATTAGCCTTCGAATATAACTTGGTTTAAATCAACGAAATGGCCCGAAGAATATAAAGGTTTTGGATCAGTACACATAGGCCAAATCAAACAAATGGTTTAGATCAATGAAATTCAGCCCAAATATAAACAATGATTGGTTTACATTATAGAAAAATCAACCCAAGTATATCATCAATAGGATGGATCACTACATAGGGGGCAAGTAACATAGCATGTGCCTTCAAATATCACTTCGCTAGGATCCATGAAAATTACATAAATCAAAATAAGTGCTTAGATCTATAAATATATGCCTAATTGTGTAAATGGCTTGAAACATCAAATATAGGCCCAATCATATGAAGATATGCATGAAAGAAAATCAGCCCAATCATATAAACAAGATAAAAAGGGCTCAATCAAACGAATGGTTTTGATCAAAGAAAATTAGCCCAAATATATATATGATTGGTTAATATCATTGAAAATCAGCCCAAATATATCGTCAATTGGATTACTAAACATCAGCCTTCGAATATAATTTGGTTTGAATAAAAAAAATGGCCCAAAGTATATAAAAGGGTTTGGATCAGTAAACATCATCCAAATCATATGAATGTCATGGAAGATCGAATAAGGCTCAATCAAATGAACGGCTTAGATCAATGAAAATCATCCCAAATATATACAATGATTAGTTTAAATTGTTGAGAATTAACCAAAATTTATCATCAATAAGATGGATCACTACATAGGGGGCAAGTAACAAAGTATCAGCCTTCAAATATCACTTCGCTAGGACACATGAAAATTACCCAAATCATAATAAGAGCTTAGAACTCTAAATAAAGGACTAATCGTGTAAATGGCTTGAAACATCAAACATAGGCTCGAACATATGAAGATATGCACGAACAAAAATAAGCCCAATCATACCAACAATATCAAATAGGGCTCAATCAAACGAATGGTTTGGATCAATGAAAATCAGCCCAAAATATATATATATATATATATATATATATACATATAATTGGTTTATATCATTGAAAATCAACTCAAATATATCGTCAATTGGAATACTAAACATAGCCTTCGAATATCACTTGGCTTAAATCAATGAAATGGCCCGAAGCATATAAAGTGTTTGGATCAGTAATCCTAGGCCAAATCATATGAATGCCTTGCAAGATCGAATAGGGCTTAATCAAAGAATGTTTTGGATCAATTTAAATCAGCTGAAATATGTATATTAATTGGGTTAGATAATTGAAAATCAATCCAAATATATTATCAATATGATGGGTCAATACATAGGTGGCAAGTAATAAAGCAGGTTTAGATTAGCCATCAAATATCACTTCACTAGGACCCATGAAAACTACCCGAATCATATGAAGAGCTTAGATCTCTAAATATAGGCTTAATCATGTGAATGTATTAAAACATCAAATAGATGCCCGATCATATAAAGATATGCACGAATAAAAATCAGCTTAATCATACCAACAAGATCGAATAGGGCTCAATCTAACAAATGGTTTGGATTAATGAAAATTATCCCAAATATACATGATTGGTTTATATCATTGAAAATTAACCCAAATATATAGTTAACTGGATTACTAAACATCAGCCTTCGAATATAACTTGGTTTGAATCAACTAAATGGCCCGAAGTATATAAAGGGTTTGGATCAGTAAATATAGGCCAAATCATATGAATGCCTTGGAAGATCGAATAGGGCTCTATTAAACGAATGATTTGGATAAATGAAAATCAGCCCAATTATATATAATGATTGGTTTAGATTATTGAAAATCAACCCAAATATATCACCAATAGGATGGATCACTACATAAGGGGCCAGTAACAAAGCATAAGCCTTCAAATATCACTTCGCTGGGACCCATGAAAATTACCCAAATCATAATAAGAGCTTAAATCTCTAAATATAGGCCTAATCGTGTAAATGGCTTGAAACATCATATATAGGCCCGATCATTTGAAGATATGCACGAATGAAAATCAGTCCAATCATACCAACAAGATAAAATAGCGCTCAATAAAACGAATGGTTTCGATTAATGAAAATTGGCCCAAATAAATATATGATTGGCTTATATCATTGAAAAATCAACCCAAATATATCGTCAATTGGAATACTAAACATTAGCCTTCGAATATAACTTGGCTTAAATCAATGAAATGGCCCGAAGTATCTAAAGGGTTTGGAATAATAATCCTAAGCCAAATCATATGCATTCCCTAGAAGATCATATAGGGCTAAATCAAACGAATGGTTTGGGTCAATTTAAATCAACCGAAATATGTATATTGATTGGTATAGATAATTGAAAATCAATCTAAATATAATATCAATAAGATGGGTCACTACATAGAAGGTAAGTAAAAAAGCATGTTTGATTAGCTTTCAAATATCACTTCGGTAGGACCCATGAAAACTACCCAAATCATATGAAGAGCTTAGATCTCTAAATATAGGCTTAATCATGTGAATGTTTGAAACATCAAATAGAGGCCCTATCATATAATGATATGGACAAATGAAAATCAGCCCAATCATACAAACAAGATCGAATAGGGCTCAATCAAATGAATGGTTTGGATCAATGAAAATTAGCCCAAAATATATTTGATTAGTTTATATCATTGAAAATCAACCTAAATATATCTTCAATTAGAGTACTAAACATCAGTCTTCGATTATAAATTGGTTTGAATCAACTAAATGGCCTGAAGTATATAAAGGGTTTGGATTAGTAAACATGGGCCAAATCATATGAATGCCTTGGAAGATCGAATAGGGCTCGATTAAACGAATGGTTTAGATCAATGAAAATCAACCCAATTATATATAATGATTGGTTTAGATTATTGAAAATCAACCCAAATATACCATCAAAAGGATGGATCAGTACATATAGGGCAAGTAACAAAGCATCAGCCTTTAAATATCACTTTGCTAGGACCTCTGACAATTACCCAAACCATAATAAGAGCTTAGATCTCTAAATATAAGCCTAATCATGTAAATGGCTTAAAACATCAAATATAGGCCCGATCATATGATGATATGCACTAATGAAAATCAACTCAATCATATGAACAAGATCAAATAGGGCTCAATCAAACGAATGGTTTGGATCAATGAAAATCAGCCCAAATATATATGATTGGTTTATATCATTGAAAAACATCCTAAATATATCTTCAATTGGAATACTAAACATTAGCCTTCGAATATAACTTGGTTTAAATCAACGAAATGCCCGAAGCATATAAAGGGTTTGGATCAATACACATACGCCAAATAATATGAATGCCGTGGAAGATCGAATAGGGCTCAATCAAACGAATGGTTTAGATCAATGAACTTCGGCCAAAATATAAACAATGATTGGTTTACTTTATAGAAAATCAACCCAAATATATCATCAATAGGATGGATCACTACATAGGGCGTAAGTTTAACAGCCCGGATTTTTTTCCCAACCTGGAATTTGACGTCCTTAAGCAATGGGTCGCTCCTGACACCTTATTAACCTGTCAGAACTCAATTCCAAAGTCTAAAATCGCTTTTGAACCCATTTCCTTCACAAATCCCACCCTTCACCACCTTGATCTTTCAATTTTTCCTAAGTACTTTCACCCTAGACACTATATTAAACTAGCTAAGTAGTACAACTTGGATCACTCTATATACAAACTACAAAGGACTAAGTACCACCTCAGACAGAAATCACTTAGGATTAAATCCTTTAGAAATTTGACAAAGTTAACTAAGTGCTAAACTAAATTAGCCATGAAATCCATTTGAATCGCTTTAAATACGATCTGCAAGACCCAAAACTTATAGAATCATTGACGCCAGGTTACCCTAAAATCTAGGATCAAACTCATTACCCGACTGCTCTCTGGAGCACATTGAAACTCTGTATCAGGTCTGGACCGCACGTCGGAAGTCCGAATAACACAAAGTTAAGGAATTAGGACCGCCTCGTTGGGCTTGACAACCATCTTGGAAATCAAACCCAGACAGTGTCCCACGGCTGTTCGCTTAAGTCCGGAGTGAGGGAGTGTCAAAACACTTGTTTTCTTTACAAAATAAATATCTCAAATAGTAATCTGAGACTTGTCGCTTGTAGGTCAGTATTAAGCAACCATACCGTCAGAATCTGACCTAAATACACCCTCGGATCAGGAAAAATTTTATAAACATATCCATGTACTTAGAATTGCGGATCGAGATCCGCTGACTGTTGAACTGAAACTTGTTCGCCACGGGCGTTCTGGAAATCCGACTGAAACGAAAACTTAACTAAACCTAGATCCTGTGTTCGTGAGCTTAAGTCCGACCTTTGGCTCAAGGGGGGCCTCCGGAAGTTCTCCGTTGAGCTGAAACAGGTTCGCTTTGGTTATAACCCAACTATACCTTGACCTTAAGTCTATTTTGGAGACATTTTAGGCTATATAAGGACCTTAGAACCCTCTCTCTCACAGCCATATGAATTTGAGATTTGAGAGAGAGGAAAGAGAGAGAAAGTGTGAGAGATGTGGGAGAGTCTCCCTGCCCTTCTTCCCTGCTGCTATCCATGCTCCACTGCTCCGTTCTAATCGCTTTCCCGGCCATTCCAACTCCATTTCTAGGTAAGAAACCCTAACCTTAATCTGATTTGGGGTGTTAGTAGTTGTAGGTTATGAAATAGCTAACCTATTTTATTTTATAGGTTACCAAACTGTCGAATACGGAAGCTTGACAAACCTATCGTATTCGTTACGATTCTACGACTAAAGATGAAGACTTTAGGTGTATAGGTTATGGTTTTCAATGCTTTCAATGTCAGATAATGATAGATTCATGATCTGCATGTAATTGCACATGTACAAAGTGCTTTCTGATTTCTGTTTCGATTAAAGATGTAGATTATGGAATTTTACATATTCTAGGTATTCGTAGAAAATACCGCATACGTATAAATTTTGGAAATATGTTTGACATGATTATTTTTTGCATGAATATACGATATATGGATAAAATACTTATTTAGCGAAAAGATTCGCCCAAATACATGTTTTACGTATATACACTATGTATGTAGAAATACTGTATTGTAGAAAGTACCGTATACGTATATATTCTAGAGATGTGTTTGCCATGATTATTTGTTGTATAAATATATTATATATGCGTAAAATACTTGCTTAGTGAAAGGACTCGCCCTAATACATGTTTGCTAACATACACTAAGTTGTTGAAATACTGTATGTTAAGTGTCTGTGAAAATGCTTGTGTGAGTAAGTGTTTGGATTTTGATAACTTAGGAAGGTGTTGAGATGGGATTCTCAACTACCTTAGAGACATGTATGATTTCCCCATGAGGTTGTTTACTTAAACCGCTTACTTGTGCAATATATGTATTTGTATTCCTACTTATGTAGTGCTTTACAACATGCTTTATAACATGCTTTATAACATGCTTTATGACATGCTTACTAACATGCTTGAATTACTTTATTTACCATGCTTTACTCCACATGCTACGAATAAGGTTTGATTGAGTTTGGGACTATGTCTATAGTCCAGATAATCGGTACTAGATTTGAGATCGTGGCTGAGGTTCATGTCTTCACGTAAGATGTGTTTGACGAACCCGAGTCGTACGTCAGTTGACGACAGTGGTTAGGCCACGCGAGGTGCTTATTCACTTCATGTCATTCAATTTATTGTGCGCTCGAGCTAGTCAGGCCCGTCAAGTAACCCGATATGTCTAATGTATGTTCACCATGTTTGGTCGTTACTGCTTGAACCTAGGGTACCAAACTTACCAGTGGAATCCCGTTAACCATGGTACCTCGATCCACTAAGACTCATGAGCTAAGCATGGTGGTATGGGACACCGTGGTCGAGTTGTCGGCCTACGCTGGGGCACGTGCCTCCCCGTAGTGACCAGTGAGCAACCAGACTCATGAGCCGATTATGGTGGTATGGGACACTATATTCGAGCTGTCGGCCTACACTACTTGATGGGTGATGGGGGAGTGGTGCAACGATTCCGTGTAACAGCCCTGACAGCCCTGACCATATCCGGTGTAGTGACCTCGAGCATACTCTAAATCTACGGTGAGGCGATGAGCCTTCCCATAGTAACAGAGTATAAGCTAGGCCTGTATTGATAAGGTGATGGGGGAGTGGTGAAACGATTCCACGTAACGGCCCTGACAGCCCTTGCAGTGATCTAGAAACACACCATCGTATGAGATTGTCTAGGACTGACGACCCTAGAATGGATCATGATTGGGAATGATACAAGGAAGGTACCTTAGTTTTCCAATCCTTCTGTTTGAAATGGACTAATAACAACTCGGTAATCATGCTCAGCATGCATTGCATGTGCCTGAAAGATGTGGAGCATTGAGGGATGAAAGCATGCCGCGAACGAAGATGGTGTCGAATGAGGGAGTATGTCAGTGAGGGCATCCATCATGACTGCATTCATACTTGCATTAATAAGAGTAGTTAGGAGTGTTTGATTGTACTGCTTTATCATTATTGCTTGACTGTATTGATAACATGTTAACCTATGCTTTATTGTTCCACTGAGTTAGCTACTCACTCCCACGTTACGGGACGGTGTTGTATACACTAACCAGATTTGTTGAGTTTCATGTGATGGCGATGCTTATGAAGCAGAGCCGGACTACTACTATGATGTTGAGGAGGAGTTCTCCTCCATGTAATTCTCTGACAGGTCTATGAAGACCTGGTATTGTTTTGACGAGGCTATGATACTTGGGATAGATGACATTACACTTCCTCACATTTGGTATATTTTAGAATTGCACTTGTAATTATTTAACCTGGTAACATTATCACACTCTGAAGACTTACCATAGTTTATATATGTTATTTATCTATCACAGTCTTCCACTTGCAATTTAACTGTCTCTGGAGTATGATATGCCGTTTTGGCTTAATCTCACTCATGTTCAATACACTACTATAGGCAACATTCAATCATCATTCATTTTGTTGCATAAGTGATGCGTTGGAACTCGGGAGTTGAGTTTATGCTCGACCCTCGATTTTCAGGGCGTTACAGTAAGTAACATTGCATCAGCCTTTAAATATCACTTCGCTAGGACCCATGAAAATTACACAAATCAAAATAAGTGCTTAGATCTATAAATATATGCCTAATTGTGTAAATGGCTTGAAACATTAAATATAGGGCCAATCATATGAAGATATGCATGAAAGAAAATCAGCCCAATCATATAAACAAGATAAAAAGGGCTCAATCAAACGAATGGTTTGGATCAAAGAAAATTAGCCCAAATATATATGATTGGTTTATATCATTGAAAATCAACCCAAATATATCATCAATTGGATTACTCAACATCAGCTGTCGAATATAACTTGGTTTAAATCAACGAAATGGCCCAAATAATATAAAAGGGTTTTGATTAGTAAACATCATCCAAATCATATGAATGTCATGGAAGATCGAAAAGGGCTCAATCAAACGAATGGCTTGGATCAATGAAAATCATCCCAAATATATACAATGATTGGTTTAGATCATTGAAAATCAACCAAAATTTATCAACAATAAGATGGATCACTATATAGGGGGCAAGTAACAAAGCATCAACCTTCAAATATCACTTCTGTAGGACCCATGAAAATTACCCAAATCATGTTAAGAGCTTAGAACTCTAAATATAGGACTAATCGTGTAAATGGCTTGAAACATCAAATAAAGGCTCGAACATATGAAGATATGCACGAACGAAAATAAGCCCAATCATACCAACATAATCAAATAGATCTCAATCAAACGAATGGTTTGGTTTAATGAAAATCAGCCCACATATATATATATATATATATACACACACATATAAGTGGTTTATATCATTGAAAATCAACTCAAATATATCATCAATTGGAATACTAAACATTAGCCTTCGAATATCACTTGGCTTAAATCAACGAAATGGCTCGAAGCATATAAAGGGTTTGGATCAGTAATCCTAGGCCAAATCATGGGAATGCATTGGAAAATCGAATAGGGCTTAATCAAAGAATGGTTTGGATCAATTTAAATCAGTTAAAATATGTATATTAATTGGGTTAGATAATTGAAAATCAATCCAAATATATTATCAATAGGATGGGTCACTACGTAGGTGGTAAGTAACAAAGCAGGTTTAGATTAGCAATCAAATATCACTTCGTTAGGACCCATGAAAACTACCCAGATCTATGAAGAGCTTAGATCTCTAAACATAGGCTTAATCATGTGAATGTCTTGAAACATCAAATAGAGACGCAATCATATAAAGATATGCATAAATAAAAATCAGCCCAATCATACCAACAAGATCGAATAGGGCTCAATCAAACGAATGGTTTGGATCAATGAAAATTATCCCAAATATACATGATTGGTTTATATCATTGAAAATCAACCCAAATATATCGTTAATTGGATTACTAAACATCAGCCTTCGAATATAACTTTGTTTGAATAAACTAAATGGCCCGAAGTATAGAAAGGGTTTAGATCAGTAAACATAGGCCAAATCATATGAATGTCTTGGAAGATCGAATAGGGCTCTATTAAACGAATGGTTTGGATCAATGAAAATCAGCCCAATTATATATAATGATTGGTTTAGATTATTGAAAATCAACCCAGATATATCATCAATAGGATGGATCACTACATATGGGGCAAGTAACAAAGCATAAGCCTTCAAATATCACTTCGCTAGGACCAATGAAAATTACCCAAATCATAATAAGAGCTTAAATCTCTAAATATGGGCCTAATCGTGTAAATGGCTTAAAACATCATATATAGGCCCGATCATTTGAAGATATGTAGGAATGAAAATCAGTCCAATCATACCAACAAGATCAAATTGGGCTCAATAAAACGAATGGTTTGGATCAATGAAAATCGGCCCAAATATATATATGATTGGTTTATATCATTGAAAATCAACCAAAATATATCGTCAATTGGAATACTAAACATTAGCCTTCGAATATAACTTGGCTTAAATCAACGAAATGGCCTAAAGTATATAAAGGGTTTGGATCAGTAATCATGGGCCAAATCATATGAATTCCTTGGAAGATCATATAGGGCTTGAAATGGTGGTGAAGACCGCACTAGTCAAAGAAGGAATATGCCAATATGTCCTAGAGGGGGGTGAATAGGACTTTTTAAAGTTTTTATGATTTATTAAAATCCTATCACACTAATCCTAACAAAGAGTACAGACTAGGATTACTCAAAATTAACTCTGCAGGCTTCCAAGCCCTATAGAGGATCCAATCACAAACTTCATGAAGAATAAATAGATAAACAATAGTTCAAACAAGATTGTGATGGATATGACTGTGTGTGTTTATGAGGTGTGATTTCAGATGATCAGATATATAAACATATAAGAAAATCACATGAATGAAAGACAATAACGATCTCAAACACAATCATTTTTATAGTGGTTCGACGATCGGTCTACTCCACTCCCAGTAACTGCACTTAACCCTTGAGTGTAACGGATTTCACTAAGGAGGTTTTACAGTGGTTCACCTTTAATCTTTACAACCTACACTGAGGCTGACTGTTTATGCTCTCACGAGCAAGGGTCAACACAACGCACCCACTTTTAGGTACACTGGCCAAGGATCTTCCATAAGACCCTATCGGAGGTTTCTACATGATTCACCTCAAACCCGAGGTTTCACACGATTCACCTCAAACCTAAGGTTTTTCTGGTTCACCTTCAACCAGATGTTTATGCTCTCCACAGAGCAAGGGTCCACACAACGCACCCACCACGTACACTCCTGCCGGAGGCCTCCTTGAGGACTTCAAAGGGTGAGAACCACTTAAGACCCAATCCTACGAAGGAATGATCATAAGTGTCCTCTTGGACTCTGGATACTTACAAAGAAGTTGATGAGTCCCGGTAACCATAATGCCGAAGATCTTCTCCTACTTGTTGACGAAGAGTCTTCTACTCCATTGATCCGCAACATAAAACGATGTTCCGATATATGGTGACGGGTTGGGTCAAGGTTATAATGGAATCCTACTCTCTAAAGGTTTTCCTATAAGGAAGATAAAGTAGTTCTAATCATCTAGGCATTCAAGGCATCCCAGCTTAAACATTTGCCATTAAGGTAGTAGCTGGAGGATCCTTGAATGCAGAAGCTCATTCCCTAATCCACTCTATTGAATAGCAATGGTGAGGGTGGATTGGAGGATGAAATACCCTGAGAGAAAGGGCTTTGGGTAGATGACCTAAGGTTAAACACTCAAAAGCTCTCTCTACTTTCTCTCCCAGCAACAATAGACAAGTCCTCCATATATAGGCAAAAAGTTCCAATGGATATAAAACGGTCACATTTATGACAGAGTTCGATATCATCGAGCGGTGTCAATATTATCGAGCGTATACTCTCGATAGCATCCGCTCGATGACACAAACTCAAATGTCATACGCTTTTAAAATCTTTTGCTAGCTGGTCGAGGGCATCGATACTCGTGTGATGTCATCGAATTTCGAACTCTGATTCCATAAATATGAGGATCGATTCCTTAACATTTGAAAAATGAGATAGACTTGACTTGAAATATTTCAGGTTTTTAAGATATGATTGAGGGTCAGCCGATGTCATCGGAATTTGCATATCGATGCTATCGAAGGCAGTGTCGATGGGATCGATAAATCCTATAGATTTACCAATAAGATCGCTGGACGGATTATGTCCAGTTTCGATCCAATCGACTCGGCCTCGATATCATCGACATATGAATATCAATTTCCTCGAATGGCCCCCGATTAAAGTAAAAACCAACTGAAATATTTGCTGGAAGACATGCGCGCCCACGATCGATATCATCGATGGAATTCCAATCTTATTGATATTTGATTTCAGATCATATCGGAAGGAACATCGATATATCGAAGGAATTTAAAATTTTCTTTAAAAAGATAGGGGCGTCGGAAACCTATTTGTCGATTTTATCGAGCTATTATCGATGGACTCGAAATTCAAGTATCAATGATATCGATATGTGGATCGATACATTGATAAATCAGTCCAGACATACATGTGGTTGCTGGACACTTTTGTCCTCTTCTTGATCATATCTTTTAAGCATCGAGGACATCGATAGAATAGATCGATAATATCAAAGGTGTTTCGATAAAATCGACAAGGCATGAAAAACTTAGAGATTTTTCGATTTTGAAAAAGCTTTCTTACCTAAAAATCCTATGATGTTCTATTATGTTTTAAAGGGTTTTAATCACCTGGTGTTTTGGGACATGGGATGTGAGGCTTTAAATTTACCTGTGCTGAGCTTCCACACATCCGGTTGAGGCAGACGCTTGAATTGATCTTCCAATCAGGCTCTGTAGACAGTCTGACCCAACACTCACGTAACTTGACAAGCCAGGGCACTTTCAATCTCCCCCTTTATCAATTACATGACTAAATCCCAAAAACACCCTAGAACATTCTAGACGAACACATCCTAAATTGTGTGTACATGTTTTTTACACAATTTTACAATTTGTAGCCCATGTACACAACCAATAGCTGCTCCCCCTGACTTATAAACTCTCCCTTTCTTGTTGCAGCTGCTCCCCCTAACACCTGAACAACATCTAAGCAAATATACAATTTCCATTCGGGTGTTTGAAGTGTTCTCCCCTTTTTGTCAGTCATTGACAAAGATATATCAGGCAATATTGACTGAAGCTTGAAGTATTTGGAAGAACCATCCAGTCAGAAGCATACAGTTTTAACGCATTGATTTATAATGAGTGAGTCAGTTTAAGCAAACATAAATTTCAGAGTTTATGGATACATTTTAGACAGAATGGAGCAGTGATATAGCAATTTAGAATATTCATTAGAGACATCACATGTATTCCATATCAGAAACTTGATAAACCAAGGGATCTTTAAAGTATAAAAATGACATTAAAAATATGAATTCTATTCAGCCATATCAAAGTGAAACCAAAATATCCAACTATCAAAAATAAACTGCCCAAGATTGGCAGCAAATTAACAGTTATCCCAATAAAAATTACCAAGTACATGCACAGGTACCTAACAAGAATGACTTATTTGTTGGAGAGAATTGACTTTTTCTTCAATCACGGTGAGACGTCTCTCACAATTGTGAAGTCGCTCCTCCATGCTTGTCAAACCATTCAGTAGGTGGCATTCGAGGTGATGAGTTTGGCGATTTGTGATGGACTCTGGACTTAACAGTGGCATTTGGTTGGATCCCCATGGACATGACGGATGAGCATATGGAGCAGCCGACTGTAGAGGAGCACTGTTCTCGGGAAGAGTTAAAGGAAGACACAGCTGTTGAGCCACCTGAGCCGAATCACTATCAAACCATGTCTCTGGATAGACTATATCAGATGTGGCAGGGATATCAACATGATGAGCTAATTTATAAATGAGTACAAGAAAAGATAGTGTATCCTGATGATTGCCTCGAATGACCCGAATTAGTTGCTTATGAAGAAGCGTTGGGAGGCACACCTGAACTTCTTGAAACACATCATACAACACATTTAACACAAAGGGAGACAGATGATTACCATTCACATCACACGAATAGACATTGGACCTAAAAATGTCATGAAGGATTTTAAACGTGGGTCCAGGATGATTAATATGAAGGGAATTATCATCATTCCGAGGAATAGTGAGTCCCTGACACAGTGCACGAGTTATCTATCCCCAGATGCCCAGACCATTTAGATTCTGGCTGGTGACTGGAATGTGAGTGACCTTGAGGGCTAGAAGATTACTCAAGGTGATGGGAGTGATGTGCTTCGAGTAATGCAGGAATTCAACTTGAATGCATGGTGGATCATCATAAATAACATGACATTTACTAGGAAATTCATGGATCACCCCTATTTAATAAGTACCACCAAGATTTAGAATATTTTGTCATCCAATCACTTCTAGAAGGAGGTCCACTCCAAAAGACTCAATGGTGCTGTTAAGAACCAGACGTTCACCAACAGTGGCAGGATGTCTTACCGTTGGAATGAGTTGATGCATGCTAGATTGTTTTGCTTTTCCTTTTAAAGATTGAGAAAGAGACTTACCCTTCCCTTTGTTCATGATTTTTTCAGTGTAAGAGATAGCCAAAGGTAAGGATGGTCAACTAAAAGAACGGAGAATACCCGACCAAAAGTGAGATTAGACTCTGGAGTGGAAGGAAGGGAAGGATAATACCCATTTCTTTTGAAGCTTCTGAGACTCGCCGATGGTCTTCTGGCCGAGGATTCGAGCATAAACCAAAACAGAGATTTTTTCAGAAAAATAAGATTTTTCCACTCGACCGCTATCAGGCGGCTGTCTTCGATTTTATCAAACTTACTTTCGACTATATCGATGATCCTCATCCAATGTTATCGATAATTGCTTCGATAGAAGTCCCGATTATGTGACTTTCCACATTCTAAAGAGATGTCGATGATATCAACCCATGATCGATTAATCGAGAATGACATATCGAAGATGAATATCTTTCTTTTTCAGCATGCAGACGACCCTTCGAGTATACTTTTAATATTTTTATGAATTAATAGCATACTCAGCAAAGTTATGTACAATTACTGTACACATAAAAAATTATAAACATTTGAATGTTTATATACAAAAAATGGAGGTGAGGAACCTCGGGTATATCGTTTAAAGCTTAGCAAAATTGCATCATTTCAGCAAATATCTAGATCTTGATGCATGATCTGGACTTGTCCTTTTATGCTCAATGCTTCTAGGCATCAGTTCTTTCTATGCCTCTGATAGTGGTTGCTTGTGCGATGACCCTTCATTACTGATCTTCCTGATTGGTCTAGGATTTCGCACTCTTATTTGTTAAATTTAACTATATGTCCATTATCACAAATTTGAGATTTGCTTAGGAGATTACATGTCAGTCCTTTTATGCAGAAAGCATTCTCTTTTTCAAGCAACTGAATTCCTTTTATGATTCCCTGTCCAATTACTTTAGCAGTGGTTCTATCTCCGTAGGTGACTAAGTTTGAAAGGAGGGACATGTCTAAAGCAACCACTGTCAAGGTACCACTTAATGTCATTGCCTGTTAAGTGATTTGAGTGAGTAGCAAGACAATTCTTCTTTTCTTTTCCAGTTTCCTCATTATCAGATGGAAATGATTCAGTGGCTTGCTGTTCTTTCTCGTTCTCAGATTCAGTGGGAAGGATTGAAGCAATGAAGACCATAAGTATTTTCAATGATTTCTGATCTCCATCACTTTCTGAGTCACTAGATTCTGAATTTGACTCTTCGATATCATCCCACGTGGCAACCATTGCCTTGCCCTTAGTTTTTCTATTTGGGCATTTGGTTGATAGGTTTTCATACTTCTGACAGGCATATCATTATGGTTCTTTGGTTCTTCTACCAAATTTTCCTGAAGAAGGTTTGTCGTTCACCTTTCTTCCTCTGGAGGGCCGACCACGATTTTTCTGAAAGAACTTCCTAAATCATAGCAAAGCGACTTCCTCATCTTCATCTTCCTTTTCGCTCTCATTATCCTCATATAATGTTTTCTTATAAGTTTTTGTAAGTGCTATTGTTTATAGCCCTTTTTGTTGTCAAATTTTAGGTGCCAAAGACACTGTTAGGAAGCTTGCATATGTGAAGATCAAAGCTCTATTCAAGATCAACTTTGATGGACAAGCACTGCTCATAAGTCAAGACTTAAAGAAGTGAGTTTGTTCGACTTAATTCAAAGACAAGGATAATGCAAGAAGCGTTCAAGTTCAATCTCAAGATCTCAAGAAGCTTTCAAGTTTGAACTACATTAAGACTTCAAGCTTCAATACTTTCAAGGTCACTTGTCCTTAAGTTTCAATGTCCTTACTTCACTATTGAGGTTTGACTGACCGTAGATTGACCTTTAGAGTAGGCCATTTTGGATACATAATCCATATATTTTACATAAGAGAGTTTGGCCTGTTCTAAGACTAGTCCTGGACTTTGTTCGACTAGTCCTAGCACTGATTCGACCTATCTACAGATTTTCTGGATCAGTCATAAGTTTGTTGTAAAATTCGGATATTTTCTGTTAGGCTTCAACTAGTCATGGGGACTATTAGACTAGTCGTATGAACAGTGTCGACTGGTTCTTCGATCAGTCGTAGACCTTCGACTCAAACTACAAAGATGATTTGTACTTAGCTTCAGCCAGTCGTGTGTGACCTTCGACTAGTCGAAGGTGCCTTACAACTAGTCGAAGGTGTCCTATGACCAGTCGTGAAACTATCTTATCCTATCGCGCCTGAATTTTCAAATATCTGTTGGATCTTCGACCAGTCGAAGACATGATTTATTCACACTATAAATAGAGTACGAATCTCAGAATAAAATAGATCATTCAAGCTAATTTAATTTGGCCTTCTGAGAGAAAAATTTGTGCTCTGTTTAAGCTAAGTGTGCATATTTAATATCTTCTTTATTTAGCTTTCTTAATTGATTTTGTTTCTTGTATTCTATTTAGATTTGAAGGAGGAAGTGTTGTCTTTCCTTTTTCTGGAATCAAAATCAATTAAAGCTAGCCCTTTACAATTTGTGTAATATACTTTATTTGGTTTTATTTGAGGTTAAGCCAGAAAAATCTCATTATATTGGTTATCTGAGGAGAGCCAGGAAAACTTAGAAAAGAGGGTTTTTGGAATTGTGTAAGCCTTTTGAAAAAGACATAATTGTGAAGGTTTTTGGTGAACCTGTGAAAACCTATTTAATAGTGAACGCTAATATCCCTTGTGTGAGGATATTAGGAGTGGAGTAGCATTCTGTGTGGCTGTTGTTAAATAGTTGGTGTACACACAGGCGAACCATTATAACTCCTTGTGTTGTGTGGAAGTGTGCTTTATTTTCATATCTTTGATTTTTCCTTTATGGAATGTATGTGGATGTGAATGGTGTAATCATTTTAAGTTCAAGCTCAGTGGGGAATGTTGTAATAGTTTAGATTTAAATTTCAGCAATTTATTTCAAGTTATTCCTTTATTTTGTTTGAGCTTTAGATTTTCTAAATTGTTCTAGTAAGGTTGCCCTGCCATTTCTATGGTGCATGGTTGTCCCTAGAACAATCAATATTTGAGATTACATTCTATTCCTCTGTTTAGTTTCAATTTGTTTATTCCTCAAAAGTTTGAGTTCTTGATACAAAGACCTTTCTAGAAATCAGGTTGCCCTACTATAAACTTTGGTTTTTGGTGTAAGGTTGTCCTTAGAACAACTTTTATATTAATCTCTCAATACGTGGTTATTGAGGTTGTTATTCATTTCAGTATTGTGAATTGATTTACTTTATTTGGCTATCTGATTATTTAAATTCCGTTGTAATTATTTTAAATTTGGCATAGTCCTATTCACCCCCCCTCTAGGACATATAGCTTAGCCATTTCAAGTGGTATCAGAGCCTAATAGCTCGCTTTTAATTGTTATTCTTGGATTTACTTCCTGAGCTAACGATCTAAGCTTTATATAAGATGTCAAATTTTGAGAGCCTTTCAGTCACTAGGCCTCCACCTTTCGATGACACCAATTATGCCTATTAGAAAGCCAGGATGAGGATCTTCCTCAAATCCATAGATGAAAATGTGTGGCTAGCCACAGTGAATGAATGGACCCCTCCTATCACTGAAGTGACCTGTGTTGATGGTTCAAAAACCACAAAAATAACGGCTTATTTTTCTTGGACCACACTTTAGAAAAGTGAGAGTAGTGCAAATGCTAAAGCACTAAATGCAATTACATATGCACTCTCACCGGATGAATTCAAAAGAATTATATCCTGTGATTCTGCAAAACAAGCTTGGGATATATTAGAAATGACACACGAGGGTACATCAATTGTAAAAAAATCTAAAGTCCAACTCCTCACAACCAAATTTGAAGAAATTCATATGGAGGAAAATGAAATGTTTATGGACTTTTACACAAGATTAAATGACATTGTAAACTTAATGTGGGGTCTTGGCGATAAAAACCTAGAAAGTAAAGTGTGTGCAAAGATACTACGCTCACTTCCTGAATGGTTCAATTCTAAAGTAACCGCGATCCCGGAACTTCGTGATACGGACAATATGAGGGTAGAAGAACTAGTTGGTTCTTTACAAAGTTATAAAAACTTTTATCTGGATCTAGAAAATGTGGCGATCGATTCGGGTTGGGCTATGATAAAAACATACCTCATAAATAGAAGAGTACTCCTCCCAACTTTGTGAAAGGAGAAGCCTCAAACTCAAAAGAAAAAGATACTTGTTAAGGTTTTTCTAAAAATATAAAAACTCTTCAAAAACCTAAACGTAGCTGTATCAATTTCAAAAATCAAAATAGAAACCCACTGGCTGAAAAAGTAGTTGATTTACTGAAGGAGCTCTTAAAATCTAACTCAGTAGGTCATTCCCACAACTATAAACAGAAGAAGACCAACTATGTTCTTAAACCCAAAACAGTTTTGAAATGGGTTCCTAAAGTCACTTGTTTGGTTGCTCACACTACTTTCAAAGCTACAAGCCATTCTAAATGGTACCTAGATAGTGGATGCTCAAGGCATATGATGGGTGATAAAGGTCTATTCACCGATCTCAAAGACATAACTGATGGTTCAGTCACATTTAGTGATGACATCAACTGCAAGATTATGGGCCAAGGTACGGTTCAACTTTATAATCTTCCTTTATTCAAAAATTCTTATATGTAGAAGGTCTAAAACATAACTTGCTTAGCATATCTCAAATATGCGATAATAACCATAGTGTACGGTTTTGTAATAAAAGCTGTGAGATTCTAAATAACAGAGACTCGGTAATATTAACTGGACGAAGAACGTTTCAAAACTGCTATATTGTAAGTGAATCCAGCTCATCTAATCAATTGTGTTACATCGTCCATACAGACGAGACTAATTTGTGGTACAAACGTCTTAGACATGTACACTACCGAAATCTATATAGATTGAGCAAACAAGAACTTATAAGAGGTTTACCCAAACTACAAAAATTGGATAAAATATGTGGTGAATGCCAGATTGGCAAACAAACAAGGAACTCACACAAAAAGGTGAATTCTAATACCACATCAAGACCACTCGAGCTTCTCCATATGGATCTTGTAGGACCTACAAGGACAGAAAGTCGAGGTGGTAAAAGATGTATCTTGGTAATAGTGGATGATTTTACCAGATATACATGAGTTGTCTTCTTAAGCGACAAATCAGAAACCCTTGAAGAAGTGAAAAAGGTTCTAAAAAGGATTCAAACTTAAAAGAGTTCTCAAGTCAGTAGGATTCGTAGTGATCATGGATCTGAATTTGAGAATAGCGGTTTTGAGAAGTTCTATAGCGACCCGGGAATATTATATGAATTCTCAGCACCCAAAATTCCTCAACAAAATGATATTGTCGAAAGAAAAAATAGAGTGCTTCAAGAAATGACTAATGTCATGTTGAATAGTATGAAGCTTTTTAAGAATCTTTGGGCTGAAGCAATCAATACAGCTTGCTACATCATTAACCGGGTTTACACTAGTAAAGGTAATAATAAAACAGCTTACGAATTATGGTTTGATAAAAAGCCTACTGTCAGATACTTTCGAGTTTTTGGCAGCAAGTGCTATATTTTACGAGATCGTGAAAATTGGGAAAGTTTGATACAAAGAGTGATGAAGGGATCTTTTTAGGATACTCTTTAAACAGTCGAGCTTATAGGGTTCTGAATAAAAGAATCGGTGTGATTCAAGAGTCCATCAATGTGGTCATTGATGATCACTTGAACACACCAGTCTCAAGTTTAGATAATGATGAAGTTCTTGTAATTGATAAATTTGATACTTCATCTAATCAGACTAATTCTGATCTGAGGACTGTTAAAGATCATCTAACCACAGATTCTTGGAAACCCTCTCACTGGTGTTCATACATGTAGACAACTTGAGGATATATGTAATTACGTATGTTTTACATCACGGATAGAACCATCTAACGTAAAAGAAGCTCTTGATGATGAAAACTGGATGGTTGCAATGCAAGAAGAACTTAATCAATTTGTTCGAAATGATGTCTGGTATCTTGTTCCTAGACCTAAAGATAAACATATTATTGGAACAAAGTGGATTTTTATAAATAAGTCTGACGAGCATGGCAATATTATTTGAAACAAAGCAAGATTAGTTGTACAAGGGTACACTCAAATTGAAGGCATTGATTATGATGAAACCTTTGCCCTAGTTGCTCGTCTTGAATTAATCAGACTTTTTATATTCATGGCATGCTTTAAAAAGTTAAAAATTTTTCAAATGGATGTAAAGAGTGCTTTTTTAAATGGTGATTTACATGAAGAAGTTTATGTTGAACAACCTACAGGGTTTGAAGATCCTAAGTTTACTGATTATGTATACCGTCTTAAAAAAGCTCTCTATGGTCTAAAACAAGCTCCCAGAGCATGGTATGAGAAATTGACTAAGTTTTTACTTTGTCATAACTTTCAGATGAGAAGTGTTGATAAAATATTGTTTGTTAAGAAACATAACGAAGATATCTTAATGGTTTAAATCTACGTAGATGATATCATTTATGGATCTACTTGTACTGACATGACTATTGAGTTTGTAGTTTGATAAAATCTTAATTTGAGATGAGCATAGTTGGGGAATTGAATTACTTCATTGGGTTACAAGTAAAACAACTACTTGATGAAATGTTCATCTTTCAAACTAAATATACTATGAATTTGATTAAGAGATTTGGATTTGAGAATGGTAAGAAATTTGATACTCGTATGAGTACAACTTTGAAACTCTCAAAAGATTCTGCAGGTAAAAATGTGGATCCAAAACTGTATCGGAGTATGATTGGTAGTTAACTGTATTTAACTGCTAGTAGACCCGATATTGCTCTAAGTGTTGGTATATGCGCTAGATATCAGTCTGAACCGAAAGAATCACATTTGATTGCAGTCAAATGGATTATATGATATGTCGCTAGTACTGTTAATCTCGGTCTATGGTATCCACATGAGACTAGTATTCAATTAGCTAGGTACTCGGATGCTGACTGGGCTGGTAATCTTGATGATAGAAAATCAACCAGTGGTGATTGTTTTTATATTGGAAACTGTTTAGTTTCTTGATTTAGTAAGAAACAAAGTTCTATATCACTTTCAACAGTTGAAGCTGAATATATCGTAGCTGGTAATGTGTGTACATAACTTATTTGGATGAATTGTATGCTAAGTGATTATGAAATTAAACAGGATTCTATGTTATTATATTATGATAATACCAGTGCCATAAATATTTCAAAAAATCTAATTCAGCATTCTCGTACTAAGCATATTGATATTAGATTTCATTATACTCGAGATTTAGTAGATGAAAAGGTAATATCATTGGAATATATCCCTACCGAGAATCAACGTGCTGATATTTTCACTTAACCGCTCCACAAACGTAGGTTTAACAAAATGAAATTTGATCTTGGCATGTGCATTCTAAAATGATTATTTGTGCCTATTTGTATCATATTGTATATATTTGCTAGATTAAATTTCTAATTTTTTTAAATATGCATGAAAATCTGATTTTTGGTGGTACTCGACCAGTCGAGGATTTCCTCGACCTTTCGTGGTACGACAGGTCGAAGGAAACCCACGACCAGTCGTAGATCGTGGTGAATTACTTAAATTTGGGGAAAATCAATTTCTTCTTCATTTCCTCTTCACTCTCCAACGGGCCAACGCTCGACCAGTCGAACCCACCTTCCAAATCCTTAGAGCTTAGTGCTCCATTTGCATTTTTTTTTTTTTTTAGATTTGTGTTTAGATCACTTCCATTTTACTTTTGAAGTTATCTATTTCAAATTTTGTTGACATTTGTGGTTTTCCTTTTGAAAAATCGGATTTAACCAAACCCTCTTCTCAAACCTTTGCAACTCTTTATTTTCTTGAAATCTTTGTTACAAATGGCATCTAGAGGGAAAAAGCAACATCCCGTGGTCCGTCTTCTTCTTCCATATCAGCCCCTCTCACTAAGCGTCATCTTCGGACTCCCAATGATGATCCATCTTATGTTCAGGACATCAGATTGCGAAATGTTATTGTTGAACATCAAGTTTCTATTAATTATGTTGCTCCTTTTGATATCCTTCTTATGCTTCAAGATGTGGGTTGAGATAACTTATTACATTGGGGTGGGCCAGCATACCGGTCCATCGCACAGTCCATGTTCGAATGTATATGTGATTTTTCACTGGAGAATTTAACTTTAAAATATCCACTAGAGAAGGACCATTTGACATTGATCGTCATTTAATTTCAGCTTTTATGGATATTCCTGTGAATGATGAGGGCATTCCTCTCCATAATATATCTGATAAACCCTTAGAAACTGAGAAACGTCTCCTCACTAGAGATTTATGCAATATGGATGCTCAATGGAATTATAAAGGGAATGCGATTACCTCAAGGTATTTGTTACCCAAATACAGAGTTCTTCACAAAATCTTTGTGTTTAACTTATATCCACGATCGGGTAATAAATCTGAATTGACTTCCTTCATGGTTCGGGTTCTTCATGCTGTTGCCAGTGGTACGTCTATCTGTTTACCATCCTTAATTTTTCACTCCATTCTTAATTTTCATCTCCATCCTAGTCACAGTGACATTCCTTTTGCTTATTTGATGACTGTGTTGGCTACTCATATGTTAGTCGATATGCCAGTTGGAGAGGCCTTTATCTGTCATCTGATATTCAACAATTCTAACCTGAATAAGATGAAGCTGGAAATGCTTCTAGGTCAAGGTGATGGTGTTGGCAATGCTGACGCTGATCGTGAGGAAGAGGCTGGTGATCTTCCTTTTGATGATATTAATATGGATGATATCTTTGAAGAACTTGGTTCTGATTCTGTGAATGATTCAGATTATGAGCCGTCTGACTTTGATGCATGTCTGCATGCATTAGAGGATAAGGTTGAAAATATAAATGTTAAGATGGAAAACATGTCTGTTGCTCATGATTTACAATTCAAGTATATGCGTAAGTATCTTAGGCGCTTGAACAAAGGCATGCATAAACTTGATCCTTCCATCCCCGCTCCTTCATCCGGTTCAGATTAGTTATTTTCAGCTATCTAATTTGTAATATCTTTGCTATTCTTATGTGAGTTGATTATGTTATTTTCTGTTATCTTGTCTTGTTACCTCTCATATATCTCTCTAATTATTTCTCCTCAGTTTATCTCTTATGTGTTTCCTTTGTCCTCTTGTGACAAAAAGAGGGAGAATGCATATTATGTGTAATGTCTAATAATGCTTATGCTCATATGAATGGATGGATAGCATATTGCGCATTGCTTTTATGCATATGTTACTCAATGGGAGTATGATGTTACTTAGGGGGAGTATGTGTAGAGGAGGAGGACTGTTGAATATTAATTTGCAGGTTCATGTTACTGTGCCAGTTGATAACAACTGGTGCATGATTCGTTAATCAGATATTCCGTGTTCTGTAACATATCTTGGAAGTGTATTTTGTCACTAATTTGACAAAGGGGGAGATTGTAAGTGCTATTGTTTATAGCCCTTTTTGTTGTCAAATTTATGGTGCCAAAGACACTGTTAGGAAGCTTGCATATGTGAAGATCAAAGCTCTATTCAAGATCAACTTTAATGGACAAGCACTGCTCACAAGTCAAGACTCGAGTAAGTGAGTTTGTTCGACTTAATTCAAAAACAAGGATAATGCAAGAAACTTTCAAGTTCAATCTCAAGATCTCAAGAAGCTTTCAAGTTTGAATTACATCACGACTTCAAGCTTCACTACTTTCAAGGTCACTTGTCCTTTAGTTTCAATGTCCTTACTTCACTATTAAGGTTTGACTGATCGACCTTTAGAGTAGGCCGTTTTGGATACATAATCCATATATTTTACATAAGAGAGTTTGGCCTATTCCAAGACTAGTCCTGGACTCTGTTCGACTAGTCCTAGAACTGCTTCGACATATCTAAGGATTTTCTAGATCAGTCGTAAGTTTGTTGTAAAATTCGGATATTTTCTGTTAGGCTTTGACTAGTCCTGGGGACTGTTCGACTAGTCATAGGAACAATGTCGACTGGTTCTTCGATCAGTAGTAGACCTTCGACTCAAACTACAACGATGATTTGCACTTAGCTTCGGCCAGTCGTGTGTGACCTTTGACCAGTCGAAGGTGCCTTACGACCAGTCGAAGGTGTCCTACGACCAGTCGTGGAACCATCTTATCCTATCGCGCCTGAATTTTCAAATATCTTTTGGATCTTCGACCAGTCGTAGAGTCTTAAGACTAATCAAAGACATGATTTATTCACACTATAAATAAAGCACGAATCTCAGAATAAAATAGATCATTCAAGCTAATTTAATTCGCCTTCTAAGAGAGAAATTTGTGCTCTGTTTAAGCTAAGTGTGCATATTTAATATCTTCTTTATTTAGCTTTCTTAATGGATTTTGTTTCTTGTATTCCAATTAGATTTGAAAAGAGGAAGTGTTGTCTTTCCTTTTTCTGGAATCAAAATCAATTAAAGCTTGCCCTTTTGTTTTAATTTAAAATCTATTAGAAATTAGAACCATTATATAGTGAGTATTGGACATTGAATTTTGACATTCAAATCTCTACTCCAACTTGGTTCTTCTGGGCTGCTACAACAAAGAAGAAAAACAGGTAATTTACAATTTGTGTAATTTGCTTTATTTGGTTTTATTTGAGGTTAAGCCAGAAAAATCTCATTGTATTGGTTATTTGAGGAGAGCCATGAAAACTCAGAAAAGAGGGTTTTTTTAATTGTGTAAGCCCTTTGAAAAGGACACAATTGTGAAGGTTTTTGGTGAACCTATGAAAACCTATTTGATAATGAACGCTACTATCCCCTGTGTGAGGATATTAGAAGTGGAGTAGCATTCTGTGTGGCTGTTGTTGAATAGTTGGTGTACACACAGGCGAACCACTATAACTCCTTGTGTTGTGTGGAAGTGTGCTTTATTTTTCTATCTTTGATTATTCTTTTGTGGAATGTATGTGGATGTGAATGGTGTAATCATTTTAAGTTCAAGCTCAGTGGGGAATGTTGAAATAGTTTAGATTTAAATTAATTTATTTCAAGTTATTCCTTTATTTTGTTTGAGCTTTAGATTTTCTAAATTGTTACAGTAAGGTTGCCCTGCCATTTCTATGGTGCATGGTTGTCCCTAGAACAATCAATATTTGAGATTACATTCTATTCCTCTGTTTAGTTTCAATTTGTTTATTCCTCAAAAGTTTGAGTTCTTGATACAAAGACCTTTCTAGAAATCAGGTTGTCCTACCATAAACTTTGGTTTTTGTTGTAAGGTTGTCCTTAGAACAACTTTTGTATCAATCTCTCAATACGTGTTTATTGAGGTTGTTATTCATTTCAGTATTGTGAATTGATTTACTTTATTTGGCTATCTGATTATTTAAATTCCGCTATAATTATTTTAAATTTAGCATAGTCCTATTCACCCCCCTCAAGACATATAGCTTGGCCATTTCAGTTTTTAGGATAATCGTTTTGGATTTTTTTAGTTTGTTTGAAGTGTAGTTCAAAAGTTTGTAAGGAACCTACCAGTTCTTCTACTTTCATTTCGTCTATGTTCCTACACTCTTCAATTGTTGTTACTTTATGATTAAACCGTTTCGGCAATGATCTAAGTATTTTCCTACAGATTTTAGGAACTGAAACTTTTTCTCCCAATCCACCTATGGAGTTACAAATGATATTCAACTTTGTGAAAAACTCCATAAAGGTCTCATGCTCTACCATTCTGAGACTTTCGAACTGTGAGGTCAGGAGTTGAAGTTTGGATCTCTTCACAATGCTTGTGCCTTCAAGGGTTGTTTCCAATAGGTCCCATGTTTCCTTGGATGCCCCACACATACTTATTTGGTTAAAGATGTCTTGGGACATGGCACAGTAGATAACGTTCATAGCTTTTGCTTCAGCTGTCTGTTTTTCCGTGTCTAACGCCGTCCACTTTTCTTTGGGTTTAGGTTTGGGCTTTGTGATGGTTGTGCCACTGTCAAGTACGATTTGTTCAGTTGGTGGCATGTATCCACTTTCAAATATATCCCAAACATCATGATCCAAAGATCTTAGAAAGTAATGCATCCTAGCCTTCCAGTATACATAATTCGAGCCATCAAATACTGGAGGCCTAGTGACCGATGAGCCCTCTCCTTTGGCCATAATCCTAACTTTAGTCAAGATCACTCTTTATGCGGTGAAGCCCTTAAAGAGAGACCCGCTCTGATACCAATTGAAATGGCGGTGAAGACCACACTAGTGGAAGAAGGAATATGCTAATATGTCCTAGAGGGGGTGAATAGGACTTTTTAAAGTTTTTATGATTTATTAAAATCCTATCACACTAATCTGAACAAAGAGTACAGACTAGGATTACTTAAAATTAACTCTGCAGGCTTCCAAGCCCTGTAAAGGATCCAATCACGAACTTCTTGAAGAATAAACAGAATAAACAATAGTGCAAGCAAGATTGTGATGGATATGACAGTGTGTGTTTATGAGCTGTGATTTCAGATGATCAGATATATAAGCATATAAGGAAATCACATGAATGAAAGACAATAACGATCTCAAACACAATCATTTTTATAGTAGTTCAACGATCAGTCTACTCCACTCCTGGTAACCGCACTTAACCCTTGAGTGTACCGGATTTCACTAAGGAGGTTTCACAACAGTTCACCTCAAACCTAAGGTTTTAAATCAGGTTCACCTTTAACCCTTTCAATCGACACTGAGGCTGACTATTTATGCTCTCACGAGCAAGGGTCAACACAATGCACCCACTTTTAGGCACACTAGCCAAGGATTTTCCATAAGACCCTACCGGAGGTTTCTACACTGTTCACCTCAAACCCGAGGTTTCACACGGTTCACCTCAAACCTAAGATTTTGCTGGTTCACCTTCAACCAGATGTTTATGCTCTCCACAGAGCAAAGGTCCACACAACATACCCACCACATACACTCCCGCTTGAGGCCTCCTTGAGGACTTCAATGGGTAGGAACCACTTAAGACCCAATCCTACAAAGGAATGATCACAAGTGTCCTCTTGGACTCTAGATACTTATAAATAAGTTGATGAGTCCCGATAAGTACAATGCCGAAGATCTCCTCCTCCTTGTTGATGAAGAGTCTTCTACTCCCTTGATCCGCAACACAAAAAGATTTACTGATATATGGTTATGATGGAATCCTACTCTCTAAAGGTTTTCCTATAAGGAAGATGAGTAGTTCAATCATTTAGGCATTCAAGGCATCCTAACTTAATGATTTTCCATTAAGGTAGTAGTTGGAGGATCCTTGAATACGGAAGTTCATTCCCCAATTCACTCTATTGAATATCAATGGTGAGGGTGGATTGGAGGATGAACTTCCCTAAAAGAAAGGGCTTTGGGTATATGATATAAGGTTAAACACTCAAAAGTTCTCTCCACTTTCTCTCCCAGCAATAATAGACAAGTCCTCTATCTATAGGCAAAAAGTTCCAACGGATATAAAATGGTCACATTTATGACAGAGTTCGATATCATCGAGCGGTGTCGATATCATCGACCATATACTCTCGATAGCATCAACGGTCCGCTCGATGACACAAACTCAAATTTCATACGCTTTTGAAACATTTTGCCAGCTGGTCGAGGGCATCGATACTAGTGTTGATGTCATCGAATTTCGAACTTGGATTTCATCAATATGAGGATCGATTCCTCGACATTTGAAAAATGAGGGGGACTTGACTTGAAATATTTTAGGTTTTTAAGATATGATCGAGGGTCAGCCGATGTCATCAGAATTTGCATATCGATGCTATCGAAGGCAGTGTCGATGGGATTGATAAATCCTATAGATTTACCAATAAGCTCGCTGGACAGATTATGTCCAGTTTCAATCCAATCGACTCGGCCTCGATATCATTGACATATGAATATCGATTTCCTCGAATGGCCCTCGATCAAAGTAAAAACTAACCTGTAATATTTGCTAGAAGACATGTGCGCCCACGATCGATATCATCGATGGACTTCCGATCTTATCGATATTTGATTTCAGATCATATCGGAAGGAGCATCGATATATCGAAGAAATTTGAAATTTTCTTTTAAAAAAAAGGGCGCTGGAAACTTGTCTGTCGATTTTATCGAGCTATTATCAATGGACTTGAAATTCAAGTATCGATGATATCGATATGTGGATCGATACATCGATAAATCAGTCCAAATAAACATGTGGTTGCTGGACACTTTTGTCCTCTTTTCGATGATATCATTTAAGCAACGAGGACATCGACAAAGCAAATTGATCATATCGAAGGTGTTTCGATAAAATCGAAAAGGCAAGAAAAACTTAGAGATTTTCCTATTTTGAAAAAGCTTTCTTACCTAAAAATCCTATGATGTTATATTCTGTTTTAAAGGGTTTTAATCACCTGGTGTTTTGGGACATGGGATGTGAGACTTTAGATTTACCTGTGTCAAGCTTGCACACATCTGATTGAGGCAAATGCTTGAATCAATCTTCCTATCATGCTCTGTAGACAATCTGACCTAACACTCACGTAACTTGACAAACCAGGGCACTATCAGGGCTAAATCAAATGAATGGTTTGGATCAATTTAAATTAGGCAAAATATGTATATTGATTGGTATAGATAATTGAAAATCAATCCAAATATATTATCAATAAGATGGGTCACTACATAGGGGGCAAATAAAAAAGCATGTTTAGATTAGCCTTCAAATATCACTTCGTTAGGACCCATGAAAACTACCCAAATCATATGAAGAGCTTAGATCTCTAAATTTAGGCTTAATCATGTGAATGTCTTGAAACATCAAATAGAGGCCCTATCATATAAGGATACGGACAAATGAAAATCAGCCCAATCATACCAACAATATCGAATAGGGCTTAATCAAACGAATGGTTTGGATCAATGAAAATTAGCCCAAAATATATTTGAATAGTTTATATCATTAAAAATCGACCTAAATATGTCGTCAATTGGAGTACTAAAAATTAGTCTTCAAATGTAAATTGGTTTGAATCAACTAAATGGCCTGAAGTATATAAAGGGTTTGGATTAATAAACATGGGCCAAATCATATGAATGGCTTGGAAGATCGAATAAGTCTCAATTAAATGAATGGTTTGGATCAATGAAAATCAACCCAATTATATATAATGATTAGTTTAGATTATTGAAAATCAACCCAAATATACCATCAATAGGATGGATCACTACATATGGGGCAAGTAACAAAGCATCAGCCTTCAAATATCACTTCGCTAGGACCCATGAAAATTACCCAAATCATAATAAGAACTTAGATATCTAAATATAGGCCTAATCGTGTAAATGGCTTGAAACAACAAATATAGGCCCGATCATATGAAGATATACATGAATGAAAATCAGCCCAATCATACCAACAAGATCAAATAGGGCTTAATCAAACGAATGGTTTGGATCAATGAAAATCAACATATATATATATATATATATCATTGAAAAACAACCTAAATATATCTTCAATTGGATTACTAAAAATAGCCTTCGAATATAACTTGGCTTAAATTAATGAAATGCCCCAAAGCATATAAAGGGTTTGGATCAGTACACATAGGCCAAATAATATGAATGTCGTGGAAGATTGAATCGGGCTCAATCAAAAGAATGACTTGGATTAATGAAAATCAGCCCAAATATATACAATGATTGGTTTAAATTATTGAAAAGAAACCCAAATATATCATCAATAGGATGGATCACTACATAGGGGGCAAGGAACAAAGCATCATCCTTCAAATATCACTTCGCTAGGACCCATGAAAATTACACAAATTAAAATAAGAGCTTATGTCTCTAACTATAGGCTTAATTGTGTAAATGGCTTGAAACATCAAATATAGGCCCAATCATATGAAGATATGCATGAATGAAACTCAGCCTAAGCATATCAACAAAATAAAAAAGGGCTCAATCAAACGAATGGTTTGGATCAATGAAAATTAGCCCAAATAAATATGATTTGTTTATATCATTGAAAATCAGCCCAAATAAATATGATTTGTTTATATCATTGAAAATTAACCCAAATATATCGTCAATTGGATTACTAAACATCAGTCGAATATAACTTGGTTTGAATCAACCAAATGGCCTAAAGTATATAGAAGGGTTTGGATCAGTAAGCATAGGCCAAATCATATGACTGCATTGGAAGATTGAATAGGGCTCAATCAAATCAATGGTTTGGATCAATGAAAATCATCTTAAATATATACAATGATTGGTTTAGATCATTGAAATTCAACCAAAATATATCATCAATAGGATGGATCACTACATAGGGGGCAAGTAATAAAGCATCAGCCTTCAAATATCACTTCGCTATGACACATGAAAATTACCCAAATCATAATAGAGCTTAAAATTCTAAATACAGGCCTAATCATGTAAATGGCTTAAAACATCAAATATACGCCCGATGATATGAAGCTATGCACGAGTGAAAATCACCCTAATCATACCAACAAGATCAAATTGGACTCAATCAAACGAATGGTTTGGATCAATGAAAATCAGCCCAAATATATATGATTGGTTTATATCATTGAAAATCAACCAAAATATATCGTCAATTAGAATACTAAACATTAGCCTTTGAATATAACTTGGCTTAAATCAACAAAATGACCTAAAGAATAAAAAGGGTTTGGATCAGTAATCCTATGCCAAATCATACAAATGCCTTGGAATATCGAATAGGGCTCAATCAAAGAATGGTTTGGATCAATTTAAATCAGCTGAAATATGTATATTGATTCGTATAGATAATTGAAAATCAATCCAAATATATTATCAGTAGGATGGGTCACTACATAGGGGGCAAGTAACAAAGCAGGTTTAGATTAGCCTTCAAATATCACTTCGTTAGGACCCATTACAACTACCCAGATCATATGAAAAGCTTAGATCCATAAATATAGGCTTAATCATGTGAATGTCTTGAACCATCAAATAGAGGCCCGATCATAGAAAGATATGCACAAATGAAAATTAGCCCAATCATACCAACAAGATCGAATAGAGCTCAATTAACCGAATGGTTTGGATCAATGAAAATTAGCCCGAATATACATGATTGGTTTATATCATTGAAAATCAACCTAAATATATCGTCAATTGGATTACTAAACATCAGTCTTCGAATATAAGTTAGTTTGAATCAACTAAATGGCCCAAAGTATAAGGGTTTGGATCAGTAAACATAGGCCAAATCATATGAATGATTTGGAAGATCGAATAGGGCTTCATCAAACGAATGGTTTGAATCAATGAAAATCAGCCCATACATATATGATTGGTTTAGATCATTGAAAGTCAACCCAAATATATCATCAATAGGATGGATAACTACATAGGGAGCAAGTAACAAAGCAACGTTAGATCAGCCTTCAAATATCACTTCGCTAGGATCGATGAAAATTACCAAAATCATATGAAGAGCTTAAATCTCTAAATATAGGCATAATCATGTGAATGGCTTGAATCATAAAAAAAAAGCCCAACCTAAATATACCATCAACTGGATTACTAGTTATCAGCCTTCGAATATAACTTGGCTTGAATCAACGAAATGGCTTGATGCATTTGAAGCGTTTGGATCACTAAACATAGACCAAATCATATGAGTGGCTTGGAAAATCGAATAAGGGTCATTCCAATAAAATGTTTTGGATCATTGAAAATCATCCCAATTATATATGATTAGTTTAGATCATTGGAAAGTAACCCAAATACATACAATGATTGGTTTATATCATTGAAAATCAACCCAAATATATCGTCAATTGGATTACTATACATTAACCTTGGAATACAAGTTGGCTTAAATCAACAAAATGGCCCAAAGCATATAAAGGGTTTGGATTAATAAACATAGGCCAAATCATATGAATGCCTTGGAAGATCGAATAGGGCTCAATCAAACGAATGGTTTGGATTAATGAAAATCAACCCAAATATACATGATTCATTTATATAATTGAAAATCAACCCAAATATATTTTCAATTGGATTACTAATCATTAGCCTCAAAATATAACTTAGCTTAAATCAATGAAATGGCCGGAAGCATATAAAGGGTTTGGATTAATAAACATAGGTCAAATCATATGAATGCCTTGGAAGATTGAATAAGGCTCAATCAAACGAATGGTTTGGATTAATGAAAATTAGCCCAAACATATATGATTGGTTTAGATCAATGAAAATCAACCAAAATATATCATCAATAGGATGGATCACTACATAGGGGGAAAGTAACAAAGGAGGGTTAGATCAGCCTTCAAATATCACTTTGCTAGGACCAATGAAAATTACCTAAATCATGTGAAGAGCTTAGATCTCTAAATATAGACCTAATCATATGAATGGCTTGAAACATCAAATAGAGGCCCGATCATATGAAGATATGCACAAACGAAAATCAGCCCAATCATACCAGTAAGAATAGGGTAATCAAAGGAATGGTTTGGATTAATGAAAATCAGCCCAAATATTTATATGATTGGTTTAGATCATTGAAAATCAACCCAAATATATCGTCAATTGGATTACTAAACATCAGCCTTTGAATATAACTTAGCTTAAATCAACGAAATGGCCCAAAGCATTTCAAGGGTTTGGATCACTAAATATAGGCCAAATCATATGAGTGGCTTGGAAAAATCAAATAGGGCTAAATCAAATGAATGTTTTAGATAAATGAAAATCAGCCCAAACATATATGATTGTCTTAGATCATTGAAAATCGACCCAAATATATCGTCAATTTGATTACTAAACATCAGCCTTCAAATATAACTTGGCATGAATCACTGAAATGGGCTGAAGCATATAAAGGGTTTGGATCAGTAGGCATAGGCCATATCATATGTATGGATTGGAAGATCGAATAGGGCTCAATCAAATGAATGGTTTGGATCAACGAAAATCAGCCCAAATATATGTAACAAACTAATGGTTTAGATCATTGAAAATTAACCCAAATAATCATCAATAGGACGGATCACTACATAGGGGGTGTTAGCAAAACAAGGTTAGATCAACCTTCAAATATCACTTCCCTAGGACTGAGGAAAATTAACCAAATCATATGAAGAGCTTAAATCACTAACTATAGACCCAATCATGTGAATGGCTTGAACCATCAAATAGAGGCCCGATCATATGAATGATACTGCATAAATGAAAATTATCCCAATCTTTCCAACTAGATATATCGCTATGTTTCGACAAGGAAACAGAATGTATTTGATTTAGGAGAATTATCTTATTCAAACATAACAATGGAATAATTATAAAGACAACCGTCATATTTTATTGATTCTGAATTCATTTACATCCTCTGGTATCCCTTGATTCTAAGGTAGTTTACAAAGAACTCATTACAAATGTCAATTATTACAGCTAAATATAATTTTCGACAGCATAACGGCAATGATCTCAATCATCTCCAATGACTTGGGAGGAATAGACAAATCGATCAACAGTCTTCAAGAGAACGAAGATTCCGGCAGCATTTCGGTACTATTTTGGTCATCTCCTGAAACTTAGGAGGAATACGTCTCTTCATCGATGATTCTTCCTTTCTCTTGATCAAGAAGAACTTGAAGCTTTGAAGACTCCAATCATTCCGACAGCATTTCAGCCCCTTGCTGTTAAAAACTGCCAAGCAATAGGTTTGCGCAGATCCGTGCAAACGATATGCTTTGCGCGGGTCCGCGCAAACTATATGAGCACCCTGCTACTTTGCACGTACTGGCGCAAACTGTCAGGAGTCCAATACTCCTTTGCGCATGGTCGCGCAAAGTGCAGGAGTCCAATACTCCCCACCTTCTATCTTCTCTTTCATCTTTTCTTCACTTCTGAAATCTTCGAACCCCTTTTCAAAGAATGAACGGGGTATTTATAGACATTTTCACTAGTGGAAATCTCAGATCTGGTCGATGTGGGACAAAAATATCATCCAACCATTTTTATCGCATCATTATAGACTTTGCGCGGACACGCGTAAACAATATACTCTGCGCGGTCTCACGCAAACCCTCAATCTTGCGCAAACTCTCCTTTGTTCAACCCGCGCAAACTTTCACTTTGCGTGATCTAGCGCAATTCTTTTACTTTGTGCGACCCCGCGCAAAGTCGTCTTCAATCGTGATTTTTAGTCTTCAATTTGTTTTCTTGATCTTTTTCTTCTTCACTTCCTTGCTTATTTTATACCTCAACAGATGCCCCCTTGATCCGTTCTTTGTTTGTTCAGAAAATCAAAGAAAAGGATTAAACCATTCTTTTTCTCCAGGGTTTGCGTGACCCCGCGCAAAGATCCACTCTAGTACCGTACTCGACCATAAAGGCTTTAAATAGTCCAACGACTTAGTCATTTTCACGAACTGCTCTCTGCTGTAACTCTTGCTTTGGCGATTTTATTTCGCGCAAAGCTCCCACTTTGCGTGACCCCGCGCAAACTGTTTCACTTTGCGCGACGTCCTCTGAACTTGGAATTTTCTAGCGCAAACCATAGACTTTGCGCGACCTCGCGCAAAGTACCCTGCACTTAGAAATTTTTCAATACTTAGCCATTTTTCTTCTTTCTTCATTTCCTACTCTGTGACTTATCTTCTTTCCTCTGTCTTTCCTCATGGCTCGTATTAAACAAACAGCTCGTCTTGTGTCTCCTTCAGACTCGCCTCCTTCTGATCAACCTCCTGCTAAGCGGACAAAGACAACTTCCAGAAATCCCGCTTATTTCAAAGAACCTGTTCTTCCCACCTTTGATTTTTCGATCGCATTAAGTCTTTACCCTCTCCCATTCACAGATCCATATCATTAGGAGATATTAAATGTCCTCCTAAGCATGGTAGAGAATATGACTGGGACGAATGGTTGAAAACCACAGCTCACATTCGTACCGATAGTGAGAGACCACCTCTCCGAGAAGATACTCCTCCCGCTTCTCGCTCGAAGAAAACTCGCCGCAATAAGGCGAAAGAATTTGCAGAAAAAATCAAGGAACATAAGAAGAAACGTCTTCAAAACTCGTGGGACTCAGTGCGAGTTGTTGAAGGAGTTATGAAGTTTGACAACCCTCATGCAGAAGGCATGACAATCATTCCTATCAAGGTATATCGCCATCAGTCTATGCTAGACTGTGAGTCCAGAGACTACGTCCATGGCGAGAGATTGATGTACACTGAATCATGGGCCTCAAGAGAGCCCCGAATCTTAGAAGGAACTATTCAAACTCAGAAGCCGCGACAGAATATAGGAGAAGCTCGTCCCATGATCTTCTTAACTCCCTTCCACAGTCCTCATGATCTCTTTCCTTCTCATTTTTATGAGACAGTGCGACAGCGTTTCAGAGATCGAGAACAACTCTGGGGACAAGCAGAATTCCGTATCAAGGGTTTGTTGACTGCTCACCGTTATTACTCTGAATGGGTGGAGGCCATATTGCTGAAACATACGAGCACTCTCGCAAAGATCGGGCTTTATGATGCAATAGAAGTAACTTCAAAATACTTCTATAGAGAACCCAATATTCTGAAAGGCTTCCTTGAATATTGGTCACCTACAACCAACTCCTTCCATCTTCCTTATGGCGAAATGAGCATATCTCTTTAGGACCTTCATCGCATAGCTGGTCTCACAATAACAGGCAAGTTCTATGATGAGTTCATTCCTACCAACAGAGAATTAGCCTTCGTATCTTCTCCGGACCGCAAGCCTTCTATCTCTGAGACTACCACAGAGTTATTCAGAGAGATGAGCAAATTTCCCAACTCCCACAAAATTCCCCCTCTACAATGGCTAGCACATTTCTCTAGAGGTCTCAGGTATTTAACAATCTGATTATTGATCTTCATCTTCATATTCTTGCTACTTAGCCATTTCCACATATTAACCTCCTTCATTTTTCTTTGAAGGTTTCGTGACTGCCGTTCGAAAGAATTAACTAAGCTTCGAGATGCAATAAGAGGAAAGCCAGAATATAGCCCTTTTGAGAACTTGCAAAGATTCTTGGCTTATTGGCTAAGCTTGGTCGTATTGCCCACTCCAAGTGGGGGCGATGTTGTTCGTCCCACTATCTTTTTGTTAGCTGGTGCTTTAGCGGAGGGCCATAAATATTCTCTTGCTCCTCCCGTATTATGCTCTATCTATGTGGCCCTTGGAGAAATAGCTACTCATGTAAAAGACCCGACTGGGGCTTCATCTGCACATACTTCTTGGCATTATTTTACGGGGTGGCTTGGAGTTTATTTCCCTTGGACTTTCGAAGCTTCGGAGCAAGCATATTCTCATCCTTCTCATCTTCCACTCTGGTTCTTTCAGCAAAGAGCAATGGCTAGAAGAGCATATGAGTGGGTTGCAAATAAGATTCGAGATGATGATCAGATAAACTTCTTTCAGTTCCGCCTTTATCGCTATACCACAGACACAGACATGGTGGACAACGAAACTCTTACTGCAGCAGAGAGAGCTTTCTTCTTTTCTATTCGCTCATGCAGTTTACCTCTGCGGGAAGGGACAGAATTCTGGAGAGAACCTTACTACCCCAGTCGTTTTGCTCGTCAATTTGGTTATGATCAAACTGTGCCACAAGACTGCGGGTTGGTTACCAGAAAAATGCGTTGTTATGGAACTGGTCCTCTTAACTGGGCCATGATATGGAAACAATTGCTGAATGGCTGCGTTGGCTCCCTCTTCATAATTCCAGGCTGTGATCGCATAGTTCGTACATCATATAGCTGGATGCGATGGTGGGATCACCAATCATACCTGGTCAACAAATGCTTGCCAGTAGATTCTTCTATCTTTCTTCATCCACCCAGGCTGAAGGGCAGAAATTTAGAGAGCGGAATTGGCTATATTCCGGAGAAGAGCCACGCATCTCATCCTGGAGAGATTTGCAGAAAGATATCATTGGAAGATCCCATCCGTGAAATCAAGCCCATCAACACTTTGGATGGCTGGTTTGCCCACGGAGATCTGAGAGAATTCGAAAAATCTCGTCGGGATTCTTCAAACCAAGCTGCAGATAATGCTGAAGGTACATCTTCTCCAATTCCTGCAGAGACTGCAGCGGTTCAAGAAGGACCGGCTATTGGTACTTCCACATCTCCTCCACAGCCCCTTGGTCCTAGTCCATCTTCTCCGATGACTAGATCAAGAACGCGTTTGCAATCATCATCCCCTATCCCTCCGGAAGGAACTCGACCAGCCTCTGCTTCTCCTATAGTCTAAGAGCCTATACCAGAGAGCAGCCAACCCGTTTCTTATAAAGGGAAGCAAGTTATCATTGAAGAAGTTGTCGAAGAAACATTAGAAGATGAAAGTTCAGCTTCATCATCAGATACAACTGAATCTTCGCAAGATGAAGATAGCGGAGATAGTGATAATGGTGAAGATAAAGATGATGACTTTGAAGAGGGTGAAGTTGATATTGGCGAAGAAGAGGAAACAGCTGCGAAAGAAATTGAGATGGAATCTTCCCCTGCAACTGCTAAGACTCCTTCTAGCATTAATGTTCCTGCTAAATCTCCTGCAGCTGAGGAAGATGAAGAGGAGCCTTTAGATTATGGAGAATATGGGTATTCACCAGGTAAAGAAAATTTTCATATACATATCTTAATTTATATTATAACAACTATTATTTATTTAAAATCATTGCATCTCCCTTTTTAGGTGCTCAAGTTGCAGAAATAGGTGCTATCTCTTCAGTGAGCCCTCTTGCGGTATCTTCACCAAGAGCACCTGTAGTTCCGTTGGTAGTACAGAGAGTAGTGGCTCGTGAAATCATATTTTCTACAGAAACTACTGACTTGCCAACTCCGGCTACCAGAGATTCCAGTACAGAAGCTAGAGCACCATCTTTTGCTTATATGGTGGGACTTGGTCCTTCCATAGCTCAAAGAGCTTCTCCTTCTGTTAGTCGTGTTCCAGTGACAGGTATATATATGCACTGCTTATCTTCACTCAAGACTATATATATTTCATAATAATATATTGAATATCCTTCTTTTTTACTATAGGAACTCATCCCTGAAGCGGTACGGCTAGTTCTGATTCTGTAACCACTACTTCTGAACTATCATCCTTTGCAAATATTCCTGCTCACAAAATGCTTATGGTGAAACATTCTCTGTTAGCAATAATCCATATCTTCAGAAATCCTGATCAATGGTTGGACTTGGATGTTGCTATAGAAATTTTGGAAAGCTCTGCTAAGATGGCCGAATCAACATATCTCCTTTGCGGGATTCACTCCTCAAATTTCGTGATTCCGTAATTTCTTTGGCGTCGGTAGAGAATGTTACAATTGCTCCTGAGATTTTAGAGTGTAGAAGGCAGTTGGCTTCATCACAAGAACAAGCCCTTCTGTCAGCTTTATCAATTTCTAAACTTGAACAAGAGCATATAATTCTTCAGGATCAATTAAAGATTCATGTTGATGAAAGCAAGACTATTCAAGACCACATTGCAATTTTAAAGGAAGAAATCTCGCAGCTGGAGAGGAAGAATCATGAACAGGTTTTAATCATTCAGGATGTTGAAGAGAAGATACGGGTGAATGCTCAATCTATTGATGTCGAAAAATCCGCACAACTTCAAGGTAAAGAAATGATCGCTTCTTTGGAGAATAAGCTTGCTGGCATTCCTGATCATGCGAGACTTATTTTTGAAGAAACATCTAGACATGATGCAGCTCAGGCGCAATTGAAAGAAGATTTGCTCAGATATTCAGAAGCAATGGGGATTACAGAGGATCTTTGAATCATGTAATTTTAAACATGTGATATTTGCTTTCGTGTTTCTTGGATGTAATTTATCATATATCTCACGATAGTATTTTGGGATGTTTATGATGGTATTTTTTATCTTGCATATTGATGATACTTATACTAATATTATTAAATTATATTTATATGATAATTTTATTATATATATATTTTTTATTAATATTATCAAGTTTTATTTATTCTTTATATAATAATTTCATTACATTTTTTTTTTTTTACAATTTCTAAACCTTTTATGCTTTGTTAGTACGGGATTTTCTAGGTGAGTATTTAAATTGGCGGTACTAAGTTTCAATTCAATTAGCCACACGCAGTTTATGCTCATGAGTAGTGGAGCGTGCGCACACACACAGTTTAAGCTCATGAGTAGTGGAGCATTTATAGGTCTTATGTGATGGCCACTGTAACTCTCTAGAGTTCGCTTTTGGGCTTCTCACTGCCTTGAGCTCACGGTCATGGTCCATCAGAGGGGCCCATTGACGCTACCGGACTGTGAACTGTTAGATTTACGCGCAGGGTTGGCCACGGTAACTCTCTAGAGTTCGCAGGGCTCGCAAGGCTACCTTTGGGCACCAAATCTAGGGTCGCCAGTCCATCAATGAGTAGGTTTAAGCCCTTCCTCACGAGTTACTACTGAAATCAAACCCTAGACCTGGAGGGTCTTACGCACGGTTGGCATAAAGCTCGCACTGCGGCCCCTGTTTTCTTCGTCTGCAAGGTCGAGCCCATTCACGGGAGGGCATTTTCATCCGTTCCCCGTGGCGCTGCCGGAAGCTATACAGACAGCATGGGAATTACGGTGACTAGTCTTCACAGATTTATGGCCTTTTAGGCTTTGAATCCTTGACTTCGTCAGCTACCCGCATGGGTGCGCACGATGGTCTTCGCGGGCTTTTTAGGGCCACTGACTCCTCGCCGCTGGCCGAATGGCGATCTTCATGAGTCTTACGTATAGTTGGCCGGCTCTTTTAGAGCTTGACCCTTTGAGAGCATTTTTTTTTTTCGAGCTTGATCTTTTTTATTTGGCTCAATTTGGCTCTTTTAGGATTTAGCTTGGCTATACTGCCTCTTTGATTGATATTGATATATCTTTGCTTTTGATAATATCTTCAAGAAAATCCATGCCTTGTAAGGCAATAATATATATATGATCATCATCGTTTGCAAATATAGTAGATATTTCCGAAATATCTTCAAGAAGATCCATGCCTTGTAAGGCAATAATATATATATGATCATCATCATTTGCAAATATAATAGATATTTCCGAAATATCTTCAAGAAGATCCATGCCTTGTAAGGCAATATAATTCTCAGCTTAGATAATATCTTCAAGAATTTGTGCCTTGTAAGGCAATATAACTTTGTCAATATTTTCAAGAGAATCTTCAAGAATTTGTGCCTTGTAAGGCAATATAACTTTGTCAATATCTTCAAGAGAATCTTCAAGAATTTGTGCCTTGTAAGGCAATATAACTTTGTCAATATCTTATTTGATGATGATGATCATATATATATTTTATAGATTTGCTGCTTTGATGATTGATATGCTTGTGAATTTCTTCTTTATAGCTTATTTTGTTGGCATATAGACATGATCTTATTCATCTTTGCCCCCTTTTGATACAGAATCATTATGCCGATAATATTCTGGGTCAAAATCCACATCTCTATCTTTAGGGATAGTATTTTTTGATGAAACGGGCATTGACAAGTATACTGATACCCTGTCCTTCTTGATTTGTGATTCTATATGCCCCATTGGAGTATACTTCTTTCACCACATATGGACCATCCCATTTAGGCTCGAACTTGCCCCCTGTCCGGCGAGTGACCATTATAGGTCTTTTCAACATTAACACCATATCCCCTTTTTTGAAAGAACGGTATTTAACCTGTTTATCAAATGCACCCGATATTCTGGCCTGATATGATTGCAATCGCTGCTGAGTTGCAAGACGTTTCTCATCAAGCAAATCTAATTCTTTCAGCCTTATTTTTGCATTTTCATCATCTGTTATAGACTGATGTACTGCTATTCGGAGTGATGCCACCTGCATTTCAATTGGGATAACTGCCTCCATACCGTAGATTAATGAATACGGTGTCGCCCCTGTTGCTGTACGATGAGCAGTTCTGTAGGCCCATAATGCTTCTTGTAACTTTTCATCCCAATCGCGCTTATTGCCTGTCACTGTCTTCTTCATTATTTTGACAATTGTTTTGTTAAACACCTCTGCTAGTCCATTGGCCGGAGGATAGTAAGGTGTTGAAAAAGAATGTTGGATACCGAACTTCTGAAATAACTTTTCCATACCTCTATTTTTTTTAAAAGGGGTGCCATTATCAGTGACGATCTTCTTCGGAATACCATGACGGTATATTATAGCATGCCGGATAAAATTGACCACGTCTTTCTCTCTAACACTACGCAATGCAACGCCTTCGGTCCATTTGGAGAAATAATCTGTTGCTGCCAGAATATACTGTTTTCCTTTAGACGAAGGGGGATTTATGGGACCAATTACGTCGAGTCCCCAAGCTGAGAAAGGCCAAGAAGCAACAGACTGATGTAATTCTTCCGGAGGAATATGTATTATATCTCCGTGTATTTGACATTCATGACATCGCTTTGCATATTCTATCGCATCTTTAAACATAGTAGGCCAATAATAACCCATTCGATGCACTCTATGGCATAAATTCGCCGACTTGATGTGCTCCACATTCACACCGAATGTGCCTCCGCAAAGATTTTGTTTGCTTCTTGCTTGTCCAAGCACCTTAACAAGATTCCATTATAAGATTTTCTATATAATACCTCATTTGTATATGACAAATTTACTTGATCACTTAATCATTGTCTTTGTGCATTATCTTTCGGCAAGATATTATATTTGAGATAATCAACAAAAGGCTGACGCCAATCATTCATTGTTACCTCCAAACAAGATATAGGCAACATTTTAACGGTTTCTTCAATAACTTCTGCAGATGGCAGGAATCTTCTTTCTTCTATAGTTACCTGAAGAGGACTTCAGTTTGTGCAGGATAAAGCCGCTGCTAAACTGGCTAAAGCATCTGCTTTTGCATTCTCCGACCGCGGTATGTGTTTAATTTCCACATAATAGAACTGTTCAAGCAACTGTTGTGCCTTCCGATAATAAGGCAAAAGTTCTTCTTTCCTTACTTCAAATTCTGTTGTTAATTGATTTATAATCAATTTAGAATCTCCGAAGATATGCAATGATTTTATTTCCATTTGCTGTGCTATTTCCATTCCGATGATAAGAGCCCTGTATTCAGCTTCATTGTTTGTGCATGCGGTACCCAATGTGAAAGAATATGGTAATAAATCGCCCTGAGGTGTAATGAATATCACTCCTGCCCCCGCTCCCGATACTCGAGCAGCACCATCAAAATACATCTACCAACGATTCTGAGATTCAGCCAACATAACCTGTTCATCTGAGAATTCATCATTGATTTCTTCATTTTCTGCTATAGGATGTGCTGCAAGAAAGTCTGCCATAGCTTGTCCTTTCACTGCTTTCGAAGGCTTATACGATATAGTATATTCTGATAACAACAGCATCCACTTGGCTAGTCTTCCCGATAACATTGGCCTGGTCATCAAGAATTTTATCGGATCTGCTCTTGAGATCAGAGTTATATCATGGGAGAGACAATAATGCCTCAACTTTTGCACAGCGAATACCAACGCCAAACATTCTTTTTCAATCGGAGAATAATTGGATTTTGCCCCCATCAGTGTTCGGCTTAGATAATAAAGAGCAGTCTCTTTTCCGGCTTCGTTTACCTGTGCCAACAAAGCACCCAAAGAATTTGTAGCGGCAGATGTATATAAGATAAGTGGCTTACCTTTCACTGGAGCTGTTAACACCGGCGGCTGTTTTAATAATTCTTTAATTGAGTCAAAGGCATTTTGACAGGCGTGATCCCATACGAATTCCGTATCTTTCTTCATTAACCGGGAAAATGGCTGACACCTTCCTGCAAGGTTCGAAATGAAGCGACGAATATATGCCAATTTTCCTTGTAAGCTTTTTAATTCCTTCAACGTTGTTGGTGGCGGCATATTTTGAATAGCTTTAACTTTTTCTGGATCAATTTCGATTCCTCTGTGCCATACAACAAAGCCGAGGAATTTGCTGGAAGATACTCCAAATGCACATTTATGGGATTCATCTTTAATTGCTTCTTTCTGAGTCGTCGGAAGACTGATGCTAAATGTTCGCGGTGCTCTTGATGATCTCCGGATCTGACTACCAAGTCATCAACATAGCATTCGACATGTTTATGCATCATATCTTGAAAGATATTTGTCATTGCCCTTTGATATGTTGCCCCAGCATTTTTGAGACCGAAAGGCATAACTTTATAACAGTAAATTCCAAGCGGCGTTCTGAAGGCCGTCGCCTCTTCATCTTCAGGTGTCATCCTGATTTGATTATAGCCTGCATATCCGTCAATAAAGGACATGATAGCATACTGAGTAGTGCTATCAATTAGTAACTCTGTTATCGGGAGAGGGAAGTCGTCCTTTAGACATGCCTCATTCAGATCTCTGAAGTCAATACATACTCTAATCTGTCCGTTCTTCTTTTTCACCGGAACAATGTTTGATATCCATTTGGGATATTTAACTTCTCTGATGAACCCAACCTTTATTAGTTTATTTACTTCTTTTTCGATTAATGGAATTAGGTCTGGGTGAAATCGCCTCTGTGCCTGCTTTACTGGTTTCTTTTCTTTAGAAATATTTAATCGATGCATTGCTACGGAGGGTTCCAGTCCCGGCATTTCTTCATATGTCCAAGCGAAGACATCTTTATTTGCTTTGAGAAGTTGGTCATATTTCTCAGTTTCCTGATCTGAGAGGCTAATGCTATGAATGTGTTCCTTGGCTCTTCTGCTGTTCCCAAATTTATTTCTCGCAGGCCATCTATCGTCGGTTGCCCCCCGTCTTCTATTTGCCTTGGAGCGGTTTCAGGATATTCAACTACTTTAGTATCTGGTGTTGCTGAAGTCGTGTTAACTGATACTATATTTACTGCTGATTCTGCTCCCAATCCTTGGAATTTTCTTCGCTTTTCCTGATTAACCCGAGAGGGATCTGAATTCCTTTCCCATGATTCAAGCCGGTGGATTTGTCACAATCAAAACCCATATTTCTCATGATTTTCTTGCTTGCTGCACTGTATTTCTTCAAATTTTGCGATGCTAACTCTCCATAATATATATTGCTTATATTTTCATCCTTCACTTCTGATGCAGTGTGAAACTCTATTGGTTCAGGATATTTAGCACTGGCTTTGACTTGAAATGTTCTTGGAGCGGCTGCAAATGGCTTACATCGTTCGATATTGGGTAATGGCACTGTATAATTGGACTGTAAGACTTTCAGCTGTTCTGTCGACAATAGTGTCAACGGCGGTTGTCCCGGTTGTCTCAGGCACTTTGGTACAAAATAGAATTTCTTTCTTGCTTCTGCAGTCTCAGAAGATTCTGCTCTTTCTCCTTTAACTTTATTTATCCTGGCATCTTTTACGATTCTCTTCCCATCATCATTTCTCATTTCTTCAGAGAAACATTTATAATAGCTAGCATCTGCAAAGAAAGACTCAGCTTCTGTATAGGGTTTTGCATCAGCCATTACTTACACTGCATCCCATCTTTACAGTATTTGAAACACTGGTGTAGAGTAGAAGGTATAATATTGTACTGATGTATCCACGGCCTTCCCAAGAGAAGGTTATATGTCGTCACAGCATTTATAACGTGACATACAACAGTAGTAATTAATTCTCCCACCTCCAATGTTACTGTAATTTTCCCGAGCGCGCGTTGTCCATCTTGATTAAATCCTTGTATCATCATTCCGCTGGGGCGCAAGTCTGAACGGCGAAAACCCAATTTAGTAATCATGGAGAGTGGCAGAAGATTCACTGCAGACCCATTATCTATCATAATCCGTTTTATCTTTCTATCGCAAATGTATCCTTCTATCATCAATGGCCTGTTATGTTCCTTTTCACCAATTAAATCATCATCAGAGAAAGATATTACTGGTAGACAAATCATTTCTTCATTATTTCTTTCATTCTTCATTTCTGCCAGTAAAGTTTCTCTCATATCATGATCAGACAGTGCTTGAATCAAACTCTGTCGAAATTCTTCTGACAACTTGAGCGCATCGTAAATACTTAATCGCGCCGGTATACCCTTCAAGTGACTAACTACATCATAAGCCACTTTTTTCGCTGCATCTTTAATATTCGATTTTGATTCTTCGCCACTTCTTTCCTTATAATTCCTGCCTTTTGCTTTGCAGGACTTGTTATCTGCTTCCCCGATCGTAACGTAATCATTGTTGCATTTCTTACCGACCTTCGATCTTCCTTCTCTTTCAGTCCCTGAGTCTTTTCTTGAATTGACAATACATTTACTGTCGCCCTTGCATTCTTTTCTTTGCTTCCGCTGGTTATTATATCACCTCTATTTATCATTCACTGTATGATGCATTTTAACGTATAACAATTTTCTGTCGGATGTCCTACTAGGCGATGATAATGGCAAAAATTTCTTTCTCAAGTCCTCGTCACATCTTCAGGACGTTTTGGTTCTGGTAATTCCAAGGTGCCTGCTTTTAACAATTGTTGCATCATCGGTACCACGTCCTCTTTATCAAACTCGAATCCTTCATGAGAATCGAGCATTCTGAGCTTTTTTCCACCGTATCTGTCTCTTGATTGATTCCAACCTTCTTTTCCTTCCGGTCTTCTATCTTTTGAACTCCTCGCATCTTGATTTTTCTTATCCCGGTCGATGGTGTTGACGGTTGTCCTGCCAGGTATTCTTCTGATAGTTTCATGATGAAATGCCGGCATCTTACGAGTCATCAATTCCAGTGCATGGGCTTTGGTAGCCAGATCGCGAAAGGTTCCGATATCAGCGCTGGTGAGTCCAAATGCAATTCCTGTTTCCATAGAGTTCAGACACATTTTGACTTGTTCCTTTTCTTCCGGCAATTGCCTGCATGATGCCCCCATGTCTTCCATCTGTCTATGAATTTTTCGACTGGTTCTCCCTCTCGCTGCCGTACTGAAGCTAATTCTGTGATGCTAACATCGCGCTCTGACGAGAAGAAGTTTGACATGAAAGCATCTTGCATTTCTTCCCATGTGCGTATGGATCCTGGTGCTAAATTTGAATACCACCTGAAAGCTTTACTTGTCAATGATGACCCAAATAAGCGTAAACAGTATTGAGGTATCGTGGAAAAATTCCCCATACTGGTGATGAAATGCATCAGGTGTTCTTCTGGTGATCCTTCCCCATTAAATTTCTGAAAATCTGGATGCTTAAAATTGGCTGGGAATGGAACATCCTCTACCTCTCTTGGGTAGGGTGTTCGGTATCTGAAACGACCGATATTTACGTGCTCCCTTTCTATTCTGACCGCTTCTTCGACGACTTGTCTTACGTCATCTTGTGTTATAGCTCTTGTCACCGGAACGGACCCTCGGGATCCTATCCCCTGCGGACGGGAACCTTCAGGTTGGTTCTCTTGTCCATTTGTTGCTCCCATCATGGGTGGAGCCACTATTTGGGCTACATTATGTGCCAGAGTTGTCAGAGCTTCTCTGAGGTTCCAGCATTCATCCATTAGCACTCTTTGTGCCTCCGCCATTTGATCAACACGTTCTTCAGTAGTTGGTCTATTTCCTTGACCTGTCTCTGCCATGTATACCGCGGCCTCTTGACTGTTCGTCGAAGCTGTTATTGGAGTAAAACGAGAGTATGTTGACGTAACAGGACTTGTAAAGAGGGGAGAAATTGGAGTCTCGTTTGATTCTTGTGTACTTCCCATGCTTTTAACCGATTGAGGTGATACAGTTATAGGCGAGCTTGTTTGAGGTGATGTGGGCATCGGGGATCCTATCATCAGTGCTTTACCTTTCTGTGCTTCTGTCCATTTGGTCTTCGGGGCGACCAAAGCTGAAAAATTTTGTGACGAGAATTGCGGAGCAGCTTGTTCAGGATAAATCACCGGAGGAGCAAGCTCGGGTTTTCTTCTTGCTATGCTTCGTGTAATTGGTCCCTCAGTTCTTGGTACCAGCAATTTTGCCTTGCGACTCTTCAGGATTTTTGCTTTTATCTTTTTGGACAAGACCAAAGTCCAGTTTTCATCACTCTCTTGTGGTTGAGGTGAAACGAAAATGACTCCCGCTGTTACTGGAGTCACTTTACGCCCACTTGTAGTGCTTGCTTTCGTATACTAAGGAGTTCGGCTTGGCGCATATTCAATTACGAACCCGGTAGCGATGAATCGGAAGTTCACTTTTCCTGCAATATTAGCCATTAGTAGTGTTGTGTGATTGAATTTAGGTACCTTCAATAACAAAACATATCTGAAATTAGTACGTGAAAGACTAAGTAAACTATCTTGGAGATGAAGGGGAGGATGTTCCCGCTGAGAGTCGCCATTTTGGCGTCTAATAGATGCCAAAAATAATGACGAGAATCTTACAACTTTCCCAATGTTAATGTTAAATAAGACAATAATCCCCAGCAGAGTCGCCATTTTGTTTCGACAAGGAAACAAAATGTATTTGATTTAGGAGAATTATCTTATTCAAACATAACAATGGAATAATTATAAAGACAACCGTCATATTTTATTGATTCTGAATTCATTTACATCCTCTGGTATCCCTTGATTCTAAGGTAGTTTACAAAGAACTCATTACAAATGTCAATTATTATAGCTAAATATAATTTTCGATAGCATAATGGCAATGATCTCAATCATCTCCAATGACTTAGGAGGAATAGACAAATCGATCAACAGTCTTCAAGAGAACGAAGATTTCGGCAGCATTTCGATACTATTTTGGTCATCTCCTGTAACTTAGGAGGAATACGTCTCTTCATCGATGATTCTTCCTTTCTCTTGATCAAGAAGAACTTGAAGCTTTGAAGACTCCAATCATTCCGACAGCATTTCAGCCCCTTGCTGTTAAAAACTGCCAAGCAATAGGTTTGCGCCGATCCATGCAAACGATATGCTTTGCGCGGGTCCGTGCAAACTATATGAGCACCCTGCTGCTTTACGCGTACTGGCGCAAACTGTAAGGAGTCCAATACTCCTTTGCGCATGGTCGCGCAAAGTGCAGGAGTCCAATACTCCGCACCTTCTATCTTCTCTTTCGTCATTTCTTCACTTCTGAAATCTTCGAACCCCTTTTCAAAGAATGAACGGGGTATTTATAGACATTTTCACCAGTGGAAATCTCAGATCTGGTCGATGTGGGACAAAAATATCATCCAACCATTTTTATCGCATCATTATAGACTTTGCGCGGACACGCGCAAACAATATACTTTGCGCGGTCTCGCGCAAACCCTCAATCTCGCGCAAACTCTCCTCTGTTCAACCCGCGCAAACTCTTCACTTTGCGCGATCTAGCGCAATTCTTTTACTTTGCGCGACCCCGCGCAAAGTCGTCTTCAATCGTGATTTTTAGTCTTCAATTTGTTTTCTTGATCTTTTTCTTATTCACTTCCTTGCTTATTTTATGCCTCAACACGCTACATATGACGCTAGTCACAACAAAAGATTTAGATTACAATAAAGACCTAATATGGATGGCCCATGCCCCAAGTGTACCAAACAAAAGAAAATTCAAAAGATTATAATATGCTTTTAACAAAGTGATAGTCAAGAACATAAAATATACATGGGCCTTAATATTTACATTGATTTGGATCACTGAAAACGGCTTAAACAATACGACATATTTGGATTATTAAAACGGCCCATATTGTTGAAACAAGCCTAGTAATATGAACAATTTGAATCACTTAATATTACCCAACTATTTCAAAAGGTAAGCCCAATTGGATCACTTTGAATGTCCCAATCAATTTAAAAGGTTAGCTCAATCATATAAACAATTTGGTAAGTTAAAATGGGTCAAATCCTATCAACATTAACATATTGGTTCACTAAACATCAGCCTTAGAATATCACATGGCTTGAGTACCATATAAAGGGTTTGGATCACTAAACATAGTCTAAATCTAGCTTGGAACATCGAATAGAGCTTAATCATACTAATGGTTTAATCAACAACCCAAATATATAAGAATGGATCAATGAAAATCACCCCAAATATATATGATTAGCTTGGATCAATGAAAAACATCCCAAGTATATTATCAACATGATAGATCACTACATAGGGGGTCGGTAACAAATCAGGTTTAGATCAACCTTCAAATATCACTTCGTTTGGATCGATGAAAATGAACCAAACCATATGAAGGGATTAGATCACTAAACATAGGCCCACTAATATGAATGGCTTGAAACATCAAATAGGGACCTAATCATATGAATGATTTGTACAAATGTGATGCAAGGATGAACGTGATGAGGTTGATCACTGTCTTCCTCAAGGATAACTACTCCGAATCCACAGAGCTTCTCTGGACTCCTCATAGAGACTTCTCGAATCCACAAGGAAAGAAAGTAAGAAAATAGAGATAAATTCTAATAAATTTGAAATTTAATTTATCAATGCCTAAAAAATGAGTTCACAACCCTTTCAATAGGGATACCAAGCAATGTGAGAACAATCTGAAGCAAACTATAACTAAAACTCCCTAAAATTCGTAACTTACTATAAATAGTAAATTTACTTTTATAGTAAGTGTCCTATGTGGCTTAACCACATTATTCTCCTAATTATTCTAAGCACTTTTCATGTTGGACACAACTCCTAAATCCCAATGGATGAAGAGTTATAATCAAACTAAAACTTATTATTTATAGTAAAAATGGAACTAAACATAGAATTCGGCAGTTGATATGATGGAATCTCGAAAATTCAGCATGAGAACCTGGCGTAGCTGAGTTGGTTGGCTGAAGTAGCTCGTCCTACCCCAAAATCATATATAGTACATCGAGTAACTCATTCCGGTTTGCAAGATATGCCTGTTTTAAGGTTTTGACGGTCTTAGTGTCTTCTGCCTCTAATCGGGCCTTCTCTGGTCCATCTTGGACATGAAAGTGTCCATGACCCGCTCTACATCAGTCCCCTCCACTTCAAAAGAACTCGTCCTCGAGTTCTTGTGCTGCTTCGGTTTATGATACTTGGTCTGGTGTGAAGTTATGATCAATTTACGGTCCACCTTCTTTTAGTCTAACCATGCTAGGGATGTATTAGTGACATGTTCTACATAAAAATATCACAAGATGAGATTTAGATCACATTAAAGAGGCCTAATATGGATGAACCACGCCCCAAGTATACCATATAAAAGAAAATTCACGAATTTATACCAGGCTTCTAACAAACTAATGGTTAAGAACATAAAAGACCTAAAACAATACACTCAAACCCTAAAGTAATGATTAAGTAAATGAAATACTTAAACTCTACAACAATAGTAAACATGGGCTGTCATATGAATGATTTACACAAATGAAAATTAGCCCAATCAGATCAACAAGATAGATCACTACATCATACAACATGGATGACCCACACCCCAAGTATACCAAATAAAAGAAAATTCTTAACATTATAATAAGCTTCTAACAAACTGGTGGTTAAGAATAAAAAAAATACCTAAAACAATCTACCCTACACCCTAAATTGATAGTTAAGAAAATGAAATACATAAACTCTACAATAATAGTAAACATGGGCTATAAAACATTTAATTGTATTATTGAACATGGGCCTTAACATTTTAATTGATGATCACTGAAAATGGCCTTAATAATACGAAGGACTTGGATTATTGAAATGGCCCAAATTATATAAATGGTATATATGGATCACTTAAAGCAAGCCCAATAATATGAACAATATGAATCACTTAAAACGACACAAGCATTTCAAAAGATAAGCTCTATTAGGTCAGTTCAAATGTCCCAACCATTTCAAAAAGGTTAGACCAATCCTATAGACAGTTTGGTAAGTGAAAATGGAACTAATGCTATAAACATCATCATTCGAATATGCTTGAATAAATGAAAATGGCCCTGACCATATGAAGGGTATAGATCATTAACATTGGCCAAATCATATGAATGAACGATGTTATCACTTTACTTGAATCAATGAAAATGGCTTGAACCATATGAAGCAGTTAGGATCACTAAACATAGACAAAACATAGAAAAACACATATATATATATATATATATATATATTAGACAGGTATGGGCCATCCCTTCATGGTCTTTCAGTTTTAGATCTGGGCCATTGAGCACGATTCTGCTTCCTTTTCGAGTGTCAACGATGTCAGCAGCGTAGACTGCCGCTGTTGCCCACACAGAGGTGAGATAAGGGGATTTTCAAATACCATCATACGGAATTAAAGGGAAATGGACAAATCCTTACCTGCAAACATGTACGACCTTCAATTTTGTACTCGAAGTCATTGTCCAACAACCATTGCACATCAAATCGGCAGCCTTGGAGTCTGCAGTTTTTGTGGTCAATGGAAATCGATGGCCATCCTATTCATGCACATTGCTAAAGTAAGGAAAGCCGATGTGGATGTGTTAGTTGTGGTCTTGGATATCGACATCTCACATCAATAGGGTGTTTCCTGTCTTATGGGATTCTAATGTCTTCACCATTAATTCTAGTGATTCTTCACATGGATTACCAGTTGTAGTGCCATCTTCGCCGGGTGGGTTCTTCTCTAGGGTTGAGTAAGCGGCCATACCAGCATCTTTCATTTACAAGGTCATTGAAGCCCATGCCCTTCGCCTCTCGCTCCTGAATCGGGGATACGACTTCTCCTGCAACCCTGATTTCTGGTGGTAATAGTTGTAAATCCATAAAGGGAAAAATGAGGCCAGATTATCGAAAAAGTTGGATACCGGGGTGCGGTAGGTGCTTTTGACAGCAATGGTGGCAGTGTTGGTTAAGGTTAGTGTTGAGGGTCAAATATTGTATATTAGACCCCATGTATTACCTGGATTTACATGCATAATAACTGTTTAATGGCTGTTTTAATCACATTTGTAACACAGGGGGTAATTACAAGCAGGGACTGAATAATGGTGTTGAAAGGATGGATTTGACACTCTGAAGTCACCAGAGCAAGGGAAGGACCCCAGGGAACCAAGATCAATGCCCGAGATCCGAGAAAATCGAGAAACTGAAGCTCAAGTGGCCTGAAGGTCAGCCAGAATGAGCCCTAGAGAGCATCAAGTATAAGATAGTTGTATCTTATTTTAACTGGGAGTGCGTAACTCCCTATGCTCTGGCCTTCTTATTTCTATATAAGAGAGAGATTGAAGTTGAAAGAGGGGAGAGCTGGAATTTGGTGGAGACGTGAGGAGAGAAAGAGGCTGAGGGAGTTTGGCTTGGGGCTTACGTGGAGCACCAGGGAGAGTAAGATTAGAAAAGTTTCTTTTTCTTTTATGATTTATTTGTTTATGGAGATTAGCCTACCCATGTGTGGCTAAACCTCTTAGCTAGGGCTAAGAGGTGAAGCTTGTAGCGTGATGGGAGGCCTCTTTGCTTGTGCCTTTTGTTTAGACTGATCTGATTTTGATTTAATTTTATTAAGGGAATGTTTTCAGTCTTTAATGGTCTGTTGTGACTGAAATTACAATGGGTCTGCAATGGCTTTGAGCATGTTCTTTTTCTTTTATGTTTATGACGTCAGGAAGCCCTGTTGTTCACCATCGTCTCTTAGGCATGGTTGGATGTCGGTACCCTTCCTAACCTTCATACGTTGATTGGTTGGTAATTAGTTTAATTCTGTTGTTTGCTTTGTCTCCTGGGCATGGTTTGGTGATGGAATCCATTCTAATTCATATACTTTTCATCTCTTGAAAACCAAATCAAAGGCAGTTCAGTTAATTTCCCTAATTTTTAATCCAGGCATAAGATCTCCCTGATCTCTACAAGTGGATCCTCTGAATCCCTAGTTTCCCTTCTCTGATTTTTCCTAAGTTTTAGATTAATATCTCATCATTATTCTTAAAATTATAATCGATTTAGATTTCATCTCATTCTAGTTCTATTTCTACTTAGTTTCAGATAACGTACAAGTTCCAGTCCCTTGGGATTCGACCTCGGTCTTACCGAGTTTATTACTACATCACAACCCTATACTTGGGGAGTGAACAAGTTTTTGGCGCCGTTGCCGGGGACTGACGGCTATGATTTTCTGAAATTAATTAGTTTTAGAGTTAGTTTAAGATTAGGATTTTACTAATTTTAAATTTTTTAATTTTGTTTTCTATTATTCATATAACTAACTTATTTCCTATTCTGTAGGTTGTTAAGATAGAACTTCTAATTTGGTAAACTCTTTTTGATTTTTTAGAATTTCTAACTCTTTAGATTTGATTTGCTTTAAAAATTTCTTCTATTTAGAAACTAACTTATTTTGTTTTGTTTTGCAGGTCTTTAGCTTAGGGACTTCAAGTTGGTAATCTTCTTCCAACTTTCTCTTTTCTTTCTAGATTCATATTTCCTTTCTTAGGATTAGATTTAGAATTTGACTGAGGGCTGTGAGTGTTTCATGCCCAAGTGGGCCCGTGACGACAGTCGACGTCTCTTGACTGAAGGAGGGTTAGTTGAGGGGTTGACTGTCCATCGCAGGATTAGACACCGCTCGAATTCCCCTGAGTTAATTGAGGTTATGGCTGAAAATCAACCTCAAGCACTACCTCAACGGATGGATGAGGAAGTACATGATGAGAATGAGGTACTTCAAGCACCCCCGCCTCGTACCTTACGAGATTATTTACAACCGGCAGGGGTGAGCACGCCCTCATGCATGATTTTTCCTAAAAACACAGGACATATGGACATCAAGCCAGGAGTTATCTTACTCCTTCCTAAATTTCATGGGCTTGAATCAGAAAGTCCATACTTACATTTGAAAGAGTTCGATGAGATTATAGCCACCTTATACTTTCCCAATGTATCTGAGGATACAATCAGGCTGAAACTCTTTCCTTTTTCCTTGAAAGAGAAGGCTAAGACGTGGTTACATTCACTGCATCCTAGATCCATTGGCACATGGAATGATTTGCAGAGGGAATTCATAAAGAAATTTTTCCCACACCGTAAAACGATTACCCTCAGAAAAGCAATCATGAACTTTGCCCAAAAGGAAGATGAAACATTCTACCAATGTTGGGAAAGGTTCAAGGATCTTGTCAGTTCATGCCCACAACACGGTTTTAAAATGTGGCGCATTACAAATTTCTTCTATGATGGACTGACATCTTCCATGCGCCAACTGGTCGAGACAATGTGTAATGGAGAATTCATGAATAAAGAAGTCGATGAGGTATGGGATTACCTCGATAGACTTGCCGAGAATGCACAATCATGGGACCATTACCCAAAATCAAACACCACGCCTAAGCCAACTCAATCTAAGGAGAAAGGTGGAGTATATCTCCTGAAAGAAGAGGACGATGTAAATTTTAAAGTGACTAATCTCACTCGAAGAGTCGAGGCCATGGAAGGAAAGAAGGAGAAGGTTAATGAAATTGTTTGCGGCATCTGTGATTGCAACATTCACACAACTGAAAATTGTCCTACCATATCTGCCTTTCGAGGAGTGTTGAATGAACAAGCCAATGCCGTAAATAACTATCAAAGACCTTTCAATGGATCTACCTCCAATATATACAATCCTGGTTGGAGAAATCATCCAAATTTTAGTTGGAGGAATGGACAAACTGCTACCCCTCAAAGTTTCTTCAATCAAAATCCCAATCAGGGGAAACTCAAGAAGAACCGGTTCAAAATCCCATACAAGAGCTGACTCAGGCAGTGCGTGGACTTACAGACTTTATGTAGAAAATAGATTCACGTATGACGGTTATAGAAAAGGGGATGCTTCCTGCACAACCGCTCCCCAATCCTAAACCGCAATACGAGATAAATGATCCCAGCTCTTCAAATCAAATGGGACACGCTAAATCCATCACCACTCTTAGGAGTGGGAAGATCATTGATAAAACCCTTCCGGTTAGGCCCGAAAAGCCTCAAGAACCAGAAGAGGACAATAATGATGGATCTCGTGATGTCCCACAAAATTTAGAACCGGAACTTCTAGAGAAGCCAGTTGCTCCATTCCCCCAACGGTTGGTTGCACCAAAACGTCTTTCTAACTCTCAGGATATTCTGGAGGTGTTGAAACAAGTGAAAGTCAATATCCCTCTACTTGATGTCGTAAAACAGATTCCTTCATATGCAAAATTTCTGAAAGACCTATGTACGACCAAAAGACGGCAGAGTATTCAAAAGAAGATTTTCTTAACTGAGAAAGTGAGTGCCATCTTGAAGCAAGACGTGCCGCAGAAATTCAAGGATCCCGGTAGCCCAACCATATCATGTGTAATCGGGAACCATCGAATTGATCACGCACTTCTTGACTTAGGAGCGAGCGTCAATCGATTCCTTACTTCCAGATACAAACAGTTAGGTTTGGGTGAGTTAAAACCCACCCTAACCACACTACAACTTGCCGATCGAACTGTTCGTGTACCAAGAGGGATTATTGAGGATGTGTTAGTCCAAGTCGATAGATTTTACTACCCTGTAGATTTTATCATCCTGGACACTGAACCCATCAACAACATGAGCACTCAGATTCCCATCATTCTTGGTCGCCCATTCCTTGCCACGTCAAATGCAATCATCAACTGCAGGAATGGTGTCATGACTATGTCTTTTGGAAATTTGACATTGGAGTCAAACATTTTTTTCAATAACGGCAGCAACGTAGAGGATGATGACGATGTCCACGACATTAACATGATCGATACTTTCGTGGAAGATAGGACACCCCTTACCTTATCCTCTGATCCTCTAGAGACGTGCTTGGCCCACTCCCATGAGTTTGATGATGATATGATTAGGGAGACGTGTGCCTTGCTTGATACTGCACCGGTACTTGAAGTTAACCGGTGGAGGCCATAATTTGAAGAATTGCCACAAACTGATGTAGTGCCTCTACCGTCTAACCTCAAGGCACCGAAGCTTGACCTAAAACCTTTGCCCTCTGATTTGAAATATGCCTATTTAGGTCAAGATGAGACATACCCGGTGGTGATCTCTGCCCACCTGGAGAAAGAACAGGAGAGTATGCTCATATCTACTCTCATTGAGCATAAAGGAGCCCTAGGATGGACGATAGCGGACCTCAAAGGAATCGATCCCTCGATTTGTACTCACCACATATATCTTGAGGAAAATGCAAAGACTGCTCGGCAACCACAACGTAGACTAAATCCAAACATGAAGGAAGTGGTTAAGGCCGAGGTTCTTAAACTATTGGATGTGGGTATCATATACCCTATATCTGATAGTCAATGGGTGAGTCCAACTCAGGTGGTTCCTAAGAAGTCCGGAATCACCATCGTAGCCAATGCTAATAATGAACTCGTGCCAACCAGAGTCACTACTGGTTGGAGAATGTGCATTGACTACAGAAAGTTGAATACCGTCACAAGGAAGGATCACTTTCCTTTGCCCTTCATCGATCAAATCTTGGAAAGGCTAGCTGGTCATTCCTATTATTATTTTCTTGACGGGTATTCGGGCTACAATCAGATTGAAATTGCCCCTGAGGACCAGGAAAAGACCACATTTACATGTCCCTACGGCACCTTTGCTTACCGAAGGATGCCATTTGGACTATGTAATGCCCCTGCCACCTTTCAGCGATGTATGTTGAGTATCTTTTCTGATATGGTGGGGCAATATCTTGAGGTCTTCATGGACGATTTCTCTGTCTATGGTTCATCTTTCAGCAAGTGCTTGGAAAGTCTTAAAAGTGTGCTGAAAAGATGTGAAGAAAAGAATCTGGTACTTAATTGGGAGAAGTGCCATTTCATGGTTCATAAGGGGATTGTCCTTGGACATATCATCTCGTCCAAGGGAATTGAGGTAGATAAGGCAAAAATCGATCTTATCTCTAACCTACCTTCACCCAAAAACATCAGAGACGTGCGATCCTTCTTAGGACACGCAGGATTTTACAGGCGATTCATAAAGGACTTTAGTCTCCTCTCTTGTCCTTTATGTAATCTTCTTCAAAAGGATGTTCCATACGAGTGGACTGAGCAATGCCAGGAATCTTTCACCAAGCTTAAAGGCATGTTAACCACTGCACCCATCATACAACCACATTTGGAGCCTTCCTTTTGAGCTTATGTGCGACGCCTCTGATTATGCTCTTGGAGCGGTTCTAGGCCAGAGAAAAGATAAGAGGCCCTGCGTCATCCATTACGCGAGTAGGACTTTAAATCCTGCCCAAGTGAACTACTCGACTACGGAAAAAGAACTCTTAGCCGTAGTGTTCGCCTTGGACAAATTTAGGTCTTACCTGATCGGATCCAAGATCATTATCTATACAGATCATGCGGCACTGAAGTATCTTCTTTCTAAGAATGATTCTAAGCCCCGCTTGATACGATGGATCCTTCTACTCCAAGAATTTGATTTGGAAATTAAAGATAAAAAGGGAGTAGAGAACGTAGTGGCCGATCACCTTTCTCGCCTTAATACCTCTCGATCCCTTGAGGCGACCCATATCAATGACATGTTCCCTGATGAACAACTGTTCAGAGTCTCCCATTCACCTTGGTTCGCTGATATTGCTAATTATCTTGCTACAGGTTCCATACCGACACATTGGACAGCGCAAGATAAGAAGAAATTTTTCACCGAGGTGCGCAAATTCTTCTGGGATGATCCATACTTGTTTAAATATTGCCCAGACCAAATCTTGAGGAGATGTGTGCCGACGATGAGCATCAGAGTGTCATCTCCTTTTGTCACTCACAGGCCTGTGGTGGTCACTTTTCTGCAAAAAAGACCACGGCCAAGATTCTGTAGTGTGGCTTCTATTGGCCCACTATGTTCAGGGACACTCATGAGTTTTGCAAAGCTTGTGAGCGATGTTAGAAATTGGGAGCATTGTCCCGTCGAAATATGATGCCCTTGAATCCCATTCTTATCATAGAGGCATTTGATTGCTGGGGCATCGATTTCATGGGACCATTCCCCCAATCTTTTGGGAATTTATATATTTTGCTTGCTGTAGACTATGTCACTAAATGGGTCGAAGCGATTCCGTGTCGTAATAATGACCATCGCACGGTCATTAAATTCCTAAAAGAAAACATCCTTTCCCGATTCAGAACGCCTCGAGCCATCATTAGTGATGGGGGCTCACACTTTTGTAATAGGCCATTCGAGAGTTTAATGAAGAAATACGGTATCTCTCATAAGGTGAGCACCCCATACCACCCACAGACAAGTGGGCAAGCTGAGATTTCTAATAGGGAGATCAAACACATTTTGGAGAAAACGGTTAACCCTGACCATAAGGATTGGTCAATTCGATTGACCGATGCCTTATGGGCGTACCGTACTGCTTTTAAAACTCCTATTGGAATGTCTCCCTTTAGACTCGTCTATGGGAAGGCTTACCACTTGCCTGTGGAGTTGGAACATAGAGCTTACTGGGCGATCAAAAATCTAAATTTCAATCTGAACAACGCTGGCTCGCTACGCAAACTTCAGTTGAATGAACTTGAAGAAATCCGGAACGATGCATACGAGAACTCGAGAATTTACAAGGACAGGATGAAGGCGTTTCATGACCAACATATTCTACGAAAATCATTCACGCCAGGCCAGAAAGTCCTTTTGTATAATTCTCGATTACATCTCTTTCCGGGTAAGCTTCGTTCTCGTTGGACCGGCCCTTACATTGTTGTTACTGCATATCCTCATGGGGCCGTCGAGATAAGAGATCCTGACAATGGCAAGGAGTTTAAAGTAAATGGACATCGCTTAAAGCCATTTGTCGAGAAATTTGACTCAGAGGACATGTCCATGCCTCTGACTGATCCTGTTTACCAAGACTGATCTCCTAGTCTGATGGAGGTATAGGTAGGTTTATTGCTTTCATAGGACTAGACTAGTTGCTTTGGTCTGGCTGAAGACGTTAAACTTAGCGCTCCTGGGAGGCAACCTAGCTTTTCCATTTATTTCATTTTCCTAGTTAGATAGTTCAATGTTTGTGGGTAACATTACTACAAACCCTCACGAGACTACAACTCGTCCACTAGGGGCAACCTAGGGGTTTAAAGGCTTGTTGCATATGCTAAATGCAATCGAGAGCACCTGCGAAAGTGGTATAGATAGGATTTTATTTTGTTATTCTGCTTTCTCTTTTGTGCTGACCGGATTCCATGCTTGCGATCTTTTGGAAAGTCTCTCACGATTCATCATTCAGGTACTATCTTCCCATCACTTCTCTTTTACTTTCGTTGTCCCATGTGCATTCCATGCTCATATCTTTTACATTGAGGACAATGTAGATTTTAGGTTGGGGGTGGGAGATTAGGTAACCTAATCAGTGTTTTCTTGGTCTTGAGCAAAAATTGTGAAAATTTTTAAATTTTTTCTGGACTTTCTAGTGAATTCAAAGTGATTTTGACAGATATCCTAGATTTAGAATTTTAAGATACGTAATGTTGGTAATTCATGACTTTTGGATTCAGTTATTTGTAGATTTCACAGTTAAGTTTGACTTATTAATCCATGATTAGAAGTTGTAAACATTGATTGAGTCATGATTTCCCATGTCACATCTCGCTTACACATTAAGATTTAAGTTTGAAACTGAAGGATTAATTTGGTAATCACTAAGCATGAAAGGAACCAGTCTGAAAAACAAAAATTTCAGCATCAGTTTATAAAGAAGAATTGAAAGAGTAAGTCGCATAATCGTCATCATAGGTTTGCTCCCTATAGATGAAAATTCAATTTTTCCATGATTAACAGTTGGAAAGAGTTGGGTGACTAGTTTCACCATAGGTTTGCTCCCTATAAGTGAAAATTTGATTCCCATCCAGTCTTTAAAAAAAAAAAAAAAAAAAAAAAATCTAAAAAGAAACAAAAAGAAAGATCTGTGAGGGACGCTTTGGTTTAGGTTTTGGGTGTCCTGAATGCTCTCGCTGGTAATCAATGATATTCGGAAATAACAAATTGAATCTTAATGTTGATAGGCCGAGATTTCACTATACATCCATGGAACTCAATGTTTAAAATTATTCTAGTTTACGGATTAATATTTGAACTTGATTATGAAATTCACCGTGCATGAGAGGCCAGGAGAAATTGATAATCAACATTCATGAATCTTAAGATTTCTCATATCTGGATTGTTTTTCAAAATATCACTCAGCTTCACAAGAATTGTTCGGTAATTCTCAATTTATTTTCGCATATTTTGCTCGGGACTAGCAAAATGCTGGTTGGGGGTTGTGTTGAGGGTCAAATATTGTATATTAGACCCCATGTATTACCTGGATTTACATGCATAATAACTGTTTAATGGCTGTTTTAATCACATTTGTAACACAGGGCGTAATTACAAGCAGGGACTGAATAATGGTGCTGAAAGGATGGATTTGACACTCTGAATTCACCAGAGCAAGGGAAGGACCCCAGGGAACCAAGATCAATGCCCGAGATCCGAGAAAATTGAGAAACTGAAGCTCAAGTGGCCTGAAGGTCAGCCAGAATGAGCCCTAGAGAGCATCAAGTATAAGATAGTTGTATCTTATTTTAACTGGGAGTGCGTAACTCCCTATGCTCTGGCCTTCTTATTTCTATATAAGAGAGAGATTGAAGTTGAAAGAGGGGAGAGCTGGAATTTGGTGGAGACGTGAGGAGAGAAAGAGGCTGAGGGAGTTTGGCTTGGGGCTTACGTGGAGCAGGGAGAGTAAGATTAGAAAAGTTTCTTTTTCTTTTATGGTTTATTTGTTTATGGAGATTAGCCTACCCATGTGTGGCTAAACCTCTTAGCTAGGGCTAAGAGGTGAAGCTTGTAGCGTGATGGGAGGCCTCTTTGCTTGTGCCTTTTGTTTAGACTGATCTGATTTTGATTTAATTTTATTAAGGGAATGTTTTCAGTCTTTAATAGTCTGTTGTGACTGAAATTACAATGGGTCTGCAATGGCTTTGAGCATGTTCTTTTTCTTTTATGTTTATGACGTCAGGAAGCCCTGTTGTTCACCATCGTCTCTTAGGCATGGTTGGATGTCGGTACCCTTCCTAACCTTCATACGTTGATTGGTTGGTAATTAGTTTAATTCTGTTGTTTGCTTTGTCTCCTGGGCATGGTTTGGTGATGGAATCCATTCTAATTCATATACTTTTCATCTCTTGAAAACCAAATCAAAGGCAGTTCAGTTAATTTCCCTAATTTTTAATCCAGGCATAAGATCTCCCTGATCTCTACAAGTGGATCCTCTGAATCCCTAGTTTCCCTTCTCTGATTTTTCCTAAGTTTTAGATTAATATCTCATCATTATTCTTAAAATTATAATCGATTTAGATTTCATCTCATTCTAGTTCTATTTCTACTTAGTTTCAGATAACGTACAAGTTCCAGTCCCTTGGGATTCGACCTCGGTCTTACCGAGTTTATTACTACATCACAACCCTATACTTGGGGAGTGAACAGTTAGAGAGAGAGAGAGAGAGGAACATTGGGGGAAAGAGGACATTTGAGATCGACTGAGAAAGGGAGAGGGGGCGCCCGACTAGAGAAGAGGAATGAGAGAGAGAGACATTTGAAATTTTGAGTCCAGATCCTCTGTTATAGCACAATAGGGATCCTCTGCTTGTAGCTTTTCTATTGGTCCACATCATCTGTTTTTAAAAATAAAATAAAAAAATCAAAAATATTAATGGGAGAACGAAAAAGAAAGAATGTATGCGGGTGGGATCGACCACACTTCATCCAATAACCACGTGACACGTGGAGTAAAAAAAAGAGAGACTGCCGTTAGAAGCCTATTTCTTATGTATTAAGCAAGATTACTTAATAAGCAATATTAAGTAACTTATACCTTCTCTCAAAATTCTTACATAAAGCTGACCTGGACAGGGGGCATGATTTGTCTCTTTAAAATAACTTATGCCTTGGTCTTTCTGACAACTCCTTAGCTATGGTGGAAGAATGTATATGGCATGATCTGCTAGATAATATTTACGTACCAGGTAGTATTGATAAGCCCACCAGCGCATCGAGGAATAAGAAGTATGGACTGGATAATCATAGCCGGGAATTAAGAAGCAAGATCTTGTATTGACATTTAAGAGTTGCCTCCATATCAAAGCCTAATTATATGGCCCGATACCACAACTTCTCATAGGCCTCATAACGATGTCACAGGTCTCTGTCACAGTTTGATCAAATCTAAATTGACGAGCGAATCTTCTTAGATAATATGGTTCACACTAGAATTTGCTACCTTCTCTTAGTGGCAGAGTACTAGATCTAATGGAAAATAGAAATGAATGTTCACCGAAATAGATGGAATCATCATCGACAACTTCTATGCCTTTCGGGTGGCTGGTGAACGGAAATTGATGAAAGTTGATAGGGTCACTATCTTCTATCTTCCGAGTGACCCAACCATTCAATCTCTTAATCATCTTCCTTAGTTGGTAATGTTGAAGAGGAAGCCGATGAGGGTCTGAATATGCTCTTCCTGAGTCAGCGAAGGTCCAAGGGAAATACACTCCTAGGCAGCCTATAAAAAGATACCAAAGAGCACAAACTAGAAAAGATTTGATCGATGAATCTCCAGGACCAGAGATGATGTCCCCAAAAAGTGCGATACAGGGAGCATAGAACTAGGGGAGCTAGTGAATATTTCTGACCCTCTGCCATTGCACCCGCAACCACGAAGAGAGATGATCTGATGACATTGATTTGTTATGAGTCAGGAAATATCACTAAACTTAGCCAGTAAGCTAAAAAGGCAGCTAATTCGCAAGAATGGCTGTATTCAGTGGTGCTCGTGATGTTATCACGAATGGTATTGAGGACTTGATGATTATGGCCTGCAAAGTTGTTAAAGAAAAATAATATGGTTATTAGAAGAAAGTTGAAGATTCGAAAGGGAGAAGGTAAAAGAAAGAAACATACCGTAATTTTCGAGAGAAGTGACCTAGTCATTCAAGGGAATTAATGTGCTCAAGCTGTGGGAAGTTGGCTAGTTTTTCGAAGAGTTCAAGTGTAGTCTTTGAAATCTTAGATTTGCTATCTCTCATAGAGATAAGAGAAAATTCTTTGTTTGAAGGGATATAAGCATCAAAGATATTGCCCATGATGGGGATGCCTGCTATGCAAAGAAGATCCCATAGAGTAATACTCATTTCGCCTAAAGGAATGTGAAATGAATTGGTGATTGGGGACCAGTGATTGAGAAAACCCTTGAAGATAGTTGTATCTCCATAGAAATGTTCTGACGTGGCTATGATTGCATCGAAAAGGTTAATCTGTTCCAGAATGGTAGTATGTTTTCGAGCAATGGTCCGAGACTAAGCACTATAGAAATTTTGAGGAGGCAGAAGACCCTTAGCCAGAAAATCATATGTTCTCCAAGTTGTACGATCATTGAAGAAATGTTGTTGAGCAGTTTCGAAGAAATGAGTCGGAAATGGCTGATGAGGATTATAACAAGGACGTAAAAATCGCATTTTATATATCATGCCAGCTTTTTGACGAGACTCACTCCCTTCTAAACGTCCTTCCAGCATCCTTGGTTGTTGAGGGTCAAATATTACATATTATCCCCCATTTATATCTTGGTTTTATGAACATGATAATGCATAATGTTCTGTTTTACTCATGTCTGTGTTGTAAGGTGAATTTAAGAACTTGGATTGAAAAGGGTGCTAAAAGCATGAATTTGATACTCAAGAATCACCAAGGCAAGGGATGAATCTTAGAAGGACAAGATTGAAGAATTCATATGCTAAAGATCCAAGAAAAGCAAGTGAGGAATGAAGAGAATCAAATATTTAAAGTTAAGAAAAGGAATCCTGAAATTGTCCTGAAAACAAACATATTCCTGAAAGTGTCCTGAAGAAGCATATTCTGAAACTCTGGGTCATTCTGTAAAATTACACAAAGTGAAGTCTATTTTGGAAAAATGTGTAAATTTGAGGCGGTTTCTAGAATTTTCCAAGTCGGTACAAAAGGAGATGCTGAAAAACTATAAATAGGAGTCCCTAAGCGTTATCAAGGGTTTGTGGAGTGGAGCAAAAGCATGGAGAAGCCGTTGCCAAGAGTTTTTCTTTCCTTTCCTTAGTTATTTTTATACTTTTCTTAAGAGATTCTAATTCAATCATGTCTATGGTTGGCCAAACCTCTTAGCTAGGGCTAAGAGGTGAAGCTTGTAGCATGATGGGATGTTTTATATTGCGTTAATTCATGTTTAAGTTGAACTATCTTTATTCTAGTTTGATTAGAAGAAATACTTTCAGTTTTTAATGGTTTGTTGTGACTCAAATTACAATAGATCCGCAATAGCTTTTTTTTTTCTAGGTTAGCTTGTTAGTACACACCCATGTCAGTACACACACTCCATGTTAGCCACCCCACTAGGGATCGATACCAAGACCTCAAGTGTTGAAATGAGGTATATCCACTCAGTCTGCCAGTTGAGCTATGAATCTAGGTATGATCCGCAATAGCTTTGAGTATGTTCTTTTCACGTATTGAGATTGTGAAATTAGGAAATCTTGTTGTTCACCATTGTCCCAAGGGCATGGTTGGGTGATGGAATCCTACCTAATCTTCCCAATTCTCTTATGATTGGTTGTGGGATTAGTAAATGTTGTTGTTTGCCTTGTCTCCTGGGCATGGTTTTATGATGGAATTACTTCCAGTTCTCGCACCTCTCATCCATTGAGAATTAGCTCAAAGGAAGTTCAGATTCGGTTTTACTGAGATATCTTCTAATTATATAAAATGGGACTCTGATTCCAATTGTGTTATTGAATCAATAATAGATCTACCTGATCTCTACAAGTCGATCCTTGGAAACCCTAGTTACCACCTTTGAATTTATTAGTTTTAATCACTTTAATCACAATTACTCTCTCAATTAATTCAGATTTAGATTTACATCTTCTTCTAATTCTACTTCTAGTTACTTTCAGAATACTCACGAGATTAGTCCCTATGGATTCGATCTCGGTCTCACCGAGATTATTACTACATCGCGACCCTACACTTGGGGTTGTGAACAAGTTTTTGGCGTCGTTGCTAAGGACTAACGGTTGCGTTTTTCTGGGAATAGCTAGTTTTGGAATTAGGTTAAGATTAGGGTTTTTCTAGTTTCTATTTTTAGGATTAGGGTTTTCTAAATTATTTTAGAAACTAACTTAGCTTTCTATTTTTAGGTTTAGAAACTTTCCTAATTTGTTTTTAGAAACTAATTTTTTTTAGAAACTTTCTTAGCTCTACTTTCTAATTTTAGGTTTAGGAACTTTGCCTTTCTCTTTTTAGAAACTTTCTATTTTTTATCTTTAAAAACTTTCTAATTTTTTGTTTTTAGAAACTAGTTTACTTTCCTAATTTGTTTTTAGAAACATTCTAATTTTATAATTTCTGTTTTTTTAGAAACTGACTTGTTTTGTTTTGCAAGATCTTAATTCAGGAACTTTCTAATTCCCTCTCTCTCTCTCTCTATTTCTAGATTTCTATTTCCTTTCTTTCTTTTAGGTTTAGGTTAGAATCTGAAATTGAGGGCTGAGAGTGTTTCATGCCCAAGTGGGTCCGTGACAACACTATACGTCTCTTGAGTGAAGGAGGATTGGTTGAGGGCTTATCTATCCATCGTAGGATTAGACACCACTTTTGATCCTCAGAGTTAATTAAGGTTATAACTGCCAATCAACCTGTCAATCAACCGGGAAGACAACCTCAACCTAGGGTTGAGGAAGTCCAGGATGAGAATGAGGTGCATCAAGAACCCCTGCCTCGTACCTTACGTAATTATCTACAACCAGTGGGGGTGAGCACGCCCTCATGCATGGTTTTTCCAGAAAATATGGGACATATGGATATTAAGACAGGGGTGATCCAACTCCTTCCAAAATTCCATGGACTTGAATATGAAAGTCCATATCTACACTTAAATGAGTTTGACGAGATTATAGCCACTTTATATTTTCCTAACGTGTCGGAGGATACGGTCAGATTAAAACTCTTTCCCTTTTCTTTGAAAGAGAGAGCTAAGACGTGGTTGCACTCACTACGTCCCCGATCTATTGGCACATGGAATGACATGATAAGGGAGTTCATAAAGAAATTTTTTCCACATCATAAAATGAACACCCTTAGAAAGTCAATCATGAATTTCACCCAAAAGGAGGATGAAACATTCTTCCAATGTCGGAGTGGTTCAAGAATCTTATTAGTTCATGCCCACAACACGGTTTTGAAACGTGGCACATTACACACTTTTTCTATGATGGTTTGACATCTTCTATGCGTCAATTGGTCGAGACAATGTGCAGTTGAGAATTTATGAATAAAAATGTCGATGATGTGTGGGACTACTTGGATAGACTTGTTAAAAATGCACAATCATGAGACACATACCCAAAATCAAGTACCACTTCTAGGCCCACTCAATCAAAGGAAAGGGGTGGATTATACCTTCTGAAAGAGGATGATGATATCAATGCTAAAGTGGCTAATCTCATAAGAAAATTTGAGGCCATGAAACTAAAGAAGGATAAGGTTAAGGAAATTGTTTGTGGTATTTATGCTTGCAATGTTCACACAACTGAAAATTGTCCAACAATACCTGCCTTTCGAGAGGTGCTGAATGAGGAATCTAGTGCCGTGAACAATTATCAAAGACCTTTCAATAGACCTACCTCCAATACATACAATCCTAATTAGAGAAATCATCCAAATTTCAGTTGAAGGAATGGACAGACTGCTACCCCTTAAGGTTTCTTCAATCAAATTCCAAATCAAGGGAAACCTCAAGAAGAACCAGTTCAAAATTCCACACAAACTCAGGAGCTTACTCGAGCAATACGAGAACTTATAAAATTTATGCAAAAGATGGATTCATGTGTTACGGTTATAGAAAGGGGGATGTTTCCTGCTCAACCCCTCCCCAATCCTAAACCACAATATGAGATAAGTGATCCAAGCTCTTCAAATCAGATGAAGCAAGCTAAATCTATCACTACTTTTAGGAGTGGGAAGACCATTGACAAAACCATTCCGATTAGGGTTGAAAAACCTAAGGACCCGAAAGAGGACAACGATGATAGATCTAGTACTGCTCCAAAAGAATTGGAACCGGAACTTCAAGGCAAGCTGATTGCCCCATTCCTCCAATGGTTGGTTACACTAAAATCTCTCTCTAACTCTTAGGACATTCTAGAGGTGTTGAAACAAGTGAAGGTCAATATTCCTTTACTGGATGCGGTTAAATAAATACCTTCATATGACAAATTTCTAAAAGACTTATGTACGACCAAAAGATGGCAAAATATTCAAAAGAAAATCTTTTTAACTGAAAAAGTGAGTGCCATCCTAAAGAAAGATGTGCCACAGAAATACAAAGATCCCTATAGCCCAACCATACATTGTGTAATTGGGAACTACCGAATTGAGCACGCACTTTTTAACTTAGTAGCGAGCGTAAATTTGATTCCTTACTCAGTCTACAAACAGTTAGGTTTGGGTGAATTAAAACCCACCCTAACCACATTATAGCTTGTTGATCGCTTAGTTCGTGTACCGAGAGGGGTAATTGAGGATGTGTTGGTCCAGGTTGACAGATTCTACTACCCGGTAGATTTTATTGTCCTATATATGCAACCTATTAGTAACATGAGTACTCAAATTCCCGTGATTCTTAGTCACCCATTCCTCGCCACTTCAAACGTAATCATTAATTGCAGGAATGGAGTCATGAGTATGTCTTTTGGGAATATAACATTGGAGTTGAATATCTTTTTCAACACAGGCAAACAGTTAGAGGATGATGACGATTTTTATGACTTTAACATGATTGACTCTTTCGTGGAAGATAGAACACTTTTAACCTTATCCTCTGACCCTCTGGAGACGTGCTTGGCCCACTCCCATGATTTTGATGATGATATAATTAGGGAGATGGGGACCATGCTGAATACTATGCTAGTACTTGAAGTTAATCGGTGGAGGCCACAATTCATTGAATTGCCCCAAACTGATGTAGTTTCTCTACCGTCTAACCTCAAGGCACCGAAGCTTGAACTAAAACCTTTGCCCTCTAATTTGAAATATCTCTATTTAGGTCAAGGTGAGATATATCCGATGGTGATTTTTTCCCACCTTGAGCAAGAACGGGAGAGTGTTGAGGCATAAAAAATGAAGAATTATAAAGGAGGAAAAAAGAATTGGAGGAGGAAGAATGAAGAGAAAAAGATGAATAAATACAAATTTTATAGCATTTACGCGAACCCGCGCAAACCTTATTGGTTGCACGGGACCGCGTAAACCATTGAGCTGGTTGCGCGCACGAGCGTAACAGTTGATTCGAACTATTTGAGATGGATAGTTAGATCTGATGGAAGGTGGGCCACATGGCACAGAGATCAAGGGTTCGCACGTGTGGAGGCCTATAAATACCCCACTCCCCCTCTCATTTGGATCATCAAGAATTTCGAAGAAGATCAGAGCTCCTAAGAAGAAGAGATTTTGTAGGTATTCAAGGGAAGACAGAAGGGAAGTTAGTTGCGCCAGTCCGCGCAAACCATATCGGTTACACAGTCCCACGCAAACCATATTGGTTGCACGGGTATCATCAAAGAACCTAAATGCTGTCGATATTATTATCTTTCCTCAATACCATGATTTTCTTCGGAAGAAAGAGATGAGACCATTATGTTCCTCTTAATGAGATGCCTCGTGATGAGATGATCGAATAACAATACGAAATGTTGTCGGATTTGATATCCAGATCCAGATTCATTACTCAAACTCTTGTAACTTTTACATTCCAAGCTTAGAATTAAGGGATCAGAGGATGTAAATGAACTTAATATATAAATAAAATGATGATTATTCCTTTATACTCTCTTATTGTTATGATTAAATAAGATAAATATCCTAAATTGAATGCATTCGTTTCTTGTCGAAATAAAATGACGACTTTGCTGGGGATGTTTATCTTATTTAAGATTAACATTGAGAAAGTATAGGAACTTTTTTCATAGTTTGGCGTCTTTTCAACACCAAAATGGCGACTCTCAATGGGAACATCCTCCCCTTCATCTCTAAGATAGAATACTTTATTATCCAGATACTAATTGTAATTTTGCATTTTGTTTCAAGGTAAGAAGATATCATTTCAAGTTACAATCAATGGAAAACTTAGCAAGGAAAGTTAATTTCTATTTTATCGCGAATGGATTCACAGTGGAATACGCTATGAACCAACTTTCGGACAATATGGTCCGATCTCTCGCAAACAAGATTGACAAATCCCAAGTGATGGTCGGAGTTATATCTGCTTCGCTTTCAGCACAGGAGAGTGATAAAGACTCGGTTGTTGTGACATCCCAAAGAACCAGGGCTCGAAATGCAACAGTAGCCAGAGCGAATTCACCTGCACAAAGAATCAGGGGGCCGGTGATGCGAAATGTTGCTAGAAAGAACCCTGAACTTGCTCCTCTTGCGATATATCCAGGGAAAATTGTTCCTCTATTGACATCGCATGATTTTCCGGCTCTACCTACTGTAAAAGCTCAATAGACAAAGGAACAAAAGGGTAAGGCACTACTCGCGAGTTCATCAACTCCTGTATCACTCCAATCCGCTCAAAAAATTCCCGATCACCGAATCTAGTGCTGACAACCTCCGTAGTACCCCATTCTCGACTCCCAGCGCCCATACGCTAGATTCCAATCCTGGGATCCTACAAGGAGGATTTTCCAACAATATTTATCTCGTAAGAAGCATAACCACAAGTTTACCCAAATCACAAAGGCGACATCATCATCACATATCCACTAATATAAACAGTTGAATACATTGTTGAAAGGGAAATACATATATCAAAAATCGAAGCTCCAAAAACAACTGCATGCTCCAAGCTCAACGCCGTTGCGACCTAACGCCACTTGCACGCATCTATCGTGCATAAGCTTATAGAAAGCTTAGAGGGTGGTGTAAGTATATGCGCAAAGTAAGTGTCAAGTATGCAATATTAGAGTAATGCAGAAACATACTGGTAAGTCCATAAATACCATCAACCTTATTTAGGCTATGCGATGCAAAAACATAATAAGCCAATATCATATACTGAGGAAGCAATGTAGATCAATTATGTAATGTGGAGACATAGTAAGCCAAATATCATATAATGAGAAAGTAATGTAGATCAGCTATGCAATGTGGAGACATAGTAAGCTAAATATCATACTGAGGATGCTGCGCAATATACGGTGCGAATGAAATGACCAAGTTGGAATGTGAAGTCGGGATGATAGCACTTGGTATCGCAGGCTGTGAGGTCCATGATAAGGGACTTCTATCCAAACCAGTCTCATACCTAAATTTGGATAGCTAGACTCAATGTGGTAAACTCTTGATCTCAGGTTGGTCGTGCGTCCCAACCAAAATCCTAGTCACTGCGAAGGTACACATAACAATAAGTTGCGCACCACCAGCTCGAGTGGATAGTGAATGAATGAATGAATGAGTAAAATGTTGAGTATGCAACTCCTGCTCAATAAGTCCACATATCAGTACCATACATCTCTGGGATCATCACCGGGTCTAGTACACTCTACGCCAGTTTGCCGCCCCAATCTGAGAGCACAACTGGGTAAGTAAAAGAGACCTCACTATCCGCATGCCAATATTGGGCCCGACTCGTCGATAGTGGACCCATTCCTCAGACTGGTCAAACTCAACCTAGATATTTCCCCCTCACTCAGGCGGGTAAGGTCACACCCCCTCCCAACAGACCACAACACAGTGGGAGACGTGGCCTACTACTATATGCCCCTCATGCGCTTTTATATATCCACTAAGTCTAGATGTTGGGGCGTCCCCTAGCCTCGGAGGTTTAGGGAGTTTCACCCAGGGACATTTATTGTGCCCGTATACTAGAACAAAACATTTTTAGTGTCCCATCTACCATCCATGACATGCCTGTGGAGGCCACGGCCCTGATGTCGCTAGGGCGTATGATGGTCATATTATAAAATGCGAGATGCATGAGTCATACCATTCAATCATGCATTAAACCTGCGTGTACTACGTGCTTATGTAGGGCAACTCCGTCTCTCAAGGAGTCCCATAATAATCCACCCAATGGCATGTGTTATGATCAATCACTCCTTATATCAAGCATACATATAATGCGCATGGGCATGGATTGTGGAGCTATACTACGTATGTTATATGATGATGATGTACTCTCCTCCTATCAAGAATGGGCCAGATGGCCTACTCATATCAAGATGGGCCTAACGAGGCCTAAGGAAGGTCACAATGTGGACATTTAACCATCATTGTCCATCAATGTGGACATTCAACCAACATTGCTCCTAAGGAGTGTCCCTCGTTGGGATAAACATATAGTGGGGCCAATGGCCTCACATAAGGGCCTCACATACACCATAATGGGCCTCACACAAGAGCCCAATATACATCATAATGGCTGCTCATACGTGCCTAATATATATCACAATGGGCCTCTCACAGGGGCCTAATATACATCATAATGGGCCATATATAATCTCAATGGGCCTCATACAATCACCATGGGTCACATACAATCTCAATGGGCCTTACACAAGGGTCTCATACATCACAATGAGCCTCATCACATGGGCCTCGCATACATCACTCTGGGCCTCATCATATGGGCCTCACATATCATGATGGGCCGCATCGAATGGGCCTCATATACGTCAAGTGGGCCACATCACATGGTCCTCATACACATCACAATGGGCCCCATTACTAAGGCCTAAATACATCACTATGGGCCCCATTACTCGAGCCACAACGGGCCCTACATACGTCCATAATGGGCTTCACACACAGCCACAATGGCCTCACATACCTTAAGTGGGCCCTGCATACAGTAGGTGGGCCTGCATTTAGTAAAAATGGACAGTCGGCGTGGTTATAAAACACATACATCGAGGTGGTCCCCACCGTCTAGACCACTGGACTGTGTGGATATAAAGCACATATATCACGTGTGGGTCCCACCATCCCATCTGCTGGACGGTGTGAACACCACACGTGCCAAGGGGTCCCACCGTCCAGTCAGGTGGACGGTATGGATACACATCACATAAGGTGGGTCCCACCGTCTGGACCAACGGCGTGGACATGCAACACACATATCTAGTGGCCCCACGTCCATATTACTGGATGGTATGGATGTAATGCATTCATCAAGGTGGGGTCCATGATATGGATGGAGTGAATGAAGCATGTTCATTACGGCAGGCCCCACGTGCACTGTCCAGGAATGGATGGTGTGGATATAAAATACATATATCAATATGGGCCCCACCCATCCAGCAAAATCGATGGATGGCTGGACATCAGATACATCACGGTTGGGCTCCATGATCCATGCCCACATGCTGCTGGACGGTGTGGATACAAACACATACATTAGGGTGCGCCCCATACTGCATCGTCCAGATGGACGGTGTGGGTACAAAATACATAAATCAAGGTGGGTCCCACCTACCCACATGTGTTACACGTGTGGGGTGGGCCCACCCTTAAAATAGATGGACAGTGTGGAGAAACACATACATTTGGGGTGTGACCCACGTCCTCAAACAGACGGACGGTTGGATATAACAGAACCTCATGATCAGACCTACGTCCTCAAGGTGGGTTCCATCCAGATGGACGGACGACGTGGATGAACGGACGATGTAGATAAAACATTGCATCAAGGTGGGTCACTGCAGCTGCTGGACAGATGGTCTAGCAGCGTTCCACCCATTGGAACGGTGTGGATCAACGCATACATCATGGGCAGGCCCTAACGTCCACATGGACGGTGAGGATAAAACACTTACATCACATAGGGGCCCCACAGAACTTGCTGACGTCAGTCAGTAGCTATATAGTTATCGTCAAGGGCAGATGGACAGACTAGATTTAAAATAGATACATCAAGGTGGGTCCCACCTGCCTACAAGTGTCACACGTGTGGGGTGGGCCCACATCCAAACAGATGGACAACATGAGAAATACATACATCACTGTGCCCACAGAGCTTGCTGATGTCAATGGACAGTAGTATAGCTAGTGGAGGAACTCCGGCCAATCCTTTTCCACTGTCCAATTAGACGGTGTGGATCAACAGAGATCAATGTGGGTCCACATGTGTGGGACCCACCAATATTGGATGAAGCTGATATTGGTGTTTTTCTCCAATCTGGCCATTCCAAATGGACTGCCAGGTGGGCCCACTCGGTGGATGGTATGGATAAAATACATTCATCATGGTGGGCCGCAAACTATGAAAGAGAGAGATAGACAGAGAGAGAGAGAGAGACGGTGAGCGGATATGGGAGGGGCCCCGCCACTATGGGCCCCTCTTTATTAACAACACATACATCAAAATGGGTTCCATCACAAATGGGCCTTACACCAAAATCAAGATTTAAGGCTATAAACACCCATAGATTTCACTCCTCCTTGGCTCCTTAGAATGTTAAGCTCCTAAGCTCTCCTTTTGATGAAAGTTGATGATCGTTGGATGGCTAGGATGGGAGATTGGGTGGTAGGGAGTGGGCCACACCTAGCTTCTTCTCTCCTTAGGAATTGGTTGGATGTTTTTCTCTCTTTGGTAGCTTGGAATAAAGTGAGAAATGAGAGAGAGAGGAGTGGTGTGTATGACATGGTCAGTATGGGTCTCATTGACTTTTGGGATGAGATGAATGAGCTAAGCGTGGGTTGCTTTGACTAGTTAGTGGGAGAGGTATGGGTTGTACTTGACTAGTGATTGATGTGATATTCGGTAGAGATTCTCTTAGGTTTTCGCAATGCGCGACATTTTTCTTGAGATGAACGTGGGCCCACAACTCCTTGCTTGGGTATCGCATCGGTACGCAAGTTACGACGTTGGAACCGCGACAATGGTGCAGTCGCTAGGGTACAAGTCTCAGGTCGAGTCGACTCGGGTTGATAGGGTGCGTCTCAGGGTCATGTGCAAATATCGATTACAAGTTGCGGGGTGCTGGAATTTGACAGGGAGGATCGCGGGAGTCTAAGGAACAGTACGGACTAAGATACGAGCCTCATAGCAGGAACATGCGAGAAGCTTTAGCAACTCTCGTACATAATGTGGCACAAATGACAGCTCCTCCAATGATGGGTAACATGAATGGACAAGAACAACAACCCAAAGGTTCTCAGCCACCGAGAATAGGATCGTTAACATCACGTAAAATGCAAGAATGTGTGACAAGTTGTCAAAGAAGAGCGATAACTCAAGAGGAAGTGTGACAAGTTGTCGAAGAAGCTGTCAGAATGGAAAGAGAATGCGAGAACGTTGGTCAATTCAAATACCGAACGCCGTATCCGAGAGAGGTAGAAGATGTCCCTTTTCCAACTAACATCAAGCAACCGGATTTTCAGAAATTTAACGGGGACAGATCATTAGAAAAGCATCTGATGCATTTCATCACTAGTATGGGAAACTTCTCCACAGTACCACAATATTGTCTTAGGTTATTTGACTCTTCCTTGATGAGTAAGGCATTTCGATGGTGTTTCAGTTTGACACCGGGATCGATGCGGACTTGGGAACAAATGCAAAATGCTTTTATGTCAAATTTCTTCTCATCGGAACGTGACGTCAGTATCACAGAGTTAGCATCAGTGCGACAAAGAGAAGGAGAACCCGTAGAGAAGTTCTATCACGCCCCAAACTTGGAAACTGAGCTCATAAAATTTCTGATCGCCGAATCTGGTGCCAACAGCCTCTGTAGAACCCCATTCTCGGCTCCTAGAGCCCATACACCAGGTTCCGATCCTGGGATGCTACAAGGAGGATTTTCAACATCAGTTTAATTCATCATAAGCATAACCAAAGGCATAAGCCACAAACAACAACCAAAAACTCCATCACATTTTCACTATAATAAAAAACTTTACAAGTACAATGAGCATAAAGGGAAATACAATGATGATAAACAAAAAGCTTTAAAAAGATCTGCTCTGCGCTCCTGCCTCAGCGCTGCTACGTCCCAACGTCACTTGCACGCAACGGTCGTGCATAAGCTTATAGAAAGCTTAGAGGGTGGTGAAAGTGTGTGCAAGGTAATAATGCAGTTATGAAATATCAGAGTAATGCGAAATATGCTGGTGAATCCATGAATACCACTAGCCGTACCAAGGCTATACAATGCAAGACATGAATGATGTCGGCCATACTAAGGCCATGTGATGCGAGATGCAACTCAAGCATACAAATCCTCATCTATATTCACATATCAATACAGCTCAAATCTGGGATAACACCGGGGTCTAGTACACTTTAAATCAGATTGCCTCCCCATCGCATGCAATAAGGTAAGTGAAAGAGACCTCACTATCCGCCTGCCAATATCAGGCTCGGCTTGTCGATAGCGGACCCATTCCTCGAGCTGGTCAAACTCAGCCTAGTATTGCCCCCTCCTCTTGGGCGGGTAAGGCCGCACCCCCTTCCAACCGACCACGACATAGTGGAAAGCGCGGCCTTCTGGTAATCAGCCCTTGGCGCTCATGCACCCACTCGGTCTAGACGTTGGAGCAACCTCTTGGTACCATAAGGGTTTAGGGACTTTCACCCAGGGATATCTATAGCACCCCATGTGGAATGAGATTTTCGGTATCCAATCCTACCAACCACATTATGACTGTGGTGGCTATGGCCTTGATGTCGCTAGGGCTATGGTAACCATATCACACAATACGAAATGCATGAATCATACCATCCAGTCATGCAGCAATCCTGCGCGTATCGTGCGCTCATGTAGGGCAACATCGCCTAACCGAGAGCTCATAAACAACCTGCCCAAAGGCATATGCTATGATCAGTCACCTCTCATATCAAGCATGCATATGATGCGTATGATCATGAGTCATGGAACTATACAAAACATGTAATAAAGTAACGAACTATCCTCACAACGCAGATGGGTCTAGACGGCCTACATGCAATGAGTACGGGCCTATTAATGGGCCATAGGGAGAGTCATAATGCGGACATTTAACCAACATTAACCTTGCAATGTGGACGTCAAACCAACATTGCTCCCAAGGCGTAGCCCGTAGTGAATATCATTACATGAACCAGGTTGGGGTGACACATTGCAATGGGCCTTAGGTTCATCCCATTGGGCTGTAAATACATCAAATGGGCCATACCATATGGGCCTTTCATTCGTCAAGTGGGCCACATCAATGGGCCGCACCAATGGGCCTTATGCGCATTGCAATGGGTCATAACCCGTGGGCCTTAGATTGCATCAAATGGGCCTAATCTTATGGGTCTTATATGTATCAAATGGGCCACACCAATTGGGCCCCATATTGTACATCAAATGGGCCTCAACCCATGGGCCACAAATACACCGAATGGGCCCCATACATATATCAAAGTGGGGTCCACTTGAACTGTAGATCTGACTCATTCTTTAGCTCATGCTAACAAAATGAGCTTTCAAAAATAGATGGATGGCTTGGACGTAACACATGCATCATGGTGGGGCCCATGAAGGCCCACCATCACATATATATATATATATGAAATATAATATATATAATATATATAACATATATAATATTTATATACACAATATATATATATGTATATATATACATATACATATATATATGCACGCACGCACGCACACACAGGTGCACACACATGCACGCATACAGGCACATGCACGCACACACATATGCACGCACACAGGCACACTCACGCTCCCACGTACACCCACCGTCCCTGGACGGTGGAGATATAACAAATACATAACTGTGGGCTCCACCGTCCAGCGGACGGTGGAATTTAAAATACATAAATTAATGTGGGCTCCACGTGGGACCCACCGTAATGTTTACCCCCCATCCAACCTGTTCATAAGGTCCCGCAGACCTAGATGAAAGGTAAAAACAAATTTCAGCTTGATCCGAAACTTCTGTGGGCCCAAAAAGGGTATCAAGGGCAGACCTTCAATTCATACTGTTTTCTTTGGTATGGGCCATCTGAAACTCAGATCGGCCTGATCTTTAGAGGGGGCCCACCTCAGGAGGTGGCCCACCAAATAAACAGTTTGGATGAAAAATAAGCATCATGGTGGGGCCCACTGGCGCAGAGCCATGGGTTCTTTGTTGCTCGGCCATCATCCGGCATTGCCGTCGACACATGAGAAGCAATTCTCTTCGCATTACTTTTTTATTATTTTTATATTTTTTAAAATATTGTTTCCTGTGGTTTTTCACAGGTAGGCCCCACATCAAGTAAATCCAACCCGTCCATTACACTCCGTGGCTCAAGACCGTCCAAACGAGTCCAATATCCGATGTTTTTCGGCACATAAAACTGTTCGGGTGACTTTCAATGGTATAAAGTACTATTTAACAGGCTATGGTCCGCCTGAAGATCGGATGGACCCCATTTTTTAGCTCAACGCCTAAAATAATCTGGAGAATGGAATGAACAGCTTAGATTAGAACCATACATCAAGGTGGGGCCTACATAGGCAGCCCTCCCAAAAGCTTTGAAAACAAAGCTTAAGTTTGTGTTTTCACTCACGTCCAGCGTCCCTGGACACTGGACTGTACTGTCTGACTTACATAAGGTGGGCCCTGCTGAGGTGGGCCACCAAATGGAGGATGGTGCGGTTCAACACACATATAAGGTGGGCCCCACTTACCGATGGCTTGGATAAACTACATACTTCATGGTGGGGTCCATCCGAGTTGGCCATACAATCACATCATCATAAGAAAAGAAAAAAGAGAAAAGGGAGAGAAAAAAGTGGGACACACGTGTGGTGGAGGGACCCCGACACTATGGGCCCTCCCTTGCATCCATTCATACATTAAACGGTAATCAAGGTGGGCCGTCAGCCACATCTTAGGGTCCAGAGTGAGATCCATACCATTGATCGGTAGGCCTCACTTGGCCCATCTAAGAAAACATGAAAACTACCCTATCAAAGCACCCACCATTCGATCTTCTTGCTCCTATGGGTTCCTTAGCTCCTTAACTTCGATTCCAATGGAGGAGATGAGGAATGGATGGTGGAGATGGGAGATGAGAGGGTGGGCCACACTTGTGGTTTTTGGGAGAGATGGGAGAAGCTTTGGACGTGGGATGCTTCTCTTGCTTGGGAGTGTTTGAAAATGAGAGAGAGAGAGAGTTGTAAAGAGGAATGGGTGATGGATGTGTTGATGTGGTGAGTGATGGGTGTAAGAGTACCTTTTTGACTTTTGGGGTAAAAGGTGTAAGAAAGGCATGGGTGGTGTAAGAAATTCTTGACTTCAGGGATTGCTTGGGGAAGAGTGTGAAGTGATGTATACTTGACATGATGGGATTAATTGGTGGATGATTGATGTGACATCTCGTAGAGATTCTCTTGGGTTTTGCACGCGTGGCGTTTTTCTCGCACCGAACGCTAGCCCACATCTCCTGGCCAGAGTATCGCCTCGGCGCGCGAGTTGCAATATCAGAACCGCGGCGACAGTGCGGTCGTAAGGGTACAAGTATCGGGTTGAGTTGAGTTGGATTGACAGCGTGTGAATCAGGGTCGCGCGCAATGCCGGTTAAGGGTCGAAGGTTGCCGAAATTCAACCGAAAAGACCGCGGAAGTCTATGTAACGGTACGGTCAAGGATACGGGTCTTATAAGTTCATAGACAGATAGAAGACATTGGGAGCTTCTTGCAGACAGTTACTGGAAGATAAAAAAACAGGTAAAGATGTCCTTAAATTCTATAGAGATGGGAATTGCGTTTGGCCTCACTAGCGTAGATATTAAGACCTTCTGCGATTTAGTGACAAAAGCTCATGCCCTAGAATTGATGGTCAGGAAAATACCAGCGTTTCACTATGAAACATCTAGAAAAGGGTCCAATAGGTTGGCTACAAATGCTATCGATAATGAAAAGAGAGGTTAAGATACGAGAGAAATGAGGGGAAAGAAAACCGAGCAGAGAGAAGAGTCAAACCGTCCCAAAGGCAGATTCAATAATAAGAGGCCCAAGTCACTTAATTTTCATGAAGGGTTCGCATTTGAAAAGGAAGATGTGGCCCCTATGATGAACCACTTATTAAAAGCTAGTATGATAGACTTGCCTCCATCTAAGCGCCCCGAAGATGCAGCAAGAACAAGAGAAAGAGATTTCTGTCGTTATCAGCATTTGATAATGCACCCGACAGAAAATTACTTCACATTAAAATACATAATACAAAGAATGATAAATAGAGGCGAGATAATAGTTGGGAAAGAAAACGAAAGAGATGCAAAGGCAACAATGAACGTGCTAACTATTCGAGAAGATACTCATGAAAGAGTAAGGAAAGAACACCATAAGAATACAGGAAAAGTCGCGGTAATCACCCTCCAGTTAGGAAAGCAGGTGATAAGTCCCTCCAAGCAGAAAGCCAAAATAGTAAAGGTAGAAGTTGTCTAGTATCATCTTCGTAGCAATGAAAAGGAAGAGAGGAATGAAGTAGAGAAAGTAACATATGACATTTTGAGTCATCTGAAAGGCATACCGGCTGGGTTAAGTGTTTACGATGCATTAAGATTGTCAGAGGACTCCAAGCAAAGGCTGATCCAAGCCCTGTCTGACAATAGTGTTAGAGAAGCATTACTCATAGAGATGGCAAAAAGGGAGCCCGAAGACCAAAAGATTGCATGCTAGTGATTTCCTTCTTTGATAATGATTTGATCTGTGATAAAGGACACGATAGGCCATTAATGATTGTGGGCTATATTCGTGGGAAACAAGTCAAGCGAATAATGCTAGATAATGGGTCTGCAGTGAACCTGCTACCATTAACAATGTTGAATAAGTTGGGATACCATCGCTCTAACCTATGCCCTAGTGGAATGATGATATAGGGCTTTAATCAAGATAGGCAGCGCGCACTCGGTAAAATTACAGTGACGTTGGAAATAGGAGAGTTAACTACAAATGTTGTCTACCATGTCATTAATGCAGTAATGACGTATAACCTCCTTTTCGGAAGACCGTGGATGTATCAGTATAGAATTATTCCTTCCACCCAACATCAGTGTTTTAATTATTACAAAGATGGGATACAATATAAGGTAATGGCCGATGAAAGGTCGTATACCGAAGCCGAAGCCTTCTTCGCTGATGTTAGCTACTATGATGAATTTGCCAATAAAGAAGAAAGAGAAAATAATGAAAATAAAGCCCCAGATAATTATCATATGCAGATGGAAGAAAAGAAGCTGCAGCGACAGAATCGTCTGAGATGGTGAGTATGAGGAAGAAATTTTACTTTAAATCCAAGCATCTAAGACAGCCGAGGCAGCCGCCGTTGACGTTGTTATCACCTGAACAGCTAGAGCTCTTACAGTCAAACTACATGGTGCCAATGCCACATGCTGAAAGGAGTAAGTCATTCCTAGACATTCTGAAAAGATTTTAGGTTAAATCTAGTGAGAAATACCCAGAAGTGATCGAATTTTACGCCCCTTCAGAAATTATGGTAGAAGAAAGAGCCGATGATGATGAATGCTATGGCAAGTTGACATCCGGAGATCTAGAAAGGTACAGCCCAGCTAGCAAGAAAATCATGAAAAATATGGGGTTCGATTACGATGAACCAACTGGCCTAAATTATGGGAAAGGAATTCAGATTCCGGTCGGGATTAATCAGAAAAGACAAGAAAAGTTTTGAGGACTAGGAGCAGAGTCTTCGGTAAACATGGTTACAGTCGATCAGGTAAAAGAAACAGACCCTGAACTGATCAAACATCCCGAGACAGCTTCGAAGTAAATGGAAGATGGGGGGGGGGGGGGGGGCAACCAACAATTAATAGTTTGCGAGAAATAAATCTAGGCATGGAAGAAGAGCCATGGAATATGTTCATAAGCGCCAGTCTCCTTGAGCAAGAAGCCAACAAATACGTTCAACTCTTGAAAGAGAACAAGGATGTCTTCACGTGGACATATGCAGAAATGCCAGTCCTAGAACCATCGGTAGCAATGCACCAGTTGAATATTTCCAAAGACAAGAAGCCAATTAAGAAAGCGCAGAGGCGATTTCATCCAGACCTGGTCCCTTTGATAGAAGAAGAAATAAGTAAATTGATAAAGGTCGGGTTTATCAGAGAAGTTAAATATCCTAAATGGATATCGAATATTGTCCCAATGAAAAAGAAAAACAGGCAGATCAGAGTATGCGTTGATTTCAGAGATTTAAACGAAGCTTGCCCGAAAGACGATTTTTCGTTGCCAATAACCGAGTTGTTAATCGATAGTACGATGAAATATGTTGTCATGTCCTTCATAGATGGCTATGTCGGTTATAACTAAATAAGAATGGCTCCCAAAGATGAAGAAGCAACAACATTCAAAACTTTGTTGGGAATCTATTGTTATAAAGTTATGCCATTCGACCTCAAGCATGTCAGAGCAACGTATCAGAGGGCGATGCAGAATAATTTTTTCAGATATGATGCATAAACATGTCGAATGTGAAAGTGCCTTGGTTTGTCAAGTTACGTGAGTGTTGAGTCAGAGTGTCTACAGAGCCTGATAGGAAGACAATTCAAGTGTCTGTCTCAACCGGATGTGTACAAGCTCGCCACAGGTACACCTAAAGCCTCACATCCCATATCCTAAAACACCAGGTGATTAAAACCCTTAAAAACAAGTTAGAAATCGTAGGGTTTTAAGGTGAGAAAACTTTTTTCAAAATAGGAAAATTTCAAAGTTTTTCTCGCCTTGTCGATTTTATCGAAACACCCTCGATATGATCGACCTACTCTGTCAATGTCCTCGATACCTTAATGATATTATCGATGTGAGGACGAAAAGTGTCCAGCAACTAAATATTCATCTGGACGGATTTATCGATGTATCGATACATCTATCGATATCATCGATATAAGCACTAAATATGTCCAGCAACTTCACAACATATCTGGACGAATTATCGATGTATCAATGCACCTATCGATATCATTGATATTCAAATTTCGAGTCCATCGAGAGTGGCTTGATAAGATCGACAGGCAGATTTTCGGTGCCCCTGTTTTTTAATGAAAATCTCAAATTCCTTCGATATATCGATGCTCTTCCGATATGATCTGAAATCAAATATCGATAACATCGAAAGTCCATCGATGATATCGATCGAGGGCGCGCATTTCTTACAGCAGATATTTCAGGTCATTTTTAACTATAATCGGGGGCCCTTCGATAGAATCGATATTCAAATATCAATGATATTGGAACCAGGTCGATTGTATCGAACAAGGTCATAAACTGTCTAGCAACCTTAAAGACAAATCAGCTGGATTTATCGATGCCTCGACTCTGATCTCGATATCATCGACATTCAAATTCCGATGATCTCGACGGTTCCCTGATCATTCATGAAAACCTGAAATATTTCAAAGTCAAGTCTCTCTCATTTTTCAAGTGTCGATGGATCGAACCTGTCATCGATGGAATCGGAGTTTGAAATCCAATGACATCGACAATAGTTTCGATTCATCGACCAATTGGCAAAGAGTTTCAAAAGCGTATGACATTGAGTCCAAGTCATCGAGCATACCATCGATGCTATCGAGAGTATACGCTCGATGATATCAAACATGCTCGATGATATCGAACTCTATCATAAATGTGACCGTTTTATATCCGTTGGAACTTTTCGCCTATATATAGAGGACTTGTCTTTTGTTGCTGTCAGAGAAAGTAGAGAGAGCTTTTCTGTGCTTCAACTTACATCTTATATATGAAGCCCTTTCTCTCAAGGGAGTTCATCCTCCAATCCACCCTCACCATTAACATTCAATAGAGTGGATTGGGGAACAAACTTTCGCATTCAAGGATCCTCCAGCTACTACCTTAATGGCAAATCATTAAGCTGGGATGCCTTGAATGCCTAAATGATTGGAATTACTCTATCTTCCTTATAGAAAAATCTTTAGAGAGTAGGATTCCATCATAACCTTGACCCAACCCGAAGCCGAGTATTGGTACATCATTTTGTGTTGCGGATCAAGGGAGCAGAAGACTCTTCGTCAACAAGGAGGAGGAGATCTTCGACATTGAGCTAAACGGTACTCATTAACTTATTTGCAAGTATCCAGAGTCCAAGAGGACACTTGTGATCATTCCTTTATAAGATTGGGTCTTAAGTGGTTCTCACCCTTTGAAGTCCTCAAGGAGGCCTCCGACGGGAGTGTACGTGGTGGGTGCGTTGTGTGGACCCTTGCTCTGTGTAGAGCATAAACATTTGGTTAGGAGTGAACCATTAAAACTCTGGGTTTTAGGTGAACCGGGTAAAACCTTAGGGTTTGAGGTCAATCGTGTAGAAACCTCCAGTAGGGTCTTATGGAAGATCCTTGGCCAGTGTGCCTAATGTGTTGTGTGAACCTTTGCTCTGTGGAGAGCATAAACACCTAGTTAGGAGTGAACCGGTAAAACTTTGGGTTTTAGGTGAACCAGGTAAAACCTTAGGGTTTGAGGTCAACCATGTAGAAACCTCCAGTAGGGTCTTATGGAAGATCCTTGGCCAGTGTCCCTAAAAGTGGGTGCGTTGTGTTAACCCTTGCTGTGAGAGCATAAACAGTCAGCCTCGCTGTAGGTTGTAAAGGTTGAAAGTGAACCTGATTTAAAACCTTAGGTTAAAGGTGAACCATTGTGAAACCTCTTTAGTGAAATCCGGTACACTCAAGGGTTGAGTGCAGTTACCGGGAGTGGAGTAGACTCATCGTTGAACCACTATAAAATGACTATGTTTGAGATTTTTATTCTTATGATTGTGTGATTTATTTAATACTTCCTCATCTGAATATTTGATCACACCACACACACCTACACAGTCATATCCATCATAAGCTAGATTGCATACTACTTACTTCTAAGATAGTTTGTGATTAGATCCTCTACCAGGTTTAGAAGCCAGTAGAATTACATTTGAATAATCCTGATATTTGCATAATCACAGGATTAGTGAAGTAGGATTTTTAAATAAAACATAAAAACTTTAAAAAGTCCTATTCACCCCCTCTAAGACATATTGGCATATTCCTTCTTCAACTAGTGCGGTCTTCACCGCCTTTTCAGAATGATATGTCGACGATTTGGTAGTTAGATCGAGAGACCATAAAGAACATTGTGAGCATCTAGCGTCAGTCTTCTGTTGACTCCGAAAGAAACAACTGAAGATGAACCCGACTAAATGTGCCTTCGGGGTATTGTTGGGAAAATTTCTCGGCTTCGTCATTAGGCATAGAGGGATTGAAATCGATCCAGGAAAAGTCAAGGCCATTCAAGATATGCTGCCTTCGAAAATGTTAAAAGAATTGAAAAGTTTGCAAGGTAAATAGGCGTACATTCGTCGTTTGATTTAAAATTTAGCAGGAAGATGGCAGTCGTTTTCTCATTTGATGAAGTGGGGATGTAATGCCCTGAAAATCGGGGGTCGAGCAAAGCTCAGCTCCTGAGTTCCAACGCATCACTTATGAAACACAGATAATGATGATTATGATGAGAGCATTGAAACATGAAAGGGATTATACCAAAGTAGCATATCATACTCCAGAGACAGTTAAATTGCAAGCGAAAGACTGTGATAGATATATAAAATATATAAACTATGGTGAGTCTCAAGAGTGTGATAACATTACCAGGTTAAATAATTACATGTGCAAGTCCAAAATATACAAAAAAATGTAATGACATCTAATCAGCAACCCTGTAACCCCGTCGATCAAGACACGGCTCGCATGAAGCCGCCAAAATACAGCATATACAAGAAGGTAACCTCGTCGTCGCAAAAGTCTGGCTCTACCTTATAAGCATCGCCATCACCTGCAGCTACAACAGGGCCTGGTTGGTGTGTACAACACCGTCCCGTAATGTGGGAATGAGTGATCAACTCAGTGGAACAATAGAACATAGGTTAACATGTTATCAATTCAGTCAAGCAGTAATGATAAAGCAGTAAATCACACATTCCTAGTACTGTTGTCAATGCAAGAATGCATGGATGTATGATGCATGCCCTCGCCTACGCTCCCTCAGCGACTTCATCTTATATTTGCAATGACAACACTGCCTCAGTGGTTGACCTGCAACGTCGGATTGCACGCGTAATGCGGTGCATGCATATGATTACCAAGTTCTTATTAGTCCTTTTCATACAGCAGGATTGGGAAACTAAGGTACCTTCCTTATATCATTCCCAAACAATGATCCATTCTAGGGTCGTCAATCCTAGATAATCTCATACGATAATGTGGTTCTAGGTCGCTGCAAGGGCTACCAGGGTTGTTACACGGAATCATTACACCACTCCCCCATCACCTTATAAATATAGGCCTAGTTTATACTCTGTTTACTATGGGAAGGCTCGTCGCCTCTTCGCAGATTCAGAGTATGCTCGAGGTCACTACCCAGGGTGCGGTCAGGGCTGTCAGGGCTATTACACGGAATCATTGCACCACTCCCCCATCACCCATCAAAGTAGTGTAGGCCGACAGCTCGAATATAGTGTCCCATACCACCATAATCGGCTCACGAGTCTGGTTGCTCAATGGTCATTGTAGGGAGGCTCGTGGCCCCAGCATAGGCTGACAACTCGATCACGGTGTCCCATACCACCATGCTTGGCTCATGAGTCTTAGTGGATCAATATGTCATGGTTAACGGGATTCCACTGGTAAGGTTAGTACCTTAGGTTCAAACAGAGGTGTCCAAACATGGTGAACATATATAAGACAGATCGGTTTACTTGATGAGCTCGGCTAGCTTGAGTGCACAACAGGTTGAACGATATGAAGCGCATAAGCACTTCTTTTGGCCAGCCACTATCGTCAACCGAAGTACGACTCGGGTTCGTCGAACACATCTCGCATGGTGAATGAATCTCAGTCACGCATTCATTTTCGTTTCTGATTGCCTGGACTATAATCATAGCCCCAAACACAATCAATCCTTGACCAGAAGCATGTAGAGTAAAGTAGAATAAACAAAGTAATTCAAGCATGTTAACAAGCATGTCATAAAGCATGTTATAAAGCACAATATAAACAGGAAATACAAACACATATATTTCATAAGTAAGTGGTTAAATTAAACAAACAACATGGAGGAAATCATATACATCTCTAAGGTAGCTGAGAATCCTATCTCAACACCTACCTAAAGCATAATCCTCTAAGTACTTACTCTTACAAGCATTTTCACAAACACTTAGGATACACTTTTTCAACATACATAGCGTATACTAACAAAAACATGTATTAGGGCGAACCCTTTCGCCAAGTAAGTATTATACACATATATAGCATGTTCATACAGTAATTAATAATGGCAAACACACTTTCAAAATTTATACGTATATGGTACTTTCTACAAATACAGGGAATACAGTATATTCAACATAGTTAACGTATAACCGATAAACGAAATGGACATCACTTTGTACATGTGCAATAACATGCAGATCATGAATCTATCATTATCTGACATTGAAAGCGTTGAAAACCATAACCTGTACGTCTAAAGTCCGCACCGTTTGCCGTAGAATCGTAACGAACTGGACAGAGACTCTAGGTCTTTGTCAATGATGGTATAACTACCTATAGCACGGGATACGTTAGCTATTTCGCTACTTTAATCAATTCAAACCCTAAAACAGGTTAGAGTTAGGGTTTTCTTACCTAGAAATGAAGCCGAAATCACCGGAAAAGTGATTAGAAAGCGATGGTTAAGCCTGTAGATCGATAGGGTAGAATGACAGGAAGAATCTCCCACCTCTCTCACACTTTCTCTCTCTTTTCTCTCTTCTCTCTCCTAGGGTTTCTCCCAAATTTGTATGGGCTGAATGAGAGAGGTTTTAAGGTCCTTATATAGGTTAAAACATTACCAAAATAGACTCAAGAACAAGGAATACTTAGGTTATGTCCAAAGTGGGTTCGTTTCGATCCAACGGAGCACTTCTGACGGCCCCTTTTCTGTGTGCGGTCGGACTTAAGCTCACCAACCTTGGATCTAGGTGGCGTTAAGTTTTCGTTCCAGTTGAATTCTTAGATCACACGTGGCGGACCAGTTTCAGTTCAACGGTCACTGGAACTCGATTAGGGTTACAAGTACATGGACATGTGTTTGAAATTTCCCATAATCTGAGGGTGTATTTGGGTCAGATTCTGACGGTCTGATTGCTTATATCAGGCCCACAAGTGACAAGTCTCAGATTACTTAAATGAGACTTGATTTCTTAAGAAATCTACATTTTCTCACACTCTTCACTCCGGGCTCAAGCGAATAGTCGTGGGACATTATCTGGACTTGACTTCTGAGATGGTTATCAAGCCCAGCAAGGCGGTCCTAACCATTTAACTTTGTATTAATCGGACTTTCGACGTGCGGTCTAGATCTGATACAGAGTTCCGTGATGCTCCCGAGAGCAACCAGGTAATGAGATTAATTCTAGATTTTAGGGTAACCTAGCGTCAATGATTCTACAAGTTTTGGGCCTTGCAGATCGTATTTAAAGAGATTGGTGCTAATTTCACAGGTACTCTAGTTTAACACTAGCTAATTCTCGCCTAATTTCAAAAGGATTTAGTCCTATAAGATTTCTGTCTGAGGTGGTACGTGGGCCTTTGTCAACAGAAGAAGATCGTAGGGCAAGAGAGGCTAATGTTTCTAAATAACCTATTCGTCGATGATTTCATAAGGTTAATGGTTAAAAGCCTGTTTTATTTATGTATTTACTATTTTCAGTAATGTTTAGTTTAAGTATTGTTCTTCATCACCTAAACTTTAGGATAGTGTCTAATGTGAAAGTACTTAGAGACATTTAAAGAACAAGGTAGTGAAAGGTGAGATTTTGAAGGAAATGGATTAAGAAGCGATTTTAGACTGTGGGATTCAGTTCTGACAAGTTAATAAGGCGTTCGGATAGACTCATTGCCTAAGGACGTCTAATTCCTGATTGGCAAAAATCTGTGATGTTACAATCTACCCCCCATTAAAAATAATTTCGTCCCCGAAATTGGCTAAAGGTAATAAGTAAGAATTTTGTTATTTCACTTGCCTAAGACTTATTGATTTCAAGTTTATATGCACGGTAAGGTGTATATTGTGCATGCTAGTCTAGTACATTTTAGGCACTACCCCCCTTAAAAATTTATTTCTTTATCCCTTACTTATATCCTGATGGTTTGCTTCAATGGATTTCTTTATCTATTTGGAGTCTTGACGACGATTCCCAATTATTTAGAGTAAAATAGTTGTTTTCATTATTTGACCAACACGGAGAGACGGTTGTAGTGGGCTTGATCCTAATACATCGATCATCTACCTGGCCAGGGTAGAAAGCTCTTCGTATCCCTTCCTAGTCTTGGTGGCTCCTGGTCTTCTGCTCGTCAAGCAGTGAGTCCGTTGGTAGTCGCCCAAGATTGAGAATTGGGTCAAGCCGCGAATGCTTTGCGGTTTATATTTTAGTAACTCCATAGACCGATCACTTTAAAAACTTAGGGAATGCCCATCACTGAACGGCTCAAATTTCCTATCTATAAAGTTGCCCGTTGGGTCTTGGTCTAGGAGAGTCCTCGATATTATCTATGTCCAAGGAAACGATGAGTCAAATCTTACTAGATCATCCTAAATGGTTTCTCATAGTAGAACTTGCCAGGGCTTCTATTATGTTCGTATTCAACGAGCACAGTTGTAGATGCGTTGACCTTGGCTATTGTAACTCAGTTCACACCCGCCCTATTCTGTACTATGAATTTGTTTAATACTCGAACCCTAATCAATTTCCTTCCATGACTTCATCATTGGCATTCTAAGGAAGAGTTAGATCCTATTTAATGACCTAACCTTGCGTATAACTAGGAGTAATTCCTTTTGATCCTGGGCTAGTGGGGCAAGGGTCCACCACATTTTCGCTGCGCCATCCAGATAAAAGAGATGTATTAGGTGTTCTACATCCCTTAAAAATTATTTCTACCTCCAGGGTTCAAGATTTATGTCATGTTCTGTATGTCGGAACAAGGTGTAATGTAGGACCTATCCTTGACATGAAATGGGAAACAATCCCCCAATACAATGGTCTTCCTTTCATCGATGATGCGTATTATGGCATTGGTACCTATGATTATAGAAATGAGCTAAAGATGATGGGTATTGTGGTTAATTTCAGGGACAGGTGTGAGTCTGTGGAAAGATGCCTAATTCTACCAAGGAGTTTTGTCACGGTCCAGTCTTATCATATTTAATCATGTCTAGCTTAACAGGCAGGCTATCTTTCTACGTTCATATGCACAATATGTATGCCGACATGGCATGTTATTTGGGACTTAATTCCTAACTGTCTGTTACCCATTTGGGCAATTCCTTAGGTCTAAAAATACAAAGTCTCTAGCGGCTATATATTCCTAACACTTCTCAAAGATGACGTTATAAACTTTTGGTTGTAAGTGGTCGGGCCAACACGGAAGGAAAGTTGTGTAGTGGGTCTGAGTAGGATACATGAACCTTCTGCCTAGCTAGGACAGAAATTTGTCGCATCAGTTCTTAATCCTAGTTGATTCTGACCCTCTGCTTGATCAGAGCATAGAGTTCATTAGTAACTACCAGGATTGAGAATTCAATTCAAACCGCGAATACCTCGCTTATATATAGTTCTCTACTCCGTGTTCCCGATCGTAATAAGTCTTTGGGAAGGCAATTCAAAGGGGTGTATTGATTTGACCTAACATTAAATCCAAGGGATACTAAGCGTGTATAGTTACTAATCAAACAACCCTCCTACGAGTTATTAAGGAAGCCTATGAGTACCAAGGGGATTTAACGAAGAAACGGGGTCTCGCTCCAACCTAATCAAGCCGACTACCTAAGTCTATCATTCAATTAGCATAGCATAATTAATTAGTCATTTACTTTCCTTAGCCTAGCCAGTAGTCTAGTCTTAATTTAGTAGTGGTAATCCACTGGTTGTAATCCAAAGTCTATGCTTCTACACTAGATGATTTTATACCATTTTTAATATAGGCAATTGTTTTATCGCTTAGGGTCAAACGTTGTCTGATTGGAATTGAGTTGCCCGAATTTAAATTTAACTGCGCTCGAGCACTACACATATGCACACATGTTCATACTAGCTAAGAAGGTCCTAGGGTTCACGTTATTAATTTATTAAATTTCCTACACTATCAAATCCTTTGAAATCTAAGAGTACTACTCTAGATCCAAAACTCTAAGGGCTTGTTTGGCCAATGGTATTAAGTTGTATTAAATGGGACTGTATTGCTAATCTCACCTCCGGATTGGGAGTGGCATGTTTGGTAGGAGGGTGGGTGGGGATTAAAATTAATGGTATAGGCTGTGGAAAATGAGCCTTGTGTTAGAAGGTGTGTGATGGGATTTCCAAATCCCATGATGATGAATTTCTAAGTGTAATTGAAAGGAAATCTCGTAATATATTTTTCATTGCATACATTCCAAACATGGCATTGGAAAACATGGGATACACCCAATTTAGGGACCATACTTTACACATACATTTATTATTACTTTTATAATTCCATCCACCTAATCTCACTTAATGTAGTTAGTCGAACGGCCCTAAACGTCCTCAAACATCTAAAACATTCTACCAACTTCTACACCCATCAACATGAAAACATAACATCCAAAGGCGGTAACCAATGAAAACTACAAGACAACATTATGGATGACTAGGCATCCGAGGCTGGCGATGGAGGAGGGGCACCCTTTCTCTTTCCCATGAGAGAAAGAAAGGTGGAGATCGAAAATATGGCCGTAATGAGCTCAAAGAAGGTCATGGAAAATAAAGACAAGGGGTAAAAGGAATGGGGTTTGATGGGTTGTTGAGTTGTGAGGAAATGAGCCACAAAGAGGGGTTTGTGAACTCAAGGCAAGTGAAAAGAAGAAGATGGGAGATGTATGCAATGCAACTATGGAGGGCAGTTGAAAGCATAAAATGATGAAGGAAATCAATTTCCTGGGAAGGGGAAGATGGGATTTGAGGTTTGCACGATTTTGAGACCAAAAAGAGACTATAAAGGCTCAAATGAAAGGGAAATGAGAGAGACCGCACCTGTAGGAGGGAGTTTTCGAATGGGTAACGACGGTAGTGCACTAAAACGGAAGGAGTGATTGGAGGGGCATTTTCTATGAAAAATTAGAAACTTTGCGGAGAAAGGAGAGCTTAGAGGGGTACTTTGTGAAGGAGGGGAGGGTTTGGAGTGTTTAAAAATGAAACACCACACATCAGGGGGCCACACTAGTCCCCAAACTCGGTCAGCCCGACTGGCCTGCCCGGCCGAGCCCGCTGACCGGCGAGGCCTCGTCGACCAGGCGAGGGCCTCGCCACCCTCTGGACAAAGTGGCGATGGCTCACCACTTAGGCGAGGTCCTCGTGACCCCTAGGCCCCAAAACGATGTGGGTCCCACCCTAGGTCCCCCCGGAGGTGCCCTATTTGGCCCCCGACTCCGTTTTGAGCCGTATCAGGGCCAATTTGCAAACCGGAATGAGTTTATATGATGTGTAGCATATGATTTTGGGGTAGGAGGTGCTAATCTATCCAACTAACCCATTTATTTGGTTAGATTCCAAAAGGTTAAGGGTCACAACCTATTTTATCCATTTATTTCTTGTTTATGGCAAGTTTTAGTTTCGGTATCGTTCTTCATCATTTATACCTTAGGATGGGTGTGTATTATGAATGCGTTTAAAAGAAATAAAGCATACAGTGGTGGAGGGTGAGATTTTGAAGGAATTGGATAAAAAGGGGTTTTAGGCTTTGAGATTAAGTGTAAGGTGTTGTGGTTGACCCACAACCTAAGGACATTCGTTTTTAGGGAACGACTCAAACCCATCAACTGATGGCCTAGAGGCGACTTAGTTCGTTTCGGGTAGTTTTGGGATATTTTTTATACATACATGTATGTACCAATTTCTGATGGCTGGGATGGGGTGAGTTGTGATCTAAACCCATCGTTTGACGGTCTAGAAGTTATTCGGGATCGTTTCGTGTGATAATGGGTGTGTACGGGCCCAATCTCAGCGGTTGATTTCGGTCAATTTCACCGTTCGGTGAATCTGGAAAATCCTAAGTCAGTTTCTACGTTCCATCACTTCCTCCTAAGTCAGAGTGTGTCAGAATGCGTCGTGTGACCATAACCCAGATCCAGTTTAATCGAAATCATGCTCTGATACCATCTTGAAACGCTCTGAAAATTGAGGGTCGAGCAAAGCTCAGCTCCCGAGTTCCAACGCATCACTTATGCAACACAAATAATGATGATTATGATGAGAGCATTGAAACATGAATGAGATTATACTAAAACAGCATATCATACTCCAAAGACAGTTAAATTGCAAGCGAAAGACTGTGATAGATATATAAAATATATAAACTGTGGTGAGTCTCCAGAGTGTGATAACATTACCAGGTTAAATAATTACATGTGCAAGCTCAAAATATACAAAAAAATGTAATGACATCTAATCAGCAACCTTGTAACCCCGTCGATCAAGACACGGCTCACATGAAGCCACCAGAATACAGCATATACAAGAAGGCATCCTCGTCGTCGCAAAAGTCCGGCTCTGCCTCATAAGCATCGCCATCACCTGTAGCTACAACAGGGTCTGGTTAGTGTGTACAACACCGTCCCGTAACGTGGGAGTGAGTAATCAACTCAGTGGAACAATAGAGCTTAGGTTAACATGTTATCAATTCAGTCAAGCAGTAATGATAAAGCAGTAAATCACACATTCTTAGTACTATTATTAATGCAAGAATGCATGGATGTATGATGCATGCCCTCGCCTATGCTCCCTCAGCGACTTCATCTTACGTTCGCAATGACAACACTGCCTTAGTGGTTGACCTGCAACGCCTGATTGCACACATAATGCATATGATTACCAAGTTCTTATTAGTCCTTTTCATACAGCAGGATTGGAAAACTAAGGTACCTTCCTTGTATCATTCCCAAACAATGATCCATTCTAGGGTCATCAATCCTAGATAATCTCATACGATAGTGTGGTTCTAGGTCGCTGCAAGGGCTGTCAGGGCTGTTACACGGAATCGTTGCACCACTCCCCCATCACCTTATCAATACAGGCCTAGTTTATACTCTGTTTACTATGGGAAGGCTCGTCGCCTCTCCGCAGATTCAGAGTATGCTCGAGGTCACTACATCGGGTACGGTCAGGGCTGTTACACGGAATCGTTGCACCACTCCCCCATCACCCATCAAAGTAGTGTAGGCTGACAGCTCGAATATAGTGTCCCATACCACCAAAATCGGCTCACAAGTCTAGTTGCTCAATGGTCATTACGAGGAGGCTCGTGTCCCCAGCATAGGCCGACAGATCGACCACGGTGTCTCATACCACCATGCTTGGCTCATGAGTCTTAGCGGATCAAGGTACCATGGTTAACGGGATTCCACTGGTAAGGTTAGTACCTTAGGTTCAAATAGAGGCGTCCAAACATGGTGAACATACATAAGACAGATCGGGTTACTTGACGAGCTCGGCTAGCTCGAGTGCACAACAAGTTGAACGATATGAAGCGCATAAGCACTTCGTATGGCCAGCCACTATCGTCAACGGAAGTACGACTCGGGTTCGTCGAACACATCTCGCATGGCGAATGAATCTCAGCCACGCATTCATTTCCGTTTCCGATTGCCTGGACTATAATCATAGCCCCAAACACAATCAATCCTTGACCAGAAGCATGTAGAGTAAAACAGAATAAACAAAGTAATTCAAGCATGTTAACAAGCATGTCATAAAGCATGTTATAAAGCACAATATAAACAGGAAATACAAACACATATATTTCATAAGTATACGGTTAAATTAAACAAACAACGTGGAGGAAATCATATACATCTCTAAGGTAGCTAAGAATCCTATCTCAACACCTACCTAAAGCATAAATCTCTAAGTACTTACTCTTACAAGTGTTTTCACAAACACTTAGGATACACTTTTTCAACATATATAGCGTATACTAGCAAAAACATGTATTAGGGCGAACCCTTTCGCCAAGTAAGTATTATACACATATATAGCATGTATTATACACATATATAGCATGTTTATACAGTAATTAATCATGACAAACACACTTTCAAAATTTATACATATACAGTACTTTCTACAGATATGGGGAATACAGTATATTCAACATAGTTAACGTATAATCAAAAAATGAAATGGACAGTACTTTGTACATGTACAATAACATACAGATCATGAATCTATCATTATCTGACATTGAAAGCGTTGAAAACCATAACCTATACGTCTAAAGTCCGCACCTTTTGTCGTAGAATCGTAACGAACTGGACAGAGACTCTAGGTCTTTGTCAACGATGGTATAACAACGTATAGCACGGGATACATTAGCTATTTCGCTACTTGAAAAAATTAAAACCCTAAAATAGGTTAGAGTTAGGGTTTTCTTACCTAGAAATGAAGCCAAAATCGCCGAAAAAGCGATTAGAAAGCGATGGTTAAGCCTGTAGATCGACAGGGTAGAACGACAAGAAGAATCTCCCACCTCTCTCACACTTTCTCTCTGTTTTCTCTCTTCTCTCTCCTAGGGTTTCTCCTAAATTCCTATGGGCTGAATGAGAGAGGTTTTAAGGTCCTTATATAGGCTAAAACATCACCAAAATAGACTCAGGAATAAGGTATACTTAGGTTATGTCCAAAGTGGGTCTGTTTCGATCCAACGGAGCACTTCTGGCGGCCCCTTTTCTGTGTGCGGTCGGACTTAAGCTCACCAACCTTGGATCTAGGTGGAGTTAAGTTTTCGTTCCAGTCGGATTCTCAGTTCACGCGTGGCAGACCAGTTTTAGTTCAACGGTCACCGGAACTCGATCAAGGTTACAAGTACATGGACATGTGTATGAAATTTCCCCTGATCCGAGAGTGTATTTGGGTCAGATTCTGACGGTCTGATTGCTTATATCAGGCCCGTAACTGACAAGTCTCAGATACTTAAATGAGACTTGATTTCTTAAGAAATATACATTTTCTCACACTCTTCACTCCATGCTCAAGCGAATAGCCGTGGGACATTATCTGGATTTGACTTCCTAGATGGTTGTCAAGCACAGCAAGGCGGTCCTAACCGTTTAACTTCACATTAATCGGACGTTTGACGTGCGGTCCAGATCTGATGCGGAGTTTCGTGATGCTCCCGAGAGCAACTGGGTAATGAGATTAATCCTAGATTTTAGGGTAACCTCGCGTCAATGATTGTACAAGTTTTAAGTCTTGCAGATCGTATTTAAAGTGATTGGTGCTAATTTCACAGGTACTCTAGTTTAATACTAGCTAATTCTTGCCTAAATTCTAAATGATTTAGTCCTATAAGATTTCTGTCTGAGGTGGTACTTGGGCCTTTGTCAACAGAAGAAGATCTTAGGGCAGGAGAGGCTGATGTTTCTAAATAACCTATTCGTCGATGATTTCATAAGGTTAATGGTTAAAAGCCCATTTTATTTATGTATTTACTATTTTTAGTAATGTTTAGTTTAAGTGTTGTTCTTCATCACCTAAACTTTAGGATAGTGTCCAATGTGAAAGTACTTAGAGACATTTAAAGAACAAGGTAGTGAAAGGTGAGATTTTGAAGGAAGTGGATTAAGAAGCGATTTTAGACTGTGGGATTCAGTTTTGACAAGTTAATAAGGTGTTAGGATAGACCCATTGCCTAAGGACATCTAATTCCAGGTTGGCAAAAATCCTGGATGTTATAGGGGAGCAAAGTTTGTATGCGACAAGTCCTGACAGAATGCGTTCGATTCAATCAAGGAATTGTTGAAAAAGCCTCCAGTGTTGACAACTCCTGAGAAAGGAAAACCACTTATTTTATACATATCTGTAGCTAAAAATTCATTGGGGACCTTGTTAGCGCAGGTGAATGAACACCAGAAAGAAATAGTGCTTTATTATCTAAGTCGAACTCTGATAGGTGCAGAATGCAATTATTCTCTAATTGAGAAAGTATACTTGGTGCTGATATCTGCAGTATAGAAACTGAGACATTATTGCCTTTCCCACAATATAATCTTAATTTCCTAGGCTGATCCTGTAAAATTCTTGATGACAAGGCCGATGCTATCAGAAGATTGGCTAAATGGATGTAGTTGCTATCAGAGTATACGAATATGTATGAGTTGGTGAAAGCAATTAAGGGGAAGGCAGTGGCAGATTTCTTAGTAGATCATCCCGTGGCAGATAGTGAGGTTATTAATGATGAGTTTCCCGATGAACAGGTAATGATGGCTGAATCGTTTAACCCGTGGCAGATGTACTTTGATGGTGCTTCTCGAACATCGGGAGCAGGTGCTGGAGCAATATTCATTACTCCTCAGGGTGACTTGTTACCCTATTCTTTCACATTGGGAGCAGCATACACGAATAATGAAGCTGAATACAAGGCTCTTATTATCAAAATGGAGATAGCACAAGAGATGAAGATAAAGACACTGCAGATCTTTGAGGATTCCAAGTTGATAATCAATCAATTAACGACAGAGTCTGAAATAAGGAAGCAAAACTCTTGCCATATTATTGGAAAGCACAGTAATTGCTGGAACAATTCTATCATGTTGAAATCAAGCATGTGCTGCAATGCGAAAATGCAAGGGCAGACGCTTTAGCTAGCTTGCCAGCTTCTTTATCCCGTCCAAATTGAAGTCCTCTTCAAGTAAAAATAGAAGAAAGAAGATTCTTGCCATCTTCACAAATTATCGATGTGGTTGTTGAAGCACTCCTATATCATGTTTGGAGGTGGTGATAAACGATTGACCTCAACCTTTTGTAGATTACCTCAAGTACAATATTCTTCCATAAGACCCGGCACAAAGGCAGCAAATCAAGCAGAGATTGAGCAGATTCATTATGTGTAGTGAAGTATTATACAGAAGATCTTATAATGAAATACTTTTATGTTGTTTGGACAAACAGGAAGCAAGTCAAATATTACAAGAAGCTCACTCCGGCGAGTGGGAGGCACATCAAGCTGGCCGAAATTTACTCCATCAGGTGCATCGAATGGGGTAATATTGGCCGATAATGTTCAAAGATGCTACAGATTATGCGAAGTGATGTCAAGAGTGTCAGATTCATGGAGACGTCATACATGTACATCTTGAAGACCTTGATTAATCAGTAGCCTTTTAGCCTTTTGCTGCTTGGGGACTTGATGTCATCGGTCCCATAAATCCGCCTTCAGCTAAAGGAAAAAAATATATACTGGCAGTGACATATTATTTCTCCAAGTGGACAGAGACAATTACATTACGCAATGTCAAAGAGAAGGATGTTGTCAATTTCATCCAACATGTGTAAACATCACCAAGGTATCCCAAAAAGAATAATCATAGATAATGGCACTCCCTCTAAGAATAGGGGCATGGAGAAGTTGTGTTTAAAGTTCAATATTCATCACTCATTTTTGACACCTTACTATCCACTGACCAATCGATTACCAGAGGCATTCAATAAGACGATTGTGAAAATACTGAAGAAGACGATGATAGGAAATAAGCGTGACTGGGATGAAAAGCTACAAGAGGCTCTGTGGGCTTACAGGAATACTCATCGGACAATGACGAGGGCCACGCCATATTCACTGGTTTATGGTGTAGAGGTTGTCATTCCGATTGAAACACAAGTCACATCACTCAGAGTAGTAGTGCATCAGTCAATTACAGATGATTAGAATGCAAGAATAAGGTTGGCAGAATTAGATTTACTCGATGAAAAGTGGCTAGCCACTCAACGACATTGCAATTATATCAACCAAGGATTTCCACCGCATTTGATAAGAAGGTCAAGCATCGCTCTTTTAAGAAAGGTGATCTAGTTTTGATGTTGAAAAGGCTAATTGCGGCCACCTATAAGACCGGGGGCAAATTCGACCCTAGATGGGATGGGCCATACATCATAACAGAAGTATATTCTAATGGGGGCATACAGTTGCTTACTTGCTTCCTCAAGAAATATCGTCCCTAACAGTAGAAACGATTTTGATCCAGAAGATTATCAGAATAATGCTTCTATATCAAAAGGGGGCAACCATGAAGTGAAATGATGAAATAGCCTCAAAAGGCAAAGCCTTGTATTCTTTCATTAATATATGAATAAAGGGCGATTTCTCAAGCATATCAAGACTAAGCGTCGATAATTATCATCAAAATGATATTATCATCAACCATCGCCAAGTGCCGATGATTATCACCAATTACCAACTATCGCTGTCACTGTCAGACAAGTCTTATCAAAAGTGTTATCATCACCAAACTGATACACTATTTTAAATACAACATGAATGTTGTCAAAACTTCATCAGCAGTGGCAATATACCAATAATTGTTTCATTATTCATGATAGTGGAATAAACCTATATGGTCAACCACATATAAAATTCAAGACAGCGATGGCGATTTATTATATAAGGCAGCCTAGCCAAGTCTATATGACCAACTACACATAAGGCCTACCATTATCGGCAATATACATATATTATTCGGGTAGCAGTGAGATGTCAGTGGCCCTAAAAAGTTCATATAGGCCATCACATGCATACCCATGCGAGCAGTGGATGAATCCAACGACTAAAAGCCCTAAGCGACCAAAAAGCCCACAATGGCTAGTCACGCGTGAGACCAATGCCGTCTATATAGCTTCCGATAGCGTCACAGGGAAAGGAAGAAAGTGCCCTCCCATGAATGGGTCCAACCTTGTAGATGAAGAAAAAGTGGGGTTGTAATGTGCACTCTTTGGCTATTGTCCATTGATAGGCCAACCATGCATAAGACCTTCCAAATTCCTGGCTTGATTTCAGTAGTAACTCATGAGGATAGAGTTATTATAAAATACCCCCTCATTGATGGACTAGCGGCCTTGGATTTGGTACCCTAAGGTAGCCTTGCGCTCCCCGTGAACTCTAGAGAGTTATTGCAGCCAACCCTGTGCATAAATCCCACCGAGTTCACGATCCCGGTAGCTTCACTGGGACCCTCTGATGGATCGCTGTTGTGAACTCTCTGGCTGTGATAAGTCCAGTAAACTCATGAGAGTTACAGAGACCATTCATGTGAGACCTGGCTCCAACTACTTATGCATCTAAAAAATTGTGTTGCTCCACTACTCCAAAGCTTAAACTACGTGGCTATCTGACTAAATTAAAATCTAGTTCCGCCTATTAAAGCAAAGTCATATAGGAAATTTCGTACTAACAAGCATGATAAAAAAGAGAAGAAGAGAAAACTCTCAGAAGAAATTAGTATTCCAAAACATTGAGATGCATTTAGATATCTTGTAGTTCAAAAGAAAATTACATTTGATCATAAAAGAAAATAGAACAAAATCTTTACAATTCTTCTGTCATGCCTAGTGATGTCCAATATTTTTACAAATCTTCTGTAAGTGAAACCTGAGCTCCAACGCATTTTTTTTTTGCCTCAAAGATAATTTTTGCATGATCAGGAACACCGGCTAATTTCCTCTCCAAAGAGGTAATCAGTTCTTCATTTTTAATCAGCTCAGATCGTTCGTCGTCTACAGAATGAATATTCGCCTACATCTTCTCCTAGATATTCTTTATATTCAACTCCTCCTGCTGTATTTCCTTATTCAGAAGAGCAATCTGATTTTGAATATTTGTTATATTATCAGTAGAAGCTTTCATTTGATCTTGGAGGGATAATTGTTCTTAATCATATCTGGAAATGACAAAAGCAATTTGGGAAGCTTTCTCCTTGAAAGATGCCAGCTGTCTTCCATATTCCAGAATCTCTGGAGGAACAACTATGCTTTATACTGATTTTAACATGATAACCAAATCATGAAATCTTAAGAGAGAATTACGTAAAGGAGAAACATTAAGTTTGGCCATCCTTGCGACACTATTTAAGATCTCTATAGCAATGTTTAGATCCAACCATTGATCGGGATCTTTAAACATATGGATAGCTGCCGACATGGAATTCCTCACTAATGTTAACTTATACGGTGAGATTTTCTCAAAAGACAACAGATCGGAAACCATGGCAATAGAATTAGAGCCAGCTGTGCCACTCTGAGGAGGATTTCCTACAAAGTAATAAAGGAGAGAAATTGTAATAAAGCTATGAAAGTAAACGACAAAGAATCATAAAATAAAGAAGGAAATGAATTATACATTCTGCAAGAACATGAGCAGCAGGAGATTGTGTTTCTTTGATAGAAGAAGGACTGAGTTCCCTTATATCTGCAAATGAAGTGGCTCTAGCTTCGGTGCTTGAATAAATAGTTGCTGGATTCGGTAAGTCAGTAGGTTCCACTAGAAAAATGATCTCACGGGCCACCACCTTCGGTGCTACAAGGGGAGCCAAATAAATTATCGTCGGAGCCGATGGTGCTTTAAGAGGAAAATCTTCAGAAGGAGTATCGCCTGTTCTGCCATCAGTAGCATGAATACCTAAAAAACAAAGAAAATAACAATAATGATAAAGTAGTAATAGCAAGTGGAAGATTAAATGATAAAATTGCAGGAAAATTTTACCTGGTGAATATCCATATTCACCATAATCCAAAGGCTACTAGTCTTCCTCTTCTATTGTTGGAATATTTGCAGGAACATCAGTAGTAGAAGGACCTTCAATTTCGACATTTTGAGGAATCGATGAAGGATGTCCTTCACAAGCAGGAACACCTTCCATAACAACATCAACTTCATCTTCACCATCGATATTAACTTCTCCTTCTTCAAAATCATCATCATCATCATCAGCTCTTTCGTCATCTTCCTTAGTGTCATGTTCAACGAAAGTAGTATCTTCAGACGACAAAGCTGAGCTTTCTTTCTCTATTTCTTCAATTACAACTTGTCTCCCTTTAGAAAGAGAGATTTTGCTACTGCTTGGATGAAGGTTTTCATTAGCTGGGACTAGAGAAGTTGAAGCATTAATTCCTTCCTGGGGAGGAGAAGCTTAGGAACGCAACCGAGATCTTGTCATTGGAGAAGGCAGAGTAGTGTGAACAAGTTGAGGAGCAGAGGAAGGAGCCGGATCATCTTGACTTGAGGAACATTCTCTTGAGCAGGAGAGGGAACTTTCGTCGCATCTTCAACTGTTATATTGATGCGATCTCAAGGAATCTTTTTGAACTCCATGACAACCTTATGGGTTACCCATCCCTCAAGAGTATTGAGTGGTTTTCTCTCTCAAATTGGCTCTTCTAAGGATATCTTTCTACAAATATGACCATGAAAGGCCGCGTGACTCTTCTCCGGAATAAAGCCTATTCCCTCTTTAAATTTGTGACCCTCGAGCTTTGGCGGCGAAACCCAGATCGGTTCATCTACATGTAAGCAGTTATTGACCAAGTATAATTGATGAACCGACCATCTCATATAGCCATAAGAAGCCCGGGTTACTCAATTACTGCCTGGAATCACGACAGTAGATCTGACGCAACCGCCCAACAACTACTTCTATATCATAGCCCAATTATACGGGCCAGTTCCATAACTGCGCATTTTCCTTGTCACCAATCCACAACCTTCTAGGATGCCTTGATCAAAGCTAAATTGATGGGCGAACCGGCTCGGATAGTAAGGTTCTCTCCAGAACTCTACTCCTACTCTTAGTGGGAGGCTGCAAGATCGAATGGACAGGTAAAACACCCTTTCTCCTAGAGAGAGTGATGCAGTATCTACCATATTTGTATTCTCTGTATATTGATACAGGCAGAATTCGAAATAATCAACCGTATCAGTATCAATAATCTTATTGACAACTTAGTCGTACGATCTCTTGGCCATAACCCTTTTCTGGAAGAACCATAGCGGGATGTGAGAAGGGTGAACATATGCCTTTTCCGGAGCTTCGAAAGTCCATGGAAAATAAATACCCAGCCAACCGGTGATGTAATGCCATTGAGTGTATGTCGAAGAAGCACCGATGGTGAGACTCTTTATGTGGGTCGCCGCTTCCCCAGGGGCTCTATAGATGGAACACAGGATTGGAGGGGCAAGGGAATGCTTTTGGCCTTCCGCCATGGCGTCGGCAATGACAAATATTGTTGGACAAATGGTGTCTGCCCATTTGGAGCTAGGAAGGATGACCACACTCAACCAGTATATGAGAAATGCTGCCAATTCTCCGTAGAGGCTAAACTCTGCACGCTCTCTTATCTTTTCATAACGGTCCATCAGTTCCTGTGAATGGCAGCCGCCGAACTAAAAGAAAGAAAGAAAATGATAAGTGTCGAGAAGTGTGAAAAATCAAATGCGATAAGAGATAATTAGTTTGTGAAGGGGAGAGTTGCCAGAAGGCTCTAGTAAAGTGCGCAAGCCATTGCAAGGGAGAAATCTTGTGAATATTTGGAAATTTGGCCATCTGTTTGAAAAGTTTTGTCGTAGTTTCTGAAATTGAGACCACCCGGCCTGGTGAAGAGATAAACGCCAATTCTTCGTTGGTGGGAACGGATTCGTCATAGAATTTTCCGGTCAGGGGAAGACCAGCGATCCGATGAATGTCCCAAAAAGTAATACTCATTTCACCGGTAGGAAAATGGAAGGAGTTGGTCGTGGGCGACCAGTAATTAAGAAATCCTTTCAATATGGAGGGCTCCTTGTAGAAGTGTTCTGAGGTAACTTCTATTACATTATATAGATCAATTTTGATCAAGGTCTTCGAATGCTTTACCAGAATTGCTGTTGCCCAGTCGGAATAGTAAGCGTGAGAAGTAAGGAGACCCCTTGTTCTAAATTCTTCTTTGGACCAGAGTAGCTCCCGATCCCTGAAACGTTTTTGGATCGTCTGGTAAAAATAAGTAGGAAATAAGGCATGAGGGTTGCAGGAGGGATTAAGAAAGATCATCGAGTGGACTTCATCGATTTGCTGCCTTGGTTTCCTCGCTAACAGGATTCCTTCTAAAATTTGAGGTTCTTTCGACACCCAGGATTCTTTATATGCCAGCTTCTCTCCGTCCATCTGGTCAGTAGGCTCGCAATTGAGTATGGACTGGTGGCGATGGAGATTTAGTGGGATTACAATCATGCCATCTTTGTAAGGGTTATCAAATTTTATGATACCCTTGATAACTCGAATTGACTGCCTAGAGTTTTGCAGCCTTTTTTTATTGTGTTCCCTAATTTTCTCCTAAAATTCCTCGGCTTTATTGCGGCGATGCTTCTTTGATCTGGAGGAAGGAGGAGTTCTTTCTCTGGCCGGTGGTTTCTGGCTCATGGTTGGCAAATGGGTTATTGTCTTCAACCATTCCTCACAGTCAAATTCACGAACATGTTTCGGAGGCTACTCGATCTCGCCCATTGCTATGGCTTTGTGAATAGGGGAAGGTAATGTCATAATGTGGTCAGAAAAGTTGAAGGTCGGAAGAACAGGTTTGTCACGCCCCGAAATCCGGCACCTGGGTGTATTTGACCGTGATTTCGTACCCCCAGACATGACTTATGTTTTGTATCTTTACATTTCATAATCCACACATATATTGACAAAATGATATTAGTTATAAAATATATCGATCCAAAATTTTAATAATTAAACATTTATTTAAAGAAGAATAAAATGTTTATGTTCTGACTATTCAAGATTACCATCAAACACATGTCATTGTCATACTATCATACTATACTTAATGTTCATTACACTTATTTAGAAAATGGTAAGGAAACAAAAATAAATAAAAGAAAATCTATTTAAGCTCCTCCATGAGGTCCCGATCCTGAAATCTTAAAATTCCAACAGGTAAGCTGCGAAGCCTAGTGAGTAATCTCAACACATGTTTCAAATAACCTCATATAATATTAATAAAAATGTATTTAAAAGAAACAATACATATTTAGATAAAACAACAAATGAGGAGATTTAATAAACAAGATTTTTTTTTAGTGTAAATTCAAAGAAAAATGAATCAATCAATCAACATACGCTATACTCCATAATAACAAGTACGGTTTATTCTTTTTAACACCAAGGCCAGTTTACACCGGTTGGCCAACGCCCGCGCCATTACAACACCTAGCCTGACAATGGGAACCTCTTGCATAACATGCTCACCCATCCAAAGGGCACTTGGTGAGGGACCCATTTGTACGTTAGCTGGTCATACTACTACCCTACCGAGCCTGGCAGTGAGAACCTTTTGTAATCCTGACATGCTCACCCACTCAAAGGGTATGGTAGAGGTTCCAAAAGGTACCAGTTGGGTTTCTGGGACTTTCAACCCAAGGGTCTCAATTGCCCCACCTATTTACGCTTTAGGGATTTTCAACCCAGAGGACTTGATTGCCCCACCTATTTTCTGGTGTTCAAAAAACTGTTCGAGGATATATAATTTTAATATTTCATGAGTAAAATATTTATAAGGACAAATTATTGTTAATCATTGTAAACTATTAATACATGATTTAAAGTTCTACGTAAAAATATATTTATGCAATGCAATCCACCAGATCCAATCCAATAGTCTGAAAAAGTATATTGAACTTGAAGTTTCTAAAAAAATGCTCTAAATTCTGATCACAAAATAATAATAATGATAATAAAAGAATTATTAATGCATGGGTAAACATTAATCTAAATTTAAAGTTGATTCAAGGCTTGCTAATTAAAATAAAGAGAACTATAAGAAAATAAATCATGTTAAATAAACACAACAACTATGAATCAAATGAATAAATCAGTAAGAGAAAAATGCACCATTATTGAATTATTTGTATAATAATAAAAATAAAAGGAATCAAAGTGGAAGTTATTATAAGAAAAATAAATAAATAAATAAATAAATATATCAAGTGAGAGAAAACTCACTTGTTTCTTTAAAAAAAAAGTATTTTCTTTTCTTTTCTTACTTCCTCTCTCCTCCTTTTCTTTTTTCCTTTTTCTTTCTCTTCTCTCTCTACCTGTCTTTCCAACGTGAATAACCAGCAACTTTTTTTTCCCTCTCTTCTCCCTCTCTTCTCTCTCTCTCCTCACTCTTCTCACGTCCCTACACTTGCTCTTTATCTCTCCTCACATCAGACACTTCCTCACTTTTCACACTCACATCTTGGTGAAGAGCGACCCTCTCATTTATAGCGTTGTTTTAGACACGTGCATTGAAGCAACTCTCACCTTTATTGCTACCGTTTTCATTTTCTTTTTGCCCTTTTTTTTTTTTTTGCTTTTTCATTTATAGTCAGTTGCTGTCTAGCGTATACATGTACCATGCATTTCACAACTGCCACGTGTGTGCCACACGCATTTGTCAAATGTGTGGGCATGCCACATGTGTGTAAGTGGGTGCCTTGTGCATGTGCCACATGTGTGTGCATGTGATGCATGTGATGTATTTGATGCATGTGTGCCACATGTGAAAGGTATGTGTGCATGATGTGTTTGGTGCATGTGTGTGGTTGGGATGTATTTGATGGTACATGGATGATGTAGATGGATGGATGGATCAATGTATACATAGATGGACAGATGAATGTATGGATCGATGGATGGATAACTGTATGTTTGGATGAGTTCATGTGTGATCGGGTGGATGGACTTTGTGGTGTACCCATGGATTAGTGTTGAGATGGACGGTCAGTTTAAGTATTCTGATGATTTTAGCATATGGATGGTTTGATGGTTGTATCATTGGATGGATTTATTAGTTAATGAATAGTTGGATTGGATATGTCCAAATCAATGGTTGAGTTTGAATCAATTGATCTTGTAGATCAACAGTCACATCGGACTAATTGGGTATGTTGATCAATGGTTAAAATTTAGACGATCTATATTTATTTGGGTTATTACATTCTACCCTCAAAAGAAATTTCATTCTCGAAATTTATATACCTATAATGCGAACAGGTGAGGGTATTTCTCTTGGATCTCAGCCTCTCGTTCCCAAGAAGCCTCTTCCTCGGTATGGTGACTCCATTGAACCTTGACTAACGGTATAACTCTTAATCGAAGCACTTGATTTTTCCGGTCAAGAATACGTACTGGTTGTTCGATATCTGAAGCGTCTTCCCAGATCTCTAATGGTTGTCAGTCTATAACATGAGAAACATCCCGCCCATATTTCCTTAAGATCGATATATGAAAAACATCATGAATACCATATAACTAAAGCGGTAAAGCAAGCCTATATGCGATAACACCAACCCTCTCTATAACCTCAAACAGACCTATATACCTTGGAGCCAACTTTCCCTTTTTACTGAACCTCATGACGCCCTTCATAGGAGAAATCTTTAAGAAGACGTGATCTCTAATTGCAAACTCTAGATCTCTTCTACGATTGTCTGCATAACTCTTCTGACGACTTTGGGCAGCACACAAACAGTTTTTAATGATAAAAATCATCTCTGTTGTCTCTTGCACAGTCTCTGGTCCAAGCAAACTACCTTCTCCAACTTCTGTCCAACATTTTGGAGATTTATAAGGCGTCCCATACAAAGCCTCATATGATGCCATGTCAATACTCGTCTGATAGCCATTATTATAAGAGAACTCGATCAATGGTAAATGATCATCACAACTCCCTTTGAAATCAAGCACACAAGCTCGGAACATATCTCAAGGATTTGATTCACTCATTCGGTTTGTCCATCAGTCTGAGGGTGGAAAGCGGTGCTGAAATCAAGAGTGGTTCCTAGTGCCTTCTTTAAACTTCTCTAAAAACGAGACTTAAACCTGAAATCTCAATCAGATACGATAGATATAGGCACTCCATGCATTCTAACTATTTCTTTAATATAGAATTTACATAATTCCTCCAGGGGATAGGTAGCACGTATAAAAAGGAAATGTGCAGACTTAGTTAACCGATCGATGATGACCCAAACTGCATCATGATTATTACGTGTCTGTGGCAATCCCATAATGAAATCCATGGATATGTGCTCCCACTTTCACTCAAAAATTGGCAGTGGCTGTAACATCCCTAACGGCTTCCGATGATCTTCTTTCACCTGTTGATATGTGAGACATTTGGCCACAAATTGAGCGATCTCCCTCTTCATATTATTCCACCAATATTACCTATGCATATTACGATACATTTTTATACCTCCAGTGTGGATTATGAACTTAGTGTGGTTTGCCTCATCCATAATTTCCTTCTTTAATTCAGCCACATTTTGTATATATAATCTTCCTTGGAACATTAATCCATCATTGGTACCAAATTTTTATTCCGACTTACCACCTTTTTCAGCTTCTATTACCTTGGTTTGTAGCCACATGTCTTGTTGTTGAGCTTCTATAACCTTACTATTTAAGGAAGGTTGAAAGGCTAGGTTAAAGAGACGAGCTACAAATGTTCACAGATTTAATTGGACATCAAACTCCTTTTCCGTATCTACATGTCATCATTTGAAATCAAGATAGAGTCTGCTTGGTGTTTAAAACACCACCCATAACATGGGAGTGAGTGATCAACTCAGTAAAATCATAGAACAAAGCTTAACATGTTATCAATTCAGTCAAGTAGTAATCATAAAGCACTAAAATCAAACATCCCTAATTACTCTTATTAATGCAAGGATGATATAAACAATGATGCATGCACTTGCCTACACTCCCTCGTGCGACACCATCTTATGGTCGCGACAGCTTTCTTCCCTCCGTGCTCTTCAACCCGGGGCACATGTAGTGCGATGTTATGATCGTGATTACCGAATTCTTATTAGTCCATTTCATACAGCAGGATTGGGAAACTAAGGTACCTCCCTTATGTCATTTCCCAAACAATGATCCATTCTAGGGTCATCAGTCCTAGGAAATCTCATACGATGTTACAGTTCTAGGTCGCTGCAAAGGGCTCGTCACAAAATAGTGCAGGCCTAGTTTATACTCTAGATGCTACGGAAGAGTCATCGCCTCCACATATACTCAGAGTATGCTCAGGTTACTATAAAGGGCTCGTCACTAAATCAGTGTAGGCCGACAGCTCGAATCAGTGTCCCATACTACCGTATTCGGCTCACGAGGTGATGTTGCTCACTGGTCACTATGGGGAGGCTCGTCGCCCTAACGTAGGCCGACAACTCGACTACGGTGTCCCATACCACCATGTCCGGCTCATAAGTCTTAGTGGATCAAGGTACCAAGGTTAAACGGGATTTTCACTAGTGAGTTTGGTACCTTAGGTTCAAGCAGTAGCGTCCAAACATGGTGAGCATACATCAGAAAAATCGGGTTACTTGACAAGCTCGATTAGCACGAGCACACCTGAAGTTGATCGACATGAAGTGCATAACCACTCCGTGTGGCCTAACCACTTCCGACAACTCTAGTATGACTCAGGTTCGTCAAACACGTCCCACGTGGTGAATGAATCTCAGCCACGAACTCAAAGTTTGTTACCGATTGCCTGGACTATAACATAGCCCCAATCACATTCAATCATTAACCAGAAAGCATGTAGAGTAGTCAGAGCAGAAATTAACCAAGTAGTGCAAACATGTAAACAAGTATGTTATAAAACACAACTTAAACAGGAAATTCAATCACATACATTTCAGAAGTAAGCGATTAAACTAAACAACTTGCATGGAGGAAATCATACACATCTCTAAGGTGGTTGAGAATCCTATATCAACACCCACCTAAAGCACTATCTCCTAAGTACTTACTCATACAAGCATTTTCACAAACACTTAGACTACACTTATTTAACATACATAACGTATATTAGTCAAAACATGTATTACGGCGAATCCTTTCACCGAGGAGTTGTTACACATACATCTAGCATATACACACAGTAGTTAATCATGGTAAACACATTTTCATATTTCGTACGCATATGGTATTTTTTACAAATACGAAAAATACAGTATATTCAACCTAGTTAACATATAACTGAAAAATGAAACGGACATCACTTTATGCATGTGAAATAACATCTACATCAGGAATCTATCATTATCCGACATTGAAAACTTTGAAAATCATAACCTATACGTCTATAATCCGCACCTTACGCCGTAGAAGCGTAACGAATTCTACAGAGACTCCAAGTCTTCGTCAACAATGGAATGAAAACCTATAGCACAAGTTAAGTTGGCTATCCCGCCACTTGTAACAATTGAAACCCTAGAACATATTAGGGTTAGGTTTTCTTACCTAAGAACGAAGTCAGAATCGCCGGAATAGCGATTAGATCACGATGAATAGGCACGTATAATAGCAGGATAGAGTATCAGGAATCTTCTCCCACTTCTCTCACACCTTCCCTCTCTTTACTCTCTTCTCTCTCCTGGAGTTTTCTCAAATTCGTATGGAGTGAATGGGAGAGGGTTTAAGGTCCTTATATAGGCCTAAAACTGATGGAAATGACCCCAGGGCCAAGGTATACTTAGGTTACAGCCAAAGGGAGTCTGTTTTAGCTCAACGGAGTACTTCTGGAGCCCCCCCTTGAGCCAAATGTCGGGCTTAAGCTCCCTGACCATGGATCTAGGTCGAGCTAAGTTTTCAATCCGATCGGATTTATAGATCGCCCGTGGTGGACCAGTTTCAATTCAACGGTCCACGATCACCGATCAGGGCCACAAGTACACTGACCTGTGTATGAAATTTCTCCAGATCTGAGGGTGTATTTAGGTTAGATTCTAATGGTCTGAATCCTTATATTCGGCCTGCAAGCGACAAGTCTCAGATTACTTAAATTAGATTTTATTTTTAAAGAAAACCATATTTTCTCACACTCTTCACTCCGGGCTCAAGCAAATAGCCCTGGGACACTATCTGGATTTGATTTCTGAGATGGTTGTCAAGCCCAATAAGGCGGTCCTAAGTATATAATTTCGTGGTCATCAGACTTTCGACGTGCTGTTCAGATCCGATACGGAGTTTCAATGTGCTCCCGAGAGCAACTGGGTAATGAGATTGATCATAGATTGTAGGGTAACCTAACGTCAATGATTCTACAAGTTTTGGGTCTTGCAGATCGTATTTAAAGTGGATCGAGCGGATTTCGTAGCTAATCTAGTTTAGCACTTAGTTAATTTTGTCTAATTCCTAAAGGATTTGATCCTGAGGGATTTCTGCCTGAGGTGGTACTCACGTCTTTGCACGGAATTTTCTGAGTCGTTATAGTGTTGCGTAGCAAGGTCATCCCACTTGTGAAGGTATTGTGGACGTATCACACTGAGTAAGAGGCTACTTTGGAGACAGAGGCCAAGGTCAGAAAGAACTACCATCAGATTCTCGAGGAGTACGAAAAGGTACTAATTTCGAGGATGAAAATTTTCTTTAAGGGGGGTAGATTGTAATATATCGGAAAATTCCGTACAAAGACCCGAGTACCACCTCAGGCAGAAATCACTCAGCATAAAATCTTTTAGGAATTAGACAAAATTAACAAAGTGCTAAACTAGAGTAGCTGTGAAATTTGCTTGAATCACTTTAAATATGATTTGCAAGACCCAAAACTTGTAGAATCATTGACGCTAGGTTACCCTAAAATCTAGGATCGATCTCATTACCCAGTTACTCTTGGGAGCACATTGAAACTCCGTATCGGATCTAGACTGCACATCAAAAGTTTGATTACTACGAAATTATATAATTAAGACCACCTTGCTGGACTTGACCACCACCTCAGAAATCAAGTTTAGATGTGTCCCGAAGCTATTCGCTTGAGCTCGAAGTGAAGTATGTGAGAAACATGGATATCTTAGAAATAAAAATCTAAATTTAAGTAATCTAAGTCTTGTCTCTTGTGGGCTGAATATAAGATTCAGACGGTCAGAATCTGACCCAAATACACCCTCGGATCAGGAAAAAATTCATACACAGGCCAGTGTACTTGTGGCCCGGATCGGTGATCGTGGACCGTTGAACTGAAACTGGTCCGCCATGGGTGATCTGTAAACCCGATCGGACCAAAAAATCAATTTGACCTACATCCAATATAAGGGAGCTTAAGTCCGACCTTAGGCTCAAGGGAGGGCTCCAAAAGTGCTCTGTTGAGCTGAAATAGACGCCTTTTGGCTATAACATAAGTATACCTTGGCCTTGGGGCCATTTCCATCAGTTTTAGGCCTATATAAGGGCTTAAAACCCTCACTCTCTCACTCCATAAGAATTCTCTAAACCCTAAGAGAGAGAAGAGGAGAAAGAGAAGGAAAGAGAGAGAAAGTGTGTAAGAGAGTTTAAGTCACTCTTGGGATTCGATCCTCGCTACTCCACGTGCCTTACCATCACTTCTGTATCGCTCTACCAGTGATACCGATCATGTTCTTAGGTAAGAAAACCTAACCCTAATCCATTCTAGGGTTTCAAATAGTGAAATGATGAAATAGCTAACCTAGTTCATGCTATAGGTAGTCATTCTGCTGATGATAAAGACTACATGTTTAAAACGACTCCGTTATGCGTTTATCGGTGTAAGGTGCGGACTATAGACATATAGGTTATGGTTATCAAGGCTTTTAATGACGGTTAATGATTTATTCTTGACGTGGGTACTATTTCACATGCAAAATGTGTCGTTTGTTTCGCTTTACGATTATATATGAGCTATGTTAAATATAGTGTATTCTATGTACATATTGAAATGTTTGAATACGTATGGAATTTGGATTTGTGTTTAACATGATTATTTGCCATGACTATATGCTTGTTATGTATGCGACAACTCCCTAGCAAAAGGACTTGCTCTAAATCACGCCATGGCCAATATACACTATATATGTTAAAGTGTGTAGCCCACGTGTTTGTGGAAATGATTAAATGAGCATGGAACCCGGAGTCATGTATGCCATGATTATCCGCCTTGGGCATATGCATGTGGTATATGGGGCAACTCCCTAGTGAAAGGATTTGGCCTAATGTGTGTATAACCAACATACAACATGTATGAAGACGTGTGTAGTCTAAGTGATTGTAGAAATGTCTGAGTAAGCTAGTTGTTACTAAGGAATACCTTGTATGAGGATTAAGATATGCTTCTTGGTTACCTTAATTATGTGTATGATTTCCTCCATGTATGTTTACATTATGATGTCTGTTTTGTTTACAGAATGAATGTGTATGAAATCATGTTTGAGTTGTACTTCACAACATGACCATGTAATTGTAAGAATTGAATTATTTGTTTATTACTGCTTTGTTGTCTCATATGGTTACTTGTTGAAATTGGATGATTTTGGGACTATGATATAGTCTAGGCAATCAGTAATCGACCCTGATTAGGTGATTGAGGTTGTTTCACCACATAAGACGTGCTTGGCGAATCCGAGCCGTACTTCGGTTGGCAACAGTGGTTTGGCCACGCGGAGTGCTTACGCACTTCATGTCATTCAACTTATCGTACGCTCGGGCTAGTCAAGCTCGTCAACTAACCCGATTGACCCGATGTATGTTCACCATGTATGGACGCCACTGCCTGAACCTAAGGTACTAAATTCACCAGTGAAATCCTTTTTAAACTTGGTACCTCGATCCGCTAAGACTCATGAGCCAGGCATGGTGGTATGAGACACCGTGGTCGAGTTGTCGGCCTACACTAGGGCGATGAGCTTCCCCGTAGTGACTAATGAGCAACACAGACTCGTGAGCCGAATACAGTGGTATGGGACACTGTATTCGAGCTGTCGGCCTACACTGATCAAGTGACGAGCCCTTTGTAGTGACCTCGAGCGTACTCTGAGTTTGCGTATAGGCGACGGGCCTTCCATAGCATCTAGAGTATAAACTAGGCCTGCACTGATCAGGTGACGAGCCCTTTATAGCGACCTAGAACCGTAACATCGTATGAGATTTAATAGGACTGACGACCCTAGAATGGATCCTTGTTTGGGAATGATATAGGGGAGGTACCTTAGATTCCCAATCCTGCTGTATGAAAGGAACTAATAATAACTCGGTAATCACGCTCATAATATCGCACTGCATGTGCCCCGGGTTGAAGAGTACAGAGGGAAGAAAGCATGCCCTGACCGTAGGATGGTGTCACACGAGGGAGTGTAGGCGAGAGCATGCATCATGAATACATTCATCCTTGCATTAATAAGAGTATCTAGGAATGTTTGATATGTCTACTTTATCATTATTGCTTGACTGAATTGATAGCATGTTAATCTTTGCTCTATGATTCCACTGAGTTGATCACTCACTCCCACGTTCTGGGACGGTGTTCTGAACACCCACCAGACCTTGTCTTAGTTGTAGATGACGATGCAACTTAAGAGGCGGAGCCTGATTACTATGACGATCTGGATGAGTTCTCGTATATGTAGTTCTCCGGCGGTTTCGCTTTGGCCATCCCGATCGACGGAGCTATAGGGCTTATCATTGTAGTTGAACTATTTTTTGAAATTTTAATTTTTGAACTATTACATGTATATGGTGACTCAGTGATGTATTCATACTATGGAGACCAATCGTGAACTTTTGGCTCATACACATCTTTTAGTCCTCCGCTTGCGTTATATTAATTGATTTGGAGTATGAATTATTGTTTTGGTATAAACCCACTCATGATTAACGCACCAACACGGACAACATTCAATCATAAGCATATATGTTGCATAAGTGATGTTTTGGAACTCGGGAGTTAAGTTACTACTCGACCCTCGATTTTCAGGGCGTTACACAAATCCCAAGAAAAGAATCTCTACCATCCATCACATCAATCAATCAATCAAGTCAAGTACAACCCATCCCTCTCTTACCAACAAACATGGCACCCCTCTCTCTCCCATTCCCAAAGTTAACCCTTCCTTACAACAACCCATTCCTCCCATCCCCCTCTCCTTACACCTCCTCTCACTCTCATTTTCTCCACCATTTTTCCCAAGCAACCAAGGGAGAGTGGACATCCAAGCTTCCCAAAGAGAGAAGCTAGGCGTGGTCCACTTCCTACCCCATAATCTCTCATTTTCACCCTTCAATCTTTATCATCCTCCATCAAAATCGAAGCCAAGGAAGTTAGAAGTCCAAGGAGCTAAAGAAGGAGACCATCGGTGGGTGATCTTGGAATTTCCTTTGTTGATTTCTATCTATGGGCCCACTTATGGTGGGACCCACTTGATGTATGCATTGTATTGAGTGTAGGGAGGGCCCATAGTGGCTGGGTCCCTCCCCTTCACACGTCTCTCTATTTTTTTCTATTGTGGCCCACCTTAGAGAATAGAGTAGATCCACAACGTCCATCTGTGGCAGCCACCTTGTTGTCCACCTGCTGCCTATTTTGGGCAGGCCCGAATGAAGGGAAAACACAAAAATCAACTTGATTCTGAGCTTAGTGGGCTACCCGCATGGGCCCCACATGTATGTATATATGATTCCAAGGCATCCATCATTTGGTCAGCGGTTAGCTGGACCGCCCGTGGGACACTGCTGGACACCGTCCAGCATCTGCAAGGTCGCCTACCCTGATATATGTTTTATCCAGGCCGTTCAGCGGGCTTGGACGATGAGAAAACACAAATGTCAGCTTGGTTCGCTGACTGGTGGGCCATGTGTACGTGGGACCCACCAAATGTATGTGTTCTGTCCTAGCCATCATGATGGGCAGGACGGTGGGACCCACCTTTGATTTATATGTTGAGTCTTTACCGTCCATCAGATGAACAGTGGGACCAACATTACACGTGTTGAATGTATACCGTCCACCCACGTGGGACCCAGCTGTCTGGACGTTGGTGTTTTTTATAAATAAAAATAATATAATATAAAATAATATAATATAATATATATACTATATACCTGGTGGGCCCCACATGTGTGGACCCACCTAACATACGCACCCATCCACCATCCACTGTTTGGGACGGTGGGACCCACCATATATGTGCTGTGTACAACATCCAGCTGTCTAGACGAGGTCGTGGACCCCACCTGATGGTGCGTGTATGATGATCCAGACCGTCCATCTGTCGATGTCCATCCGCGTGGGCCCCACCAACAAAGTTCGGTGGGTCTGATCATGACGTGTATTATATCCAAACCATCCATCTAAGGGATGGTGGGTTGGTAGCCCAGCCGCATTCAGCTCTATATCAGCAAGCTGTGGGTCAGATCATGATATATGTGTTTTATCTACGACGTCCATCTATTTTAGGAGGGGAGGGACCCACTTTGATGTACGTATCTTGCATCCAAACCGTCCATCCGTTTGGGGACGTGGACATCACCTCTGATGCGTGTATTGTATATCCACTCCACCCGTCCATTGTTGGATGATGGGGCCCACCTTGCACATGTGACACGTGTGAGGTGGGGCCCACCTTGATGTATTTATCTATATCCACTCCATCCATCTGTCCAAGGTGGGTGGGACCCACCATGATTTATGTATTTTATCAGCACCATCCATCTGTCGGACGAGCTCATCTTAAGATTTGAGACTAAAGATAAGACAGATCTATCTATCAAATGGACCACACTGCAAAAATTAGTGGAGGTTTGACCGCCTACCATTGAAACCCGTTTGCGGTCCCAGAAGTTTTGGATCAGTATGAAATTTGTTTTTCCGCTTATTTTAGGTACTTACGAGCATATGAATAGATTGGATAGAAATAAATGCGATGGTGGGCCCTAGCTCGGTGAATTGTGAAAAGTCAGAGCTAAGAATCCTAGAGGGGAGCCAAATTAAAATTTTAAATGAATAGCACTTAACCATTCAAATAACATAAATGAATAGCAACCTCAAATGCATAAGTATTGAAAGGTTGATACAGATGTTGTTCTAAGGACAACCTTACACCAAAAACCAATGGCTTATAGTAGGACAACCTGATTCCTATAACGGTTTGTGTATCAAAATCTCAAACCGATACAGAGGAATAAGGAATAAAATAGTAATAAAATTCTACTGCTATTACAACATTCACCACATAAACTAAAAGTAGATTACAATCATTCACCACAATGCTCGAAAAATAAATTACAAGATTCACACACTTAGGCACATTCAACCATTCACAACTCTAGCAATTATAGTAGTTCGCTTGTGTGTACACCAACTGTTAAAAAAATAGCCACACAACTACTCCACTCCCAATATCCTCTCCCTCGGGATATTAGCCTTCACTATGAAATAGGTTTTTTAAGGTTTACCTAAAACCTTCACAATTGTGTCTTTCAAGTGGGCTTACACAATCCAAAAACCCCACACTCTGAGATTTTCTGGATCACCTCAGATAAACCAAAAAGTGATTTTTCCTGGCACAACCTCAAAAACCAAAAAGTGATTTATAAAAATGTAAATATACTTATCTGGATATTCTCCCTTGATGAAGCCCAGTAGAACCAATTTTGTGTAGATGTTCAATGTAGATGTTAAATGTCCACACTCACTTACGAATAGGTTCTAAGTTATAAATGATTTTTAGATTAAATCACTTTGGGCTAACTTGATTTAATTTTAATCTCAAGAAAGGGGAAAACTTAAATCCCTTTTTCAATTAAGATTGGAATAGAGAATTCAAAATCAAATGCAAAAAGCTAAATTAAAAAGAATATTAAATGAACACAATATAGCTGAAGAATATCACAAACTTATCTCTCAGAGTGGTATCTTGATTATCTTAGAATTAAATGAAAAACTCTGAAAACCGTCGTCAATTTATAGGCAAAATTACTAGCCCAGTGGTAGGTTTGACTGGTCGAAGGACCAACAAGAATTCAAAATTTTGGGCGCGATAAGATAAGACCATTCCACGACTGGTCGAGTGGCTTGCTCGACTAGTCGAGCCCTGCACTCGATTGGTCGAGTGGGACCAAAAATGGTTGCTGGACTTTGAGTCGAGCCTGCTCGACTGGTCGAGCACTGTTCACTCGACTGGTCGAGCAGTCTCCAGGACTGGTCGAGGGTCCAACAAAAAATCCTGAAAATTAGTAAGAAACCTTGGACTGGTCGAGGAAATTCTTGGACTGGTTGAGCCAGTACTAGGACTAGTCGAACATAGGCTAAGACTAGTCGAGAAAAAAACTATAAAATTATATAATGACCCAAATTAAGTATGCAATCCATATAACCTAATCTATGGTCAATCTAGGGTCATTCATAGCTTATATGTGATATTTGAACATTGAAACATCATTTGCTTCGATTGATAGTTGATCTTAAAGTACATGAAGCTTGACATCTTGAAGTACTTTGAAGCTTGAACTTGAAGTACTTGTGACTTGTGTTTCAACTTGAGTATATAAGCTTTAAGCTTGAGAGGATTACTTGAGCTTGAATTCTTAAAGTAATGCACACTGTCTTGATATAGTTTAAGCTTGAAAACTTAATCTAGTACTTGAACTTGTATAAGAATCTCTTGTTCTTATACTTATGCTGCTTGAATCTTGAATTGGAACATCTTGAACTTGTACTTGAATTGCTTGATCTTGAATATGAAGATGAGCTACACAAGAGATAGATTTCAAGAGGTTTTGGCACTACAAAATTTGACAATCATAGGAGTTGGATAGAATAGCATTTAAATCTCCCCCTTTGTCAAATTTGTGACAAAAGGAAATAAATAATATGATGCACATAGAAAAGATATGCACAATAAAGAATCATGCACCAGTTAGAACCTGGTCAAAGAATCATGCACCAGTTACAACCTGGTCAAATCAATACTCCCCCTTAATATCTTACTGCATAGAATCCATGAGGAATAAAAAAAATTGCTACCTATCACCTAACCACATTCTCCATAGTTCCACATTCATTTCCACATTTATCATAATGAAATAGGCATGTCAGGATTAATTCTCCCCCTTTTTGTCACAATATGACAATGGAAAGAACCTATAAATGATGATGGAAATACAAGAGTAATGAGAGGTAAGGTTAAGATAACATAGAGATAAGATAACCATTAAAAACATGTCTAATCACAAGAAGAAATTCAAGTATTAAAAGTTATTACATATCAGATACTCAAAACTAATCCGAACCAGAAGAAGAATCAGGTATGGAAGGATCAATTTGATGAAGTCCCTTGTTAATGCACCTAAGATATTTGTGCATATATTTAAATTACATTTCTTGGGACACATGCATACGTTTAATCTTCTCCTCAAGTGAGCACAAACATGCATCAAAATCAAATGGCCAATAATCAGGATCAGCAGCAGAATCGAATTCAATTTCATCAAAGAGGTCATCCATATTGAAATCATCTGGAGGCAAATCACCCTCCTCATTTGCTTCAGCAGCTCCACTAGCACCCCATCAACTTGGCCTAGGGCCAACTTCAAATTCATCTTGTTAATGTTAGAGTTGTTGAAGGGTAGATGGTGAATGGGAGCTTCTCCAATAGGCTTAACCACTAGACTATGGGTGGCTAATACAATCATAGCCCTGAAATTTGGTGGTCGAGTATGAACTCATCTCCCGAGTTCCAACGCATCACTTATGCAACATACACAATGATGGTTAAATATTGTCTCAGTTAGCGCAATAAACATGAAAGAGATTATACCAAAACAGTAGTTCATACTCCAGTTCAATTGTATAAAGGCAAGCGGAAGACTGAAATTTTATATTCAAAATATGTAAAGTATCAAAATTTTGTGAACTCCAGAGTATGAGTACTAACTGAGTACCAATATACATGTATTGTTTCTAAGTCAAAAATCAAAATACAACTCTATAGTTAAGCCCTGGAATCCCCGCGATGCAGTCAGCTTAAGCATAGCCGTCAGAGTACTGCATAAAGGAGAACTCCTCCTGATCCTCCTCGAAGTCGAGCTCCGACTCCTGAACAGAGGCGCCATCTACACCTGCGATAGAGTCTGGTGGGTGTTGCAAACACCGTCCCGTAACGTGGGAGTGAGTAGCTAACTCAGTGGAACAATAAAGCATAGGTTAACATGTTATCAAATCAATCAAGCAGTAATGATAACACAGTACAATTCAAACATTTCTAACTACTCTTGTTAAATACAAAAATGATATGACATGATGCTGTATGCCCTTGCCAAACCACCCTCAAGCGACATCATCTTACGTTCGCGAATGCTTACTCCCTCAGTGCGCCACATCTACAAAGCACATGCGGTGCGATGATGCTCATGATTACCAAGTTTTTATTAATCCATTTCAACCAGCAGTATTGGGAAACTAAGGTACCTCCCTTGTATCATTCCCAAACATGATCCATTATAGGGTCGTCAATCCTAGCTAATCTCATACGATATTATGGTTTGAGAAGCGTAGTGAAGGCATCGCAAAGGGCTCGTCACCCGTCAGCGCGGATACAGATTTCACCGTATGCGGCTCAATTGCTAGCCGTCAGCTCAAGTACATATCTCACCGTACTTGGCTCAATCACTAGCCGTCAGCTCAAGTACAGGTCTCACCGTACTCGGCTCAACTCATACTCTAGTTACTGTGAAAGACTCGTCGCCAATCACAGACACTTGGAGTATACTCGAAGATACTATGGAGGACTCGTCGCCGTCACACGAGCACAAGTCTCACCGTACTCGGCTCTCGCCAGTAAGTATCGACAGCTCGAATATAGTGTCCCATACCACCATAATCGGCTCACGAGTTTGGTTGAGCAATAGTCACTACGGGGAGGCACATGACCCCAGCGTAGGCTGACAGCTCGACCACGATGTCCCATACCACCATGCCCGGCTCATGCGTCTTAGCGGATCGAGGTACCGTGGTTAACGGTATCGCCACTGGTAAGTTTGGTACCCTAGGTTCAAGCAGTAGCGACCAAACATGGTGAACATACATATACACTCCGGTTTACTTGACGGGCCTGACTAGCTCGAGCGCACCACAAGTTGAGCGATATGGAGCGCAAAAGCACTCCGTGTGGCCAACCACTATCGCCAACCGAAATACGACTCGGGTTCGCCAGACACGTCCGTTGTGGCGATATGAATCTCAGCCACAACCGCAAGTCTGGTACCGGATGCTTGGACTATAGGCATAGTCCCAAACTCAAACAGTTGTAAGGCATGAAGTTAAGAATGAGGTAAAGCATGTTAACAGGCATGTTATAAAGCATGGAGTAAAGCATGTTAACAGGCATGTTATAAAGCATGGAGTAAAGCATGTTGTAAAGCGTGTTGTAAAGCACTATACACATAGGGATACAATTACATCCACATCTCAAGTGAGTGGTTATAGCTAACCACCACATGGAGAGGGGTCCTACATGTCTCTAAGGGAGTCGAAAATCCCATATCAGCACCTCTCTAAGGCACTAACACTCAAACATTTACACACACAAACATCAACGCGAACACTTAGAATACGCTATTCCAACATACACGACGTATGTTAGCAAAAGCGTATTAGGGCTATTCTTTCGCCAAGCGGTTATTTTATCCGCGCATACCATATTCATACGACAAATAATCATGACAATTATATTTCCAAAATTTGTACATAAGCGGTATTTCTAGAATACGCAATTTCAACATACATAGTGTTTTCAAGCGAACATAGATTTCGGCGATTTCCTTCGCCAAACTGGTATTTTATTCATGTATTGTATAATCATATATTAAATAAATATGTCAAACATTGCTCCAAAAGAAATACATATACGGTATTTCTAAAATACACAATTTCAACATACGTCGCCTTTACAAGTGAACATGTATTTTGGCGATTCCTTTCGCCAAACTAGTATTTTATTCATATATTATATATTCATACATTAAATAAACATGTTAAACATTTTCCCAAAAAAATACGTATACGGTATTTCTACGTATATCTAGAGTATGTGAAAATCCATATCTTACAACGTTAATCGAAACAGGAAACAGAAAGCACTTTGTACATATGCATTTACACGCAGATCATGAATCTATCATTATCTGACATTGAAAGCATTGAAAACCATAACTTATACACTTAAAGTCCTCACCTTTGCCTTTGGAAACGCAACGAATCAGCAAGGGTAGAAGAACTTCCGTATACGGGAGATTTCTAGCCTAAAGAGCGGAATCAGTTAGTCGTTACACATCCCACATCGATTCTACCTTAAATCAGACCTAGGGTTAGGGTTTCTTACCTTCAAATGGGGTGGATACCGCCGGGAAAGCGCCTAGAACAGGGCGGTGTAGGCTGTGTAACAATCCAACGCAGTAGGAAGAAGATCGGCAACAAACTCCAAGCCTTTCTCTCTCTTTTCTCTCTCTCCCTCTAGGGTTTTTCTCCCAAATTCGTATGGCTGTGAGAGGGGCTGTTCTAAGCCCCTTTTATAGCCAAAAACATTCCGAAATTAGACTCAGGTTCAAGGGGTACTGCTAATATAGGATATTCGTCACTTTTCCAGCTCAAAAGGGAGGTTCTGGTGGCCCTCCTTCAACCAAACGTCAGACTTAAGCTCACCATCTATGGATCTACGTGGGATTACGTTTTTGACTCGATCGGATTCCCGGATCGCACGTGGCGAACCACTTTCAGTTCGACGGTCAGTGCGCCACGATCAGAAATTCCAAGTACATGTAAATGTTCCTGAAAATTTTCTTAATCCGAGGGTGTAATTTGGTCTGATTCTGACGGTCGTGTTGCTTAATACTTGACGCGTCAACGAATGATGCCAGATCACTATTCCAGATATTTATTTTGGAATGGGAATAGTGTTTTTCACACACCCTCGCTCCGGATCGAAGCGAATGGCCATGGAACATCGGATAAAGCTGATTTTTGAGATGATTGTTAAGCCCAGTGGGGCAGTCCTAGTTCCTTAGCTTCGGGTTAATTGGACTCCCGATGTGCAATCTAGACCTAATACGAAGTTTCGTTTCATTCCCGAGAGCAGACGGGAAATGAGTTTGGTTCTAAACTTTAGGGTAACCTAGCGTCAATGATTCTGCAACTTTTGGGTCTTGCAGATCGTATTTAAAGCGATCCTAACGGATTTCATGGCTAATCGAGTTTAGTACTTAGTTAACTTTGTTAAATTTCTAAAGAATTTAATCCTACGTGATTTCTGGTCGAGGTGGTACTCGACCCAATGTACGGAAATTTACGGGTCGTTACAATCTACCCCCCTTAAACAAAAAATTTCGTCCTCGAAATTTATACCTTTTCGTACTTCTCGAGAAGCTGAGGGTAGTTCTTCCTGACCTCGGCATCAGTCTCCCAGGTAGCTTCCTCCTCGGAATGATGTGTCCAAAGTACCTTCACAAGTGGGATAACCTTGCTACGTAGTACCTGCTCCTTCCTGTCAAGGATACGCGTCGGGCGCAGCTCCTACGTAGCATCCTCACTCAACTGTACCTGCTCCCATCTAATGATATGTGAAGGATCAAGAAAGTACTTCTTCAGCATAGATACATGAAATACGTTGTGTACGGAAGCAAGTGGTGTAGGCAAGGCGAGACGATACGCCACATCACCCACTCGATCCAGTATCTGAAATGGACCGATAAACCTCGGTGTGAGCTTCCCCTTCTTCCCAAACCGAAGGACTCCCTTCATAGGGGAAACCCGAAGGAACACATGATCCCCGACCTCGAACTCCAGCGGTCGCCGCCTCGTATCGGCGTAACTCTTCCCGCTCGCTCGCCTCGCTGTGAGTAATCGACGCCTGATAATGTCTACCTTCTCTGTAGTCGCTTGAACCAACTCCGAGCCAATCAGGCTACGCTCTCCAACCTCTGCCCAACAGTGCGGTGCCCTACAAGGTCGACCATATAGAGCCTCATATGGCGCCATGCCAATAGTCGCCTGGAAGCTGTTGTTGTAGGCGAACTCTGCGTACGGAAGACAGTCATCTCAACTGTCCTTGAAGTCCAACACACATGCTCGCAACATATCCTCCAGAATCTGATTCACCCGCTCTGTCTGCCCATCAGTCTGAGGATGAAACGCTGTACTGAACTTCAACTTCACACTCATCGCCTCCTGGATACGAGTCCAGAAGATAGATGTGAACCGCGTGTCTCTGTCTGACACGATCTCCAAAGGAACCCCGTGCAGACGGATGATCTCCCTGATGTACAATCTAGCCAGCTCGTCTACAGAGTTCGTAACTCTGATAGGGAGGAAATGGGCCGATTTGGTCAACCGGTCCACAATCACCCAAATGGAATCGTGCCCCTTCATCGTCTTCGGCAACCCTGATATGAAGTCCATGGAGATGAAGTCCCACTTCCACTCTGCTATAGGCATGGGCTGAAGTAGTCCAGGAGGTCGGCGATGTTACGCCTTGACTGGCCGGGCACGTCAGACATCGAGACACATACTCAGCAATGTGGGCCTTCATGTTATCCCACCAATACGTCCGTCTCATATCCTGGTACATCTTCGTGCTACCATGATGCATTGCAAACTTCGAGTTATGGGCGGACTCGAGAAGCTCGCGTCTCAAGTCAGCCACATCAGGAACACATAGGCAGCCACGGAATCGTAAAACCCCATCAGAACCAACTCTCCACTCGGAGTCCACGGCGTCGCTAGCCTGCTCTCGAAGCTCAGACAGCTGTATATCGCCCTCTTGGGCCTCAACAATCCTGTTGTCAATAAGTGGCCGCACCCGAACGTGCGCAACACACTCAAAAGGCTCCTCGACAGTGAGTCTCTACTCGAAGTCCCGCACAAACTCCACCATGTCTCACTCGGCTATCATCAGCGGTGCCGCAAATGCAATCGCCTTCTTGCGGCTCAGCGCGTCCGCCACAAGGTTCGCCTTGCCAGGATGGTAGGAAACCTCGAACTTGAAGTCCTTCAAGGTCTCCATCCATCGGCGCTGTCTCATATTCAAATCCCGCTGTGTGAATATGTATTTAAGGCTCTTGTGGTCGCAGAAAAGCTCTAACTCCTCACCGTAGAGGTAATGTCTCCAGAGCTTCAATGCAAAGATGACGGCTGCTAACTCCAAGTCATGTGTAGGGTAATTCTCCTCGTGCTTCCTTAATTGTCTCGAGGCATACGAAATCACCATATCCTTCTGCATCAGCACACAACCCAAACCAACGCGAGACGCGTCAGTATATACCGTGTATTTCACCCCTTGCTCTGGCAATACTAGCACAGGGGCGGACGTCAACTTGTCCTTCAGCTCCTTAAAAGCTGCCTCCGCCTTCTCATTCCGGGAGAACTTCAGGTCCTTCCGAGTCAACTGAGACAATGGCCTGGCGATCTTCGAGAAATCCCGAATGAAACGTCTGTAATACCCAGCCAGACCAAGGAAACTCCTCACCTCAGTAACCGACTCAGGCTGCTGCCAATCCTGAACCGCGGCTACCTTAGTAAGGTCCACTGCTATCCCATCCTTGGACACCACATGTCCCAGGAACTTGACTTCCTCCTGCCAGAAGTCGCACTTCTTATATTGCGCGAACAACTGGTTCTTCTTCAGTGTATCCAATACCGCTCGCAAGTGCTCCTCGTGCTCCTCCCGACTCGTGGAGTATATCAAGATGTCATCGATAAAGACGATGACGAATCGGTAAAGGAAGGGCAGAAATACCCGGTTCATCAGATCCATGAACACGGCTGGTGCGTTCATCAGACCGAACGACATCACCAAGAACTCATAGTGCCCAAAGCACGTCCTGAAGGCTGTCTTCTGCACGTCCTCCTCTCTCACGCGCAACTGGTGGTACCCTGACTGAAGGTCAATCTTCGAGAAATACTTCGCCCCCCTCAACTGATCGAACAGATCATCAATCCTGGGCAAAGGATACTTGTTCTTCACCGTGACCTGGTTCAACCTACGGTAATCAATACACAACCGTAGCGACCCGTCCTTCTTCTTCACGAACAACACAGGTGCTCCCCAAGGAGACACACTAGGTCGAATAAAACCTTTCTCTACAAGTTCGTCAATCTGTTTCCGCAGCTCCTCCATCTCACATGGAGGCATACGATAAGTCGGCAACGAGATGGGCGTCGCACCAGGCGTAAGGTCAATCGTAAAATCAATCTCACGCCGAGGAGGTAAACCAGGGATAGTCTCAAACACGCCTGCAAATTCTCGAACCACCGGCGTACCATCTACTGTCGGACCATCAATCGGCACAAGTAAAGCAGCATAGCAATCAACTCGACAGGGCCAACTGACCTGCACTGGGAACGTGAAAGCTGTGCCGTCAGGTCCATAGGCCGTCACGATCCGAGTATCGCAATCTATCTCTGCCCTCATCCTGGTGAGTCAATCCATACCAAGGATAACGTCGTAGTGGCATAGTGGAGCAACAATGAGGTCGACGAGCACCGTGTCGCTACCTAAAACAAAACCGAGCAACCCTCGCATAACCGTGTGACATCCGAATGTGTCCCGGTAGCGTAGTGAGTCTCATTCCCTTAGTGGGAATCGTATGCAAAGATAGGCGTTTCACCGCCCCACAAGAAACAATAGAAGTGGTGGACCCAGTGTCTACCAATAAAGAAACAGAGTGCCATGAATAAAAGCCGTACCCTCGAAAGCCGTCGGAGCCGAAACCGACGTCTCGGTGCCCGGCCACCACAAGCGTATGAACGCGAGCCTGTCGTCTGGTGGCGGTTCGGTGAGGAGCCAAGGGTCGCTATTGTGGCGGCCCGAAGGACGGCACGGGAGGGCGGAATGAAGGATGTGCGAGGAACGGCCCCAGCAGCGCGGGGAGCTGATATGGCCTGTGGATAAGGGCGACCCAATCTCTGCGGTGGCGTAAATCCGCTAGCCCTCATACGCAAGAAGCAGCTCTCAGCAGGGTGTCCAAATTTCCCGCAAAACGTGCAGGTCACCAACAGGCGTCTCATAGGAATAACTGGCGCTGCAGCCCTGGGGGGGAATCAGCCCGAGGCCTCTTGCCTAAGATAGGCCTGCTCTGTAAATCCTACCGCGGTCTCGCAACCATAGTACCACGTGATCTGGCCAAACGGTCCACATCCGCTCGGCGTCATAGACATGTGGACCAACGCCGCATATGTAGGAATACCGTGGCGGCATATCCTCGACCGAATCCGGTCGCAAACCCAAGGAGAAACGACGCATCCGCACCGCTCATCCACCAAGTATAGTCGGGACAAAGCGGCCCAACTCGTGAAGCGGTGCTCGTACTCCGTGATCGTCATGCCTCCCCGCCCGAGGTGCGAAACTCTTCCTCCCGCTCATGCCGATACGTCCGCGGGTAGTACTTCTCGTGGAACCGAGACTCGAAAGCCTCCCGGGTCCACACGAAATCTCTCGCGACCGTGCGCAAAGACGCTATCCCACCATAAGCGGCCTCCCTCTCAAACATGAAGGAAGCCGACAACTGCTCGCCTCCGAACAGTGAAGCATCTGTAGCATCTTGGAGATGCGGTCTAACCAGAACTCCGCCTCCTCGGGTCTGTGAGAACCCATAAATGAGGGAGGCCTCAAGCGCTGAAATCGCTCGAGTAGACCGCGTGTACCGACCTCTCCAGTAGGAGGTGCGACGGATGGGGGCAGAGGCACATCCTCAACCTGAGCAGGAGGCCCAGAATGCTCATCAGGATGTGCAGATGTCGTAGGTGGAGTCGCACTACCACCACGGGACAAGGCCTCAGCGATAGTGGCCATAAGCTGCTGGTGCTGCTGCTGCTGCTGCATCTGCTGCTGATGCATCATCATCATCAGCTGCTCAAACCTATCAGTCGACGGAGCAGCCTGAGAGTCATGCTGCGCAGAAGAAGACGGCCGATACTGCTCACGGACCGGGGGCGTATAAGGTGGCTGTCCACCGATAGGACCAGCAGGAGGCTGATCAGATCCCAATCCACGGTCCGCAGGACCACTACTACCAGAAGGAGTCTGGTCCATAGAGCCAGTCAGACGGAGATATACCGTGCTCGGCGTATACTGTGGCGGCATGCCCTATACAACATAGGGTACAACATTTGTGAGATACAGCATAATACACTCCATAAAGCACTTAAGCATTCCACACATCATCAAACAAAAGAGGCTATATGCTTTTCATTTACCCAAAATTGTCATAATCCATGGACTACAGAGTTACATGAATCACGACAGAAATCACATTATAGCCAATACATCTACTACATCAAACACCTAAAACATGCTACTACCTAATACAACATCCGTACGAAAACACAAACCGCCTATCGCGGTAACCAAAGCAAACACAACATACAACAACATGGATGACTAAGCATCCGAAGTAGGCGGTGGAGGAGGAGCATTCTTATCCTGCGCACAGCACAGGATGGCCTTCAACGTACGGGACATCTTCTTGAAACTCTTCTTCATGTAGGCTTCATTCTCTTCAAGCTTGGTTCGAACTTGACCTATCTCAGCCCGAACTTGTCCAACTTCTTGCTGCAGGGCGGCTTGCCCCTCCTTAAGACGGGCCAATCGCGCATCAAAAGCATCTCGATCCACACCCTGCTCCTGAGCCGCAGGGGTGAACTTCCCTCGGTGTCCTGAGCCTCAGATTCTTCTTCCTGTATGTCATCACCACGCTCCTCATCACTCTCAGCCTGGAGGTCAACACTCTCCTCGCCGGCGCTATCTGACTCATCTCCAGACTCGTCGAGTCGTGCTTGCCGCTGTTGAGGGCCGATCTTCATATTCTTGAGTGTCGCTTCACTTATGACTCGGACTGGTGCAAGATCCTCTATATTCAATTTGTAGCCTACATCACGAGCCATCCTGCAGTTCAGGCGGCCAAATGGGAGCGAAAGATCGTTCCTGGCAGAATGAACAACATGAACTATCTGGGATAGGATGAATGTGAGCAGGCATATGTTGTCCCCGCGTCCCATCTTATACAGAAAGTCCACCATCAACCTAGTACATTCCGTGCGGTTACCCCACCGTGGGTATACATTGTGTGTGAAAATGTGATGGAGTAAATGGAAGTCTTCGGTCATCTTTGTCGCCGCAATACAATTTCCTCGTTTCCAAGTAACCCGGTGACCACAGAGGAATCGCGTGCGACGATCCCTTTCCCGCACACTTCTAGAGAAGTCATCACTAGGATGCACTTGACCAAGCAGGATCTTCGTGATTCGAACCACCTCATCCACAGTGATTGTGCGCCTTATGCCCCTCACAGAGACAGTAAACTGAAGAGGCTCTACTGATGAGTCCACGATGTGAGCGTAGAAAGCGCGAACCGTGTTCTCACATGTGGGGGACTCGCCTTCGAAAATAAAATTCCATCCGATATCCACCAAGTGGTCCATCATCGGGTGTAGGCCAAACATCCTTTCATCCACATGAGCTTCAAACACAACCTTGCGGCCCGCGAAGTGCCCATATTCCATGCCTATCGGATAAGCATTTCTGGCGGGGTGGTCAGGATCCAGGTCTCGCTTCGACCTAAACTCCCGCACGGTGCTTGTGCCGGTCCCAACATCGGATCTTCTTCGGGAATGGGCTGGCCTACTTGGGCCGGCGTCATCGGCCACGGTTTTCCTCTTTCCCATGAAAGATAGGATGGAGGAAACGGAGAAAATGGTAGCCACCACACCAAGGAGGGCCATGGAAAATTGTCAAAATGGGGAAACAAGGGGCTGATCTCTTTGATCCCCACAAACAAGGATCCAATAGGTGTGGAAGGGGCACTAGAGGTAGGAAATGAAGAAGGAACAAAAAGAAAATGGAATGGGTTAGGAGATTACCCGATTTTGAGCTCCAAGGAGGGGTATGAGAGCTCCAACTTGTGAAAATGGGGAAAGGAAGAAGCTAGGGCTGTGGTGGAAGGTAGGGGTGTATGAGTTATGGAAGGAAATGGGAGATTTAAAGGTTTGGAGGGATGGGTTTTGAGGAAAATCGGAAATGGGGGTGGAGGTGCTTGAAAAGAGGGTGAAATGAGAGAAAAGGGTGCTCCAGCCCCTTAAAACCCAAACCTAATGGAATTCCGCACGTGCCAGGGGGTAGAGGGGGCTGGGCCGACCAACCTCAAGCTTGGAAACCCGCCGGAAAACTGACCGGACCGCGGTCCGCCGCCGGTGCCGCGGCGCCGCCGCGGTCGGACTTGGCCGGAACCGCGCCGCCGCGGTGGGGCTCTGTTTGCCACGTGTCCAGGGTGCCAAATGCACCCTGGTTCAGTCTGGGGGGTTAGTGGATTAAAGTGGAGGGACCCCCGACTCAGTTTAGTGCCAGAACGGTTAGTTCCGGTAAATTTCTGATCTAATCTGATTTTTCCTAATTTTTAACGACTAATTTTTGGTGGATTGTGACCTGGACACGTCAATAGACGGTCTAGGAGTGACTTGGGGTCCATAAGTGCGGTCGGGATCGAGTACGAACTCGATCAAACTGTCCATTTGCAATGAACTTCGCCGAACGGCGAAATCGGGAGACCCTAAGACTGTTGCTAGGTTTTGCGCACCCTCCTAAGTATAATGCGTCAGCGTACGTATTGGGGACATAACTCAGGTCCGGTTTAATCAAAATCATACTCTGATACCAACTTGTAACGCCCTGAAATTCGGGGTCGAGTATGAACTCATCTCCCGAGTTCCAATGCATCACTTATGCAACATACACAATGATGGTTAAATGTTGTCTGAGTTAGCACAATAAACATGAATGAGATTATACCAAAACAGTAGTTCATACTCCAGTTCAATTGTATAAAGGCAAGCGGAAGACTGAAATTTTATATTCAAAATATGTAAAGTATCAAAATTTTGTGAACTCCAGAGTATGAGTACTAACTGAGTACCAATATACATGTATTGTTTCTAAGTCAAAAATTAAAATACAACTCTATAGTTAAGCCTTGGAATCCCCGCGATGCAGTCGGCCTAAGCATAGCCGTCAGAGTACTGCATAAAGGAGAACTCCTCCTGATCCTCCTCGAAGTCGAGCTCCGGCTCCTGAACAGAGGCGCCATCTACACCTGCGACAGAGTCTGGTGGGTGTTGCAAACACCGTCCCGTAACGTGGGAGTGAGTAGCTAACTCAGTAGAACAATAAAGCATAGGTTAACATGTTATTAAATCAATCAAGCAGAAATGATAACACAATACAATTCAAACATTTCTAACTACTCTTGTTAAATGCAAAAATGATATGACATGATGCTGTATGCCCTTGCCAAACCACCCTCATGCGACATCATCTTACGTTCGCGAATGCTTACTCCCTCAGTGCGCCACATCTACAAAGCACATGCGGTGCGATGATGCTCATGATTACCAAGTTTTTATTAATCCATTTCAACCAGCAGTATTGGGAAACTAAGGTACCTCCCTTGTATCATTCCCAAACATGATCCATTCTAGGGTCGTCAATCCTAGCTAATCTCATACGATATTATGGTTTGAGAAGCGTAGTGAAGGCATCGCAAAGGGCTCGTCACCCGTCAAGACGGATGAGATCTCACCGTATGCGGCTCAATTGCTGGCCGTCAGCTCAAGTACATATCTCACCGTACTTGGCTCAATCACTAGCCGTCAACTCAAGTACAGGTCTCACCGTACTCGGCTCAACTCATACTCTAGTTACTGTGAAAGACTCGTCGCTAATCACACACACTTGGAGTATACTCGAAGATACTACGGAGGACTCGTCGCCTGTCAGCACGAGCACAGGTCTCACCGTACTCGGCTCTCACCGTAAGTATCGACAGCTCGAATATAGTGTCTCATACCACCATAATCGGCTCACGAGTTTGGTTACGCAATGGTCACTACGGGGAGGCACATGACCCCAGCGTAGGCCGACAGCTCGACCACGGTGTCCCATACCACCATGCTCGGCTCATGCGTCTTAGCGGATCGAGGTACCGTGGTTAACGGGATCGCCACTGGTAAGTTTGGTACCCTAGGTTCAAGCAGTAGCAACCAAACATGGTGAACATACATATACACTCCGGTTTACTTGACGGGTCTGACTAGCTCGAGCGCACCACAAGTTGAGCGATATGGAGCGCAAAAGCACTCCGTGTGGCCAACCACTATCGCCAACCGAAATACGACTCGGGTTCACCAGACACGTCCGTTGTGGCGATATGAATCTCAGCCACAACCGCAAGTCTGGTACCGGATGCTTGGACTATAGGCATAGTCCCAAACTCAAACAGTTGTAAGGCATGAAGTTAAGCATGAGGTAAAGCATGTTAACAGGCATGTTATAAAGCATGTTGTAAAGCATGTTGTAAAGCACTATACACATAGGGATACAATTACATCCACATCTCAAGTGAGTGGTTATAGCTAACCACCACATGGAGAGGGGTCCTACATGTCTCTAAGGGAGTCGGAAATCCCATATCAGCACCTCTTTAAGGCACTAACACTCAAACATTTACACACACAAACATCTACACGAACACTTAGAATACGCTATTCCAACATACACGACGTATGTTAGCAAAAGGGTATTAGGGCTATTCTTTCGCCAAGCGGTTATTTTACCCACGCATACCATATTCATACGATAAATAATCATGACAATTATATTTCCAAAATTTGTACATAAGCGGTATTTCTAGAATACGCAATTTCAACATACATAGTGTTTTCAAGCGAACATAGATTTCGGCGATTTCCTTCGCCAAACTGGTATTTTATTCATGTATTGTATAATCATATATTAAATAAATATGTCAAACATTGCTCCAAAAGAAATACATATACGGTATTTCTAAAATACACAATTTCAACATACGTCGCCTTTACAAGTGAACATGTATTTTGGCGATTCCTTTCGCCAAACTAGTATTTTATTCATATATTATATATCCATACATTAAATAAACATGTTAAACATTTTCCCAAAAAAAATACGTATACGGTATTTCTACGTATACCTAGAGTATGTGAAAATCCATATCTTACAACGTTAATCGAAACAGGAAACGGAAAGCACTTTGTACATGTGCATTTACACGCAGATCATGAATCTATCATTATCTGACATTGAAAGCATTGAAAACCGTAACTTATACACTTAAAGTCCTCACCTTTGCCTTTGGAAACGCAACGAATCAGCAAGGGTAGAAGAACTTCCGTATACGGGAGATTTCTAGCCTAAAGAGCGGAATCGGTTAGTCGTTACACATCCCACATCGATTCTACCTTAAATCAGACCTAGGGTTAGGGTTTCTTACCTTCAAATGGGGTGGATACCGCTGGGAAAGTGCCTAAAATAAGGCGGTGTAGGCCGTGTAACAATCCAACGCAGTAGGAGGAAGATCGGCAACAAACTCCAAGCCTTTCTCTCTCTTTTCTCTCTCTCCCTCTAGGGTTTTTCTCCCAAATTCGTATGGCTGTGAGAGGGACTGTTCTAAGCCCCTTTTATAGCCCAAAACATTTCGAAATTAGACTCAGGTTCAAAGGGTACTGCTAATATAGGATATTCGTCACTTTTCTAGCTTAAATGGGAGGTTCTGGTGGCCCTCCTTGAACCAAACGTCAGACTTAAGCTCACCATCTATGGATCTATGTGGGATTACGTTTTTGACTCGATCGGATTCCCAGATCGCACGTGGCGGACCACTTTCAGTTCGACGGTCAGTGGGCCACGATCAGAAATTCCAAGTACATGTAAATGTTCCTGAAATTTTTCTTAATCCGAGGGTGTAATTTGGTCTGATTCTGACGGTCAGGTTGCTTAATACTGACGCGTCAACGAATGATGCCAGATCACTATTCCAGATATTTATTTTGGAATGGGAATAGTGTTTTTCACACACCCTCGCTCCGGATCGAAGCGAATGGCCATGGAACATCGGATAAAGCTGATTTTTGAGATGATTGTTAAGCCCAGTGGGGCGGTCCTAGTTCCTTAGCTTCGGGTTAATCGGACTCCCGATGTGCGATCTAGACCTAATACGAAGTTTCGTTTCATTCCCGAGAGCAGACGGGAAATGAGTTTGGTTCTAAACTTTAGGGTAACCTAGCGTCAATGATTCTGCAACTTTTGGGTCTTGCAGATCGTATTTAAAGTGATCCTAACGGATTTCATGGCTAATCGAGTTTAGTACTTAGTTAACTTTGTTAAATTTCTAAAGAATTTAATCCTACGTGATTTCTGGTCGAGGTGGTACTCGACCCAATGTACGGAAATTTACGGGTCGTTACATAAGATAAGCAAAAGGTATATCACAGTGACTTGGGTGGAGACGAAACTGAATCATGATATAACAAATAAGAGAAGGAAGGCACACAGAGACTCCAGAAATGATAGAATGAAGAATACGAACCATGAATGTAGTAAGCTCGATTTTGTTACCAGATCTAGGGTAAACATTTGAAATGAAAATCCTATGAAGAACGCTATATCTGGGTAACATAAACTTGGAAGCGAGCGCATTCCCATTACTCCATTCCACATCCATATTACAAAAAACTTCAGTGAGCATCCGCTTCTCAAATTCAGATGGTTTTATAACAAGTGTATTGATGGGAATACCGTTATCATTGACTGAAAGATCCATTAATCCAGAAATGAGGTGACGGTCTACATCAATTGGACCTTCTCTAGTAGAAATTGTAAATATAAGATTTTCAGTAGAGAAGTCAGTAATACAAGCATACATGACTTGCGCAATAGAGTGGAATGCAGGACAACCCCAATGTAAAATGTTTTTCCATCCTATAGATTGAAGAAGAGGAAGGAAACCAAAAGGTGCTAAATTGAAATGGCCATGCTATATGTCCTAGAGGGGGGAGGGGGGTGAATAGCACAATGCCAAATTTAAAGTAATTACAGTGGAATTTAAATAACAAGATAGCCAAATAAAGTAAATCAATCCAGAATGCTTAAATGAATAGTAACCTCAATAAACAAGTATTGAGAGATTGATACAAAAGTTGTTCTAAGCACAACCTTACACCAAAAACCAAAGTTTATGGTAGGACAACCTAATTTCTAAAAAGGTCTTTGTATCAAGAACTCAAACTTTCTACGAATACTCAAATTTAAATAAAACAAAGGAATGAAATGTAATTGATTGTTCTAGGGACAACCATACACCATAGAAATGGCAGGGCAACCTTACTAGAACAATTTAGAGAATCTAAAGCTCAAACAAATAAAGGAATAACTTGAAATAAATTGCAGAAATTTAAATCTAAACTATTACAACATTTCCCACTGAGCTTGAAATTAAAACGATTACAACATTCACATCCACATACATTCCACAAAGGAATAATCAAAGATAGAAAAATAAAGCACACTTCCACACAACACAAGGAGTTATAGTGGTTTTCCTGTGTGTACACCAACTGTTCAACAACAGCCACACAGAATACTAATCCACTCCTAATATCCTCACACAGGGGATATTAGCTTTCAATATCAAGTAGGTTTTCACAGGTTCACCCAAAACCTTTACAATTGTGTCTTTTTCAAAGGGCTTACACAATTCAAAAAACCCTCACTTCTGAGTTTTCTGGCTCTCCTCAAATAACCAACAACTTTGAGATTTTTTTGGCTTAACCTCAAATAAAACCAAAATAAATGAATTTACAATAAATGGAAAATACCTGAATTTCTCCTTCGATGTAGCAGCCCAAAATGAACCGAGTTGGAGTAGAGATTTGAATGTTCAAGATCAATGTCCAGTACTCACTTTATAATGGTTCTAATTTCTAATAGATTTTAAATTAAAACAAATGGGCTAGCTTGAATTGATTTTGATTCCAGTAAAAGGAAAATAAAACCTCCTCTTTACAGATTAGATTGGAATGCAAGAAACAAAATCAATTAACATAACTAAAGAAAGAGAATATTAAATAAGCACACTTAGCTTTAAACGGAGCACAGATTTATCTCTCAGAAGGCCGAATTAAATTAGCTTGAATGGTCTGTTTAATTTTGAGATTCGTGCTCTATTTATAGTGTGAATAAGTCACGTCTTTGACTGGTCTTAAGTTGCTACGACTGGTCGAAGATCCAACAGATATTTGAAAATTTAGGCGCGATAAGATAAGACGGTTTCACGATTGGTCGTAGGGCACCTTCGACTGGTCGTAAGGCACCTTCAATTGGTCAAAGGTCACACATGACTGGTCGAAGCAAAGTGTAAATCATTGTTGTAGTTTGAGTCGAAGGTCTACGACTAATCGAAGAACCAGTCGACACTGTTCCTACGACTAGTCGAACAGTCCCTAGGACTAGTCGAAGCCTATCAGAAAATATTTGAATTTTACAACAAACTTATGAATGATCCAGGAAATCCTTAGACAGGTCGAAGCAGTGCTAGGACTAGTTGACCAGAGTCCAGTAATAGTCTTAGAACAGGCCAGACACACATATATAAAATATATGAATTATGTATCCAAAATGGCATACTCTAAAAGTCAACCTATGGTTAGTCAAACCTTAATAGTGAAGTAAGGACATTGAAACTTAAGGACCTTAAAAGTAGTGAAGCTTCAAGTCTTGATGTAGTTCAAACTTGAAAGCATATTCAGATCTTGAGGTTAAACTTGAGATCTTGATATTGAACTTGAAAGCTTCTTGAGATCTTGAGATTGAACTTGAAAGCTTTTTGCTGCCAAATTTTCACTGGATGAACTTTCCCAAATATATCACTTGCTGCCAAAAACTCGAAAGTATTTGAAAGTAGGCTTTTTATCAAACCACAATTTGTAAGTCATTTTATTATTACCTTTACTAGTGTAAACCCGGTTAATGATGTAACAAGCTGTATTGACTGCTTCAACCCAAAGATTCTTAGAGAGCTTCATACTATTCAACATGACATTAGCCATTTATTGAAGCACTCTATTTTTTCTTTCAACAATACCATTTTGTTGAGGAGTTTTGGGTGCTGAGAATTCATGTAATATTCTCTGGTCACTACAGAACTTCTCAAAACCGTTATTCTCAAATTCAGATCCATGATCACTACGAATCTTACTGACTTGAGAACTCTTTTCAATTTGAATCCTTTTTAGAACCTTGTTCACTTCTTCAAGGGTTTCTGTTTTATCCCTTAAGAAGACAACCCATGTATATCTGGTAAAATCATTCACTATTACCAAGATATATCTTTTACCACCTCGACTTTCTGTCCTTGGAAGTCCAATAAGATCCATATGGAGAAGCTTGATGGTCTTGATATGGTATTAGAATTCACCTTTTTGTGTGAGTTCCTTGATTGTTTGCCAATCTAACATTCACCACATATTTTATCCAATTTTTGTAGTTTGGGTAGACCTCTTATAAGTTCTTGTTTGCTCAACCTATATAGATTTCGGTAGTGTACATGTCCATGACGTTTGTGCCACAAATCAGTCTCGTCTGTATGGACCATGTAACACAATTGATTAGATGAGCTAGATTCGCTTACAATATAGCAGTTTTCAGACGTTCTTTATCCAGTTAATATTACCGAGCATTTGTTATTTAGAATCTCACAGCTTTGATTAGAAAACTATACACTATGGTTATTATCGCATATTTGAGATATGCTAAGCAAGTTATGCTTTAGACCTTCTACATATAAGACATTTTCAAATAAAGGAAGGTTATAAAGTTGAACCGTACCTTGGCCCATAATCTTACAGTTGCTGCCATCACCAAATGTGACTGAACCATCAGTCATGACTTTGAGATCGGTGAATAGACTTTTATCACCAGTCATATGCCTTGAACATCCACTGTCTAGGTACCATTTAGAATGACTTGTAGCTTTGAAAGTAGTGTGAGCAACCAAACAAGTGACTTTGGGAACCCATTTCAGAACTGTTTTGGGTTTAGGAACATAGTTGGTCTTCTTATGTCTATAGTTGTGGGAATGACCTACTGAGTTAGATTTTAATAGCTCCTTGAGTAAATCAACTATTTTTTCAGCCAATGGATTTTTGTTCTGATTTTTTAAATTGATATAGCTATGTTTAGGTTTTTGAAAAGTTTTTGTATTTTTAGAAAAACCTTGACAAGTATCTTTTTCTTTTGAGTTTGAAGCTTCTCCTTTCACAAAGTTGGGAGGAGTACTCTTTTGTTTATGAGGTATGTTTTTATCATGGCCCAACCCGGATCAATCACCACATTTTCTAGATCCAGATAAAAGTTTTTCTAACTTTGGATCTCCTTGGGCATACCTCCATGTATCCTTCAAACTCAGAAGAGAAGATGCTTCATTCTTGAGTTTCTCAATTTCATATTTCAAATCTTCAATCAGGGAGGTTTTGAATTCCAAATCACATTTTGATTGTTCAAAACTATCTGAAATTTGGGATTTTTCTAAAATAAGTAAGTCGAAGCATTCTTTGAGTTTAAAAAACTTTTCTTTTTGAAGTTTAAGCTTCACAATAATTTTACAACTTTCCTTGTATAGGGCATTATAAGCATCTTGAAGATCTTCTTCATTTTCATAATCACTATTTAGATTTTCTTCACTAGTTAAATCATCATGATTTGAAAAAGTGAACTTGGCTAGAGTCATAAAGGCCTTAACTTCATTGCCCGACTCGGTTTCAGAATCTTCTGAATCAGAAGTAGTTTCAGACTCAGATGATTCATCTCAAGTAGCCAACATACCCTTCCTTTTGGGTTTGTCCTTTTTAGGACATTTGTTTGCTAAATGCCCATATTCATGATAGTTGTAACACTGACTGTCTTTTAAAGATTTTCAAGTTTTGGGTCTAAATTTATTTTTATCATTTGATTGTTGAAGATCGACCCTTTTCTTACTTCTGAAAATCTTATAAAACTTCTTACCTAAAAGTGTCATATCATCTTCAGAATCAGAATTTTCTTCAGAAACAATTTTAGAAGATTTAAGAGCTATAGATTTTCCTTTATGAGCTTTAAAGTTTAACTCATAGGTTTGTAAAGAACCAATTAGTTCTTCCACCCTCATATTATCTATATCACGAAGTTCCTAGATTGTGGTTACTTTAGAGTTGAACCATTCAGGAAGTGAGCGTAGTATCTTTGCACACACTTTACTTTCTGAGATTTTATCACCAAGACCCCACATTGAGTTTACAATGTCATTTAATCTTGTGTAAAAGTCCATGAACATTTCATTCTCCTCCATATGAATTTCTTCGAATTTGGTTGTGAGGAGTTGGACTTTAGATTTTTTGACAATTGATGTACCCTCGTGTGTCATTTCTAATATATCCCAAGCTTGTTTTGTAAAATCATAGGATATAATTCTTTTGAATTCATCTAGTGATAGTGCACATGTAATTGCATTTAGTGCTTTAGCATTTGCACTACTCTCACTTTTCTGAAGTGTGGTCCAAGAAAAATAAGCCGTTATTTTTGTGGTTTTTGAACCATCAACACCAGTCACTTTAGTGGTAGGAGGGGTCCATTAATTCATTGTGGCTAGCCACACATTTTCATCCATGGATTTAAGGAAGATCCTCATCCTGGCTTTCCAATAGGCATAATTGGTGCCATCGAAAGGTGGAGGCCTAGTGACTGAAAGGCTATCAAAATTTGACATCTTATATAAAGCTTAGATCGTTAGCTCAGGAAGTAAATCCAAATAAAAAGCAATAAGAGCGAGCTATTAGGCTCTGATACCACTTGAAATGGCCAAGCTATATGTCCTAGTGGGGGGGGGGGGGGGGGAGGGTGAATAGGACTATGCCAAATTTAAAGTAATTACAATGGAATTTAAATAACAAGATAGCCAAATAAAGTAAATCAATCCACAATGCTTAAATGAATAGCAACCTCAATAAACAAGTATTGAGAGATTGATACAAAAGTTGTTCTAAGGACAACCTCACACCAAAAACCAAAGTTTATGGTAGGACAACCTGATTTCTAGAAAGGTCTTTGTATCAAGAACTCAAACTTTCTACGAATAATCAAATTGAAACAAAACAAAGGAATGAAATGTAATTGATTGTTCTAGGGACAACCATACACCATAGAAATGGTAGGGCAACCTTACTAGAACAATTTAAAGAATCTAAAGCTCAAACAAATAAAGGAATAGCTTGAAATAAATTGCAGAAATTTAAATCTAAACTATTACAACATTCCCCACTGAGCTTGAAATTAAAATGATTACAACATTCACATCCACATACATTCCATAAAGGAATAATCAAATATAGGAAAATAAAGCACACTTCTACACAACACAAGGAGTTATAGTGGTTCGCCTGCGTGTATACCAACTGTTCAACAACAGCCACACAGAATGCTACTCCACTCCTAATATCCTCACATAGGGGATAATAGCTTTCACTATCATGTAGGCTTTCACAGGTTCACCCAAAAGCTTTACAATTGTGTCTTTTTCAAAGGGCTTACACAATTCAAAAAACCCTCACTTCTGAGTTTTCTGGCTCTCCTCAGATAACCAACAGCTTTAAGATATTTCTGGCTTAACCTCAAATAAAACCAAAATAAATGAATTTATAATAGATGTAAAATACCTGAATTTCTCCTTCGATGTAGCAGCCCAAAAAGAACTGAGTTGGAGTAGAGATTTGAATGTTCAAGATCAATGTCCAATACTCACTTTATAATGGTTTTAATTTCTAATAGATTTTAAATTAAAACAAATGGGCTAGCTTAAATTGATTTTGATTCCAGTAAAAGGAAAATAAAACTTCCTCTTTACAGATTAGATTGAAATACAAGAAACAAATTCAATTAACAAAGTTAAAGAAAGAGAATATTAAATAAGCACACTTAACTTTAAACGGAGCACGGATTTATCTCTCAGAAGGCCGAATTAAATTAGCTTGAATGGTCTGTTTAATTCTGAGATTCGTGCTCTATTTATAGTGTGAATAAATCACTTCTTCGACAGGTCTAAAGTTACTACGACTGGTCAAAGATCCAACAGATATTTGAAAATTCAGGTGCGATATGATAAGACGGTTTCACGACTGGTCGTAGGGCACCTTCGACTAGTCAAAGGTCACACATGACTGGTCGAAGCAAAGTATAAATTATCACTATAGTTTGAGTCGAAGGTCTACGACTGATCGAAGAACCAGTCGACACTGTTCCTACAACTAGTCGAACAATCCCCAGGACTAGTCGAAGCCAAATAGAAAATATCTGAATTTTACAACAAACTTACGACTGATCTAGGAAATCCTTAGACAGGTCGAAGCAGTGTTAGGACTAGTCGACCAGAGTCCAGTACTAGTCTTAGAACAGGCCAGACACACATATATAAAATATATGAATTATGTATCCAAAATGGCCTACTCTAAAGGTCAACCTATGGTTAGTCAAACCTCAATGTGAAGTAAGGACATTGAAACTTAAGGACCTTGAAAGTAGTGAAGCTTGATGTCTTGATGTAGTTCAAACTTGAAAACATATTCAGATCTTGAGATTAAACTTGAGATCTTGATATTGAACTTGAAAGCTTCTTGAGATCTTGAGATTGAACTTGAAAGCTTCTTGAACTTGAAAGCATCTTGAGATCTTGACTTGAGAGCAGTGCTTGTCCATCAAAGTTGATCTTAAGTAGCGCTTTGATCTTCACATATGCAAGCTTCATAACAGTGTCTTTGGCACCATAAATTTGACAACGAAGGGGCTATAAACAATAGCACTAACATAAATGATCAGTGTTAACAGTTCGTTCTACTATCACGTTACATAAGCTAATATCCCACACATACTCGGGATCGTCCTCGGGTGACCGAAGATAGCGCACCGTGATATGAACCGAACGAGAAGAAGAGGGACCACGAGATCCTTTCGTCTTGTTTTTACCTTCCATTGCAACAAAGAAATCAAGGAATACAAGGATTGCAAAAGAGGCAAGAAGGGTTTCAAGAAAAAGTATTTATAGCTAGAAAACCCACCAAACAATCATAAACCTTGAAATAAACAACAAAAATGAAGAAAAGGAAGTACGAAGGACTTGAATCTACAAGGAAATTAAAAGTAATGCACTAATCACGGAGGAATCGAAGATGGGTTCGACCGGTCGTGGTAGGGCTTGTTGGAGAAGAATGACCAAATGAAGAAAAAAGTGATTTTTCCCAAATAAAAAGAAAAACCTGAGTTTCACGACTGGTCGAGTACATACTCGACCGGTCGAGCCACGACTGGTCGAGTGCGTACTCGACTGGTCGTGCAGCAAGGAGAATTTACAATTTTTCATTAATTTGAATTTTAAAATTTTAAAATAATAAATATATACATTATGGTACAGAAAGGCACAAATCATCAGTTCATATTGCACATACCAATATCAAATTTCAATTTTGCAAACCTGTTTTTGTCAAGCGGTTTTATAAATATGACTGCAAGTTGAGTCTCGGTCAGAATATATTCCAACGAAATTATCTTGTCTTCCACCAATTCACGAATATAATGATATCTAATGTCAATATGCTTGGTTCATGAATGCTGAATTGGATTTTTAGAGATTAATTATGCTTGAATTATCACAATATAAAACCATGAATTATTGCATAATTCCGTAATCGCTTAGCATTCTTTTCATCCACACAAGCTTAGTACGTGCATTACCAGCAGCAATATATTCAGCCTCAGCTATGGAGAGCGATACGAAACATTGTTTCTTACTTTGCTAAGAAACTAAACAGTTTCCGACATAGAAACAACCACTGCTGGTCGATTTACAATCATCAATGTTACCAACCTAATCAGCATCCGTGTAACCAACTAATTGCATACTAGTATCATGTGGATACCTTCTTCAATTAAGATTGGAATAGAGAATTCTAAATCAAATGCAAAAAGCTAAATTAAAAAGAATATTAAATGAACACAATATAGCTTAAGAATATCACAAACTTATCTCTCAGAGTGGTGTCTTGATTATCTTGGAATTGAATGAAAAACTATGAAAATCGTCCTCAATTTATAGGCAAAACTATTCTTCACTCGACTAGCCCAGTGGTCGGTTCGACTGGTCGAAGGACCAACAAGAATTCAAAATTTTGGGTGCGATAAGATAAGACCGTTCCACGATTGGTCGAGTGGCTTGCTTGACTGGTCGAGCCCTGCACTCGACCGGTCGAGTGAGACCAAAAATGGTTGCTGGACTTTGAGTCGATCCTGCTCAACTGATCGAGCACTGTTCACTCGATTGGTCGAGTAGTCTCCAGGACTGGTCGAGGGTCCAATAAAAAATCCCAAAAATTAATAACAAACCTTGGACTGGTTGAAGAAATTCTTGGACTGATCGAGCCAATACTAGGACTAGTTGAACATAGGCTAAAACTAATCAAGAAAAAGCCTATAAATTATATAATGACCCAAATTAAGTATGCAATCCATAAGACCTAATCCATGGTCAATCTAGGATCATTCATACTTTATATGTGATATTTGAACATTGAAACATCATTCACTTCGGTTGATAGTTGATCTGGAAGTACATGAAGCTTGACATCTTGAAATACTTTGACGCTTGAATTTGAAGTACTTGTCACTTGTGTTTCAACTTGAGTATATAATCTTTAAGCTTGAGAGGATTACTTGAGCTTAAATTCTTAAAGTAATGCACACTGTCTTGATATAGTTGAAGCTTGAAAACTTGATCTAGTACTTGAACTTGTATAAGAATCTCTTTTTCTTATACTTGTGCTACTTGAATCTTGAATTGGAACATCTTGAACTTGTACTTGAATTGCTTTATCTTGAATATGAAGATGAGGTACACAAGAGACAGATTCTAAGAGGTTTTAGCACTACAAAATTTGACAATCATAGGAGCTAGATAGATTAGCATTTACAAATTGTTTAACAGTGAGAATCATTATCTCCACTGTTATTTGTGGTATGGTCCAGATGATCTTTCAATCATCATCTCTGCCACTATTTAGGGTGTGGTCCAGATGATCTTTCGATATGATTCATTTTTAAAAAATGCTCTAAAATAGATGAATGGTGTAGTTGGACCGGCTAGGTCATTGGGCCCATTGGTGCAACCCATGTGATGTGGCCCACTTGATCTATATAAGGCCCATTGTTGTGGCCCATCTTAATGTACATGAGGCCCATTGTTGCAGCCCATGTGATGTGGCCCACTTGATGTATGATGTAAGGCCTGTATCTTAGACGGTACCATTCCATAGACTCTTGCGATCCTCCCTGTCGAATTTTAGCAACCCTCAACATGTAATTGGCATTTGCGCGAAGTTGCATCATATAATTCTGAGTCGACTCAACCCAAGACTTGTACCTTAGCGACCACGCTGTCGTCGCGGTTCCAACGCCATATCTTGCTCACCGATCTGATACCCAAGCTAGGAGTTGTGAGCCTGCATATATTTTGAAAAAACACCATGCGTTGCAATTTCAAAAGAATCTCTACAACTCATCACATCAATCAATCAAGTACACAACCCATCACTCAATCCATCACACCCATACCTCACATGTTACCTCTCTTACCCAACCCATACCTCTCTTACACAAGTTACCCCAAAGTCAACCCTTACATCACTCCATACATCACTCCACCCATCACCTCTCTTACAACCACCCTCTCTCTCTCTCTTTTCTCTACCCATTTTCCAAGCAACCAAGAGGTTGGCCATTCAAGCATTCCTAAGGAGTGAGAGAGCTTTGTGTGTGGCTCACTTCCTAACCCTCTCATCTCCCATCTCAACCCTCTAACCTTCATCAGCCAAGGAGTTTGGCATTCCATCGGACCAAGAAGATCGAACGGTGGGTGTTCTTATAGCTTTAGATGTTATTTTTTATGATGGGCCAAGTGGGGCCTACCGATCAATGGTATAGATCTCACTTTGGACCCTAAGTGTGTCCAATGGCCCACCATGACTCATATGTTCATTCTATGATGTGGCCATTCTCCATGGACCCCACCATGATGTTTAATTTCCTTGTATGAAATGGGTCATCTAGACCTTGATTTTCGGTGGGGAAAGGATCTCCACCGTTGATTTTGATTGGTGGGCCCACATGTAATGGGACCCACTTGATGTATGTTGTAATGCATGGAAGGAAGGCCCATAGTGTCGGGGTCCCTCCATCACACTCACCTCTCTCTCTCTCTCTCTCTTCCCTATTTTTGCAGCCCACCATGGATGTATGCATTTTTATCCTAACCGTCCACCAAATGAACCACCTTACTGCCCCTTTGGAAGGTCTGGATGATGGGGAAACACAAATATCAACTTGATTCATTAGGTGGGCCAAGCTGAGTGGACCCCACCGTGATGCATGACGCATCCAACCCGTCCATCCGTGGACCAGCCACGCTATCCAAGCCATCCAGGGCATGGACTGGACGCTGGTTGCTTTTTTCTAATGAATATATATATATATATATATATCTGGTGGGCCCCACATGGGACCCACCTCTATGGGAAGTAGGATTGGCCGGTGTGCGCTAACACCAGGTCGTGAGGAGGTGTGCGTCCACATCGTTCAGATGGCTGGACGGTGGGACCCACCTGATGTATGGATCACATCCACACTGTCCAGCAAGGACGGTGAGATCCATCGTGTTGTAAGTGTTTTATCTGAGCCATCTGTCCATTTGGATGGAACCCACCGTGATGTTGTGATGGTCCACACCGTCCAGATGGTTGGACGATGGGCCAAACTGTGACGTATGTGTTTTATATACACCATCCATATGGTTGGACTGTGGGCCAAACCATGACGTATGTGTTTTATATACACCATCCAAATGGTTGGATGGTGGGCCAAACCATGACGTATGTGTTTTATATACACTGCCCATTGTTGGACGGTGTCATGTGTGCCCATCGTGATGTATGGGTTTAATCCACACCATCCAGATGGCTCGACAGTGGGACCCACACCATAATGTATATGATATGTCCAGATCATCCATCTGATGGACAAGCAGCAAGGTGCTGCTGCGCATGGACAAGCAGTAAGGTGCTGCTGTGCATGGACATCAGCAGGTCCATGACACCCACTAGACCATGATGTATGTGTTATATCTTAGCCGCCCGTCCGTTCTAGATGGGCAAGGCCCACATTTGGTGTGTTGTATATGTACACTGTCCATTTGGATGGTCTTGCAAGGGCCACCCCATGATGTATACATTGATCCACACATTCAGGTGGACCACACATAATACCAGTGAAGGATTAAACGACTACCATTGAAATCCTTTTTGTGATCCCAGAAGTTTTAGATCAGTATGTGTAGACACCTCACCCAGGCTAATATCTTGAGAAGGCTAAGATTATCCGGGAACCATGATCATAACCTAACCTTAACCCTAATCCCATCTTAGACCTAACCCTAATCCCAATCGTAGCCTACGCCGAAACCTAAACTTAGCCGCAAACCCCAATCCAGAATCCCCAAAACTCACCAGCCGCAACCCGAAACCTTGATCCAAGCCATTAAGTATAGATATAGCCTCGCCTATACCTTATACCCTAGCCAAAACCCTCTATCCATACCTAAATCCACCACTTTGAGTCCCAGAAAAGTAAAACGGAGACCACCGGACTAAACATAACACCATATGAAGCCCACATGTACAAATCCGGCCCAAACTAGGCCCGAGCGGTAGTCTGACTACCGCCTGCGGGACTCCGACTGCCGCCCCTCGCTGCTCGCATGTGGGCTGCTGTCCCAGCGTCCAAAAGTCAATTTTCCTTCAAAATTACCCCCTCTACCTTCACTATTTACCAATTTACCAGCCCCATAAGACAATGAGAGTGTGCCATGTGGCATCTCTCTCTTCTCCACCAACCAAAACTTGCCACCTCAGCTTTAACCCTCTCAAATCCAGTAACCGCAGCAACGCCATTGGAGAAGGCTATGAATAGCCCTCTCCTCTTCTCATTTCCACACCTCTCATCTAAGAGAGAGAGAGAGAGAGAGAGAGAGTAAGGAAGAGAAAAAGTGTAACCCTCTGAAAATCGGGGGTCGAGCATAAACTCAACTCCTGAGTTCCAACGCATCACTTATGCAACATAAATAAGGATTATTTAATGTTGTTTGTGTTAGTGCATTAAAGATGAATAAGATTAAGCCAAAACAACATATCATACTCCAGAGACAGTTAAATTATGCAAGCGGAAGACTGTGATAGATATATTAAATACATGTAAACTGGTGTTAGTCTCCAGAGTGTGAACATGTTACCAGGTTAAAGAATCACAAGTGTAGTTCCACAATGTACAAAATGAGAAAGCGTAATGTTCTCTATCCAAAACCCTGTAGCCCCGTCTGCACAACTCCAGGTCTACATAGACCCGCCAGAGAGTTGCATATAGGAGAGCTCCTCGTCATCGTCGTAAAAGTCTAGCTCTGCCTCATAAGCATCGTCATCACCTGCAGCTAAGACAGAGTTTAGTTGGTGTGTACAACACCATCCCGTTACGTGGGAGTGAGTGATCAACTCAGTGGAACAATAAAGCAAAGGTTAGCATATTATCAATTCAATTAAGCTGTAATGATAAAGCAGTAAATCACACATCCCTAAGTACTCTTGTTAATGCAAGAATGGTATGAATGTATGATACATGCCCTCACCTACGCTCTCTCAGCAACTTCATCTCACGTTCACTCATGAACAACACTACCTCAGTGCTTGACTTGTTGCGCCTGAACGCACACGTAATGCAGTGCATGCATATGATTACTATGTTCTTATTATTCCTTTTTATACAGCAGGATTGGGAAACTAAGGTACCTCCCTTATATCAATACCCAAACAATGATCCATTATAGGGTCGTCAATCCTAGTAAATCTCATATGAAGTTACAGTTCTAGGTCACTGCCACCAACGCCCTACCAACTGGCAGTCTATTTTCAAAGGCACGTCACCGACCCGACTGGGAACCACAGCCAGGATGTGATGGGGTAAGCTTAACTTATACTCTGATTGCTACGGAAAGGCTCGTTGCCTCTACGCAGGTTCAGTGTATGCTCGAGGTCACTACAAAGGGCACGTCTAGGGCTGCCAAGGCTGTTGCATGGAATCGTTACACCACTCCCCCATCAGCCTTCACAGCTTCGTCACCAAAACAGTGTAGGCCGACAGCTCAAATACAGTGTCCCATACCACCATATTCGGCTCATGAGTCTGGGTTGCTCATTGGTCACTACGGGTGGGCTCGTCGCCCCGGCGTAGGCCGACAGCTCGACCACGGTGTCCCATACCACCATGTTCGGCTGATGAGTCTTAGCGAATCGAGGTACCAAGGTTAACGGGGTTTCCACTGGTGAGTTTGGTACCTTAGGTTCAAGCAGTAGCGTCCAAACATGGTAAACATACATAGGGCCAGTCGGGTTACTTGAGGAGCTCGACTAGCACGAGCGCACATCGAGTTGATCGACATGGAGTGCGTAAGCACTCCGTGTGGCCTAACCAATGTCGATAACCGAAGTACGGCTCGAATTTGTCGAACACATCATGTGTGGCGAAACAACATCATCCACCAATCTAGGTTCTGTTATTGATTGCCTGGACTATACAATAGCCCCAATCATATTCAATTACAACAAAATATCCTAGAAGATAGTTAAAGCAATAATGGATCAAGATTTCAAATCATACAATCATGTCCGCTTTAGGGCTACCAGGGTTGTTGCACGGAATCGTTACACCCCTCCCCCATCACCCATCACGGCTTTGTTGGAATACAACTTAAACATGGATTTATACATATGCACTACATAGATAAACAAACACTATAATATACGGTACATGGAGAAAAGCATACACATTGTTAAAAGAGTTGAGAATCATATCTCAACACCTAATTAGAGAAGAATTTATAAGCACTTACTCATACAGACATTTTTACATACACTTAGTCTGCACATAACATCATACATAGTATGTAGTAGTTTGAATACGTATTAGGGCAAGTCCTTTCGTTAAAGGATTGCCGCCTATACAAAAATCACATATCCACGATAGTTAGTCTTGGTGTACACTAATGCATAGTTTATACCCACTTAGACATTTTCACAAACACTTAGGCTACAACTTGTACATACACCACGTATGTTAATATAACAGGTCATAGGCTCATCCATTCACCCAGAAGTTGATACACATGTATCTAGCATGCATAGACAACAATTAATCATGGCAAACACAAATCCGTATTTCATACGTATACGGTATTTTTTACAAATACAAGGAATACAGTATATTTAACATAGTTAACGTATATCTGAAAAATGAAATGGACAGCACTTTGTACATGTGTAATAACATCCACGTCAGTAATATATTATTAACTGACATTGAAAGCCTTGAAAACCATAACCTATACGTTTAAAGTCTACACCTTACACCGTAGAAGCATAACGAATTCGCTAGAAACTCTAAGGCTTTGTTAACAAGGGTAATTAACCTATAGCATGAGTTAGGTTAGTTATTCCATAACCTACACTACCTGAAACCCGAAAATAGATTTGGGTTAGGTTTTCTTACCTAAAACGGGATCGGTATCGCTGGTAGAGCAGTACGGAAGGGCTGATTCAGTCCGTGGAATGATGGGATTGAATCCCAAGGATAGACTCCAACTCTCTCTCTCTCTCTCTCTCTCTCTTTCCTCTCTTCTCTCTCCTAGGGTTTTCCAAATTCGTATGGGATGAGAGAGTGAAGGCTTAAGGCCCTTATATAGGCCTAAAACTGATGAGAATGGCCCCAGGGCCAAGGTATACTTAGGTTATGTCCAAAGAGCATCTGTTTCAGCTCAACGGAGTATTTTCGGAGCCCCCCTTGAGCCAAAGGTCGGACTTAAGCTCCCTGACTATGGATCTAGGTCGAGTTAAGTTTGCATTCCAGTCGGGTTCCCAGATGACATGTGACGGACCAGTTTCAGTTCAACGGTCACCGGAACTCGATCAGGATTACAAGTACACTGCCATGTGCATGAAATTTCTCCTGATCCGAGGGTGTATTTGGGTCAGATTCTGACGGTCTGATTGCTTATATCAGACCTGCAAGCAACAAGTCTCAGATTACTTAAATTAGATTTAATTTCTAAAGAAAACCACATTTTCTCACACACTTCACTCTGGGCTCAAGCGAATAGCCCCGGGACATTATCTGGATTTAATTTTCGAGATGGTTGTCAAGCCCAGCAAGGCGTCCTAATTATATGTAACGCCCTGAAAATCAGGGGTCGAGCAAAGCTCAGCTCTCGAGTTCTAACGCATCACTTATGCAACATAGATAATGATGATTATGATGAGAGCATTGAAACATGAATGGGATTATACCAAAACAACATATCATACTTCAGAGACAGTTAAATTACAAGCAGAAGACTGTGATAGATGTATAGAAGATATAAACTATGGTAAGTCTCCAGAGTGTGATAATGTTGCCAGGTTAATAAATTATAAGTACAATTTCAAAATATACCAAAGTTGTAGTGTCATCTAGTCAACATCCCTGTAACCCCGTCGATCAAGGCACGGCTCACATGAAGCTGCTAGAAAATAGTATATATGAGGAAGCATTCTCGTCGTCACAAAGTTTGGCTCCGCCTCAGGGGTTATGTCGCCATCTGCAATCAGACAAAGTCTAGTGGGTGTCCGGAACACCATCCCGTAACGTGGGAGTGAGTGATCAACTCAGTGGAATAGTAAAGCATAGGTTAACATGTTATCAATTCAGTCAAGCAGTAATGATAAAGCAGTACCATCAAACAATTATAAATACTCTTGTTAATGCAAGGATGAGATGCAATAATGATGCATGCCCTCGCCAACATACTCCATCGTGCGACACCATCTTACATCCGCAGCATGCTTTCACCCTCGGTGCTCCACATCTTCCAGGCACATGCAATGCGATGATGAGCATGATTACCGAGTTATTATTAGTCCTTTTTCATACAGTAGTATTGGAAAACTAAGGTACCTTCCTTGTATCATTCCCAAATAATGATCCATTCTAGGGTCATCAATCCTAGATAATCTCATACGATAATGTGATTCTAGTCACTGCAAGGGCTGCCAGGGCTGTTACACGGAATCGTTGCACCACTCCCCCATCACCTTATCAATACAGGCCTAGTTGATACTCTTTTTACTACGGGAAGGCTCATCGCCTCTCCGCAAATTCAGAGTATGCTCGAGGTCACTACACCGGGTATGGTCAGGGTTGCCAGGGCTGTTACACGGAATCGTTGCACCACTCCCCCATCATCCATCAAAGCAGTGTAGGCCGACAGCTCGAATATAGTGTCCCATACCACCATAATCGGCTCACAAGTCTGGTTACTCAATGGTCACTACGGGGACGCTCGTGGCCCCAGCGTATGCTGACAGCTCGACCACGGTGTCCCATACCACCATGCCTAGCTCATGAGTCTTAGCGGATCGAGGTACCAAGGTTAACGGGGTTACACTAGTAAGTTTGGTACCCTAGGTTCAAGCAGTAACGTCCAAACATGGTGAACATACATTAGACGGATCAGGTTACTTGATGAGCTCGGCTAGCTCGAGTACACAACAAGTTGAACGATATGAAGTGCATAAGCACTTCGTGTGGCCAGCCACTATCGTTAACCGAAGTACGACTCGGGTTCGTCAAACACATCTCGCATGGTGAATGAATCTCAGCCACGCATTCATTTCTGTTTCCGATTTCCTGGACTATAACCATAGCCCCAAACACAATCAATCCTTAACCAGAAGCATGTAGAGTAAAGCATAATAAACAAAGTAATTCAAGCATGTTAACAAGCATGTCATAAAGCATATTATAAAGCACAATATAAACAGAAAATACGAACACATATATTTCATAAGTAAGTGGTTAAATTAAACAAACAACATGGAGGAGAACATATACATCTCTAAGGTAGCTGAGAATCCTATCTCAACACCAACCTAAAGCACATTCCTCTAAGTACTTACTCTTACAAGCATTTTCATAAACACTTAGGATACACTCTTTCAACATACATAGCGTATACTTAGCAAAAACAAGTATTAGGGCGAACCCTTTCGCTAAGTAAGTATTATAGACATATATAGCATGTTCATATAGTAATTAATCATGACAAACACACTTTCAAAATTTATACATATACGGTACTTTCTACAAATATGGGGAATACAGTATATTCAATATAGTTAATGTCTAACCGAAAAACGAAACAGACAGCACTTTGTACATGTGTAATTGCATGCAGATCATGAATCTATCATTATCTGACATTGAAAGCATTGAAAACCATAACCTATACATCTAAAGTCCGCACCTTTTGTCGTAGAATCATAACGAATATGCTAGACGCTCTAAGCCTTCGTCAACGGTGATTAGGCAACCTGAATCATGAAACAGGTCAGCTATTACATCACCAACACTCTTGAAAACTCTAAAACAGCTTAGGGTCAGGTTTTCTTACCTACGAACAAAGCCGGAATCGCCGGAAAAGTGGTTAGGTCGTGATGATTAATCACGTAGGATAGCAGGGTAGAGCATCAGGAAGATGCTCACACATCTCCCACACTTTCTCTCTTTTCTCTCTTCTCTCTTCTAGGGTTTCTCCCAAATTCGTATGGGCTGAATGAGAGAGGTTTAAGGTCCTTATATAGGCTAAATGATTACCAAAATAAACTTCAGGTCAAGGTATACTAAGGTTGTAACACCCTGGTTCTCAAAACTCGAGGATAGTCACTCCTCTTTGAGAACCCGAGTATTACGTTATAAAATGGAGTTCTATGATCTAATTAATGGCCAATCTCAAAATCATTAAGTAAAATAACCACTACATAAACCAAGGATATCAAGAGTAAACAAAGCGGAAGTTTAATACATTTAAGTGGGAGTAAAATGAAATCCCATGACAGGGAATAGATTTTATTACAACTCCAACAAGACACAAAATCTGAAATACAAAGTAAGTAATTCCTAGAGCTCCAACGGCTCAACAACATTCACATAGAACTCTTCCTCGCCAAAGTCCACCACAGCCGTCCCTGAAATCCTATCATATGGTTCTCCACCTATTATCAATCCTGCATCTATTTGGTGCAACCGCACTATTGGGTGAGTGAAAACTCAGTGGGAATTTCTCTCAAGAATTCAGCCATAACACATCATTCCAAAATAGATTAACAATTCATATATAATTCACAGGGTAATACAAATACATATACAACATATTCAAATTATAAGGAGACTGATCATGAAATTATAAATGAATGTATGCGTGTATGAATGTATGCTCAAGTCATAGATCTGGGTATGCAATCCAGCTGTCAAAATAAAGGACCGCGTGTAGTAGATAGACTACCTGGAAAAGGCCATGAAGGTGAGTGCGCCCAAGGACGATCTCCTGGAAAAATACTCGGGGTATGCCCGAAGAGGTATAAAATCCCGGAAAAGCCTCATGTAAAATAAGAGCACCCAAAGTGACTCAAATGCACAACTCTGGTCTACAGTGAATCGAGCAGAATGTGGCTTACATTAAACACTCGGAAAAGCTCACATGTCATACGTGAATGTTATGTACCATGACACATATATACATTACTTTGATAGAATATGAAGAACTTTCAATTTTCAAATAGGAAATATCCAACTCTACATTCCACATGGATTTCCATGATTTCTTTACATTCAAGGAGGGCTCACCACATATCATGTATATTTACAAGCGAGGTCATATCATTTAAATTATCTAAGAGTCCTTCTATGTCCCTTAAGGACTCTTCTCATAATCCTTCTTCATACCACTCACAATGTAATATGAAATAGGAGTTTGTAAAGCTCAAGTCAGACTCATTAGAGTTAAATTCATGAATTAAAGATGACGAGAGGAACTTTGTCTCATAGCAAAAATAGTAATAATTATGAAAGACGGAGTTCCCATCATCCCTTTGTACACTATATGTAAATAAATTCACATTTGCCATATCTTAGGAACTATCCATATGATCGTGCCAACTAAATTAGAGATTTAAGAATATAGAAAGTCATGAAGGCAATATTTCACTACCAAATTCACAGATAATCTAGTGTAGAAGCTTTCTATTCTTAATATGTCTAATAGAGTTATATTCATAGGCAAATAATTATAAATGTGACAGAGTTTATAAGACAATATATCATGCACATAATTTTCAGGAAGCATGGCATTAGAACAATTAATCCAAGAAATTCAAGATAACTAGGAATCAATGATTCTATACATTAGAGAGTTAATCCACATGAAATTAGTGAATGGAAGAAGCTATGTGGGATGCTCCTCACCTTGATCGAGGGTTTCTCTTGATTTGAATCTTCCTGTGAGGCGAGTCTATGAACTCCTGATTTGAAACTAATTGAAGGAAGGTGTCTACCAAGTGTATCAGTTGTAAACAGCCCCTGAATGAAATATTATAGAATCTCGGTGAGTCAGTACCGAGTTGACTCGGTTGGGTTTCTTAGCTAACAACGAGTCGGTCAATTTAGGAGAGTTCTATTAGCTACAAGGTCCAGTTAATGATTCCTTAGAATCCAATGCTACTCAAACCATCTACGGATGATTGACATCAACTTGACTCAGTCAGGAAACGGACCGAGTCAGCCCGTTACTGAGTGTTGAGTTGACTCAGTAGTGAATTAACTTGGTTGACTCGTTCGACTAGCAACGTGCAGCATCGTGAATGCATTGGAGATCGGTTGGGGGCGCTAATCCTTGCTCAGGGCAAACCGACCACGTTTATGGATTTAGATCAGGGTTTTCACCCTAAAATGTGGGCTGAGTCATTCAACTCGTGACCGAGTTGGGGTGAATCAGACCCAGTTTTGCAGGGTATTGGGATGGGTCATCAGCGGATTTGATGTAATATTGAGACAGGGGTTTCGGTTTGGTTTAGTTACCTGAACTGGGACTGGGGACGAGCAGCTCTTGCCGTGAGATGGGTCAGCCACAGATGGATGGTTGGAGCTCACTCAGCCGCACTTCTTCTCCCTTTCTCTCTTCTTCTTTTCTTTCTCTCCATCAATTTCTTCTTCCTTTCATTTCTTTTTCTTCCTTCTATTCCTCTTCTGCTGGAATGTCCAGCAACATTTTCTGATGGTGGAAATACTTGACGACTGGGACCAACCTGATCCAAATGCATTAGTTCAGATTGGTGCGGTGCACAGGCAGCACCACCTCCTTTCTTCTTCTCCTTTTTCTTCACAATCTTCTTCTCTTTCTCTTGCTTCTCCTTGATGGAATCCCAAATGGGAAACTGGACTCGGCCGCGACTCGAACTGTGTCGACCCAACATGATACGGCAGCGGCGCCTCTCTCTCCCTCTCTCTCTCTCTCCATTTTTGGAAGGGATGCCCTAAAAGGCGTCTTTTATAAGGCCAAACTAATCTGATTCTAGAGGCTTCGAAGGCAACTAATCCATAAGATTAGTTGTGGCTTGGTTGCTTTAACAAATAAATCTATGGGACAGTAGCTACAATCCGAGTTGTATGGTTGAAGTCCAGCTGTCTGGATGAACATTTGAGGGTATGAGCTACTTACTGGACGGCTCAGATCAGGGAATGGGACTGAACATAAGATTATGAGAGTTTCGGCCATACAAGGAAGATGATCCAGCCATTAATGGCGGATCATCAATGGACGGTTATTCCAATGATCTAAGACACATGGATGGTATGGATTTGATCCCAGAATGCTGTGGGACCCATTAATGAATGGCTATTAACGTTCCTAAACGGTTTGATCCCAACAGCGGCGGTGGGTGAAGTCTCTTGTAAAAAGAGAGAGAGAATCGCCCTAAAATGAAGGGTTGGGATTTCCTCGACGTATGATTAGGATTTACGGGAGAAATCCCGCGTGGATTGCCAGCTCATAGGCAGGGAATAATATTTCTGTTTTTGGAATTACATCACACGCAACTCCCTATCCGGGAGAGATTGTGCCTGGGGTTGTGTACACACATGTGTGATTCAATGAGGGGAATCACCATGGGTTTGGTCAAAACGAAGGGATTCACATGATGGGCGGTTTGGATTTCCTGAACGTGAAAGGATGGTGGGCCACAATTGTTGTAGACGGATACCATCTGTTTAAACCTGGTGTCGGCGGGAAAAATGGGTAGAAAATCCCATTTTCTGGGATTCGTCGGGTCAGCGCCCGGTCTGGGCTGTTGACCGGTTCGGTGTGCTGCATGTACATGTGCATTTTGTGCACACGCAGTTATAGTGGGGTCCACATGATGTATTTGAGAGATCTACACCGACCATTCTCCTTGGAGACTCTAAATTAGGTTATCTGACCAATGGTCAGGCAGATCCAAAACCCAAGTGGCCATGTTTTATAGGCTTGTCAAAAATAAATTTCTTATTTATATATGAATATATATGATTATTATCATTATTATTATTAGTCTATATAGTATTTACATGGGTCACACTCTGATCAACGCCATTTATTAATTGGGCTATAAATATGAAGGATTGAATCATTTTAAATTTGTAAGTGGGTGACCATAAATGAGTCTTAACGTGTGGTACTCGATTAATTTAAATTAATGGTTGAATTTGAATTTTGATATCTTAATTATTGAAATTCCACGATAATATTTATTGAAGGTGAACCACATAAGCTATTTGTATTATCACACAACTTATTAATCTGGTTTATAATAATAACTCCCGAGCACACAAAAATACGGGATGTTACAAAGGTTATAACCAAAGTGAGGTTGTTCTATCTTAACGGAGCACTTCCAGAAGCCCTCCTTGAGCCAAACGTCGGACTTAAGCTCACAGACATTGGATCTAGGTCGAGTTACATTTTCGGTCCGATCGGATTTACAGATCGCCCGTGGCGGACCAGTTTGAGTTCAACGGTTAGTGGAACTCGATCAAGGTTGCAAGTACATGGACATGTGTATAAAATTTTCCCTGATCTGAGGGTGTATTTGGGTCAGATTCTGACAGTCTGATTACCTATATCCGGCCCGCAAGTGACAAGTCTCAGATTACTTAAATGAGACTTGATTTCTTAAGAAATCTACATTTTCTCACACTCTTCACTCTGGGCTCAAGCGAATAGCCGTGGGACATTATCTGGATTTGATTTCCGAGATGGTTGTCAAGCCCAGCAAGGCGATCCTAACCGTTTAACTTCACGTTAATCGAACTTCAGACGTGTTGTCCAGATCTGAAACGGAGTTTCAATGTGCTCCCGAGAGCAACTGGGTAATGAGATTGATCCTAGATTTTAGGGTAACCTAGCGTCGATGATTCTACAAGTTTGGGTCTTGCAGATCGTATTTAAAGTGATTCAAGTGGATTTCGTAGCTAATCTAGTTTAGTACTTAGTTACTTTGTCTCATTTCTAAAGGATTTGATCCTGAGCGATTTCTGCATGAGGTGACACTCAAGTCTTTGTACGGATTTCTAAAGTATTGTTCTTCATCACCTAATCTTTAGGATTCATGCCTAATATGAATGTACTTAGAAGCATTTAAAGAACACGGTGGTGAAAGGTGAAATGGGAGATTGTGAAGGAAATGGGTTCAAATGCGATTTTAGACTTTGGGATTGAGTTCTAACAAGTTAATAAGGTGTTAGGATCGACCCATTGCCTAAGGACGTCTAATTCCAGGTTGGCAAAAATCCTGGATGTTACAATCTACCCCCCTTAAAAAAAATTTCATCACCGAAATTGGCTAAAGGTAATAAGTAAGAATTCTATTATTTCATTTGCGTAAGACTTATTGATTTCAAGTTTATATGCGCGGTAGGGTGTATATTGTGCATGCTAGTCTAGTACATTTTAGGCACTACCCCCCTTAAAAAAAATTATTTCTTTATCCCTTGCTTTCCCTAATAAGTTTATACAATTTATTCTATTATCTATTTGACGTCTTGATGACAATTCCCACCTATTTAGAGTAAGATAGCTGTTTTCAATGTTTGACCAACAAGGAGAGACTGTTATAGTGGGCTTGATCCCAATACATCGATCATCTACCTGGCCAGGGTAGAAAGCTCATTGTATCCCTTCCTAGTCCTGGTAAATCCTGGTCTTCTGCTTAGCCAAGCAGTGAGTCCATTAGTAGTCACCCAGGATTGAGAATTAGGTCAAGTAGCGAATACTTCACAGTTGTATATGTCAGTAACTCCGTAGTCTGATCACTCTAAAAACGTAGGGAATGTCCGTCATTGAACGACTCAAATTGCCTATCTATAAAGTTGCCCGTTGGGTCTTGGTCTAGGAGAGTCCTCGATATTATCTATGTCCAAGGAAACGGTAAGTCAAATCTTACTAGATCATCCTAAAATGGTTTCTCACAGTAGAACTTGCTAGGGCTTCTATTATGTTCGTATTCGACGAGCACAGTTGTAGATGCATTGACCTTGGCTATTGTAACTCAATTTGCACCCGGCCTATTCTGTACTATGAAGTTGTTTAATACTTGAACCCTAATCGATTTCCTTCCATGACTTCATTATTGGCATTCTAAGTAAGATTTATATCTTATTTAATGACCTAACCTTGCGTATAACTAGGAGTAATTTCTTTCGATCCTAGGCCAGTGGGGCAAGGGCCAACCATGCTTCTACTGCGCCTATGAGCGGCTAGACGTGTATACCTACTTAACTCAACTGGGTTCATAACTTGTTTACCTCCCTTAAAATTGTTTCTATTCTCAGGGTTCAAGAATTTGTACATCGATCTGTATGTCGGAACGAGTTAAAATTTGAAACCTATCTTTGGTATGACATGGGAAGTGATTTAGTAATACATTGGTCCTCTTTTCATCGATGATGCGTATTATGGCATTGGTACCTATGATTATAGAAAAGAGCTAAAGATGATGGGTATCGTGGTTGATTTTATGGACAGGTGTGAGTCTGTGGCAAGATGCCTTACCAGAAGAGGACTTTTATTACGGTCTAGCTTAACAGGTAGGCTATCTTTCTAAGTTCATAGACACAATATGGGTGTCAAAATGGTCTGCGGTTCGAGACTGAATTTCCTAACTGTCTGTTGCCTATTTGGGAAATTCCTTGGGCCTAAAAAGAAAATCTCTATTGGCTACATGTTCCTAACACTTCTCAAAGACGAAGTTATAAACGTTTAGTTTTAAGTGGTTGGACCAACACGGAAAGAATGTTGTGTAGTGGGTCTGAATCAGATACATGGACCTTCTGCCTAGTTAGGACAGAAAATTGTTGTAACAACCCACGCCCACACTGTATGATATTGTCCACTTTGGGCACAGCCCGCACGGTTTTGTTCTCGGGATTTTCCCCAAAAGGCCTTATACAGTATAAGGTGACAACTCTACATATAATCACCACAACTTCGGATGGCACTTCCGATGTGGGACAAAACTTCACCTTCACTGTGTGTACAGTAGCCTGCCAGCCACGCAGTAGCCTACCAGCCATCTTAAGGCCCGCCCATGTGTGCCCGCCCACATGTGACCACAGTGACGGGGCGTCACAATATCCCCCATTGAGGGCAGAGCCGTCCTCAGCTGTAATACCATTTGTAACAGCCCATGCCCACACTATATGATATTGTACGCTTTGGGCATAGCCCGTACGGTTTTGTTCTCGGGATTTTCCCAAAAAAGGCCTCATACAGTATAGGGTGACAACTCTACATATAACCACCACAACTTCAGACGGCACTTCCGATGTGGGACAAAGCTTCACCTTCACTGTGTGCATAGTAGCCTGCCAGCACAGTAGCCTGTCAGCCATCTTAGGGCCTGCCCACATGTGCCCGCCCACATGTGACCACAGTGACGGGGCATCACATTATCGTATCAGTTCTTAATCCTAGTTGATCCCGACCGCCTGCTTGATCAGAGCATAGAGGTCATTAGTAATAAGTCTTTGGGAAGGCAATTCAAAGGGGTGTATTGATTTGACCTAACATTAAATCTAAGGGATATTGAGCGTGTATAGTTACTAATCAAACAACTTTTCTAAGAGTTATTGAATAAGCCTATGAGTACCGAGGGGATTCAACAAAGGAACAGGGTCTCGCTCCAACCTAATCAAGCCAACTAACTAAGTCTATCATGCAATTGGCTTAGCATAATTAATTAGTCTTTTACTTTCCTTAGCCTAACCAGTAGTTTAGTCTTAATTTAGGAGTAGCAGTAATCCACTGGTCGTAATCCAAAGCCTATGCTTATACACTAGATAATTTTATACCCTTTCTAATATAAGAAATTGTTTTATCGCTTAGGGTCAAAATTGTTTGATTGGGATTGAGTTGCCCGAACTTGAATTTAACTATACTCGAGCACGACACACATACTCCTACTAACTAAGAAGGTCTTAGGGTTCACGTTATTAATTTAGTGGATTTCCTATATTGTCAGATGTGTTTGCAACATCTAAGAGTACCAACTCTAGGTTCAACACTCTAAAGGCCTTTCTAGCCAGTGGTCTTAAGTTGTATTAAATGGGACTGCATTGCTAATCCTACTTCGGGATTTGGAATGACACGTTCGGTAGGAGGGTGGGAGGGGATTAAAATTTATGTTATAGGCTTTGGAAAATGAGCCTTGTGTTGGAAAGTGTGAGATGGGACTTCCAAATCCCATAGTAATGAATTTCTAAGTGTAATTTGAAAGGAAATCTCAGAATTTACTTTTAATTGTATACATTCCAAACATGGTGTTGGAAACCATGGGATACACCCAATCTAGGGACAATACCTTACACCTACCTTTATTGTTACCTTTACAATTCCATCCACCGTAAGCTCACCTAATGCAGTTGGCCGAACGGGCTCTAAACGTCCCCAAACATCTAAAACGTTCTACCAACTACTACACCCATTAACATGAAAACATAAACATCTAAAGACATTAACCCATGTAAACTATAAGACAACAGTATGGATGACTAGACATCCGAGAAAATGACCGTACTAAGCTCGGATAGAACCATGGAAAAGTGAAGAAAAGGAAAAAAAAGGACTAGAGGGTTGGTTCTCCACGGACTTGGGTCTCAACAGATGTTGTAAAGGCCCAAATGAAAGGAGAGAAACGTAGGAAATGAAGAAATGGAAGGGGTAGGGAGCTTACACGTTTTTGAGCTTCACATGGGGCATGTAGGGGCCCAAATGAGAGAGATCGGAGAGGGTAAGGAGGTAGGATGGCTGTAAATGATGGCTATGGAGGGGTTGTGGCAGAAAATGGCAGATTGAGCAATTGGAGTGGAGGTTTGGGAGAGAAAATAACACTTTTGCAAGAAAGGGAGAGCTTGGAGGTGAAATTTGTGAAGGAGGGGGAGGTTTAGAAGTGTTTTAAGGGGCGGCCCATACATCAGGGGGTTACCCTAGCCCCAAATGCAATCGGCCCGAGTCGCAGGCCCGGCCTAGCCCGTTGACCGGCGAGGCCTCGCCGACCGAGCGAGGGCCTCGCCACTCCCTGAACAGATGGGCGAGGGCTCGCCACATGGGTGAGGTCCTCGTGCCCTCTGAGCCCCAAAAACATATGGATCCCACCCTGGGTACCCTTGGACATGCGTGGGTAGGCACACAACTCCGTTTCGCTCAGTTTCGGGTCAGTTCGGGTGTTTTCTGATACATATTAGTATTTACTGATTTTTAATGGCTGGGATGGGGTGAATTGTGGTCTAGACCCGTCGTGTGACGGTCTAGAAGTGGTTTGGGGTCGATTCGTGCGATCACGGTTGAGTACAGAATCAAACAATACGACCTAATTCAGTGAACTTCGCCGATTGGCGAAACTGGGACTACCTATGACTGTTTCTACGTTCCGTCACTCCCTCCTAAGTGCGTCAGAGTGCATCGTGTGACCATAACCCAGGTCTGGTTTAGTCCAAATCATGCTCTGATACCATCTTGTAACGCGCTGAAAATCGGGGGTCGAGCAAAGCTCAGCTTCCGAGTTCCAACGCATCATTTATGCAACATAGATAATGATGATTATGATGAGAGCATTGAAACATGAATGAGATTATACCAAAACAGCATATCATACTCCAGAGACAGTTAAATTGCAAGCGGAAGACTGTGATATATGTATAGAAGATATAAACTATGGTAAGTCTTCAGAGTGTGATAATGTTGCCAAGTTAATGAATTATAAGTACAATTTCAAAATATACCAAAGTTGTAGTGTCATCTAGTCAACATCCCTGTAACCCCGTCGATCAAGGCACGACTCACATGAAGCCGCCAAAAAACAGTATATATGAGGAAGCATTCTCGTCGTCATAAAGTCCGGCTCCGCCTCAGGGGTAGTGTCGCCATCTGCAACATACTCCGTCATACGACACCATCTTACCTCCGCAGCATGCTTTCACCCTTAGTGCTCAACATCTTCTAGGCACATGCAATGCGATGATGAGCATGATTACCGAGTTGTTATTAGTCCTTTTCATACAGTAGTATTGGGAAATTAAGTTACCTTCCTTGTATCATTCCCAAACAATGATCCATTCTAGGGTCGTCAATCCTAGATAATCTCATACGATAGTGTGGTTCTAGGTCGCTGCAAGGGATACCAGAGCTGTTACACGGAATCGTTGCACCACTCCCCCATTACCTTATCAATACAGGCCTAGTTGATACTCTGTTTACTACAGGAAGGCTCGTCGCCTCTCCGCAGATTCAGAGTATGCTCGAGGTCACTACACCAGGTACAGTCAGGGCTGTCAGGGCAGTTACACAGAATCGTTGCACCACTCCCCATCACCCATTAAAGTAGTGTAGGCCGACAGTTCGAATACAGTGTCCCATACCACCATAATCGGCTTACAAGTCTGGTTGCTCAATGGTCACTACGGGGAGGCTCATGGCCCCAATGTAGGCCGACAGCTCGACCATGGTGTCCCATACCACCATGCTCGGCTCATGAGTCTTAGCGGATCGAGGTACCAAGGTTAACGGGGCTACACTGGTAAGTTTTGTACCCTAGGTTCAAGCAGTAACGTCCAAACATGGTGAACATACATTAGACAGATCGGGTTACTTGACAAGCTCGGCTAGCTCGAGTGCACAACAAGTTGAACGATATGAAGCACATAAGCACTTCGTGTGGCCAGCCACTATCGTCAACTGAAGTACGACTCGGGTTCGTCGAACACATCTCACTTGGCGAATGAATCTCAGCCACGCATTCATTTCCGTTTCCAATTGCCTGGACTATAACCATAGCCCCAAACACAATCAATCCTTAACCAGAAGCATGTAGAGTAAAGCAGAATAAACAAAGTAATTGAAGCATGTTAACAAGCATGTCATAAAGTATGTTATAAAGCACGATACAAACAGGAAATACAAGCACATATATTTCATAAGTAAGTGGTTAAATTAAACAAACAACATAGAGGAGATCATATACATCTCTACAGTAGCTGAGAATCTTATCTCAACACCAACCTAAAGCACAATCCTCTAAGTACTTACTCTTACAAGCATTTTCACAAACATTTAGGATACACTCTTTCAACATACATACCGTATACTTAGCAAAAACAAGTATTAGGGCAAACCCTTTCGCCAAGTAAGTATTATACACATATATAGCATGTTCATACAGTAATTAATCATGGCAAACACACTTTCAAAATTTATACGTATACGGTACTTTCTACAAATACGGGGAATATAGTATATTCAACATAGTTAACGTCTAACGGAAAAATGAAACGCACAACACTTTGTACATGTACAATTGCATGCAGATCATGAATCTATCATTATTTGACATTGAAAGCGTTGAAAACCATAACCTATATATCTAAAGTCCGCACTTTTTGTCGTAGAATCGTAACGAATATGCTAGACGCTCTAAGCCTTCGTCAACGGTGATTAGGCAACCTGAATCATGAAACAGGTCAGCTATTACATCACCAACACTCTTGGAAACTCTAAAATAGCTTAGGGTCAGGTTTTCTTACCTACGAATGAAGCCGGAATCGCCGGAAAAGCGGTTAGATCATGATGATTAATCACGTAGGATAGCAGGGTAGAGCATCAGGAAGATGCTCCCACATCTCCCACACTTTCTATCTTTTCTCTCTTCTCTCTCCTAAGGTTTCTCCCAAATTCGTATGGACTGAATGAGAGAGGTTTTAAGGTCCTTATATAGGCTAAAACATCACCAAAATAGACTTCAGGTCAAGGTATACTTAGGTTATACCAAGGTGAGGCTGTTCCGTCTCAACGAAGCACTTTCGGAAGCCCCCCTTGAGCCAAAGTCATACTTAATCTCACAGACATTAGATCTAGGTCGAGTTACATTTTCGGTCCGATCGGATTTACAGATCGCCCGTGGCGGACTAGTTTCAGTATAAACGGTCACCGGAACTCAATCAGGGTTACAAGTACATGGATATGTGTATGAAATTTCCCCTGATCCAAGGGTGCATTTGGGTCAGATTCTGACGGTCTGATTACTTATATTAGGCCCGCAAGTGACAAGTCTCAGATTACTTAAATGAGACTTGATTTCTTAAGAAATCTACATTTTCTCACACTCTTCACTCCGGGCTCAAGCGAATAGCTGTGGGACATTATCTGGATTTGATTTTCGAGATGGTTGTCAAGCCTAGCAAGGCGGTCCTAACCGTTTAACTTCGCATTAATGGGACTTCCGACATGCGGTCCAGATCTGAAACAGAGTTTCAATGTGCTCCCGAGAGTAACTGGGTAATGAGATTCATCCTAGATTTTAGGGTAACCTAGCGTCAATGATTTTACAAGTTTTGGGTCTTGTAGATCGTATTTAAAGTGATTCAAGTAGATTTCGTAGCTAATCTAGTTTAGTACTTAGTTACTTTGTCTCATTTCTAAAGGATTTGATCCTGAGCGATTTATGTCTGAGGTGGCACTCAGGTCTTTGTACGGATTTCTAAAGTATTGTTCTTCATCACCTAATGTTTAGGATTCATGCCTAATATGGATTTACTTAGAAGCATTTAAAGAACACGGTGGTGAAAGGTGAAATGGGAGATTGTGAAGGAAATGGGTTCAAAAGTGATTTTAGACTTTGGGATTGAGTTCTGACAAGGTAATAAGGTGTTAGGATCGACCCATTGCCTAAGGACGTCTAATTCCAGGTTGGCAAAAATCCTAGATGTTACATTATATAACTTCGTATTATTCAGACTTTCGACGTGCAGTCTAGATCTGATATGGAGTTTCAATTGCTCCCGAGAGCAACTGGGTAATGAGATTGACCCTAGATTTTAGGGTAACCTAACGTCAATGATTGTACAAGTTTTGGGTCTTGCAGATCGTATTTAAAGTGGATCAAGTAGATTTCGTAGCTAATCTACTTTAACACTTAGTTACTTCTCGTTTAATTTCTAAAGGATTTGAGGTTTGAGAAGTTAATAAGGGGTTAGGATCGACCCCTTGCCTAAGGACATGTAACTCCAGGTTGGCAAAAATCTAATGCGATACAATCTACCCCCTTAAAAATAATTTCGTGCCCGAAATTGCCTAAGGGTAGTAAGTAAAGATTTTATTATTCCTCTTGCTCAAGTTTTACTGATTTCAAGTTTATATGCGTGGTACGACGTATAGTATCTATGCTAGTCTGGCTCATGTTCGTCTACCCCCCTTAAAAATATCCTTTATCTCTTGCTTATACCCTGGTGGTTTGCTACAATTCATTCCTTTATCTATTTGACGTCTTGACGATAATTCCCATTTATTTAGAGTAAAATATTTTGTTTCAATGGTCGACCAATACGGAGAGACGGTTGTAGTGGGCTTGATCCCGATACATCGATCGTCTACCTGACTAAGGTAGAAGGCTTATCTATCCCTTCCTAGTCCTAGTAGATCCTAGTCTTCTGCTCGGTCAAAGCAGTGAGTCCATTGGTAGCCACCTAGGATTGAGAATTGGGTCAAGCTGCGAATGCTTCGCAGTTGTATATGCTAGTAACTCCGTAGTTTGATCACTCTAAAAAAAACAAAAAATAGGAAATGTTCATTAATGAAAGGGTCAAATTTCCTAGTCATAAGGTTGCCCATTTGGGTCTTGGTCTAGGAGAGTCCTCATCTTAATTTATGTCCATGGTAGTAGTTACACTCGTACTCATACTTAGGCCCTTTCTGTAATACGAATTGGTTTAATGCTTAAACCCTGATTACTTTCCTTCTAGTAACTTTATTAGCGACATTTTAAGAAAGGTTCAAATCCTATTTAGTGACCTATCTTTACATATAGTCCAATTCCATTCGATCCTGGGCCAATGGGCTATCAGCCCACCAAGCTTCCGTTGTGCCCTAACTCGACTGCATTCATAACCTTTCTACCCCCCTAATAACTTATGTAAGGCTCAAGAATCCATGTCTCACTCCGTACATCAGAACAAGGTATAATTTAGACCTAGTTAAATATTGTAAGATACTCTATACATTATTAGTGCATAAGGAAGTTGAACAAAATAGGATAACGGGTAGACTATCTTTCTAAGGCCATATGCACAATATGTATGCCTGAATGGTTTGTGATTCAGGACCTAATCCTTAACTCTTTGTTGCCCATTTGAGAAATTTCTTAGGCCTGAGCAAAGTATCCCTATTGGCTATGCGTTCTTAACACTTCTCAAAAGCGAAGTAACAAACTTCTGGTTGTAAGTGGTTCGGTCAACACGGAAGGAAAGTTGTGTAGTGGGTCTGAGCCGGATACATAGACCTTCTGCCTAGTTAGGACAGAAAATTGTCGTATCAGTTCTTAATCCTAGTTGATCCCGACCTTCTGCTTGATGAATTCATTGGTAACTACTAGGATTGAGAATTTAATTCAAACCGTGAATACTTCACTTATATATAGTTCTCTACTCCGTGTTCCCGATTGTAATAAGCCCTTGAGAAGGAAATTCTAAGGGGTGTGTTGTTTTGATCTAACATTCAAATAGAGGGATATATAACTTTTCTCTAAGTGTGAATACTTTCTAAGTTAAAATAACTTTTCTAAGAGTTATTAAATAAGCCTATAAGTATTAGGGGGAATCAATGAAGGAATGAGATCTCACTCCAACCTAATCAAGCCAACTAACTAAATCTATCTTTCAATTATCTTAGCATAATCAGTATTTTACATTCCTTAGTATAACCAACTAATAGTTGTAATCCAAGGTCTATGCTTATACGCTAAATAATTTCATACCCTTTCTAATACAAGAAATTGTTTATCACTTAGGGTCAAACGTTGTCTGATTGGAATTAAGTTGCCTGAACTTGAATTTAACTACACTCGAGTACTACACACATGCTCACACTAGCTAAGAAGGTCCTAGGGTTTACATTATTAATTTGTTGGATTTCCTATACTGTCAAATTTATTTGTAATCTAGGAGTACCAACTCTAGGTCCAAAACTCTAAGGGCCTGTTTGACCAATGGTATTAGGTTGTATTAAATGGATTGCATTGTTAATCCCTCTTCGGGATTGAGAATGACATGTTTGGAAGGAGGGTGGGATGAGATTAAAATCAATTTCATAGGCTTTGGAAAATGAGTCTTGTGTTGGAAAGTGTGAGATGAGATTTGTGGGTTTGGAAAGTTATGAGACACAAAAGTTGGGTTTTGTGCTCATATGAGTGTGAAATGGTAAGGCCAAGAGGAGTAAGAGATGTGTTTAGAGGAGTAATGGTGGAGGGGTGGAAGGAGTTCACAATTGTCAAGTACAACCCCTGTCAAGTATTCTACACATTTGATACCAAAAGGAGCTTCATGCATTTCATTTAACCCAAAATCGTCACAATACATGGGATGTAGCCTTACATGGACCATGACAGAAGATTCATGTGAGCTAATACAACCAAGGCTTCAAACATCTAAAATATTCTACCAACTACTACACTACTAGGCCCATCAACATGACAACACAAAGATCCTAACGTAGCAACAAACAAACTACGAGACAACGGCATGGATGACTAGGCATCAGAGTCTAGCGACGGAGGAGGGCCACCCTTATCCTGCAAGCAGCATATCTTGTCATAGGACCGCCTGACCCTGTCGTACGACAGCCTAACCCTCCTGAAGTCAAGCTACACGGGCATCCTTAGCATCTTGATCAACGTCCTGCTCCGATGCCGTAGGAGGGGAACTCTCCTCCGAGTCCTGGGCCTCCTCTTCTTCTTTGCCCTTTTCCTCTTCTATTTCAGCTCCACCTTCTTCCTCACTCTCTTCCTCTTCACTCTCCGTCTCATCCTCACTCTCCTCAAGTCGGGCTTGTCGTTGTCGTGGCCCAATTTTCATCTGGTTGAGAGTGGTTTCATTATGAAATGTTGCGGTACTGGGAGTTCTACGCCAAGACTGTAGCCGAACTCGGGTGCAATCTTGAATATAAGCTGTAACACCCTGGATTTTTGCTAACCTGGGATTAGACGTCCTTAGGCAATGGGTCGATCCTAACACCTCATTAACTTGTCAGAATTGAATCTCATAGTCTAAAATCGCTCCTTAACCCATTTCCTTCACAAATCCCACCCTTCACTGCCTTGTTCTTTCAATTTTTCTAAGAACTTTCACCCTAGACACTATCTTAAACTAGCTAAGTAGTATAACTTGGATCACTTTATACATAAACTACAAAGGACTAAGTACCACCTCAGACAGAAATCTTATAGGACTAAATCCTTTAGAAATGAGACAAAGTAACTAAGAGCTAAACTAGATTAGCTACGAAATCCGTTCGAATCGCTTTAAATACGATCTGCAAGACCCAAAACTTGTAGAATCATTGACGCTAGGTTACCCCAAAATCTAGGATCAATCTCATTTCCCGGCTGCTCTCGGGAATGAAACGAAACTTCTTATTAGGTCTAGATCGCACATCAGAAGTCTGAATAATACCAAGTTAAGGAACTAGGACCGCCTCACTGGGCTTGACTATCATCTCAAAAATCAGGTTCAGCCGATGTCTCACGGCCATTCGTTTGGATCCGGAGTGAGGGTGTGTGAAAAAACACTATTCCCTTTACAAAATAAATATCTGGAATAGTGATCTGGCACCATTCGCTTGCGCATCAGTATTAAGCAACCAGACCGTCAGAGTCAGACCAAATTACACCCTCGGATCAGGAAAAATTTCAGGAACATTTACATGTACTTGAAATTTCGGATCGTGGCCCACTGACCGTTGAACTGAAACTGGTCCGCCACGTGCGATCTGGGAATCCGTTCGAGTCGAAAACGTAGTCCCACGTAGATCCGTGAGTAGATAGCTTAAGTCTGACGTTTGGCTCAAGGGGGGCCACCAAAAACACTCTTTTGAGCTGGAACATCGTCGAAATACCTATAATAGTAGTAACCCTTGAACCTGAGTCTATTTTGGGAAGGTTTGAGACTATTTAAGGACCTTAAACCCTCTCTCATGGCAGCCATACGAATTTGGGATTTGAGAGAGGGAAAAGAGAGAGAAAGTGAGGGAGAAGTGGGAGGATCTCCCTACTATCGTTCCCTACCACCACACGGGCTGCACCATCCCTTTCTTGACGCTTGTCCTGGCGTTTCCGGTGTCGTTTCTAGGTAAGAAACCCTAACCCTAATCTGTTTTGGGGTTTAGACTGTTGTAGGTTGTGAAATAGCTAACCTATTTTGTTCTATAGGTTGCCAAACTGCCGAATACGGAAGCTTAGCAAACTTATCGACTCCGTTACGATTCTGCGACACAAGGTGAGGACTTTAGGTGTATAGGTTACGGTTTTCAACACTTTCAATGTCAGATAATGGTAGATTCATGATCTGCATGCAATTGCACATGTACAAAGTGCTTTCCGTTTTCTATTTCGATTAGAATTGTAGAATTTGGAATTTCACATACTTTAGGTATTCGTATAAAATACCGTATACGTATTTTTATGGAAATGTGTTTGACATGTTTAATTGTCGTATGGATATATGATGTATGGATAAAATACTCATTTGGCAAAAGGATTCGCCGAAATACATGTTTACCAATATACACCATGTATGTACAAATACGGTATTGTAAGAAGTACCGTATACGTGTATATTTTAGCGATGTGTTTGTCATGATTAATTATTGTATAGATATATTATGTGCGTATAAATTAATTGCTTGGCGAAAAGAATCGCCGTATTACAAGTTCCCTTGTAAACACTATGTATGTTGAAATTGGGTATACTAGAAAATACCCTATACGTATAAAATTTGCTGATGTAATTGTCAGGATTATTTGCTGTATGAATATGATGTATATGTATAAAATACTAGTTTGGTTAAGGGACAATCCTAGTGCACTTTCCTCTAACATACGTCATGTATGTTGAAATAGTGCATTCCAAGTGTTTGTGAAATCGCTTGTGAGTGTAAGTGCTTAAGTGTAGATGCCTTAGGAGGGTGTTGAGATTGGATTCTCAACTATCCTAGTGACGTGTATGATTACCTCCATGAGGTTGATCACCTAAACCACTTAATTACAATACATGTGTTTGTATTCCTATTAATGTAGGGTTTTACAACATGCTTTATATCATGCTTTATAATATGCTTATAACATGCCTACTAGCATGTTTGAATTACTTTATTTATCATGCTTGAATTACTTTGTTTATCATGCTTTACTCCACATGCTATCGATGACAATTGATTATGCTCGGGGCTATGATTATAGTCCAGACAATCGGTACTAGATTGGAGATCGTGGTTGAGTTTCATGTCACCACGTGAGATGTGTTCGACGAACTCGAGTCGTACTTCGGTTGGCGATAGTGGTTGGCCACGCGAAGTGCTTATACACTTCATGTCGTTCAACTTGTTGTGCGCTCGAGCTAGCCGAGCTCGTCATGTAACCTGATTTGTCTAATGTATGTTCACCATGTTTGGTCGCTATTGCTTGAACCTAGGGTACCAAACTTACCAGTGAAAACCCTTTTAACCATGGTACCTCGATCCGCTAAGACTCATGAGCCGGGCATGGTGGTATGGGACACCGTGGTCGAGCTGTCGGCCTACGCTGGGGCTACGTGCCTCCCCATAGTGACCAGTGAGCAACTTAACTCATGAGCCGATTATGGTGGTATGGGACACTATATTCGCGCTGTCGGCCTACATTGATAAGGTGATGGGGGAGTGGTGCAACCTTTGTGCGTAACAGCCCTGGCAGCCCTTTGTAGTGACTGCGAGCATATTCTGAAGTCGCAGTGCGCCTTAGGGTTCGCCGCGATATATAGAGTATGAACTAGGCCTGTTTCTGTATAGTGATGAATCGTTTAAGGGGTGATGGGGAGTGGTGCAACCTTTGTGCGTAATGACCACTGGCGACCTCTGCGGTGACCTAGAAAATACACCATCGTCGATATTAACTAGGATCGACGACCTAGAATGGATCATGTTTGGGAATGATACAAGGGAGGTACCTTAGTTTCCCAATCCGCTTGTTTGAAATGGACTAATTAAAAACTCGGTAATCATGCTCATCATGCATCGCATGTGCCTGGAAGATGTGGAGCACTGTGGGATGTAAGCATGCCGCGAACGTGAGATGGTGTCGCATGAGGGAGTATGTCGGTGAGGGCATCCATCATACCTGCATTCATACTTGCATTAATCAGAGTAACTAGGAGTGTTTGATTTACTACTTTGTCATTACTGCTTGATTGTATTGATAACATGATAACCTATGCTTTATTGTTCCACTGAGTTAGCTACTCACTCCCACGTTACGGGACGGTGTTGTACACACTAACCAGATTTGTTGAGTTTCAGATGATGGCGATGCTTATGAAGCAGAGCCGGACTACTTCTATGGTGATGAGGAGGAGTTCTCCTATCATGTAACTCTCTAGCAGGTCTCTGAAGACCTGGTACTGTATTATCGGGGCTGTGGTACTGGGGATAGAAGACAGTAAACTTACACATTTGGTATATTTCAGAACTGTACTTATATTTATTTAACCTGGTAATGTTATCACACTCTGGAGACTCATCATAGTTTATATATTTTATCTATCTATCATAGTCTTCCGCTTACAAAATTAAATGTCTCTGGAGTATGATATGCTGTTTTGGCTTAATCTCACTCATGTTCAATGCACGAATACAGTCAACATTCAATCATCATTCATTTTGTTGCATAAGTGATGTTCTGGAACTCGGGAGTTGAGTTTATGCTCGACCCCCGATTTTCAGGGCGTTACATAAGCCGACCGAAGGGGAGCGAATCAGTCCTTCCATTTGAGCATGTGATCAGAATGATCTGTTGCAAAACATACGTGGGCACACACAACTTCTCTCCCTGCCCTGCTCGATACAAGAAATCTACCATCAGGTGCGTGCACTCACTGCGATTACTCCACCAGGGTTGACGTTGAACGTGAAGATATGATAGAGTAGACGGAAGTCGTCAGTCATGCCGGTCGCTAGTAGACTATTGTTTGGCTACCATTGAAGCAGTCAACTACAAAGGAAACGCGTACGGCGATCCCTTTCTCGTGCACTCTTCAGATTCTTCTCGCTCGCGTGAACTTGGCCAAGAGGTATGCCCATGAGTCGAGCTATCAAGCCAGCGTCGATTATAGCCTCCCAATCTCTTCCGAATGGGATCTTGAATTGCAAGAGATCCAGCGTAGGCTCTCGAATATGGGCATAGAAAGCTCAGACAGTACCCACATTCATACGATATTTTTCCTCAAACATAGGGCCCCAACTGGCCTCACCCAGGTGCTCCAATAACAGATACTCTCCAAAGAGCTTCCCGTCAATTTGAGCTTCGAAAAGGACCCTATAGCCCGCATATCTTCCATGGGATAACTCCGCCAGTAAAGTTCTTGGGAGAGGAGCCTGGGGATCGAGGTCTCGCTTCATCTGTATCTCACCCTCAACGCTCGTGCTTGCGGTGGCGCCTCTTAGTCTCTTTGCATGAGTGGGGCGACTAGGTCCGGCTTCATCCACGGCACCCTTTCTCTTTCCCATGAGAAAAAGAATGGTGAAAATTGAGAAAATGGTCATAACAACCTCAAATAGAGCCATGGAAAAGTGAAGAAAAGGGGGAAAAGGGTTGAAGTCTTTAGGTCTCCATGGATTTGAGCCTTAAAGGAAGGTGTAATGGCTCAAATGGAAGGGAATGAAGAGGGAAAATGAAGAAAGAGGATGGGTAGTGGGTGCACACGAATTTGAGCCTCAAATGGGGGATTCAAGAGCTCAAATGAGAGAGAATGGAGAGGTAAGCAGCAATAGAGATGGGTATACAACAGAGTGGTGGTTGTGGTGCACGAAAATGAAAGTGGAAGGGGTTGGAGGGGTGATTTTTATGAAAAATTGGAAGTTTGGGAGAGAAAGGAGAGCTTGGGAGGGCACTTTGTGAAGGAGGGGCGTATTTGGAAGGGTTTTAAATAACAAACCCTAGATCAGTGGGCCACCCTACCCCACAAACTCGATTGGCCCGAGCGGCCCGCCCGGCCGGGCCCGTTTGGCAGCAAGGTCCTCGCTGACCTCTGGAAGTTTTTGGCGAGGGCTCCCCCTTGGGTGAGGTCCTCCTGCCCCCCTTGGTCCAAAAATGTGTAGGGCCCACCCTAGGTCCCTCTGAAAGTGCCCTGTTTGGGCCCCACCTCCGTTTTGAGTTTATTCGAGCTATTACGGGTACTATTTGATGTATATTAGCAGTTAGTGATTTCTAAAGGCTGGGATGGGGTCATTTGTGGTCTAGATCCATCATTTGACGGTCTAGGAGTGATCCGGGGTTGCCTCATGCGATCACGGAGGTGTACAGACTCGATCTCGGCAATCGTTTTCGGTGAACTTCACCAATTGGAAAAACCGGGACCCCTATGACAGTTTTTACATTTTCTTACACCGGCCTAAGTTAAATTTATGTCAGCGTACATTGTGTGACCATAACCCAGGTTTGGTTTAATCCAAATCATGCATTGATGCCATCTTATACCGCCCTAAAAATCGGGGGTCAAGCATAAACTCAACTCCCAAGTTCCAACGCATCACTTATGCAATATAAAGGATGATTTAATGTTGTCCTTGTTAGTGCATTAAAGATGAATGGGATTAAGCCAAAATAGTATATCATACTCCAGAGACAGTTAAATTACGCAAGCGGAAGACTGTGATAGATACATTAAATACATGTAAACTGGTGTAAGTCTCCAGAGTGTGAACATGTTACCAGGTTAAAGAATCACATGTGTATTTCCACAATTTACAAAAGGATAAAGTGTAATGTTCTCTATCCAAAACCCTGTAGCCATATCCTCGCAACTCCAGGTCTACATAGACCCGACAGAGAGTTGCATATAGGAGAGCTCCTCCTCATCATCGTTAAAGTCTACCTCTGCCTCATAAGCATCACCATCACCTGCAGCTAAGACAAAGTCTAGTTGGTGTGTACAACACCATCCCGTAATGTGGGAGTGAGTGATCAACTCAATAGAACAATAAAGCAAAGGTTAGCATGTTATTAATTCAATTAAGCAGTAATGATAAAGTAGTAAATCACACATCCCTAAGTACTTTTGTTAATGCAAGAATGATATGAATGTATGATGCATGCCCTCACCTACGCTCCCTCAGCGACTTCATCTCACGTTCCCGCATGAACAACATTGCCTCAGTGCTTGACCTGCTACGCCTGAACGCACGTGTAATGCGGTGCGGGCATATAATTACCAAGTTCTTATTAGTCCTTTTCATACAGCAGGATTGGGAAACTAAGGTACCTCCCTTATATCAATACTCAAACAATGATCCATTATAGGGTCGTTAATCCTAGTAAATCTCATATGAAGTTGCGGTTCTAGGTCACTACTACCAACGCCCTACCAACTGGCAGTCTATTTTCGAAGGCACGTCACCGACCCGAGTGGGGACCACAGACAGGCTACGATTGGGTAAGCCTAACTTATACTCTGATTACTGCGGAAATGTTCATCGCCTCAACGCAGGTTTGGTGTATGCTTGAGGTCACTACAAAGGGCATGTCTAGGGCGGCCAGGCCTGTTACACGGAATAGTTACACCACTCTCCCATCACCCATCACGTCTTCGTCACCAAAATAGTGTATGCCGATAGCTCAAATACATTGTCCCATACCACCATATTTGGCTCATGAGTCTGGGTTGCTCATTGGTCACTACGGGTGGGCTCGTCACTCCGGCGTAGGCCGACAGCTCGACCACGGTGTCCCATACCACCATGTCCAACTCATGAGTCTTAGCGGATCAAGGTACCAAGGTTAACGGGGTTTCCATGGTGAGTTTGGTACCTTAGGTTCAAGCAGTAACTTCCAAACATGGTAAACATATATAGGGCCAATTGGGTTACTTGAGGAGCTCGACTAGCACGAGTGCAAGTCGAGTTGATCGACATGGAGTGTGTAAGCACTCTGTGTAGCCTAACCACTGTCGTTAACCGAAGTACGGCTCGGATTCGTCGAACACATCCTGTGTGGTGAAATAACATCACCCACCAATTTAGGTTCTGTTACCAATTGCCTGGACTATACAATAGCCCCAATCACATTCAATTGCAACAAAATATCCTAGAAGATAGTTAAAGCAATAATGGATCAAGATTTCAAATCATACAATCATGTCCGCTTTAGGGCTGTCAGGGCTGTTGCACGAAATTGTTACACCACTCCCCCATCACCCATCACGGCTTTGTTGGTATACAACTTAAACATGGATTTATACATATGCATTACATAGAAAAACAAACATTATAATATATGGTACATGTGTAACGCCCCGAAAATCGGCGGTCGAGCAAAGCTTAGTTCCCGAGTTCCAACGCATCACTTACGCAACATTGATAATGATGATTATGATAAGTACATTGAAACATGAATGGGATTAGGTCAAAACAGCATATCATACTTTAGAGATAGTTAAATTATGCCAGCGGAAGAATGTGATAGATATATAACATATATAAACTGTTGTAAGTCTCCAGAGTGTGAACTTGTTACCAGGTTAAATATATTTATGTATATTCCAAAAATGAATAAAATGAATATACATGGGTGTTCCAAAAGAGAAAACTAAAGTGTAATGGCATCTAATCAGCAACCCGATAACCCCTTCGATCAGAAGATGGTCTACATAGACCCGCCTGATAGTTGTATAAGGAGAAACCCTCCTCATCATCATAAAAATCTGGCTCTGCTTCCCAAGCATCGCCATCATCTGAAACTCAAACAGGGTCTGGTTGGTGTGTACAATACCCTCCCGTAACCTTGGAGTGAGTGTTCAACTCAGTGGAACAATAGAGCATAGGTTAGCATGTTATCATTTCAATCAAGCAGTAATGATAAAGCAGTAAATCACACATTCCTAGTACTGTTGTTAATGCAAGAATGGTATGGATGTATGATGCATGCCCTCGCCTACGCTCCCTCAGTGACTTCATCTCACGTTCGCGTATGACAATACTGCCTCAGTGCTTGACCTGCAACGCCTAAACGCATGCGTAATGCAATGCATGCATATGATTACCAAGTTCTTATTAGTCCTTTTCATACAGCAGGATTGGGAAACTAAGGTACCTCCCTTATATCAATACTCAAACAATGATCCATTATAGGGTCGTCAATCCTAGTAAATCTTATACGAAGTTGCGGTTCTAGGTCACTACCACCAATGCCCTACCAACTGGCAGTCTATTTTTGAAGGCACGTCACCGACCCGACTGGGGACCACAGACAGGCTGCTATGGGGTAAGCCTAGCTTATTCTCTGATTACTGAGGAAATGCTCATCGCCTCAACGCAAGTTTGGTGTATGCTCGAGGTCACTACAAAGGGCATGGCCGCCATCACCCATCACGTCTTCGTCATCAAAATAGTGTATGCCGATAGCTCAAATACATTGTCTCATACCACCGTATTCGGCTCATGAGTCTGGGTTGCTCATTGGTCACTACGGGTGGGCTCGTCACTCCGGCGTAGGCTGACAGCTCGACTACGGTATCCCATACCACCATGTCCAGCTCATGAGTCTTAGCGGATCGAGGTACCAAGGTAAACGGGGTTTCCACTGGTGAGTTTAGTACCTTAGGTTTAAGTAGTAGCGTCCAAACATGGTGAACATACATAAGGACAATCGGGTTACTTGAGGAGCTTGACTAGCACGAGTACATGTCGAGTTGATCGACATGGAGTGTGTAAGCACTTCGTGTGGCCTAACCAGTGTCATTAACCGAAGTACGGCTCAGATTCGTTGAACACATCCTGTGTGGTGAAACAACATCGCTCACCAATCTAGGTTCTGTTACCGATTGCCTGGACTATACAATAGCCCCAATCACATTCAATTGCAAAAAAATATCCTAGAAGATAGTTAAAAAAATAATGGATCAAGATTTCAAGTCATACAATCTTGTCCACTTTAGGGCTGCAAGGGCTGTTGCACGAAATCGTTACACCACTCCCCTATCACCCATCACGGCTTTGTTGGAATACAACTTATACATGGATTTATACATATGCATTACATAGATAAACAAACATTATAATATACGGTACATGTGTAATGCCCCGAAAATCGGGGGTCGAGCAAAGCTTAGTTCCTCAGTTCCAACGCATCACTTACGCAACATTGATAATGATGATTATGATGAGTACATTGAAACATGAATGAGATTAGGCCAAAACAGCATATCATACTCTAGAGATAGTTAAATTATGCCAGCGGAAGAATGTGATAGATATATAACATATATAAACTATTGTAAGTCTCCAGAGTGTGAACTTGTTACCAGGTTAAATATATCGATGTATATTCTAAAAATGAATAAAATGAATATACATGGGTGTTCCAGAAGAGAAAACTAAAGTGTAATGGCATCTAATCAGCAACCCTATAACTCCTTCGATTAGAAGATGGTTTACATAGACCCGCTTGATAGTTGTATAAGGAGAAACCCTCCTCATCATCATAAAAATCTGGCTCTGCTTCGCAAGCATCGCCATCATCTGAAACTCAAACAGGGTCTGGTTGGTGTGTACAATACCCTCCCGTAACCTTGGAGTGAGTGTTCAACTCAGTGAAACAATAGAGTATAGGTTAGCATGTTATCATTTCAATCAAGCAGTAATGATAAAGCAGAAAATCACACATTCCTAGCACTATTGTTAATGCAAGAATGGTATGGATGTATGATGTATGCCCTCGCCTACGCTCCCTCAGTGACTTCATCTCACATTCGCGTATGACAACACTGCCTCAATGCTTGACCTGCAATGCTTAAACGCATGTGTAATGCAATGCATGCATATGATTACCAAGTTCTTATTAGTCCTTTTCATACAGCAGGATTGGGAAACTAAGGTACCTCCCTTATATCAATACTCAAACAATGATCCATTATAGGGTCCTCAATCCTAGTAAATCTTACACGAAGTTGCGGTTCTAGGTCACTACCACCAACGCCCTACCAACTGGCAGTCTATTTTTGAAGGCACGTCACCGACCCGACTGGGGACCATAGACAGGCTGCGATGAGGTAAGCCTGGCTTATACTCTGATTACTGCAGAAATGCTCATCGCCTCAACGTAAGTTTGGTGTATGCTCGAGGTCACTACAAAGGGCATGTCTAGGGCGGCTAAGGCTGTTGCACGGAATTGTTACACTAATCCCCCATCACCCATCACGTCTTCGTCACCAAAAAAGTGTATGCCGATAGATCAAATACATTGTCCCATACCACCGTATTCGGCTCATGAGTCTGGGTTGCTCATTGGTCACTACAGGTGGGCTCGTCACTCCGGCATAGGCCGACAGCTCGACCACGGTGTCCCATACCACCATGTCCAGCTCATGAGTCTTAGCGGATCGAGGTACCAAGGTTAATGGGGTTTCCACTGGTGAGTTTAGTACCTTAGGTTCAAGCAGTAGCGTCCAAACATGGTGAACATACATAGGGACAATCGGGTTACTTGAGGAGCTCGACTAGCACGAGTGCACGTCAAGTTGATCGACATGGAGTGTGTAAGCACTTCGTGTGGCCTAACCACTGTCATTAAATGAAGTACGGCTCGGATTCGGTGAACACATCCTATGTGGTGAAACAACATCGCCCACCAATCTAGGTTCTGTTACCGATTGCCTGGACTATACAATAGCCCCAATCACATTCAATTGCAAAAAAATATCCTAGAAGATAGTTAAAGAAATAATGGATCAAGATTTCAAATCATACAATCATGTCCGCTTTAGGGCTGCTAGGGCTGTTGCACGAAATCGTTACACCACTCCCCCATCACCCATCACGGCTTTGTTGGAATATAACTTAAACATGGATTTATATATATGCATTACATAGATAAACAAACATTATAATATACGGTACATGTGTAACGCCCCGAAAATCAGGGGTCGAGCAAAGCTTAGTTTCTGAGTTCAACGCATCACTTACGCAACATTGATAATGATGATTATGATGAGTACATTGAAACATGAATGGGATTAGGCCAAAACAGCATATCATACTCTAGAGATAGTTAAATTATGCCAGCAGAAGAATGTGATAGATATATAACATATATAAACTGTTGTAAGTCTCCAGAGTGTGAACTTGTTACCAGGTTAAATATATCGATGTATATTCCAAAAATGAATAAAATGAATATACATGGGTGTTCCAAAAGAGAAAACTAAAGTGTAATGGCATCTAATCAGCAACCCTATAACCCCTTCGATCAGAAGATGGTTTACATAGACCCGCCTGACAGTTGTATAAGGAGAAACCCTCCTCATCATCATAAAAATCTGGCTCCGCATCGCAAGCATCGCCATCATCTGAAACTCAAACAGGGTTTGGTTGGTGTGTACAATACCGTCCCATAACCTTAGAGTGAGTGATCAACTCAGTGGAATAATAGAGCATAGGTTAGCATGTTATTAATTCAATCAAGCAGTAATGATAAAGCAGTAAATCACACATTCCTAGTACTGTTGTTAATGCAAGAATGGTATGGATGTATGATGCATGCCCTCGCCTACACTCCCTCAGTGACTTCATCTCACGTTCGCGTATGACAATACTGCCTCAGTGCTTAACCTGCAACGCCTAAACGCACACGTAATGCAATGCATGCATATGATTACCAAGTTCTTATTAGTCCTTTTCATATAGCAGGATTGGGAAACTAAGGTACCTCCTTTATTTCATTTCCCAAACAATGATCCATTCTAGGGTCGTCAGTCCTAGTAAATCTCATACGATGTTGCTGTTCTAGGTCGCTGCAAAGGGCTCATCGCTAAATCATTACAGGCCTAGTTTATACTCTTGATGCTACGAAAGGGTTGTCGCCTCCACGTAGACTCTGAGTATGCTCGAGGTAGCTACAAAGGGCATGTCTAGGGCTGTTAGGGCCATTACATAGAATCGTTACACCACTCCCCCTTCACACATCACGGCTTCGTCAGCAAAACATTGTAGGCCGACAACTCGAATATAGTGTCCCATACTACTGTATTAGGCTCACGAGTCTAGGTTGCTCACTGGTCACTATGGGGAGGCTCGTCACCCCAACGTAGGCCGACAGCTCAACCACGGTGTCCCATACCACCATGTCCGGCTCATGAGTCTTAGCGGATCGAGGTACCATGGTTAAACAGGATTTCACTGGTGAGTTTGGTACCTTAGGTTCAAGCAGTAGCGTCCATACATGGTGAACATACATCAGCACATCAGGTTACTTGACGAGCTCGACTAATACGAGTGCACATTGCATCGATCGACATGAAGTGCATAACCACTTCATGTGGCCTAACCACTGCTGACGACCAACACATGACTCGAGTTCGTCAAACACGTCCTACGTGGCGAATGAATCTCATCCATGACTTTAAGCCTGCTACCGATTACCTGGATTATAATATAGCCCTAATCACACTCAATCCGTAACCAGAAGGCATGTATAGTAGTCAAAGCAGAATTAACAAAGTAATTCAAACGTGTTAATAAGCATGTTATAAAGCACAATATAAACAAGAAATACAAACACATACATTTCATAAGTAAGCGATTAAATTAAACAACTTGCATGGAGGAAATCATATACATCTCTAAGGTAGTTGAGAATCCTATCTCAACACCTACCCTAAGCACTATCATCTAAGTACTTACTCTTATAAGCATTTTCACAAACACTTAGAATACACTTATTAACATAACGCATATTAGCCAAAACATGTATTAGGGCGAGTCCTTTCGCCGAGTAAGTTAGTAGTGATGGATAGGCACATATAATAACAGGATAGATTCCCAGGAAGGACACCAACCTCTCTCTCACTTTCTCTCTCTTTACTCTCTTTACTCTCTTAGGGTTTCCTCAAATTTGTATGGTGTGAATGAGAGAGGGTTTAAGGTCCTTATATAGGCCTAAAAATGATGAGAATGGCCCCAGGGCCAAGGTATACTTAGGTTATGTCCAAAGGGCATCTGTTTCAACTCAACGGAGCACTTCTGGAGCCCCCCTTGAGCCAAAGGTCGGACTTAAGCTCACAGACCTTGGATCTAGGTCGAGCTAATTCCAGTCGGGTTCCCAGATCATAAGTGGTGGACTGGTTTCAGTATAACAGTCACCAAAACTCGATCAGGGTTACAAGTACACGGGCATATATATGAAATTTCCCCTGATCCGAGGGTGTATTTAGGTCAGATTTTGACGGTCTGATTGCTTATATCAGGCCTGCAAGTGACAAGTCTCAGATTACTTAAATTAGGTTTCATTGATAAAGAAATCTACATTTTCTCACACTCTTCACTCCAGACTCAAGTGAATAGCCCCGGAACACTATCTGGATTTGATTTCCGAGATGGTTGTCAAGCCCAGCAAGGCGGTCCTAAACGCTTAATCTCGTGGTCATCAGACTTTCGATGTGCAGTCCAGATCTGATACGGAGTTTCAACGTGCTCCCGAGAGCAATTGGGTAATGAGATTGATCCTAGATTTTAGGGTAACCTAGCGTCAATGATTCTACAAGTTTTGGGTCTTGCTGATCGTATTTAAAGTGATTCAAGTGGATTTCACAGCTAATCTAGTTTAACACTTAGTTAAACTTGTCCACTTTCTAAAGGATTTGAGGTTTGGGAGGTTCAAAAGGGGTTAGGATCTACCCCTTGCCTAAGGCCATCTAACTTCAGGTTGGCAAAAATCTGGGGCATTACAACATAGAGGAAAGCATACACATAGTTAAAGGAGTTGACAATCATATCTCAACACCCAATTAGAGAAGAATTTATAAGCACTTACTCATACAGACATTTTTACATACACTTAATCTGCACATAATATCATACATGGTATGTAGTAGTTAGAATACGTATTAGGGTAAGTCCTTTCGTCAAAGGATTGCTGCCTATACAACAATCACATATCCACAATGGTTAGTCGTGGCGTACACTAATGCGTAGTTTATACCCACTTAAACATTATCACAAACACATACGCTGCAACTTGTACATACACGACGTATGTTAATATAACAGGTCTTAGGCTCATTTACCCAGAAGTTGATACACATGCATCTAGCATACATAGACAGCAATTAATCATGGCAAACACAAATCCGTATTTCATACGTATACGGTATCTTTTACAAATACGAGGAATACAGTATATTCAACATAGTTAACGTATATTTGAAAAACGAAAGGGATAGCACTTTGTACATGTGTACTAGCATCCACGTCAGTAATATATCATTAACTAACATTGAAAGCCTCGAAAACCATAACCTATACGTTTAAAGTCCACACCTTACGTCGTAGAAGCGTAACGAATTCGTTAGAAACTCTAAGGCTTCGTCAACGAGGGTATATGAACCTAGAGCATGAGTTGGGTTAGTTATTTCATAACCTACACTACCTGAAACCCAAAAACAGATTTGGGTTAGGTTTTCTTACCTAAGAACGAGATCGGTATCGCCGGTAGAGCGGTACGGAAGGGATGATTCAGTCCGTGGAATGATGGGATTGAATCCCAAGGATTGACTCCAACTCTCTCTCTCTCTCTCTCTTTCTCTCTCTTTCCTCTCTTCTCTCTCATATGGTTTCCCAAATTCGTATGGGATGAGAGAGTGAGGGCTTAAGGCCCTTATATAGGCCTAAAACTGATGGGAATGGCCCCAAGGCCAAGTTATACTTAGGTTATGTCCAAAGAGTGTCTGTTTAAGGTCAATGGAGCATTTTCGGAGCCCCCCTTGAGCCAAAGGTCGGACTTAAGTTCCCTGACTATGGATCTAGGTCAAGTTAAGTTTACATTCCAGTCGGGTTCCCAGATCACACATGGCAGACCAGTTTCAGTTCAACGGTCACCGGAACTCGATCAGGATTACAAGTACACTGCCATGTGTATGAAATTTCTCCTGATCCGAGGGTGTATTTGGGTCAGATTCTAACTGTCTGATTGCTTATATCAGGCCCACAAGTGACAAGTCTCAGATTACTTAAATTAGATTTAACTTCTAAAGAAAACCACGTTTTCTCACACACTTCACTCCGGGCTCAAGAGAATAGCCCCGGGATACTATCTGGATTTGATTTCCGAGATGGTTGTCAAGCCCAACAAGGTGGTCCTAATTATATAACTTCATATTATTCAAGCTTTCGACATGTGGTCCAGATCCGATACGGAGTTTCAATGTGCTCCCGAGAGCAACTGGGTAATGAGATTGATCCTAGATTTTAGAGTAACCTAGCATCAATGATTCTACAAGTTTTGGGTCTTGCAGATCATATTTAAAGTGGATCAAGTGAATTTTATAGCTATTTTAGTTTAACACTTAGTTACTTCTCGTTTAATTTTTAAAGGATTTGAGGTTTGAGAAGTTAATAAGGGGTTAGGATCGACCCCTTGCTTAAGGACATCTAACTCCAGGTTGGCAAAAATCTGTGGCGTTACAAAAAGAGAGAGAAAGGAGGAGAGTGAAGGAGAGGGAGAAAGCTCTCAAACCTTCCAAGCCCTGATCTTTTGAGCCACCTCCCAGCCTTCCTCTTGACCTTCCCAATCCATAAACTTAACCCAGTATGGTCATGGTTCAGTCCGTGTCTTAGCCTATTCAAAGATCAAGCCAAAGATCCATCATCATACAAGCATTCATCATGACATCTATTCCCTCCTCAACTCCCCTGCTCCTCTAGGTCCTTAGTGAACGTATGCTCTGTGACTTGCCATAGACCGGATCCTGTCATATCAGAAATTCTTAGTGATCTAGTCCACTCTTTTTTACCTTTTTATATAAGTATCATCACATCCGCTTTCTAGGCAAGCCATTGGATGTATGCTCTGTGGCTTGCCGAAATCTTGGATCTTGCTACATCAGAAATCTATGTGTGCCTAGTCCCATCTTGACCACAACATTCATCATCCCTTGAGATTGTTTTACCAAACTAAGTACAGACTGTACATTTGTATGGGCAGAGAGGGTGCCTAATCCCTTCCCTCTTAGTAACCGAGGTCCCTTACCCATAATCCTGGACTGCATATCAGGAGTCAATCTAAGGTAGAAGAATCTTCGAATTTCTCCAACCTTACATATTCCGTGGTTCTAGGCGACTGCGGGATTCTGAAATTTTTTAGCTAGTGGCGACTCCAACATCCATACTTAGCCTAATCATCCACCACAAACATTTAACCCACCAAATCAGTGTGGGCACCGATTTTCAGTGTCTATAGAATGGCGACTCCACCAGGGAATGATTTTCTAGGTTACACTATTTGAGATCCAACTCGATAGTGTGAGGTACTTTAATCTCAAGGGATATCATCACTGCATTCACAAAAAATTTTTAAAAAAAAACTTTGGCTTGCACTTTCTTAGGCACAGATTCGAACCATGACCACTCAATCCCGAGCAGCCATGACCTCTCAAGCTACCCATGAAGAAGAGCAGACAGTTCAGCCAACTCCTCAAACATCAACACCCGCACCTACACTAGCACCCATGTTACCACCACCAGTGGCTCTAGTAAATCTGCAAGCCAACACCACCATGCAGGAAATGGCTCAGGGTCTCCGAGCGGTGCAAGAGCTACTACTTCACCTAGTACCATATGCCACAACAAACACACAGGTAACCCAACCGAGTGTACAAAATAGTTCATTCCGTCAAACCCCTTTTACTTTTTCTCTCATTCCTCCAATAAATCCCGTTCTCCCTTTTCCAGAAGAATCAGCCCAAGATCAACAGCAACCCGCAAATGGGAGCAACCCTCCCACACATCTCTACTCAGCACATCACAACAATCGAGTTACAACACAGGTTCCCCCTAACGAGAATCACAGACAAGAACTGGCGGATGCCCACGAAGGGGGCCAGTTTCGAGTCCAATTCACTCCCCCTAACGGGAGTACCATTCTGAAATTGGCAGATACCCCAGGCGGGAGCTATTTCCACACATCACACCCTCCTCCGAAAGGGAGCAGTGTTCAATTTCAACTACCTCCCACCACCGGGAGTCCACCATCTTTCCAACAACACCCCATCTTTGATCCATACGAAGAAGAAGCAACACAAGCCCTACAGCAAGGGGCAAGATATCCACAACAAAGTAAGATGAAAATTGAAGAATTACGAGAGCAGTTGCAAATGGTGCAAAATCAGCTTCAGAGGCAGCAAGGAGTGGATCACCCATCCACCAAGTTCAGGGACCTTTGCCCCTTCCCAGATGCCCGGGTACCTCCGAACTTCGAGGTACCAAAATTCAAAAGGTATGACGGTAGTGGGTGCCCCATAACACACTTAAAAGCATTTTGTGGGGAACTCAATGCGGTAGCAGGGAATGATGGAGCCTTGATACAGCTCCTCTAGAAATCCCTTAAGGGTGACACTTTGGATTGGTACACATCACTAGACAGCCATCAAATCAGAACCTGGGAGAAGCTTTCCCAAGAATTCATTGATAGGTTCTTATATAACCTGAACATGGCTCCATGAAGGTCTGACCTGGCTACCTTGAGACAAAAAAGTGACGAATCCTTATCAGCATACGTAGGACGGTGGCGATCCATGGAAACTCGAATGAGAAACCCCATCGATGATGAGGAGCAGATATCCATGATAGTACTTCGAGCAAATCCCAGCATTTTGGGATATTTAATCTCATATCCCTACGTAAATTTCTTCCAACTCATCCGAGCTGGAGAACAGGTCGAAGCCGGGATCAGAGCTGGGACCATTTCCCCATGGCCACACCAGGCCCCCTCAGTCAAGAGAAACAAAGTTGAAGGGAAACTTATTAGATATGAAAATGGGAACAGCACTGCTCCCGCACAATGCATTACAGAGGTTAACAATATCGTCACTAATAATCAAGGCAAGTAGTATGATCGACAACCAGAGCCACGATAAGATAGACAATACCAACTACAGTCGAATAGGCAATACCAACCACAACAAACCCAACAGGGATTTCAGGGACAACTGTCTCAACAACAACAGCAACAGCCCAGGGGGAATGCACCTGGCCCTTACAAACAGGCAATGTTAAGAAGGAAGTTCACCCCATTAGCACAAACATACAGTCAGGTTCTGATAATGCTAATGCAAAAGCAACTCTTGACACCGCTTCAACGATGACTTCCCCCTAACCCCTTGCCACCTGGTTACAACGAAAATCAATACTGCGCATATCACCAATCTCCTGGCCATCTAACGGATCGCTACTTCTCATTGAAACATGCGGTCCAAGATTTGATCGAAAGCTAGAAGATTGCGATCACCCCACAGGCTAACAATACAGCTCAGGCCAACATCCTCCAAGCAGGACCCAGTACATTCGGCACCTCTACCGTCAACCATATTGAAGGAGAACAATCCATATACCCCTCTCCGCATAATTCCATACAAGCAATCATGACTGATACAGCAAATCAGACATGGGGTTACCAACATGCGCCAATGCCTAGGCCACAGATAGCCCTTGAAGCAGTACTAGCAACAGAACCCCTCATATTCCTTGAAGCAGCACCAGCAATTCAGCCTCTCATAACCCTCGAAGCAGCACCTAACAAGTCACACTTGCAGCATCCTGTCCCCCAGGGGACTCACCCAGCACCACTATATCCAGAAAGGTCGAATTCTGAACCTATCATTCTCCCAATAAGTCTCCCTGATCTTACCTCGCTAACCTTGCAATGGCACCCCCGATTCAAATTCTAAAATTTTTTATGCCTCATCAACTAGCACATGCCCAGAAGGTCTCTCCCACACATCAAGTGGAGGAAGAAAACCCCAATGTCAAATCTCGCCAGAACTTGGTAACACCTCAAGAGAAATCACCCAGTCTACCACAAATGGTCCCAGCCACGAAACCTCTCAGCCTCAGGAACCATTAATATACCTAGAAGGGAAGACGGTTCCATCCTATAATCCAAAAGCAGTCCCTGACATTACCTAGAATGCGATGAGGTGGGTAACAACGGGAGATATTTCAGGAGAGATAACCCAAACCCAAAGGAAACCCAGGGAACTTTGTCAGGTACTACTTGCAAAACCGATGCTGCTTATGACATAGCAGCCCAACTTAAAACCATCCCCGCACAAATTTTCACATGGGAACTCTTATGCACATCAAGATCGCATCAAGAAATCTTTGCAAAAATGCTAAATGATGCCCATATCTCTCCCGATGTACCTCCCAAAATGGTGGTAAGTATGATAGGACAACTTCTCGCACCACGAGCCATCACTTTCTCTGATGAGGAATTACCACTGAAGGTCATAAACATGGACCCTCATTAAATATAGCTGTCCATTATGAGAATTTCAAAGTTCCACTTGTACTCATTGACAATGGATCCAGCCTTAACGTTCACCCTTAAAGGATTACTAAATGGTTAGGGATGGAACCGTCTTCCTTTAGACCCAGTACCATGAGCGTTAGAGCCTTCGATAATTCCTGAAGACAAGTCGAGGTATAAATCGACCTTGAGTTACAAATTGGACTAGACATGACCATTGTCACATTTCAGGTTATCGACATTCCTGCCTCATTCAACCTTATGTTGGGGCGACCATGGCTCCATGCTGTTGGAGCCATCCCATCTACCCTCCATCAAAGGGTTAAATTCTATTTAGGAAATCAAATCATTTCAGTATTGGCCGAGCCAGAAACCATCTTACCGGTGACGGTCAATATCTCAGAAACTGACATCCCTGTAATTGACATTCAGCATACCGAAGGTGACGTATCATATCACATTTTTTAGTTCAAAATTGTGAACTCAATCGCTAATCCACACCCCCTCGCTGTTGAACATGTCATTCCCCCTGCAGAAAGACTAATCTTAAACTACCATACCGAGTTCCATGAAAAAGGTATGGTGGTAAAACCAGCACGAGCCAATGTACAAAGACAGGGACTAGGGTATCAACCGACACCAGAGGACTAAGCTGAAAAGCCAAAGAAGGGTCAACTGTTTAAGTGCACACCCATCAAGTTCATCAAGGCAGGGACAACTTGTAAAGACACGATGATGTCCCTTGAGGACCAACTCTAACAACTCAAACTCACAGAACATGCTAACCTGGAGTCCATCTTGCCACCGATAAGGTGGGATAGGATCCTCAGGACAACGAAGGCACGTTTGAAGCTGGGGGCAGAACCCCCAGACCCACCACATGAGGTTAGGGGTAAAAAAATAAGGTCATCCACAGTATGAAATTTGCTTTTCCTCATAATTCAAGTCTTCGTGTCCTTATGAACAAACTGGATGGAAAATAAACGTGATGGTGGGCCCTATGGAGTTTCAATAGTGGAAATCTTTATCACCATGGCTATTTATGGCATGCTCCAGATGATCTTTCGATCACTACCTCCATTGCTATTTACGGTGTAGCCCACAGATGCGACCCACTTGATGTATATGAGACCCATTGGTGCGGTCCATGTGATGTGGCCCATTTGATGTTTATGAGGCCCATTAGTAAGGCCCATGTGATGTGGCCCGCTCTATGTATATGAGGCCCATTGGTGCGGCCCATGGATGAGGCCCACTTGATGTATATGAGGCCCATTGTGATATATTTGATGGCCCATGGGTTGAGGCTCAATGTGATGTATAAGGACCAAGAGCGAGGCCCAATGAGACGTATATGAGGCCTTTGTGTGGGGCCGAATGTGATGTATATGAGGTCCATTGCGATGTGTGATTCCACCATGATGTGTATTGTATTCAGGCCCATCTTGTAGGCCCACCTTGTAATGTGTTGTACATTCGCACCATCCATCCACGTGGCCCCCACGTGATGAACGTGTTTGACCCAAATTGACCATTAGATGGGGCCCATTTAGAATGTGCAGGGCCCACCTTGATGAGTTGTATGTGCGGCCCATTTGATGAGGCCTGATGGGATGTAATTGGGGCCCAAGAATGAGGCTCATTAGATGTACGAGGCCGCATGATGTACGTGCTATATACACACCGTTTACCCATTTTTTTAGGCCGTGGGCCCCGCCACCTTATGCAGCCCACCATGTATGAATAATGGGCACGCGTTGTCCATTCATTTCCTAAATAATCAGAGGGCTGAGAATCTCGTTATGATTCTGATTCTCAATTCTATACGGACCACATCATAGGACAATGGTGGTTAAATGTCCACCATTGTAAACTTTCATTGGGCCCATTGTTAAGCCCATTTCCATCGATACCTTAGTGGTCTAACCCAAACTGTTGGGCCCCCACCGAAGATAGTAATACCCACTTTTCCTTTGGGTTGCCTTGTGAGACCCACCTAGCTGTATGTATGGTACACATAAGCTCTCCATTCCTTTTTTTTTCCAGATTCGTATAAGGGTCATGCGCCCGATCGTGAGTTAGATCCCAATCCCCTAATGGACCGCATTGCATGTACAATGGTGGTTAAAGGTCCACTGTTGTAAATCTTCTTAGGGCCTATTGCTAAGTCTAATCCCATCTTCCCTTAATGGGTTATCCCAAACCGTTGGGCCCCATTAATATTAGTACTACCCATCTCATTTATTAGGCTAACCCAAACCGTTAGGCCTCATTGATACTAGTACCTTCCCACCATGCCCTGTAGGGTCATCCAAACCTTAGAGCCCACATTATGTTCATACCAGGCCTTTCATAGGAATACGACCCATCCAGATTCATGTTTTGCCTAAGCTTAGTGACTATACCCAAGGTCCACTTAGGAGTTGAGTGGACTACCCAATCCGTTAGAGGTCTTAGATGTATGAACTCCACCAAACCCACTTTGTGAACATATTGGGCTTCCCATAGGAAAGCCCAGTTTATTATATGATATAGAGATTTAGGAAGCCCAATTGTTCACCCTATTAGCTCACCTTGTGAACTCACCTTGTCATATACCCACTTGACTCACCACGAGAGGTGTATCCTACTCTTGTACCCATTTACAAGGACCTCGTGACACGAACATATCATCCGCACCGTCCGCCTCTTTGTCGAGACAAGTGCGAGGTCCATCTTGGACATTAGTGTATCATCAAGGCTATCCGTCACTTAGTGCATCATCACCCCTTGCCGTAGATAGAAGAATATATAGTATCAGATTTGGTATATCTACCATATAGTGCTTATCTCGATGTATGGGCAAGATCCACCGTCCTTCCAGTGGACGCCGTCTTGAAATATATGATATATCAGTGCCTTGGAAAGTTAATGTAGTATAATGTGGGACATGCCGCATGGACTCCTATAGTTGTAGAAGGAGCATGTTGTTTAGTTTATACTCTGTGTATGTGACATGCTAGTGAAGGCCAATTGTGGATTATTGTTGTTCGTCTTATCAGATAATCCTACATGTGTACTTTTTTACATCATGCTACATGTTCATACGCATCATTTGTATGCCTAATGTAAGGAATCGTTGATCATAGCATTGCTATTAGGCTGAGTTATTTAGGGGACTCCTTAAGAGACGGAGTTGCCTCACATGATCGTGTAGTGCGCGCAAGTTTGATGCATGACTGGTTGGTATGTCCTATGCATCTTGCATTTGTGTGACATGATCACTTGGCGCCCAAGCGATATTAGGGTTGTGGCCTTCACAGGTTCATCGTGGATGGCCAGATTGGATACCAAAAATATTTAGTTCTGGCACTGTGGGCACATAGGATGTCCTTAGGTGAGAGTCCCAGAATCCTCTTAATATTGGGGGAGACCCCAATGTATAAATTGAGTGAATACATGAGTGCCTGGGTGCCGAATACCAATAGGTGGCATCTCCCACCTTGTCGTGGTCGGTTGAGAGAGGGTGTGGCCTTATCCGCCTGAGTGAGGGTGTGACCCCAACGTCTAGGCTAAGTTTTACCAGCTCCCAAATGGGTCAGCTATCGACGAGCCGGGTAGGTATTGGCAGACTACTGGCTAGGTGGATAGTGAGGTCTTTTCCACTCACTGGTTGTGCGGCTAGGGAGGTGACAGCCATTATAGAGTGTACTAGTCCCCAGTGATATCCTAGAGATGAGCCATACTGACATGTGGGCGTACTGAGTATGGGATTACGTACTCACCATTTGACTCATTCATTCATTCATTCACTATCCACTAGGGCTGATGGTGCGTAACTAGATCATTATGTGTTCCTTCGCAATGGCCATGATTTCGGTTGGGTATGTGACGAAACTGAGATCAGGAGTTTACCGTGTTGCCTCTAGCTATCCAAATATAGGTATGAGACCGGTTTAGATAGAAGTCCCTTGTGATGAACCCCACAGCTTGCAATACCATGTGTTATCATCCCGATTACACACTTCATCTTTATCATTTCTTTTCCATTTTCATATTACATTGCACCCTTAGCTTATGACATTGGGTTTACTATGATTCTGCACTGTATGGCCTAGATATGACATTTGGCTTACTATATCTCCACATTGCATGGTTGATTTACATTGCTTTCTCAGTATATGACATTTTCTTATTATGTCTTCGCATCGCATAACCTGGATAAGGTTGGTGGTATTTATAGACATGCCAGTATTTTCACTTACTCTGATATTTATATGCTTGGCACATGTATTGCACACACATACACCACCCTCTAAGCTTCTTTGTAAGCTTATGCACGACCGTTGCATGCAGGTGACATTAGGTTCCAATAGCTCGTGGAGATTTTGTTATTCATTTATTTCCCTTTTCAGCACTGTAATCAAGTGTTCATATTAGTGGATATGTGATGATGATGTTACCTCTGTGATTTGGATACATTTGTGGTTATGCACCTTTACAAAAAAAAAAATCACACTAAAATCTTCCTTGTAGGATCTCAGGATCGGAATCTGCCGTATGGGTGCTAAAAGCCAAGAATGGGGTACTACGGAGGCTGTCGGCGTCGGATTCGGTGATCAGGAATTCTGTGAGCTGGGATTTCGAGTTTGGGGCATGACAAAAGTTGGTATAAGAGTATAACTTAGGAATACCTGAGGAGATCATTAAATTTCTGCTGATAGCTACCCTACACTGTGTGATTGTTGCAAACTTAGAATGATTAGATCCCCAAGTTCGAATAACATAGAAACTTCCCGATATAGCTCCATATCGTATATGCATTCGAGAGAGCTCATGGATAATAGACCCTTGTTCCTTCCTGTAAGACATGACACCCAAGCGAGTGACTGGAACGACTTCCACTTCCCCTCCTAAGATTCCTGTTCTCCTACCTGAGACTTCTGCACCCCCATCTGAGTCTAGCGCAGCACCGACCGTGTCCATGAGTGTGGACAGTTGCAATAGATGTTGCAAGCGATAACTGCCATTCTTCAGAGAGGAGGCCGGAAGAGGTGGGCCCCCTCTGGCAGCTCCCGACAGCGTCGACATCGACAAAGGTGCATAGCCTACCAAGCCATCAGAGCACTAGCAGCACCTTCAACACCACCTCTTAGGCTGTTTACGGGCACTTGTTATAGATACGATGGGGTAGGACACCGTAGGCAGGAGTGTCCCCGCCCTCACCAGTAAGAGAAGCCGAGAGCACCAGCAGTACCTCCAGCACCTCCTCTGCATCAGTGCATAGGTGCTTGGTTTGGATGCGGTGGGATAGGGCATCGAAGGAGCGAGTGCCCCTGTCCTCAGCAGCAACCTCCACCACAGCAACAACGATGACAGTATTTGTCGCCGAGACCCCAGCAGCAGCAGTGGCAGTCACATCAGCCACCGAGGCACCCACAACAATATAGGCCGTCACAGTAGCAACTGAAGGATCCTCAGGCATCAGGAGGAGTCGTCGATGATTTGCGCGACTTGATCCCTACCCCTTCTTGCTAGATTGCTCATGGATGAGGCATCTGGGGAGCGAGAGACTGAGATTCGTAAATGTTATCCCGATTCCCTTGTCGATGCGAGATTTCATGTGTGTTTTACACTTTTAATTATACATAGTGAAATGATTTCCCTCTTTTATCAACTCTAATTAGTTGTGTGATAGTGTAAATTTTGAGGAAGAAATTTTTTAGGAGGGGAGATCTGTAAGGCCCGTATCCTAGATCGTACCGTTCCATAGACTCCCGCGATCCTCCCCGTTGAATTCCAGCAACCCTCGACCTATAATCGACATTTACGCGTGACCCTAAGTCGTATCCTATAATTATGAGTTGACTCAACTCGAGACTTACTTCTTAGCGACCGCACCGTCACCGCGGTTCCAACGCCGCATCTTGCGCACTGATGCGATACCTGGGCTAGGAGTTGTGGGCCCTCGTATATTTCCAAGAAATGTCGCGCATTGCGAATTCTGAGAGAATCTCTACGAACCTTCACATCAATCTATCAAGTACACAACCCATCACTCAATCCATCATACCCATACCTCACATGTGACCTCTCTTACACAACCCATACCTCTCTTACATAAGCTACCCTAAAGTCAACCCTTACATCACTCCATCCATCACTCCATCCATCACCTCTCTTACGACCACCCTCTCTCTCTCTCTTTCCTCTACCCATTTTTCAAGTAACCAAGAGGTTGGTTGTCCAAGCATTCCTAAGGAATGAGAGAGCATTGTGTGTGGCCCACTTCCTACCCCTCTCATCTCCCATCTCAACCCTCCAACCTTCATCAACCTCCATCAGAGAGAGAGCCAATGAGTTTGTGTAACGACTCGAAAAATTCCATATAAAGACACGAGTACCACCTCAGGCAGAAATCACTTAGGATCAAATCCTTTATGAATTAGACAAAGGTAACTAAGTGATAAAACTAGATTAGCTACGAAATCCGCTTGATCCACTTTAAATACGATCTGCAAGACCCAAAACTTGTAGAATCATTGACACTGGGTTAACCTGAAATCTAAGATCATTCTCATTACCCAGTTGCTCTCGGGAGCACATTGAAACTCCGTATCAAATCTGGACCACATGTCGAAAGTCCGATTACTACGAAGTTATATAATTAGGACCCCCCTTGCTGGGCTTGATAACCATCTCGGAAATCAAATCTAGATAGTGTCCCGGGGCTATTTGCTTGAGCCCGGAGTGAAGAGTGTGAGAAAACGTGGTTTTCTTTAGAAATTAAATCTAATTTGAGTAATCTGAGACCTGTCACTTGTGGGCCAGATATAAGCAATCAAACCATCGGAATCTGACCCAAATACACCCTCAGATCAGGGAATATTTCCCATACATGTCCGTGTACTTGTAACCCTGATCGAGTTTCGGTGACCGTTGAACTGAAACTGGTCCGCCACGTGTGATCTGGAAACCCGACTGGAATGAAAACTTAACTCGACCTAGATCCATAGTCAGTGAGCTTAAGTCCAACCTTTGGCTCAAGGGAGGGCTCCAAAAGTACTCCGTTGAGCTGAAACAAGTGCCCTTTGGCTATAACTTAAGTATACCTTGGCCCTGGGGCCATTTTCATCAGTTTTAGGCCTATATAAGGACCTTAAACCCTCTCTCATTCACTCCATACGAATTTGAGAAAACCCTAGGAGAGAGAAGTGAGTAAAGAGAGAGAAAGTGAGAGAGAAGTTGGAATCATTCCTGGGAATCGATCCCTTCTATTCTACGTGTCTATCCATCACTACTGTATCGCTTTCCGGCGATTCTGATTTCGTTTTCGTGTAAGAAATCCTAACCCTAATCAGTTATAGAGATTCAACTAGTGTAGGTGGTGAAATAGCTAGCCTAATTCATGCCATAGGTTGTCGTTCTACCGTTGATAAAGACTTGGTGTTTAAACTGAGTCTGTTACTCGCTTCTACGGCATAAGGTGCGGACTATAGATGCTTAGGTTATGGTTTTCAATGCTTTCAATGTCAGATAATGATAGATTCATGATCTGGGTGTTATTTCACATGCAAAATGTGATGTTCGTTTTGCGATTCAGTTACGTATGCAAATTATGGCATTTAGTGTATCCTGTATATTTGTAGAAAATACCGTATACGTACAAAATATGAAATGTGTTTGCCATGATTAATTACTATGTGTATATGCTATATATATATGTAATACTTACTCGTTGAAAGAATTCACCCTAATATATGTTTTTGGCTAATATACGTTATGTATGTTAAATGAGAGTAGTCTACGTGTTTATGAAAATGCTTGTATGAGTAAGTACTTAGATGATAGTGTTTTAGGTAGGTGTTCAGATAGGATTATCAACTACCTTAGAGATGTATATGATTTCCTCCATGCAAGTTATTTAGTTTAATCGCTTACTTATGAAATATGTGTTTGTATTTCCTGTTTATATTGGCTTTATAACATGCTTATTAACATGTTCGAATTACTTTGTTAATTCTACTTTGATTACTCCACATGCTTTCTGGTTACGAATTGAGTGTGATTGGGACTATGTTATAGTCTAGGCAATCGGTAATGGGCTTGAAGTCGTGGCTGAGATTCATTTGCCATGTAGGACATGTTTGACAAACTCGAGTCGTGTGTTGGTCGTCGGCAGTGGTTAGGCCACACGAAGTGCTTATGCACTTCATGTCGATCAATACAATATGCGCTCGTGCTAGTCGAGCTCGCCAAATAACCCGATGTGCTATTGTATGTTCACCATGTATGGACGCTGCTGCTTCAACATAAGGTACGAAACTCACCAGTGGAATCCCATTAACCTTGGTACCTCGATCTGCTAAGACTCATGTGCCAGACATGGTGGTGTGGGACACCGTGGTCGAGCTGTCGGCCTAGCTAGGGCGACGAACCTCCACGTAGTGACCAGTCAGTAACCCAGACTCGTGAGCCGAATATGGTGGTATGGGACACTGTATTCGAGCTATCAGCTTACAATGTTTTGATGACGAAGCTATGATAGGTGATGGGGGAGTGGTGTAACGATTCTGTGCAACAGCTCTGACAGCCCTAGACGTGCCCTTTGTAGTGACCTCGATCATACTTTGAGTCTACGTGGGGGTAACAACCCTTCCGTAACATCTAGAGTATAAACTAGGCCTATAATGATTTGGCGACGAGCCCATTGCAGCGACCTAGAACCGCAACAACGTATGAGATTTACTGGGACTAACGACCCTAGAATGGATCATTATTTAGGAAATGAAATAAGGGAGGTACCTTGGTTTCCCAATCCTGCTGTATGAAAAGGACTAATAAGAACTTGGTAATCATATGCATGCACTACATTACGCGTGCGTTCAGGCATAGCAGGTCAAGCAGTGAGGTAGTGTTGTCATGCGCGAACGTGAGATGAAGTCGCTGAGGGAGCGTAGGCGAGGGCATGCATCATACATTCATACCATTCTTGCATTAATAAGAGTACTTAGGGATGTGTGATTTACTGCTTTATCATTACTGCTTGACTGAATTGATAACATGTTAACCTATGCTTTGCTGTTCTACTAAGTTGATCACTCACTCCCATGTTACAGGACAGTGTTTTAAACACTAATCAGACTCTGTCTTGATTTCAGATGATGGCGTGACCCCTGAGGTGGAGCCTAATTATTACGACGATCAGGACGAATACTCTTACATGCAGTTCTCCGATGGCTTCGCTTAGGCTATCCGAATTAACTGGGCTACAAGGTTTTATTACAGTTGAACCATTTTTGAGACTTTTGACTTTTGTAATATTATATGTAATATTTCATGTACATAGTGACTTAGTGTTATATTCATACTCTGGAGACCGATCGTGATCTTTTGACTTGTATACGTTTATTTATATCTTTCAGTCTTCCGCTTGCGTTTTACAACCTGATCTGGAGTATGAATTACTGTTTTGGTATAATCCTACTCATGATTAATGCACTAACATAGACAACATTGAATCATAAGCATATATGTTGCATAAGTAATGTTTTGGAACTCGGGAGTTGAGTTGCTACTTGACCCCTGATTTTCAGGGTGTTACAAGTTGGTATCAAAGCATGATTTGGATTAAACCGGACCTAGGTTATGGTCATACACCTTACGCTGACGCAAATTCAACTTAGGTGGGTGCGAGGAAATCTAGAAACAGTCATAGGAGTCCCGGTTTCGCCAATTGGCAAAGTTCACCGAAAATGATCGCCGAGATCGACTCCGTACTCATCCATGATCGCATGAGTCGATCCCAAATCACCCCTACACTTGACAGATTTAGATCTCAAATGATCTCATCCCAGCCTTTAGAAATCGCTAAATGCGAATATACATCAGATAATTTCTGAAATAGCCCGAATCGACTCAAAACTGAGGTGGGGCCCAAACAGGGCACTTCCAGAGGGACAAAGGGTGGGCCCCATACATTTTTGGACTAAGGGGGGTAGGAGGACCTCGCCCAGGGGGTGAACCCTCACCAAAACCTCCAGAGGTCGGCGAGGGACTCGCCGACTAGCTGGCTTGGCCAGGCGGGCCGTTCGGGCCGATCGGCTTTGGGGTGCTGTGTGGCCCCCTGATGCGTGGGGTTTTGATTAAAACCCTTCCAAACCCTCCTTCCCTTCACCAATCACCCTCCCAAGCTTCCCTTTTTCTCCCAAACTTCTGATTTTGCACAAAATCACCCCTCCAACCTCTTCCTCTCTCATTTTCGTGCACCACACCCATCATCCCGCTGTAAACTTGTCTCCACTGCTACCTACCCTCTCCCTTCTCTCCGATTTGAGCTCTTTTGTCACACCCCAAAATTAAAAACCGAGCTCACAAAATTTCAAATCACCGAATCTGGCGCCGACAGCCTCCGTAAAACCCCATTCTCGGCTCCCAGCGCCCATACGCCAGGTTTCGATCATGGGATGCTACAAGGAGGATTTTCAACATCAATTTAATTTGTAATAAGCATAACTAAAGGTATAACCCACAACCAACAACCAAAAACTCAATCACATTTCCACTATGATCTAAAACTTTACAAGTACAATGAGCATAAATGGAAATATAATGATAATAGACAAAAAGCTCTAAAATGATCTACTATGCGCTCTAACCTTAGCGTTGCTGCGTCCCAACGTCACCTGCACGCAACTGTCGTGCATAAGCTTATAGAAAGCTTAGAGGGTGGTGAAAGTGTGTGCGCAAGATAGAAATGCAGATATGCAGTATCCGAGTAATGCGGAACATGCTGGTGAATCCATGAATACCGCCAACCGTACCAAGGCTATACGATGCAAGACATGAATGATGTCGGCCGTACCAAGGCCATACGATGCAAAATACAACTCAAGCATACAAATTCTTATTTAAGTCCACATATCAGTACAGCTCAAATCTGGAATATCACCGGGGTCTAGTACACTCTAAACCAGATTGCCGCCCCATTGCACGCAATAAGGTAAGTGGAAGAGACCTCACTACCCGCCTACCAATATCAGGCTCGGCTTGTTGATAGCGGACCCATTCCTCGAGCTGGTCAAACTCAACCTAGCTTTGCCCCCTCCTCTCTGGCGGGTAAGGCCGCACCCCCTTCCAACTGACCACGACACAGTGGAAAACACAGCCGTCTGGTAATCGGTACTCGGCGCTCCTACACCCACTCGGTCTAGACATTGGAGCAACCTCTTGGTACCATAAGGGTTTAGGGGCTTTCACCCAGGGATATCTATAACACCCTATGTAGAACAAGATTTTCGGTATCCAATCCGATCAACCACGATATGCCTGTGGAGGCTACAACCCTGATGCCGTTAGGGTGTACAATATCATATCACACAATGCGAATGCATTATAACATCCCGGATTTTTGCCAACCTGGAATTAGACGTCCTTAGGCAATGGGTCGATCTTAACACCTTATTAACTTGTCAGAACTCAACCCCACAGTCTAATATCGCTTCTTGACCCATTTCCTTCACAAATCTCACTTTCACTACCTTATCCTTCACAAAGTAACTAATTGCTAAACTAGATTAGCTACGAAATCCACTTGATCCACTTTAAATACAATTTGCAAGACCCAAAACTTGTAGAATCATTGACACTAGGTTACCCTAAAATCTAGGATCAATCTCATTACCTAGTTGCTCTCGGGAGCACATTGAAACTCCGTATCAGATCTGGACCGCACGTCGGAAGTCCGATTAACGGGAAGTTAAATGGTTAGGACCGCCTTACTGGGCTTGACAACTATCTCAGAAATCAAATCCAGATAGTGTCCCAGTGCTATTCGCTTGAGCCCGGAGTGAAGAGTGTGAGAAATATGAAATTCATTAAAAATAAAAGATAAATTTAAGTAATCTGGCACGTGTCACTTGCGGATCAGTTATAAGAATTTTGACCGTCATAATCAGGCCAGAATACACCCTCGGATCAAGAAAAATTTCATATATATGGTACTGTACTTGAAATCCTCGATCGTGATTTCGTGACCGTTGAACTGAAACTAGTCCACCACGCGTGATTTGGTAATCAAAATGGAATGAAAACTTAACTCCACCTAGATTTAAGGTTGGTGAGCTTAAGTCCGACCTTTGGCTCAAGGGGGGCCGCCAGAAGTCCTCCGTTGAGCTGAAACTGACCCACTTTGGTTATAACAAAGTATACCTTGACCTTAGGTCTATTTCGGTGTAGTTTTAGGCTATATAAGGACCTTAAAATCCTCTCTTATTCAGCCATACGAGTTTGAGAAAAATCCTAGGAGACAGAAGAGAGAAAAGAGAGAGAAAGTGTGAGAGAAGTGGGAGGATCTTCCTGATGCTCTACCTTGCCGTATCCAAGCTTAACCATCCAGATCTAAGCACTTTCCCGGTGATTTCGACTTCGTTTCTAGGTAAGAAACCCTAACCCTAATCTGATCTAGGGTTATGAACATTGAAAATGATGAAATAGCTAATCTATTTCATTCTATAAGTTGTCAAACTGCCGTATACTAAAGCTTAGTGAATCTATCGACTCCGTTACGATTATACGACAAAAAGGGTGGACTTTAGATGTATAGGTTATGGTTTTCAACGCTTTCAATATCAGATAATGATAGATTCATGATCTGCATGCAATTGCACATGTACAAAGTGCTGTCCGTTTCATTTTTCAGTTATATGTTAGATATGTTGAATATACGGATACGTATACGTATGAAATACGGATTTGTGCTTAACATGATTATTTGTCGTGACTATATGCTTGTACGTATGCGACAACTCCCTAGCGAAAGGACTTGCCCTAAATCACGCCACGGCCACTATACGCTATATATGTTAAAATGTGTAGCCCAAGTGTTTGTGGAAATGACTGAATGAATATGGAACTTGGATTCCTGCTTGCCATGACTATCCATCGTGGGTGCACGCATGTTATAATTGGGGCAACTCCCTAGTGAAAGGATTTGGCCTAATACCTATGTGATCAACGTACGTCATGTATGTTGATGTATGTAGTCTAAAGTGTTTGTCGAATTGTCTGAATGAGTAGTAGTTAGTAAATTGTAATGTATAAGGGTGTTGAGATAGGATTCTCAACTACCTTAGTGATGTGTATGATTTCCTTCATATAAGTTGTTTAGTTTAATCACTTACTGTTTTATGAAACGTATGTGTTTAGATTTCCTGTTTGCATTGTGTTTTATAACATGCTTGTTAATATGTTTGAATTACTTGTTTATTTATTTCTGCTCTGATTACTTCGCATGTTTAAGTTGTATTCCATAAAAGCCGTGAAGGGTGATGGGGGAGTGGTGTAACGAGTGCGTGCAACAGCCCTGGCAGCCCTAAGCGGACAATATTGGATATTTGATTGTATGATTTGAAATCTTGATCCATTACTTCTTTAACTGTTCTGTAATTGAATGTGATTGGGGCTATTATATAGTCTAGGCAATCGGTAATGGGATTGAATTCGTGGCTGAGATTCATTCGCCACGAGAGATGTGTTCGACGAACCCGAGTCGTACTTTGGTTGGCGATAGTGGTTGGCCACGCGAAGTGCTTATGCACTTCATGTCATTCAACTTGTCGTGCGCTCGAGCTAGCCGAGCTCGTCAAGTAATCCGATCTGTCTAATGTATGTTCACCATGTTGGACGCTACTGCTTGAACCTAAGGTACTAAACTTACTAATGAAATCCCGTTAACCATGGTACCTCGATCCGCTAAGACTCATGAGCCGGACATGGTGGATGGGACACCGTGGTCGAGCTGTCGGGCTACGTTGGGGCCATGTGCCTCCCCGTAGTGACCAGTGAGCAAACAGACTCGTGAGCTGATTATGGTGGTATGGGACACTATATTTGTGTTGTCGACCTACATTGATAAGGTGATGGGAGAGTGGTGCAACGATTGCGTGTAACAGCCCTTTGTAGTGACCTCGAGCATACTCTGAATTTACGGTGAGGCGGCGAGTTTTGCCACAGTGAATAGAGTATGAACTAGGCCAGTGTCAATTTAGTGATGAACCATTAAAAAGGTGATGGGGGAGTAGTGTAACGATTGCGTGTAACAGCCCTGACAGCCTTTGCAGCACCCTAGAACCACACTATCGTATGAGATTATCTAGGTTTGACGACCCTAGAATATATCATGTTTGGGAATGATACAAGGGAGGTACCTTAGTTTTCCAATACTGCTGTTTGAAAAGGACTAATAATAACTCGATAATCATGCTCATCATCGCACTACATGTGCCTGGAAGATGTGGAGCACTGAGAGATGAAAGCATGCCGCGGACGTAAGATGGTGTCACATGAGGGAGTATGTTGGTGAGGGCATACATCATGACTGCATTTCATACTTGCATTAACAAGAGTACTTAGGATTGTTGATTATACTGCTTTATTATTACCGCTTGACTGTTTTGATAACATGTTAACCTATGCTTTATTGTTCCACTAAGTTGATCACTCACTCCCACGTTACGGGACGGTGCTTGCAACCCCAACCAGACTGTCTTAGCTGCAGGTGATGGCAATGCTTATGAAGCAGAGTCGGACTACTACTATGATGTTGAGGAGGAGTTCTCCTACATGTAACTCTCTGACGGGTCTATGAAGACCTGAAATTGCATTGACGGGGCTATGGTATTTGAGATAGAAGACATTACACTTCCTCAATTTGGTATATTTTGGAATTGTACTTGTAAATAGTTAACCTGGTAACATTATCACACTATGGAGACTCACCACAGTTTATATATTTTATATATCTATCATAGTCTTTCGCTTGCAAATTTAACTGTCTCTGGAGTATGATATGCTGTTTTGGTATAATCCCATCCATGTTTCAATGCTTTCATCATAATCATCATAATTTGTGTTGTATAAGTGATGCGTTGGAACTCGAGAGCTGAACTTTGCTCGACCCCCGATTTTCAGGGTGTTACATGCATGAATCACACTATCTAATCATGCAGCAATCTTGCGCGTATCGTGCGCTCATGTAGGGCAACACCTCCTATCCAGGAGCCCCTAAACAATCTGCCCGAAGGCTTATGCTATGATCAGCCACTTCTCATGTCTAGCATACATATGATGCGTATGATCATGAATCATGGAACTATACTACACATGTTATATGGGATAGATGTTGTTCATAACAAAGATGGGCCTAGATGACCTACAAGTGCGGGCCTAATAATGGGCCCTAGGGAGAATTTTAATGCGGACATTTAACCAACATTATTCTTACAATGTGGACGTCAAACCAACATTGCTCCCAAGGCATTGCCGGATGTAAACATCATTACATAAACAATGTTGGGATCACACATTGCAATGGACCGTAGGTACATCCCATTGGGCCTTAAATACATCAAATGGGCCGTATCACATGGGCCTTGCATTCATCAAATGGGCCGCATTAATGGGCCTCACCAATGGGCCTTATGTACATTACAATGGGCCATAACCCATGGGCCTTGAATACATCACAATGGGCCTCAACCCATGGACCCTAAAATACATCAAAACGGCCTAATCACTTGGGCCATATATATATCAAATGGGCCACACTACTTTGGCCCCATGCACATCAACTGGGCCACACCCAAATATAAGTGGTGATGATGAATTCCACCATTAAATTCCTAAGGCCCACCAAAAAATATATTTCCCATCCAACCCATTCATTGGTTAACATAGTGATAAATGAAGCGGGAAACAAATATCCACTTAATGGGAAGCTACTATGGCCCTTAGAGATTTTTGAACGGTGGGCATTATTGACCACTACTTAAAATGGTGGGGTCCACTTGAACTTTAGATCTGCCTCATTCTTTAACTCATGCCATAAAATGATCTTTCAAAATGGATAGACGGATTGGATGCAACATATGCATCATGGTGGGGGTCCACATGAGGGCCCACCATAATGTGTATTATATTACATAATATAATATATATATATATAATATACAATATAATATAATATATATATATATATAGCCATACGTGCACATACACGACACGCACACACACGCATGCACACACACTCACCCACCCCACCGTCCCCTGGGCGGTGAGGATTTAACAGATACATCACAGCGGGTTCCATCGTCCAGGCGGACGGTGGAAATAACACATAAATCATAGTGGGTCCCACGTGGGGCCCACCTTAATGCTTATATACCATCCAGTCAGTCCATAAGGTCACGTGGACCTAGATGAATGGTGAAAACAAATTTCACCTTAATCCAAAACTTCTGTGGGCTTAAAAAGGGTTTCAATGGTAGACCTTCAATTCACACTATTTCCTTTGGTGTGGGCTACCAGAGAACTAGATGGACCTGATTTTTGGAAGGGACCCACACCAAGAGGTGGCCCATCCAATGAACGGGATGGATGACACATAAACATCACGGTGGGGCCCACGGCAGGGGCCGTGGGTGTCTGCCTGTCCACCCGCCATTGGCGTAGGTGCACAGGCAGCGCCTGCCGCAGCCTAACACATCAGCAGCGCTGCTTCCTTCCTTTCTTCTTTCTTTTTTTTTATTTTTAATTTTCAGTGGAAACTTACATGTGGGGCCTGCTAGCGGAGAATCCACTCCGTCCAGTGGATTCTATAGCTCGATATGCACAAAACAAGTCTAATATACATTTTGTTTGGTATGTAGGTGCAGCAAGGTGGGTCCTAAAAGTTTTGAACGGTAGGAAACATAGTTTTTTTATGGTATGGCCCACCTGATTACCGGATCGACCTCATTTTTCGGCTTAACGCCTAAAATGAGCTGGGAAAAGGGATGAACGACATGGATCGAGCCCTTACATCAAGGTGGGGCCTATTTGTGAGGTCCACATAAAAGCTCGAACTAAGCTTATATCTGTGTTTTCCAAAAGACGTCCAGACGCTGGACTCTTTTGGGCTTAACGAATATCAGTAAGGTGGGCCCTGCTTAGGTGGACCACCACATGATAGGTGGTGTGGGTACAATACATATAAGGTGGGCCCCACTAGCAGATGGTTTGGATAAAATACACGCCTCATGGTGGGGTCCACAATACAAGGAAGATAGAGAAAGAGAGAGATAGAGGGAGATCGGTGAGGATGGAGGGACCCCGCCACTATGGGCCCCTCATACAAATATACATCAAGGTGGGTCCCACATATATGGACCCTTAATCAAACAAAATGAATGAAACACAACTATCTAAGATCACCCACCGCTTTCTTCTTGCACCAAAGGCTTCCTTAGCTCCTTAGCTTGGATTCCAACGGAGGAGATGAGGTTTGGATGGTGGGGATGGGGGATGAGAGGGTGGGAAAGGTGGGCCACACTTGTAGCTCTCTTGGAGGGGAAGGAGCTTGGACATGTGAGGTGTTTAGGTTGCTTAGGAGAATGGTTTGAAAAGAGAGAGAGAGAGAGAGAGAGAGAGAGAGAGAGGGTTGTAAAGGGAGATGGGTGATGGATGTAAGAGCACCTTTTTAACTTTTGGGGCAAATGTTGTAAGAGAGATATGGGTGGTGTAAGAACTTTTTGACTTTGAGGTTGCTTGGGGAAGGGTGAGAAGTGATGGATTGATGGGATTGAGTGATGAGTGATTGATGTGACATCTCGTTGAGATTCTCTCAGGATTCGTACGCGCGGCATTTTCCTCGCACCAACGCTGACCCTCATCTCTTGACCAGACAATCGGATCGGCGCGCGAGTCACGGCATCAGAACTGTGGCAATGGTGTGGTCGCAAGGGTACAAGTCTTGGGTTGAGTCAACTCGGGTTGACAGCATGTGAATCAGGGTTGCACGCAATTACCAGTTAAGGGTCGAAGTTACCGGAATTCGACCGGGAAGACCGCGGAAGTCTACGGAATGGTACGGTCTAGGATACGAGTCTTACGTCTTGAATACCCCATTTGAGGCTCAAATTCGTGTACACCCACCACCCATCCTCTTTCCTCATTTTTCCTCTTCATTCCCTTCCATTTGAACCTTTACACGCCCCTTGGAGGCTCAAATCCATGGAGACCTAACGACTCCATCCCTTTCTTCCATTTTCTTCACTTTCCCCATGGCCCTATTCGAGTTCATTACGGCCATTTTCTCACTTTTCACCATTCTTTCTCTCATGGGAAAGAGAAAGGGTGCCGCGGATGAAGCTGGGCCTAGCCGCCCTACTCATTCGAGAAGACCGCGAGGCACCACTACAAGCACAGGCGTTGCGCGTGAGATATGGACGAAGAGGGAAATCGATCCCCGTGCTCCTTTCCGAGAGCACTACTGGTGGAGTTGTCCTGTGGAGTTTATGAGGGCCGTAGGGTCCTTTTTGAAGCTCAGGTGGATGGGCGGCTCTTTGGAGAGTATCTATTGTTGAAGCGTCTAGATGAGGCCGGTTGGGACCTTGTGTTTGAGGGAACATATCGTGCAAATGTGGGCACTATTTGTGCATTCTATGCCCATATCCGAGAGCCTACGCTGAATCCCTTGCAGTTAAAGATTCCCTCGGGATGAGGTCGGGAGGCCACAATTGATGCTTGCCTGATAGCTCGACTCATGGGGATACCTCTTAGCCAGATTCACGCAAGCGAGACGAATCTAAAGAGTGCACGTGAAAGAGATCGCTGTACGCGTTTCCTTTGTGGTCGACTGGTTCGATGACAGCCGAATAATAGTGTCCTGGTGTCAAACATGAAGGACGATTTCCGCCTACTCCACCATATCTGCACGTTTACCGTCTACCCCAAGTGGAGCAATTGCAGTGAGTGTACTCGCTTGATGGTAGACTTTCTATACCAAGCGGGACTGGGTGAGAAGTTGTGCATGCCTACGTATGTTTTGCGATAGATTGTTCTAACCTCACACTCAAATAGAAGGACTGATTCGCTCCCCTTCGGCCGGCTTATATGCAATATTGCACGCGAGTTCGGCTACAGTCTGGGCGCAGAACTTCCAGTGCCGCAACATTTCATCAATGAAACCACTCTCAATCAAATGGAAATTGGGCTACGACAGCAACAAGCCCGACTTGAGGAGAGTGAGGACAAGACAGAGAGTGAAGAGGAACAGAGTGAGGAAGAAGGTGGAGCTGAAATAGAAGAAGAAGAGAGCGAGGAAGAAGAGGAGGCCCAGGATACGGAGGAGAGCTCCCCTCCTATACCAACAAAACAGGACACTGATCAGGCTACTAGGGATGCTCGCGTAGCTCGACTTGAAGAGGATCATGCTGCCTTACGACAGGGTCAGGCAGTCCTACGACAGGATATTATGGATTTTCGGGGCCTTGTGAAACACAAGTTCAAGAAAGTGACTCATACGTTGAAGACTATCCTATGCTATCTATAGGATAAGGGTGCCCCTCCTCCGTCGTCAGACTCAGATGCCTAGTCATCCCTGCAGTTATCTTGCAACTTATTTTGGTTACTGCTTTAGGTTATGTTTGTGTTCGTGTTGCTGGACCTAGTAGTGCAGTAGTGGTAGAATGTTTTCAGTATTTGAAGCATGGGTTATATTAGCTCACATGCATCTTCTGTCATGATTCATGTAACTCTGTATTCTGTATATTATGACAAATTTTGGTGAATGAAATGCATGAAATTCCTTTAATTTGTGTATGAATGCTACGTAATAAGTTTGTGTGTATGCTGAATCTGACCTGTGTTGCACCCTATGTCATATAGGGCATGCCACAGAAGGTCACGTGGAGCACGACATGCCTCGCACTTACTGATACGATGGATCAGGCACCTCCCTAGAGGGATAGTCATACGGACCCTGGATTGGGCCCTGTTCGTGAGACTATTCCTGAGTCTCAGCTTCTCTTGGTCCTGCAGTTGGACCGCCACTGTACACACCACCGGTTCGTGAGCAGAACCATGCATCATCTTCGACGCAGCATGTGCCTGAGCCTGCCCCACCTGCTGATAGGTTGGAGCAGTTAATGATGATGATGCAGCAGCAGTACTAGTAGCTCTTGGCTACTATTGCAGGGGCCCTAGCTCAAGGTGGAAGTGCTGCTCCACCTTTACCATCTATACGTCCTGCTGAGACAGTAGGGCCTTCTTATCAGGATGAGGGTGTGCCTCCCCTTGCACCTGCTACATACTATATGGGGAATCTGGGTACGTGTGGTCTCCTCGAGCGATTCAAGGGCTTAAGGCCTCCTACCTTTGTGGGTTCTCACAGACCCGAGGAGGCTGAATATTGTCTCGACCGCATCTCCAAGATGCTGAGGATGCTACATTGTAGCGAGTAGGAATAGGTCGAGTTGGCCACCTTTATGTTTAAAAATGAGGCTAGCCTATGGTGGGATAGTGTATTACGGACAGTTGTGGTTGGCTATATATGGACCTGAGAAGATTTTGAGTTCCGCTTTCATGAGAAGTACTATCCCCAGACGTACTGGCACGAGAAGGAGAATGAGTTTTTGCGCCTCAGATAGGGAGGCATGACAGTGACAGAGTATGAGCATCGGTTCACGGAGTTGGGCCGATATGTTCCTACGATCCTTGCCGACGCATAGATGCAGATGCGGTGCTTTTTTGAGGGCCTGCGCCCTAATATTCACTCGAAGATGTGTTGTGCTAGCATACCCTCTTATGCTGAGCTAGTACACATGTCTATGCGGGCAGAGCAGGACGGGAATTGGTAGGCACGTACTCGTGGGCCTATGGTCCCTCGGCCTCAACTAGATATGCCGAGCAGGCCATTCCTTGGCAAGAGGCCTTGTACAGACTCTCCTCCAAGGATTTCTGTGCCACCAGTTCTGATGCGGCGACCGGGCGTGACTTGTACCTACTGTGGGAGGCCAGGCCACCGAGCAGAGAGCTGTTTCATACGTATGAGAGACGGTGTGTTCTCGCCACCACAGAAGATCGACCGCACTCGTCCCCAGGCCATTTCAGCACTACCCCTACGTACTATCCCTGCACATCCACCTTTCTGGCCCCCTGCACCTCGATTTAGGCCGCCTCAACGACCTATGGTGCCTCAGCCCAACCAACCTCAGCAGGCACGTGTTCATGCGCTTACAACAGAAGAGCCAGAGATAGCACCGTCAGCACCTATGGCCTTCAAGGTCACTGCACATGTTCAAGGTACTCCTGTCTTTTTATTGGTGGACACTGGGTCAACTACCTCCATCATTTCATGTGCGGCAGTTAAGCGTCTAGCTTTACATACTACTCCCACGAAGGGAGTGAGACTCACTACTGCTACTGGGAGTTTTTTGGATGTTACACGGACGTGTGACGGTTGCTTAGTAGACTTGGGTAGCAGGACAGTATTTGTTAACCTTATTATCGCCCTACTATGGCACTACGACATTATCCTCGGTATGGACCGGCTCATCGAGGTAAAGGTAGAGATTGATTGCGATAATTGGGTTGTGACAGCCAATGGACTTGACAGCACGGTCTTTACTTTTCTAGTGCAGGTTAGTTGGCCATGTCATGTTGGATGTTACATCGCTTTACTAGAGCATGTCGATGGGCTGACGTTTAATCCTTCCATTCACTATCGAGACTCCAATAAGAAAAACTCACTACCGCTCTATGAAAGCCTAGGGATCTTTCTATGCTCTTAAGCCTGGCTGCGAAAAGCTTGGGAGAAGCGAAGAAAGAGTTCTTGGACTGGTTTACTCTTTGGCCTGACGTAGATTGATAATTGGAGATGAAGGAATTCATAGCTTCAATGGAGCTACGGGACCCATTGAGGAAGAAGACTGTATCATCTGCGTAGAGTAAATGAGAGATTTGTTTACATCCTAGCTTTAGCTTGAAAGGTTTGCAGTGCCCATTCATCATCAGCTTAGAAAGCCCTCTACTGAAAACTTCAGCCATAAGGATGAAGAGACTAGGGGATAGGGGATCACCTTGCCTTAAACCTCTGGTGGATTTGACGAATCCGCAACTTTCACCATTGACGATGATTGAGAACCAGTTGTTCTTCCAGCAGGATTCCAACAAATTCACCCAAGAAAAGCCAAAGCCAAAGTTGAGGAGGACTTGTTTCAGTAATCCACAATCAACCCTATCATAAGCCTTCTCCACGTTTAGTTTCACCACCAAATTACCACCATGGACCTTCTTGCTAATGTCTCTAAAGATCTCTTAACATAGGGCTATGTTTTCGGATATTGACCGTCCCTTAACAAAGGCCCCCTGTTCAGTTGAGATCAAATTAGGAAGAAGAGAATTCAGCCTGTTTGTAATAATCTTGGTGAATATTTTGTAGGCAAGGTTGCATAGGCTGATTGACCTATTGTCAGCAAAAGATTTAGCTCCCGGGGATTTGGGAATCAAACAAATAAGTGTGGAGGTGAAGGCCCTAGGAAGACAGTCCCCTTGGAAAAAATTGAAGGCAGCTTTATGGATGTCTTTTCCAACTATGCTCCAACAACCAGCTTTGTAACGCCCCAAATTTCGAGGGTTGAGCAAAGCTCAACTACATAGATCCATCGTATCACTTATGCAACATAAATAATGATGATTAAATGTTGTCTATATTAGTGTATTAAACATGAATGAGATTACACTAAATCAGCATATCATACTCTAAAGTTAATGTAATTAGGCAAGTGGAAGACTAAGATAGATATAAAAAGTATATAAGTGTTTATCAATCCCCAGAGTATGAGTATGTTACCAGGCTAAATAAATACATGTATGGTCCCAAAACTTTATAAAATATCAAGTGTAAATGTTCATCTAATGCATAACCCTGTAATCCTAGCGACGCAGCTCTAGGTTTACATAAACCCGCCTGAGAGTTGCATGTTGGAGAATTCCTCCTCGTGAAAGAAATTCAGCTCCGTCGCGTAAGCCTCATCTCATCTGCAACTACAATAGAGTCTAGTTGGTGTTTTAAAACACCGTTTTAGAGTGGAAGTGAGTGATTAACTCAGTGGTACTATAAGGCAAAGGTTAACATGTTATCAATTCAATCAAGCAGTAATGATAAAGCAATACAACAATCATATCCTAAGTACTCTTGTTAATGCAAGAATGGGATGCTGTAATGATGCATGCACTCACCTGCACTCCCTCAGAGACATCATCTCACGATCGCATATGGCAAACTCCCTAAACATGTGCTTCCTTGCCAAAGCACATGCAATGCGGTGCATGATCATGTTAGCCAATACTTAATTAAGCTTATTCATACAGCAGATTCAGGAAGCTAAGGTACCTCCCTTTATATCATCAAACCTGTAAGACCCGTATCCTAGTTCGTACTGTTCCGATGAATTCTGCGATCCTTTCCGTCGAAGTCCAGCAATCCGTAACTGATAACCGACGTTGCGCACTACCGTAAGTCATTTTCGTTAGATTCGAGTCAGTTTTATGCGAGACCTGTATCATTGCGACCGCACCATCGCCGCGGTTCTAACGCCGCGACTCACGCACCGATCTGATACCCTGACTAGAAGATGTGAGCCTACGTTTATTTCGAAGAAACGCCGCGCTTTTACGATCCCGAGAGAATCTCTACAACATGTCAAATCAATCCAATCAATCAAATCAATCCCATCAATCAATCAATCACATCAATCAATCAATCAATGTCAAGTACACATCACCTTTCTCCACAAGTAAAGCAACCCATGCTTTTTCTCACCAAAGTCAAACCACCTCTCACTTCACCCATCCCTCACCTCACATCACTCACCCATCACCTCTCCTTATCTCCCTCTCTCTCTCTTTCTCTTTTCTCACACCAATTCCAAGCAACCCATAAGCCTCACACGTCCACATTTTTCCAAGGAGAGAAAAAGAGAAGTGAGTAGTGTGGCCCACTTTCCATCCCAAAATCTTCCATCATAGCCCTTGAATCTTCATCTCCCACCATCAAAGTGAAGCACAAGGAGGTCGACTTTCCAACGGACCAAGAAGATCGGACGGTGGGTGCTTTGATAGGGTAGTTTTCATGCTTTCTCTACAGATCAATGGTATGGATCTCACTTGGGACCCTAAGATATGGTCAATGGCCCACTATGATTATCTTTTGATGTATGACTAGATGCAAGGGAGGGCCCATAGTATCGGGGTCCCTCCATCCCACGTGTGTCCCACTTTCTCTTTCTCTCTCTCCCTCTCTTTCCTTTTATTCTTCTTTCATGTGATGTTGGTGTGATTGTGTGGCCCACTTAGATGGACCCCACCATGAGGCATGGTTTTATCTAAGCCATTTATAAGTGGGGCCTACCTTATATGTGCTGACCCACACCATCCTCCAGGTGGTGGCCCACCTAAACCGGTCCCACCTTGAATGTATGTGTTCAGTCCAGCCGTCAGCGTCCCTGGACGCTGGACGTGGGAAGGAAAAACACAAATGGTGGCTTGAATTTTCAAGCCTTGGAAGTGGGTGCTCATGTAGGCCCCACCTTGATGAATGTATTCAATCCAAGCCGTCCACCATTTTTCCCACCTCATTTTAGGCATTGAGCCGAAAAATGATGTTAATCTGACTCTCAGGCGGACCATACCTTTGGAAATAGAAATTTTCACCGTTGAAAACTTCCCTAATCTTTCTGTACATTGAAAAATACCCAATATTGGGCTTGTTATCCTTGTTATGAGCCATGGGGACCAATGGCTGAGGCGGATTTAACTGATGTGGGCCCAACACCGGAAAAACCAAGGAAAAACGTGATTTCAAAAATATATATATATATATACGCAACGCAGCTGCTGCTGCTGCTGTCAGGAAGGACGCCAAGCGTCAGGTGGGCGGGCATGTAGGCAGGGACCCACGGCTCCAGCCGTGGGCCCCACCGTGATGTATATTTGTCATCCACCCAGTTCACATGGTGGGCCACTGCCAGCAGTGGGCTCCCTCAAAATTTCATGTTGATCCAGATCTCAGGTGGCCCACACCACATGAAAAGCGGTGATTGAACTCCACCATTGAACCCATTTTTGGGGTCCACAGAAGTTTCGGATCAAGGTGAAACTTGTTTTCACCCTTCATCCAGGTCCACGTGACCTTATGAATGGGTCGGATGGAAAATAAACATTACAGTGGGCCCCACATGGGACCCACACAGATGTATGTATTTTATATGCCATCGTCCAGGCGGACGGTGGCACCCACCGCATGTATGTGTTTTATTCACGCCGTCCAGCAGGCTGACGGCCAATAGGCCCCACAGTAGGCCACACCGTGGTGGACCCCACCATGATATTTGGGTTGCATCCAAACAGTCCACCTTTTGGCAAGCTTGTCTTAAGTCTTGAGGCTAAAAATGAGGCAGATCTATAATTCAAGTGGACCCCACCTTGGTGTATATATATAAGGCCCAAGTGATCAGGCCCATTATGTCCTGCTTATGGCCCATTGCTGAGGCCCACATTTGATGTATTTGTGGCCTGTTGTTGAGGCCCACCTTGATATTTATAAGGCCCATGTGATGTGGCCCATTCAATGTATTTGAGGCCCATGTTACAAGGCCCATTGTGATGTATTCAAAGGCCCGTGGGATATGGCCCATTGCAATGTACATAAGGCCCTTTTGATGTGGCCCACTTGATTTACAAAAGGCCCATATAATGCGGCGCATTTGATGAATATAAGACCCATGGGTCGAGGCCCAACAGGATGTCCTTAGGGTCCATTGCAATGAGGGATTCCTCCATAGTGTGTGTAATAATCTTTGATGACAGGTTATGCCTTGGGAGAAATGTTGGTTTGACGTCCACATTGTAAGAATAATGTTGGTTAAATGTCCGCATTATAACTCTCCCTAGGGCCCATTAGTAGGCCCACATTTGTTGATAGTTCACCACTGTATAACATGCTTAGTATAGCTCCATGATTCATACCCATACGCATCATATATATGCTTGATATGAGAAATGTTTGATCATAGCATAAGCCGTTGGGCTGAGACATTTACGGGACTCTTTATGAGACGGAGTGCCCTACATGATCGCGTGGTACGCGTGAGATTTCTGCATGATTGTACGGTGTGACTCATGCATCTCACATATGTGTGACTTGATCACTGCACGCCCTAGCGACATCAGGGCTGTGGCTCCACAGGCACATCGTGGATGGCCGTATCGGATACCGAAAATATTTGTTCTAGCACTGTGGGCACTTAGGATGTCCTTGGGTGAAAGTCCCAGAACCTTTTTGGTACCAGGAGATGCTCCAACATCTAGACCGAGTGGATACACGAGCGCCCGAGTGCCGAATACCAGTAGGCCGCTTCTCCCACTGTGTCGTGGTCGGTTAGAAAGCGGTGTGGCCTTATCCGCCTGAGTGAGGAGGCTATAAGCTAAGCTGAGTTTGACCAGCTCGTAAATGTGTCCGCTATCGACGAGCCGGGTAGGTATTGGCAGACTACTGGTCAGGCGGATAGTGTGGTCTCTTTCACTTGCTTGACCGTGCGTACTAGGGAGGAGGAGGCAGTCAGTGTGAGGTGTATTAGACCCCGGTGATATCCAGAGAGGAACTGTACTGATATGTGTACTTGATGAGTACTGGCACGCTTGCTTGGCATCTCGCATATGGCATTCGGCTACGTAGGCCTTGTATTGCGTCGGTATGGCCGATAGCATTCATGTTTCGCATCGCATGGCCTTAGTATGGCCGATATCATTCATGCCTTACATAGTTACATTATATAGTTCTGGTACAGTTAATAGCATTCATGGACTTACCGCATATTTCTGCATTACTCTGATATTGTACACTTGGCGTTTGCCTTGTACACACACTTTCACCACCCTCTAAGCTTTTGTAAGCTTATGCACGATAGATGCGTGCAGGTGGCGTTAGGTTGCAGCAGCGTTGAGCTCGGAGCGTGCAGCAGTTTTCTGGAGCTTTTGGAGTTTTCTTTGATATCATTATATTGTATTTCCCTTCCCGCATTGTACTTAAAAGTTTTTGATATAGTAGATATGTGGTATTGTTGTTTTGTGACTTGGTTATGCTTGTGGTTATGCTCCATTACAAAAAAAAAAAAAAAAAAAAAAATTCATGCTGAAAATCCTCCTTGTAGGATCCCAGGATCGGAATCTGGCGTATGGGCGATGGGAGCTGAGAATGGGGTACTACGGAGGCTGTCAGCGCCGGATTCGGTGATTGGGAATTTTGTGAGCCCGGTTTCTGAGTTTGGGGCGTGACAAAACCCCAAACAAAAATCTATCTAGGGTCGTCAATCCTAGTTAATCACATACGATAGGCAAGTTATAAGGTATCACCCCTGATGAAAACAGTGGATAGGCAAGTTCAAGAGTTCACACTTGAGGTCGCTACGGGAGGCTCGTCACCTCAGCGTAGGCCTAATTTATACTTGAGGTCACTACGGGAGGCTCGTCACCTAATCGTAGGTCGACAGCTCGAATACGGTGTCACATACACCACCATATTCGGCTCACGAGTTTGGGTTGCTCACTGGTCACTACGAGGAAGCTCGTCACTCCAGCGTAGGCCGACAGCTTGACCACAGTGTCGCATACACCACCATGCCCGGCTCATGAGTTTTAGTTGATCGTGGTACCATGGTTGAAATGGGATGTTACATTGTTAAGCGGTACCTTAGATTCAAGTAGTAGCATCCATACATGGTAAACACACATTAGGCCAATCAAGTTATTTGACAAGTTTGATTGGTACGAGCGCACACTGAATTAATCGACATGGAGCACGTAAGCACTCCACGTGGCCTAACCACTGTCAACACTCACCGTATAACTCGGATTCATCGAACGCATCTATTGTGGCGAGGCACGTTCGGCCACTCGTTTAGAAACTGTTATCGATTGCGTGGACCACATAGTAGTCTCATTCATGCTCCAATGCAATAGATAGTCACATATGATAATGATAACAACATTTGGTAAACAATTTAAGTACAATAATCATTTGAGCATTTTATCAAACACATAGAACATGTGATTATACATCGGCATTTTCTAGATAACTCACGTAGTTAAAATTAAAGTTACATGAAAGAATTCATACATATAGCTAAGGTAGTTGAGAATCTTATCTCAACGCCCTTAATAAATACAATTCATCAAACCATTACTCATTCAGGCATTTTATCGAACACTTAGCCTACACATTATTACATACATGAACTAACGTAGTTATAGCATGTATTACAACAAACCTTTCACAAAGGAGTCATCATACATACAACCAACATGGATTCTAGGTTAATAGTCATGGCAAGTCCAAATCATAATTTTAATTTCATTTAAACATTTCAACAAACACATGAAATGCATTATATGTTCACATAATTCGCACACATGTATATTTTATTGAAGACATCGTAAGGAAGATCATATGACAGCAATCGAGTCAGACATAAATCATTGCTGGCATTGAAAACCTTGAAAACCATAACTTAAACATTTATAGTCCGCACCTTTCGTCGGTACGCCAGTTGTGAACTTGGTTTGTACACTACGTCCCCGTCTACAGCACAACGGCTACCTAAATCACGAAATAGGTTAGCTATTTCGTCGTTTACCCTATTTGGATTCTTAAGACAAGATTAGGGTTAGGATTTCTTACCCAAAATGTCGTTGGAAAGATCTGTGTAGCTAGATGTAGAGGCGATCTAGTGCATGTAGTTGTAAGAGAGAAACACCGCCTCGATCTCCCAAACTCTCACTCTTCTCCTCACGCCTTTCTCTTATTTTCTCTCTTCTCTCTCCTGGGGTTTGGAGAAAATTCGTATGGAATGGGAATGGGGTGGTTCAAGGTCTTTAAATAAGCCCAAAAGTGATGTCAATGGCGCTAGGGCCATGGTATACTTAGGTTATAGCCAAAGGGTGTCTGTTTCTGGCAAACAGGACTCATTTGGAGGCCCATTACTTACCTGCGTCATGGAGTAAGTTCCTGACCATGGATCTAAGCCAGGTTCTGATTTCGGTCCGATCGGATTTGTGGATCGACCGTGGACGACCTGTTTCAGTTCAACATTCACCGTCACACGATCAGGGCCACAAGTATACTGACATGTGTAGGAAAAATTTCTTGATCCACGGGTATAGTTTGGTCAGAAACTGATGGTCTGAAACCTTCAATTTCGCCTGTAAGCGAACGTTCTAATTCACTTAAGTTTCAGTGCACTTTCAAAAGATATTCGCATTTCTCACACACTTTACTTAAGGCTCTAGTTGTGCATTTTTGGATGTTATTTGGGCTTGAATCCCACAATGGTTGTCAAGCCTAAGAAGGTGGTCATAACCTTATAATTTTGCGGTAATCGGACTTTCGACGTACTATCTAGGTCCAATACGGAGTTTCAATGCACTCTCGAGAGCAATTGTGTAAGATCCGTATCCTAGTCTGTACCATTCCGTTGGCTTCAGCGGTCTTCCCGATCAAATTCTGGCAACCCGCGAACTTTTATCGGCAGTTGCGCGTGACCCTGAGTCGTATCCTGTATTCTAGAGTCGGCTCGACCCGAGACATGTACCAGTGCGACCGCGCCGTCGACGTAGTTCCAACGCCACGTCTCGTACGCTGAGGTGATACCTAGGCCAGGAGATGTGAGCCCGCATTCAATTTGAGGAAACGCCGCGCAGTTGCAATCCAAAGAGAATCTCTACAATATGTCAAATCAATCCCATCAATTAATGAAAGTACAACTCATCACTTCATCTCATCCCCAAGTACAACTACGCTCCCCAAAAGTCAACACCCTCTCTTACATGTCAAGTACATGCCCATCGTCCATCACTCACTCCCCATCATTCCATCACTCACACTCATCCCTCTCTCTCTCATTCTCTCTCATTCTCCAAGTAAGCATCCCATGTCCAAGCAAGCTTCCATGGGAGAGCTTGTGTGGGCCACTTTCCTACCTCCCATCTCCACCATCCAAAGATCATATCGACCGTTGAAGTTGAACCTTTGAAGCTCAAGGATGCATTGATGGAAGAAGAAGTCCAAGAAGATCAAAGGTGAGTGCCTTTTTTTTAGGTTTTGATTTGTGTGATCTTGATGTGATAGGGCCCACTTATGGTGAGACCTATATTGATGTATCCCTTGTATCAAAGAGGGACTCATAGTGGCGGGGTCCCTCCCATCTCCACCGTTCCCTCTTCTCTATCTCTCACCCTCTCTCTCTTTCTTTCTCTCTCTCTCCTTTGATGCATGCGGCCCATCATATGATGAGTTGTATATCTAAGCCATCCAGCAACCCATCCTGCTGTTGACGTCAACGGCTAGGGGCTGATCATGAGGCTTGTGTTTCTCCAAAACCGCCCATTGCTGGAAGGGCCACACCGTGACGTATTAATTTCAATCCACACCGTCCAGGCTATTTGGACGGTGCTGGATTAGTTTGGACGGCACCCGGCCCACCTGCAGCGTGCAGGGCCACCTTGATGTATTTATTCTATACCCCACATTGTCCATCTGGACGGTCCAGGTGTGGGGCATATCATAATGTACGTGATTTATACATGTTGTCCATACACTTGGCAGGAGTGTGGGGCCCACCCCACACGTGCTGCACGTGTGAAGATGGCCCACATCGATGTATGCGTTCCAACACCCAGATCGTCCATTCAGACCAGACGCTGGATGCCAGAGCCTCGTGTAGGCATTATTAATATATTATAAAATAATATTTATAATATAATATATTATATTATTTGTTTTAACATAAAGCTCTGACAGGCATTGTGGTGGCCCACGTGGGACCCCCTGATGTGAAACAGATTGGCTAGACGGTGGTGATCCATGCCGTCCAGTCTCACACGTGATGTGGGTCCCACGTATGATATATGGGTTTCATCTCCACTGTCAAGGTTATTGGACGGTGTGGTCACACAGTAATATGTGTTTTATTCATGTTGTCCACTCGTGTGGGCCCCTCCATGATGCGATATCCAAGCCGTACATCTGTTTTTCTTTAAGGTGGGGCCACCTGGAGGTATGTGTTGTATCCACCCTGTTCATCTGCGTGGCCCACCATGCTAGATATGTTTTTGCCAGACCTGCCGGACGTGGGTTGGACGTTGGTGGGCCACCCACGTGGCACGTCACCATGATATATGTGTTTTATCCTGGCCATCCACCATCCAGACAGTGCTGGATGTGGACCCCAGTATGATATCGGTGTTATATCCAGGCCGTTCGTGGCCTATGTGATGTAAGTTTTAGATCCACACTGTACACGTGTGGGATACCACGATGATGTATCCATCTGTGTGGACCCCAGCAGCATGCAGCTGCTGGATTAATGCCAGCAAGTTCTCTAGATTCGATCATGAGGTCTGTGTTATATTCAGACAGTCCATCTGGAGCTGATCAGCATGTATGGGTTATCCATACCTTCCAAACATTTAGTAAAATCATTTTATGGCATTACAACGAGAACAAAATAGATCTAGATCTAAGCGGGTCCCACCGATGTAAGTGTTCTATCTACCCCGTCCAGATCGCTTGGGGCCTGCCTGTTGTATGTTTTATTCAAACCATTCGTGGACATGAGGCCTGCACTCAATGTATGTATTGTATATCTACACTGTCCAATGACTTAGACGGTGGGGACCACCGAGATGTACATGTTTTGAATCCACGCCATCTGCTCGTTTTGCTAGACAACGGTTGGATGGTGCCGATTTACATGGGAATGTTTGATGGTACAGAATAACATAAACAATGTTTAGGTGCTATTGATTCACTTAGACAATGTTTGGACAGTGCTGATCATTAAACGCGGGCCTTGTGTGCATTGATACACATGTCACTCCCCGCCTTGATGTATTTATGGCCGTCCATGAGGCTCACCTTGATGTATTTGTGCGCATCCATGAGGCCCGACGTGTTGTATATGGGCGGCCCATTAATGCAGCCCACTTGATGTGTATGAGGCCCAATGGTGCAGCCCACTGATGCGACCCATTTGATGCTTATGAGGCTCATTGGTGCGGCCGTGGATGCGATCCACTTGATGTATATGAGGCCGAATGTGATGAATTTTTGGCCCATGCGTCAAGGCTCATTATGATGTATGTGCGGCCTATGAGTAAGGCCCATAGGTAATGTGTATTGGGCCATCGTGTGAGGCCATAGGCCCACTATATATTATATTTGGCTCTATGTGGGCCACTCCTTGGGAACAATGTTGGTTAAATGGCGACATTGATGAGCAATGATGGTTTAATGTCCACGTTGCGACCTTCCCTTAGGCCTTGTTCGGCCTATTCTCATCGAGGCCGATTGTCGTGACCGATTACCGACTCCAATCGACATGGCCGATTTCCTGATTCTGATTATCGATCGATTTCAATTTTTGTGACCGATTACCGACTTCGATTGACCAGACCGATTTTCCGATTTTGATTATCGATCGATTCTGATTTTCATGACCGATTATCGACTCCGATTGACCTGGCCAATTTGTCAATTCTGATTATCAATCGATTTCGATTTTCGTGACCAATTATCGACTCTGATTGACACGGCCGATTTGCCGATTTTGATTATCGATTGATTCTGATTTTCGTGACCGATTACCGACTCCGATTGACATGGCCTATTTGTCGATTCTGATTATCAATCGATTCCGATTTTCGTGACTGATTACTGACTCCGATTGACATAGCCGATTTACCGATTCTGATTATCGATCAATTCCAATTTTCGTGACCGATTATCAACTCTGATTGACACGGCCGATTTACTGATTTTGATTATCGATCGATTCTGATTTTCGTGACCAATTACCGACTCCGATTGACATGGCTTATTTGTCGATTCTGATTATCGATCGATTTCAATTGTCGTGACCGATTACCGACTCCGATTAACATAGCCGATTTACTGATTCTGATTATCTATCAATTCTGATTTTTGTGACCGATTACCGACTCCGATTGACGTGACCGATTTGTCGATTTTGATTATCGATCGATTCTGATTGTCGTGACCGATTACCGACTCCGATTGACATGGCCGATTTGCCAATTCTGATTATCGATCGATTCTGATTTTCGTGACCGATTACCGACTCCGATTGACGTGACCGATTTGTCGATTTTGATCGATTCCGATTGTCGAAGCTGAGTATCGAGGCCGATTCCGATTGTCAAGGCCGAGTATTGAGGCGAATCAAAGTGTCAATTTCGATTGCTGAGGCCGAGGCCGATTGTCGAGACCTATATGATGTATATGTAACCCGTAGTTGAGGCCCATTGTGATGTATTTGTGGCCTATGGGTAAGGCCTATTATGATATGTATTAGGCCCATAATGCATGGCCCATTTGATGTATTTGAGACCCATGAATAGGGTCCACATGTCATATATTTAAGGCTCATGAGTAGGGCCCACCTGTTGTGTATATGTGGCCCTTGGGTAAGGCCCATTGTGTTGTATATTAGGCCTTTGTGTGAGGCCGTGGGCCCATTATATATTTGGGTCTATGTGGGCCATTCTTTGGGGCAATGTTAGTTAGATGTCCACATTATTGAGGCTGATTGTTGATGCCGGTTATGGATACCGATTATGAGTATGTGACAGCATAGCATCATAATACATGCACATATGCATCATCTGCATGTTTGTTATGAGATGTGGTTGACTATTGCATAGGACATTGGGCAGGTTGTTATAAGACTCCCAGATAAGTGGAGGTTACCTCACATGAGCACACGGTATGCTCAGGATTGATGCATGACTGAATTGTATGACTCATGCACATTGTATTATAATTACTGTATGCCTTAGCGACATCAAGGACGAAGCCTCCACAGGCATATAGTGGATGGCTAGACGGGACACCGAAAATTTGTTTTAGCATCGGGCTGCCATAGATGGCCCTGGATAAAAATCTCTAAACCCTTTTGGTACCAGAGGACGCCCCAACGTCGAGACCGAGTGGATACATGAGCGCCCAAGTACTGAATACCAGGAAGCTGCGTCTCCCACTGTGTCGTGGTCGGTTGGGAGGGGGTGTGGCCTTACCCGCCCGAGGGTAGGGGGCAATACTGGCTGAGTTTGACCAGCTCGTGAATGGGTCCGCTATCGACGTGCCGGATAGGTATTGGCAGACTATTGGCCCGGCAGAAAGTGAGGTTTCTTACGCTCACTTGGACTGTGCTGCTGGGAGAGGGGCAGTGCCATTTGGAGTGTACTAAACCTTGGTGATGATCCTAGAGATGAACAGTACTGATATGTGGACTTATTAAACAAGACTTGTATACTCATTCATTCATTCACTCACTATCCACTCGGGCTGGTGGTGCGTAATTATTTGTTACGTGTACCTTCGCAACGACCAGGATTTCGGTTGAGGTGTGCGACTAACCTGAGATCAGGCGTTTACCACATTGAGTCTGACTATCCAAATTTAAGTATGGGACTAGTTTGGATAGAAGTCCCTTGTGATGGACCCCATGGCTTACGATACTACGTACTATCATCCCGACTTCACACTCCAGCATGGTCATTCCATTCGCACTGCATATTGCATTATATTCGCGGCATATGACATTTTCGATTACCTGTGTTTCTGCATTTATAAGGTTTAGATACGACATCTGATATTTGACTCTTTATGACTCCTCATTTGTATAGTTGATCTGTATCGCGTATTCTGATATTGTTCCTCATTTATATAGTTGATCTGTATTGTGTATTCTGATATTGCTTAACTAATGGACTTGTCAGTATTTCCACTTACTCTGATAATATATGGTTCATGACCTTGCACCTATTTCGATATTGTATGATTATGACATTGCGTTGAATACTTGGCACTTACCTTATGCACATACTTACACCACCCTCTAAGCTTTCTATAAGCTTATGCACGATAGATGCGTGCCGACGATGTTAGGTTGCAGCAATGTTGAGCTTGGAGCATGCAATGGTCTTCTGGAGCTTGATTTTCAATTTATTTATTTCCCTTTTAGCATTGTACTCAAATGATTATATTAGTGGATATGTGATGATGATGATGTTGCCTTTATGAATTGGGTAATCTTGTGGTTATGCTTATTACGAGTTAAAAGTAGAAAAAATATCCTCCTTGTGGATCCTAGGATCGGAATCTGGCGTATGGACACTAGGAGTCGAGAAATGGGGTACTATGGAGGCTGTTGGCACCGGATTCGACGATCGAGATTTTTGTGAATCCGATTTCCAGGTTTGGGGCATGACAAACTGGGTTTTGAGATTGCTCCTAGGTTTTTAGGTATTGTCGAGTTGACGATTCTAATAGTTTTAGGTCTTGCAGTTCGTATAGATAGTAGTTCAAGCTAATTCCATTATTATTTAGTTTAGTACTTAATTAATTTTCATTTAATTTCTACAGAATTCGGTCCTTAGGGATTTTTGCCTGAGGTGGTACTCGGGTCTTTGTGCAGATTTTTTCGAGACGTTACAAGTGTAAAAGGTAGCAGACATGCCATTCGGGCCTGGCGTACCATCTTTTGGGAGAGCAAAAGTGGAGATTTGAACCTCCTCTTAAGGAAGGAATTACCATGAGATGTTGATTGTCTTCAGGCAAAACGAGAGGCGGAATACAGTCTAGCAGACTATTCGTGGCAGGGACGGGATTGGAGAAAGTGGTAGGGACTAGAACATGCTGCAGAAACATCACTACTGATTTTTTTATACGGGCCTGATATGTCGTAGAATCGTTGGGCCCCAGCTGGATCTCTTGGATGCCGGCTCTTCTAGCCTTTTAAGAGGCCGAGAGGTAGAAGAACTTCGTGTTCCTATCGCCTTCTACAAGCCAGTTGTTGCGGGCCTTCTGTTTCCAGAAGAGCTCTTCAGCTAATTCCATCTTCGCTACCTTAAGTCAGGCTTTTGTTAACACCTCAACGGTGATGTGCGACAAGGGGATTCCCTAACAGATGTAGTTATCCCACATAAGCACGCGGTACGTACAGGTTTGATGCATGACTGGATGGTATGGATCTTGCGTCTCGCATTTTGTGACATGATCATTTGGCGCCCTAGCGACATCAAGGCTGCGGCCTCCACAAGCATATCGTAGATGGTCAGATGGGACACCGAAAATGTTTGGTTTGAGTATATGGGCACTTTGGATGTCTATGGGTGAAAGTCCCTAAACTCCCGTGGCCAGGGGATGCTCCAACGTCTAGACCGAGTGGAAGACATGAGCACCGAGTGTCGAATACCAGGAGGTCGCACTTCCCACTATGTCGTGGTCGGTTGGGAGGGAGTGTGGCCTTATCCACCAGAGTGAGGGAGCTGTAAGCTAGGCTGAGTTTGACTAACTCACAAATGGGTCCGCTATTGACGAGCTGGGCCGATATTGATAGGCGGGTAATGAGGTCTTTTTCATTCGCTGGGCTATGCAGCCGACAGGGGCGGTATCCAGCTTGGAGTGTACTAGACCCTGGTAATGATCCTAGAGATGTATAATACTTATATGTGACTTACTGAGCAGCAGTTGTGTACTTAGCATTTGATTGATTCATTCATTCACTATCCACTCGGGCTGGTGGTGCGTAACTAATTGTTGTGTACCTTTGCAATGACCAGGATTTCGGTTGGGGCGCGCGACTAACCTGAGTTCAGGAGTTTACCACATTGAGTCTGACTATCTAAATTTAGGCATGGGATTGGTCTGGATAGTTCCTTGTGATGAACCCCATAGCTCGCGATACTACGTACTATCATCCCGACTTCACACTTTAGCTTGGTCAGTTCATTTGCACCGCATATTGCATTACATCCGCAGCATTTGACAATTTGGGTTGTTATGTTTTTGCATTTATATGGCCTAGATGAGATTGACGGTATTCATGGACCCGTCAGGATTTGCATATTGCATTGCATCCTTAGTATATGATATTTGGATTACTATGACTTCGCATTGCATAGTTAATCTACATTGTTTCCTCAGTATATGATATTGAGTTATTATATTTTACATCGCATAGCCTGGATGAGGCTGATAGTAATTATGGACTTACCGGCATGTTTCTGCATTAATCTAATATTGCATACTTGACACTTACCTTGTGCACACACTTACACCACCCTCTAAGCTTTCTATAAGCTTATGCACATTAGATGTGTGCATGTGGCATTAGGTCACAGTAGCATAGAGCTCGGAGCGTGCGGCTGTCTTTAGGAGCTTTGATTATCAATATATTTATTTCCCTTTTAGCACTGCATTCAACTGTTTATATTAGTGGATATGTGATAATGATGTTGCCTTTGTAATTTGGGTAAACTTGTGGTTATGCTTTTTACGAGATAAATGTATGTTGAAAAATCCTCCTTATAGGATCCCAGGATCGGAATCTGGCGTATGGGCGCTGGAAGCCGAGAATGGGGTATTAAGGATGATGTCGGCACCGAATTTGGCGATCGAAAATTTTGTGAGCTCGGTTTTCGAGTTTGGGGGGTGACAGAAGTTGGTATCAGAGCATAACTTGGGAATACTGGAGGATAACATCACATATCTGCTGATAGCTACCCTACACTCTATAATTGTTGAGAACTTAGAATGATCAGGTCCTGAGTTCGAATAACTTAGCGATCTTCTGTTATAGAACCTTAACGTGCGTGCCTCCGAGAGTTCTCAAGGTTGATAGGCGCCTTTGTTCTTTCTTATAGGACATGCTGCCCAGGAGAGTGACCTAAGTGACTTCCGCTCCACCACCTTCGACTGCTACTTCACCACCAGAGACCCTTGTTCCCCAGCCTGAGGATGCCGCTCCTCTACCCGAGACCGATGCGGATCCGACCATACCCGTGAGTACCTCCCAGTTACAGCAGATGTTGTAGGCTGTGACGGCCGCCGTTCAGGGACAGGGTAGGCATCTTATTGTTTCACCAGCCCAGGCAGAGCAGGAGCGCTTGAGCACCCTTCTTCGAGAGTTCTGACAGCTCGATCCTCCATGTTTCCAAGGCGAGCCAGACCCGACAATAGCCGAGAGATGACGCTCCAAGGTGGAGAAGATTTTGTATACGATGGGATGTACGACCTAGCAGCGTGTCCGATTATCCATATTTCTTCTCCAAGGTGAGGTCGAGCACTGGTGGATCTCCATCACCCGTGTTGCAGGAGCTGACTTCATCTGGACATGGGAGGATTTCATTTACCGATTTGACCAACAGTACTTCCCCGACCACTTTCGTCTGCATCGAGCGTTAGAGTTTGAGACCTTAGTGCAGGGAGACATGTCTGTGGCGCAGTATGCGGTTCGTTTCATGGCGCTATCGAGGTTCGCGCTGTATTTGGTTGATGATGAGGAGCGAAAGGCCTGTTGTTTTAAGAACGGCTTACGTTTTAGCCTCAGGAGCCGTGTCGTTGGACACATGCTCCCGACCATTGAGCAGGTAGTTTAGAGAACCCAGATTTACAACGTAGAATGAAACGATTCGCAAAGGGTCCGTGATCACGAAGGAGACCGAAAGAGGAAGACCCCCTCTGTTTGTTCCCAGCAGTAGCAGTGTCGACATCCGCAGAGGCACAGGAACTGTCCATCCTTTCGAGCGCCATCAACACCTTCAAACCACTGTAAAGACCGTTCACGGGCGTTTGATTCAGATGTGCTAAGATGGGGCATCGTAAGCGTGAGTGCCCCCATTTTCAGCGGCAATGACCTCTTTAGGGGGGACAAACACCTCCTGTAACGTCTTGAAAATCGGGGGTCGAGCAGAGCTCAGCTTCCGAGTTCCAACGCATCACTTATGCAACATAGATAATGATGATTATGATGAGTGCATTGAAACATGAATGAGATTAGACTAAAATAGCATATCATACTCCAGAGACAGTTAAATTACTCAAGCGAAAGACTGTGATAGATATATAAAATTTATAAACTATTGTAAGTCTCCAGAGTTTGAACATGTTACCAAGTTAAATATAGACATGTATACACCAAAAATGAACAAAATAAATATACATGGGTGTTTCAAAAATGCAAACTAAGGTGTTGTAACATCCCAGATTTTTGCCAACCTGGAATTAGACGTCCTTAGGCAATGGGTCAATCCTAACACCTTATTAACTTGTCAGAACTCATTCCCAAAGTCTAAAATCGCTTTTGAACCCATTTCCTTCACAATCTCCTATTTCACCTTTCACTACCGTGTTCTTTAAATGCTTCTAAGTGCATTCATATTAGGCATGAATCCTAAAGTTTAGGTGATGAAGAACAATACTTTAGAAATCCGTACAAAGACCCGACTGCCACCTCAGGCAAAAATCGCTCAGGATCAAATCCTTTAGAAATGAGACAAAGTAACTAAGTACTAAACTAGATTAGCTACGAAATCTGCTTGAATCACTTTAAATATGATCTGTAAGACCCAAAACTTGTAAAATCATCGACGCTACATTACCCTAAAATCTAGGATCAATCTCATTACCTAGTTGCTCTCAGGAGTGCATTGAAACTCCGTATCAGATATGGACTGCACATCAAAAGTCTGATTAATGCGAAGTTAAACGGTTAGGACTGCCTTGCTGGGCTTGACAACCATCTCGGAAGTCAAAACCAGATGTGTCCCAGGGCTATTCGCTTGAGCCCGGAGCGAAGTGTGTGAGAAAATGTGGATTTCTTATTAAATTAAATATGATTTAAGTAATCTAAGACTTGATGTTTGTGAGCCAAATATAAGCAATTAGACAGTCGAAATCTGACCCAAATACACCCTCGGATCAGGAAACATTTCCCATACATGTCAGTTGTAAGACCCGTATCCTAGTTCGTACTGTTCTGTCGAATCCCACGATCCTTTCCGTCGAAGTCCGGCAATCCGTGACTAATAACCGACGTTTACGATCGACCCTAAGTCGTATCCTGTAGAATCGAGTCAGCTTAATTTGAGACTTGTACCATTACGACCAAACTATTGCAGCGGTTCCAACTCTACGACTCACACACCGATCCGATACCCAAGCCGGAAGATGTGGGCCAGCGTTTATTTCGAAGAAACGCCGCACATTTGCAATCCCAAGGGAATCTCTTCAATATGTCAAATCAATCCCATCAATCAATCTCATCAATCACCCCTCATGTCAAGTACAATGCACCCCCATGCTTCCTTTCTCCACAAGTAAAGCTGTAACACCCCGGATTTTTGCCAACCTGGGATTAGACGTCCTTAGGCAATGGGTCGATCCTAATACCTCATTAACTTGTCAGAACTGAATCCCAAAGTCTAAAGCCGCCTTTGAATTCATTTCCTTCACAAATCTCACCCTTCATCACCTTGATCTTCCAATTTTTCAAAGCACTTTCGCCCTAGACACAATCTTAAACTAGCTAAGTAGTATAACTTGGATCACTTCAGATACAAACTACAATACCCTAAAACTTAGGATCAATCTCATTACCCGGCTGCTCACGGGAGCATCTCGAAAATTTGTATTAGGTCTAGACCGCACATCAGAAATCCGATTAACACGAAGTTAAGGAACTAGGACCGCCTCACTGGGCTTAACAACCACCTCAGAAATCAGGTCCAGCCGATGTCCCACGGCCATTCGCTTGAGTCCGGAGTGAGGGAGTGTGAAAAACACTATTCCCTTTTCAAAATAAATATCTGGAATAGTGATCTGGCACCATCCGCTTGCGCATCGGTGATAAACAACCGGCAGACCGTCGAGAATCGGACGGATTACACCCTCGGATCAGGAAAAATTTCAGGAACATTTACATGTACTTGGAATTTTGGATCGTGGCCCACCGACCGTCGAACTGGAAGTGGTCCGCCACGCTTGATCTGGAATCTCGACCGAAATGAAAACTTAATAGAACGTAGATCCAACGTTAGTGAGCTTAAGTCCAACCTTTGGCTCAAGGAGGCCTGCCAGAAGTCCTCCGTTGAGCTGAAACAGGTCCGCTTTGGACGTAACCTATGTATACTTTGACCTGAAGTCTATTTTGGTGAGTTTTGAGACTATATAAGGACCTTAAACCCTCTCCCATTCCAGCCATACGAATTTGGATTTGAGAGAGGGAAAAGAGAGAGAAAGTGAGGGAGAAGTGGGAGAATCTCCCTGCCGTCGTTCCCTGCCACCACACGGGCTGCATCATCCCTTTCTTGACGCTTTTCCGGCGTTTTCGGCGTCGTTTCTAGGTAAGAAACCCTAACCCTAATCTGTTTTGGGGTTTAGACTGTTGTAGGTTGTGAAATAGCTAACCTATTTCGTTCTCTAGGTTGCCAAACTGGCGAATACGGAAGCTTAGCAAACCTATCGATTCCGTTGCGATTCTACGACAAAAGGTGCGGACTTTAGGTGTATAGGTTATGGTTTTCAACGCTTTCAATGTCAGATAATGATAGATTCATGATCTGCATGCAATTGCACATGTACAAAGTGCCGTCTGTTTTCCGTTTCGATTAAAGATGAAAAATATAGAATTCTACATATTCTAGGTATTTGTAGAAAATACCGTATACGTATATTTTTTGAAAATGTGTTTGACATGTTTATTTGTTATATGGTTATACGATATATGGATAAAATACTTATTTGGCAAAAGGATTCGTCCAAATACATGTTCTACTAATATACATTATGTATGTAGAAATACTGTATTGTAGAAAGTACCGTATACGTATGTATTTGGAGATGTGTTTGCCATGATTATTTGTTGTATAAATATATTATACATGCGTAAATTACTAGTTTGGCGAAAGAGTTCGCCCTAATACATGTTTGCTAACATACACTATGTATGTTGGAATAGTGTATTCTAAGTGTTTGTTGAAATGACTAAGTAAATATGGATTTATGATTTATGTTTGTCATGTGTATTGAATGTAAGAACATGATTGAAATGTACTAGTCAACCCCTTGACGAAAGGACTTGCCCTAAATCACGCCACGGTCAATACACTACATATGTTAAAGTGCGTAGTCCAAGTGTTTGTGGAAATGACTGAATGAATATAGAACTTGGACCCATGCTTGCCATGACTATCCGTCGTGGGGGCACGCGTGTTATAATTGGGGTAGCTCCCTAGTAGAAGGATTTGGCCTAATACCTATGTGATCAACATATGTCATGTATGTGATGAATGTAGTTCAAGTGTTTCTTGAAATGTCTGAATGAGTAGTAGTTAGCAAATTGTAATGTATAAGGGTGTTGAGATATGATTCTCAACCTTTTTTAACTATATGTATGATCTCCTTTTGATAGTTGTGTGATTAGGAATTGAACATGTACAAACTCATGCTTGTGTTGTGATTCATAACATGCTCAACTACTTTATGATTTTAACTATGTAATGCATATGCTTAAATTTATACTTACGTTGTATGATCCGTCATGGGTGATGGGGGAGCGGAGCAACGAGTGCGTGCAACAGCCCTGATAGCCCTAAACGGATAATACCAGACGTTGATTTTATGATTTGAATCCTGATCCATTACTGCTTTATTTATCTGCAATTGATTGTGTTTGGGGCTATGATTATGGCCCAGGCAATCGGTAACGGGATTGAATTCGTGGCTGAGATTCATCTGCCACGTGGGATGTGTTCGACGAACTTGTGTCGTGCGTTGCCTGTCGGCAGTGGCTAGGCCACACGAAGTTGTTTATGCACTTCATGTCGTGCAGCTCAACGGGCGATCGTGCTGGTCGAGCTCGTCAAGTAACCCGATCTGCCTTATGCATGTTCACCCTGTTTGGACACTACTGCTTGAACCTAGGGTACCAAACTTACCAGTGACACTCCCTTTTAACCATGGTACCTTGATCCGCTAAGACGCATGAGCCGGGCATGGTGGTATGGGACACCGTGGTCGAGCTGTCGGCTTACGCTGGGGCCATGTGCCTCCCTGTAGTGACCATTGCACAACCAAACTCGTGAGCCGAATACGGTGGTATGGGACACTGTATTCGAGCTGTCGATACTTACGGCGAGAGCCGAGTACGGTGAGACCTGTACTCATGCTGACGGGCGACGAGTCCTCTGTAGTATCTTCGAGTATACTCCAAGGTCTGTGATTGGCGACGAGTCTTTCACAGCAACTGGAGTATGTACGGTGAGACCTGTATTCGAACTGACGGCTAGTGATTGAGCCGAGTATGGTGAGACCTGTACTCGAGCTGACGGTCAGCAATTGAGCCGCATACGGTGAGATCTGTATCCGTGCTGACGGGTGACGAGCCCTTTGCGATGCCTTCACTATGCTTCTCAAACCATAATATCGTATGAGATTAACTAGGATTGACGACCCTAGAATGGATCATGTTTGGGAATGATACAAGGGAGGTACCTTAGTTTCCCAATACTGCTGTTTGAAATGGACTAATAATAACTCGGTAATCATGATCATCATCGCACCGCATGTGCTTAGTAGATGTGGCGCACTGAGGGAGTTAAGCATTCGCGAACGTAAGATGATGTCGCATGAGGGTGGTTTGGCAAGGGCATACAGCATCATGTCATTTCATTCTCGCACTTAATAAGAGTAGTTAGAATTGTTTGATTTGTACTGCTTTATCATTACCGCTTGATTGAATTGATAACATGTTAACCTATGCTTTACTGTTCCACTGAGTTGATCACTCACTCCCACGTTACGGGACGGTGTTGTACACACCAACCAGATTTGTTGAATTTCAGATGATGGCGATGCTTATGAAGCAGAGCCGGACTACTTCTATGGTGATGAGGAGGAGTTCTCCTATCATGTAACTCTCGACGGGTCTCTCGAAGACCTGTGCGCATTGACGGGGCTATGGCACTTGGGATAGAAGATATTACACTTACACATTTGGTATATTTTAGAACTGTACTTGTAATTATTTAACCTAGTAATGTTATCACACTCTGGAGACTCATCACAGTTTATATATTTTATCTATCTATCATCGTCTTCCGCTTGCAATTTAAGCTGTCTCACGGAGTATGATATGCTGTTTTGGCTTAATCTCACTCATGTTCAATGCACGAATACAGTCAACATTCAATCATCATTCATTTTGTTGCATAAGTGATGTTCTGGAACTCGGGAGTTGAGTTTATGCTCGACCCCCGATTTTCAGAGCGTTACAAAAGCAACCCCCAAAGTCAACCAATCCATCACCTCACCCATCACTCACATCCATCACTCTCTCTCCTTACATCCCATCTCTCCTTTTCTTTCTCAACACTTTTTTAAAGCAACAACAAGAGAGAAAAAAATGTGCACGTCCAAGCCATCCCAAGTGAGAGAAAAAGTGATTTTTGGTGGCCCACCTTCCCATCCCAAAGAACCTTTATCCTAGCCATCCATCTCTCATCACCCTCCATCAAAGTGGAGCACAAGGAGACCGGCTTTCCAACGGACCAAGAAGATCGAACGGTGGGTGCTTATTAGGCTAGATTCTTTATATTTTTATGATGGACCAAGTGAGGCCTACCGATCAATGGTATGGATCTCACTTGGGACCCTAAGATGTGGCCGATGGCCCACCTTGATCTTCATGATCATTCCATGATGGGGCCATTCTCCATGGACCCCATCATGATGTTTATTTTCTAGCTTGAAAATGGGTCATCTAGACCTTACATCTTGGTGGAGAAGGGATCTCCACCGTTGATCTTTGATTTAGTGGGCCCGCATGCAATGGGACCCACTTGATGTAGGATTGGATGCTTGAAACGAAGGGCCCATAGTGCCGGGGTCCCTCCATCATGCTGGTCCCTCTATCTCTCTCTTCCTCTCTTTTTATTTATTTATTTATTTATCTTTGTGTGTGATGAGGTGGCCATGTGGCCCACTTGGATGGACCCCACTTTGATGTATGTATTACCACACCATCCAACCCCTTTCTTGTGGTGTCCCACATCCCTAGGTGGGGCCCACCTTAAATAACGTGAAGGGCCAAATCGTCCAGCTTCCAAGGACGCTGGACTTAAAAAAAAAAAAAAAAAACAAAAAAAACATTAGCCTTGGTTTAAGGCTATTTGAGGTGGACCACTTGTATAGGCCCCACCTTGAAATGTAAGTTCAATCCACGTCGTTCATCCCTTTCCTCAGACCATTTTAGGCGTTGAGCCAAAAAATGAAGTCCATTCGATCTTCTGTCGGGCCATTGCATATAAAATAGTTGTTTCTGCCGTTGAAAACTACCCTACCGTTTCTATGGACCGAAAAATATCAAATATTGGGCTTGTTTGGCTTATCTCGAGCTATGGGAACCAGTGGGCGAGGTGGATTCGCCTGATGCCGGCCCCACACAGGAAAAACCTCAGAAAAACTGGTTAAAAAAATAAAATAAATAAAATAACATGCAGCAGGCGCAGGCAGCGCCTGCATCATTACGGGCTGGCGAATGACAGTGATCCACGGCCCCTGCCGTGGGCCCCACCATGATGTATGTTTAGTATTCAAACCGTCCATTGGGTGGGCCCCTCCTTAAAGTGGGCCCCCACCAAAGATCAGGCTAATCTAAATCTTAAATGGCCCACATCATAGGAAATAGTGGGGCTGACTGTCTACCCTTGAAAACCTTTTTGGGTCCACAAAAGTTTTGAATTAGTGTGAAATTTATTTTTTTCTATTCATCTGGGTCCACGTGACCTCATCAACGATTTGGATGGAAAGTAAACCTTATGGTGGGCCCCATGTGGGACCCACAGTGATTTATATATTTTATTCTCACCGTCCACTGACGGTGGACAGTGAGACCCCCATGATTTGTGTTCTATTCACACCGTCCCCCTGGACGGTGTGTGCGCGTGTGTGCGTGCGTGTGTGTGGGCGTGTGTGCATGCGTGTGGGTGTATTTATATATAACATTATATTATATATAGTATTATATATATATACTATATAAAAATTATATATTATATTATACATAATATATATAAGATGGTGGGCCTTCATGTGGACCCCACTATGATACATGTGTTGCATCAAATCTGTCCAGCCACTTAGAAAACTCATTTTATGGCATGGGCTAAAGAATGAGTCAGATCCATAGTCTAGTGGGCCCCACCCTTGATGTTTGTGTTATATCTAAACCACCCATTTTATTGGTGTGTCATGTGTGTGGGCCCCACCATGATGCTTGTGTTACATCTAAACCGTTCAACTCTTTGGCAAACTTGCCTTACAAGCTTGTGACTAAAAATAAGTCAAATCTAGAGTTCAAGTGGACTCCACCATTTAAGTGGTGGCTAATGAAGCCCACCGTTCAAAAATCTCTAAGGGCCATAATAGTTTTCGATTAAGTTCATATTTGTTTCCCCACTTCATCTATCCCTATGTTAATTTATGAATAGGTTGGATGGGAAACATATTTTACGGTGGCCTTAGGAATTTTAAATGGTGGAAATCATTATCACCACTTATTTAGAGTGGCCCTTTTGATATGCATGGGCCCCAATTGGTGTGACCCATCTAATACACGTGAGGCCCATTGTTGTGGCCCATTTGATATGCATATGACCCATGTGATTAGGCCCACCTTGATCTGTTTGTCGCCCATTGTTGAGGCCCACCTTGATGTGTATGAGGCCGCTGTTGAGGCCGACCTTGATATGAATGCAAGGCCCATGTTATAAGGCCCATTTGGGTGTATCCTAGGGCCCATGGGTTGAGTCTCATTGTGATGTATTAGGGCCCATGGGTCGAGACCCATTGTGATGTGTAAAGGCCCGTGGGTTGAGACCCCCTGTGATGTGTATAGGGCCCATGTTATGAGACCCATTGTGATGTATAAAGGCCCGTGGGTTGAAACCCACTGTGACGTGTATAGGGCCCATGTTATGAGACCCATTTGACGTATTGGAAGCCCATGGGTCAAGGCCCAATGGGATGTACATAAGGCCCATTGAAGGTGATTCCACCGTGGTTTATGTGTTGACCTTTATGGTGGGCCATGCCTTGGGAGCAATGTTGGTTTGACGTCTACATTGTAAGTATAATGTTGGTTAAATGTCCGCATTACGACTCTCCCTAGGGCCATTGGTAGGCCCATACTTGTTGTGTGTAGGCCGTCTAGGCCCATCTGCGTTATAAGGATAGTTCATCACCTTATAACATGCTTAGTATAGCTCCATGATTCATGCCCATACGCATCATATGTATGCTTGATATGAGGAATGTTTGGTTATAACATGAGCCGTTGGGCTGAGACATTTACGGGACTCCATATGAGACTGAGTGCCCGACATGAGCGCATGGTACGCGCGAGATTACTGCATGTTTGTACGGTGTGATTCATGCATCTCGCATACATGTTACTTGATCATTGTACGCCCTAGCGATATCAGGACCATGACCTCCACAGGCATATTGTGGATGGCTAGATGGGACACCGAAAATATTTGGTTCTAGCATTGTGGACACTTAGGATGTCCTTGGGTGAAAATCTCAAAACCTCCTTGGTACCAGGAGTTTCTCCAACGTCTAGACCAAGTGAAATATGAGCGTTGGTGCATATACCATGAGGTCGTGTCTCCCACTGTGTCGTGGTCGGTTGGAAGGGGGTGTGGCCTTATCCGCCCGAGTGAGGGGGCTATAAGTTAGGCTGAGTATGACCAGCTCATAAATGGGTCAACTATCGACAAGCCAGGTAGGTATTGGCAGACTACTGGTTAGGCAGATAGTGAGGTCTATTCCGCTCACTGGGCTGTACAGCTAGGGAAGAGGTAGTTGGTGTTGAGTGTAATAGACCCCGGTGATTTCCTCAGAGAGTAACCGTACTGAGATGTGGACTTATTGAGCAGGAACTGCATATCCATTCATTCATTCATTTACTATCCACTCGGGCTGGTGGTGCGTAACTATTTGTTACGTATACCTTCACATGGCCAGGATTTCGATTGGGTGCACAACTAACCTGAGATCAGGAGTTTACCACATTGTGTCTGACTATTCAAATTTAGGTATGTGACTGGTTTGGATAGAAGTCCCTTGTGATGGACCCCATAGCCTGTGATACTTCGTACTATCATCCTGACTTCACATTCCTGCATGGTCATTTCATTCGCACCGCATATTACATTGCATCTACAGTACTTAGCATCTTGGGTTACTATGTTTTTGTACTTATATGGCCTAGATGGGGTTGATGGTATTCGTGGCTCATCAGAATTTGCATATTGCATTGCATTCTCAGCATCTGTTATTGTCTTATTATGTTATGCATCGGTACGGTTGATAACATTCATGGATTTACCAGTATACTTCCACTTACTCTGATGGCATATGATTCATGATCTTATTAGTATTTCTGTTTATCCCGATGATGTATGATTTATGTCTTTTATGGTATACTTGGCACTTATCTTGTGTACACACTTCCACCACCCTCTAAGCTTTTGTAAGCTTATGCATGATCGATACGTGCAGGTGGCGTTAGGTTACAGCAGCGTTGAGCTTGGAGTGTGCAGCTGTCCTCTGGAGCTTTGATTTCGATATATGTATTTCCCTTTCAACATTGTATTCAACTGTTTATATTAGTGGATACGTGATGATGATGTTGCCTTTGTGATTTGGGTAAACTTGTGGTTATGCTCCATTACAAAAAAAAATCATACTAAAAATCCTCCTCATAGGATCCCAGGATCGGAATCTGGCGTATGGGCGCTGGGAGTCGAGAATGGAGTACTACGGAGGCTGTCGGCACCGGATTCGGCGATCGAAAATTTTGTGAGCCCGGTTTCCGAGTTTGGGGCGTGACAGAAGTGTACTTGTAACCCTGATAGAGTTTCGGTGACCGTTGAACTGAAACTGGTCCTCCACGTGTGATCTGAAAACCCGATTGGAATGAAAACTTAACTCGACCTAGATCCAAGGTCGGTGAGCTTAAGTCCGACCTTTGGCTCAAGGGGGGGCTTCAGAAGTGCTCCGTTGAGCTGGAACAGATGCCCTTTGGACATAACCTAAGTATACCTTGACCTTGGGTCTAATTTGGTGAGTTTTGGGCCTATATAAGGACCTTAAACCCTCTCTCATTCTCACCATACGAATTTGAGAAAACCTAGGAGAGAGAAGAGAGAAAAGAGAGAGAAAGTGCGAGACAAGTGGGAGGATCTTCCTGCTATTCTACCCTGGTGCTATACATACTTATCCATCACGATCTAATCGCTCTTCCGGCGATTCTGACTTCATTTCTAGGTAAGAAAACCCTAACCCTAACCTGTTTTAGGGTCTCTATTGGTACAAGTAGCGGAATAGCTAATTTAACTCGTGCAATAGGTTGTCATATCAACATTGGCGAAGGCTTAGAGTTTCTAGTGAATCCGTTACGTTTCTATGGGATAAGGTGCGGACTTTAGATGTATAGGTTATGGTTTTCAACGCTTTCAATGTCAGATAATGATATATTCATGATCTGCATGCAATTGCACATGTACAAAGTGCTGTCCGTTTTATTTTCCAGATATACGTTAACTATGTTGAATATATTGTAATCCTTGTATTTGTAGAAAATACCATATACGTACAAATTTTGAAAGTATGTTAGCCATAATTAATTACCGTATGAACATGTTATATATATGTATAATACTCACTCGGCGAAAGGATTCTCCCTAATACATGTTTTTGCCAGTATACGTTATATATGTTAAAAGAGTGTATTCTAAATGTTTGTGAAAATGACTGAATGAGTATATAATTTGCATTCGTACTCACCATGACTAATCGTCATGGATATATGATTGTTGTATAGGCGATACCCCTTTAACGAAAGGATTTGCCCTAAATCACGCCACGACCAATATACGCTATATATGTTGAATTGTGTACCCCAAGTGTTTGTGAAAATGTTCAAATGAATATGGAACTTGGATTCATGCTTGTCATGATTATCCGTCGTGGGTGCATGCGTGTTATAAATGGGGCAGCTCCCTAGTAAAAGGATTTGGCCTAATACCTATGTGATCAATATACGTCATGTATGTTGATGTATGTAGTCTAAAGTGTTTGTTGAAATGTCTGAATGAGTAGTAGTTAGTAAATTGTAATGTATAAGGGTGTTGAGATAGGATTCTCAACTACCTTAGTGATGTGTATGATTTCCTTCATGTAAGTGTTTAGTTTAATCACTTACTGGTTTATGAAACATATGTGGTTGGATTTCCTGTTTACATTGTGTTTTATAACATGCTTGTTCATATGTTGAATTACGTGTTGATTTAATTCTGCTCTGACTACTTCACATGTTTAAGTTGTATTCCATAAAATCCGTGAAGGGTGTTGGGGGAGTGGTGTAACGAATCCGTGTAACAGCCCTAAGTGGACAATATTGGATATTTGATTGTGTGATTTGAAATCTTGATCCATTACTGCTTTAACTGTTCCGTAATTGAATATGATTGGGGCTATTGTATAGTCCAGGCAATCGGTAACGGGATTGAATTCGTGGCTGAGATTCATTCACCACGTGAGATGTGTTCGACAAACCCGAGTTGTACTTCAGTTGGCGATAGTGGTTGGCCACGCGAAGTGCTTATGCACTTCATGTCGTTCAACTTGTCGTGCGCTCGAGCTAGTCAAGCTCGTCAAGTAACCCGATCTGTCTTATGTATGTTCACCATGTTTGGATGCCTCTGTTTGAACCTGAGGTACTAACCTTACCAGTGGAATCCCGTTAACCGTGGTACCTTGATCCGCTAAGACTCATGAGCCGGGCATGGTGGTATGGGACACCTTGGTCGAGCTGTCGGCCTATGCTGGGGCCACGAGCCTCCCCATAGTGACCATTGAGCAACCAGACTCGTGAGCCGATTATGGTGGTATGGGACACTATATTCGAGCTGTCAGCCTACACTGGTTTGATGGGTGATGGGGGAGTGGTGCAATGATTTCATGTAACAGCCCTGGTAGCCCTGACCGTACTCGGTGTAGTGACCTCGAGCATACTCTGAATCTGTTGAGAGGCGACGAGCCTTCCCGTAGTAAACATAGTATAAACTAGGCCTGTATTGATAAGGTGATGGGGGAGTGGTGTAACGATTTCGTGTAACAGCCGTGACAGCCCTTGCAGCGACCTAGAAACACACCTTCGTATGAGATTGTCTAGGACTGATGACCCTATAATGGATCATTGTTTGAGAATAATATAAGGAAGGTACCTTAGTTTATCAATACTGCTGTTTGAAATGGACTAATAACAACTCGGTAATCATGCTCATCATCTCATTGCATGTGCCTGGAAGATGTGGAGCACTGAGGGTGACAGCATGCCACGGACGTAAGATGGTGCCGCACGAGGGAGTATGTTGGCGAGGGCATGCATCATAATCGTATCTCATCCTTGCATTAATTACAGTACTTAGGAATGTTGATTATACTGCTTTATCATTACTTCTTGACTGAATTGATAACATGTTAACATATGCTTTATTATTCCACTGAGTTGATCACTCACTCCCACGTTACGGGACGGTGTTGTATACACTAACCAGGCCCTGTTGTAGTTGCAGGTGATGGCGATGCTTATGAGGCAAAGCTAGACTTTTACGATAATGAGGATGCCTTCTTGTACATGCTGTATTGTGGCGGCTTCATGCGAGCCGTGTCTTGATCGACGGGATTACAAGGTTGCTGATTAGATGCCATTACATTTTTTTTTTGTATATTTTGGACTTGCACATGTAATTATTTAACCTGGTAATGTTATCACACTCTGGAGACTAACCACAGTTTATATATTTTATATATCTATCACAGTCTTCTGCTTGCAATTTAACTGTCTCTGGAGTATGATATGTTGTTTTGGTATAATCCCATTAATGTTTCAATGCTCTCATCATAATCATCATTATCTGTGTTGCATAAGTGATGCGTTGGAACTCGGGAGCTGAGCTTTGCTCGACCCCAGATTTTCAAGACATTACAAGATGGTATCAAAGCATGATTTGGATTAAACCGGACCTGGGTTATGGTTACACGATGCACTCTGACACACTCTGACTTAGGTGGGTGCGAGAAAGATGTAGGAACAGTCATAGGTATCCCGGTTTCGCCAATCGACAAAGTTCACTAAAAAAGGTCGCCAAGATCGGGTCCGTACTCATCTGTGATCATATGAGTCAATCTCGAATCACCTCTAGGCCGTCAATCGACGGGTTTAGATCATGTTTGGCCCCATCCCAGCTTGCAAAAATCTCTATGTACTGTTGTACATCAGAAATATACCCGAATGGTCCCGAAACAACTCGAAACGGAGCCGTGGGCCAAAGAATGCAATCCAGGGGGACCCACGGTGGACCCGGGGTACCATTAGCACCCTGGGAGGGGGTGGCCACCATCCTACCGTGGCGGCACCGCGCCTAGTCCAGAGGACTGCGGCGGCGCCGAGCTCACCGTGGTTGACCACGGTCCCCTTTGCCCGGGCTGGTCGGGCCAGTCCGGGTCGGTGTCGGCCAGACCCTTGGACACATGTGGGGTCCGTGAAATTGCGTGGGGCCCCCTATTTCACGTCCTTTTTGCCCCCTCTCTCTCAAACACTCCTCCAAGCTCTCCCTTTCCTTCAATATTTTCTATTTTCTCTCTCAAACCGTCCCTCCAATTGCCCATTCCGTCGTTTACTGTCACAACTTATACCCCTCCATCGTTCACAGCAATAGCTATCCCCCTACCCTCTCCATTCTCTCTCATTTGAGCTCTCATACCCCCCTACTTGAGGCTCAAATTCGTGTAGTACCCGTTAGCCATCCCATCCTTTCATATTTTCTTCTTCAACCCCTTTCATTTGAGCCTACACATCTCCTTTTGTAGCTCAAGATTCCAAAACCCAACAATCCCTCTTCTAATCTTCTTCATTTGTTCAACTCTCTGCATTCCTCCTTGTTTGTGAACAAACACATACCATGGTGTGCTTCAACGATCTTGTGTCCCATAACCTTCACAACCTTCAAATGTTTTAGACATTTAAGGCCCGTTCGACCAACTGTATTAGGTGAGTTTAAGGTGGATGGAATTGTAAAGGTAACAACAAATGCATGTGTAAGGTATTGTCCTTGGATTGGGTGTATCCCATATTTTCCAATGCCATGTTTGGAATGTACGTAGTTAAATGTAAATCCCAAGAATTTCTTTCTAATGACACTTAGAAATTCATCATCATGGGATTTAAAAATCCCATCTCATACTTTCCAACACAAGGCTCATTTTCCAAAGCTTATAAAATTAATTTTAATCCCCTCCCACCCTCTTACCAAACATGTCATTTCCAATCCCGAGGAGGGATTAGCAATGCAAGGCCATTTAATACAACTCAACTCAAGACCACTGGCTAATTAGGCCCTTGGAATTTTGGACCTAGAGTGGTGTTCCTAGATACGAACAACCTAACAGTAGGGGAAATCCAATAGATTGATAACGTGAACCCTAGGACCTTCTTAGCTAGTATGGACATGTGTGTAGTGCTCGAGTGTAGTTAAATTCAAGTTCGGGGCAACTCAATTCTAATAAGACAACTTTGACCCTAAGCGATAAGACAATTTCTTATATTAGAAAGGGTATAAAATCATCTAGTGTATAAGCATAGACTTTGGCGTACAACCAGTGGATTACCGCTACTCCTAAATTAAGACTAGACTATTGGTTAGGCTAAGGAAGGTAAAGGACTAATTAGTTATGCTGAGCCAATTGAATAATAGACTTAGTTATTCGGCTTAACCGACTCAGAACCACTACACAACTTTCCTTCCGTGTTGGCCTGACCACTTACAACTAAAAGTTTATAACTTTGTCTTTGAGAAGTATTAGGAGTATATAGCCGATAGAGACTTTATCTTTTAGGCCTAAGGAATTGCCCAAATGGGCAACAGACAGTTAGGAATTAGGTCCCAAATTACATGCCATGTCGGCATACATATTGTGCATATGAACATAGAAAGATAGCCTGCCTGTTAAGCTAAACATGATTAAATAGGATAAGTCTGGACCGTGACAAAACTCCTTAGTAGAATTAGGCATCTTGCCTCAAACTCACACCTGCCCCTAAAATCAACCACAATACCCATCATCTTTAGCTCCTTTTTATAATCATAGGTACCAATGCCATAATACGCATCATCGATGAAAAGAAGACCAACGTACTGCTAAATCGATTTCCATGTCATATCAAAGATAGGTTTCAAATTTCAACTCGTTCTGACATACAGATCGATGTACAAATTCTTGAACCCTAAGAATAGAAACAATTTTAAGGGGGGATAGACAAGTTATGAACCAAGTTGAGTTAAGTAGGTATACACGTCTACCCGTTCATGGGTGCAGTGGAAGCATGGTTGGCCCTTGCCCCACTGGCCCAGGATCGAATGGAATTAATCCAGACCGTACGTAAAGATAGGTCACTAAATTGGATTTGGATCTTCCTTAGAATGTCAATAATGAAGTCATGGAAGGAAATCGATTAGGGTTCAAGTATTAAACAAATTCATAGTACAGAATAGGCCGGGTGCGAACTGAGTTACAATAGCTAAGGTCAACGCATCTACAACTGTGCTCGTTGAATACGAACATAATAGAAGCCCTAGCAAGTTCTACTATGAGAAACCATTTTAGGATGAACTAGTAAGATATGGATTCACCGTTTCCTTGGACATAGATAATATCGAGGACTCTCCTAGACCAACACCCAATGGGCAACTTTATAGATAGGAAATTTGAGCCTTTCAATGATGGACATTCCCTAAGGTTTTAGAGTGATCGAACTACGAAGTTATTGAAATATACAACTGCGAAGCATTCGCGGCTTGACCCAATTCTCAATCCTGGGCGACTACCAATGGACTCATTGCTTGGCCGAGCATAAGACCAGGATCTACCAGGATTAGGAAGGGATACGATGAGCTTTCTACCCTGTCCAGGTAGATGATCGATGTATCGGGATCAAGCCCACTATAACCGTCTCTCCGTGTTGATTAAACATTGAAAACAACTACCTTACTCTATATAGTTGGGAATTGTCGTCAAGACGTCAAATAGATGATGGAATAAATTGTATCAACCTGTTAGGGGATAAGCAAGGGATAAAAGAAATAAATTTTTAAGGGGGGTAGTGCCTAAAATGTACTAGACTAGCATGCACAATATACACCCTACTGCGCATATAAACTTGAAATCAATAAGTCTTAGGCAAATGAAATAATGGAATTCTTACTTATAACCTTTAGCTAATTTCGGGGATGAAATTCTTTTTAAGGGGGTAAATTGTAACATCCCAGATTTTTGTCAACCTGGAATTAGACGTCCTTAGGCAATGGGTCGATCCTAACACCTTATTAACTTATCAGAAGTCAATCCCAAAGTCTAAAATCGCTTTTGAACCCATTTCCTTCATAATCTCCCATTTCACCTTTCACTACTGTGTTCTTTAAATGCTTCTAAGTACGTTCATATTAGGCATGAATCCTAAAGTTTAGGTGATGAAGAATAATACTTTAGAAATCCGTACAAAGACCCGACTGCCACCTCAGGCAGAAATCGCTCAGGATCAAATCCTTTAGAAATGAGACAAAGTAACTAAGTACTAAACTAGATTAGCTACGAAATCTATTTGAATCACTTTAAATACGATCTGTAAAACCTAAAACTTGTAGAATCATCGACGCTACATTACCCTAAAATCTAGGATCAATCTCATTACCCAGTTGCTCTCGGGAGTGCATTGAAACTTCGTATTAGATCTGGACCACACATCAAAAGTCCGATTAACGCGAAGTTAAACGGTTAGGACCGCCTTGCTGGGCTTGACAACTATCTCAGAAGTCAAAACCAGATAGTGTCCCAGGGCTATTCGCTTGAGCCCGGAGCGAAGAGTGTGAGAAAATGTGGATTTCTTATTAAATTAAATATGATTTAAGTAATCTGAGACTTGACATTTGTGAGCCAAATATCAGCAATCAGACCGTCGGAATCTAACCCAAATACACCCTCGGATCAGGAAACACTTCCCATACATGTCAGTGTACTTGTAATCCTGATCGAGTTTTGGTGACCGTTGAACTAAAACTGGTCCACCACGTTTGATCTGAAAACTCGATTGGAATGAAAACTTAACTCGACCTAGATCCAAGGTCGGTGAGCTTAAGTCCGACCTTTGGCTCAAGGGGGGCTCCAGAAGTGCTCCGTTGAGGTGGAACAGATACCCTTTAGACATAACCTAAGTATACCTTGACCCTGGGTCTAATTTGGTGAGTTTTAGGCCTATATAAGGACCTTAAACCCTCTCTCATTCTCACCATACGAATTTGAGAAAAACTAGGAGAGAGAAGAGTAAAAAGAGAGAGAAAGTGTGAGACAAGTGGGAGGATCTTCCTACTATTCTACCCTGGTGCTAGACCTGCTTATCCACCATGATCTAATCGCTTTTCCGGTGATTCTGACTTCATTTCTAGGTAAGAAAACCCTTACCCTAACCTGTTTTAGGGTTTCTATTGGTACAAGTAGCGGAATAGCTAATTTAACTCGTGCTATAGGTTGTCATATCAACGTTGGCGAAGGCTTAGAGTTTCTAGTGAATCCGTTACGTTTCTACGGCGTAAGGTGCGGACTTTAGATGTATAGGTTATGGTTTTCAACGCTTTCAATGTCAGATAATGATATATTCATGATCTACATGCAATTGCACATGTACAAAGTGTTGTCCGTTTTGTTTTTCAGATATACGTTAACTATGTTGAATATACTGTATTCCTCGTATTTGTAGAAAATACCGTATACGTACAAATTTTGAAAGTATGTTAGCTATGATTAATTACTGTATGAACATGTTATATATATGTATAATACTCACTCGACGAAAGGATTCGCCCTAATACATGTTTTTGCTAGTATACGTTATGTATGTTGAAAGAGTATATTCTAAATATTTGAAAAACCGAATGAATATAGAATTCACATTCGTGCTCGCCATGACTAATCGTCATGGATATATGATTGTTGTATAGGCGATACCCCTTTAACGAAAGGATTTGCCCTAAATCACGCCACGACCAATATACGCTATATATGTTGAATTGTGTAGCCCAATTGTTTGTGAAAATATTCAAATGAATATGGAACTTGGATTCATGCTTGTCATGATTATCCGTCGTGGGTGCACGCGTGTTATAAATGGAGCAGCTCCCTAGTGAAAGGATTTGGCGTAATACCTATGTGATCAACATACGTCATGTATGTTGATGTATGTAGTCTAAAGTGTTTGTTGAAATGTCTGAATGAGTAGTAGTTAGTAAATTGTAATGTGTAAGGGTGTTGAGATAGGATTCTCAACTACCTTAGTGATGTGTATGATTTCCTTCATGTAAGTGTTTAGTTTAATCACTTACTGGTTTATGAAACGTATGTATTTGGATTTCCTGTTTGCATTGTGTTTTATAACATGCTTGTTCATATGTTGAATTACTTGTTAATTTAATTCTGCTTTGACTACTTCACATATTTAAGTTGTATTCCATAAAATCCGTGAAGAGTGATGGGGGAGTGGTGTAACGAGTCCGTGCACAGCCCTGACAGCCCTAAACGGACAATATTGGATATTTAATTGTATGATTTGAAATCTCTATCCATTACTGCTTAAACTTTTCCGTAATTGAATGTGATTGGGGCTATTGTATAGTCCAGGCAATCGGTAACGGAATTGAATTCGTGGCTGAGATTCATTCACCACGTGAGATGTGTTTAACGAACCCGAGTCGTACTTCGGTTGGCGATAGTGGTTGGCCACGCGAAGTGCTTATGCACTTCATGTCGTTCAACTTGTCGTGCACTCGAGCTAGCCGAGCTCGTTAACTAACCCGATTTGTCTTATGTATGTTCACCATGTTTGGACGCCTCTGTTTGAACCTGACGTACTAACCTTACCAGTGGAATCTCGTTAACCGTGGTACCTCGATCCGCTAAGACTCATGAGCTGGGCATGGTGGTATGAGATACCGTGGTCGAGTTGTCGGCCTACGCTGGGGCCACGAGCCTCCCCGTAGTGACCATTGAGCAACCAGACTCGTGAGCCAATTATGGTGGTATGGGACACTATATTCGAGCTGTCAGCCTACACTGCTTTGATGGGTGATGGGGGAGTGGTGCAACGATTCCGTGTAACAGCCCTGACCGTACCCGATGTAGTGACCTCGAGTATACTCTGAATCTGTGGAGAGGCGACGAGACTTCCCGTAGTAAATAGAGTATAAACTAGGCCTGTATTAATAAGGTGATGGGGGAGTGGTGTAACGATTCCGTGTAACAGCCCTGACAGCCCTTGCAGTGACCTAGAAACACACCATCGTATGAGATTGTCTAGGACTGACGACCCTAGGGGAATGATATAATGAAGGTACCTTAGTTTTCCAATACTGCTGTTTGAAATGGACTAATAACAATTCGGTAATCATACTCATCATCGCATTGCATGTGCTTGGAAGATGTGGAACACTGAGGGTGACAACATGCCGTGGATGTAAGATGGTGCCGCACGAGAGAGTATGTTGGCGAGGGCATGCATCATAATCACATCTCTTCCTTGCATTAATTACAGTACTTAGGAATGTTGATTGTACTGGTTTATCATTACTTCTTGAATGAATTGATAACATGTTAACCTATGCTTTATTGTTCCACTGAGTTGATCACTCACTCCCACATTACTGGACGGTGTTGTACACACCAACCAGACCCTGTTGTAGCTGCAGGTGATGGCGATGCTTATGAGGCGGAGCCAGACTTTTGTGACAACGAGGATGCCTTCTTGTACATGTTGTATTGTGGTGGCTTCATGCGAGCCATGTCTTGATCGATGGGGTAACAAGGTTGCTGATTAGATGCCATTACATTTTTTTATATATTTTGGACTTGCACATGTAATCAGTTTATATATTTTATATATCTATCATAGTCTTTCACTTGCAATTTAACTGTCTCTAGAGTATGATATGCTGTTTTGGTATAATCCCATTCATGTTTCAATGCTCTTAACATAATTATCATTATCTGTGTTGCATAAGTGATGCGTTTGAACTCGGGAGCAGAGCTTTGCTCGACCCCCGATTTTCAGGGTGTTACAGGTGTAATGGCGTCTAATCAGCAACCCTGTAATCCCGTCGATCAGAAGATGGTCTACATAGACCCACCTGATAACTGCACATAGGAGAAACCCTCCTTGTCATCATAAAAGTCCGGCTCCTCTTTGCAAGTATCGCCATCATCTGAAACTAAGACAGGGTCTGGTTGGTGTGTACAACACCATCCCATAACGTGGGAGTGAGTGATCAACTCAGTGGAACTATAAAGCAGAGGTTAACATGTTATCAACTCAGTCAAGCAGTAATGATAAAGCAGTACAAATAAACATTCCTAGATACTCTTATTAATGCAAGAATGATATGAACAATGATGCACGCCCTCGCCTACACTCCCTCGTGCAACACCATCTTACGGTCGTGGCATGCTTTCTTTCCTCTGTGCTCTTCAACCCAGCGCACATGCAGTGTGATGTTATGAACGTGATTACCAAGTTCTTATTAGTCTGTTTCATACAGTAGGATTGGGAAACTAAGGTACCTCCCTTATTTCATTTCCCAAACAATGATCCATTCTAGAGTTGTCAGTCCTAGTAAATCTCATACGATGTTGCGGCTCTAGGCCGCTGCAAAGGGCTCGTCACCTAATCAGTGCAGGCCTAGTGTATACTCTGATTACTACGGAAAGGCTCCTCGCTTCTATGCAGGTTCAAAGTATGCTCGAGGTCACTATAAAGGGCTCGTCACCAAATCAGGGTAGGCCTACAGCTCAAATACAGTATCCCATACCACCGTATTCAGCTCACGAGCCTGGGTCGCTCACTAGTCACTATGGGGAGGCTCGTTGCCCCAGTGTAGGCCGACAGCTCGATCACGGTGTCCCATACCATCATGTCCGGCTCATGAGTCCTAGCGGATCGAGGTACCAAGGTTAAACGGGATTTGACTAGTGAGTATGGTAACTTAGGTTCAAGCAATAGTGTTCAAACATGGTTAACATACATCACGCCAATCGGGTTATTTGACGGGCTCGACTAGCATGAGTGTACATCCAGCTAATCAACATGAAGCACATAAGTACTCCATGTGGCCTAACCACTCCCGAAAACTCTAGTACGGCTCGGCTTCGTCAAACACGTTCTACGCGGTGAATAAATCTCAGCCACGAACTCAAAGCCTGTTACCGATTACTTGGACCATAGCATAGCCCCATACACATTCAACCTTAACCCAAAAGCATGTGGAGTAGTCAGAACAGGAGTAACCAAGTAGTCCAATCATATTATCAAGCATGTTATAAAATGTACCATAAACAAGAATCCATACACATGCCTTTCACAAGTAAAGCGAAGAAACTAAACAACTTGCATGGAGGAAATCATACACATCCCTAAGGTAGTTGAGAATCCTATCTCAACGCCCATATACAGTACAATTCACCATATACTTACTCATACAAACATTTTATCAAACACTTATACTACACCTATCAACCTACGTGACATATGTCGATTTTTAACATGTACTTGGCCAAATCCTTCTGACAAGGAGTTGTCACATACACAATCATCATGTACTTGCATCCCATAGCCACGGTAGGCACAAATCGTGATTTCATATTCATTCAGTCATTTCAACAAACACTTAGACTACACCCTCCATCATACATATTATATATTAGTTATCATACATATTAGGGCATATCCTTTCGTCAAAGGGTTGTCGCCTATACGATAATCATATATCCACGACAGTTAGTCATGGCGAGCACGAATGCAAATTCTATACTCATTCAGTCATTTTCACAAACACTTAAGCTACACATAATAACATACACAACGTATGTTGATATAACATGTATTAGGGCTAATCCTTTCGCCCAGAAGTTGATACACATGCATCTATCATACATAGACAGAAATTAATCATGGCAAGCACAAATTCAAATTTCATACGTATACGGTATTTTCTACAAATTCGAGGAATACAATATATTCAACCTAGTTAACGTATAACTGAAAAATGAAACAGACATCACTTTATGCATGTGAAATAGCATCCATGTCAGGAATCTATCATTAACTGACATTGAAAGCTTTGAAAACCATAACCTATACGTCTATAGTCCACACCTTACGTCGTAGAAGCGTAACGAATTCGTTAAAGACTCTAAGGCTTCGTCAATGATGGAATGACAACCTATAACACCAGTTGAGTCAGCTATTTCGCTATTAGTGACAATTGAAACCCTAGATCAGATTAGGGGTTAGATTTCTTACCTAAGAACAAGATCGGTAGAGCAGGTAGAGTGGTAAGGAAGTAGTGGTAAGGCACGTGGAGTGATGGGATTGAATCCCAGGGATGAACTCCAACTCTCTCTCTCTTTCTCTCTCTTTCCTCTCTTCTCTCTCCTAGGGTTTCCCAAATTCGTATGGGATGAGAGAGTGAGGGCTTAAGGTCCTTAAATAGGCCTAAAATTGATGGAAGTGGCCCCAAGGCCAAGGTATACTTAGGTGATAGCCAAAGGGCGTCTATTTCAGCTCAACATAGCACTTCTGGAGCCCCCCCCTTAAGCCTAAGGTCGGACTTAAGCTCCCTAACCATGGATCTAGGTCGAGTTAAGTTTTTCAATTTGGTCGGATTTACATATTGACCGCGGCGGACCAGTTTCCGTTTAACGGTCCATGATCACCGATCGGGGCCACAAGTACACTGGCCTGTGTATGAAATTTCCCCTGATCAGAGGGTGTATTTGGGTCAGATTCTGACGGTCTGAATTCTTATATTCAGTCCGCAAGCGACAAATCTCAGATTACTTAAATTAGATTTTATTTCTAAAGAAAACCACATTTTCTCACACTCTTCACTCCGGGCTAAAGCGAATAGCCCCGGGACGCAATATGGATTTGATTTCCGAGATGGTCGTCAAGCCCAGCAAGGTAGTCCTAAGCATTTAGTCTCGTGGTCATCGGACTTTCGACGTGCAGTCCAGATCTGATACGGAGTTTCAATGTTCTCCCTAGAGCAACTGGGTAATGAGTTTGATCCTAGATTTTAGGGTAACCTAGCGTCAATGATTCTACAAGTTTTGGGTCTTATAAATCGTATTTAAAGTAGTTAGGACCCATTGCACAGAGAATCTAGTTTAGCGCTAAGTATATTCTCATTTAGTTTCTAAAGGATTTAGTCCTATTTGATTTCTGCCTAAGGTGGTACTTGGGCCTTTGTAGTTTATATATAAAGTGGTCCAAGCTATTAATACTTAACTAAATCACACCCTAATTACAATAGAAGAAGGTCGTAGGGCAGTTTTACATTCAAGGACGCCCATTGCCAAGTTAGGAAAATCTAGGGTGTTACAATCTACCCCCTTTAAAAATAATTTCGTCCCCGAAATTGGCTAAGGGTAATAAGTGAGGATTATTTCTTTTGCCTAAGTTTTATTGACTTCAAGTTTATATTCTAGGGTGTATACTATTAATGCTAAGCTAGCTTATTTTAGTCTACCCTCAAAATTGTTTCGCCCTAAAATTGGCTAAGGCTCCTATTAAGTTCGTATTCAATGAGCACAGTTGTAGATACACTAACCTTGGCTATTGTAATTCAGTTCGTACCCATTATTAGGTCTATTCTGTAATATGAATTGGTTTAATACTTAAACCCTAATTGCTTTCCTTTAAAGACTTCATTATTGACATTCTATGGAAGATTCAGATCCTATTTAATGACCTAACCTTACATCTCCTGGATCAATTTCCTTCGATCCTAGGCCAGTGGGGTAGGGGCCAACCACGCTTCCGCTGCGCCACTCTGATCAAAGAGGTGTATTAGCTGACTTAACTAGATTGGGCTCATAATGTTCTATCCCCTTTAAAAATTATTTTTTTTTCAAGGTTCAAGAATCTATGTTTTGATCCGTATGCCGGAACAAGGTGTAATTTGGGACCTATCCTCGACACGAAATGGGAAACGATCTTCCAATACATTAGTCTTCCTTCCATCGCTGATGTGTACCGCAGCGTTGGTACCTCTGGTTATAGAAAGGAGCTAAAAGGATGTGTGTTGAGGTTGATTTCTGGGACGGGTGTGAGTTTGTGATAAGATGGCTAATTCTACCAAAGAATGACTTTTGTCATGGTCCTGACTTACCTTATTTAATCATGTCCAGTTTAATACTCTAAGATAGTCTATACGTTATTAGTACATAAGGAATTTGGGCAAAATAGGTTAACGGGCAGACTATCTTTCTAAGTTCATATGCACAATGTCGACGCCAGAATGGTCTATGATTCGGGACCTAATTCCTAACTGTCTGTTGCCCATTGGAGAAATTTCTTGGGCCTAAAAAAACAAAATATCCCTATTGGCTATATGTTCCTAACACTTCTCAAAGGTGAAGTAATAAACTTTTGGTTGTAAGTGGTTGGGCTAACACGGAAGGAAAGTTGTGTAGTGGGTCTGAGTCGGATACATGGACCTTCTGCCTAGCTACGACAGAAAGTTTGTCGTATCAATTCTTAATTCTAGTTGATCCTGATCTTCTGCATGATCAGAGCATAGAGTTCATTGGTAGTTACCAGGATTGAGAATTCGATTTAAACCGCGAACATTTCGCTTATATATAGTTTCTCTACTCCGTGTTCCCGATTGTAATAAGTCCTTGAGAAGGCAATTCTAAGGGGTGTGTTGATTTGACCTAATATTAAATCCAAGGGATATATAAGTTTTCTCTGAGCGTGAATAATTTTTACGTCAAACAAGCTTCTTAAGAGTTACTAAAGAAGCCTATAAGTATTAAGGGGATTCACGAAAGAATGAGGTCTCACTCCAACCTAATCAAGTCAACTACTAAATCTACCTTTCAAATATCTTAGCATAATCGGTCTCTTACATTCCTTAGTGTAGCCATTAGCATAGTCTTAATTGTAGGAGTAGCGATAATCCACTAGTTGTAATCCAAAGTCTATGCTTATATACTAGATGATTTTATACCAGTTCTAATATAAGAAATTATTTTTATTCCTTACGGTCAAAAGTTGTCTGATTGGAATCGAGTTGCCCGAACTTGAATTTAACTACGCTCGAGCACTTCACATATGCTCATACCAGCTAGGGAGGTCCTAGGGTTCACGCTATCAATTTATTGGATTTCCCATACTATCAGGTCTTTCGAAATCTAGGAGTACCACTCTAGGTCCAAAACTCCAAGGGCCTATTTGGCCAATGGTCGTAAGTTGTATTAAATGGGATTGCATTACTAATCCCACCTCGGGATTGGGAGTGGCATGTTTGGTAGAGGGTGGGATGGGATTAAAATTATTTTTTTATAGGCTTTGAAAAATGAGCCTTGTGTTGGAAAGTGTGAGATGAGATTTCTAAATCCCATGATGATGAATTTCTAAGTGTAATTTGAAAGAAAATCTAAGGATTTACTTTTAATTGCATACATTCCAAACATGGTGTTGGAAACCATGGGATACACCCAATCCAGGGACAATACTTTACACATACATTTATTGTTACTTTTACAATTCCATCCACCTTAATCTCACCGATGCAGTTGGCCGAACGGGCCCTAAATGTCCCAACATTTGGAAGTTGTGAAGGTTACGGGACAAAAATCTTCTTTTTTTTTTTGCTCAAATGGAAAGAAGTGAAGAAGGTTGAAGAGAGATTGTTGGGTTTCGAAATCTTGAGCTACATAAAGAGGATGTGTAGACTCAAATGAAAGGGAAAGAAGGATAAAAATAACAATGGTAGAAGGTTTTGAAGGGATGGCGCTGGTGGTGTACGAAAATGGAAGGAAAAGTGATTGGAGGGGGACTTGATTGGCAATTTTGGGTTTTTCTTTAGAAAAGGAGAGCTTGGAGGGGGAGTTTGTGAAGGGAGGGAGTAATAGGGGGGTTTAAAATCGAGCCCACATGCATCAGTGGGCCACACAGCACCCAAGAAGCATCGGCTCGCCTAGCCAGGCCCGTTTGGCGGCGAGGCCTCGCCAAAACGGCGAGGTCCTCACCGACCTCTGGAGGTTCTGGCGAGGGCTCACCCTTTGGGCGAGGTCCTCCCCACCCCCTCCCCATTGGTCCAAAAATATGTGGGGCCCACCTTGAGTCCCACCGAATTGGTCGTTTCGACCCTCCGACTCCGATTCCAGTCGTTTCGGGTCCTTTCATGTAGGTTCTCGTATTTATTCGCGTTTACCAATTGTTGAAGGCTGGGATGGGGTACATTGTGATCTAAACCCTTCGATTGACAGTCTAGGGATGATCCGGGATCGTCTCATATGATCGCGGAGGTGTACAGACTCGATCTCAGCGATCTTTTTCAGTAAATTTCGCCAATTGACGAAACTAGGAAACCTAAGCTTGTTTCTACATTTTTCTCCCACCCACCTAGGTCAAAATGCATAAGCATATATCGTGAAAACATAACCCAGGTCCAGTTTAATCCAAATCATGCTCTGATACCATCTTGTAACGCCCTGAAAACTGAGGGTCAAGCAGAGCTCAGCTCCCGAGTTCCAACGCATCACTTATGCAACTTAGATAATGATGATTATGATGAGTGCATTGAAACATGAATGAGATTAGACCAAAACAACATATCATACTCCAGAGACAGTTAAATTACGTAAGCAGAAGACTGTGATAGATATATAAATTTTATAAACTATTGTAAGTCTCCAGAGTTTGAACATGTTATCAGGTTAAATATAGACATGTATACACCAAAAATGAACAAAATGAATATACATGGGTGTTCCAAAAGTGCAAACTAAGGTGTAATGGCATCCAATCAGTAACCCTGTAATCCCGTCGATCAGAAGATGGTCTACATAGACCTGCCTGATAGCTGCACACAGGAGAAACCCTCCTCGTCATCATAAAAGTTCGGCTCCGCTTCGCAAGCATCACCATCATCTGAAACTAAGACAGGGTCTGGTTGGTGTGTACAACACCATCCCGTAACGTGGGAGTGAGTGATCAACTCAGTGGAACTATAAAGTAGAGGTTAACATGTTATCAACTCAGTTAAGCAGTACAATCAAACATTCTTAGATAATCTAATTAATGCAAGAATGATATGAACAATGATGCATGCCCTCGCCTACACTCCCTCGTGTGACACCATCTTACGGTCGTGGCATGTTTCTTCCCTCTGTGCTCTTCAACCCGGGGCACATGCAGTGCGATGTTATGAACGTGATTACCAAGTTCTTATTAGTCCATTTCATACAGCAGGATTGGGAAACTAAGGTACCTCCCTTATTTCATTTCCCAAACAATGATTCATTCTAGAGTCGTCAGTCCTAGTAAATCTCATACAATGTTGCGGTTCTAGGCCGCTGCAAAGGGCTCGTCACCTAATCAGTGCAGGCCTAGTGTATAGTCTGATTACTACGGAAAGGCTCCTCGCCTCTATGCATGTTCAGAGTATGCTCGAGGTCACTACAAAGGGCTCCTCACCAAATCAGTGTAGGCCGACAACTCGAATAGAGTGTTCCATACCATTGTATTTGGCTCATGAGTCTGGGTTGCTCACTGATCATACGGGGAGGCTCGTCGCCCCAGCGTAGGCCGACAGCTCGACCATAGTGTCCCATACCACCACGTCCGGCTCAGTCTTAGCGGATCGAGGTACCAAGGTTAAACGGGATTTCACTGGTGAGTTTGGTACCTTAGGTTCAAGCAGTAGTGTCCAAACATGGTTAACATACATCGGGCCAATCGGATTATTTGACGGGCTTGACTAGCACGAGCACACATCGAGCTGATCAACATGAAGCGCATAAGCACTTCGTGTGGCCTAACCAGTGCCGACAACTCTAGTACGACTCGGGTTCGTCAAACACGTCCTACGTGGCGAATAAATCTCAGCCACGAACTCAAAGCCTGTTTCGATTACCTGGACCATAGCATAGCCCCATCCACATTCAACCTTAAACCAAAAGCATGTGGAGTAGTCCGAATAGGAGTAACCAAGTAGTCCAATCATATTATCAAGCATGTTATAAAATGTAACATAAATAAGAATCCATACACATGCCTTTCACAAGTAAAGTGAATAAACTAAACAACTTGCATAGAGGAAATCATACACATCCCTAAGGTAGTTGAGAATCCCATCTCAACGCCCATATACAGTACAATTCACGAAATACGTACTCATATAAACGTTTTATCAAACACTTATACTACACCTATCAACCTACATGACATATGTTGATTTTTAACATGTACTTGGACAAATCCTTCCGACAACGAGTTGTACTATACAAAATCATCATGTACTTGCATCCCATAACCACGGTAGGCACAAATCATGATTTCATATTCATTCAGTCATTTTAACAAACACTTAGACTGCACCCTCCATCATACATATTATATATCAGTTATCACTACCAGAAAATAGGGAAAAGGCTACGGATAAAAACCGTAGCTAAAGGTCTATGGCTACGGTTTTAAACCGTAGCACGACCGTAGCCATTGGTCCCATAGCCATAGGTATTAAAGCTATGGCTACGGATAAAGGCCGTAGCCAAAGAAATAATAGATACGGATTAAATCCGTAGCCGTTGCTTCTGTAGCATTAAGGTATTTACAGCTACGGATTATAACTATAGCTAAAAGTTGAGCAAGAATCGTAGCTATAGGCTTAAATTAGCAACAACTATAGTTTTCAAATACAAGGCTATGGTTCATAGCCGTATCTAATGAAACTATAGGTATGGATAAAATCCGTAGAAATATTGTCCGTAGTTTGAAATTATATACAACTATGGATTTTATCTGTAGCTAAAAGTCATATGAGAACCGTAGCAGAAAACTGAATTTAGCAAGAGCTACGGTTTTTAGAAAAGGGCTACGGTTAGTAGCCGTAACTAATTCTTATTGTTAATAAAAAAAATTAAATTGATAATGGCAGCTCTTACCATTGTAGTACACCCTGATAACAATCATTCGTTCATTCATTCAATTAATCAGCTAACAGAGATAAATACTTCATGGCTAAATCATTTATTCAATCAATCACAATCATTCATTCATTCAATCAAACACAATAATTCATTTCCATTCACAAAAGTACAATGCCAACATAATAATTATATGTCTATTTAAAATTCTCATTAACAGCAAGATCCTTCTGTTATCAACGCCTTTAGTTTTAGGGAATGGTGTGAAACCCTTCTGCTGCAACTCGAGGACCAAATTTGTTATTTTCCTGTTACTCACAATAATCTCACATCCTACCACCCCAATGATGAATCTGACTTTGTTAGACAATCTCAACAGCTTTATTTCAAGATTATCCAACATTACTTTCTGCATGAAAGTAGCAAGTCAATACTACCATCTTCTCAATTACCACAGGGGGGCCTAGATCAAAGCTCACCTTTCTCTTTACATAGAACTCAAGTCTTAAATGAAAGAATTCTTCAAGAACTGCAAGAAAAGAAGGCACGGTGATGAGAAAGCATATATAGATTTAAGAAATTCATAGCAAGTATATAGAATAAACAAACTTACTTTGTTCGGGACTGTCATATTTCTTGATGACACCCCTCACGTCGAATGAGCATATCAATGATCTTACCAAGACTGAACATGATGAGCATATCAATGATCTTACCAAGACTGAACATAGCCATCCTAAGACTTGCATTCGACAAGATTGTGACAAAATTTTCCATGATTTGAGGCTTCTTTACACCCCATCTACAGTAAGAAAGATGTTAGAAGAAAATCAGATTCACATGAAAAGGGCCGTAGGCCCTCAATAGAAAACTATAAATGCTAATGTTATTACAATTTGGCCATTTCACTTCATTAGATTAATAATTGCAATTCAAATTGATAGCACACCCATCCTTGACAAATTTCACCGCAAAATCCAGATGTGCTAAAATATTTTTACCAATTTCGCACTTTCCCATGAGATCATTTCCATCTTCTAGACTAAAAATAAATAAATAAATCAAAGTCTTTATTTATTTATTTATTTATTTGTTTTTAAAGAAGATTCCACACCTATCCATCCTTACAATTTCAAAAGAGTCCTTAGAATGCAACATGCAATGAACTTGAAGAGTTCTTTGCTTCATGAGACACTTATAAAATAGATTTCCTTATCTACACAAAAGCATGAAAAATGATCTTTTTTTTTTCTGGAAGAATCTATTGTTAGTAAACATGATTGGACTAATAATAAAAGCAATAAAAAGATGTAAGAATTTCAGAGAACTAATGTCTAATCACTTCATGATGTGGCAAAATCATAAACCTCAGCCCCTTAGAAAAACAGAATCTGAGAATGAAAACATGCTAGCAATAAAAGAATTATAAAGATTAACACAATAGCAACTAATGAATATATATCACTACATAGTTAATGTTAAAATTGTAACATGTAACAACTAAATCCAATTTTCCATTTGTCAATCAGTTCATCTTAATAAATAAGAAAACATACAAACTTTCATAAAGCAGCCCAAGAGGAAAACCCAGAAAGCAGTAATTGCAAACATTGAGGTTGCGTTTGGATGTTCAATTGAACTGAACCTCAATTAATTCAATTTGAGAGAGAAAACTTCTAGGGTGAGCAGCACCATTCTAGTTCACGGTGAGAATAAACCACTGGTTGCAGTTCCTTGTGGTTCAAGTTAGATTTAAAACAATAGCAATCACAATTTCTAGTAGGTTCCCTAATCATGAATGAGTTGAGCTTAGCCACATTTTGGTTATTTCCCCTTTATTGAATTCAGTTATTGTTATACGAGTCGATTAAACATTAAAACATAAACAATATCAAATGAATGCATAGCCACTAATATGAATATTGAGATCGTCCACTATAATGATTCTTGATTCATCAATGAGTTTAGATTTTATAACGAGTATCAAGAAACTGTTACAAACACAGCGACAAGCATTTACATACCCAAAGAAGTAAAGCACTTCAGCTACCTGCTCTGCAAGGTCGTCCACACTAAGCAAGGGAGAATCCGAAGAAATGACAGCAGCTCCCAACTGCAGCGACTCTTAAACAAAAGAGAACAATATGCATTAAAATCAAAACCCTGAAAAACTAAAATAAAATTTGCACTACCAACCAGCTGTTCCAAGCTAAGCCTGGCCAATTGACACCCTTAGCTGCAGCTTCTAAAACATTTTGATGCATTTAAGAAGAAAAGCTGACAAAGATGTTATAGATGGATTTATTTATTTATTTTGAATTTGAATTTATTACAAGAAAAGAAATGATAAAAAGATATGATCTAAAGTCACCTTAATGGAAAAATGAACTGAAAGATAATTGCACTAACAAGCATTATGTGACATCAGAACCTGGCAGTGGCAATGAGCAGGGGAAACAACCTTATACCTTCAGGGCTTGGAATCTTCGACTTGGTTGGAGGGCTAGACTTGAGCTTAAAATCTATGTGTGGTGCCCAAACCTCATTTACATATGAAAGATACTAACCTCATTCTATCAACAACAGACAGACTCTGATCTCCCTTTATGAGTAGCAGGAACTATGGCCTGGGTTCTATCATGCTAATTGTCACATCATTTACCAAGTTATCCATAGATGGATCAGCAGATTCTACGACTCAATTCCTCTTGAAACTTATCTTTCCCTACTTCACCACCAATACAGACCAGGATCAGTTGGTCTTTTTTTGTGCCTAAACAACTCATCTTATGTCAAACTAGTCATATCAGTATCGGCAATACAACTCAGTCTAAAACCAGTATGAGACACTTTGAAACTGACTTTTAACGCTCACTATAAAGGGTTTAAGTGAGCGTTGTTTGGGAAACATCAATCACCCAAATAGACAGAGATCATGCACTGCATGGTTTTCAAAATCAGATAAGCAAAACATTAAAAGCATCATGCCTATGAAGTTTTAACATCTTTCTTTCCTTTCTCAAATTTACCTTTTGTCTAATCATGAAACCCAGTCATTGTCCAGATTCTAGTGAGCTCAATCAACAATATGAACTGATTAGGTGAACTTCTAATTTTTGGATATGAAAAGGGATAATAAATTCAACCTTTCTTAGCTTTGAACCATTGATAATCTTGATATCCTGAATGACAACAACATGCTTTTCAGCCAGAGCATCTGCAAGGTCTTGTAGGACAAGACATTGACAAGAATGTTAATAACAGTTCATCTATGACCAGAAGACACTTGTTTTTTTCTTGGACAGTCCATTTGGGAGATCTGTATTGTCCTCTACATCCATCAACATATAAACATCACACCAATCAGACAATTTTAACCTTCTGATTAGTAACCTATAAAATGCCAGTCAATATCACTGTGTCTAGCTTCTGCCTTGTAGCATTGACAAAAGGAATACAACAAGAACACTAGGTAAGAGATGCTAACTGCTGTGGAGATCCGCAACGCAGATGTCAGCATGCCATGCTTGTGTGAGATCTGAACCCTTAATGAGGTGGGGGCCACCAAGAACATTCCCTGGCCTAAAAACACATACAGTCTACTTGCTAGGTGAGGCATACATGGAGGAGAAATGGACAAGTAGAAAAGCACCAGCATTTTGATATTCAACATATGCATGGTCACTAGTTGGATTTTTGGTCCATGGAATGTTCGTAGTGGGCCCACCTGATGAATGACCCATATCATGTACATGGGTGCCATGTTGGCACATGCATTGCAAATCTCCTCATCAATCTGTTTTTAAATGAATCTCCTCTGGCATTTCTCCAGCAGGTAATATTAGGCCAAAAACCTCAAACAACAAGAATAAGGAAAGACAGGAGAGCTACCTTAGCAGCAGTTATTACAACTCCCCCATGTAAAACCTGATCTTCGAAAGAATGAAAATGAGAATCCTTAGGTGACTGATTCTCCTACTCTCTATAGCTCGAGGAACACAAACTCTTCAATGGATGGTACATCGCCAATCTTCTTGAGAGTCTCCTTATTTGGTTCTTCATCCACACCAATCTATGTCCAATTATGACAGAATTTCATTGTTAGCAAATGAATGAATGACCAGCCAAGTTTTCAAATAAATCAAAGTTAGATTAGGCTGCATTTGGACTAAAATACCCAAGAAAAATTTATCAACAGATAGCTAATCCCATGATATACCACATAAGAAAAGTGTTTGTCGTTTCAAATGCCACCCACTCTTTACAATATTGGCAACATTGGACTGGACTGGACTGTCCCACATGAATTTTTTTCTTAAGGATTTCAGTCCAAAAGTAGCTGAAACCTCTAGCTCTTTAATTCAAGAAACGAGAGAATGGAGACTTACTGCAATACATCGACAACACGACCACAGTCCATTAAGAACTCCCGTAGCTGCAACAGAGCATCAAGATGAGCAGACAATGCTTGGACCATCAAGAGATCTTGGCACATCTGGTATAAAATGCATGCTAAGGTTAGAGAAGAGGTGAGGTCTGGAAATCTTAGAATCGTTCTATCAAAACAGTGGGTGGCGCTTGAAACAATTGATACTATCAAACATAATAATTGCTTAAACATAATACCATTCTATCAAACACTGGGTGGCATTTGAAACACCTAGTTTTGCATAAATCAAGGGAATGGTGAGAATATAAAGAGGGATATGTGTACACAACTTACCTGCACTATACAACTTTCAGTTTCAAAATTAGTTGCTCTGGCGGAGACGATCTGGATCCCAGTTCAGAAACTGATCATTCACAAACACCTGCAAATTCAAAAACACATCAAGAATCCATTTGAGACAATGTTTATGTAGGCTCCCAATCTAGGAGAATTTGGGAGCATAATGTATCCATGGTAAGGCCCTACAAAAAACAGCAATAAAGGATTTTAGTTTTTGTTGAAAGTCCTATCAAATATGACAAGAAGGTACTTGAGACGATAGGAAGAAAGTTGAAAAACAACAATTTTGGATGATGGTATTGATGAAATGGAATGGCGGAAAGGATTCATGTAGCCGAACCCAATTAGGTGGGATAAGGCTTAGATGATGATATTGATGAAATGGTTACTATTAGAAATTTTGGATGGTTAGGATTAGCTTTGGGTTTTTATGATTTTGGGATGGTAAATGTAATGTCAAGGTTCTTTTCTGAAGGAATGGTGAATTGTGAATGAAAAGTACTTTTCTTTGTTCTTCTTCTTATTCTTTTCCTGACCCTGTTTTGGATTACTTTTGGGGTTCAAAACTTCAAATGCTCCTATTTGTGTTGTTTTTCAACCAAAAATTCTAGGTTTGATGTGACATCTAAGGGGAGTCTTTTTCTCCTCATTTTTATTGGTTAATAATTGTTGTTCAAAGTCTATTGTTAGCAGCTAGTTTTGTAAATCTTCTTTTGTTCAGGGGAAGAACTCTATATCAAGATCTCCATTTTTCTAGCATTGCAATGAATATCAAGTCAAAATTTGTTTATGAATGTTGATGGTCATTATGACCTATATTCAAAACTCAAACTAATTGTCATCATACATTGCTCACAAAGCGACTAGTTCTGGTGACTGACCAAATTATCTTTCCAGATATCTTTGTTGCTTCGGTTTTCTTGGACACCTGATTCAAATATGGATCATATTGGTAGAGGGGTTTATCAATTTCAGATGGAAGCTAACTAGGTTCTCTTTAGCTGGTTAGCAGTTTCAGATCAGCAATCTAGACGGTTGAATGGCCTGGAGCTGTGATATGGATAGGATCTGCTAGGTTTTTTTATTAGAACTATTGGATGGGCCTGATTTGCGTTCTGGTTAGGTCTTTAATCGCTCAGCTTGAGTGGTGTGGAAGCGATTTTGTTGTAGTTTCAGCAGCTGCAGCAGGTGGTGTGTTTGGATTTGATTTTGGCATGGATCCTAACTTAGATCCCAAGCTAGCTCTTGCCCTTCGGGTTTCAACGGAAGAGGAGAGGGCAAGGAAAGAAGCTGCTGCTAAGAAAGATTCAGAGGATGCTACTAAACAAGAAAAAGGGGGGGAGCAGGCATCTAGTTCTCAAGATGCAACTATGGCTGAACCTGTAAGCAATTTAGGTCCTGGGGCTGATAACAAAAGAGTTGATCTCATGGAGGATGAGACTGCCTTGCTTGAGCAAGCCCTAGCAATGTTAATGGACGATCCTAGATCTAATCAATCTAGTGGTGTGTCTGAAGGATTTGCTGGCATCTCTCCAAGGTCAAACAGAGCAAAAGAAAGATGAAGATAGGCCACCAAGTAGAGGGCAAAAAGTGATGGTGCTCTGTAAGCTGTCCATGCCTCCACATGCTCTCCAAAGGTCAGGTTTGTGATATACATACAGAAGGCTCCTAGGAAAGTTTGTGAGAAGTAGACATCTCTTTTCAACCATGAATGAATTTGATTTAAATAGTTTCAATGTTTCCAAATTATGATGACTTGAAGTGAAGCTCTTGTGGTGCAAGTTGTTCTTTTTTGGGACTTTGATGGTGGCGAAGCAGAAGAAGTCAGGGAGGTTATTTATGCATTCAATTACAGGCCTTGGTAAATTCCTCCTAGTTTGAATTAATCAAACAACCACTGGATCCAGGGTCTTCCCTATGTGACTTACATGCAATATTGAGTAAATACATGCATAATGATGTTTCTAGCATTTTTTTTGAAAGGTGTTTCTAGCAAAAAGGTTAAACAAATAAGAAAGAAAAATTCACAAAATACAACTTCACCTTGAACTGCAGGTACTGTTGATATCATCACTTATCAGCTCCTAGTTTGGACCCATATCATGCATGAGGACAACAAGTGCCTGAAATAAGAAATTTTAGTTAGGGAGTTCTCCATTGTCCTTGCAATTAGATTTCATATTTATTCTATTTACATGGGTTTCGATTTCTCAAGACCATTAAATTGACCAAACGAAAATTTCAAAAACAGAGTGACAACATTGTGTTATTTTGAAAATGATCACATGTATTCCAAGAAATAAAAATATACCTTTTGAAATTAAAAACCCTTTGCTCAATGCAGGTCGTTCATAAGGCACAACCTGTAAGAAAACAAAACTCAATCATTTTAGAATAATAACAAATCATGAATGCGTAAAAATAAAGTAGTTTGCATATGGAATACGCCTTGAACTAGGTCAATTGATAAAACCATATAACAACAGTTCACATTCAATTGGAAAATGGTGGGTGGTTTTGAACATGACCCATCCATAGTGCATCCTACAATATGAATGATATGTGGGCTGCGAAATGTGCAAAAGAGCATTGTTTTGATTGTAGAAAATTGTTTGTTTCTTCATTCATTACATTCTCTCATAGGAGGAAGTATCCAATTTCCAATTTTGTAATAGGCCAATGATCCTGTTAAGTTCCATGAGTACCTCTGAGAATTATAAGGCCATCCGCCGACATATATGAGCAAATCTTCCAGCCTACAAGCAAAAATAAACTCAAAAATTATAACAGCTTCAAATTTATTTATTTTTTTAAATAATGAAACTCACCTTGAAGCCCTTCTCCCTCCTCCTTTACCCGGGCTTGGGACCGGCAATGCAAGGAGTTGCATTGGCGGAGTTAAAAAAGGGCTTAAGCTCCATTTGGTCTGAGATAAATTTACATTCATAAACACCAATGTGATGACCAAATGGAGCCTAAGACTATAAATATATTCAAATATATAGTGCAAAATTCAAGATTTTTATAATCTTTGGAGTGGAAAACTTGTACGGCATGCTCCGCGAGAATGAAAGGCTCGTCACCCACTTTGTCTGAACTATAAAGACTAGATAAATTTACTAATCTCAGATTTGCTTTGACATCAATAGAAACACCATGATGTGTCACCTTCACCCAATCACACTTAAATAGGACGGGCTTATACCCTGTACAGTACTCCAATTGGATAATTCTATGAAGGACTCCATAGTAAGGTTGATTTTCATCCACTGTATTTATATCCTTAGCACTAGATCGGAAGGTGGTCATACCCTCTGTCATAACCCCACTATTTTGGTTCCTTTTATTCTCCTCATATTCCTTAGCGATGAAAAGGAAACCATTAATACAATACTTATTGTATTGCGTAGCAAAAGCTAGAGGTCCTCTCACTATATCTTTGAATTCTTCTTCGTTAGATCCATTGAACTCTGTTTGTCTCTTCAACTAAGGTATGAATTCATCCTCGCTAGGCACCTTGTTGGTCCTCCTGTAGCATTGCTACAAGAAATCTTTGTACTTCCTGTTGGTTATTCAATACCAATCAGAAACTGAAATTGCATAAAGTAAAGAAGATATATACATATGAGCTAAAAGTACATACCCTTCCCATGCATCATAGCTAGGATGACTCTTCATGACCCAAGTACGAGCTTGTTCACATTCGATACCCACTAGGATGACACTTTGACTCGAACCTACTGGACTAACATTGTCATCATTAGAATCATTGTCAACAATTTCTTGTAACTTCTATGGTTTTAGAATGACTCCATCAAAACATTTTTCTAGCTTTTCCAAGAGGCTCGTTTTATGTTTTCCTCTATATTGGTTGCAGTATATAACTGTCTCCTCTTGAATGTATTGTTCTACAATGTAACCCTCAGGTCGCGTCTTGTTACGGACATAAGCCTTGAATGTCTTCATGAACCTGACAAAAATAATGATACATTACATATACGTGCATCTTTAGACGTTTCACTTATTTATTCCTACTAAGCTCATAGCGTACCTTTCAAATGGATACATCCATCGATAGTATACAGGACCACATATGCCAGCCTCGTAGGCCAAGTGGATGGTAAGATGCATCATCATGACAAATATCGATGGAGGGCATATAATCTCAAGCTGACATAACGTCCTAGCCATGCCCCTCTCGAGAGTAATTAGCATTTGAAGGTCTATGGTTGATGAGCACAGGGCATTAAAGAAGGTGCAAAAGCTTATAATTATAGGACAAATGACCTTCCTATCCTTGAATGCATGCTGGATAAGAACCGGGAGTAGATGTTGCATCAACACATGATAAGAATGAGACTTCATTCCCTTTAAATCCATGCAATCTTCCATTACAATGGTCTTCCAGTTCACACTAAAACCAATAGGAACACGCAGATTACACAAAGTCTGGATGAAAAGCTTTTTCTCTTCTTTTCTTAGACAGAAAGGACCTTGTTTTTGAATCGTCTTGCCATTTCTCTTTTTTAGCCATGGACGCTTCTTAATTCCCAACCGTTTCAGGTCTCTGCGCGCATTAACATCATCCTTGGTTTTGCCAGGCGTGTTCAACATCAAAGTGACAAGGATTTCACATATATTTTTCTCGACATGCATAACATCAAGGTTGTGGCACACGGGAATATCTTTCCAATACTCCAGATCAAATAATATAGACCGTTTGAAGAACCACGGTGATTCAATGTCATCAGTTAGCTCTTGTCGGCCTCCATCAATACCCCTTATATTCTTCTTCCCAGACTTCCCCCACTGCATATTAAGGTTCGCAGTTTGTCTTTCGACCTCAATCCCATCCAGACGGATCGGTTGTCGTTGTATCTCAACTTTCTTATTGTAAGGGCCAGCACTTGTGTCCTTTCTAGCCTGGTTCAACATTGGCAACCACCGTCTATGGCACATATAAACATGTTTCTTTCCATACTCGAGTCGCAAGGAATCTGTGTTGGGACCACATACAGGACAACCATATTTACCCTTGGTTCTACAACCGGAAACGTTACCATATGCTGGAAAGTCATGGATTGTCCAGAGTAGAACTGCATGCATATTGAAATTGCTTTCATGGTATGCGTCGAACGTCATGACCCCTTTCCGCCATAATTCTTGAAGTTCATCAATCAATGGTTGTAAGTAAACGTCAATATCCTTTCTCGGTTGTCGCGGTCCCTCAATGAGCAAAGTCAATATAGTAAATTGAGGTTTCATACAAAGATTTGGTGGAAGGTTGTACGTCACACACATAACAGGCCATAAACTATGTGAAGTGCTATAAGTGTTGTATGGGTTAAACCCATCTGTAGCTAAACCCAATCGAACATTGCGAGACTCATTTGAAAAATCCGTATACTTGTCACCGAGATTCCTCCATGCAATAGAATCAGCTGGATGCTCCATCTTTTCATGTCACAATTTCCTGGTTGAGTGTCAGGACATTTTTTTCGCTAACCATGACATACTAAACGTTCTTTGTAGCCTTGGTGTTAGTGGAAAATACCTTAACACCTTGGCAGGTACTTGAAATTGTTTTCTGTCATCATCCATTTCTGTCTTGAACCTAGAAGCTTTACAAGTTGGATAACTAGTTTTCATCTCGTGCTCTCTCCAATACAAGATGCAGTCATTTGGACAAGCATGGATCTTCACATAATCAAGACCCAACTTTGTAATGATCTTCTTCGCTTGGTAGGTATTAGTTGGGGCCTTATTACTAGAAGGCAACACCTTCTTTAGTAGTTGAAGGAGCTCTGTAAAGCTTTTTTCACTCCATACATGGTTCACCTTTAATTTAAAAAGTTGTCCAATGAAAGTCAGCACGGTGAAATCTTCTGCCCTAGGGTATAGCTCAGTCATTGCTTCTTATAGATTTGCTTCAAAATCATTACTTTCATTTTTCCCAAATTCGCCTTCGACTATAGGGGTCATGTTCGACTCATCCTGGACAACTTTATCTAGGTTATTACCACTGACCTCTTGAACGATTGTGTTGTGAACGCCATTTAAGTTTGGGACATTATGGCATTGTTAGGAACTTGATGGACGTTCAGTACACTCAGGTGATACATGCTCACCATGCATGTTCCAAACCCTATATCTTGGATCGAATCCATTTTTCATTAGATGTATTTCCAAATCATTACAAGAAATCGGTAAACGTGCACATCTGCAAGTGGTGCATGGACAAAAAATGTGGTTTCTCTACCAGGAAGGTGATCTCGTTTAAACTTTAAAAAACTTCTCACTCCAGAAATAAAACGTGGGTCCGAAAAACTTAGTGTTATCCACTCCCTATCCATTACAAGCGAAACTCGATTAACCAAAGGGTCCTTTTTGAACCTGCACCTTAACAAAAAAAAAAAATAATTAATAAGTATTTTTCACTCATTCATGAATATAATTCTAAACACATGCATCTATGATCTTGATTTAAAACCAACTAAAACACCAAAGAGTTTTGAAATACTTAGTTAAAATGCTAGTCAGAAATGGTTCATTGTTGTTATCAATGCACAATGAAAAAAGATCATCTATTAGTATCCATACAAGCACAACAAGTTACCCAAGGCAAAAGTTCCTTCATTGCCATGAAAAGAGATCTTTGAAGACTTAAAACCCAGATGATGCACCCAAAACGTTATTTCAATAGTACAAGATATTAAAAGCTACTAGATATGCATTTTTGGATAGGTAACAAATATGCCAGTCTATCGATGGGATAAGATGTTGACACTGATAACTATGCTTAGTTCCTACCATAAACAAACAAGTTATCTATCACCTTTCACCATCTATTAAAGTAAAAGGTTCTACATGTCTTGCTTAAACTACTAGCAGCCATAAAGCCCATTTTCATACCTAAAATGCAATTTATCATCATGGATCATTAGATCTATGACATTCAAACACCTAATTAGGGTCATCATGCACATGCATTAGTAGTTAACGCCATAAATTCCTACATCTCATATTCTCTTATTGTAAACAAACAAGTTTTGATATTTTCTCGTAGTTACAAATGATAAGACCCAAGTTGTGATTTGCTTGACCTGTGTGGGAGAATTTCCCACGAGTGCACAAACCATGGAATAAGGCTAGGCTAGGGCCTAACAAAATCAAACTCTTGAATAGAGTTGGCCTGAGGGGCCAGTTCAAAATTCTGGCAAAGGCCTGACCCGTTACCAGACTTACTATGGTGATAGATTTTGAATTGAATGTAACAAAAAGCTGTTAGTTTGATTGTAATGGAAAAGGAAACTATCCAATGCAATGCGTATACACCTGACTGGATGATGTCCTTTGCTTAGAGGATCACCTACTGATCATGATGGAATAACAATTTGGGAAGGATAAATGGACCCACCATGATCTATGATCATGACAGATAATGCTCAGGCACTGAGAAATTTACTTAGAAATTGCATAAATGACATACAAATATGTCAAATAAACTTTCCAAATCATGGCTAAAAGACTTGGCAACTTGATTTGCTTTACCCAGCCCAGAGTCGAGTCATAACTTGCTTAAGTTAGCGGTGACTCAGAGTATGAAACTAGATCAGGTCCAACTGAGTCCAAGTCAACTCAGACAAGTCACATTAATATCGTTTTGAGTCTTAAAACCATGGTCTAAATTATGATTTTGAATTTAGTTAAATGGTGAGAAAAAAAATACTGCTCATTTGATTATCTGACTATTAGATTGGTGGACATTTATTGGATAGTTAAGAATGAAAAATAAAAATCCAATAATCCTATTTCAACAAACAAGTATCCATGAATTAGAGGTTTGGGCTTTTAAACAATATGATTTTGGGACTGTGACTTGGCCCCTATGAGACAATTTAGATGGTTTTAACTTATGTACTTCACAGGTGCAAGTTCTAAGTACTTATGTATCAAGAGTCATATGCTCTACCTGAGCATCAATATACCAAAAGCTTTTAAATAACATATGGGATAGTCCATCATCTATCAGGACACTCAATTGATTTTCATATGACTAGCGGAAGGCCATGAAGCATGAACTAGGACCCCCACTTTCGTTCCTAAATGCTTATTTCCTGGCCACCAATCGAAAAGGTTCCATTACCTCGTGCGGGCCACCACCATTGTTCTATTATTAGTTGATGTACATGCTAAAAATCCAACCAAGGTGTACATGTTGATCAACGTGCTTAGCTCATGATTCCGTACATATGGGACCCACTTTTTTGTGATCCAAGTGGTTCATCTGATGGACCCACTGTGGATGGGAAATGCATTTGAAACCTTCCAATTTGTCAGATCCTAACCCTTTAATTTTCAGTTTTTTTTCCTCATTTAAAGTAGATTGTTGCCTTCTTTTCTTCTTCTTGTTTTTTCCCTTTTTTAAAAGAAATTTTCTTTTCACTAATCAAAGGGTTGAGATCATCCAACTTTCCAATCTGAGAGATTACTGGAGTGCCCATCGTCCATGGTGAGGTCCATTGGGTGAACCTTTTGATCACCAGCCAATGGGCCTCACGTGTACAGAATCCCACGTGTAATCGAACTTTGCCTATGAGGATCCTTTCATTCCTCAATTGCATGATGCCTGTATTAGGAAAAGATAACATCCAGCCATAAGCAGTGGCCACCAAACAAATTATCTGTCTTTCGCAAAACAGACTCCGAACAGTATATATTATAGTATATATAATATATTATAGATTTAGATATAATGTATATTTACAACACACACACACACACACACACACTGTTGAGGGTCAAATATTGCATATTAGACCCCATTTATTGCCTGGATTTATGAGCATGATGCTGCTTAATGGTCCGATTTAATTGCGTTTGTGATACAGGGTGTAATTACGAGCTGGGACTGAGAAAGGGTGCTTAAAGCTAGGATTTACTGCTCTGATGACACTAAGGCAAGGGACGGACTCCAGGGGACCAAGATCAACGCCAGAGATCCAAGAAAGCTGAGGAACTGAGGATCAAGTAGCCTGAAAGTCAGCTAGAATGCAAGATCACAAGGTTGCTACCATCCGATCGGCTCGAAACCTCATACAGGACCTGAGGACGACAAATGAGCCGTACACATAAAATTTCAGCACCTGACTCCCTACGGAAGTGGGCCAACATACAGATCAGCCCATAAATCAGTGAATTGGGGCCCACCTGCTGTCTGGATACGTTTCAACTTCGGTCCCCACGGTTGAAAAGAGATGGAGAACAAGATGGATGGCACAAATTTCTCATAAACATTACAGTGGACCCCAGATGAGGGCGCACGAGTGCATATGCGGTGCACTCCCGACCCGCACCGGACGGTCAGCCCGGTCAAAGACGGGCTGACCCGTCTTCCTTCGTGCACAAAACAGCGGACGCACCAGCAACCGCTGATCTTGGTCAGTGGGCCCCATTCGCTGCTTGTGTTGATGATCAGGACCATTTATTCGGTCCATGAGGTGTTTTATACCCTCACCTAGGTGTCCTTTTGGACCTATGCTCGTGTACGTACGCGGATCGTGATCAAACGCAAGATTAACGGTGTACTACAAAGTTGCGTGGACTACACCTACATCAATCCGATCTCGTCAGTCCTGAACGGTTTTTCGCCAGAAATACAATGGACAGAGTGGATTTCTCCATCATCGACAATCTTGGGCCCACCGACCATCACAGCGCAATGACGGGATCTCTGTTTCGCAACAGAGAGTTGCGGACGAAGCTCGGTGGGCCACGATCATCATTCCATTCACTGATCCAAGCCATCCACCTTGTTTCTCATCCAAAACCAACCGTCCCCTGGCTTGCTTTTTAATTTCTTCAGGGATCACATGTACTTGAAGGTTTAAGAGTAAGACGGACGGCGACAGAAGAAATCTGTGGGTCACCACGAAGCTGACCCAAAAACAGCCATGTCCAACCGGTTTTTCATGGGCAATCAACTGGACGGTTTGGATTTTGCTAGAAAAACAGGATAGTGGGCCCACGGACACCACCGACGCATCTTTCTCTCCTCTATTTCAAACAGCAGACACACCGCGTCCGTCGGTTTTGAATTGTGGGCCCCACTCATCATGTATTTTAATGATCTGAATCGTCCAGTGCATCTCTAGGGTAGGTTTGACCCTCACCTAGGTGTCGTTTTTGACTCATGCAAACGTAAGAACGTGAATTGCCGTTAAAAGGAAGATGGACGTTGAACTGTATCGGTAAGAGGGCCACCTCAGCAGAAGTCCAAAACTAGCCATCTTTGAGTAATTTTTTCTTGTGAGTCTAATGGACGGCATGGATTTCTCGTAAGAATCCGATCATGGGTCTCACCAAGATTCAACGCAAGAATGGCTTGCGTAAGTGAGTGTGGCTGCGTAGGATTTCCGCATAGAGTGCAGAAACTCCACCGACCTCCTTGTGCACAGATCGCCCTTGCTTGTTATAAAAGGAAGAGAGGGGGAGCTGAGGAGGGCATCTGGATCAGGAGCTTGGAGGATCTTTTGCTAGACGTGAAGCACAAGAGAGAGATTAGAGTTTGTTTTTATTTTCTTATTTTTATTTTATTTTATTTTGTCCAGGGATTTGAGTCCACCATGTTTATGCATGGCTAAACCTCTTAGCTAGGGCTAAGAGGTGAAGCTTGTAGCGTGATGGGATGCCTCTTTGCTTGCGCCTTTGTTTAGACTGAACTGATATTGATTTGGGTTTAATTAAGGGAATATTTTTAGTCTTTAATGGTCTGTTGTGACTGAAATTACAATGGGTCTGCGATGGCTTTGAGTATTTCTTTCTCCTTTTATGTTTTATGACGTCAGGAAGCCCTGTTGTTCACCATCGTCTCCTGGGCATGGTCGGATGACGGTACCCTTCCTAACCTTCATACATTGATTGGTTGGTAATTAGTTTAATTCTATTGTTTGCTTTGTCTCCTGGGCATGGTTTGGTGATGGAATCCATTCTAATTCATATACCTTTCATCTTTTCAAAACTACATCAAAGGAAGTTCAGTTGATTTTCATGAATCAAGTGTAGTTCTGCCTGATCTCTACAAGTGGATCCTCTGAATCCCTAGTTTCCCACTTCTGAATTCTTTTAAATTTTAGTTTAATTATTTCACCATTATTCCTCAAATCATAATTGGTTTACACTTCATCTTAGCCTAGTTCTAGATCTGGTTATTTTCAGAAAGCGTACAAGTATCAGTCCCTTGGGATTCGACCTCAGTCTTACCGAGTTTATTACTACATCCCAACCCTGCACTTGGGGAGTGAACACACACACACACACACAAACACAAAAGAATAGTTGTTAGGAAAGATCAGACAAGAACCTGTCACTCTAATCAGAGAGCACAGACAACTCTTTTCAGTGCTTCAGATGCCTTCAGCAGATCAGATTCCGAATGGGCAGCAGAAAAAACATGCGGATGCCTGCATGAACAGAGCAACGAATACTTGTAAAAAAAAAAAAAGATTTTCTTCCCCTTACAGTCATTCACACATTATGAAAAGTAATTTCCATGCATAAAACAGAGCTATGTTAACTTCTTCTCCAACTCAAAAGGAGAGCGAATGGATATTGGACTAACTTTTATACATGTGATCGATGAGCAACAAACCATGTTAGTCAAGTGAATCCATTTGATAAACATTATACTTATTCCTCACCATGTACCGGGCAGAAGTGTGAAACATGAACAAAGTCAAACAAGCCCCATGTTTATGTGGTAGTGCACAAATACGTAGCCTAGTCTGTGAATAAATGTGAGGGTTCATGAAGTTAATTGAATGGTAGACGATACTGGTAAGATTTCTCGATCTGGATTGAGATATAAGTGTAATTTGATTTTTTCTATACCTGTGAAAGTTTAGGTAATATGAATCTTTATGACTTGCCTAAATCCATCTTTAAAGCCAACCTTTATTTAAAGCCCTCAAAAGGATTCAGTAGACTATGTCACAGTTCAGCTAGTATCCTTAACAATTCAAATTCAGGTTTTTATGACTCAACTAAGACCATCTTTAAAGCGTTCAAGTCCTTCAAAGTTCCAATAAACCATGACTCAATTTAGCGACTATCCTCAAAATCAAGTTTCAAGTGCTAAACCTTTCTCATTAGCGAGGTTTTATTCTTTGGAAGTTCTCTTGAACAAGTATGTTCCCTATTTGCATCTCATATAAATCTAAGACATCACAGAGTTGTTTTCTCCGTGGACAGTAACTCCAACAAGCATGCTTTATATGGCATCTAGGATATATCTATGCCAACAAAAATTAAGAGACGTTAAGAAAAGAATTTGCAGAGAAAAAGGAGCATCTGAGGCTGAAAAAACCAATTGGCTAGTTAGATCTACGACAAACAAAGAAAAGATACAATAAGAAAAGAATTTATGGAGAAGAGGGGGTGTTTCGCTGAAACAAAATAAGTATCCTATATGAATTATTGAGCGAATGACATGTGAAAAGAAGAAGATCGAACAAAGGAAACCAATAACACTTCCAAAAGATAATTGAAAAGCATGCTGGCATCTAGAAAAGGTTTAGAAAGTGTGGAAAGTATAAATATGGTTACCATGCAATGTTGTCAAATAGCATAAGTGATCCAAACCATTGGTATGATTTCCAATGGTTACGATTAGAAAGTGCAGAAAGTATAAATATGGTTACCAAGAGTTTCCTCCACAGTCATTTTGTACCGTTGAGGCTAATGGTTCAATGATCCAAACCATTGGTATGATTTCCACTACCCTATAAATTCTACAAACTAAAAGTGTCTTTTGATAAGAAGGTCTCATCCCTTTGATTTGTGGCCTCCATAAACTGCCAAGGAAAAAATACAGAGACAGAGACAGCTGTACGTTCAACCAAAAGAGGTCACGTATTCATCTACGAGGGATGTTGTCCAAGAGATATCATAATGTGATCAGTCAACGGTTTGGATTGTAAACCATGAGGTCACATTCATATTAAACGAAGGGGTTAGTAAAGATTCTCACGTCACTAACAGGGTATTTGCAAATAAATATCTGTTAATGCAAATACACATCTGTTAGTTTTTTATTACTTTTCTCAACAGCCGTTTGAAAATGATAAATTGTCATATAGTACATACACAAAATCCTACCTATTGGAAATATAATTCCTTTAATTTTTCTTTATGTGGAACTTATCACTAAATAAATTTAATTATAAGTTTTTATATATACAAAAAGTAGTTTTTATATTGCTATCAAACATGGGGCATGATGGACTATATATTAAGCCAAACAACTTTTAACACATTTTATTAATTTCATTTTTAGTAATGAAGACTATTCAATCAAATTCAGTCATATCAGCCTACTAAAAGAAAAAAATTGAATGTGAAGTAATGAAGCTTCATTTTCTGCCAGACCATCTAATTGCAGCCTTCGAAATGCCTCTACTTAAAAAATAAACATCATTAAAGAGGAATTAAGGGGTTGTGTGCTTATGCAATGATACAACCCCTAAACAATTTTTTTCTTTTTTGAACATTGACAATTTTATTAATTAGAGGCTGCAGCCAAATGAATATAAATTTTTTTTTTTTTTTTAAAAAAAAAAACAAAAATAAAAAACAAAAATAAAAAATAAAAACAAAAACAAAAAAAAAAAAACAAAAAACAAAAAACAAAAACAAAAACAAAAAAAACAAAAGAGAGGAAAAAACAGAGAATTACAACTCTAGCCAACCATCCGGAAACTAAACAATGGCATAATGCAGTTCTTTCATGTGAGCCAGAATGTATTTCTTTCAATGTGAAGTGTCAGACCACCAGCAATCGGAACTCCACATTTCAGCTTCCCCTGCGTTCTAAGTTTGTAGGGGAAGTAATCAGAAAGATCCACACACGGAAACTCGAAAGGAAAAAAAAAAGCTCATATTCAAAGCTTACCAAGTTCTGAATTCGCTACCGAGATGTCTTCTGGAGTGAGAGAGAAAAGGGGCGTGGGAGATCGAGATCGAGATCGAGAGACAGAGAGAGAGACACAGAGAGAGAGAGAAGGGGCACGGGAGATTGAGAGAGATAGAGAAAAGGGAGGCGTCAGATTGAGATTGAGAGAGATAGAGAAGAGTGGCGCAAGAGATGAGAGAGAGAGAGAGAGAGAGAGAGAGAGAAGGGGTGCGAGAGATTGAGAGAGATTGAGAGAGATAGAGAAAAGGGGGGCGTGAGATCGAGATTGAGAGAGATAGAGAAGAGTGGCGATTGAGAGAGAGAGAGAGACGTACGTGAGAGGGAATAGGGGTGGGTGAGTGGAGGGAAAATTTCGTAATGGGGGGAAAAGACAAGGTAGCGGGCGCGGTTTTTCGCATTTTTGACTGCTATGGACTTACTACAGATTTAAACCGTAGCTAAAAACTTCAATAACCATAGCAATAAAGCAATCTGTAACCGGCCCTCCACGGCTCACATATGACAGGATCTAAATGGAGGGCCGGGTCAAGGGCTTTGTGGGGTCCATATTGACATAATTGACAAATCCACTCCGTCCATTAATTTTCTAATATTTTTTTATAGGAAATGAAGCTAACTTTTAGGCAAAACTAATGTTTAAATAAACCACACCATCAATTGATGGATTAATCTCCAATCTTTCCTACCGTGTGGTCCACTTGAGCTTTCAATTTACTTCATTTTTTGGTTTTACGCCAAAAATATTCTTAGAAAATGTATAGACGTATTAGATGGAGTACAAAGAATTTAATGGACCACATAGAGTCCCTTATGACATATCCAAGGGTGTCTGTACATGTGGTGGAGTTATTCTTTTTTGCTACTGTTTAGACATATATAGCTACGGTTTTAATCCGTAGCAAACGAGTTACGGTTTATAGCAGTAGCAAAAAACCAAAATAGTCCATAGCCTTTAGTCATTTTTTTGGTAGTGTATCATACATATTAGGGCAAATCCTTTCATCAAAGGGTTGTCACCTATACGACAATCATATATCCACGACAGCTAGTCATGGCGAGCACGAATGCAAATTCTATACTCATTCAGTCATTTTCACAAACACTTAAGCTACAGATAATAACATACACAACGTATGTTGATATAACATGTATTAGGGCTAATCCTTTCGCCCAGAAGTTGATACACATGCATCTAGCATACATAGACAGCAATTAATCATGGCAAGCACAAATTCGAATTTCATACGTATACGGTATTTTCTACAAATACGAGGAATACAATATATTCAACCTAGTTAATGTATAACTGAAAAATGAAACGGACATCACTTTATGCTTGTGAAATAGCGTCCACGTCTGGAATTTATCATTAACCGACATTGAAAGATTTGAAAACCATAAACTATACGTCCATAGTCTGCACCTTACGTCGTAGAAGCATAACGAATTCGATAAAGACTCTAAGGCTTCGTCAATGATGGAATGACAACCTATAACACGAGTTGAGTCAGCTATTTCACTATTAGCGACAATTGAAACCCTAGATCAGATTAGGGGTTGGATTTCTTACCTAAGAACGAGATCGGTAGCGCCGGTGGAGCGGTATGGAAGTGGTGGTAAGGCACGTGGAGTGATGGGATTGAATCCCAGGGATGAACTCCAACTCTCTCTCTCTTTCCTCTCTTCTCTCTCCTAGGGTTTCCCAAATTCGTATGGGATGAGAGAGTGAGGGCTTAAGGTCCTTATATAGGCCTAAAACTGATGGAAATGGCCCCAGGGCCAAGGTATACTTAGGTGATAGACAAAGGGCATCTATTTCAGCTCAACGGAGCACTTCCGGAGTCCCCCTTGAGCCTAAGGTCAGACTTAAGCTCCTTGACCATGGATCGAGGTCGAGTTAAGTTTTCAATCCAGTTGGATTTACAGATCGACCGCGGCAGACCAGTTTCCGTTCACCGGTCCACCATCACCGATCAGGGCCACAAGTACACTGGCCTGTATATGAAATTTTCTCTGATCCGAGGGTGTATTTGGGTTATATTCTAACGGTCTGAATCCTTATATTCGGCCCACAAGCGACAAGTCTCAGATTACTTAAATTAGGTTTTATTTCTAAAGAAAACCACGTTTTCTCACACTCTTCACTCCGGGCTCAAGCGAATAGCCTCGGGACACTATCTGGATTTAATTTTCGAGATGGTTGTCAAGCCCAGCAAGGCAGTCCTAAGCGTTTAGTCTCGTGGTCATTGGACTTTCGACATGCAGTCCAGATCGGATACGGAGCTTCAATGTGCTCCCAAGAGCAACTAGGTAATGAGATTGATCCTAGATTTTAGGGTAACCTAGCGTTAATGATTCTACAAGTTTTGGGTCTTGCAGATCGTATTTAAAGTAGCTAGGGCCCATTGCACAAAGAATCTAGTTTAGCACTAAGTTTATTCTCGTTTAGTTTCTAAAGGATTTAGTCCTATTTGATTTCTGCCTGAGGTGGTACTTGGGCCTTTGTAGTTTATATATAAAGTAATCCAAGCTATTAATACTCAACTAAATCACGCCCTAATTACAACAAAAGAATGTACTAGGGCAGTTCTACGTTCAAGGATGCCCATTGCCAAGTTAGGAAAATTCGGGGTGTTACACCTCTCCAGCAGGCCTAGGGTAGGTTTTATGCATCTCAACAGGAGCCTTAGTCATCAGGAGGAGTCGCCGACGATTCGCGTGACCAGGCATTAGGACCATCTTGTTGTATTAGTCATTGATGAGATGATGAGGCTGCAAGGTATCCCATTTTCAATAGTTTCTGATCAAAGATTTGAGGTTTAGTAGGGGTCACCATAGTGTTGTTGAGGCATCTTAGGAGCACGAGGTTGAGATTAAAGAGCGTTATCCTCATCCTTTTGTAAATTGATTGTGCCTTGACATATATATATGATGATGCTTCCTCTTCCCTTGTCTGTCCTGTAAATTTCGAGAACGAAATTTTTATTAGAAGGGGGGAGCTGTTAGGCCCGTATCGTAGTTTGTACCATTGCATAGACTCTTGCGATCTTCCTCATCGAATTCTGGCAACCCGCGACCTGTAATCGATGTTTACACATGACCCTAAGTCGTATCTCATAGATCTGAGTTGGCTCAACCTGAGACTTCTACCCTTGAGACCGTGCCATTGCCGCATTTCCAACGCCGCGTCTCGTACACCGATGCGAAACCCAGCTCAGGAGTTGTGGGCCCGCATTTATTTCAAGAAAACGTCGCGCATTGCAAATCTCGAGAAAAGAATCTCTACCATCCATCACATCAATCAATCAATCAAGTACAACCCATCCCTCTCTTACTAACAAAGCATGGCACCCCTCTCTCTCCCATTCCCAAAGTCAACCCTTCCTTACAACAACCCATTCCTCCCATCACTCTCTCCTTACATCTCCTCTCACTCTCATTTTCTCCACCATTTTTCTCAAGCAACCAAGGGAGAGTGGACGTCTAAGCTTCCCAAAGAGAGAAGTTAGGTGTGGCCCCATTCCTACCCCCAAATCTCCCATCTCCACCCTTCAATCTTCATCATCCTCCATCAAAATTGAAGCCAAGGAGATAAGAAGTCCAAGGAGCTAATGTCACACCCCAAACTCAGAAAATGGGCTCACAAAATTCCTGATCGCCGAATCCGGTGCCGACAGCCTCCGTAGTACCCCATTCTCAGCTCCCAGCGCCCATACGCCAAATTTTGATCCTGGGATCCTACAAGGAGGATTTTCAGTGTATATATATATATATTTGTAATAGAGCATAACCACAAGCATAACCAAGTCACAAAACAACAACACCACATATTCAATATATCAAAAACTTTAAGTATAATGCGGAAAGAGAAATATAATATAATGAGAGTAACAGAAACTCCAGAAGCTCGGCTACACGCTTCAAGCTCAACGTTGCTACAACCTAACGCCACTTGCACGCATCTATCATGTATAAGCTTATAGAAAGCTTAGAGGGTAGTGAAAGTGTGTGTAAGACGAGTGTCAAGTATACAATATCAGAGTAATGCAAAAATATGCGGTAAGTCCATGAATGCTATCAGTTATACCAAAGCTATGTGATGCAAGACATGAATGCTATCGGTCATACCAAGGCTATATGATGCAAGGCATGATTGCTATTGGCCATACCAAGGCCATGCGATGTGAGGCCTATGTAGCCAAATGTCATATGTGAGATGCAATACAAGCATGTCAGTACTCATCAAGTACACATATCAGTACAGTTCTACTCTGGATATCACCGGGGTCTGATACACTTCACACTGACTGCCTCCTCCCTAGCCGCACAGTCAAGCAAGTGGAAGAGACCACACTATTCTCCTGACTAGTAGTCTGCCAATACCTACACGGCTCATTGATAGCAGACTCATTTACGAGCTGGTCAAACTCAGCCTAGCTTATAGCCCCCTCACTCGGGCGGATAAGGCCACACCCCCTTCCAACCGACCACGACACAATGGGAGATGTGGCCTACTCGTATTCAGTACTTGAGCGCTTGTATATACACTCGGTCTAGACATTGGAGCATCCCCTGGTACCAAAAAGGTTCTGGGATTTTCACCCAAGGGCATTCTAAGTGCCCACAATGCTAGAGCTAATATTTCTGGTATCCGATACGACCATCCATGATGTGTCTATGGAGGCCACAGCCCTGATGTCGCTAGGGCGTGTTGTGAATTACGACACACAATGCAAAATGCATGAGTCACACCGCCAGTCATGCAACAATCTCCCACGTACCACGCGGTCATGTGAGGCACTCCGTCTTATAAGGAGTCCCGTAAATGTCTCAGCCCAACGGCTTATGCTATGATCAAACATTTCTCATATCAAGCATACATATGATGCGTATGTGCAAGAATCATGGAAGTGTACTAAGCATGTTATAAAGTAATGAACTATCCTTACACCGACGATGGGCCTAAACGACCTACACATAACAAATATGGGCCTATCAATGGGCCCTAGGGAGATTTATAATGCGGACATTAAACCAACATTATTTTTACAATGTGGACGTCAAACCAACATTGCTCCCAAGGCATGGCCCGCCATAAAATATCATTACACAAACCATGCGGAATCACACATTGCAATGGACCTATATACATCTCATTGGGCCTCGACCCGTAGTCCTTAGATACATCAAGTGGGCTGCCTCATATGGCCCTTATATAAATCAAGTGGGCCACATCAATGTGCCTTATGTACATTGCAATGGGCCATATCCCATGGGCCTTTGAAAACATCACAATGGGTCTCGTAACATAGGCCTCATATATATATATATATATATATATATATATATATATATATATATATCAAAGTGGGCCTTGACAACAGGCCATAAATACATCGAATGGGCCTAATCACATGGGCCTTACGTCATCAAGGTGGGCCTCAACAATGGGCCACGAAGACATAAGATGGGCCCACATTACATGGGCCTTATGTATGTCAAATGGGCCACACCCGAATACAAGTGGTGATAATGATTTCCACTATTAAAATTCCTAAGGCCCACCATAATATGTATTTCCCATCCAACCTGTTCCTAAGTTAATATAGGGATAGATGAAGTGGAACGAATATCAGCTTAATAGGAAACTACTATGGCTCCTTAGAAATTTGAATGGTGGACTTCATTGTCCACTACTTAAAATGGTCGGGTCCACTTGAACCTTAGATCTAACTTATTTTTAGTCTCAAGCCTTAAAACAAGCTCTCAAATGGTTGAACGGCTTGGATGCAATACATGCATAAGGTGGGCCTTGCTCCGGTGGGCCACCAAATGGATGAATGGTATGTATAAAACATACATTAAGGTGGGGTCCATCCAAGTGGGCCACATGGCCACCTCATCACACACATAAATAAATAAATAAATAAATAAAAAGAGAGGGAGAGAGAGAGATAGAGGGACACGCGTGATGGAGGGACCCCGGCACTATGTGCCCTCCGTTTCAAGCATCTAATCCTACATCAAGTGGGTCCCATTGCATGTGGACCCACCAAATCAAAGATCATCGGTGGAGATCCCTTCTCCATCAAGATGTAAGGTCTAAATGACCCATTTTCAAGCTAAAAAAAAACATCATGATGGGGTCCATGGGGAATGGCCCCATCATGGAATGATCATGAAGATCAAGGTAGGCCATCGGCCACATCTTAGGGTCCCAAGTGAGATCCATACCATTGATCGGTAGGCCTCACTTGGCCCATCATAAAAACATGAAAAATCTAGCCTAATAAGCACCCACCGTTCAGTCTTCTCGGTCCGTTGGAGCGCCGGTCTCCTTGTGCTTCACTTTGATGGAGAGGATAAGAGTTATATGGCTTGGATTGAATATTTTTGGGAAAGGAAGGTGGGCCACACACTCACTTTTCTCTCTTGAGAAAGGCTTGGACGTGAGCTCATTTGGGTGGTTGGAAAATGTGTTGAGATAGAGAGAGAGAGAGAGAGAGAGAGAGAGAGAGAGAGGGGGTTGTAAGGGAGAGGGAGTGATGGGTGATGGATGTGAGGTGAGTGATGGGTGAGGTAAGTGATGGGTGAGGTGAGAGATGGGTTGACTTTGGTGGTTGCTTAACTTGTGGAGAAAGAAAACATGAGTTTCTTTTGTACTTGACATGATGTGATTGATTAATTGATTTGAGCGATTGATTGATGGGACATGTCGTAGAGATTCCCTTGGGATTGCAAACGCGCTGCGTTTCTTCGAAATAAACGTTGGCCCACATCTTCAGGCTTGGGTATCGGATCGGTGCACGAGTCGTGGCATTGGAACCATGGCAACAATGCGGTCGCAATGATACAAGTCTCGGCTTAAGCCGACTCAATTCTACAGGATACGACTTAGGGTCGATTGCAAATGTTGATTATACGCCGCAGGTTGCCGGAATTCAACGGGAAGGATCATGGGATTCAACATAACAGTACAGATTAGGATACGGGTCTTACAGCTAAAGAAGGAGACTATCGGTGGGTGATCTTGGAATTTCCTTCGTTGATTTCTATTTGTGGGCCCACTTATGGTAGGACCCAATTGATGTATGCATTGTATTGAGTGTAGGGAGGGCCCATAGTGGCAAGGTCCCTACCTTTCACACGTCTCTCTATTTCTCTCTCTCTCTCTCTCTCTATTTTTTTCCTATTGCGGCCAACCTTAGAGAATGGAGTAGATCCACACCATCCATCTATGGTAGCCACCTTGCTGTCCACCTGCTGCCTGTTTTGGGTAGGCCTGAATGAAGGGAAAATGCAAAGATCATCTTAATACTAAGCTTAGTGGGCTACCCACGTGGGCCCCACATGTATGTATGTATAATTCCAGGCCATCCATCATATAGTCAGCGGTCAGCTGGACCGCCCGTGGGATGCTGCTGGATGGTCCAGCAGCTGTAGGGTCGGCCACCTTGATATATATTTTATCCAGGCCGTCCAGCGGGGTTTGGACGATGAGAAAACACAAATGTTAGCTTAGTTTGCTAACTGTGGGCCACATGTACGTGGGACCCCCCAGATGTATGTGTTCTGTCCTACCCATCCTGATGCGCAGGACGGTGGGACCCACCTTTGATTTATTTGTTGATTCTCCATCGTCCATCAAATGGACGGTGGGACCAACATTGCACGTGTTGATTGTATACCGTCCACCCACGTGGGACCCAGCTGCCTGAACGTTGGTGTTTATTTTATAATAATATAATATAATATAATACAATATATATACTATAAACCTAGTGGGCTCCACACGTGTGGACCCACCTGATGTACACACCCCATTCACTGTCCACTATTTGGGACGGTGGGACCCACCATATATGTATTGTGCACAGCGTCCAGTTGTCTGGACGTGGTCGTGGACCCCACCTGATGGTGCGTGTATGATGATCCAGACCATCTAGTTGTCTAGACATGGTCATGGACCACCATGATATATGTATTATATTCCAATCGTCCAACTGGATGGTGGGTCCCACACAATTGTCTAGCTGCTGTATTTTTACATCAGCAAGTTCTGTGTGTCCCGCACGGTGTATGTATCTCACTCCATGTTGTCCATCCGTTTCATCCTTGCTGTCCATGTGCGTGAGTCCCACCAGCAAAGTTCGGTGGGTCTGATCTTGAGGTGTATTATATCCAAACTGTCCATTTAAGGGATGGTGGGTCAGCAGTCCAACCGCATTTAGCTGCTACATCAGCAAGCTGTGGGTCAGATCATGATATATGTGTTTTATATATGAAATCCATCTATTTTGGCAGGGGTGGGGCCCACCTTGATGTACGTATCTTACATCCAAACTGTCCATCCTTTTGGGGACATGGACCCCACCTCTGATGCGTGTATTGTATATCCACTCCGTCCGTCCATTGTTGGATGATGGGGCCCACCTTGCACGTGTGACACATATGAGGTGGGGCCCACCTTGATGTATTTATTCTATACCCACTCAGTCCATCTATCTAAGACAGGTGGGACCTACCATGATTTATGTATTTTATCAGCAACGTCCATCTGTCGAACGAGCTCATCTTAAAATTTGAGACTAAAGATAAGACAGATCTATCTATCAGATGGACCACACTATAAAAATCAGTGGAGGTTTGAATGCCACCATTGAAACCCATTTTGGGTCCTAGAAGTTTTGGATCAGTATGAAATTTATTTTTCTGCTTAATTCAGGTCCTTATGACTGTATGAACAGATTGGATAGAAATAAACGTGATGGTGGGCCCTATCCCGGTGAATTGTTTAATTATGAGAATCATTATCTCCACTATTATTTGTGGTATGGTCCAGATGATCTTTCAATCATCATCTCCGCCGCTATTTAGGGCGTGGTCCAGATAATCTTTCAATATGATTCATTTTTGGGAAATGCTCTAAAATGATCTCCAAAATAGATGAACGGTCTAGATGGACCGACTAGGTCAGTACGCCCATTGGTGCGGCCCATGTGATGCGCCCCACTTCATCTATATAAGGCCCATTGTTGCGGCCCATCTTGATGTACATGAGGCCCATTGTTGCGGCCAATGTGATGTTACCCACTTGATGTATGAGACCCTTGTGTAAGGCCCATTATGATTGTATGAGGCCCATTAAGATTGTATGTGGCCATTGTGATATGTGAGGCCCATATGATGAGGCCTAGTGTGATGTATGTGAGGCCTATGTGATGAGGCCCATTTTGATTGTATGCGACCCATTGCGATTGTATGTGACACATTGTGATTGTCCCATTAGGCCCATGTGATGCGGTCGATTGTGATGTGTATTAGCCACATGTGATGCAGCCCATTGTGATGTATTTAAGGCCCGAGTATGAGGCCCAATGTGATCTATATGAGGCCCATGAGCGAGGCCCAATGCGATGTATATAAAGCCCTTGTGTGAGGCCCAAGGTGATGTATATGAGGCCCATTGTGATGTGTGATTCCACCAGGATGTATGTAATGATGTTTATAATGCCCATCCATGTTCCTAGTTGATAGTAAATGGGTCATGCTTTGGGAGCAATGATGGTTTAATGTCCACGTTGTATGAGCAATGATGGCTAGATGTCCACATTGTAACTCTCCTTAGGGCCTGTTGTTAGGCCCCTTCTCATCTCCCCTTAATGGGCTAACCCAAGCCGTTGCCCCCCCCCCCCCCCCATTGATGATTATATTACTTATCTTTTCCTTGATTAGGCTATCTAAATCTATTAGGCCCCCATTTGATAATAATGCTTTTCACCATACCCTGTAGGACCACCGAAGCCTTGAAGCCCGTCTTGTGTTCGTACCGAGCCTTCCATAGGGAATGTAGCCCACCTTGTGCTTATTAAGCCCTTAAGAAGCCCAAATTGTTACATGACGGAATGGGCAAGGAAGCCCACTCCTTATTCTTAGGCCCATTCTTGATATGAGTAAATCATTTAGGCCCATCCGTGATATGAGGAGAGTACATTGTCAGCGTAGGTGGAAAGATTGGTGGTATCATGTTTGGTATATCCACTATTGAGGACTGATCCTCATATTATGGATTCGATCTGCTGTCCTTCTATGAACCCCGCTATATATAGGTCGATTATTGATTACGACTATCATTGGTATACGCACTGAGTATGTGTTAGCATAACATTGTGATTGTATGAGGCCCGTTGCGACATGTGAGGCCCATCGTGATTGTAAGGGGCCCATTGTGTGATTGTATGAGGCCCATTGCAATTATATGAGTCTCATTGTGATTATATGAGGCCCATTGTGATTGTATGAGGCACATTGTAATTATATGAGGCCCATTGTGATTGTGTGAAGCCCCTTGTATGTGCTAGGCCCAATTGTGATGTGTGAGACCTACCATGTATATGTGATTGTGTCCACGCCACTCATTCATTATTACGGGCCATGGGCCACCTTATACAGGCCCACCATGATGTATGTGATTATAATCATGCTTAGTATACTTTATGATACATGCCTATACGCGTCATTTACATGCTTGTTATGTGGAGTGATTGAGCATAGCAAGTGTTGTTGGGCTGATTATTTATGGGACTTCCCAAGAGACGGAGTTGCCCCACATAAGCGCGTGGTGCTCGCAGGTTTGATGCATGACTGAATGGTATAGCTCATGCTCTCACATTTTGTGACATGATCATTTGGTGCCCTAGCGACATCAAGGCTGAGGCCTCGACAAGCATATCATGGATGGCCAGATGGTACACCAAAAATGTTTGGTTTGAGCATATGGGCACTTTAGATGTTCGTGGGTGAAAGTCCCTAGAATCCCGTGGCCAGGTGATGCTCCAACGTCTAGACCGAGTGGAAGACATGAGTGTCGAGTGCCAAATACCAAGAGGTCGCGCTTCTCACTGTGTTGTGGTCGGTTGGAAGGGGTGTGGCCTTATCCACCAGAGTGAGGGGCCTGTAAACTAGGCTGAGTTTGACCAGCTCACCAATGGGTCCACTATCGATGAGCAGGGCCAATATTGGCAGACGGGTAGTGAGGTCTTTTCCACTCACTGGGCTGCACAGCCGGCAGGGGAGCTAGCAAGCTTGGAGTGTCCTAAACCCCGATGATGATCCTAGATATGTACAATACTGATATGTGGACTTACTGAGTAGTAGTTGCGTACTCAGCATTTGATTAGTTCATTCATTCACTATCTACTCGGGCTGGTGGTGCGCAACTAATTGTTGTGTACCTTCGTAATGGCCAGGATTTCAGTTGGGGCGTGCGACTAACCTGAGATTAGAAGTTTACCACATTGAGTCTGGCTATCTAAATTTAGGTATGGGACTAGTTTGGATAGAAGTCCCTTATGATGAACCACATAATCTATGATACTACGTACTATCATCCCGACTTCACACTCCATCTTGGTTATTTCATTCGCACCGCATATTGCATTACATTCGCAACATTTAGCATTTTTGGTTGTTATGTTTCTATATTTATATAGCCTAGATGAGATTGACGGTATTCGTGGACCTGTCAGGATTTGCATATTGCATTTTATCCTCAGTATATGATATTTGGCTTACTATAACTCCACATTGCATAGCTGATCTACATTGTTTCCTCAGTATATGATATTGGCTTATTATGTTTTGCATCGCATAGCCTGGATGAGGCTAATGGTAATTATGGACTTACCAGTATGTTTTCGTATTGCTCTGATATTGCATACTTGATACTTACCTTGCGCACACACTTACACCACCCTCTAAGCTTTCTATAAGCATATGCACAATAGATACTTGTAGGTGGCATTAGGTCATAGCAGCATCGAGCTTGGAGCATACAACTATCTTTTGGAGCTTTGATCATCGATATACGTATTTCCCTTTCAGTACTGTATTCAACTGTTTATATTAGTGGATATGTGATGATAATGTTGCCTTTGTAATTTGGGTAAACTTGTAGTTATGCTTTTTACAAGATAAATATACGTTGAAAAATCCTCCTTGTAGGATCATATGATTGAAATCTGGCGTATGGGCGCTAGAAACCGAGAATAGGGTATTACGGAGGTTGTCGGCACCGGATTCAGTGATCGGGAATTTTGTGAGCCTGGTTTAGAGTTCGGGGCATGATAGAATATGCCAGTGTAATGGGGCTTATTGAAAATAAAGTTTTATTCATTTCTTCAGTGCTTCCACAGAGTTCAGCCGATTGTGATACAACTTAAGGTGATATGCTCTGAGGCGATACATAGACTGGTGGACTTTCCATGGGTGATTTACTTTTCTGTTTCTTCGTCCATCTAGCATTTGCAGTGGGCAGGTCTAGGAAATCTTGTGACATTGGCGAGGACGAAGATTTTTCAGGGTATATTGCTGGGGGAGCGAGTTCAAGATTTTTCCCTGCCGCGTTTTGTGTCACTGGTCCTCTGGTTCTCAGTGTTGATGGACTTTTCCTAGTAGTTGCAATATTTCGGGCCTTCGATCTTTGGCGTGAGATGACGATCCAATCGTTTTCATTTTCTTGTGCTATAGGCGAGACTGTTACAACTCCAATGGTAACTTAAAACTTGTCTTTTCCGTTCGAGGCAAGCTGTTTAAGGACTGGTTGAGGGCATATCCCACCACGAATCTTGTGGGTGCGAGTAGAAGATAGTTTCGCTTGCAATAGTTGCCATTGATTATAGCTTGGATGTGTATATCATATTGTAATTCTGTCTGCAGACACAAACAACATTAATTAGCATCTATTTGCAAATGTACTCTATCCTAGAGATGAAAGGAAGGATGTTCCCGTCAAGAGTCACCATTTTGGTGTCTTTAGCGTCTTATAAGACGCCAAACAATGATGAAATTCTCCAGATTATTTCTGAGTTAATATCAAGTAAGACGACTTTCCCTAGCAGAGTCGCCATTTTGTTTCGACCAGAAACGAAAGTATTTTATTTGGGGAATTATCTTACTTAATAATAACAAAGAGAAAGAATAGAGATAATAATCATCAAATTTATTCGTTCTGAATTCATCACATCCTTTTGATCCTTTGATTCAAGGATAGAGTTTGTATGACTAAAAGTATAAGTATTAAATAGGTTCAAATATAAATTTTGGTAGCATTCTAGCTCATATCATTCATATCTCTATCAGAGATGAGTTGTGAGGATCCTCTCCATGCAAGCATCTTCTTCCATCAATACAAATGAAAGAATCTCAGGAATCCTTGAAAAATCTTGGAAGGACTTGAAATATTCTAGAAAAGTGAAATAATTTCGCTTCACAAATTATCTACACAACTCCTTCATGAGTTGCGCGTGCCCACGCAACTCGTAAGGAGTGGTGCAATTTGGCTTCTTTTCTCTCTATGTTCTCTCTCCAATACCTGTCAAAGGCATAGGTCTTCTGGAAATCTAATCCCTTAAATGAGGGGGGGTAGGGGGTATTTATATGTTTCTACACGTGTGGGCCCTCGAATCCCGTGCTGTGGACCCCACTTCACATCTTTAATCCAACCGTTCTTGAGGAAAGTAACGTGGGTCGGCACAACTACGATGAGTTGCGAGGACCCGCACAACTCGTTGTCCACGCTACTCATTCCCAGCATAACTTGATTCTTAGTCTGCGCAATTTGGCTCTGAACTGTGTATTTCTTCAATCTTCTTCCCTTTTTCACTTCCTTTCCAATCAAATTTCATGCTTCAACAGGAGTCTTCACAGTATCTGCTCACAAGCTGTCGGAGTCTTCATAGTTTGTGCTTACAAGCTGTTGGAGTCTTCACAGTTTGTGCATGCAACCTTATAAAGTCTTTACAGTTTATTCTTGCAAGTTGTTGGAGTCATCACAGTTTGTGCTCATAAGCTATTAGTTACTTCACAGTTTGTGCATGCAAATTGTTGGAGTCTTCATAGTTTGTGGGGGCAAATTGTTGGACTCTTCACAGTTTGTTCTTGCAAGCTGTTGGAGTCTTCAAAGGTTATGCGCGCAGAGTGTTAGAGTCTTCATAGTTTGTGCTCGCATGTTGTTAGAGTCTTCACAGTTTGTACTTAAAAGTTGTCGGAGTATTCACAGTTTGTATGCGCAACTTGTTTGAGTCGTCAGAATTTATGCTCGCAAGCTGTTTCGCAAGCTGTTGGAGTCTTCACAGTTTGTGTACGCAAATTATTAGAATCTTCACATTTTATACTAGCAAGCTATTGGAGTATTCACAGGTTGTGCGTGTAGAGTATTGGAGTCTTTATAGTTTGTGCTCGCATGTTGTTGGAGTCTTCACAGTTTAAGCTCGCAAGTTGTTGGAGTATTCACAGTTTGTGCGCGCAACTTGTTGGAGTCATTACAATTTATGAACGCAAGTTGTTGGCGTCTTCACAGTTTGTGTGCGCAAATTGTTGAAGTCTTCACAGTTTATGCTTGCAAGCTGTTGGAGTCTTCAAAGTTTGTTCTCGCAAGCTGCTGGAGTCTTCAAAGGTTGTGCGCACAGAGTGTTGGAGTCTTCACAGTATCTACTCACAAGTTATCGGAGTCCTCACAGTTTGTAATCGCAACCTGTTGGAGTCTTCACAGTTTATGCTTGCAACCTGTTGGATTCTTCACAATTTGTGTGTGCAAATTTTCTAGTCGACATAGTTTGTGGTCGCAAGCTGTTGGAGTATTCACAGTTTGAACGTGCAACTTATTGTAGTAGTCATAATTTATGCTCGCAAGCTGTTGAAGTCTTCACAGGTTATGCGTGGAGAGGGTTGGAGTCTTCACGGTATCTTCTCGCAAGCTGTCAGAGTCTTCAAAGTTTGTGCTCGCAAGCTATTGGAGTCTTCAGAGTTTGTGCATGCAATCTAGTGGAGTCTTCATAGTTTGTGCTCGTAAGCTATTAGAGTCTTCACAGTTTGTTCTCGCAAGTTATTAGAGTCTGAACAGTTTTTGCGCACAAAGTGTGCAGACTCTTCACAGTTTGTGCTAGCCAGATGTTGGATTCTTTATAGTTTGTGCGCCAAATTTTGGACTCATCACAGTTTATGCTCATAAGCTGTTGGCGTATTCACAGTTTGCGCGCACAACTTGTTGGAGTCGTCATAATTTGTGCTTGCAAGCTGTTGGAGTCTTCACAGGTTGTGCACATAGAGTGTTGGGGTCTTCACAGTATCTGCTCACAAGTTGTTGGAGTCTTCATAGTTTGTGCTCACAAGCTGATGTAATCTTCACAGTTTGTGCTTGCAAGCTATTAGATGCTTCACAGTTTGTGCGCACAAATTGTAGGAGTTGTCATAGTTTTTCGTTATAAGTTGTTCAATTCTTCATAGTTTGTGCTCGCGACCTGTTGGAGTCTTCATAGTTTGTGCTCGTAAGCTGTTAAAGTCTTCACGGTTTGTGCTCGTAAGCTATTGAGGTCTTTATAGTTTGTGCTTGCAAGCTGATGGAGTCTTCACAGTTTATTCTCTCAAGTTGTTGGAGTCCTCACAGTTTGTGCGCACAAACTATTTGAGTCTTCACAGTTTGTGCTCGCAAGTTGTTCGATTCTTCACAGTTGGTGCATGCAAATTGTTGGACTCGTCATAGTTTTTTGTCGCAAGTTGTTCGAGTCTCCACAGTTTGTTGTCGCAAGCTGTTGGAGTCTTCACAGTTTGTGCACACAAATTGTTGGAATCTTCACAGTGTGTACTCGCAAGCTATCGAAGTATTCACAGGTTGTGCGCGCAGTGTTAGAGTCTTCACAGTTTGTGCTTGCATGTTGTTGGAGTCTTCACAGTTTATGCTCGTAAGCTGTTGGAGTATTCACAGTTTATGCGAGAAACTTGCTGGAGTCATCACAATCTGTGCACGCAAGCTGTTAGAGTCTTCACAGTTTGTGTGCATAAATTGTTGAAGTCTTCACAATTTGTGCTTGCAAACTGTTGGAGTCTTCACAATTTGTTCTTGAAAGCTGTTGCAGTCTTCACAGGTTGTGTACGCAGAGTGTTGGAGTCTTCACAGTATCTGCACACAAGTTGTCGATGTCTTCACAGTTTAATCGCAAGCTGTTGGAGTCTTCATAGTTTGTGCTCGCAAGCTATTGGGGTCTTTAGAGTTTGTGATTGCAAGCTATTGGATTCTTCATAGTTTGTGTATGCAAATTTTGGAGTCGACATAGTTTGTGGTCGCAAGCTATTGGAGTATTCACAGTTTACATGCACAACTTGCTGTAGTCTTCACAATTTGTGCTCGCAAGCTATTGGGGTCTACAGAGGTTGTGCGCGCAGAGTGTTGGAGTTTTCACAGTATCTGCTCACAAGCTATTGGAGCTTCACAGTTTGTGTTCATAAGCTGTTGGAGTCTTCACAGTTTGTGCTCGTAAGTTGTTGGAGTCTTCAGAGTATGTGCTCTCAAGATGTTGGAGTCTTCATAGTTTGTGCTCGTAAGCTGATGAAATCTTGACAATTTGTTCTCGCACGTTTTTGGAGTCTGCACAGTTTATGCGCGCAAAGTGTTTGAGTCTTCACAGTTTGTGCTTCCAAGATGTCGGGCTGTTGGAGTATTCACAGTTTGTGCTCACAGAGCGTTGGAGTCTTCACAGTATCTGCTCGCAACCTATCGGAGTCTTCACAGTTTGTGCTTGCAAGCTGTTGGAGTTTTCATAGATTGTGCTCGCAAGTTGTTGGAGTCTTCATAGTTTGTGCTCGTATACTGATAGAGTCTTCATAGTTTCTACTCCCAAGTTATTGGAGTGTTCACAGTTTGAGCACGCATAGTGTTAGTGTCTTTGTAGTTTGTGCTCACAAGTCGTTAGAGTCTTTACAGTTTATGTGTGCAAGCTATTGTAGTCTTCACAGTTTGTGCTCACAAGTGTTGGAGTCTCCACAGTTTGTGCTTACAAATTGCTGGACTCTTCACAATTTATGCTCACAAGTTGTTGGAGTCTACACAGTTTATATTCAAAAGCTGATGTTGTCTTTATAGTTTGTACTCGTAATCTGATGGAGTCTTCACAGTTTGTGCTCGTAAGCTGTTGGAGTATTGACTGTTTGCACACACAACTTGTTGGAGTCATCATAATATGCGCTTGCAACCTATTAGAGTCTTCATAGGTTTTGGCGCAGAGTGTTAAAGTCTTCACAATATCTGATCGCAAGCTGTTGGAGTCTTCATAGTTTGTACTCACAAGCTATTAGACTCTTCACAGTTAGTGCCCACAAGCCGTTAGAGTCTTCATAGTTTGTGCCGCAAGCTGATGCAATCTTCATAGTTATTCTCGTAAGCTATTGGATTCTTCACAGTTTGTGCGTGCAAATTGTTGGAGTAGTCATAATTTTTGGTCGCAAGCTATTAGATTCTTCACAGTTTATGCCCGCAAGCTGATGGAGTCTTCACAGTTTGTTCTCGCAAGTTGTTGGAGTCTTCATAGTTTATGCGCTCAAATTGTTGGAGTAGTCACAGTTTTTTGTCACAAGCTATTAGATTCTTCACAATTTGTGTGCGCAAGCTGGAGTCTTCACAGTTTATACGCACAAATTGTTGGAATCTTCATAGTTTGTGCTCGTAAGCTGTTGAACTCTTCACAGTTTGTGCTCGAAGGCTATAGAGTCTTCATAGTTTGTGCTTGCAAGCTGATAGAGTCTTCACAGTTTGTTCTTGTAAGTTGTTGGAGTCCTCATAGTTTGTGCGCACAAACTGTTTGAGTCATCACAGTTTTTTCTCCTAAGCTATTAGATTCTTCACCGTTTGTGCATGTAAATTGTTGAAGTCATCACAGTTTTTGGTCGCAAGTTGTTGGAGTCTTCACAGTTTGTGCGCTTAAGTTGTTAGAGTCTTCACAGTTTTTACTCGCAAGCTGTTGGAGTCTTCACAGTTTATACGCGTAAATTGTTGGAATTTTCATAGTTTGTGCTCGCAAGCTTTTGGCGTCTGCACAGTTTGTGCTCCTAAGTTTTTGGAGTCTTCATAGTTTGTGCTCGCAAGTGGATGGAGTCTTCACAGTTTGTTCTCTCAAGTTGTTGGAGTCTTCATAGTTTGTGCGCACAAATTGTTGGAATAGTCAGTTTTTTGTCGCAAGCTGTTAGATTCTTAACAGTTTGTGAGCACAAGCTGATGGAGTCTTCATAGTTTGTGCGTGTAAATTGTTGGAATCTTCACAACTTGTGCTCTCAAGCTGTTAGAGTCTTCACAGTTTGTGCTCGAATATTGTTGGAGTCTCCATAGTTTGTGCTTACAAGCTGATGGAGTCTTCACAGTTTGTTCTCGCAAGTTGTTGGAGTCCTCACAGTTTGTGCTCACAAGCTGTTGGATTCTTCACAATTTGTGCATGCAAATTGTTGGAGTCGTCACAATTTTTGTTCGCAAGTTGTTGGAGTCTTCACAATTTGTGCGTGAAAGCTGTTAGAGTCTTCATAGTTTTTACTCGCAAGCTGTTGGAGTCTTCACAGTTTGTACGCGTAAATTTTTTAAGTTTTCACAGTTTGTGCTCGCAAGCTGTCGAAGACTTCACAGTTTGTGCTCGCAAGCTGTTGAAGTCATCATAGTTTGTGCTAGCAAGCTGATAGAGTCTTCATGGTTTGTTCTCGTAAGTTGTTGGAGTCTTCATACTTTGTGCGCACAAAGTGTTTGAGTCTTCACTGTTTGTACTCGCAAGCTGTTGGATTCTTCACAGTATGTGCGTGTAAATTGTTAGAGTCTTCACGGTTTGTGCTCACAAGCTGTTGGAGTCTTCACAGTTTGTGTTTGCAAGTTGTTGGATTCTTGACAGTTTGTGCATGCAAATTGTTAGAGTCTTCACAGTTTATGCTCGCAAGTTATTGGAGTCTTCATAGATTGTGCGCACAAATTGTTGGAATCTTCAAAAGTTTTACTCGCAAGCTGTTGGAGTCTTCACATTTTATGACGCAAGCTGTTGGAGCCCTCATCGTTTGTGCTCGCAAGCTGATGGAGCCTTCACAGTTTCTTCTTGCAAGTTGTTAAAGTCTTCACAGTTTGTGCTCGTAAGATGTTGGATTCTTTAGAGTTTGCATGCACAAATTTTTAAAGTCATCACAGTTTTTGGCAGTAAGTTGTTGGAGTCTTCATAGTTTCTGCTCGCAAGTTGTTGGTGTCTTCACAGTTTGTGCACTTAAATTGTTGGATTCTTTATAATTTGTGCTCGTAAGCTGTTGGAGTCGTCACACTTTGTGCTCACAAGCTGTTGGAGTCTTCATAGTTTGTGCTCGCAAGCTGATGGAGTCTTCACAGTTTGTTATCGCATGTTGTTGGAGTCTTCACAGTTTGTGGGTACAAAGTGTTTGGGTCTTCAACGTTTATGCTCGCAAGCTATTGGATTCTTCACAGTTTGTGCGTGCAAATTGTTAGTCTTAACAGTTTGTGCTCACAAGCTGTTGGAGTCTTCACAGTTTGTGCACACAAAGTGTTGAAATCTTCACAATTTGTGCTCGTAAGCTATTGGAGTCTCACAGTTTGTGCTTGCAAGCTGTTGGATACTTCATAGTTTGTGCTCACAAGCTAATGGAATCTTCACATTTTTTGTTCGCAAGTTGTCTGCGTCTTCACTGTTTATACACGCAAAGTGTTTAATTCTTCATAGTTTGTGCTCGCAAGTTGTTCGATTCTTAATAGTTTGTGAGTGAAAATTGGAGTAGTTACAGCTTTCGGTTGCAAGCTTTTAGTGCCTTCACAGTTTGTGCTCGCAAGCTACTGGAGACTTCACAATTTATGCTCGTAAGCTGTTGGATTCTTTAGAGTTTATGTGTGTAAATTGTTGGAGTCTTCATAGTTTATGCTCGCAAGCTATTGAAATCTTCATAGTTTGTGCTCACAAGCTGTTGAAGTCTTCACAGTTTCAGCTCGCTAGTTGTTGGAGTCTTTATAGTTTGTGCTCGCAAGTGGATGGATTCCTGAGAGTTTTTTCTCACAAGTAGTTGGAGTCTTCACAGTTTGTGCTCGTAAGTTATTGAATACTCATAGTTTGTGCACGCAAATTGTTGGAGTCATCACAGTTTTTGGTCGCAAGCTATTGGAGTCTTCACAGTTTATGTTCACAAGTTGTTGGAGTCTTCACAATTTATGCCCTCAAATTGTTGGAATCTTCACAGTTTGTGCTCGTAAGCTATTGGAGTAGTCACAGTTTATGCTCACAAGCTATTTGATTCTTTGTAGTTTATGCTCGCAAGCTGATAGAGTCTTCACAGTTTGTTCCCGCACGTTATTATAGTCATCACAGTTTGTACATACAAAGTGTTTGAGTCTTCACGGATTGTGCTAGCAAGCAGTTGGATTCTTCACAGTTTTGGTGTACAAATTGCTTGAGTCTTCACGGTTTATGCTCACAAGCTCTTGGAGTCATCACAGTTTGTGCGCACAAAGTGTTGGAATCTTCATAGTTTGTGCTCGCAAGCTATTTGAGTTTTCACATTTTGTGCTCACAAGTTGTTAGATTCTTCATAGTTTGTGCTCGCAAGCTGATGGAGTCTTCACAGTTTCTGCTGGCAAGTTGTTGGTGTCCTTACAGTTTGTGTACGCAAAGTGTTTGAGTCTTTACAGTTTGTGCTCACAAACTGTTGAGGTCTTCACAGTTTGTCAGCTTAAATTGTTGAATTCATCATAGTTTTTAGTTGCAAGCTGTTGAAATCTTCATAGTTTGTGCTAGCAAGCTGTTGAAATCTTCAAAGTTTGTTCTCGCAAGTTGTTGGAGTATTCATAGTTTGTGCGGGCAGCATGCTGGAGTCGTCACAAATTGTGTTCACAAGTTGTTGGACTCTCCACAATTTTTGTGCGTAAAATGTTGAAGTCTTTACAGTTTATGCTCCTAAGATATTGGAGTCTTCACAGTTTGTTCTCGCAAGCTGTTGTACTCTTCACAGGTTGTGCGCGCAGAGTGTTGGTGTATTCACAATAATTGCTCACAAGCTGTCGAAGTCTTCACAGTTTGTGCTTGCGAGCTGTTTGAGTCTTCACATTTTATACTTGCATGCTGATGGAATATTCACAGTTTGTTCTCACAAGTTGTTGGATTATGCACAATTTTTTCACACAAAGTGTTCGAGTTTTCACAGTTTGAGCGCACAAATTATTTGAGTCTACACAGTTTGTGCTCGCAAGCTGTTAGATTCTTCATAGTTTGTGCAGAAAAATTGTTAGAGTCTACATAATTTGTGCCCACAAGCTATTGGAGTATTCACAGTTTGTGCACACAAATTGTTAGAATCATCACAGTTTGTGCTCGGAAGTTATTGGAGTCTTCACAGTTTGTGCGACAAGCTGTTAGAGTCTTCATAGTTTGTGCTCGCAAGTTGATTGAGTCCTCACAATTTTTTGTCTATAAGTTGTTAGAGTCTTCACAGTTTGTGCTCGCAAGCTGTTGGAGTCTTCATAGTTTGTGCAAACAAATTGTTGGAATCTTCACAGTTTGTGCTCGTAAGTTGTTGGAGTCGTCACACCTTGTGCTCGCAAGCTGTTGAAGTCTTCACAGTTTGTTCTTGCACGTTGTTAGAGTCTTCACAATTTGTTCTTGAACGTTGTTGGAGTCTTCACAGTTTGTGCTTACAAAGTATTTGACTCTTCACAGTTAGTGCTTGCAAGCTATTTGATTCTTCACAATTTGAACGCACAAGCTGTTCGAGTATTCATAGATTATGCGTGCAACTTGTTAGACTCGTCACAATTTGTGCTTGCAAGCTGTTGGAGTCTTCATAGTTTGTGCTCGCAAGCTGATGGAGTCTTCACAGTTTCTGCTAACAAGTTATTGGGGTCTTCATAGTTTAAGTGCGCAAAGTGTTTGAGTCTTCACAGTTTGTGCTCGCAAGTTGTTGGATTCTTCACAGTTTGTGCACGCAAATTGTTAGTCTTTACAGTTTGTGCTCACAAGCTGTTAGAGTCTTCACAGTTTGTCCGCGTAAATTGTTGGAATCTTCACAGTCTGTGGTCCCAAGTTATTGGAGTCTTCACAGTTTATTCTTACAAATGTTTAAGTCTTAGAGTTTGTGCTTGTAACCTATTGGATTCTTCACAGTTTGTGTGCGCAAATTGTTAGAGTCTTCACAGTTTGTGCTCACAAACTGTTGGAGCCTTCACAGTTTGTGTGAGTAAAGTGTTGGAATCTTCACAATTTGTGATCGTAAGCTGTTGGAGTCTCACAGTTTGTACTTGCAAGCTGTTGGATTCTTCATAGTTTGTGGTCGCAAGATGATAGTGTTTCCACAGTTTCTGCTCGCAAGTTGTTAGCGTCTTCACTACTTGTACACACAAAGTGTTTGAGTCTCCATAGTTCATGCTCGCTAGTTGTTGGACTCTTCACACTTTGTGCGTGCAAATTGTTATAGTAGTTACAGTTTTTGGTTACAAGTTGTTTGAGTCTTCACAGTTTGTGCACATAAGCTGTTGGAGTCTTCACAGTTTTTGTTCGCAAGCTGTTGGAGTCTTCACAGTTTATGCTTGCAAATTTTTGGAATCTTCATAGCTTTTGCTCGCAATCTGTTGGAGGCTTCATAGTTTGTGCTGCAAGCTATTGGAGTCTTCATTCTTTGTGCTAGCAAGCTGATGGAGTCTTCATAGTTTGTTCTCGTAAGTTGTTGGAGTCCTCACAATTTATGTACATAAACTGTTTGAGTCTTCACAGTTTGTACGTGCGAGCTGTTGGATTCTTCATAGTTTGTGCACGTAAATTGTTGGAGTCATAGTAGTTTTGTGTCACAAGCTGTTGGAGTCTTCACAGTTTGTACGTGTTGGAGCATAAAATAATGAAGAAAGATTAAAGAGGAGAAGATCAAAAGGGAGTTGGAAGAATGAGGAAAAAAGAAGAAGATCAAACATCGTGTTCAGTAGTTGCGCGGGTCGCGCAACCAGTAGTTGGTTGTGCAGACCACGTAAATAACCTAACTCATTATATAGGCCGCTCAATGGATTACCTCCATTGCTCGGGTCGCGCAACTGACTTTCCCGTTGCACGGGTCGCGCAACCAAGATCAGATATAGATTGTTATGGACAGTCAGATCTGATGCAAGGTGGACCCCATGGCAGAAAGATCGAGGGTTCATACATGTGGAAGCCTCTAAATACCCCACTCTCCCTCTCATTTGAGAGGGAAGAATTTCGGAAGAGGAGCAGAGCTTTAAAAGGAAGACTGAAGGTGAGAAGGGGAAGCAGTTATTGGTTACACGGGTCGGGCAGTCAGCAACTTGGTGCACGGGTCGCGTGGGTCGCACAACTAGGCCATTATATGGTCAGTTACAAAAAGGGCCAAAGTGCTACAGAAATCATCCCATTCGATCTTCGTCGCTCCAAGCTCTCCTTTTCCACAAGGGACAAGCTCAAAAGGGGGAAAAATAGAATGATTAAATCAGCACAACATTCCTCCTAAGGAGATGACCGAAGCACAAGTCAAAATGCTGCCAAATTAGAGATTCGACATTAGAACTTTATCAATTTTTTATCAATTTTGATTCATGCATTTCATATGATCTAACTTAGAATCAAGGGATATTAGAGGATGTAAATGAATTCAACACTATTAATACAATGATTGTTTTTGCACATTCTTTCTTTGTTATGTTCTAATAAGATAATTCCCCCAAATCGAATGCATTTGTTTCTTATTCGAAACAAAATGGTGACTCCACTGGGGAACTTATTTATCTTATTTGATATTAACATCGAGAGTATTATAGAACTTTCATTGTAGTTTGGCGTCTTTCAATGCCAAAATGGCGACTCTCAGTGGGAACATCCTCCCCTTCATCTCTAAGATAGATTATGTAATTCTTCAAATACTAATTATAATTTAATTCTATGTTTTGAAGGTGAAGAAATCAAACTGCAAATTACGACCAATGGCAATGTCTGCAAGGAAGGTGAACTTCTATTTCACTATGACCGGATTCATGGTGGAATATGTGCCGAACCAACCTCCGAAGCACGAGGCTCAACCTCCCACAAGAAAAAATTACTTAACCTGAGTAATGGCTGGAGTTGTGTCTGCCTCGCCTCAAACACCAAAAGATAACAAGGACTAGACTGTTGTAGTGTCTCGTAGGATGAGAGCTAGGAATACGAGAAGCCTCATAATGAATTTGTCTTCGCCAAGAGTTAGAGGACCGATAACATGTAATGCTGCCCCGAACCCGTAGTTAATGTCATGCGACTTCCCGGCTTTGGTTGCCCCAAGAGTCAGATGGACAAAAGAGCAAAAAGGTAAGGCATTACTAGTAAGTTCGTATCGCCCTAATCAATCAATGGCAACAGGAGCACAGAGAAGTCGAATGAAACTCCATCTTCCCCTCTCTTCGTAAGTCCTATTATGTCGACGTATTCCCATCCCACTCCGACTATAGCTTCATTGAAGATCGAAGAAGCCACAATACATATGGCCGGAATGAACCAAGAGAATATGCCAACTACGGAAGACCGTATGAATGAAATGGCGGAAGCGCAGAGAGCCCTAATGGAAGAGTGCAAAATCTCAGAGAAGCCTTAGTGACTCTCGCACACAATATAGCCAGATAGTGGCTCCCTCGATGATGGACACAATGAACGGGAAAGAGAACCAACCGGAAGGCTTTCAACCACCGAGGGCAGGACTACTCGGGTCTGTCCCAGCAGTAAGAACAATAACACGAGAAGAAGTGAGGCAAGTTGTTGAGGAAGTTGTCAGAGTAGGAAGGGAACATGAGAATGTCAGTTGATTCAGGTATAGAACACCATATCTGAGGGAAGTGGAAGACGTCCCCTTTCCAGTTAACTTCAAGCATCCAGACTTTTAGAAGTTTAATGGGGACGAATCGCCAGAGGAATATTTGATGCACTTCATCACCAATATGGGAAATTTCTCTACGATACCACAATATTGCCTATGATTGTTCAGGTCTTCTCTGACAAGTAAGGCATTCTGATAGTATTCTAGTGTGGCTCCAAGATCGATATGCACTTGGGAATAGATGTAAGATGCCTTCATGTCAAATTTCTTCTCTTCAGACCATGACGTTAGCATTACAGAGTTAGCTTCGGTGTGATAAAGAGAAGGAGAACTAGTAAAAAAATTCATAGATAGGTGTAATACATTGGGAGCCTCTTGCAGACAATTACTGGAAGAAGAGTAAGTGAAGATGTGCGTAAATTCCATGGAAAAAGGAATCGCATTCGGGCTCACAAGCACTAACATAAAAACTTTTCGAGAATTAGCAATAAAAGCGCATGCTTTGGAATGGATGGCCAGGAAGATGTCAGTATTTTAAAACAGAGCGGACTGAAGAAGATCGAATAGACTGTTAGCAAATACTATTTCTCAAGAAAGAATGAAAAGTACTTTCTATAACAAATGAGAAACTAGAAAAAGAGAAGATTCAGATCAGTATAAAGATCGAGTGAATGATAAGCAAACTCGATCGAATGATTATCATGAAGAGTATGATTTTATAAAAGAAGATGTCGTACCAATAATGGAACAGCTGTTAGCCGCCGGAACCATTCAATTACCTCAGCCAAGACGCTAGAAGAAGTCGAAATGACTAAAGATAAGAGATATTGTCGTTATCATCGTTATGTTGGGCATCTGACAGAAAATTGTTTTACGTTAAAAGATATGTTACAGAGAATGATAAAACAAGGTGAAATAGTAATGAAAAAGGACGAGAAACGAGATAAGAAAGCGACTGTGAATACCACATTTGCAGGGAACCCATTGAAGATTAGGAAAGATAAAAGGAAAGCTGTTGCAATAAGAGAATGGCCGGCAGTGGTGGATTCACTCAGAAATTCTCATTGTGATTCACAATTTGGTGAATTATCTTCTAAAGAAGTCACTCATGGTTTAGCTTCTATTCGCTAAAGAGAGGATGAACCGGTCGAAGAATTCATTAATCGATGGAGAATCCTGGGGCCATCACGCATACGATTGTTGAAAGAAGAAAAGGAGCAAGTTAAGTTATGCTTGAAATGTATAAAGCAAAGTATTGTGCTAAGTCTTGAGGGTTTAAATTTACAGACATTTCAAGACCTGATTGAAGAGGCTTGTAGTTCAGAAAGGATTATTGCAAAGGTGGTTGATTTTTATATAAGCCAGTTGGTTTCGAACCTCAGTAGAAATCTGACTAGTATGATTAAAGAAGGAAAGATGAAGAATCAACAAAAGGAGCAGGGAGGTTCAGGTACAAGAAATGTGAATGAACATACGACCAAGAAAATGAAGAAAGAATTTGCGCAACCTAAGGCTTATAAGAAATATTCATTTGAAGAAGATGATATACTCCCTATGTTGAACAAATTGCTGGCAACCGAATAGATCAAATTGCCATGGCCAAAACGTCCAAAGGAAATGAAGAAAATAAGTAAAGGTAATTATTGTTATTACCATCGTTTCCTCAGACATCGAATGGAGAATTGTTTCAGCTTGAAGGAAAAGTTACAGAAAATGATTGATGAAGGTGAAATCATTATAAGAAAAGTGTATGAAATAAAAGAAGAGATAATAGTACACAGGCCTATTAGGGGGCAATGTTAATCTTAGGCAAACAGTGTGAGATGATGTAGCGATAATATATTTGTTAAAGGGCGCAACATCATGATTTTAATTACAAAGATTCCCAAAGCAATGCTTCCTAATTAAAAGGGGGCATGATAAGTAGAAGGGCAAAGGGCTGCAAAAGATAAAGTCATGTACTCCCCCTCATGTGAATGAATAAAAATCACAAATTTTCAAGTAAAGCTTCTTAAATACATTAGAAGCATTGATGATCGCTGCCATTGATGATTGCTGCTAAAGCACTGATGATTGCTACCAAGCATTGATGATTGTCGCCAACATCGATGATTATCGTCAAATTCGCCAAACATCGATGATTATTGCTAAAACTAACAACTATCGCTGTCATTATCAATCTCTCATACAAGCTCATTTTATCGAAATTGCTATCATTGCCGAGCTGATACGGTATTTTAAACATAATATGAATGTTCTCAGAACATCATCATTAATGGCGAAATATTAATTATTGATTCACCAATTTTGGCAGTGGAATGAACTGTATAGCCAACCACATATAAAGTTAATGACAGCGATGGCAGTGATAAAGTTACTTCTCAAGGCAGCCTAGCCAAGCCTTATATGGCCAACTACGCATAAGGCCTATCACCATCGTCATTCGGGCAGTAGTGAGAAGCCAATGACCCTAAAAAGTCTGTAAAGGCCATCATATGCATACCCATGCGGGCAACTGACGGTGCTAGCGACTAAAAGCCCTAAAAGGCTAAAAAGGTCCTCAACGGCCAGCCACACGTGAGACCAATGCCGTCTGTATAGCTTTCCGATAGCGTCACGGGGAAGGGATGAAAATGCCCTCCCGTGAATGGGTCTGACCTTGCGGGTGAAGAAAACGTGGGCTACAATGTGAGCTCTTTGGCCATGTCCATAGATAGGCCAACCATGCGTAAGGCCCGCTAGATCTCTAGCTTGATTTCAGTATTAACTTATGAGGAAGGGCCTAAACTTACTCATTGATGGACTGACGACTCAAGATTTGGTATCCCAAAGGTCGCCTTGTGAGCCCTGTGAACTTTAGAGAGTTACTGCAGCCAACCCTGTGCGTAAATCCAACCGAGTTTATGGCCCCGGTAGCTTCACTGGGCCCCTCTGATGGATCGTGGTTTGTGAACTCACCAGGCTATGAGAAGTCCAGTGAACTCCTAAGAGTTACAGAGATTATCACGTGAGACCCGACTCCACTACTCAAGAGTCTAAAAACTGCGTGGCTCCACAATTCAAGAGGATAAACTGTGTGTGATTATCTTACTAAACTAAAACTTAGCGCTGCCAATTAAGATAGGAATCATATAGGAAATCCCTTACTAACAAGTCATAAGAGAATATTTTTTTTTTTTAAAAGAAGAAAGAAGAGGCATAACACATCAATTAGAACATCGCATAAACAAGACAAGAGCACCATTATCAAGAATATCATGAAATACTTGTATAACTTGCAATTCTAATAGTACTTGTAGTGACAAAAGAGAAAATATCAAAGTTTTACATCTCATAGTTCTCCTGTAATGCCTAATGCTGCTAAGTATTGTTGTAAATTTTCTTGAAGATTAACTTGAGCAGCCGCATGTTATAGTTTGGCATTTGAAATAATTTTAGTAGGATCCGGGATACCAGCTAGCTTTTCTTCTAAGGAAGCAATTGGTTCTTCATTTTTGGCCAATTTAGATCTTTCGGCGTCCACGGAATGAAGACTACATTGCATCTTTTCATGTACTCTTTCAATGTTCAGATCTTCCTCCAGACTATGCTTCTCCAGCTGAGCAATTTTCTGCTTCAAAAAGGTAATAAGATTCTGGATAGTCGTCTTGTTATCAACGAAAGTCTTCAGTTGCTCCTGCAAAGATAGTTGTTCTTAATTGTGACAAGAGATGATGGGACCAATCTGAGAAACCTTCTCCCTGAAGTATGCAAGCTGCTTCCTATACCCCAAAATTTCAGATGGGACAATCTCAGTTTCAGTTGATGACAGAACAATTATTGAATTATGGAATCTTAAGAGAGCAATGCGTACAGAAGAAATGTTAACTTTAGCCATCCATGAAACACTGTCCAAAACATCTAAAGCAACAACCAAATCTGACCATTGATCAGGATCTTTAAACATCTCAACAATAGCTAATATGGAATTCCTGATCAACGCCAATTTATACGCAGAAATCTTCTCAAGGGATAACACATTTGATGAAGTTCCAATAGAACTAGAACTTGCCATGCCACTTTGAGGTAAGTTCCCTATTAAGAAATAAGAAATATAAAGTTATAGCAAAACCTGTAAGTGCAGATGATATGGAAAGTGTAAATGAAGAAAAGGATATACCTTATACTGGTACCGAAATAGTGAGAGGTTGCGTCTCTCTAGCAAGTGGGGGATTAGGTTCCACCATCTCGGCAAAAGATGGAGCCCTAGCTTCAGTGCTTGAATCAATGGTAGTAGGAGTTGGTAGATCAGTTGATTCTATCGAAAAAACAATTTCGGGTGCCACTACCCATAAGGGCAAAGAGAATCTCAGTGAAGCCGTTGGTACTACAGGAGGTAAATCTATCAGGGAAGTACTATTTACCTCCGTGTTGACAACATGATCACCTGAAATAAAATACGTAAGATAGGAAAGGAGAAAAGAATAAAAGTAAACAAAAATAGCAAGATTTTCTTACATGGTGAATAACCATATTCCTCGTAGTCTAGGGGTTCATCTTCTTCTTCCTCTGCAATGGTGAAGTCTTTGCAGGAACATCTTTAGAGGTTGGGATGATATGTCCTTCATCGGCAGGAACATCTTCTATAATGATATCCTCCTCGCCGCTAATATCAACTTCCTCTTCTTCATAGTCATCGTCTTGATTCTCTCCTTCCACTTCATATTCATCAGAAACAGTATTTCCAGATGAAGAAGTTGAACCTTCACCTTCTGAACTCCTTCGCTAGATTCTTCAATAACAACTTGTTATCCTTTAGAAAGAAGAGGTTGGCTGCTTTCCGGTTGAGGATTTGCGCTGGCTAAGACTGGAGAAGCAAAAGCAACGGTCCTTTCTTGGGGAGAAGCTTAGGCACGCGTTCGAGATTGTGTCATTGGCAAAGAATGACTAAGATGGACAGTCTTGGGGGCAGGAGAAGAGGTCGACTGATGTTAAAGATGAGTAGAAGAGGTTGTCTAGTCTTAAAGATTGGCAACGTTCTCTGGCATGGGGGAAGTAGCCTCTGTGGCTTCCTCTCTTCTTGAACAATGGAGAGGAACTTTTTCAAATACACAAATGACACCGTAAGCTATCCACCCTTCAAGGGTATTGTCAGGCTTCTTCTCACGGATAGGTTCATTTATGGATATTTTGGCACAATGATGACTAGCAAAAGGAGCATGATTGGTCTCCATTATGAAGCCTACTCCCTCTTCAATTGTGCAACCCCTAAGTCTTGGTGGTGGAAGCCAGATGGGCTTAGCTACTGGCAGACCTTTCCTTACCAGATATGACTGGTGAACCCACTATCTCATATGGTTATATGAAGCCTGAGGAATATGGTCGCAGCCCGGGATGATGAAAGAAGAACTAGCTCGACCTAACAGTTGCTTCCAGACCATTGCCCAATTAAATGGGCCAGTGTCATAACTCTGCATTCTTCGAGTTACAAGTCCACAGTCTTCAGGAACTGCCTGATCGAAGCCTAATTGATGAGCAAAATGACTGTGATAGTATGGTTCTATCCAGAATTCTGTTCCCTCCCTCAACGGGAGACTGCACAATCTAATCAATGAAAGAATGCCCTTTTTCTCGTAGTGAGTGATTCTGTGTCCAACTTGTCTATGTCTGTTGTGTAGCGAGGCAGATAGAAATGAAAATAATTAATCTTGGCATCGGAGGAGATGACATCTTTCGCCCAATCATAGGACCTCTTCGCCATAGCTCTCTTTTTAAAGAACTAGAGACGAATCTGAGAAGGATGAACGTAAGCTTTCTCTGGCACTTCGAAGGATCAAGGGAAATAGACACCAAGCCAGCCGAGAAAGTAATGTCATGGGATATAGGTAGAAGCAGAGCTAACGGAGGGACTTTTTATATGAGAATCGATCTCTCGAAACCTCTATAAATTAAGTATAAAGCAGGAGGAGCAAGGGAGTATTTTACCCCTTCGGCCATAGCACCGACTACTACATACAGTGAGGGGTGGATGACAACTACTAATTTAGAGCTGGGAAAAACCACTATGCTCATCGATAAATGCTATGAGCTCCCCATAAACAGAATGCTCAGCGCGATCTTTTATGCTTATACAAAGACGTTCCAGCTCTCGCGAGTGGTTACCGTTAAACCTGGAAGAAAAGGAGAAGTAAGTGAAATCGAGATTATGTATCAAGACACAATAAAAATGTTAATTTGAAAAGAATGAAGATTACTGAAGAGCTCTGCTAAAATGGGCTAGCCATTGCATAGGGTGAATCTTGTGGATATTTGAAAACTTGGACATCTCCTTAAAGAGTTCAGTGGTTGTTTCCTAGATGGAGGTGATACAATTAGGCGAAGAGACAAAGGCCAGTTCATCGTTGGTGGGGACAAATTCATCAAAGAATTTTTCGGTTATCAGTAGACCGGTGATCCTATGAATATCCCAGAGTTTAATACTTATTTCACCTTCAGAAAGGTGAAAAGAATTGGTGGAAGGGCACCAATAGTTGAGAAAAGCCTTCAGAATGGAGGATTCCTTCTAGAAAGGATATGATGTTGCTTCGATCGCAGTGTAGATGTCGATCTTGGACAAACTCCCTGCATGTTTCGTAAGAATTGTCGTGTCCCATTCAAAGTAATAATTGCGGGGAGTCAAGAGACCCCTTGTTCTGAACTCTTCAGGACTCCAAATGAGGCGACAGTCGCTAAAACGCTGCTGGAGCGTCTCGTAAAAATGGGTTGAATATAAGTTGTTAGGATCGTAGGATGGGGTGAGGAAGATCATAGAGTGATTGTCACTGATTTGTTATCTTGGTTTCGTTGGCTGCAAAATGCCTTCCAGTAATCTTGGTTCTTTGAATGACCAAGACTCTGTATAGGCTAGTCTTTCTCCATCTAAATGATCCCTAGGCTCGCAATTTAGCATGGAATGGTGACGATGGACGCTGATTGCAATCACCACGATACCTTGCTTGTAAGGGTTATCAAATTTTATGACACCCTCGATCGTGCAGACTGATTCCCAAGAATTATGTAATTTCTTCCGGTTGTGCTCCTTGATTTTCTCTTGAAAATCTTGAGCCTTGTTTTGGCCATTCGTCCTCGGTCGAGAGGGGGGTGGAGTATCTTCCCTTGTAAGAGGCTTCTGGCTAATGGTCTGATGATGCGCTGTTGTCGTCAGCCACTTCTCCCAGTCGTATTCACGACCATATTTGGGAGGTCTTTCAAGATCGCCCATTACAATAGCTCTATGGATAGGGGATGGTAGTGTGTTGATGCATTCGGTGAAGTCGAAAGTAGGGAGCATTGGTTCCTTAATGTAGGCAAGGAGCGTAGAGGTTGTCTTAAAGCACTTACGCGAAGGTTAGACTGAGATGCTGGAGATTCTGTGGCTTGAAAAGACGTAGGGTTTGGCAATTCTTGGTGAGAAGGCTGATCAGTGGGAGGATTGACAGGAATGTAGGTTCTTTACTTGCGAGCCATAGTGAAATGCAGAGGTTCAGAAATTGGCTAAGTCTGAAAAATGGCCAAGTATCGGTTCCGCGGGTCGCATAACTGATCCTTTGTTATGCAGGCAACGCAATGCACAAAACTCTTGCGCGAACATGAAGACGTTGCGCAGGTCGCGCAACTGATACTCATTGCGCGGGGAAGGAAAAAAGAAGCAGAGTTTCACTGCAAAATGAAAAGTGAAGAAATGAAATACAACTGACTATTTATAGAGGACAAGGCCAAGTACGGTACTCGGGCGCCCGTTGCGAGAGTTGCGCAACAACTTCAGGAAGTTCGAAAATTTGAAGGTTGATCCTAATTCTTTTATTCCAAAAAATAAAGAAAGGATCAAGGGGGCATCTGTTCGAGCATAAAATAATGAAGAAAAATTGAAAAGGAGAAAATCAAAAGGGAGTTGGAAGAATGAGGAAGAAAGAAGAAGATCAAGCATCATGTTCAGTAGTTGTGCAGGTAGTGCAACCAGTAGTTAGTTAAGCGGACCGCGCAAACAACCTAATTCATTATACGGGCTACGTGATGGATTTCCTCCATTGCGTGGGTCGCGTAACTGACTTCCCCATTACATGGGTCACGTAACCAAGATCAGATATAGATTGTTATGGACCATCAGATCTGACGTAAGGTGGGCCTCATGACACAAAGATCGAGGTTTCGCACAGGTGGAGGCCTATAAATACCCCACTCCCCCTCTCATTTGAGAGAGAAGAATTTTGGAAGTGGAGCAGACCTCTGAAGGAAGACTGAAGGTGAGAAGGGGAAGTAGTTATTGGTCAGTTACAAAAAGGGCCAAAGTGCAACTAGGCCATTATATGGTCAGTTACAAAAAGGGCCACAGTGTTGGCAAAATCGTCCCGTTCGATCTTCGTCACTCCAAGCTCTCCTTTTCCACAAGGGACAAGCTTAAAAGGGGAAAAAAATAGAATGATTAAATCAACACAACATTCCTCCTAAGGAGATGACCGAAGCACAAGTCGAAATGCTGCCGAATTCGAGATTCGACATTCGAACTTTATCAAATTTTTATCAGTTTCAATTCATTCATTTTAAATGATCTATCTTAGAATTAAGGGATATTAGGGGATGTAAATAAATTCAGCACTATTAATACAATGATTGTTTTTGCATATTCTTTCTTTGTTATGTTCTAATAGGATAATTCCCCTAAATAGAATGCATTTGTTTCTTGTTCAAAACAGTATGTGCAAGCTATTGCAGTCTTCACAGTTTGTACACATAAGTTGTTGGAGTCTTCACAGTTTCTGTGTGCAAATGGTTAGACTTTTCACAGTTTGTGCTCGTAAGTTGTCGAAGTCCTCACAATTTGTGCTAGCAAGCTGTTGGAGTCTTCATATTTTGTGCTCGCAAGTTGATAGAGTCTTCACAGTTTGTTCTTGCAAGTTGTTGGAGTCTTCACAGTTTGTACACACAAAGTGTTTGAGTCTTCATAGTTTGTGCTTGCAAGTTGTTGGATTCTTCACAGTTTATACGGAAAAATTGTTGGAGTCTTCACAATTTGCCCTTGCAAGTTGTTGGAGTCTTCACAGTTTGGGCTAGTAAGCTGATGGAGTCTTCACAGTTTTCGCTCACAAGTTGTTGGAGTCTTCACAGTTTATGAGCGTTAATTGTTAGAGTCTTCACAGTTTATGCTTGCAAGCTGTTGGAGTCTTTACAGTTCGTGCGCGTAAACTATTGGAATCTTCACAGTTTGTGTTTGCAAGCTGTTGAGTCTTTACAGTTTGAGCTCCCTAGCTGCTGGAATCTTCATAATTTGTGCTTGCAAGCTGTTGGATTCTTCATAGTTTATGCACAAAATAGTTGGAGACTTTACAGTTTGTGCACGCAAGTTGTTAGAGTCTTCATAATTTGTGCACATAAATTGTTGGAATCTTCACAGTTTGAGCTCTCTAGCTGTTGAAATGTTCATAGTTTGTGATCACTAGCTAATGGATTTTTCACAGTTTTTTCTCGCAAGTTGTTAGAGTCTTCACAGTTTTTACTCGCAAGCTGTTGTATTCTTTACAGTTTACGAGCGCAAATTGTTGGAGTCTGCACAGTTTGTACTCGTAAGTTGTTGGAGTCGTCATACTTTATGCTCGTAAGCTGATGGAGTCTTCATAGTTTGTTCTCGCACGTTGTTAGAGTCTTCACAGGTTGTGTCGCAAGCTATTGGATTCTTCACAGTTTGTATGTGCAAATTGTTACAGTCTTCACAGTTTGTGCTCATAAGATGTTGGAGTCTTCACAGTTTGTTCGTGCAAAGTGTTAGAATCTTCACAATTTGTGCTTGCAAGCTATTGGAGTCTCACAATTTGTGCTCGCAAGTTATTGGATGCTTCAAAGTTTGTGCTCGCAAGCTGAAGGAGTCTTCACAGTTTCTGTTCGCAAGTTGTTGGCGTCCTCACAGCTTGTACACACAAAGTATTTTAGTCTTCACAGTTTGTGCTCGCAAGTTGTTGGATTCTTCACAGTTTGTGCGTGCAAATTATTGGAGTAGTTACAGTTTTTGGTTGCAAGTTGTTAGAGTCTTCACAATTTGTGCATGCAAGCTATTAGAGTCTTAATAGTTTGTGCTCGCAAGCTGTTGGATTCTTCACAGTTTATGCACGCAAATTGTTAGAGTCTTCATAGTTTGTGCTCGCAAGCTGTTGAAATCTTAAGAGTTTGTGCAGCCAAGCGGTTGAAGTCTTCCCAATTTGAGCTCGCTAGCTGTTTGAGTCTTCATAGTTTCTGCTTGCAAGCTGATGGATTCTTCAAAGTTTCTTCTCTTAAGTTGTTGGTGTCCTCACAGTTTGTGCTTGTAAGTTGTTGAATTCTTCACAGTTTGCGCCCGTAAATTGTTTTAGTCATCACAGTTTTTGGTCACACACTGTTGGAGTCTTCACAGTTTGTGCTCGTAAGCTGTTGAAGTCTTCACAATTTGTGCGCTCAAATTGTTAGAATTTTCACAGTTTATGCTCGCAAGCTATTGGAGTCGTCATAGTTTGTGCTCGGAAGCTGTCAGAGTCTTTATAGTTTGTTCTCGTAAGTTGATAGAGTCTTCACAGTCTGTTCTCGCACGTTGTTGTAGTCTTCAGAACTTATGCATACAAAGTGTTTGAGTCTACACAGATTTTACTCAGAAGCTGTTGGTTTCTTCACAGTTTATGTGTCGAAATTGTTGGAGTCTTCATGGTTTGTGCTCACAAGCTGTTGGAGTCTTCACAGTTTGTACGTAAAAGTAATAGAATCTTCACAGTTTGTGCTCACGAGCTATTAGAGTCTTCACATTTTGTGCTTGCAAGCTAATAGAGTCTTCAGAGTTTCTACTTACAAGTTGCTGGCATCCTCACAGTTTGTGCACGCAAAGTGTTTGAGTCTTCACAGTTTGTTCTCGCAAGATGTTGAGGCCTTGACAGTTTGTCCGCACAAATTGTTAGAGTCGTTATAGTTTTTGGTCGCAAGTTGTTGGAAACTTCACACTTTCCGCGCGCAAGATGTTGGAGTCTTCACAGTTTGTTCTCGCAAGTTGTTAGAGTATTCACAATTTGTGTGGGCAGCTTGTTGGAGTCATCACAATTTCTGTTCGCAAGTTGTTGGACTCTTTGCAGTTTTTGTGTGCAAAATGTTGAAGTCTTCACAGTTTGTTCTTGCAAGCTGTTAGAATCTTCACAGGTTGTTTGTGCAGAGTGTTGGAGTCTTCACAGTATTTGCTCACAAGTTGTTTGAGTCTTCACAGCTTGTGCTCACAATCTGTTGGACTCCTCAGAGTTTGTGCTCGTAAGCTGTTGGAATCTTCACAGTTTGTACACACAATTTTTGGACTCGTCACAGTTTTTAGTTGTAAGCTGTTGGAATCTTTGAAGTTTGTGCACGCGAGCTATTCGATTATTCATAGTTTGTGTTATTAAGCTGTTGGAGTCTTCGTAGTTTGTGCTCTCAAGCTCACAAGTTGTTGGGGTCTTCATAGTTTAAGCGTGCAAAGTGTTTTAGTCTTTACAGTTTCTGCTCGCAAGCTATTGGATTCTTCACAGTTTGTGCGCGCAACTTATTAGAGTCTTCACAGTTTGTGTTCGCAAGCTGTTGGAGTCTTTACAATTAGTGCGCGCAAATTGTTGGAATCTTCATAGTTCGTGCTTGCAAGTTATTGGAGTCTTCACAGTTTGTGTTTGAAAGCTGATGGAGTCTTCACAGTTTCTTCTCGTAAGTTATTGGAGTCTTCATAGTTTGTGCTCTTAAGCTTTAGACTCTTTACAGTTTACGCGTGCAATTTGTTGGAGTCGTCATTGTCTTTGTTCGCAAGTTGTTGGAGTCTTCACAGTTGTGCTCACAAGTTGTTGGAGTCTTCAAAGTTTGCTTGCTCAAATTGTTGGAATCTTCACAGTTTGTGCTCGCAAGCAATTGGAGTCATCACACTTTGTGCTCGCAAGCTGTTGGAGTCTTCATAGTTTGTCCTTGCAAGCTAATGAAGTGTTCACAGTTTGTTCTCGCACGTTGTTGGAGTATTCATAGTTTGTGCACACAAAGTGTTTGAGTCTTCACAGTTTGTGCTCGCAAGCTATTGGATTCTTCATAGTTTGGGCACGCTAGCTGTAGGAGTCTTCACAGTTTGTGCTCACAAGCTGTTAGAGTCTTCACAGTTTGCGCGCGCAAATTGTTGGAGTCATCATAGTTCTTAGAGGTAAGTTTTTGGAGTCTTCACAGTTTGTGCTCACAAGCAGTTAGAGTCTTCACAGTTTGTGCGATCAAATTGTTGGAATCTTCACGGTTTGTGCTCACAAGCTGTTGGAGTCATCACACTTTGTGCTCGTAAGCTGTTGGAGTCTTGATAGTTTGTGTTCGCAAGTTGATGGAGTTTTCACAGTTTCTGTTCACAAGTTGTTGGAGTCTTCACAGTTTAAGCATGCAAAGTTTTTGAGTCTTCACAGTTTATGCTCGCAAGCTGTTGGATTCTTCACAGTTTGTGTACAAATTATTGGAGTCTTCACAGTTTGAGGTCGCATGTTATTGGAGTCTTCACAATTTGTGCGCGCAAATTGTTGGAATTTTCATAGTTTATCCTCGCAAGCTATTGGAGTCTTCACAGTTTGAGCTCAGTAGCTATTGGAGTCTTCATAGTTTGTGCTCGCAAGCTGTGGGATTCTTCATTGTTTATGTGCATAAATTGTTGGAGTCTTCACAGTTTGTGCTAGCAAACTAATGGAGTCTTCATATTTTGTGCATGTAAATTGTTGGAATTTTCATAGTTTGCGCTCGCAAGCTATTGGAGTCTTCACAGTTTGAGCTTGTTAGCAGTTAGAGTTGTCATAGTTTGTGCTCGCAAGCAGTTGGATTCATCATAGTTTATGTGCACAAATTGGTGGAGTCTTCAAAGATTATGCTTGCAAGATGTTGGAGTCTTCACAGTTTGTCCGTGTAAATTATTGGAATCTTCACATTTTGTGCTTAGCAGCTGTTGAAGTCTTCATAGCTTGAGCTCGCTAGCTGTTGAAGTCTTCATAGTTTGCGCTCGCAAGCTGATGGATTCTTCACAGTTTCTTCTCGCAAGTTGTTGGAGTTTTAACAGTTTGTGCTTGCAAGTTGTTGAATTATTAATAGTTTATGCGTGAAAATTGTTGGAGTCGTCATAGTTTTTGGTCGAAAGCTGCTAGAGTCTTCACAGTTTGTGCTCTTAAGCTGTTGGAGTCTTCACAATTTATGTTCTCAAATTGTTAGAATCTTCACAGTTTGTGCTCGTAAGCTGTTGGAGTCGTCACAGTTTGTGGTCGCAAGTTATTGGAGTCTTCATAGTTGGTGCTCGCAAGCTGATAGAGTCTTCATAGTTTGTTCTCACATGTTGTTGGAGTCTTTAGAGTTTGTCTATAGAAAGTGTTTGAGTCTTCACAGATTATGCTCGCAAGCTGTTGGATTTTTCATAGTTTGTGTGCGTAAATTGTTGGAATCTTCATGGTTTGTGCTCAGAAGTTGTTGGAGTCTTCACAGTTTACGAACGCAAAGTGTTGGAATCTTCACAGTTTTTGCTCACAAGTTGTTAGAGTATTCACATTCTGTGCTCACAACCTGCTGGATTTTTCATAGTTTGTGCTCGCATGCAGATGAAGTCTTCACGGTTTCAACTTGCAAGTTGCTGGCATCCTCACAGTTTGTGTGTGGAAAGTTTTTGGGGCTTCATAGTTTGTGCTCACTAGCTGTTGGAGTCTTCATAGTTTGTGTGCGTAAATTGTTGGAATCTTCACATTTTGTGCTCGTAAGCTATTGACGTCTTTAGAGTTTGAGCTCGCTAGCTATTGGAGTCTTCATAGTTTGTGCTCACAAGCTGATGGATTCTTCACAGTTTCTTCTCGCAAGTTGTTGGAGTCTTCACAGTTTGTGCTAGCAAGCTGTTATATTCTTCAGAGTTTGCGCGTGCAAATTGTCGGAGTCGTCATAGTTTTTGGTCACAAGTTGTTTGAATCTTCACAATTTGTGCTCGCAAGCTGTTGGAGTCTTCATAGTTTGGGTGCTCAAATTGTTGGACTCTTCACAATTTGTGCTCGCAAGCTGTTGGAGTCGTCACACTTTGTGCTCGCAAGTTGTTGCCATCTTCATAGTTTGTGGTTGCAAGCAGATGAAGTCTTCACAGTTTGTTCTCGCAAGTTGTTGGACTCTTCACAGTTTGTGCCTATAAAGTGTTTGAGTTTTCACAGTTTGTGCTTGCAAGCTGTTGGAGTCTTCATAGTTTGTGGGCGTAAATTGTTGGAATCTTCATGTTTTGTGCTCGCAAGCTGTTGAACTCATCACAGTTTGAGCTCACTAGTTGTTGGAGTCTTCATAGTTTGTGCTCGCAAGTTGATGGATTCTTCACGGTTTCTTCTCACAAGTTGTTGGAGTCTTCATAGTTTGTGCTCGCAGGCTGTTTGATTCATCATAGTTTACGCGCGCAAACTGTTAGAGTCGTCATAGTTTTTGGTTGCAAGTTATTGGAGTCTTCACAGTTTTTGCTTGCAAGGTTTTGGAGTCTTCACGATTTGTTCTCGCACATAAAGATATTGTTATTCACGGTTTTTAGCACATCAAGATATTGTTAGTCTTCATAGTTTGTGCTCACACATCAAGATATCGTTAGTCTTCATAGTTTGTGCTCGCACATCAAGATATTGTTAGTCACGGTTTTTAGCACATCAAGATATTGTTAGTCTTCATAGTTTGTGCTCGCACATCAAGATATTGTTAGTCTTCATAGTTTGTGCTCGCACATCAAGATATTGTTAGTCTTCATAGTTTGTGCTCGCAAGCTAATGGAGTCTTCATAGTTTCTGCTCACAAGTTGTTAGGGTCTTCATAGTTTGAGCGCGCAAAGTGTTTTAGTCTTTATAGTTTATGCTCGCAAGGTATTGGATTCGTCACAGTTTGTGCGCGCATATTGTTAGTCTTCATAGTTTGTGCTCGCAAGCTATTGGAGTCGTCACAGTTCGTGCTCGCAAGATGTTAGAGTCTTCATAGTTTGTGCTCGCCAGTTGATAGAGTCTTCACAGTTTATTCTCGCACGTTATTAGAGTCTTCCTGGTTTGTTCATATAAAGTGTTTGACTCTTCATAAATTGTGCTGGCAAGCTGGCGTATTTTTCACAGTTTTTGTGTACAAATTGTTACAGTCTTCACGGTTTGTGCTCACAAGATGTTGGAGTCTTCATAGTTTGTCCATGCAAAGTGTTGGAATCTTCACAGTTTGTGCTCACAAGCTGTTAAAGTCTTCACATTTTGTGCTCACAAGTTGGTGGAGTCTTCATAGTTTGTGCTCGCAAGTTGATAGCCTTCACAGTTTCTGCTCGGACGTTGGTGGCGTCCTCACAGTTTGTGCACACAACGTGTTTGAGTCTTCACAATTTATGTTTCCAAGTTGTTGGATTCTTCAGAGTTTGTGCGTGCAAATTGTTAGAGTAGTTACAGTTTTTGCTCACAAACTGTTTGTGTCATCACAGTTTGTGCATGCGAGTTATTGGAGTCTTCACAGTTTGTGCTCGCAAGCTATTGGATTCTTCAAAGTTTATGCACGCAAATTGTTGGAGTCTTCACAGTTTGTGCTCGCAAGCTATTGCAATCTTCATAGTTTGTACTCGCAAGCTGTTGAAGCCTTTTTAGATTGAGCTCGCTACCTGTTAGAGTCTTCATAGATTGTGCTCGCAGCCTGCTAGATTCTTCACAGTTTCTTCCCACAAGTTGTTGGAGTCTTCACAGTTTATGCTTGCAAGTTGTTGAATTCTTCACAGTTTGAGCGCACAAATTGTTGGAGTCATCACAGTTTTTGGTCGCAAGCTGTTGGAGTCTTCACTGTTTGTGCTCGCAAGATGTTGGAGTCATCACAGTTTGTGCTCGTAAGCTGCTGAAGTCTTCATAGTTTGTGCTCGAAAGATGATAGAGTCTTCGGAGTTTGTTCTCGCACGTTGTTGAAGTCTTCACAGTTTTTGTGTACAAATTGTTGAAGTCTTCACAGTTTGTTCTCCAACAGCCTTCACAGGTTGTGCGTGCAGAGTGTTGGAGTCTTCACAGTATTTGCTCACAAGCAGTCAGAGTCTTCACAGTTTGTGCTAGCAAGCTATTGGAGTCTTCACAGTTTATGCACGCAAGCTGATGGATTCTTCACAGTTTGTACTCACAAGTTGTTCGATTCTGCACAGTTTGTGTGCACGAAGTGTTTAAGTCTTCACCATTTATGCTTGCAAGATGTTGGATTCTTCACAGTTTATGTGCACAATTTTTAGAGTCCTCACAGTTTTTAGTCGCAAGCTATTGGAATCTTCGAAGTTTGTGCTCGCAAGTTGTTCGAGTATTCACAATTTACGTGCGCAACTTGTTAGAGTCGTCACAGTTTGTGCTCGCAAGCTGTTAGAGTCTTCATAGTTTGTGATCGCAAGCTAATAGAGTCTTCACTATTTATACTCACAAGTTGTTGGGATCTTCACATTTTGAGCGTGTAAGGTGTTTTAGACTTCAAAATTTGTGCTCACAAGCTGTTGGATTCTTCACAGTTTGTGGAAGGAAATTGTTAGAGTTTTCACTGTTTGTGCTCGCAAGTTGATGGATTCTTCGTAGTTTGTGCTCGCAAATTGTTAGAATTTTCACAATTTGTGCTTATAAGTTATTGGAGTCTTCATAGTTTGTGGCACAGGTTGTTGGAGTCTTCATCATTTGTGCTCTCAAGATGTTGGATTCTTAAGAGTTTGAATACGCAATTTTTAGAGTCGTCACAGTTTTTAGTTGCAAGCTGTTGGAATCTTTGAAGTTTATGCTCGCAAGTTGTTGGAGTCTTCACAGTTTCTGCTCACAAGTTGTTTCAGATTTCACAGTTTGAGCGCGTAAAGTGTTTATGTCTTCACAGTTTGTGCTCGCGAGCTGTTGGATTCTTCACAGTTTATGCGCGCAAATTGTTAGAGTCTTTACAGTTTGTGCTCGCAAGCTGTTGGAGTCTTCACAGTTTGTGCACAAAAATTGTTGGAATCTTCACAGTTTATCTCGCAAGCTATTGGAGTCTTCATAGTTTGTGCTCACAAGATGATGGAGTCATCATAGTTTCTTCTCACAAGTTGTTGGAGTCTTCACAGTTTGTGCTCGCAAACTGTTGGATTCTTTACAGTTTGTGCAGGCAAATTGTTAGAGTCGTGATACTTTTTGGTCACAAGTTGTTGGAGTCTTCACAGTTTGTGCTCCCAAGCTGTTGGAGTCTTCACAGTTTGTGAGCTCAAATTGTTGGAATCTTCACAGTTTGTGCTGGCAAGTTGTTGTAGTCGTCACAGTTTATGCATGCAAGTTGTTGGAGTCTTCATAGTTTGTGCTCGCAAGCTGATAGAGTCTTCACACTTTGTTCTCTCATGTTGTTGGAGTCTTCACAGTTTGTACGTATAAAGTGTTTGCGTCTTCACAGTCTATGCTCGCAAGCTAATGGATTCTTCAAAGTTTGTGCCCGCAAATTGTTAGTCTTCACAGTTTGTGCTAAAAGTTGTTGGAGTCTTCATAGTTTGTGCACGCAAAGTGTTGGAATCTTCACAATTTGTGCTCGTAAGCTGTTGGATTCTTTACAGTTTGTGCGTGAAAATTGTTTGAGTCTTCATAGTTTGTGCTTGCAAGCTATTGGAGTCTTCCTAGTTTATGATCACAAGCTGATGGAGTCTACAAAGTTTCTGCTCACAAGTTGTTAGAGTCTTCATAGTTTGAGCACACAAAGTGTTTAAGTATTCACAGTTTGTGATCACAATCTGTTGGGTTCTTCACAGTTTATGTGCGCAAATTGTTAGAGTCTTCACAGTTTGTGCTCGCAAGCTGTTGGAGTCTTCATAGTTTGTACAAATAATTTGTTAAAGTTTTTACAGTTTGAGCTCACTAGCTGTTGCAGTCTTTATAGTTTGTGCTTGTAAGTGGTTGGATTCTTTACAATTTTTACGCGTAAATTGTTTTAGTCGCATAGTTTGTGCTCGCAAGCTATTGGAGTCTTCACAGTTTGTGAGCATAAATTGTTGGAATCTTCACATTTTATGCTTGCAAGCTATTGAAGTCTTCACAATTTGAGCTCGCTATCTGTTGGAGTCTTCATAGTTTGTGCTCACAAGCTGATGGTTTCTTCACAGTTTATTCTCGCAAGTTGTTCGAGTCTTCATAGTTTATGCTCGCAAGTTGTTGAAATTTTCACAGTTTGCTCGCACAAATTTTTGGAGTCGTCACAATTTTTTGTCGCAAGCAGTTGGAGTCTTCATAGCATGTGCTGGTAAGCTATTGGAGTCTTCACAATTTATGCTCTTAAATTATTGGAATCTTCACAGTTTCTATTCGCAAGCTGTTGGAGTCGTCACAGTTTGTGCTCGCAAGTTATTGGAGTCTTCATAGTTTATGCTCGCAAGCTAATAGAGTCTTCACGGTTTATTGTCGCACGTTGTTGGATTCTTCACATTTTGTGCATATAAAGTGTTTGAGTCCTCACAAATTGTGCTCGCAAGCTATTAGATTCTTCACAATTTGTGTGCGTAAATTGTTGGAGTCACCACAGTTTGTGCTCACAAGCTGTTGGAGTCATCACAGTTCATGCTCGCAAGCTGTTAGAGTCTTCATAGTTTGTGCACGCCAGCTGATAGAGTCTTCACAGTTTGTTCTCGCACGTTGTTATTGTCTTCCCAGTTTATACGTATAAAGTGTTTGAGTCGTCATAGATTGTGCTCGCAAGCTGTTTTATTTTTCACAGTTTTTGTGCGCAAATTGTTGGAGTCTTCACGGTTTGTGCTCACAAGATGTTGGAGTTTCATAGTTTGTCCATGCAAAGTGTTAGAATCTTCACAGTTTGTGCTCGCAAGCTGTTAGAGCATTCACATTTTGTAATTGCAAGCTAATGGAGTCTTTATAGTTTGTGCTTGCAAGCTGATCGAGTCTTCAGAGTTTCTGCTCAAAAGTTGGTGGTGTCCTCATAGTTTGTGCATGCAACATGTTTGAGTATTTATAGTTTGTGCTCGGAAGTTGTTGGATTCTTCACAGTTTGTGCGAGCAAATTGTTGGAGTAGTTATAGTTTTTGGTCGCAAGCTATTAGAGTCTTCACAATTTTTGCACACAAGCTATTAGAGTCTTCACAGTTTGTGCTCACAAGCTGTTGCAATCTTCACAGTTTGTGCTCACAAGTTGTTGATGTCTTCATAGTTTGAGCTCCCTAGTTGTTAGAGTCTTCACAGTTTGTGCTTGCAACCTATTGGAGTCTTCACAATTTCTGTGCTCAAATGTTGGAATCTTCAGAGTTTGTGCTCGCAAGTTGTTGGAGTCGTCACAGTTTGTGCTCGCAAGCTATTGAAGTCTTCATAGTTTGTGCTCGCAAGCTGATAGAGTCTTCATAATTTATTTTCGATAGTTGTTGGAGTCTTCATAGTTTGCACGTTCAAAGTTTTTGCGTCTTAACATATTGTGCTTGGAAGCTGTTGGATTCTACACAGTTTGTGTGGCGAAATTGTTGGAGTCTTCACAGTTTGTGTTCAAAAGATGTTGATGTCTTCACTGTTTGTACAAGCAAAGTGTTCGAATCTTCACAGTTTGTGCTTGCAAGCTGTTAGAGTCTTCACATTTTGTACTCACAATCTGTTGGAGTCTTCATAGTTTGTGCTCGCAAGCTGATAGAGTCTTCACAGTTTGCTCTTACACGTTGTTCGAGTCTTCATAGTTTATATGTATAAAGTATTTGCGTCTTCACAGATTGTGCTCGCGAGCTGTTGGATTCTTCACAGTTTGTGTGCACTAATTGTTGTGGTCTTCACAGCTTGTGCTCACAAGTTGTTGGAGTCTTCACAGTTTGTATGAGCAAAGGTTGGAATCTTCATAGTTTGTACTTGCCAGCTGTTGAATTCTTCACAGTTTATGCACGCAAATTGTTGGAGTCTTCATAGTTTGTGCTCGCAAGCTGTTGAAATCTTAAGAGTTTGTGCAGCCAAGCGGTTGAAGTCTTCCCAATTTGAGCTCGCTAGCTGTTTGAGTCTTCATAGTTTCTGCTTGCAAGCTGATGGATTCTTCAAAGTTTCTTCTCTTAAGTTGTTGGTGTCCTCACAGTTTGTGCTTGTAAGTTGTTGAATTCTTCACAGTTTGCGCCCATAAATTGTTTTAGTCATTACAGTTTTTGGTCACACGCTGTTGGAGTCTTCACAGTTTGTGCTCGTAAGCTGTTGAAGTCTTCACAATTTGTGCGCTCAAATTGTTAGAATTTTCACAGTTTATGCTCGCAAGCTATTGGAGTCGTCATAGTTTGTGCTCGGAAGCTGTCAGAGTCTTTATAGTTTGTTCTCGTAAGTTGATAGTGTCTTTACAGTCTGTTCTCGCACGTTGTTGTAGTCTTCAGAACTTATGCGTACAAAGTGTTTGAGTCTACACAGATTTTACTCAGAAGCTGTTGGTTTCTTCATAGTTTATGTGTCGAAATTGTTGGAGTCTTCATGGTTTGTGCTCACAAGCTGTTGGAGTCTTCACAGTTTGTACGTAAAAGTAATAGAATCTTCACAGTTTGTGCTCACGAGCTATTAGAGTCTTCACATTTTGTGCTTGCAAGCTAATAGAGTCTTCAGAGTTTCTACTTACAAGTTGCTGGCATCCTCACAGTTTGTGCACGCAAAGTGTTTGAGTCTTCACAGTTTGTTCTCGCAAGATGTTGAGGCCTTGACAGTTTGTCCGCACAAATTGTTAGAGTCGTTATAGTTTTTGGTCGCAAGTTGTTGGAAACTTCACACTTTCCGCGCGCAAGATGTTGGAGTCTTCACAGTTTGTTCTCGCAAGTTGCTAGAGTATTCACAATTTGTGTGGGCAGCTTGTTGGAGTCATCACAATTTCTGTTCGCAAGTTGTTGGACTCTTTGCAGTTTTTGTGTGCAAAATGTTGAAGTCTTCACAGTTTGTTCTTGCAAGCTGTTAGAATCTTCACAGGTTGTTTGTGCAGAGTGTTGGAGTCTTCACAGTATTTGCTCACAAGTTGTTTGAGTCTTCACAGCTTGTGCTCACAATCTGTTGGACTCCTCAGAGTTTGTGCTCGTAAGCTGTTGGAATCTTCACAGTTTGTACACACAATTTTTGGACTCGTCACAGTTTTTAGTTGTAAGCTGTTGGAATCTTTGAAGTTTGTGCACGCGAGCTATTCGATTATTCATAGTTTGTGTTATTAAGATGTTGGAGTCTTCGTAGTTTGTGCTCTCAAGCTCACAAGTTGTTGGGGTCTTCATAGTTTAAGCGCGCAAAGTGTTTTAGTCTTTACAGTTTCTGCTCACAAGCTGTTGGATTCTTCACAGTTTGTGCGTGCAACTTGTTAGAGTCTTCACAGTTTGTGTTCGCAAGCTGTTGGAGTCTTTACAATTAGTGCGCGCAAATTGTTGGAATCTTCATAGTTCGTGCTTGCAAGTTATTGGAGTCTTCACAGTTTGTGTTTGAAAGCTGATGGAGTCTTCACAGTTTCTTCTCGTAAGTTATTGGAGTCTTCATAGTTTGTGCTCTTAAGCTTTAGACTCTTTACAGTTTACGCGTGCAATTTGTTGGAGTCGTCATTGTCTTTGTTCGCAAGTTGTTGGAGTCTTCACAGTTGTGCTCACAAGTTGTTGGAGTCTTCAAAGTTTGCTTGCTCAAATTGTTGGAATCTTCACAGTTTGTGCTCGCAAGCAATTGGAGTCATCACACTTTGTGCTCGCAAGCTGTTGGAGTCTTCATAGTTTGTCCTTGCAAGCTAATGAAGTGTTCACAGTTTGTTCTCGCACGTTGTTGGAGTATTCATAGTTTGTGCACACAAAGTGTTTGAGTCTTCACAGTTTGTGCTCGCAAGCTATTGGATTCTTCATAGTTTGGGCACGCTAGCTGTAGGAGTCTTCACAGTTTGTGCTCACAAGCTGTTAGAGTCTTCACAGTTTGCGCGCGCAAATTGTTGGAGTCATCATAGTTCTTAGAGGTAAGTTTTTGGAGTCTTCACAGTTTGTGCTCACAAGCAGTTAGAGTCTTCACAGTTTGTGCGATCAAATTGTTGGAATCTTCACGGTTTGTGCTCACAAGCTGTTGGAGTCATCACACTTTGTGCTCGTAAGCTGTTGGAGTCTTGATAGTTTGTGTTCGCAAGTTGATGGAGTTTTCACAGTTTCTGTTCACAAGTTGTTGGAGTCTTCACAGTTTAAGCATGCAAAGTTTTTGAGTCTTCACAGTTTATGCTCGCAAGCTGTTGGATTCTTCACAGTTTGTGTACAAATTATTGGAGTCTTCACAGTTTGAGGTCGCATGTTATTGGAGTCTTCACAATTTGTGCGCGCAAATTGTTGGAATTTTCATAGTTTATCCTCGCAAGCTATTGGAGTCTTCACAGTTTGAGCTCAGTAGCTATTGGAGTCTTCATAGTTTGTGCTCGCAAGCTGTGGGATTCTTCATTGTTTATGTGCATAAATTGTTGGAGTCTTCACAGTTTGTGCTAGCAAACTAATGGAGTCTTCATATTTTGTGCATGTAAATTGTTGGAATTTTCATAGTTTGCGCTCGCAAGCTATTGGAGTCTTCACAGTTTGAGCTTGTTAGCAGTTAGAGTTGTCATAGTTTGTGCTCGCAAGCAGTTGGATTCATCATAGTTTATGTGCACAAATTGGTGGAGTCTTCAAAGATTATGCTTGCAAGATGTTGGAGTCTTCACAGTTTGTCCGTGTAAATTATTGGAATCTTCACATTTTGTGCTTAGCAGCTGTTGAAGTCTTCATAGCTTGAGCTCGCTAGCTGTTGAAGTCTTCATAGTTTGCGCTCGCAAGCTGATGGATTCTTCACAGTTTCTTCTCGCAAGTTGTTGGAGTTTTAACAGTTTGTGCTTGCAAGTTGTTGAATTATTAATAGTTTATGCGTGAAAATTGTTGGAGTCGTCATAGTTTTTGGTCGAAAGCTGCTAGAGTCTTCACAGTTTGTGCTCGTAAGCTGTTGGAGTCTTCATAATTTATGTTCTCAAATTGTTAGAATCTTCACAGTTTGTGCTCGTAAGCTGTTGGAGTCGTCACAGTTTGTGGTCGCAAGTTATTGGAGTCTTCATAGTTGGTGCTCGCAAGCTGATAGAGTCTTCATAGTTTGTTCTCGCATGTTGTTGGAGTCTTTAGAGTTTGTCTATAGAAAGTGTTTGAGTCTTCACAGATTATGCTCGCAAGCTGTTGGATTTTTCACAGTTTGTGTGCGTAAATTGTTGGAATCTTCATGGTTTGTGCTCAGAAGTTGTTGGAGTCTTCACAGTTTACGAACGCAAAGTGTTGGAATCTTCACAGTTTTTGCTCACAAGTTGTTAGAGTATTCACATTCTGTGCTCACAACCTGCTGGATTTTTCATAGTTTGTGCTCGCATGCAGATGAAGTCTTCACGGTTTCAACTTGCAAGTTGCTGGCATCCTCACAGTTTGTGTGTGGAAAGTTTTTGGGGCTTCATAGTTTGTACTCACTAGCTGTTGGAGTCTTCATAGTTTGTGCGCGTAAATTGTTGGAATCTTCACATTTTGTGCTCGTAAGCTATTGACGTCTTTAGAGTTTGAGCTCGCTAGCTATTGGAGTCTTCATAGTTTGTGCTCACAAGCTGATGGATTCTTCACAGTTTCTTCTCGCAAGTTGTTGGAGTCTTCACAGTTTGTGCTAGCAAGCTGTTATATTCTTCAGAGTTTGCGCGTGCAAATTGTCGGAGTCGTCATAGTTTTTGGTCACAAGTTGTTTGAATCTTCACAATTTGTGCTCGCAAGCTGTTGGAGTCTTCATAGTTTGGGTGCTCAAATTGTTGGAATCTTCACAATTTGTGCTCGCAAGCTGTTGGAGTCGTCACACTTTGTGCTCGCAAGTTGTTGCCATCTTCATAGTTTGTGGTTGCAAGCAGATGAAGTCTTCACAGTTTGTTCTCGCAAGTTGTTGGACTCTTCACAGTTTGTGCCTATAAAGTGTTTGAGTTTTCACAGTTTGTGCTTGCAAGCTGTTGGAGTCTTCATAGTTTGTGGGCGTAAATTGTTGGAATCTTCATGTTTTGTGCTCGCAAGCTGTTGAACTCATCACAGTTTGAGCTCACTAGTTGTTGGAGTCTTCATAGTTTGTGCTCGCAAGTTGATGGATTCTTCACGGTTTCTTCTCACAAGTTGTTGGAGTCTTCATAGTTTGTGCTCGCAGGCTGTTTGATTCATCATAGTTTACGCGCGCAAACTGTTAGAGTCGTCATAGTTTTTGGTTGCAAGTTATTGGAGTCTTCACAGTTTTTGCTTGCAAGGTTTTGGAGTCTTCACGATTTGTTCTCGCACATAAAGATATTGTTATTCACGGTTTTTAGCACATCAAGATATTGTTAGTCTTCATAGTTTGTGCTCACACATCAAGATATCGTTAGTCTTCATAGTTTGTGCTCGCACATCAAGATATTGTTAGTCATGGTTTTTAGCACATCAAGATATTGTTAGTCTTCATAGTTTGTGCTCGCACATCAAGATATTGTTAGTCTTCATAGTTTATGCTCGCACATCAAGATATTGTTAGTCTTCATAGTTTGTGCTCCCAAGCTAATGGAGTCTTCATAGTTTCTGCTCACAAGTTGTTAGGGTCTTCATAGTTTGAGCGCGCAAAGTGTTTTAGTCTTTATAGTTTATGCTCGCAAGGTATTGGATTCGTCACAGTTTGTGCGCGCATATTGTTAGTCTTCATAGTTTGTGCTCGCAAGCTATTGGAGTCGTCACAGTTCGTGCTCGCAAGATGTTAGAGTCTTCATAGTTTGTGCGCGTAAATTGTTGGAATCTTCACATTTTGTGCTCGTAAGCTATTGACGTCTTTAGAGTTTGAGCTCGCTAGCTATTGGAGTCTTCATAGTTTGTGCTCACAAGCTGATGGATTCTTCACAGTTTCTTCTCGCAAGTTGTTGGAGTCTTCACAGTTTGTGCTAGCAAGCTGTTATATTCTTCAGAGTTTGCGCGTGCAAATTGTCGGAGTCGTCATAGTTTTTGGTCACAAGTTGTTTGAATCTTCACAATTTGTGCTCGCAAGCTGTTGGAGTCTTCATAGTTTGGGTGCTCAAATTGTTGGAATCTTCACAATTTGTGCTCGCAAGCTGTTGGAGTCGTCACACTTTGTGCTCGCAAGTTGTTGCCATCTTCATAGTTTGTGGTTGCAAGCAGATGAAGTCTTCACAGTTTGTTCTCGCAAGTTGTTGGACTCTTCACAGTTTGTGCCTATAAAGTGTTTGAGTTTTCACAGTTTGTGCTTGCAAGCTGTTGGAGTCTTCATAGTTTGTGGGCGTAAATTGTTGGAATCTTCATGTTTTGTGCTCGCAAGCTGTTGAACTCATCACAGTTTGAGCTCACTAGTTGTTGGAGTCTTCATAGTTTGTGCTCGCAAGTTGATGGATTCTTCACGGTTTCTTCTCACAAGTTGTTGGAGTCTTCATAGTTTGTGCTCGCAGGCTGTTTGATTCATCATAGTTTACGCGCGCAAACTGTTAGAGTCGTCATAGTTTTTGGTTGCAAGTTATTGGAGTCTTCACAGTTTTTGCTTGCAAGGTTTTGGAGTCTTCACGATTTGTTCTCGCACATAAAGATATTGTTATTCACGGTTTTTAGCACATCAAGATATTGTTAGTCTTCATAGTTTGTGCTCACACATCAAGATATCGTTAGTCTTCATAGTTTGTGCTCGCACATCAAGATATTGTTAGTCATGGTTTTTAGCACATCAAGATATTGTTAGTCTTCATAGTTTGTGCTCGCACATCAAGATATTGTTAGTCTTCATAGTTTATGCTCGCACATCAAGATATTGTTAGTCTTCATAGTTTGTGCTCCCAAGCTAATGGAGTCTTCATAGTTTCTGCTCACAAGTTGTTAGGGTCTTCATAGTTTGAGCGCGCAAAGTGTTTTAGTCTTTATAGTTTATGCTCGCAAGGTATTGGATTCGTCACAGTTTGTGCGCGCATATTGTTAGTCTTCATAGTTTGTGCTCGCAAGCTATTGGAGTCGTCACAGTTCGTGCTCGCAAGATGTTAGAGTCTTCATAGTTTGTGCGCGTAAATTGTTGGAATCTTCACATTTTGTGCTCGTAAGCTATTGACGTCTTTAGAGTTTGAGCTCGCTAGCTATTGGAGTCTTCATAGTTTGTGCTCACAAGCTGATGGATTCTTCACAGTTTCTTCTCGCAAGTTGTTGGAGTCTTCACAGTTTGTGCTAGCAAGCTGTTATATTCTTCAGAGTTTGCGCGTGCAAATTGTCGGAGTCGTCATAGTTTTTGGTCACAAGTTGTTTGAATCTTCACAATTTGTGCTCGCAAGCTGTTGGAGTCTTCATAGTTTGGGTGCTCAAATTGTTGGAATCTTCACAATTTGTGCTCGCAAGCTGTTGGAGTCATCACACTTTGTGCTCGCAAGTTGTTGCCATCTTCATAGTTTGTGGTTGCAAGCAGATGAAGTCTTCACAGTTTGTTCTCGCAAGTTGTTGGACTCTTCACAGTTTGTGCCTATAAAGTGTTTGAGTTTTCACAGTTTGTGCTTGCAAGCTGTTGGAGTCTTCATAGTTTGTGGGCGTAAATTGTTGGAATCTTCATGTTTTGTGCTCGCAAGCTGTTGAACTCATCACAGTTTGAGCTCACTAGTTGTTGGAGTCTTCATAGTTTGTGCTCGCAAGTTGATGGATTCTTCACGGTTTCTTCTCACAAGTTGTTGGAGTCTTCATAGTTTGTGCTCGCAGGCTGTTTGATTCATCATAGTTTACGCGCGCATACTGTTAGAGTCGTCATAGTTTTTGGTTGCAAGTTATTGGAGTCTTCACAGTTTTTGCTTGCAAGGTTTTGGAGTCTTCACGATTTGTTCTCGCACATAAAGATATTGTTATTCACGGTTTTTAGCACATCAAGATATTGTTAGTCTTCATAGTTTGTGCTCACACATCAAGATATCGTTAGTCTTCATAGTTTGTGCTCGCACATCAAGATATTGTTAGTCACGGTTTTTAGCACATCAAGATATTGTTAGTCTTCATAGTTTGTGCTCGCACATCAAGATATTGTTAGTCTTCATAGTTTATGCTCGCACATCAAGATATTGTTAGTCTTCATAGTTTGTGCTCGCAAGCTAATGGAGTCTTCATAGTTTCTGCTCACAAGTTGTTAGGGTCTTCATAGTTTGAGCGCGCAAAGTGTTTTAGTCTTTATAGTTTATGCTCGCAAGGTATTGGATTCGTCACAGTTTGTGCGCGCATATTGTTAGTCTTCATAGTTTGTGCTCGCAAGCTATTGGAGTCGTCACAGTTCGTGCTCGCAAGATGTTAGAGTCTTCATAGTTTGTGCTCGCCAGTTGATAGAGTCTTCACAGTTTATTCTCGCACGTTATTAGAGTCTTCCTGGTTTGTTCATATAAAGTGTTTGACTCTTCATAAATTGTGCTGGCAAGCTGGCGTATTTTTCACAGTTTTTGTGTACAAATTGTTACAGTCTTCACGGTTTGTGCTCACAAGATGTTGGAGTCTTCATAGTTTGTCCATGCAAAGTGTTGGAATCTTCACAGTTTGTGCTCACAAGCTGTTAAAGTCTTCACATTTTGTGCTCACAAGTTGGTGGAGTCTTCATAGTTTGTGCTCGCAAGTTGATAGCCTTCACAGTTTCTGCTCGGACGTTGGTGGCGTCCTCACAGTTTGTGCACACAACGTGTTTGAGTCTTCACAATTTATGTTTCCAAGTTGTTGGATTCTTCAGAGTTTGTGCGTGCAAATTGTTAGAGTAGTTACAGTTTTTGCTCACAAACTGTTTGTGTCATCACAGTTTGTGCATGCGAGTTATTGGAGTCTTCACAGTTTGTGCTCGCAAGCTATTGGATTCTTCAAAGTTTATGCACGCAAATTGTTGGAGTCTTCACAGTTTGTGCTCGCAAGCTATTGCAATCTTCATAGTTTGTACTCGCAAGCTGTTGAAGCCTTTTTAGATTGAGCTCGCTACCTGTTAGAGTCTTCATAGATTGTGCTCGCAGCCTGCTAGATTCTTCACAGTTTCTTCCCACAAGTTGTTGGAGTCTTCACAGTTTATGCTTGCAAGTTGTTGAATTCTTCACAGTTTGAGCGCACAAATTGTTGGAGTCATCACAGTTTTTGGTCGCAAGCTGTTGGAGTCTTCACTGTTTGTGCTCGCAAGATGTTGGAGTCATCACAGTTTGTGCTCGTAAGCTGCTAAAGTCTTCATAGTTTGTGCTCGAAAGATGATAGAGTCTTCGGAGTTTGTTCTCGCACGTTGTTGAAGTCTTCACAGTTTTTGTGTACAAATTGTTGAAGTCTTCACAGTTTGTTCTCCAACAGCCTTCACAGGTTGTGCGTGCAGAGTGTTGGAGTCTTCACAGTATTTGCTCACAAGCAGTCAGAGTCTTCACAGTTTGTGCTAGCAAGCTATTGGAGTCTTCACAGTTTATGCACGCAAGCTGATGGATTCTTCACAGTTTGTCCTCACAAGTTATTCGATTCTGCACAGTTTGTGTGCACGAAGTGTTTAAGTCTTCACCATTTATGCTTGCAAGATGTTGGATTCTTCACAGTTTATGTGCACAATTTTTAGAGTCCTCACAGTTTTTAGTCGCAAGCTATTGGAATCTTCGAAGTTTGTGCTCGCAAGTTGTTCGAGTATTCACAATTTACGTGCGCAACTTGTTAGAGTCGTCACAGTTTGTGCTCGCAAGCTGTTAGAGTCTTCATAGTTTGTGATCGCAAGCTAATAGAGTCTTCACTATTTATACTCACAAGTTGTTGGGATCTTCACATTTTGAGCGTGTAAGGTGTTTTAGACTTCAAAATTTGTGCTCACAAGCTGTTGGATTCTTCACAGTTTGTGGAAGGAAATTGTTAGAGTTTTCACTGTTTGTGCTCGCAAGTTGATGGATTCTTCGTAGTTTGTGCTCGCAAATTGTTAGAATTTTCACAATTTGTGCTTATAAGTTATTGGAGTCTTCATAGTTTGTGGCACAGGTTGTTGGAGTCTTCATCATTTGTGCTCTCAAGATGTTGGATTCTTAAGAGTTTGAATACGCAATTTTTAGAGTCGTCACAGTTTTTAGTTGCAAGCTGTTGGAATCTTTGAAGTTTATGCTCGCAAGTTGTTGGAGTCTTCACAGTTTCTGCTCACAAGTTGTTTCAGATTTCACAGTTTGAGCGCGTAAAGTGTTTATGTCTTCACAGTTTGTGCTCGCGAGCTGTTGGATTCTTCACAGTTTATGCGCGCAAATTGTTAGAGTCTTTACAGTTTGTGCTCGCAAGCTGTTGGAGTCTTCACAGTTTGTGCACAAAAATTGTTGGAATCTTCACAGTTTATCTCGCAAGCTATTGGAGTCTTCATAGTTTGTGCTCACAAGATGATGGAGTCATCATAGTTTCTTCTCACAAGTTGTTGGAGTCTTCACAGTTTGTGCTCGCAAACTGTTGGATTCTTTACAGTTTGTGCAGGCAAATTGTTAGAGTCGTGATACTTTTTGGTCACAAGTTGTTGGAGTCTTCACAGTTTGTGCTCCCAAGCTGTTGGAGTCTTCACAGTTTGTGAGCTCAAATTGTTGGAATCTTCACAGTTTGTGCTGGCAAGTTGTTGTAGTCGTCACAGTTTATGCATGCAAGTTGTTGGAGTCTTCATAGTTTGTGCTCGCAAGCTGATAGAGTCTTCACACTTTGTTCTCTCATGTTGTTGGAGTCTTCACAGTTTGTACGTATAAAGTGTTTGCGTCTTCACAGTCTATGCTCGCAAGCTAATGGATTCTTCAAAGTTTGTGCCCGCAAATTGTTAGTCTTCACAGTTTGTGCTAAAAGTTGTTGGAGTCTTCATAGTTTGTGCACGCAAAGTGTTGGAATCTTCACAATTTGTGCTCGTAAGTTGTTGGATTCTTTACAGTTTGTGCGTGAAAATTGTTTGAGTCTTCATAGTTTGTGCTTGCAAGCTATTGGAGTCTTCCTAGTTTATGATCACAAGCTGATGGAGTCTACAAAGTTTCTGCTCACAAGTTGTTGGAGTCTTCATAGTTTGAGCACACAAAGTGTTTAAGTATTCACAGTTTGTGATCACAATCTGTTGGGTTCTTCACAGTTTATGTGCGCAAATTGTTAGAGTCTTCACAGTTTGTGCTCGCAAGCTGTTGGAGTCTTCATAGTTTGTACAAATAATTTGTTAAAGTTTTTACAGTTTGAGCTCACTAGCTGTTGCAGTCTTTATAGTTTGTGCTTGTAAGTGGTTGGATTCTTTACAATTTTTACGCGTAAATTGTTTTAGTCGCATAGTTTGTGCTCGCAAGCTATTGGAGTCTTCACAGTTTGTGAGCATAAATTGTTGGAATCTTCACATTTTATGCTTGCAAGCTATTGAAGTCTTCACAATTTGAGCTCGCTATCTGTTGGAGTCTTCATAGTTTGTGCTCACAAGCTGATGGTTTCTTCACAGTTTATTCTCGCAAGTTGTTCGAGTCTTCATAGTTTATGCTCGCAAGTTGTTGAAATTTTCACAGTTTGCTCGCACAAATTTTTGGAGTCGTCACAATTTTTTGTCGCAAGCAGTTGGAGTCTTCATAGCATGTGCTGGTAAGCTATTGGAGTCTTCACAATTTATGCTCTTAAATTATTGGAATCTTCACAGTTTCTATTCGCAAGCTGTTGGAGTCGTCACAGTTTGTGCTCGCAAGTTATTGGAGTCTTCATAGTTTATGCTCGCAAGCTAATAGAGTCTTCACGGTTTATTGTCGCACGTTGTTGGATTCTTCACATTTTGTGCATATAAAGTGTTTGAGTCCTCACAAATTGTGCTGCAAGCTATTAGATTCTTCACAATTTGTGTGCGTAAATTGTTGGAGTCACCACAGTTTGTGCTCACAAGCTGTTGGAGTCATCACAGTTCATGCTCGCAAGCTGTTAGAGTCTTCATAGTTTGTGCACGCCAGCTGATAGAGTCTTCACAGTTTGTTCTCGCACGTTGTTATTGTCTTCCCAGTTTATACGTATAAAGTGTTTGAGTCGTCATAGATTGTGCTCGCAAGCTGTTTTATTTTTCACAGTTTTTGTGTACAAATTGTTGGAGTCTTCACGGTTTGTGCTCACAAGATGTTGGAGTTTCATAGTTTGTCCATGCAAAGTGTTAGAATCTTCACAGTTTGTGCTCGCAAGCTGTTAGAGCATTCACATTTTGTAATTGCAAGCTAATGGAGTCTTTATAGTTTGTGCTTGCAAGCTGATCGAGTCTTCAGAGTTTCTGCTCAAAAGTTGGTGGTGTCCTCATAGTTTGTGCATGCAACATGTTTGAGTATTTATAGTTTGTGCTCGGAAGTTGTTGGATTCTTCACAGTTTGTGCGAGCAAATTGTTGGAGTAGTTATAGTTTTTGGTCGCAAGCTATTAGAGTCTTCACAATTTTTGCACACAAGCTATTGGAGTCTTCACAGTTTGTGCTCGCAAGCTGTTGCAATCTTCACAGTTTGTGCTCACAAGTTGTTGATGTCTTCATAGTTTGAGCTCCCTAGTTGTTAGAGTCTTCACAGTTTGTGCTTGCAACCTATTGGAGTCTTCACAATTTCTGTGCTCAAATGTTGGAATCTTCAGAGTTTGTGCTCGCAAGTTGTTGGAGTCGTCACAGTTTGTGCTCGCAAGCTATTGAAGTCTTCATAGTTTGTGCTCGCAAGCTGATAGAGTCTTCATAATTTATTTTCGATAGTTGTTGGAGTCTTCATAGTTTGCACGTTCAAAGTTTTTGCGTCTTAACATATTGTGCTTGGAAGCTGTTGGATTCTACACAGTTTGTGTGGCGAAATTGTTGGAGTCTTCACAGTTTGTGTTCAAAAGATGTTGATGTCTTCACTGTTTGTACAAGCAAAGTGTTCGAATCTTCACAGTTTGTGCTTGCAAGCTGTTAGAGTCTTCACATTTTGTACTCACAATCTGTTGGAGTCTTCATAGTTTGTGCTCGCAAGCTGATAGAGTCTTCACAGTTTGCTCTTACACGTTGTTCGAGTCTTCATAGTTTATATGTATAAAGTATTTGCGTCTTCACAGATTGTGCTCGCGAGCTGTTGGATTCTTCACAGTTTGTGTGCACTAATTGTTGTAGTCTTCACAGCTTGTGCTCACAAGTTGTTGGAGTCTTCACAGTTTGTACGAGCAAAGGTTGGAATCTTCATAGTTTGTACTTGCCAGCTATTAGAGTCTTCAGATTCTGTGCTTGCAGGCTATTGGTGTCTTTATAGTTTGTGCACGCAAGCTGATAGAGTCTTCACAGTTTCTGTTGGCAAGTTGGTGGCGTCCTCATAGTTTGTGTAAGCAACGTGTTTGAGTCTTCAGTGTTGGTGCTCGCAAGTTGTTGGATTCTTCACAGTTTGTGCACACAAATTGTTGGAGTACTTATAGTTTTTGGTCGCAAGCTATTAGAGTCTTCACAGTTTGCGCACACAAGCTGTTGGAGTCTTCACAGTTTATGCTCGCAAACTGTTGGATTCCTCATAGTTTATGCTTGGAAATTGTTGGAGTCTTCACAGTTTGTGCGAAAAGCCTATTGCAATCTTCACAGTTTATGCTCACAAGCTGTTGAAGTGTTCATAGTTCATGCTCGTAAGTTAGTGGAGTCTTCATAGTTTGTACTCGCAATCTGATGGATTCTTCACAGTTTCTTCTCACAAGTTGTTAGAGTCTTCACAGTTTATGCTTACAAGTTGGTGAATTCTTCATAGTTTGCACCTGTAAATTGTTGGAGTCGTCACAGTTTTTGGTCGCAAGGTGCTGGAGTCTTCACAGTTTGTGCTCGCAAGCTGTTGGAGTCTTCACAATTTATACGCTCAGATTGTTGAAACCTTCACAGTGTGTGTCGCAAGCTGTCTTAGTCATCATAGTTTGTGCTCGCAAGCTGTTGGAGGCTTCATAGTTTGTGCTCGCAAGCTAATACAGTCTTCACAATTTATTCTCGCACATTGTTGGAGTCTTCACAATTTTTATGCGCAAAATGTTTAAGTCTTCACAGTTTGTACTCGCAAGCTGTTAGAGTCTTCACAGTTTGTTCTCGCAATCTGTTGGAGTCTTCATAGGTTGTGCGCGCAGAGTGTTGGAGTCTTCACAGTATTTGCTCACAAGCTGTCGAAGTCTTCACAGTTTGTGTTCGCAAGATGTTGGAGTCTTCACAGTTTATGCTAGCAAGTTGATGGATTCTTCACAGTTTGTTCTCACAAGTTGTTGGATTCTGCACTGTTTATGCGAACAAAGTGTTTGAATCTTCACCGTTTATGCTCCCAAGAAGTTGGATTCTTCACAGTTTGTGCACGTAATTTTTGGAGTCGTCACAGTTTTTAGTCGCAAGCTGTTGGAATCTTCGAATTTTATGCTCACAAGCTGTTCGAGTATTCACAGTTTACACGCACAACTTATTAGAGTCATCACAATTTGTGCTGGCAAGCTGTTGGAGTCATCATAGTTTGTGCTCACAAGTTGATGTAGTCTTCACAGTTTCTGCTCACAAGTTGTTGGGGTCTTCACCATTTGAGTGTGCAAAGTGTTTGAGTCTTCACAGTTTATGATCGTAAGTTGTTGGATTCTTCACAGTTTGTGCGCACAAATTGCTAAAGTGTTCATAGTTTGTACTCGCAAGCTATTGGAGTCTTCACAGTTTGTGCGGACAAATTATTGGAATCTTCACAGTTTGTGCTCGCAAGTTATAGGAGTCTTCATAGTTTGTGGCGCAAGCTGTTGGAGTCTTCACTGTTTGTGCTCACAAGATGTTGGATTCTTCACAGTTTGTGCACGTAATTTTTGGAGTCATCAGAGTTTTTAGTTGCAAGCTATTAGAATCTTTGAAGTTTGTACTCGCAAGCTGTTGGAGTCTTCACAGTTTGTGCTCACAAGCTGTTGGATTCTTCACAGTTTGTGAGCACAAATTGTTAGAGTCTTCATAATTTGTGCTCGCATGCTGTTGGAGTCTTCACAGTTTGTCCACGAAAATTGTTGGAATCTTTATAGTTTGTGCTTGTAACTCATTTGAGTCTTAACAGTTTGTGCCACAAGTTGTTGGAGTCTTCATAATTTATGTTCCCAAGCGGATGGAGTCATCACAGTTTCTTCTCGCAAGTTGTTGGGGTGTTCACAGTTTGTGCTTGCAAGCTGTTGGATTCTTCACAGTTTGTGCACACAAATTGTTGGAGTCGTCAAAATTTTTAGTCGTAAGTTATTGGAGACTTCACAGTTTATGCACTCAAATTGTTGAAATCTTCACAGTTTGTGCTCACAAGCTGATAAAGTCGTCACACTTTGTGCTAGCAAGCTATTATAGTTTTCATAGTTTGTGTTTGTAAGCTGATGGAGTCTTCAGAGTTTGTTCTCATACGTTGTTGGAGTCTTCACAGTTTGTGCATACAAATTTTTAGAGTCTTCACAGTTTGTTCACAAACTGTTGGAGTCATCACAGTTTGTGCGCGCAAAGTGTTCGAATCTTCACAATTTGTGCTCGCAAGTTGTTGGAGTCTCACAGTTTGTGCTCAAAAGCTTTTGGATTCTTCATAGTTTCTGCTCGCAAGATGATGGAGTCTTCACAGTTTCTGCCCGCAAGTTGTTGGCATCTTCATAGTTTATGCTCACAAAGTGTTTAAGTCTTCAGAGTTTGTGCTCACAAGATGTTAGATTCTTCACAGTTTGTGCGAGCGAATTGTTGGAGTAGTTACAGTTTTTGGTCGAAAGCTGTTGAGTCTTCACAGTTTGAGCACAGAAGCTGTTGGAGTCTTCACAGTTTATGCTCGAAAGCTGATGGAGTCTTCACAGTTTGTGCGCGTAAATTTCTGGAATCTTCACAGTTTGTGCTCGCAATAAGTTGGAGTCTTCACAGTTTGTTCTGCAAGCTATTGGAATCTTCATAGTTTGTGCTCACAAGCTGATGGTGTGCCCACAGCTTGTTCTCGCAAGTTGTTGGATTCTTCATAGTTTGTGCACACAAACTGTTTGAGTCTTCACAGTTTGTGCTCGCAAGCTGTTGGATTCCTCATAGTTGTGCACATAAATTGTTGGAGTCGTCATAGTTTTTGGTCGCTAGTTGTTGGAGTCTTCACAGCTTGTATGTGCAAGTTGTTGGAGTCTTCACAGTTTGTACTCGTAAGCTATTGACTTTTCACAGTTTGTGCTCTCAAGCTATCGGAGTCTTCATAGTTTGTGCCGCAAGCTGTTAGAGTACTCATATTTCGTGCTCGCAAGCTGATTGAGTCTTCACAGTTTGTTCTTGCAGGTTGTCGGAGTCTTGACAGTTTATGCCCATAAAGTGTTTGAGTATTCACAGTTTGTGCTCACAAGTTGTTAGATTCTTCACAGTTTATGCGCGAAAATTGTTGAAGTCTTCATAGTTTGTGCTTGTAAGCTGTTAGATGCTTCATTATTTGTGCCCGCAAGCAGATGAAGTCTTCACATTTTCTACTCACAAGTTGTTAGAGTCTTCACAGTTTGAGCGGGCAAAGTGTTTGAGTATACACAGTTTGTGATCGCAAGCTGTTGGATTCTTCACAGTTTTTGTGCGCAAATTATTGGAGTCTTCACAGTTTGTGCTCACAAGCTGATGGTGTCTTCACAGTTTGTGCGACTAAATTGTTGAAATCTTTACAATTTGTGCTCGCAAGCTATTGGAGTCTTCACAGGTTGAGCTCGCTAGCTATTTGAGTCTTCATAGTTTATGCTCGCAAGCTGTTGGCTTCTTCACAGTTTATGTGCACAAATTGTTGGAGTCTTCACAATTTGTGCTGGCAATCTTTGGAGTCTTCACAGTTTGTGCTCATAAATTGTTGGATTCTTCACATTTTGTGCTTTAAAGCTGTTGAAGTCTTCACAGTTTGAGCTCGCTCGCCGTTGGAGTCTTCATAGTTTGTGCTCACAAGCTGATGGATTCTTCATAGTTTCTTCTCACATGTTGTTCGAGTCTTCACAGTTTGTGCTCAAAAGCTGATGGATTTTTTATAGTTTCTTCTCGCAAGTTGTTCAAGTCTTCACAGTTTATGCTCACAAGTTATTTAATTTTTCATAGTTTGTATGCGTAAATTATTGGAGTTGTCACAATTTTTGCTCACAAGTTGTTGGAGTCTTCACAGTTTGCGCTGGCAAGCTATTGGAGTCTTCACAATTTGTGCGCTCAATTTGCGGGAATCTTCACAGTTTGTGCTCGCAAGCTGTTAGAGTTGTCACAATTTGTGCTCGCAAGCAGTTGGAGTCTTCATAGTTTATGCTCTCAAGTTGATAGAGTCTTCACAGTTTGTTCTCGCACGTTATTGGAGTCTTCACAGTTTGGGCGTACAAAGTGTTGGAGTCTTCAGAGATTGTGCTCACAAGTTGTTAGATTCTTCACAGTTTGTGTGCTCAAATTGTTGGAGTCTTCGCTGTTTGTGCTCAAAAGCTGTTGGAGTCTTCATAGTTTGTGTGCGCAAAGTGTTAGAATCTTCACAGTTAGTGTTCGCAAGGTGTTAGAGTCTTCACATTTTGTGCTTGCAAGCTATTGAATTCTTCATAGTTTGTGCTCGCAAGCTGATGGAGTTTTCACAGTTTCTACTTCCAAGTTGTTGGTAAAAGTGCTCTAGTTTGTCAATTAGTGTGAGAGTTGAGTCGGCTAGACAGCGAAGCTCCATGGGAAGAACGATCAAGCATCTGCCTCAACTGGATGTGTGCCCGAATTCGCTATAGGTAAATCTAAGCCTCACATCCCATGTCCCAAAACACTAGGTAATTAAACCCTTAAAATTGATTAGAATATCATAGGGTTTTTGGGTTAGAAAACTTTTCCAAACTTTAAAAAATTTTTAAGTTTTCTTCCTCTGTCGATTTATCGATAGACTGATCGATGTAATAAAAAAGTGTTGTCGATGTCCTCGATACTATCAAAATGGGGACAAAAGACATAAATCTCTAGACGAACTTATCGATGTATTGATATACCTATCGATATCATCGAAATTTGAATCTCGAGTCTATTGAAATTGACTTGATGAAATCCACATCATATCTGATTGTGTCCATGTTCTGCTAAGGCAAATCATGAAAGCTTCGATATATCGAAGTACTCCTCGATATCCTCAGAATTCAAATTTCGATGATATCGAAAGGCCTTCGATGATATCGGCCTTGGACACTCGGTTTTCCAGCAATATTTTTAGGTTGTTTTATCTTGGATCGAGGGTCACTCGATAGAATCGACATTCAAATATCGATGATATCGAGGCCGGGTCGATTGCATCGAGAATGGACATAAACTGTCCAGCAAGCTCACTGGGAAAATCCTTTGGATTTATCGATGCATCGATACTGCCATCTATATCATCGACATTCAAATTTCGATGATATCGAGTGTGCCTCGATCATTCTTTTGACCTGAAATATTTCAAAGGCAAGTTTCTCTCATTTTCAAATGTCAAGGAATCAATCCTCACGTCGATGCAATCAGAGTTCGAAATCCGATGACATCGACGTAGGTTTCGATTCCCTCGACCAGCTGGCAAAAGGTTTTCAAAAGCGATTGATATTTGAGTTTGTGTCATCGAGCTGACAGTCGATATAACCAAGAGTATATGCTTGATGATATCGAACTCTGTCATAAATGTGTCCGTTTTATATCCATTAGAACCTTTTTCTTATTTATAGAGAGCTTGTTCTTAGTTGCTGGATAGAGAAAAAGAGAGAGAGTGCTTTTGTGTGCTTAACAGTAGATCATATACTCTAGCCTTTTTTCTCTCATGGGAGTTCATCCTCCAATCCACCCTCATCATTGACATTCAATAGAGTGGATTGGGGAATGAACTTCCGTATTCAAGGATCCTCCAGCTACCACCTTAATGGCAAATCATTAAGCTGGGATAACATGAATGCATAGATGATTGGAATCACTTTATCTCCCTTATAGGAAAACATTCAATAGAGTAGGATTTCATCACAACCTTGACCCAACCCGTCACCATGTATTGATACAACTTATGAGTTGCGATTTAAGGAAGCAGAAGATTCTTCGTCAACAAAGGAGGAGATCTTCGACAACGCGCTGAATGGAGCTCATCTACTTATCTGTAAGTCATTAAAGTCCAGAAAACCCTTGTGATCATTCCTTTATAGGATTGGGTCTAAGGTGTTTCTCACCCCTTGCAAGTCCTCTAGGAGGCATCTGGCAGGAGTGTACATGGTAGGTGCCTTATGTTGACCCTTGCTATGTGGAGAGCATAAACTCTTAGGTCCTTTTAGTAGGTCCTTGACCAGGGTGGTCTAAAAGTTGGGTGCTTTGTATTGACCCTTGCTTATGGGAGCATAAACTTGTGAGGTTCCTTGAGTGGATCCTTAGCCAGTGTGCCTAAAATTAGGTGATATGTGTTGACCCTTGTTCGTGGGATCATTCACTGTCAATCTAGGTGTAGGTTGTACTGGTTAGAGGTGAACCTGATTTAAAACCTCCGATTTGAGGTGAACCTGTTGTGAAACCTCCTTAGTGAAATCCGGTACACTCAAGGGTTAAGTGTGGTTGCTGGGAGTGGAGTAGACAAGCAGTCGAACCACTATAAAAGTGACTGTATTTGTGATGGCTATTGTCTTTCATTCTTTATGTGATTATATTATTTGATTATCTGAGATCACGTTTCACACACAGTCACATCCATCATAAACTCTGATCTGCATCATGTCTATCTTTAGTTTTATGGTTGGATCCTCTATTTGGCTTGGATGCCAATAGAGTTACTCTAAAGGAATCTTGATACATGCTTACTTACTCAGGATAAGATCGATATGATTTTAAATAACCATAAAATATTTTTAAAAAAAATCCTATTCACCCCCTCTAGGACATATTGTCATATTCCTACTTCAACTAAAGCGGTCATTACCGCAATTTCAATTGGTATTAGAGCGGGTCTCTCTTAAGGGCTTCACTGCCTAGAAAGTGATCTTGACTGAAGTTGGTAATATGGCCAAAGGAGAGGGCTCATCGGTCACTAGTGAAAAGGCCAAGCTATATGTCCTAGACGGCCGGGGGGGGGAGGGGGGGGGTGAATAGGACTATGCCAAATTTAAAAGATAACAGTGGAATTTAAACAAATAAAGGAAAGATAGCACTATAATTAATTCACAATACTGAAATATAAAGCAACCTCAAATGTATAAGTATTGAGAGATTGATACAAATGTTGTTCTAAGGACAACCTTACACCAAAAACCGTAGGACAACCTGATTCCTAGAAAGGTCTTTGTATCCAAAACTCGAACTTAATATAAAGGAATAAATAAATAAATAACAAGGAAATGAAATCTAATCTATTACAACATTCCCCACAACGCTTGAAATGTAAAAGATTACAACATTCACATCCACAAATACATTCCACAAACTTGAATGATAAAAGATATAGAAAATAAATCACACATTCACAAAACTTAAAGAATTATAGTGGTTCGGCTGTGTGTACACCAACTATTAAACAACAGCCACACATCTTGCTACTCCACTTATAATATCCTCACACAGTGGATATTAGCGTTCACTATGAAATAGGTTTTTCTCAGGTTCACCTAAAACCCTCACAATTGTGTCTTTCTAATAGGCTTACACAATTCAAAAAATCCCACTCTGAGTTTTCTGGATCACCTCAGATAAACTAAAACAACGAGATTTTTCTGGCTCAATCTCAAAAGAAACCAAAAACAGAAGATTTACACGAATGTAAAATACCTGGATTTCTCCTTTTGTTGCAGCCCAGAAGAACCAAGATGGAGTAGAAGTTCTAATATAGAAGTTCAATGTCTAATGCTCACTTTGAAATGGTTCTAGGTTCTAATTGATTTCAACTTAAATCAAGTTGGGGTAGCTCTTTTTTATTTTGATTCCTGGAAGTGGAATATCACAATTCCTCTTTCTAATCAGATTGGAATACAGAAATAAAATCAAATATAAAAAGCTAATAAAAAGAGAATATTAAATATGCACAATCTAACTTAAGAAGTTTACAAACTTATCTCTCAGAATGATGCCTTGATCTTACTTGAATTGGATATCAAACTCTGAAAATTGTGCTCTATTTATAGCTATAGAAAACACATCTACGACTAGTCCTGTGGACACTACGACTGGTCATAGGACCAACAACTTTTTGAAATTTTGAGCGCGATCAAATAAAACCATTCCACGACTGGTCGTAGGCACTTCACGACCAGTCGTGAGGCCTCCACGACTGGTCGTGACCTGTCCACGACTAGTCGTGTGGAACTTGAAATGGTTACTGGAGTTTGAGTCGTAGCTGCAGGACTGGTCGTGAATGAGTCAAGCACTGTTCACACGACCGGTTGAGCAGTCTCCAGGACTGGTCGTAGCTTAACCAAAAAATTCTGAAAATTTGCAACAACTTAGGACTAGTCGTGAAATTTCTTGGACTGGTTGAGCCGGTGCTAGGACTAGTCGAACAGAGTCCAGGACTAGTCGAAGAACAGACCAAACACCTATAAAGTAATTCAATTTGAATTATGTATTCAAAATGACCTACCTTAAGGTCAGTCTAAGGTCTTCCATACATTGGTCATGATGTGTGAACATTGAACCTTCTTTTCTTCAGATGATGAATGATCTTTGAAGTTCAAGAAGTTTGAAATCTCGACACATGATGAAGCTTGAACTTGAGATCTTTGGAAGCTTGAATTTGTAGTTCTTGAGTTGTACTTCACCTTGAGTCTTGAACAAGATCTCGTCTTTTGATTTGGCTTTAAAACACTAAAGCTTACAGAAGAGAACAATGTACTTGATCTTGTAATTCTTGAAGTAGATCTGTAACGCCCTGAAATTCGGGGGTCGAGTATGAACTCAACTCCCAAGTTCCAACGCATCACTTATGCAACATACACAATGATGGTTAAATGTTGTTTGAGTTAAAGCAATAAACATGAATGAGATTATACCAAAACAGTAAATCATACTCCAGTTCAATTGTATAAAGGCAAGCGGAAGACTGAAATTGTATATTTAAAGTATGTAAGGAAATAAAATTTTTGAAACATCAGAGTATGATCGCTAACTGAGTACCCATATACATGTACTGTTTTTAGAGTCAAAATTCAAAATACAATCTAAAGATGTGTCCTGTAATCCCCGCGGTGCAATCGGCCTAAGCAAAGTCGTCCGAGTACTGCATAAACGAGAACTCGTCCTGGTCCTCGTCGAAATCGGGCTCCAGCCTGAACTGTCGCGCCGCCTATACCTGTGACAGAGTCTGGTTGGTGTTGCAAACACCGTCCCATAACGTGGGAGTGAGTAGCTAACTTAGTGGAACAATAAAGCATAGGTTAACATGTTATCAATTCAATCAAGCAGTAATGATAAAGCAGTACAAGTCAAACAATTCTAACTACTCTTATTAAGTGCGAGAATGAAATGACATGATGTTGTATGCCCTTGCCAAACCACCCTCATGCGACATCATCTTACGTTCGCGAATGCTTAACTCCCTCAGTGCGCCACATCTACTAAGCACATGCGGTGCGATGATGATCATGATTACCGAGTTATTATTAGTCCATTTCAAACAGCAGTATTGGGAAACTAAGGTACATCCCTTGTATCATTCCCAAACATGATCCATTCTAGGGTCGTCAATCCTAGTTAATCTCATACGATATTATGGTTCGAGAAGCATAGCGAAGGCATCGCAAAGGGCTCGTCACCCGTCAGCCCGGATACAGATCTCACCATATGCGGCTCAATTGCTGGCCGTCAGCTCGAGTACAGGTCTCACCGTGTTTGGCTCAATCACTAGCCGTCAGCTTGAGTACAGGTCTCACCGTACTCGGCTCCACTCATACTCTAGTTGCTGTGAAAGACTCGTCGCCAATCATAGACCATTGGAGTATACTCGAAGATACTACGGAGGACTCATCGCCGTCAAGACGAGCAATGTGTCCATCACTCGGCTCTCGCCGTAAGTATCGACAGCTCGAATACAGTGTCCCATACCACTGTATTTGGCTCACGAGGTTTGGTTGCTCAATGGTCACTATAGAGAGGCACTTGGCCCCAACATAGGCCGACAGCTCGGCCACGGTGTCGCATACCACCATGTCCGGCTCATGAGTCTTAGCGGATCGAGGTACCATGGTTAACGGGATCGCCACCGGTAAGTTTGGTACCCTAGGTTCAAACAGTAATGACCAAACATGGTGAACACACATTCAACATATCAGGTTACTTGGTGAACCTGACTAGCTCGAGCGCATAACAAGTTGGGCGATATGGAGCGCAAAAGCACTCCGTGTGGCCAACCACTATCGCCAACCGGAGTACAACTCAGGTTCGTCAGACACACCCCTTGTAGCGACATGAATCTCAGCCACAATTTCCAGTCTGGTACCGAATGCCTAGACTATAAACATAGTCCCAAACTCATACAATTCTCATCAATAACATGTGGAGTTAAGCATGATAAACAACGTAATACAACATGTTAGTTGGCATATCAATAAGCATGTTATGAAGCATGATATAAAGCATGTTGTAGAGTACTATACAATTAGGGACACAATTACGTATATATCACAAGTGAGTGGCTAAGGTAAACCATCACATGGAGGGTATCCTACATGTCTCTAAGGTAGTCGGGAATTCCATATCAGCACCTATCTAAGGCACTAACACTTAAACATTTTCACTCACAAGCGTTTACACAAACACTTAGAGTACACCATTCCAACATACATGACGTATGTTAGCAAAATACGTGTTAGGGCTATCCTTTCGCCAAGCGGTTATTTTATCCATATATACCATAACCATACAGCAAATAATCACGACAAATGCATTTCCAAAATTTACACATATACGGTATTTCTATAATACACAATTTCTACATACGTAGTATTTACAAGCGAGCATGTATTACGGCGATTCCTTTTGCCAAACTGGTATTTTATCCATATGTTGTATAATCATACATTAAATAAACATGTCAGACATTTTTCCAAAAAAAATACGTATACGGTATTTCTACGTATACCTAGAGTATGTGAAATTCCATATTCTACAACGTTAATCGAAACAGAAAACGGAAAGCACTTTGTACATGTGCATTTGCATGCAGATCATAAATCTACCATTATCTGACATTGAAAGCGTTGAAAACCGCAACTTATACACCTAAAGTCCTCACCTTTGCCCTTGGAATCACAACGGATCTGAAGGGTTTGGTGAGCTTCCGTATTCGGGAGTTTTCTTGCCTAAAGAGCGGAATCAGTTAGCCTTTTCACAACCTATAGCCTATCTACTTCAAATCAGACCTAGGGTTAGGGTTTCTCACCTTCAAACGGAGTGGATACCGCCGGGAAAGCACCTAGAAAGAGGCGGTGTAGGCCGTGCGATGATCGAAAGCAGAAGGAGGAAGTTCTCCCACAAATCCCAAGCTCTTCTCTCTCTTTTCTCTCTCTCTCTCTAGGGTTTTATCCCAAATTCGTATGGCTGTGAGAGGGGCTATTTTAAGCCTCTTTTATAGCCAAAAACCTCCCCAAAATATACTCAGGTTCAAGGGTTACTGCTAATATAGGTATTTCGTCACTTTTCCAGCTCAAAAGAGATGTTCTGGTGGCCCTCCTTGAGCCAAACATCAGACTTAAGCTCACCACTCATGGATCTACGTGGGATTACGTTTTCGACTCGATCGGATTCCCAGATCGCACGTGGCGGACCACTTTCAGTTCAACGGTCAGTGGGCCACGATCCGAAATTTCAAGTACATGTAAATGTTCCTGAAATTTTTCCTGATCCGAGGGTGTAATTTGGTCTGATTCTGACGGTCTGGTTGCTTAATACTGATGCGCAAGCGAATGGTGCCAGATCACTATTCCAGATATTTATTTTGGAAAGGGAATAGTGTTTTTCACACTCCCTCGCTCCGGATCCAAACGAATGGCCGTGGGACATCGGCTGGACCTGATTTTTGAGATGATAGTCAAGCCCAGTGAGGCGGTCCTAGTTCCTTAACTTCGTGTTAATCGGACTTCTGATGTGCGATCTAGACCTAATACGAAGTTTCGTTTCATTCCCGAGAGCAGCCGGGAAATGAGTTTGGTTCTAAACTTTAGGACAACCTAGCGTCACTGATTTTGCAAGTTTTGGGTCTTGCAGATCGTATTTAAAGCGATCCCAACGGATTTTATGGCTAATCGAGTTTTGCACTAAGTTAACTTTGTTAAATTTCTAAAGGATTTAATCCTAATTGATTTCTGGTCGAGATGGTACTCGAGCCAAAGTACGGAAATTTACGGGTCGTTACAATCTACCCCCCTTAAACAAAAAATTTCGTCCTCGAAATTTATACCTTTTCGTATTCCTCGAGAATCTGAGGGTAGTTCTTCCTGACCTCGGCCTTAGTCTCCCACGTAGCTTCCTCCTCGGAATGATGTGTCCATAGCACCTTCACAAGTGGAATGACCTTGCTACGTAGTACCTGCTCATTCCTGTCAAGGATACGTGTCGGGCGCAACTCATACGTAGCATCCTCGCTCAGCTGTACCTGCTCCCATCTGATGATATGCGAAGGATCGGGAACGTACTTCTTCAGCATAGACACATGAAATATGTTGTGTACCGACACAAGTGGTGTGGGCAGAGCGAGACGATACGCCACATCACCCACTCGATCCAGTATCTGAAAGGGACCGATAAACCTCGGTGTGAGCTTCCCCTTCTTCCTAAACCGAAGGACTCCCTTCATAGGGGAAACTCGAAGGAACACATGATCCCCGACCTCGAACTCCCGGTCGCCGCCTCGTATCGGCATAACTCTTTTCGCGCCGCTTTCCGCACCGTAAGTAATCGACGCCGATAATGTCGACCTTCTCTCGTAGTCGCCGTACCAACTCCGGCCAATCGACTACGCCGCCAACCTCGGCCCAACAATGCGGTGCTCTACAAGGACGACCATATAGAGCCTCATATGGCGCCATGCCAATAGTCGCCGGAAGCCGTTGTTGTAGGCGAATCCCCGCGTACGGAAGACAAGTCATCCCACTGCCCTGAAGTCCAACACACATGCTCGCAACATATCCTCCAGAACCGATTCACCCGCTCCGTCCGCCCATCGGCCCGAGGATGAAACGCCGCATCGAACTTCAACTTCACACCCATCGCTTCCTCAGATACGAGTCCGAAGATGGATGTGAACCGCGTGTCTCCGTCCGACACGATCTCTAATGGAACTCCATGCGACGGACAATCTCTCCGATGTACAACCCAGCACTCGTCTGCGAGTTCGTAACTCGATAGGGAGGAAATGGGCTGGATTTGGTCAACCGGTCCACAATCACCCAAATGGAATCGTGTCCCTTCCTCGTCTTCGGCGGCCGGATATGAAATCCATGGAGATGAAGTCCCACTTCCACTCTGCTATGGGCATGGGCTGAAGCACTCCAGGAGGTCAGCGATGTTCTGCCTTGACCTGCTGGCACGTCAAATATCGCGACACATACTCAGCGATGTGGGCCTTCATGTTATCCCACCAATACGTCCGTCTCATATCCTGGTACATCTTCGTGCTATCAGGATGCATCGCAAGCTTCAAGTTATGGGCAGACTCGAGAAGCTCGTGTCTCAAGTCAGGCACATCAGGAACGCATAGGCGGCCACGGAATCGTAGACCTCCATCAGAACCAACCCTCCACTCGGAATCCTCGTCGTCGCTAGCCTGCTCTCGAAGCTCAGACAACCGTATATCGCCCTCCTGGGCCTCAACAATCCTGTCGTCAATAAGTGGTCGCACCCGAACGTGCGCAACACACTCAAATGGCTCCTCGACAGTGAGTCTCTACTCGAAGTCCCGTACGAACTCCACCATGTCCCACTCGGCTATCATCAACGGTGCCGCAAAAGCTATCGCCTTTTTGCGGCTCAACGCGTCTACCACAAGGTTCGCCTTGCCAGGATGGTAGGAAACCTCAAACTTGAAGTCCTTAAAGGTCTCCATCCATCGGCGTTGTCTCATATTCAAGTCTCGCTGTGTGAATATATACTTAAGGCTCTTGTGATCGCAGAAAAGCTAGAACTCCTCTCCGTAAAGGTAATGTCTCCAGAGCTTCAATGCAAAGATGACAGCTGCTAACTCCAGATCGTGTGTAGGGTAATTCTCCTCGTGCTTCCTTAATTGTCTCGAGGCATACGAAATCACCCTATCCTTCTGCATCAGAACACAACCCAAACCAACGCGAGACGCGTCAGTATATATCGTGTATTTCTCCCCTTACTCTGGCAATACTAGCATAGGGGCGGACGTCAACTTGTCCTTTAGCTCCTTAAAAGCTGCCTCCGCCTTCTCATTCCAGGCGAACTTTAGGTCCTTCCGAGTCAACTGAGATAATGGCCTGGCGATCTTCAAGAAATCCCGAATGAAGCGTCTGTAATACCCAGCCAGACCATGGAAACTCCTCACCTCAGTAACCGATTCAGGCTGCTGCCAATCCTGAACCGCAGCTACCTTAGCAAGGTCCACTGCTATCTCATCCTTGGACACTACATGTCCCAGGAACTTGACTTCCTCCTCTAGAAGTCGCACTTCTTGTATTGTGCGAACAACTGGTTCTTCTCCAGTGTACTCAACACCACTCTCAAGTGCTCCTCGTGCTTCCCCGACTCGTAGAGTATATCAAGATGTCGTCAATAAAGACGATGACGAATCGGTACAGGAAGGGCCAAAATACCCGGTTCATCAGATCCATGAACACGGCTGGTGCGTTCGTCAGGCCGAACGACATCACTAAGAACTCATAGTGCCCACAGCACGTCCTGAAGGCTGTCTTCTGCACGTCCTCATCTCTCACACGCAACTGGTGCTACCCCGACTGAAGATCAATCTTCGAGAAATACTTCGCCCCCCTCAACTGATCAAACAGATTATCTATCCTGGGCAAAGGATACTTGTTCTTCACTGTGACCTGGTTCAACCTACGGTAGTCAATACATAACCGTAGCGACTCGTCCTTCTTCTTCACAAATAGCACAGGTGCTCCCCAAGGAGACACACTAGGTCGTATAAAACCCTTGTCTACCAGATCGTCAATTTGTTTCCGTAGCTCCTCCATCTCACGTGGAGGCATACGATAAGTCGGCAGTGAGATGGGTGTCGCACCCGGCGTAAGATCAATTGTAAAATCGATCTCGCGTCGAGGAGGTAAACCAGGAATAGTCTCAAACACGCCTGCAAATTCTCGAACCACCGGCGTATTCCTCAACGTAGGACCGTTAATCGGCGTCAATAAAGTAGTATAACAATCAACACGGCAGGGCCAACTGACCTGTACTGGAAACGTGAAAGCTGTGCCATCAGGTCCATAGGCAGTCACGATCCGAGTATCGCAATCTATCTCCGCCCTCATCTTGGCGAGCCAACCATACCAAGGATAACGTCGTAGTGCCATAGTGGAGCAACAATGAGGTCGACGAGCACTGTGCTGCTACCCAAAACTATCGAACAACCCTCGCATAGCCGTGTGACATCCGAACAGGTCCCAGTAGCCGTAGTGAGTCTCATTCCCTTTGTGGGAATCGTAGGCAAAGATAGACGTTTAACCGCCCCACAAGAAATAATAAAAGTAGTGGACCCAGTGTCCACCAATAAAGAAACGGGAGTACCATGAATATAAGTCGTACCCTAAAAGCCGTCGGAGCCGAGATCGACGTCTCAGGTGCCTCGGCCACAAGTGTATGAACGCGCGCACTGTCGCCGACGGCTCGCCGAGGAGCCAAGGGTCGTTGTGGCGGCTTGAAGCGCAACACAGGAGGTCGGAAGGAAGGATGTGCGAGGAGCAACAGAAGACCGGAGCCGATATGGCCTGTGGATAAGGGCGATCCAATCTCGCGGTGGTGCAAATCCACTAGCCCTCATACACGAGAAGCAACTCTCACAGGTGTGTCCCCGGTTTCCCGCAATACGTGCAGGTCACCAACGGACGTCTCACAGAACAACCTGTGCCGCGGCCCCGGGGGGCGACCGAAGACGAGGCCTCTTGCCTAAGATAGACCTGCTCTGTAAATCCTGGCGTGGCCTCGCAACCATAGCACCACGCGATCTGGCCAATCAGTCTACATCCTGCTCGACCGTCATAGACATGTGGACCAAGTCTTTGCGTAGGTAGGTATACTGAGGCAAGATATCTTCGACCGTATCTCCGGTCGCAAACCCAAGGAAAAACGACGCATCCTCATCTGCTCATCCACCAGTATAGTCGGGACAAAGCGGCCCAACTTTGTGAAGCGGTGCTCGTACTCCGTAATCGTCATGCCTCCCTGCCTGAGGCGTAGGAACTCATCCTCCCGCTCGTGCCGATAAGTCTGCGGGTAGTATTTCTCGTGGAACTGAAACTCGAAGGCCTCTCAGGTCCACACGTAATCCACTGCGATCGTCCGCAGCACACTGTCCCACCATAAAGTGGCCTCCCTCTCAAACATGAAGGAAGCGGCCGACCCTCGCTCGCCCGAAAGTTGAAGCATCCGTAGCATCTTAGAGATGCGGTCAAGCCAAAACTCTGCCTCCTCGGGTCTGTGAGAACCCATAAATGAGGGAGGCCTCAAGCGCTGAAACCGCTCGAGTAAACCACGTGTACCTACATCTCCAGTAGGAGGTGCGATGGATGTGGGCAGAGGCACATCCTCAAACCAAGCAGGAGGCTCAGAAGGCTCATCAAGATGTGCAGATGTCGTAGGTGGAGTCGCACTACCACCATGGGACAAGGCCTCAGTGATAGTGGCCATAAGCTGCTGGTGCTGCTGCTGCTGCATCTGCTGCTGATGCATCATCAACATCAGCTGCTCAAACCTATCAGTCGGTGGAGCAGCCTGGGAGTCATGCTGCGCAGAAGAAGACGGCCGATACTGTTCACGGACCGAGGGCGTGTAAGGTGGCAGTCCACCGGTAGGACCAGCAGGAGGCTGATCAGAACCCAACCCTCGGTCCGCAGGACCGCTACTACCAGAAGGAGTCTGGTCCATAGAGCCAGTCAGACGGAGATGTACCGTGCTCCGCATATACTGTTGCGGCATGCCCTCTACAACATAGGGTACAACATTTGTGAGATACAGCATAACACACATCATAAAGCACTTTAAGCATTCCACACATCATCAAAACAAAAGAGGCTACATGCCTTTCCTTTACCCAAAATTGTCATAATACATGGAATATAGAGTTACATGAATCATGACAGAAATCACATGATAGCCAATATATCCACAACATCAAACACTTAAAACATGCTACTATCTACTACATCATCTTCATAAAAACATAAACCGCCTATCGCGGCAACCAAAACAAACAACAACCACACACAACAACGTGGATGACTAGGCATCCGAATCAGGCGATGGAGGAGGAGCGTTCTTGTCCTGCACACAGAATAGAATGACCTTCAACGTACGAGACACCTTCTTAAAGCTCCTCTTCATGTAGGCTTCGGTCTCTTTAAGCTTGGCTCGAGTCTCACCAAGCTTAGCCCGAACTTGTCCAACCTCTTGCCGCAGGGCGGCCCGGTTCTCCTCAATGCGATCCATACGAGCCTCTCTCGCTGCCTGAGCAGCGTCTGACTCAGGTGCACCCGGAGGAGAGCTCTCCTCAGTATCCTGAGCCTCATCTTCCTCTTCTTGTATGTCATCACCGCCCTCCTCATCACTTTCTGCCTCAAGGTCAACACTCTCCTCACCGACGCTATCCGACTCATCTCCAAACTCGTCGAGTCGTGCTTGCCGCTGTTGAGGGCCGATCTTCATATTTTTAAGTGTCGCCTCGCTTATGACTCGGACTGGTGCAAGGTCTTCCATGTTGAGTCTATAGCCGACATCACGAGCCATCTTACATATCAGGCGGCCAAATGGGAGCGAAAGGTCGTTCCTGGTAGATCGAACAACCTGAACTATCTGAAATAGGATGAATGTGGGCAGGCATATGTTGTCCCCGCGTCCCATCTTGTACAAAAAGTCCACCATCAACCGAGTACACTCCGTGCGGTTACCCCACCATGGGTATACATTGTATGTGAAAATGTGATGGAGTAAACGGAAGTCTTCGGCCATCTTTATCGCCGCAATACAATTTCCTCGCTTCCAAATAACTCGGCGACCACAAAGGTATCACATGCGGCGATCCCTTTCTCGCGCACTCCTGGAGAAGTCGTCACTAGGAAGCACTTGACCACGTGGAATCTTCGTGAGTCGAACCACCTCATCCACAGTGATTGTGCGTCTTATGCCCCTCACAGAGACAGTGAACTGAAGAGGCTCCAACGATGAATCTATGATATGAGCGTAGAAGGCCCGAACCGTGTTCTCACATGCGGGAGACTCGCCTTCAAATATAGAATTCCATCCGATATCCACCAAGTGGTCCATCATCGGGTGTAGGCCAAACATTTTTTCATCCACATGAGCTTCAAACACAACCTTGCGGCCCGCGAAGCGCCCGTATTCGACGCCTATCGGATAAGCATTTCTGACGGGATGGTCAGGATCCAGGTCTCGCTACGACCTAAACTCCCGAACGGTGCTAGTGCCGGCCCCAACGTCAGATCTTCTTCGGGAATGGGCTGGCTTACTTGGGCCGGCGTCATCAGCCGCGATCTTCCTCTTTCCCATGAGAGATAGGATGGAGGAAATGGAGAAAATAGTCGCCACCACACTAAAGAGGGCCATGAAAAAATGCCAAAATGGGGGAAAAGGGGCTGATCTCTTTGATCCTCCACAAGCAACAATCCAATAGGTGTGGAAGGGGCACTAGAGGTAGGAAATGAAGGAGGAGCAAAAAGAAAATGGAATGGGTTAGGAGATTACCCGATTTTGAGCTCCAAATGAGGGGTATGAGAGCTCCAACATGAGAAAATGGGAAAAAGAGGAGGCTAGGGCTGTTGTGGACGGTTGGAATGGGTGGTTTATGGAAGAAAATAAAGGATTTGCAAGATTTGGGGGAATGGGTTGAGGGAGAAAACGAAAATGGGGGTTTGGGCATTTGGAAGGGATGAAATGGGAGAGTGGGGTGCTCCAGCCCCTTAAAACCTAACCATTTGCCAAAATGGCACGTGCCAGGGGGTAGGGGAGGTCGGGCCGACCAACCCCCCACCGGCCCCACTCAGATGGGCCACGGACCGCGGTCGTCGGCCGGGAAAGGAGCTGCCGCCGCGGCCAGCCTTGGCCGGAACCGCGCCGCCGCAGTGGGGCCCTGTTTGCCACGTGCCCAGGGTGCCAAATGCACCCTGGTTCGATCTTGGGTCTTAATATATTTAAGTGGGGAGGCCCCCGACTTAGTTCAGCTCCAGAACGGGTGGTCCTGAAAAAAATTTCTGAAATAACTGATTTTTCCTGATTTTTAACGACTGGTTTTGGGTGGATGGTGATCTGGACACGTAAATAGACGGTATAGGAGTGATTTGGAATCCATATGTGCGGTCAGGATCGAGTACAGACTCGATCAACATGTCCGTTTTTATAGAACTTCGCCGAACGGCGAAGTCGGGAGACCCTAAGACTGTTTCTATATTTTTTCACTCCCTCCTAGGTTGTAACGCGTCAGCGTACGTAGTGGGGACATAACTCAGGTCCGGTTTAATCAAAATCATGCTCTGATACCAACTTGTAATGCCCTGAAATTCGGGGGTCGAGTATGAACTCAACTCCCGAGTTCCAACGCATCACTTATGCAACATACACAATGATGGTTAAATGTTGTCTGAGTTGAAGCAATAAACATGAATGAGATTATACTAAAACAGTAAATCATACTCCTGTTCAATTGTATAAAGGCAAGCGGAAGACTGAAATTGTATATTTAAAGTATGTAAGGAAAGAAAATTTTTGAAACATCAGAGTATGATCGCTAACTAAGTACCCATATACATGTACTGTTTTTAGAGTCAAAATTCAAAATACAATATAAAGATATGTCCTGTAATCCCCGCGGTGCAATCGGCCTAAGCAAAGCCGTCCGAGTACTGCATAAACGAGAACTCGTCCTGGTCCTCGTCGAAATCGGGCTCCGGCTCTTGAACCGTCGCGCCGTCTATACCTGTGACAGAGTCTGGTTGGTGTTGCAAACACCGTCCTGTAACGTGGGAGTGAGTAGCTAACTCAATGGAACAATAAAGCATAGGTTAATATGTTATCAATTCAATCAAGCAGTAATGATAAAGCAGTACAAGTCAAACAATTCTAACTACTCTTATTAAGTGCTAGAATGAAATGACATGATGCTATATGCCCTTGCCAAACCACCCTCATGCGACATCATCTTATGTTCGCGAATGCTTAACTCCCTCAATGCGCCACATCTACTAAGCACATGCGGTGCGATGATGATCATGATTACCGAGTTATTATTAGTCCATTTCAAACAGTAGTATTGGGAAACTAAGGTACCTCCCTTGTATCATTCCCAAACATGATCCATTTTAGGGTCGTCAATCCTAGTTAATCTCATACGATATTATGGTTCGAGAAGCATAGCGAAGGCATCGCAAAGGGCTCATCACCCGTCAGCGCGGATACAGATCTCACCGTATGCGGCTCAATTGCTGGCCATCAGCTCGAGTACAGGTCTCACCGTGCTCGGCTCAATCACTAGCCATCAGCTCGAGTACAGGTCTCACCGTACTCGACTCCACTCATACTCTAGTTGCTGTGAAAGACTCGTCGCCAATCATAGACCCTTGGAGTATACTCGAAGATACTACGGAGGACTCGTCGCCCGTCAAGACGAGCAATGTGTCTCACTGCCGTACTCGGCTCGGCTCGCCAAGTATCGATCGGACTCGAATACAGTGTCCCATACCACCGTATTCAGCTCACGAGGTTTGGTTGCTCAATGGTCACTATGGGGAGGCACTTGGCCCCAGCATAGGCCGACAGCTCGGCCAAGGTGTCCCATACCACCATGTCCGGCTCATGAGTCTTAGCGAATCGAGGTACCATGGTTAACGGGATCGCCACTGGTAAGTTTGGTACCTTAAGTTCAAACAGTAATGACCAAACATGGTGAACACACATTCAACATATCGGGTTACTTGGCGAACCTGACTAGCTCGAGCACATAACAAGTTGGGCGATATGGAGCGCAAAAGCACTCCGTGTGGCTAACCACTATCGCCAACCGAATACGACTCGGGTTCGTCAGACACACCCCTTGTGGCGACATGAATCTCAGCCACAATTTCCAGTCTGGTATCGAATGCCTGGACTATAAACATAGTCCTAAACTCATACACTTCTCATCAATAACATGTGGAGTTAAGCATGATAAACAACGTAATACAACATGTTAGTAGGCATATCAATAAGCATGTTATGAAGCATGATATAAAGCATGTTGTAAAGCATGTTGTAGAGTACTATACAATTAGGGACACAATTACGTATATATCACAAGTGAGTGGCTAAGGTAAACCATCACATGGAGGGTATCCTACATGTCTCTAAGGTAGTCGGGAATTCCATATCAGCACCTATCTAAGGCACTAACACTTAAACATTTTCACTCACAAGCGTTTACACAAACACTTAGAGTACACCATTCCAACATACATGACGTATGTTAGCAAAATACGTGTTAGGGCTATCCTTTCGCCAAGCGGTTGTTTTATCCATATATACCATAACCATACAGCAAATAATCACGACAAATGCATTTCCAAAATTTACACATATACGGTATTTCTATAATACACAATTTCTACATACGTAGTATTTACAAGCGAGCATGTATTACGGCGATTCCTTTCGCCAAACTGGTATTTTATCCATATGTTGTATAATCATACATTAAATAAACATGTTAAACATTTTTCCAAAAAAAATATGTATACGGTATTTCTACGTATACCTAGAGTATGTGAAATTCCATATTCTACAACGTTAATCGAAACAGAAAACGGAAAGCACTTTGTACATGTGCATTTGCATGCAGATCATGAATCTACCATTATCTGACATTGAAAGCATTGAAAACTGCAACTTATACACCTAAAGTCCTCACCTTTGCCCTTGGAATCACAATGGATCTGAAGGGTTTGGTGAGCTTCCGTATTCGGGAGTTTTCTTGCCCAAAGAGCGGAATCGGTTAGCCTTTTCACAACCTATAGCCTATCTACTTCAAATTAGACCTAGGGTTAGGGTTTCTCACCTTCAAATGAAGTGGATACCGCCAAGAAAGCACCTGGAAAGAGGCGGTGTAGGCCGTGCGATGATCGAAAGCAGCAGGAGGAAGTTCTTCCACAAATCCCAAGCTCTTCTCTCTCTTTTCTCTCTCTCTAGGGTTTTATCCCAAATTCGTATGGCTGTGAGAGGGGCTGTTCTAAGCCTCTTTTATAGCCAAAACCTCCCCAAAATAGACTCAGGTTCAAGGGTTACTGCTAATATAGGTATTTCGTCACTTTTCCAGCTCAAAAGAGAGGTTCTGGTGGCCCTCCTTGAGCCAAACGTCAGACTTAAGCTCACCACTCATGGATCTACGTGGGATTACGTTTTTGACTCGATCGAATTCCCAGATCGCACGTGGCGGACCACTTTCAGTTCAACGGTCAGTGGGCCACGATCCGAAATTTCAAGTACATGTAAATGTTCCTGAAATTTTTCCTGATCCGAGGGTGTAATTTGGTCTGATTCTGACGGTCTGGTTGCTTAATACTGATGCGCAAGCGAATGGTGCCAGATCACTATTCCAAATATTTATTTTGGAAAGGGAATAGTATTTTTCACACTCCCTCGCTCCGGATCCAAACGAATGGCCGTGGGACATCGGCTGGACCTGATTTTTGAGATGATAGTCAAGCCCAGTGAGGCGGTCCTAGTTCCTTAACTTCGTGTTAATCGGACTTCGATGTGCGATCTAGACCTAATACTGAAGTTTGTTTCATTCCCGAGAGCAAATAGGAAATGAGTTTGGTTCTAAACTTTAGGGCAACCTAGCGTCACTGATTTTGCAAGTTTTGGGTCTTGCAGATCGTATTTAAAGCAATCCCAATGGATTTCATGGCTAATCGAGTTTTGCACTAAGTTAACTTTGTTAAATTTCTAAAGGATTTAATCCTAATTGATTTCTGGTCGAGATGGTACTCGAGCCAAAGTACGGAAATTTACGGGTCGTTACAAGATCTTTGTTCTTGACTTGAAGCATTGTTCTTGCACATGTGATGCATTGTCTTGAACATATATATCAACGTGCTACACAAGACACAGATTGAGGTTTTGGCACTACAAAATTTGACAATCAAAGGAGCAAATAACTATTGCACTTACGATCTCCCCCTTTGTCAAATTTATGACAAAACACACTTGATTAAAAATAAGAGAAACATTACATGCTCAACAATGAATCATGCACCAGTTACTCAACAAAGAATCATGCACCAGTTACTCAACAAAGAATCATGCACTAGTTACAATAATCGGAATGCATCATCATGAAATATTCAAAACTTTTTTTTTACTTACTCCCCCTGAGTAGCACATACTCCCCCTGAGTAGTACATATAAGAAGAAAAATATGCTCTATCACAATCCATATCCATAATCCATAAGCAAGCAATGACCAATTGACAAATTACAAATTACTCTCCCCCTTTTTGGCACAATTAGACAAAGGAAGCAATAAAGATATGGAAGAGGAAAGGTAATAAGGGAGCAAACTAGACAATATATGAAAGATAAAAACAAATAGTGTGCATTCAAATGTCATCATAAACCAAGTTCATATAAGTAACAAACATAAACCAAATTCATCCAACATCAGTCCCAAAAATTGAAAGAAATCAAAGTATCATAAGAGTTATTACATGCCATAGGAGAAAATACTTAATCAGATCCAGAAGAGGGAGCAGGAATAGATGGATCAATTCGGTCTAAACCCTTGTTAACACGCCTCATATACTTGCGCATATATGTAAATTGAGAATCTTGGGTTACACATATCTGAGTCACCTGTTCCTCAAGAGAACGCAACCTCTCATCAAAATCAGAAGGTTGATAGTCAGGGTTAGCCTCAGAATCTGATTCAATCTCATTAAAGATACCATTCATATTTATATCATCTTGAGGTAAATTGCCTTCTTCTCCTTCATTCACTTCTTTAGCTCCATCACCACCCACACTCACTTGGCCAGGAGCCAATCTTAATTTCATCTTGTTTATATTTGAATTGTTGAAAATAAGGTGATGAATAGGAGCCTCTCCAATAGGCATAGTAACTAGCATGTGAGTAGTTAACACAGTCATAAGATATGCAAATGGGATATCACTGTGTCCAGGATGGAGACGAAATTAAATGATAGAATAACAAATTAGAGAATGAAGACAAACTTTAGTACCAGAGATGATAGAATGCAATATCCGAACCATGAAAGAAGTGAGTTCGGTTTTGTTACCAGAACGCAGATACAGATTTGAATTAAATATTCTATGAAGTACCCTGTATCTGGGTAACAAGTACTTAGAAGCAAGTGCATTCCCTTTATGAGTCCATTGAGCATCTATGTTACATAATACTCTAGTGAGCACACGTTTTTCTGATTCCGACGGTTTGTCAGCAAGAGTGTGAATAGGAATACCCTCATCATTAACAGGTATATCTATAAGAGTATAAATAAAATGACGGTCTATTTCAAATGGACCTTCTCTAGTTGCTATTGGAAATGTTGAATTCTCAGTCAAAATTTCAAAAATACATGCAAACATAGCTTGTGTAATAGACTGGTATGCCGGCCCACCCCAATGTAGAATGTTATCCCATCCGACAACTTGGAGAAGTGGAAGGAGACCAAAAGGAGTAATGTGTTTAAGATGCACAGGTTGCTCAACAAAAACATTGTGCAATCTTAAATCCCGCACATATGAGAGATCATCTTCGGGAGACTAAAGATAGCGCTTTGTTAAAGGTATCGATCTAGATGAAGAAGCACCATGGGAAGTTTTCTCTTTACCTATAACATCCATTTACAACTAAAAAATGAAGGAATTAAGAGGTTATAAAAGTTGTAGAGTGGGTTTCTTCAAAATCAAATTTTGGAGAAGAAAACCCTAAAAACTTCAAGGAAACTTGAAATTAAGCACTCCAAGGAAGAAAATGAAGTGATTAGAGCTTGAATCTATAAGAAAAACTGAAATAATACACTAACCTTGATGAATCAAGAAGATGGGTATGACTAGTCATGCTACGGCCCATTGGAGAAAAAAAAAAGGAAATGAGGAAGAAAGGGTTTTTTCCCAAATTAAAAGATCCAACGTACTACACGACTGGTCGTGGGACGTCTTCGATCGGTCGTACCATGACTGGTTGAGTACATCCTCGACTGGTCGTGTAAAAACAAAAACATGCTTTCTTCACATAATTCTGAAATTTAAAATTATAATTTAATAAATATATAAACAATAATATAGAAATGCATGAAAAATCAATTGAAATTGCACATACTAAGATCAACTTTCAATTTATTAAGCCTACTTTTGTCGAGCGGTTTAGTGAAAATGTCAGCAAGTTAAGTCTCGGTTGGAATGTAATCCAAAGAGATTGTCTTTTCTTCCACTAATTCACCAATGTAATGATATCTAATGTCAATGTGCTTGGTTCGTGAATGTTGGATTAGATTTTTAGATATATTTATTACACTAGAATTATCACAACATAAAACCATTGAATCCTGTGCAATTTTGTAATCGCTTAACATTCTATTCATCTATACAAAGTGAGTACATGCATTTCCAGCTGCGATGTATTCAGCCTCAACAGTTGAGAGCGATGAGGAACTTTGTTTATTGCTAAACCAAGAAACTAAACAATTTCCAATATGGAAACAACCACCACTGGTTGATTTTCTATCATCGATATTATCAGCCCAATTACCATGTGTACCCAGCCAACTGAACACTAGTATCATATGGATACCAGAGATCCAAATTAGCTGAACTTGTTGTATATCGCATAATCCGCTTAATAGCGGTTAAATGTGACTCTTTAGGGTCAGATTGATATCTAGTACAAATACCAACGTTAAAAGCAATATTAGGTCTACTTGCAGTTAAATAAAGTAAACTACCAATCATACTGCGGTATAATTTAGGATCTATATTTTTACTTGTAAAGTCCTTTAAGAGTTTAGTGTAGTATTCATAGGAGTATCAAAATTTGTACCATTCTCAAATCTGAACCTTTTCACTAAGTTCAGAGCATATTTGGTTTGAGAAATAAAAATACCATCAGGTTGTTGTTTAACTTGCAACCCTAAGAAATAGTTCAGTTCCCTAACCATGCTCATTTCGAACTTAAATTTCATTAAATCTACAAACTCAAGAGTCATGTTAGTATAGGTAGATCCATAAATAATATCATCAACATAGATCTGCACTATTAAGATATGATCGTTATGTTTCTTAACAAAAAGCGTCTTATCAACACTTCCCATTAGAAAATTATGACTTAATAGAAACTTAGTCAATTTTTCGTACCATGCCCTACGAGCTTGTTTCAAACCGTAGAGAGCCTTTTTAAGGCGATAGACATGATCAACATTTTTAGGGTCTTCAAAACCCGTTGGTTGTTCAACATACACTTCATGTAGATCGCCATTTAAGAAAGCACTCTTTACATCCATTTGATAAATTTTAATTTTTCTAAAGCAAACAACGGATATAAATAGTCTAATTAATTCAAGACGAGCTACTAGGCAAAGGTTTCATCATAATCGATGCCTTCAATTTGAGTGTACCCTTGTACAACCAGTCTAACCTTGTTTCGAATTATATTACCAAGTTCATCAGACTTATTTTTGAAAATCCATTTAGTTCTGATAATATGTTTATCTTTGGGTCTAAGAACAAGATACCAAACATCATTTCTCACAAATTAGTTAAGATCTTCTTGCATCGCAACTATCCAGTTTTCGTTAGTAAGTACTTCTTTTACATTAGCCGGTTCTATCTGGGATGTAAAGCACACGAAATTACATATATCTTCTTGTTGTCTATGAGTGCGCACACCAGTGAGAGGGTTTCCAAGAATTTGAGTGGTTGGATGATCTTTAACAGTCCTCAGTTCAGAGTTAGTTTGATTTGATGAAGTATCCGGTTTGTCAATTAAAAGAACTTCATCATTATCTGAACTTCAGGCAGATGTAATTAAGTGATCATCAATGACCACATTAATGGACTCTTAAATAACACCAGTCCTCTTATTCAGTACACGATATGCTCAACTGTTCAAAGAATACCATAAAAAGATCCCTTCATCACTTTTAGTATCAAACTTGCCCAGATTTTCATGGTCACGTAAAATATAGCACTTGCTGCCAAAAACTTGAAAGTATTTGACAGTAGGCTTCTTATCAAACCACATTTTATAAGCATTTTATTATTTGACTTACTAGTGTAAACGCGGTTTATTACATAGCTGGCAGTATTTACTACTTCAGCCCAAAGATTTTTAGAGAGCTTCATACTATTCAACATTACATTTGCCATTTCTTGAAACACTGTATTTTTTCTTTCAACAATTCCATTTTATTGTGGTGTTTTGGGTGCAAAGAATTCATGTGATATTCCTTGATCACAACAGAATTTCTCAAAACTGCTATTCTCAAAATCCGATCCATGATCACTACGGATCTTACAAACTTGAGAACATTTTTCCATTTGGATTCGTTTGAGAACTTTTTTTTTACTTCATCAAGGGTTTCTGATTTACCTTTAAGGAAGCTACCCAAGTGAATCTAGTAAAGTCATCCATGATTACCAGTATGTATTTTTGTCACCTCGACTCTTCATCCTGGTTAGTCCTATAAGATCCATGTGGAGAAGTTTGAGAGGTTTGTAAGTGATATTGGAGTCCACCTTTTCATGAACACTCCTAGTTTGTTTGCCAATCTGGCATTCACCACATATTTTGTCTACTTTCTGTAATTTAGGTAGACCTCTTATCAGTTCTCTTTTGCTCAACCTATACAAATTGCAGTAGTGTACATGTCCAAGGTGTTTATGCCATAACTCAGTCTCATCGGATGGACCATGTAACACAATTGACTAGATGAGGTAGAATCACTAACAATATAGCAGTTTTCAGAAGTTCTACGACCAGTTAATATAACAGAACCCTTTTTGTTTAGAATTTCACAACCTTGGTTAGTAAATTTTACGCTATGATTGTTATCGCATATTTGAGATATGCTTAACAGATTGTGTTTTAACCCTTCAACGTATAAAACATTCTTAAATAAAGGGAGGTTAAAGAGTTGAACCGTACCTTGGCCAATAATCTTGCAGTTGCTACCATCACCAAATGTGACTGAACCATCAGCCATGTCTTTAAGATCAGTGAATTGACCTTTATCACCAGTAATATGCCTTGAGCATCCACTGTCTAAGCACCACTTCGAATGGCTTGAGGCTTTGAAAGTGTGTGGGCAACCAAGCAAGTAACCTTAGGAACCCATTTCAAAACTGTTTTGGGTTTAAGAGTATAGTTAGTCTTCTTGTATTTGTAGTTGTTGTAAAAATGACCAACTAAGTTAGATTTTAAGAGCTCCTTAAGTAAATCAACTATCTTTTTAACTAAAGGGTTTCGGTTCTAATTTTTATAGATGATATGATTACTTTTAGATTTGAAAGATTGAAAAGTTTTAGCATTTTTAGAAACATTTTGATTTGAACTATTCCCTTTTGAGTTTGAAGACTCTCCTTTCACAAAATTAGGAGGATTATTCTTCTGTTTAGGAGGAATATTTCTATCATAGCCCAAATCGGATCGATCACCATATTTTCTTGATCCAAACAAGAGTTTTTCTAACTTTAGATCACCCTGGGCATACCTCCATGTATCCTTTAAACTCAAAAGTGAAGAGACTTCAAGTTTAAGTTTTTCATTTTCATATTTAAGATTTTCAATAAGGGAGGTTTTGAAATCTAAATTGCATTTCGATTTTTCAAAACAATCTAAAATATGAGATTTTTCTAAAACAAGAGCTTCAAAATTTTCTTTAAGTTTCAAAAACTTTTCTTTCTGAAGTTAAGTTTAACAGCAATTTTACAACTCTCCTTGTAAAGGGCATTATAAGCATCTGGAAGATCATCTTCATTTTCATGATCACTATTCAGATTTTCTTCACTAGTTGAATCATCATTATTTGAAAAAGTGAACTTGGCTAGAGTCACAAGGGCTTTAACTTCATTGCCCGACTCAGTTTCAAAATCTTCTGATTCAGAAGAGGCTTCAAAGTCAGAGGATTCATCCCAAGTAGCCAACATGGCTTTCTTTTTAGGTTTGTCCATTCTAGGACACTTGTTTGCTAAATGCCCATATTCATGGCAGTTGTAACATTGACTGTCTTTTAATGATTTTCGAGTTTTAGATTTAGATCTATTTTTATCATTAGATTTTTGAAAATCAACCCTCTTTTTACTTTTGAAAATTTTGTAAAACTTTTTAGCTAAAAGAGCCATATCATCTTCTGAATTTTCTAAATCAGAATTTTCTTGAGAAATACATTTAGAAGATTTAAAAGTTATAGATTTACCATTAGGAGCTTTAAAATTTAACTCATAGGTTTGTAAAGAACCAACTAATTCTTCTATCCTCATATTATCCATATCACGAAGTTCCTGGATCGCAGTTACCTTAGAATTGAACCGTTCAGATAGAAAGCGTAGTAACTTTGCACATACTTTGCTTTCTGGGATTTTATCACCAAGACCTCACATAGAGTTCACGATGTCATTTAATCTAGTATAAAAGTCCATGAACGTTTCATTTTCTTCCATATGTATTTCCTCTAATTTGGTTGTGACGATTTGGACTTTAGATTTCTTGACAATTGATGTTCTGTCGTGTGTCATTTCTAAGATATCCCAGGCTTGCTTTGCAGAATCATAGGATATAATTCTTTTGAATTCATCTAATCATAGTGCGCAAGTAATAGCATTTAGTGCTTTTGCATTTGCACTACTCTCACTTTTTTTGAACTATAGTCCAAGAGAAGTAAGGTGTAATTCTCATAAATTTGGATCCATCGATTCCAGTTACTTCAGTGGTAGGAGGGGTCTATTCAGTCACTATGGCTTGCCACACGCTCTCATCCATAGATTTTAAGAAAATCCTCATTTCGGCTTTCCAATAAGTATAATTGGTGCCATCAAATGGTAGAGGCCTAGTGACTGAAAGGATATCAACAATTAACATCTTATAAGTAGCTTAGATTGATTAGCTCAGGAAATAAATCCAAAAATATAACAATTAGAATGAGCTATTAGGCTTTGTTACCACTTGAAAAGGTCAAGCTATATGTCCTAGAGGAGGGCGGGGGAGAGGGAGGGGGGGTGTGTGAATAGGACTATGCCAAATTAAAAAGATAATAGCTGAATTTAATCAAATAAAGGAAAGATAACACTATAATCAATTCACAATACTGAAATGTAAAGCAACCTCAAATGTATGAGTATTGAGAGATTGATACAAATGTTATTCTAAGGACAAATTCCTAGAAAGGTCTTTGTATCCAAAACTCAAACTTGATATACAAGAATAAATAAACAGATAGCAAGGAAATGAAATCTAATCTATTACAACATTCCCCACAACGCTTGAAATGTAAAAGATTACAACATTCACATCCACAAATACATTCCACAAACTTGAATGATAAAAGATATAGAAAATAAATCATACATCCACAAAGCACAACGAATAATAGTGGTTCGCCTATGTGTACACCAACTGTTAAACAATAGCCACATAACTTGCTACTCCACTCTTAATATCCTCACACAGTGGATATTAACGTTCAGTATGAAATAGGTTTTTATCAGGTTCACCTAAAACCCTCACAATTGTGTCTTTCTAATGGGCTTACACAATTCAAAAAACCCCACTCTGAGTTTTCTGGATCAACTCAGATTAACCAAAATAATGAGATTTTTCTGGCTCAATCTCAAAAGAAACCAAAAACAGAAGATTTACACAAATGTAAAATACCTGGATTTCTCCTTTTATTGCAGCGTGGAAGAACTAAGACAGAGTAGAAGTTCTAATATAGAAGTTCATTGTCCAATACTCACTTTGAAATGGTTCTAAGTTCTAATTGATTTTAACTTAAATCAAGTTGGGCTAGCTCTATTTGATTTTGATTCCAAGAAGTGGAATGTGACAATTCCTCTTTCAAATAAGATTGGACTGCAGAAACAAAATCAAATATAAAAAGCTAATAAAAAGAGAATGTTAAATATGCACAATCTAGGTTAAGAAGTTTACAAACTTATCTCTCAGAGTGATGCCTTGATCTTACTTGAATTAGATATCAAACTCTGAAAATCGTGCTCTATTTATAGCTATAGAAAACACGTCTATGACTGGTCCTGTAGACAGTACGACTGGTCGTAAGACCAACAACTTTTTAAAATTTTGAGCGCGATCAAATAAAAACGTTCCACGACTGGTCATAAGCACTTCACGACCCGTTGTGAGGCCTCCACGACTGGTTGTGACCTGTCCACAACTGGTCATGTGGAACCTGAAATGGTTGTTGGAGTTTGAGTCGTAGCTGCAGGACTGGTCGTGAACGAGTCGAGCTCTATTCACACGACCGGTCGAGCAGTCTCCAGAACTAGTCGTAGCTCAACCAAAAAATTTAAAAAATTGTAACAATTTAGGACTAGTTGTGGAATTTCTTGGACTGGTCGAGCCAGTGCTAGGACTAGTTGAACAGAGTCCAGGACTAGTCGAAGAACAGACGAAACACCTATAAAGTAATTCAATTTGAATTATGTATTCAAAATGACCTACCCTAAGGTTAGCCTAAGGTCTTCCATACGTTGGTCATGATGTGTGAACATTGAACCTTCTTTTCTTCAGATGATGAATGATCTTTGAAGTTCATGAAGCTTGAAATCTCGACACATGATGAAGCTTGAACTTGAGATCTTTGAAAACTTGAATTCGTAGTTCTTGAGTTGTACTTCAGCTTGAGTCTTGAACAAGATCTCGTCTTTCGATGTAGCTTTAAAACTCTGAAGCTTACAGAAGAGAACAATGTACTTGATTTTGCAATTCTTGAAGTAGATCTTTGTTCTTGACTTGAAGCATTGTTCTTGTACATGTGATGCATTGTTTTGAACATATATATCAATGTGCTACACAAGACACAAATTGAGGTTTTGGTACTACAAAATTTGACAATCAAAGGAGCAAATAACTATTGCACTTACAACTAGACCTACAGTATTTGATGAATCAAATTATGCATACTGGAAGGCTAGAATGCATTACTTTCTGAGATCTTTGGATCATGATGTTTGGGACGTTGTTGAAAGAGGATACGTGCCACCAACTGAACAAATAGTACTTGAAAATGGCACAACTATTACCAAACCAAAATCCAAAGAAAAATGGACAGCATTCGATAAATAAAACTAAACTGCTGAGGCTAAAGCTATGAATGCTATCTATTGTGCTGTGTCCCAAGATATTTTCATTCAAATCAGTATGTGTGGAACAACTAAAGAAGCATGGGATTTGCTGGAAACAACCCATGAAGGAACAAGCACTGTGAAGAGATCTAAACTACAACTCCTAACATCATAATTTGAAAGTCTTAGAATGGAAGAACATTTATGGAGTTTTTCACAAAACTAAATATCATTTGTAACTCCATGGGTGGATTAGGTGAGAAAGTTTCGGTTTAAAAAATCTGCAGGAAAATACTAAGATCATTATCGGAACGGTTCAACCCTAAAGTAACAACCATTGAAGAATGTAGAAACATAGATGAAATGAAAGTAGAAGAACTAGTAGGTTCCCTACAAACATTTGAAGTACACTTCAAACAAATCCCCAAATCCAAAACTACTATCCTCAAAACTTCAAAGAATACGACAAATGAGGACATTGAAAGTGAAAGAGAAAATGAAGATGAAGAAGTGGCTCTATTGACACAACGATTCAAAAAATTCTTTTAGAAAAATCGTGGCCGTTCATTTAAAGGAAGAAAGTTGGACAACAGACATTCTGCAGGTAAATTTGGTAAAAAGACTAAAGAACCATAATGTTATGCCTGTCAGAAGTTTGGACACTTGTCTACTGAATCCCCAAATAGAAAAACTAAGGGTAAGGCAATGGCTACCACATGGGATGATAAGGAAGAGTCAAACTCATAATCTAGCGACTTAGAGAGAGATGAAGACCATGAAAATTCTTATGGTCTCCACTGCTCCAATCGTTCCCAATGAAACTGAGAACAAGGAAGAACTGCAAGCCACTGAATCATTTCCATTAGATAATGAGGAAACCGAAAAGGAAGAAGAAGAAGAACAAAATAAACTACAAGATGCTTACAATCAACTTTACATCCATAGCATCAACATTGTTAGAAGACTTGGAATATCTAAAAACAAAAAGGAATTGCTGCAAAAAGATCTAGATAAAACTTTAAAAATTAATACACATTTAATCAATTATTTACAGCAATATCATTCAGATAATGATAAACTTGAAAGAATCAAAACCTTCCTTAAAACCGAGTCTAAAAAACTAAACAAATAGGTTGAGCTATTAAAAGACAAATACATGCTCCTTTAAAATAAAAATCACACACTCCTGTTTGATTTAGAAGAATCCAGAAAAATTGCTAAGTTTTCCTAGAGTGGTGAGAAATTAGAGAAACTCTTAAGTATGGGAAGACCTGGCAAGGACAAGAGTGGCTTAGGATATGAAAAATCTAAAACAAAAACTAGAAAAGCAGCACAAATGACTGAAAAATATTTAGCTTCAAGAAGTAACCAGTTTATCATTTATGTGGTGATTCGGGTCATTATAAGTTTAAGTACCCATCACCTAGGAGGACACAACAAAATTCTGGACAAAAATTTAAACCAACCAGGAAAATACAGGACATCAAGTGTCCACCTAGGAATATGAGAAATACACATCCATCACCATCTAGAATGAATGAAAGATTGAAGGAAGTTCTGAATCAAGTGGCTAAACCTACCACAGTAAAAAATCCTGTCACAAAATGGGTTCCAAAAGAAAAGAAAAATTGTCTTGTTACTCATTCAAACCAAATACCAGGCAATAAAACAAAGTGGTACCCGGATAGCTGTAACGCCCTGAAAATCGGGGGTCGAGTAGTAACTCAACTCTCGAGTTCCAAAACATCACTTATGCAACAAAATGAATGATGATTGAATGTTGACTGTATTAGAGTAGTGAACATGAGTGAGATTAAGCCAAAACAACATATCATACTCCAGAGACAGTTAAAGTTGCAAGCGGAAGACTGTAATAGGTAGACAAAATATATAAACTATGATGAGTCTCCAGAGTGTGATAACATTTCCAGGTTAAATAATTACAAGAACAATTCTAAAATATACCTAATGTGATGACGTGTAAAGTCTCCTATCCCAAATACCATAGCCCCGTCAGTACAATACCAGGTCTTCATAGACTGTCGAGAGAGATCTGAGATAGGAGAACTCCTCCTCATCACCATAGAAGTAGTCCGGCTCTGCTTCACAAGCATCGCCATCACCTGAAACTCAACAAATCTGTTTGGTGTGTACAACACCGTCCCGTAACGTGGGAGTGAGTAGGTAACTCAGTGGAACAATAAAGCATAAGTTATCATGTTATCAATACAGTCAAGCAGTAATGATAAAGCAGTAAATCAAACACTCCTAGTTACTCTGATTAATGCAAGTATGAATGCAGGTATGATGGATGCCCTCAACGACATACTCCCTCATGCGACACCATCTCACATTCGCGCATGCTTACATCCCACAGTGCTCCACATCTTCCAGGCACATGCGATGTATGATGAGCATGATTACCGAGTTTTTAATTAGTCCATTTCAAACAGCAGGATTGGGAAACTAAGGTACCTCCCTTGTATCATTCCCAAACATGATCCATTCTAGGGTCGTCAGTCCTAGTTAATATCAGACGATGGTGTGTTTTCTAGGTCAGTCCGCAGAGGAGAAATTTGTCGAGCATTACGCACAAAGTTGCACCACTCCCCCATCACCCCTTAAACGATTCATCACTATACAGAAACAGGCCTAGTTCATACTCTATATATCGCGGCGAACCCTAAGGCACGCTGCAACTTCAGAATATGCTCGCGGTCACTACAAAGGGCTGCCAGGGCTGTTATGCACAAAGGTTGCACCACTCCCCCATCACCTTATCAATGTAGGCCGACAGCGCGAATATAGTGTCCCATACAACCATAATCGGCTCACGAGTTAAGTTGCTCACTGGTCACTACGGGGAGGCACGTAGCCCCAGCATAGGCCGACAGCTCGACCACGGTGTCCCATACCACCATGCCCGGCCCACGAGTCTTAGCGGATCGAGGTACCATGGTTAAAAGGGTTTTCACTGGTAAGTTTGGTACCCTAGGTTCAAGCATTAGTGACCAAACATGGTGAACATACAAAAGACAGATCGGGTTGCCTGACGAGCTCAGCTAGCCCGAGCGCACAACAAGTTAAATGACATGAAGTGCATAAGCACTTCGCGTGGCCAACCACTATCGCCAACCGAAGTACGACTCGAGTTCGTCGAACACATCTCACGTGGCAAATGAATCACAGCCACGAATTCAATTCTAGTACCGATTGTCTGGACTATAATCATAGCCCCAAGCACAATCACTTGTCATCCTTAGCATATGGAGTAAAGCATGATAGACAAAGTAATTCAAGCATGATAAATAAAGTAATTCAAACATGCTAGTAGGCATGTTATAAGCATATTATAGAGCATGATATAAAGCATGTTGTAAAGAACAACACAAGCATGAGTTTGTATATATTCAACTCCTAATCACATAGCTATTCAAGGAAATCATACACATAGTTAAAGGAGTTGAGAATCATACCTCAACACCCTTAAACATTACAATTTACTAACTACTACTCATTCAGATATTTCAACAAACACTTTAAAATACAGGAATCAACATACATGACATATGTCGATCACAGAGGTATAAGGCCAAATCCTTTCACTAGGGAGTTACCCCAATCATAACACGCATACACCCATGATGGATAGTCATGGCAAGCAGGAAACCAAATTCCATATTCATTCAGTCATTTCTACAAACACTTGGGCCACACATTTTAACATATATAGTGTGTATTGGCCGTGGCGTGATTTAGGGCAAATCCTTTCGTCAAAAGGGGTATTGCCAATACAACAATCAATTATCCATGACAATTAGTCATGGCGAGCACGAATGAGAATTCTATACTCATTCAGTCATTTTCACAACACTTAGAATACACTATTACAACATACATGGTGTATGTTAGCAAAACATGTATTAGGGCTATCCTTTAGCCAAGTGAGTATTTTATTCATGTATAATATATTACTACAACAAATAATCATGATAAATACATCTGCAAAATTTATACGTATACAGTATTTTCTAGAATACGCATTTTCAACATACATAGTGTATACAAGCAAACATGTATTACGGCGATTCCCTTCGCCAAGTAAATATTTTATACGCACATAATATATTTATACGACAATTAATCATGACAAACACATTGCTAAAATATACATGTATACGGTACTTCGTACAATACCGTATTTCTACATACATAGTGTTTGTTAGTAAACATGTATTTAGGCGAATCCTTTCGCCAAGCTAGTATTTTATTCATATATTGTATAATCATATATTAAATAAGTATGTCAAACATTATTCCAAAAGAAATACGTATACGGTATTTCTAACATACACAATTTCAACATACGTCGCATTTACAAGTGAACATGTATTTTGGCGATTCCTTTTGCCAAACTAGTATTTTATTCATATATTATATAATCATACATTAAATAAACATGTCAAACATTTATCCAAAAAAAATACATATACGGTATTTCTACGTATACCTAGAATATGTGAAATTCCATATTTCACAACGTTAATCGAAACAGGAAACGGAAAGCACTTTGTACATGTGCAATTGCATGCAGATCATGAATCTACCATTATTTGACATTGAAAGCGTTGAAAGCCGCAATTTATACACTTAAAGTCCTCACCTTTGCCTTTGGAAACGAAACGAATCAGCAAGGGTAGTAGAACTTCCGTATACGGGAGATTTCTAGCCTAAAGAGCGGAATCGGTTAGTTGTTACGCAACCCACATCGATCCCACCTCAAATCAGACCTAGGGTTAGGGTTTCTTACCTTCAAATGGGACGGAAAACGCCGGAAAAACACCTGGAATGAAGCGGTGTAGGCCGTATAACAGTCCAAAGCAGTAGGAGGAAGATCTCCCACAAAACCCAAGCTCTTCTCTCTCTTTTCTCTCTCTCCCTCTAGGGTTTTTCTTCAAAATTCGTATGGCTGTGAGAGAGGCTGTTCTAAGCTCCTTTTATAGCCAAAAACATTCCAAAACTAGACTCAGGTTCAAGGGGTACTGCTAATATAGGATATTCGTCGCTTTTCCACTCAAAAGGAAGTTCGGTGGCCTCCTTGAACCAAACGTCGACTTAAGCTCACCATCGATGGATCTACGTGGGATTATGTTTTTGACTCGATCGGATACCCGGATCGCACGTGGCGGACCACTTTCGCCGTTCGACGGTCGGTGGGCCACGATCGAAATTCCAAGTACATGTAAATGTTCTGAAATTTTCTTAATCCGAGGGTGTAATTTGGTCCGATTCGACGGTCGGGTTGCTTAATACTGACGCGTCAACGAATGATGCCAGATCACTATTCCAGATATTTATTTTGGATGGGAATAGTGTTTTTCACACTCCCTCGCTCCGAACCGAAATGAATGGCCATGGAACATCGGATGGAGCTGATTTTTGAGATGATTGTTAAGCCCAGTGGGGCGGTCCTAGTTCCTTAGCTTCGGGTTAATCGGACTCCCGATGTGCAATCTAGACCTAATACGAAGTTTCGTTGTGCTCTCGAGAGCGGCCGGGTAATGAGATTGATCCTAGATTTTAGGATAACCTAGCGTCAATGATTCTGCAAGTTTTGGGTCTTGCAGAACGTATTTAAAGCGATTCGAACGGATTTCGTAGCTAATCTGGTTTCACACCTAGTTACTTTGTCTCATTTCTAAAGGATTTAGTCCTAAGTGATTTCTGGTCGAGGTGGTACTCAGGCCTTTGTAGTTTGTATATAAAGTGATCCAAGTTATATTACTTAGCTAGTTTAAGATAGTGTCTAGGGTGAAAGTTCTTAGAAAAATTGGAAGATCAAGGTGATGAATGGGTGAGGTTTGTGAAGGAAATGGGTTCAAAGGCGGCTTTAGACTTTGGGATTTAGTTCTGACAAGTTAATGAGGTATTACGATCGACCCATTGCCTAAGGTCATCTAATCCCAGGTTGGCAAAAAATCCGGGGCGTTACAATCTACCCCCCTTAAAACAAAATTTCGTCCCCGAAATTGCCTAAGGGTAATAAGGAAAGATTTCTATTATTTCATTTGCCTAAGACTTATTGATTTCGAGTTCCTACGCGTGGTAGGGTATATACTAATCTGGTTCCTTTTAGTCTACCCCCCTTAAAACTTAATTCTTCATCTATTTCTCATACCCTGATGGTTTGCTACCATTTATTTCTTTACCTATTTGGAGTCTCGACGACAATTCCCACAATTTAGAGTAAGATAGTTGTTTTCATTGTTTGACCAACACGGAGAGACGGTAATAGTGGGCTCGATCCCGATACATCGATCATCCACCGGGCCAGGGTAGGAAGCTCATCGTATCCCTTCCGAATCCTGGTGGATCCTGGTCATCCGCTCGTCAGCAGAGAGTCCATCGGTAGTCACACAGGATTGAGAATTGGGTCAAGCCGCGAATGCTTCGCAGTTGTATATTTCAGTAACTCCGTAGTCCGATCACTCTAGAAACGTAGGGAATGTCCATCATTGAAAGGTTCAAATTGTTTATTTTAAGGTTGCCCTTTAGGTCTTAGTCTAAGAGAGTCCTTGATATTATCTATGTCCCAGGGGAGGGTGAATCAAATCTTACTAGATCATCCTAAAACATTTTCATAGTAGAACGTATTAGGGCTTCTATAATGTGCGTATGTTAACGAGCACCGTTTCGATCCTGGGCCAGTGGAGTAGGGTCCACCACGTTTCTGCTGCGCCACCCAGGTCAAAGAGGTGTATTAGGTGACCTAACTAGAGCGGGTTCATCATGTTCTACCCCCCTTAAAATTTATTTTCGCCCTCAAGGCTCAAGATTTATGTCCTGCTCCGTATATCGGAACAAGGTGTAGTTTAGGATCTATCCTTGACATGAAATGGGATGCGATCTCCCACTACATTGGTCTTCTTTTCATCAATGTTGTGTATTATGGCATTGATACCTATGGTCATAGAAAGGAGCTAAAGATGAAGGGTATTGTGGTTGATTCGGGGTCAGGTGTGAGTTTGTAGCGAGATGCCTAATTCTACCAAGAAATTTTGTCGCGGTCCAGACTTATCCTATTTTATCATGTCTAGCTTAATAGGCAGGCTATCTTTTTGCGTTCATAAGCACAATATGTATGCCGACATGGCATGTGATTTAGGACCTGATTCTTAACTGTCTGTTGCTCACTTGGGAAATTCCTTAGGCCTAAAAGGAAATATTTCTATTGGCTATATATTCTCACACTTCTCAAAGACAAAGTTATAAACTTTTGGTTGTAAGTGGTCAAGCCAACACGGAAGAAAGTTGCGTAGTGGGTCTGAGCCGGATACATAGACCTTCTACCTCGCGAAGACAGAAAATCATCGTATCAGTCCTTAATCCTAGCTGATCCCGACCTTCTGCTTGATCAGAGCATAGGGTTCATTGGTCACTACCAGGATTGAGAATTCGATTCAAACCGTGAATACCTCGCTTATATGTAGTTTTTCTACTCCGTGTTCCCGGTTGTACTAAGTCCTTGAGAAGGAAATTCTAAGGGATGTATTAATTGGACCTAACATTGAATCCAAGAGATATATAGGTTTCCTCTAATCGTGAATAGCTTCTACGTCAAACAAGCTCCCTAAGAGTTACTAAGGAAGCCTAAAGTATTAAGGGGATTCAACAACGGAACGGGGTCTCGCTCCAACCTATTCAAGCCAATTAACTACGTCTATCACTCAATTATCTTAACATTGTTAGTCGTTTACATTTCTTAGTCTAATCAGCAGCCTAGGCTCAACTTATGAGCAGCGATAATCCACTAGTTGTAATCTAAAGTCTATGCTTATACACCAGATGATTTTATACCCTTTCTGAATAAAGAAATTATTTTATCGCCTAGGGTCAAAGTTGTCTGATTAGAATTGAGTTGTCTGTACTTGATGCTCGAGCATTTCACACATGCTCACACCCGCTAAGAAGATCCTGGGGTTTATATTATTAATTTGTTGGATTTCTTATATGGTCAGGTCTGTCGAAAACTAGGAGTATCGCTCTAGGTCCAAAACTCTATGGGCCTATCTATCAAACAACCATTTACTCCAAAAGCTTAAGCCATCAGAGTGCGGTGGGTTAATGTATATCAAGGGACTTTATCACTTCAACACAATTTGGCCAGTGGCCTTTAGTTGTATTAAATGGGACCGCATTACTAATCCTACCTTGGGATTGGGTGTGACATGGTTGGTAGGAGGGTGGGAGGGGATTAATTTTATAGGCCTTGGAAAATGAGCCTGGTGTTGGAAAAACGTGAGAAGGGATTTTCATATCCCACGATGGGGAATTTCTAAGTGTTATTGGAAAGGAATTCTCGGAATTTTACTCTTAATTACGTACATTCTAAACATGGTGTCGAAAGACATAGGATACACCCAATCTAGGGGCCATACCCAACATATACATTTTTATTACTTTCACAATTCTATCCACCGTAAACTTACCTAATGTAATTTGGCCGAACGGACCCTAAACGTTCACAAATACCTAAAACATTCTACCAGCTACTACACCTATCATCAGGAAATCATAACCACCCTAAGATAGTAGCCCATGCAAACTACAAGACAATATATGGATGAGCTCGGATAGAGCCATGGAAAATGAGGATAAGGGAAATGGGGGGGCTGGAGTTTTTGGTTCTCCATGGACTTGAGCCTCAACAGGGATTGTAAAGGCCAAAAAGGTAGGGATTGAAGGAGGAAAATGAGTTGATGGGATGAGTTGAGAGCTTACCCGAATTTGAGCTCCAAATGAGGCGTGTAAGTGCTTAAATGAAAGAGAATGGAGAGGGTAGGGGGTAGGTTATGTTGTAATCGTTAGAGGAGGATGTATGGTTGGATATGAAACAACAAAATGGGCGATTGGAGTGGAGGTTTGAGAGAGAAAAATCAGAAATGGAGGTTTGGACGTTTGGAAGGGATGAAATGGGAGAGTGGGGTGCTCCAGCCCTTTAAAACCCAACCATTTGCCAAAATGGCACGTGCCAGGGGGTAGAGGGGGTCAGGCCGACCAACCTCAAGCTTGGATTTTCGCCGGAAAGCTGACCTGACCGCGGTCCGCCGCCGGTGCCGCGGCGCCGCCGCGGTCGGACTTGGCCGGAACCGCGCCGCCGTGGTGGGGACTTGTTCCCCATGGTCCCAAGGTGCCAAATGCACCCTGGACCCACTTGTTTCACCCCCGGATTGACGTGTGTGGCCCCCGACTCTGTTTCGAGTCGTTTCGGGTCAAACCGGACGTATCTTGCAATCTGGAATGAGTTATCTGATGTAAAATATATGAATTTGGGGTAGAACGAGCTAATGAAGCCAACCAACCCAGCTATGCTGGGTTGCGCAGCCCGGAATTGCGAGAAAACCCTCCAATTGGCGGTCATTTTCCCGTTTTAATTTTGTTTTACCAAAATAGTAATTTTTGTTTGATTACTCTTCATCTGTTGGGCTTTAGGAGTTGCGCTCATCGCGTAAAGAGCTTAGAATAATTAGGAGAATGGTTTGGTGAAGTCAAATATGACACTTACTATTTTTGGCTGAAAGCCTTGCGCACTAGTAGACACCATGACCTTAGTAAGTCGCGAATGCTAGGAGTTTTAGTTGTAGTTTGTTTCTGATTTCTTTCCCATTGCTTGGTATTCCTATTTAAAGGGTTGTGAACTCATTTTTAGTCATTCATTAATCAATTTCGAATGTAGTAGAATTTATTTCTATTTTCTGCTTTCTTCCTCATGGATTCGAGAAGTCTCCGTGAGGGGTCCAGAGAAGCTCCGAGGATTTGGAATAGTTATCCTCATCACGCCTATCCTATATTCTACCGATTGTCAACGGTTAGGGTGAGGTGGATTGTAATATAAAATTATCTATAGACGACCTAGGAACATTTTAAGATCGACCCGTGCGACCAAGGGTTAATACGGACTCGATTTCGACGTTTGTTTTCAGCGAACTTCGCCAATTGGTGAAGTCGGAATACCCATGACTGTTTCTACATTCCGTCGCTCCCTCCTAAGTCAGAGTGCGTCAGTGTGCGTCGTGTGACCATAACCCAGGTCCGGTTTAATCAAAATCATGCTCTGATACCATCTTGTAACGCCCTGAAAATCGGGGGTCGAGTAGTAACTCAACTCTCGAGTTCCAGAACATCACTTATGCAACAAAATGAATGATGATTGAATGTTGACTGTATTAGAGTAGTGAACATGAGTGAGATTAAGCCAAAACAACATATCATACTCCAGAGACAGTTAAAGTTGCAAGCGGAAGACTGTAATAGGTAGACAAAATATATAAACTATGATGAGTCTCCAGAGTGTGATAACATTTCCAGGTTAAATAATTACAAGAACAATTCTAAAATATACCTAATGTGATGACGTGTAAAGTCTCTTATCCCAAACACCATAGCCCCGTCAGTACAATACCAGGTCTTCATAGACCTGTCAGAGAGATACAGATAGGAGAACTCCTCCTCATCACCATAGAAGTAGTCCGGCTCTGCTTCACAAGCATCGCCATCACCTGAAACTCAACAAATCTGTTTGGTGTGTACAACACCGTCCCGTAACGTGGGAGTGAGTAGCTAACTCAGTGGAACAATAAAGCATAAGTTATCATGTTATCAATACAGTCAAGCAGTAATGATAAAGCAGTAAATCAAACACTCCTAGTTACTCTGATTAATGCAAGTATGAATGCAGGTATGATGGATGCCCTCACCGACATACTCCCTCATGCGACACCATCTCACGTTCGCGCATGCTTACATCCCACAGTGCTCCACATCTTCCAGGCACATGCGATGCATGATGAGCATGATTACCGAGTTTTTAATTAGTCCATTTCAAACAGCAGGATTGGGAAACTAAGGTACCTCCCTTGTATCATTCCCAAACATGATCCATTCTAGGGTCGTCAGTCCTAGTTAATATCAGACGATGGTGTGTTTTCTAGGTCACCTGCAGAGGTGCGAGAACATTACGCACAAAGGTTGCACCACTCCCCATCACCCCTTAAACGATTCATCACTATACAGAAACAGGCCTAGTTCATACTCTATATATCGCGGCGAACCCTAAGGCACGCTGCAACTTCAGAATATGCTCGCGGTCACTACAAAGGGCTGCCAGGGCTGTTACGCACAAAGGTTGCACCACTCCCCCATCACCTTATCAATGTAGGCCGACAGCGCGAATATAGTGTCCCATACCACCATAATCGGCTCACGAGTTAAGTTGCTCACTGGTCACTACGGGGAGGCACGTAGCCCCAGCGTAGGCCGACAGCTCGACCACGGTGTCCCATACCACCATGCCCGGCTCATGAGTCTTAGCGGATCGAGGTACCATGGTTAAAAGGGTTTTCACTGGTAAGTTTGGTACCCTAGGTTCAAGCATTAGTGACCAAACATGGTGAACATACAAAAGACAGATCGGGTTGCCTGACGAGCTTAGCTAGCCCGAGTGCACAACAAGTTAAACGACATGAAGTGCATAAGCACTTCGCATGGCCAACCACTATCGCCAACCGAAGTACGACTCGAGTTCGTCGAACACATCTCACGTGGCAAATGAATCACAGCCACGAATTCAATTCTAGTACCGATTGTCTGGACTATAATCATAGCCCCAAGCACAATCACTTGTCATCCTTAGCATATGGAGTAAAGCATGATAGACAAAGTAATTCAAGCATGATAAATAAAGTAATTCAAACATGCTAGTAGGCATGTTATAAGCATATTATAGAGCATGATATAAAGCATGTTGTAAAGAACAACACAAGCATGAGTTTGTATATATTCAACTCCTAATCACATAGCTATTCAAGGAAATCATACACATAGTTAAAGGAGTTGAGAATCATACCTCAACACCCTTAAACATTACAATTTACTAACTACTACTCATTCAGACATTTCAACAAACACTTTAAAATACAGGAATCAACATACATGACATATGTCGATCACAGAGGTATAAGGCCAAATCCTTTCACTAGGGAGTTACCCCAATCATAACACGCATACACCCATGATGGATAGTCATGGCAAGCAGGAAACCAAATTCCATATTCATTCAGTCATTTCCACAAACACTTGGGCCACACATTTTAACATATATAGTGTGTATTGGCCGTGGCGTGATTTAGGGCAAATCCTTTCGTCAAAAGGGGTATTGCCAATACAACAATCAATTATCCATGACAATTAGTCATGGCGAGCACGAATGAGAATTCTATACTCATTCAGTCATTTTCACAACACTTAGAATACACTATTACAACATACATGGTGTATGTTAGTAAAACATGTATTAGGGCTATCCTTTAGCCAAGTGAGTATTTTATTCATGTATAATATATTACTACAACAAATAATCATGATAAATACATCTGCAAAATTTATACGTATACAGTATTTTCTAGAATACGCATTTTCAACATACATAGTGTATACAAGCAAACATGTATTACGGCGATTCCCTTCGCCAAGTAAATATTTTATACGCACATAATATATTTATACGACAATTAATCATGACAAACACATTGCTAAAATATACATGTATACGGTACTTCGTACAATCCGTATTTCTACATACATAGTGTTTGTTAGTAAACATGTATTTAAGCGAATCCTTTCGCCAAGCTAGTATTTTATTCATATATTGTATAATCATATATTAAATAAGTATGTCGAACATTATTCCAAAAGAAATACGTATACGGTATTTCTAACATACACAATTTCAACATACGTCGCATTTACAAGTGAACATGTATTTTGGCGATTCCTTTTGCCAAACTAGTATTTTATTCATATATTATATAATCATACATTAAATAAACATGTCAAACATTTATCCAAAAAAAATACGTATACGGTATTTCTACGTATACCTAGAATATGTGAAATTCCATATTTCACAACGTTAATCGAAACAGGAAACGGAAAGCACTTTGTACATGTGCAATTGCATGCAGATCATGAATCTACCATTATTTGACATTGAAAGCGTCTTATACACTTAAAGTCCTCACCTTTGCCTTTGGAAACGAAACGAATCAGCAAGGGTAGTAGAACTTCCGTATACGGGAGATTTCTAGCCTAAAGAGCAGAATCGGTTAGTTGTTACGCAACCCACATCGATCCCACCTCAAATCAGACCTAGGGTTAGGGTTTCTTACCTTCAAATGGGACGGAAAACACTGGGAAAACACCTGAAATGAAGCGGTGTAGGCCGTGTAACAGTCCAAAGCAGTAGGAGGAAGATCTCCCACAAAACCCAAGCTCTTCTCTCTCTTTTCTCTCTCTCCCTCTAGGGTTTTTCTCCAAAATTCGTATGGCTGTGAGAGGGGCTGTTCTAAGCTCCTTTTATAGCCAAAAACATTCTGAAATTAGACTCAGGTTCAAGGGGTACTGCTAATATAGGATATTCGTCGCTTTTCCAGCTCAAAAGGGAAGTTCTGGTGGCCCTCCTTGAACCAAACGTCAGACTTAAGCTCACCATCGATGGATCTACGTGGGATTATGTTTTTGACTCGATCGGATACCCAGATCGCACGTGGCGGACCACTTTCAGTTCGACGGTCAGTGGGCCACGATCAGAAATTCCAAGTACATGTAAATGTTCTGAAATTTTCTTAATCCGAGGTGTAATTTGGTCCGATTCGACGGTCGGGTTGCTTATCCGACGTGTCAACGAATGATGCCAGATCACTATTCCGAGATATTTATTTTGGATGGGAATAGTGTTTTTCACACTCCCTCGCTCCGAACCGAAATGAATGGCCATGGAACATCGGATGGAGCTGATTTTTGAGATGATTGTTAAGCCCGGTGGGGCGGTCCTAGTTCCTTAGCTTCGGGTTAATCGGACTCCCGATGTGCGATCTAGACCTAATCTGAAGTTTCGTTGTGCTCTCGAGAGCGGTAGGGTAATGAGATTGATCCTAGATTTTAGGATAACCTAGCGTCAATGATTACGTAAGTTTTGGGTCTTGCGGAACGTATTTAAAGCGATTCGACGGATTTCGTAGCTAATCGGTTTCACACCTAGTTACTTTGTCTCATTTCTAAAGGATTTAGTCCTAAGTGATTTCTGGTCGAGGTGGTACTCAGGCCTTTGTAGTTTGTATATAAAGTGATCCAAGTTATATTACTTAGCTAGTTTAAGATAGTGTCTAGGGTGAAAGTTCTTAGAAAAATTGGAAGATCAAGGTGATGAATGGGTGAGGTTTGTGAAGGAAATGGGTTCAAAGGCGGCTTTAGACTTTGGGATTTAGTTCTGACAAGTTAATGAGGTATTACGATCGACCCATTGCCTAAGGTCATCTAATCTCAGGTTCGCAAAAAATCCGGGGCGTTACAATAGCGGATGCTCAAGACATGTCACAGGTGACAAATCTCTCATTACAAATTATTCATATCTTAATAATGGGATAGTCACCTACGGAGACGGAAGCACCGCTAAGGTAATTGAACAGGGAATTATTCAAGGAATTGCTTCACTCAAAAATGAGAATGCCTTTTGCATAAAGGATTAACGCATAATCTTCTGAGCATTTCTTAAATATGTGACAATGAGCACGTGGTTACATTCAACAAAGACGAATGCGAAATTCCAGACCTATCAGGCAAAACTGTGATAAAGGGTTCTCACACAAATAATCAATGTTATGTCATTAAAGGAAAAGGAAGGACTAATCCATATGCTCAGAAACATTGAGCATGGAAAAACAAGTCCAGGTCTTACATCTAGATCTGGATAGTTTCTGAAAAGATGCAATTTTTACTGACCTCCTAATGATACATCTGAGGGCCCTCGCCTAAATTTTTTTGTATATAAACATTCTAATGTTTATAATTTTGATTTGTACAATGCTTGTACAATTTATTTATTTTTTTTGGTTGTGTATGCTAGTTGATATAAAGAAATACTTTACTATACCTAGTAGATTGTCGATACGCTGATAAATGACAAATATACATCTTCGATATGCTTATCGATAATTCATGGGCTCTCTCGATTAAATTAACTAAGGATCGATATCATCGGCGCCTCTTTGGAATCCGAGAAGTCGTATGATCGAGAATGTTATTGAAGGTAGTCTCGATAACATCAATGGGATCTATCGATATCATCTATACGACGCTCGATGATATCAAAGAATGCAGCCCGATAAAAAGTGGTCGAGCAGGAAAAATCCCATTTCCTTTCTAAAACTTTGTTTTCTTTCCTTGCTCGTCCCCTTCAACTAGAGGTTCATCAGTAGGTTTCGGACGTCCCTTAAATCAGGTAATACTCCTTCCATTCCCACTTCACTATCAAGATTTCATCTTGGTCTTATTAGGGTATTTCCTGATCTTCAAAAGAAACTTTGCTCCAGGCCTGGGGAATCTTCGCGATCATCCCGAGAGAAAGTTTTTGCCCCAAAGGAAAGAGAAAGAGCTACTGATCGTGGGACTCCCACTCGCTAGCGGACACGACAAACTGCATGTAGTGAACCCCAATCCGAAGCTCCAGCGCCTCCTCCTGCTAGAATGAATCCGGCGCTGGCAAAGTACACTGGGCATAAGTTAATTTTTGAGAGAAGGGTTGACAGGGAACGCCTACAACTGTACAATTTGGAACCCCAGTTAGCCGAAATTGGATGGCTACCTCTATTAGATTTTGGGGGTCCTTATCACTATGAACGGACCTACAATTCTTTGCCTCCTGTCATTCGCTAGTGTCTGATCCTCCATCCATCACCATTTTGGTTGATGGCGATGATGTAGAGATCACCCCTGCCATGGTAGCAAACATCCTGGGGCTTACACTATCACTCATTGGTCTTCCTAACTTAGACCTGGAGAGCCCTGAAACCCGATCCATGGTTACCAAATTTCTCTGTTATGGTCGTGATATCCTCTGGTATCAAGGCAATGCACTAAAATCAAAGTTCATGGAACCTCGATACCATATTTTGCATGGCATTTTTTCCTCCAATATATATCCTAGAAGTACTAATCAGTCAGATCTCATCGGGTTCATAGCCATGATAGTTTACTCCATAGCCATGGGAATCAAAATTTTCCTTCCTACCTTGATTGTTCATCAACTAGTATATGCCATTCATACTTCTTGGGACGTACATTTGCCCTATCCTTGGATCATTAACTCTATATGCAATGCGATCGGCTTTTCAATGTCAAACGATCCGGAACTTCCCCTTCAACACTTCAATAAAAACAATATTCGAAGGATAGATTTAAAGTTCCACAAATTTCCCAAAGACGATGAAGGGATTCAAGGAGAAGGTGAACACGATGAAGGGGATGCTCCAGCAGAAGGTGCTGGAATGGCTGAGGGTGACCCACTTGCACCTCCACGAGCTCCATCATCATCTACTGTCAGGCAAGCTAAACGATTCAAGCTCCATCAGGATAGAATTGGCACGATGCATCAGGACATCTCTCAACTAAAGGAGTCTGTGGATACAAAGTTCACTGTATTGGAACGTCTGGTAAATGGAGTGCAACAATTGGTTGAACTAATCACCTGCCATCGAGACACGACACCATCTTCCTCTGCTCCTCCGCCATAGTGCTGGTCTCTAGATGCTGTCACATTCACCCTACTCTTATCTCTGTGTATGAGCATTAGTATCTTTTTGGATGCTCTACGTTCTCATGAGTGTGTGCGATAGCTTACTAACCTAGACAGTTTGATTTTATTTTTTTTTGGAATTTGTATATGCCCATGAATGGGCCAGAAACTTGTGGTTGTTTTGGGTGCCCATGAATGGGCTGGATGTTTAATTTTCTAGTTTAGGATGCATGGCAATACTGTTGTCAAGCTTGGGCAGTATTTTTTTGGATATTTTGGAAATGGCTGGTTATAGTTCACACATATTTACTGCCATTTTGCAATCCCTTGTGTTATCTAGTTTATATCATCTATGGGATGTGCTATGTGTAATGCATGTGATATTTTGATCTACATATTGTCTATGCATACATGGTTGCTAAAATACGATGGTTATCTTACATCTCTCTATTCTATGCATGGTGATTCTCCAAATTGCTTCAACTTTAGTCAATATCACCTTCTATATTTACCTTTGCCAATGACTGACAAAAAGGGGGAGAACAAATCAACACCCCGATCTACAAATTGTGTATATATGCTTGAGAACGGTGGTGGTGCAGGTGTTAATGGGAGCAACTGCAACAAGACAATGGGAGAACGCTGTTAGGGGGAGCAACTACTAATTGTGTGTAGATATTGTAAAATTGTGTAAAACTCACAAGCATAGAATAGAGGTGTTTGTCTAGACATTGTTCTAGGGTGTTTTGTCACATAACTGACAAAGGGAGAGATTGAAAGTGCCCTAGTTCGTCAATTAGCATGAGAGTTGAGTCAATTAGACGGTGAAGCTCCATAGGAAGAACGATCAAACGTCTGCCTCAACCGGATGTGTACCCGAACTCGACACAGGTAAATCTAAGCCTCGCATCCCATGTCCAAAACACCAGGTAATTAAAACCCTTAAATTTGATTAGAATATCATAGGATTTTTGGGTTAGAAAACTTTTCCAAACTTCAAAAAATTTCTAAGTTTTCTTCCTCTATCGATTTATCGATAGACTGATCGATGTAATCAAACAGTGCTGTCGATGTCCTCGATACTCAATTGATACTATCGAAATGAGGACAAAAGATGTCCAACAACCACATAAATCTCTGGACGAACTTTTCGATGTATCGATATACCTATCGATATCATCAAAATTTGAATTCGAGTCTATCGAAATTGACTCGATAAAATTGACATCATATCTGATTGTGTCCATGTTCTGCTAAGGCAAATCATGAAAGCTTCAATATTTCGAAGTACTCCTTGATGTCCTCGGAATTTAAATTTTGATGATATCGGTCTTGGACACTCTGTTTTGTAGTAATATTTTCAGGTTGTTTTATCTTGGATCAAGGGTCACTCGATAGAATCGATATTCAAATATCGATGATATCGAGGTTGGGTCGATTGCATAGAGAATGGACATAAACTGACCAGCAAGCTCACTGGGAAAATCCTTTGGATTTATTGATGCATTGACACTGCCATCGATATCATCGACATTCAAATTTCGATGATATCGAGTGTGCCTCGATCATTCTTTTGACCTGAAATATTTCAAAGACAAGCCTCTCTCATTTTTAAATGTTGAGGAATCAATCCTCGCGTCGATGCAATCAGAGATTGAAATCCGATGACATCGATGCAGGTTTCGATTCCCTCAACCAGCTATAAAAAGGTTTTCAAAAGCGTTTGACATTTGAGTTTGTGTCATCAAGCGGACAGTCGATACAACAAGGAGTACACGCTCGATAATATCGACACTGCTCAATGATATCGAACTCTGTCATAAATGTGACCGTTTTATATCTGTTGGAACTTTTTGCCTATTTATAGAGAGCTTGTTCTTAGTTGCTGGATAGAGAAAAAGAGAGAGTGCTTTTGTATGCTTAACCCTAGATCATATACCCTAGCCTTTTTTCTCTCATGGGAGTTCATCCCCCAATCCACCCTCATCATTGACATTCAATAGAGTGGATTGGGGAATGAACTTCCGCATTCAAGGATCCTCCAGCTACCACCTTAATGGAAAATCATTATGCTGAGATACCTTGAATGTATAGATGATTGGAATGGCTTTATCTCCCTTATAGAAAAACATTCAATAGAGTAGGATTCCATCACAACCTTGACCTAACCTGTCACCACGTATTGGTACATCTTCTGAGTTGCGGTTCAAGGAAGCAAAAGATTCTTTATCAACAAAGGAGGAGATCTTTGACAACACGCTGAATGGGGCTCATCTACTTATCTGTAAGTCATTAGCGTCAAGAGGACCCTCGTGATCATTCCTTTATACGATTGGGTCTAAGGTGTTTCTCACCCCTTGTAAGTCCTTTAGGGGCCTCCGGTGGGAGTGTACGTGGTGGGTGCCTTGTGTTGACCCTTGCTCTGTGCAGAGTATAAACTCTTAGGTCCTTGTAGTAGGTCCTTAACCAAGGTGGTTTAAAAGTTGGGTGCTTTATGTTGACCCTTGCTCATGGGAGCATAAACTTGTGAGGTTCCTTGAGTGGATCCTTGGCTAGTGTACCTAAAATCGGGTGTTATGTGTTAACCCTTGTTCGTGGGTGCATAAACTGTCAGCCTAGGTGTAGGTTGTACTGGTTAGAGGTGAACCTGATTTAAAACCTCCGATTTGAGGTGAACCTATTGTGAAACCTCCTTAGAGAAATCCGGTACACTCAAGGGTTGAGGGTGGTTGCCAGGAGTGGAGTAAATAAGTAGTCGAACCATTATAAAAATAACTATGATTGTGATGGCAATTGTCTTTCATTCCTTATGTGATTATATTCTTTCATATTTGATTATCTGAGATCATGTTTCACACACAGTCACATCCATCATAAACTCTGATCCACATCTTGCCTATCTTTAGTTTTATGATTAGATCCTCTATTTGGCTTGGAAGCCACTAGAGTTACTCTAAAGAAATCCTGATACATGCTTACCTACTCAAGATAAGATTGATAGGATTTTAAATAACTATAAAATATTATTTTTTTAAAATCCTATTCACCCCCATCTAGGACATTGACATATTCCTACTTCAACGAAAGCAGTCATTACCGCAATTTCAGTCAGTGTCCTCACAGTCTGTGGACGCAAAGTATTTGCGTCTTCACAGTTTGTGCACGCAAGCTATTCAGGTTTCCAGAGTTTGTTCGCATAAATTGTTGGAGCATCATAGTTTTTAGTCGCAAGCTGTTGGAATCTTCACAGTTTGTGCAGGAAAGCTGTTGGAATCTTTACAGTTTGTGCTAGCAAGCTGTTGGAGTCTTCACAGTTTGTTCTTGCAAGTTGTTGGAGTATTCATAGTTTGTGCATGCAGCTTGTTGGAGTCGTCACAATTTATGTATGCAAGCTGTTGGACTCTTCACAGTTTTTAAGCGCAAATTGTTTAAGTCTACACAATTTGTGCTCACAAGCTGTTGGAGTCTTCACAGTTTGTTCTCGCAAGCTATTGGAGTGTTCATAGGTTGTGCACACAGAGTGTTGGAGTCTTCACAGTATTTGCTCACATGTTGTCAGAGTTTTCACATTTTGTGCTTGCAAGCTATTGGTGTCTTCACAGTTTGTGCTCGCAAGCTGTTGGAGTCTTCACAGTTTGTGATCGCAAGCTGATGGATTCTTCATAGTTTGTTCTGGATTTTGCACAGTTTGTGCGTACAAAGTGTTTGAGTCTTCATCATTTGTGCTCGTAGGATGTTGCATTCTTCACAGTTTGTGCGCACAATTTTTTGAGTCGTCACAGTTTTTACTTACAAGCTGTTGGAATCTTCAAAGTTCATGCACGCAAGCTATTCGAGTAGTCACAGTTAGCGAGTGCAACTTGTTAGAGTCATCACAATTTCTGCTCGCAATCTATTGGAATCTTCATAGTTTGTGCTCGTAAGCTGATGGAGTTTTCACAGTTCTACTCACAAGTTGTTGGGGTCTTCACAGTTTGAGTGCGCAAAGTGTTTGATTCTTCACAATTTATGATTGCAGGCTGTTGGATTCTACACAGTTTGTGTGCACAAATTGTTAGAGTCTTCACTGTTTGTGCTCGCAAGCTGTTGGAGTCTTCACAGTTTGTGCGTGCAAATTATTGGAATCTTCATAGTTTGTGCTCACAAGTTATTAGAGTCTTCACAGTTTGTGGCACAAGCAGTTAGAGTCTTCATAGTTTGTGCTCGCAAGCTGATGGAGTCATCATAATTTCTTCTTGCATGTTGTTGGAGTCTTGATAGTTTGTGCTTGTAAGCTGTTAGATTCTTCACAGTTTTCACGCACAAATTGTTGGAGTCATCACAGTTTTTGGGTGTAAGTTGTTAGAGTCTTCACAGTTTGTGCTCGTAAGATGTTTGAGTTTCCACAGAGTTTGTGTGCTCAAATTGTTGTAATTTTCACAGTTTACGCTCGCATGCTATTGGATTCTTCATAGTTTGTGCTCGCAAGATGATGGAGTCTTCATAGTTTGTTCGCACATGTTGTTGGAGTCTCATAGTTTGTGCGTACGAAGGTTTAAGTCTTCACGGTTTTTGCTCACAAGCTATTGGATTCTTCACAGTTTGTGTGCGTAAATTTTTAGTCTTCACAGTTTGTGTTCACAAGCTGTTGGAGTCTTCACAGTTTATGCGCGCAAATGTTGGAATCTTCACAATTTGTGCTCTCAAGCTGTTAGAGTCTCACAGTTTGTGCTCGCAAGCTATTGGATTCTTCATAGTTTGTGCTCGCAAGCTTATGGAGTCTTCACAGTTTCTACTCGCAAGTTGTTGGCGTCTTCACAATTTATGCACGCAAAGTGTTTGACTCTTCACAGTTTGTGCTCGCAAGTTATTGGATTCTTCATAGTTTGCGTGCACAAATTGTTGGAGTAGTTACAGTTTTTTGTCGCAACCTGTTAGAGTCTTCACAGTTTGTGCGCGGAAGCTGTTGGAGTCTTCAAAGTTTGTGCTCACAAGTTGTTTAAGTCTTCTCAATTTGTACTCACAAGCTGTTGGAGTCTTCATAGTTTGTGTATGCAAATTCTTGGACTTTTCATAGTTTGTGCTCGTAAGCTATTATAGACTTCACAGTTTGTGCTTGCAAGTTATTAGAGTCTTCATATTTTGTGCTGGTAAGTTGATCAAGTGTTCACAGTTTGTTCTTGCAAGTTGTTGGAGTCTACGCAGTTGTGCACACAAAGTGTTTGAGTCTTCACAGTTTATGCTCGTAAGCTGTTGGATTCTTCATAGTTTGTGCGTAAAAATTGTTAGAGTCTTCACAATTTGTCCATGCAATCTATTGGAGTGTTCATAGTTTGTGCTCGCAAGCTGATGGAGTCTTCACATTTTCAGCTCACAAGTTGTTGGAGTCTTCACAATTTGAGTGCCAAAGTGTTTGAGTATTCATAGTTTGTGCTCGCAAGTTGTTGGATTCTTCATAGTTTATGCATGCAAAATTGTTGGAGTCTTCACAGTTTGTGCTGGCAAGCTGTTGGATTCTTCACATTTTATGCGAGTAAATTGTTGGAATCTTCATAATTTGTGCTCGCAAGCTGTTGGAGTCTTCACAGTTTGAGCTTGCTAGCTATTGGAGTCTTCCTAGTTTGTGCTCGCTACCTGTTGGATTCTTCATATTTTATGCGCGCTAATTTTTAGAGTCTTCACAGTTTGTGCTCGCAAGCTGCTGGAGTCTTCACTGATTATTCAAGTAAATTGTTGGAGTCTTCACAGTTTGAGCTCGCAAGCTATTGAAGTCTTCACAATTTAAGCTCGCTAGATTTTGGAGTCTTCATAGTTTGTGGTCCCAAGCTGATGGATTCTTCATAGTTTGTTCTCGCAAGTTGTTGGAGTCTTCAAAGTTTATGCTCGTAAGTTATTGAATTATTCACAGTTTCTGCTCGCAAATTCTTCGAGTCGTCACAGTTTTTGGTCGCAAGCTGTAGGAGTCTTCATAGTTTGTGCTCGCAAGCTATTGGAGTCTTCATAATTTGCGTGCTCAAATTGTTGGAATCTTCATAGATTGTGCTCATTAGCTGTTGGAGTCATCACAGTTTAAGCTCTCAAGATGTTACAGTCTTCATAGTTTGTGCTTGCAAGATGATAGAGTCTTCACAGTTTATTCTTGTACGTTGTTGGAGTCTTCACAGTTTGTGCATACAAAGTGTTTGAATCTTCACAATTTATGCTCGGAAGCTATTGGATTCTTCATAGTTTGTGCTCGCAAGCTGATGGAGTCTTCATAGTTTCTGCTTGCAAGTTGTTGGCGTCCTCACAATTTATGCACGTAAAGTATTTGAGTCTTCACAGTTTGTGCTCACAAGCTATTGAGGTCTTCACAGTTTGTCCGCTCAAATTGTTGGAGTCATCATAGTTTTTTGTCGTAAGCTGTTGGAATCTTCACAGTTTGTGCGCCTAAGCTATTGGAGTCTTCATGGTTTATGCTAGCAAGCTGTTGGAGTCTTCATAGTTTGTTCTTACAAGTTGGTGGAGTATTCACAGTTTGTGCACGTAGTTTGTTGGAGATGTCACAATTTGTGTTCGCAAGCTGTTGGACTCTTCATAGTTTTTGTACGCAAATTGTTGAAGTCTTCACAGTTTATGCTTGCAAGCTATTGGAGTCTTCACAGTTTGTTCTCCCAAGCTGTTGGAGTCTTCACAGGTTGTGCACTCAAAGTGTTGGAGTCTTCACAGTATTTACTCACAAGTTATCGAAGTCTTCACAGTTTGTGCTCATAAGTTATTGGAGTCTTCACAGTTTGTGCTAGCAAGCTGTTGGAGTTTTCACATTTTGTGCTCACAAGCTGATGGATTCTTCACAGTTTGTTCTCGGAAGTTGTTCGATTCGGCACAGTTTGTGTGCACAAAGTGTTTGAGTCTTCACCATTTGTGCTCGCAAGATGTTGGATTCTTTACAGCTTGTGCGCCCAATTTTTGGAGTCATCCCGGTTTTTAGTTGCAAGTTGTTGGAATCTTCGATGTTTGTGCTCACAAGCTGTTGGAGTATTCACAGTTTTGACGCGCAACTTGTTGGAGTGAGCCCAATTTGTGCTCACAAGCTGTTGGAGTCTTCACTGGTTGTACGAGCAGAGTGTTGGAGTCTCAATAATATCTGCTCACAAGTTGTTGGGGTCTTCGCAGTTTGTGCTCGCAAGCCGTTGGAGTCTTCACAGTTTGTGTTTGCAAGCTATTGGAGTCTTCATAATTTGAGCTCGTAAGCTACGCACTCTTCAGAGTTTGTTCTCGCAAGTTGTTGGAGTCTTCAAAGTTTGTGAGCACAAAGTGTTTGAGTCTTCACAGTTTGTGCTCGCAAGCTGTTAGAGTCTTCACAGTTTTTGTCGCGAATTGTTGGAATCTTCACAGTTTATGCACATAAGCTTTTGGAGTCTTCACAGTTTGTGTCGCAAGCTATTGGAGTCTTCATAGTTTGTGCTCGCAAGCTAACGGACTGTAACGCCCTGAAATTCGGGGGCCGAGTATGAACTCAATTCCTGAGTTCCAACGCATCACTTATGCAACATACACAATGATGGTTAAATGTTGTCTGAGTTAGAGCAATAAACATGAATGAAATTATACCAAAACAGTAAATCATACTCCAGTTCAATTGTATAAAGACAAGCGGAAGACTGAAATTTTATATTCAAAGTATGTAAAGTAACAAAATTTTATGAACTCCAGAGTATGAGTACTAGCTGAGTACCAATATACATGTATTGTTTCTAAGTCAAAAATCAAAATACAATCCTCAAGAGAGGCCCTGAAAATCCCGCGATGCAGCCGGCCTAAGCAAAGCCGTCAAAATACTGCATAAAGGAGAACTCCTCCTGATCCTCATCAAAGTCGAGCTCCGACTCCTGAACCAAGGCGCCATCTACACCTGTGACAGAGTCTGGTGGGTGTTGCAAACACCGTCCCGTAACGTGGGAGTGAGTAGCTAACTCAGTGGAACAATAAAGCATAGGTTAACATGTTATCAAATCAATTAAGCAGTAATGATAAAGCAGTACAAATCAAACATTTCTAATTACTCTTGTTAAGTGCAAAAATGATATGACATGATGCTGTATGCCCTTGCCAAACCATCCTCAAGCAACATCATCTTACGTTCGCGAATGCTTACTCCCTCAGTGCGCCACATCTACAAAGCACATGCGGTGCGATGATGCTCATGATTACCAAGTTTTTATTAGTCCATTTCAACCAGCAGTATTGGGAAACTATGGTACCTCCCTTGTATCATTCCCAAACATGATCCATTCTAGGGTCGTCAATCCTAGTTAATCTCATACGATATTATAGTTTGAGAAACATAGTGAAGGCATCGCAAAGGGCTCGTCACCCGTCAGCGCGGATACAGATCTCACCGTATGCGGCTCAATTGCTGGCCGTCAGCTCGAGTACAGGTCTCACTGTACTCGACTCAATCACTAGCCGTCAGCTCGAGTACAGGTCTCACCGTACTCGGCTCAACTCATACTCTAGTTGCTGTGAAAGACTCGTCGCTAATCACAGACACTTGGAGTACACTCGATGATACTACAGAGGACTCGTCGCCCGTCAGCACGAGCACAGGTCTCACCGTACTCGGCTCTCGCCGTAAGTATCGACAGCTCGAATATAGTGTCCCATACCACCATAATCGGCTCACGAGTTTGGTTGCACAATGGTCACTACGGGGAGGCACATGGCCCCAGCGTAGGCCGACAGCTCGACCACGGTGTCCCATACTACCATGCCCGGCTCATGCGACTTAGCGGATCGAGGTACCATGGTTAAATGGGATCGCCACTGGTAAGTTTGGTACCCTAGGTTCAAGCAGTAGCGACCAAACATGGTGAACACACAATACATTTCGGTTTACTTGACGAGCCTGACTAGCTCGAGCGCACCACAAGTTGAGCGATATGGAGCGCAAAAGCACTCCATGTGGCCAGCCACTATCGCCAACCGAAGTACGACTCGGGTTCGCCAGACACGTCCGTTGTGGCGATATGAATCTCAGCCACAACCGCAAGTCTGGTACCGAATATTTGGACTATAGACACAGTCCCAAACTCAAACAGTTTTCATCAATAGCATGTGGAGTAAAGCATGATAAACAAGCAATACAAGCATGTTAGCAGGCATGTTATAAAGCATGAAGTAAAATATGATGTAAAGCATGTTGTAAAGCATGTTGTGAAGCATGTAGTAAAGCACTATCCACATAGGGATACAATTACGTACATATTACAAGGGAGTGGTTCTAGCGAACCACCGCATGGAGGGGATCCTACATGTCTCTAAGGGAGTCGGGAATCCCATGTTAGTACCTCTCTAAGGCACTAACACTCAAGCATTTACACACACAAGCATCTACACAAACACTTAGGATACACTATTCCAACATACATGATGTATGTTAGCAAAATACGTGTTAGGGCTGTCCCTTCGCCACGTGAGTTTCTTACCCATGTATATCATAATCATACGGCAAATAATCATTACAATTGTATTTTCAAAATTCACACATATGCGGTATTTCTAGAATACACAATTTCAACATACTAGGCACTTACAAGCGAACATGTATTTCAGCGATTCCTTTCGCCAAACTAGTATTTTATACATATATTGTATAATCATACATTAAATAAACATGTCATACATTTTTCCAAAAAAATATGTATACGGTATTTCTACGTATACCAAGAGTATGTGAAATTCCATATTCTACAACGCTAATCGAAACAGGAAACGGAAAGCACTTTGTACATGTGCATTTACATACAGATCATGAATCTATCATTATCTGACATTGAAAGCGTTGAAAACCGTAACTTATACACTTAAAGTCCTCACCTTTGCCCTTGGAATTCCAACGAATCAGCAAGGGTAGTAGAGCTTCCGTATACAGGAGTTTTCTAGCCTAAAGAGCGGAATCGGTTAGCCTGTACATAACCTACAATGATCCTACCTCAAATCAGACCTAGGGTTAGGGTTTCTTACCTTCAAACAGAATGGAAACTGCCGGGAAAACACCTGGAACGGAGCGGTGTAGGCCGTGCGACAACCGAAAGCAGTAGGAGGAAGATCGGCAACAATTTCCAAGCTTTTCTCTCTCTTTTCTTTCTCTCTCTAGGGTTTTTCTCCCAAATTCGTATGGCTGTGAGAGGGGCTGTTCTAAGCTCCTTTTATAGCCAAAAACATTCTGAAAATAGACTCAGGTTCAAGGGTTACTGCTAATATAGGATATTCGTCACTTTTCCAGCTCAAAAGGGAGGTTCTGGTGGCCCTCCTTGAGCCAAACGTCAACTTAAGCTCACCATCTATGGATCTACGTGGGATTTCCGTTTCGACTTGATCCGATTCCCGGATCGCACGTGGCCGACCACTTTCGGTTCAACGGTCGGTGGGCCACGATCGAGAAATTCTAAGTACATGTAAATGTTCTGAAATTTTTCTTAATCCGAGGGTGTAATTTGGTCGATTTCGACGGTCGAGTTGCTACATCGACGTGCAACCGAACGATGCCAGATCACTATTCCTGATATTTTTATTAGGATGGGAATAGTGTTTTTCACACTCCCTCGCTCCGAATCGAAACGAATGGCCGTGGAACATCGGATGGACCTGATTTTTAAGATGATTGTCAAGTCCAGTGAGGCGGTCCTAGTTCCTTAGCTTCGTGTTAATCGGACTTCCGATGTGCGATCTAGACCTAATACGAAGTTTCGTTTCATTCTCGAGAGCAGACGGGAAATGAGTTTGGTTCGAAACTTCCGGGTAACCTAGCGTCACTTGTTTTGCAAGTTTTGGGTCTTGCAGATCGTATTTAAAGCGATCCCAATGGATTTCATGGCTAATCGAGTTTAGTACTTAGTTAACTTTGTTAATTTTCTAAAGGATTTAATCCTAATTGATTTCTGGTCGAGGTGGTACTCGACCCAATGTACGGAAATTTACGGGTCATTACACGGACTCTTCACAGTTTCTTCTTGCAAGTTGTTGGAGTCTTCATAGTTTGTGCTCACAAGTTATTGGATTCTTCAAGTTTGTGCATACAAATTGTTGGAGTCGTCACAGTTTTTAGTCGCTAGCTGCTGCAGTCTTCACAGTTTATTCTCGCAATCTGTTAGAGTCTTCACAGTTTGTGCACTCAAATTGTTGGGATCTTCACAGTCTATGCTCGCAAGTTGTTGGAGTCGTCACACTTTGTGCTCGCAAGCTGTTGGTGTCTTCATATTTTGTGCTCGCAAGCTGATGGACTTTTCATAGTTTGTTCTGGTATATTGTTGGAGTCTTCACAGTTCGTGTGTACAAAGTGTTTGAGTCTTCACAGTTTGTCCTCGAAAGCTATTGGATTCTTCATAGTTTGTGCATACAAATTGTTAGAGCCTTCACAGTTTGTGCTCATAAGTTGTTGGAGTCTTCACAGCTTGTGCGCGCAAAGTGTTTGAATCTTCACAATTTATGCTCGCAAGCTATTGGAGTCTCATAGTTTGTGCTCACAAGTGGTTGGATTCTTCACAGTTTGTGCTCGCAAGCTGATAGAGTCTTCACAGTTTCTGCTCGCAAGTTGTTGGCATCCTCACAGTTTCTTCTCGCAAGTTGTTGGTGTCCTCACAGTTTGTGCACACAAAGTATTTGAGCCTTGACAATTTGTGTTCACTAGTTATTGGATTCTTCACAACTTGTGCATGCAAATTGTTGGAGTAGTTACAGTTTTTGGTTGCAGGCTGTTAGAGTCTTCACAGTTTGCATGCACAAGATGTTAGAGTCTTCACAGTTTGTGCGTGGAAGCTGTTGGAGTCTTCACAGTTTGTGCTCGTAAGTTGTTATAGACTTCACAATTTATGTGCGTAAATTTTTCAAATCTTCACAGTTTGTGCTCACAATCTGTTGGAGTCTTAACAGTTTGTGCTCGCAAGCAATTGGACTCTTCATGGTTTGTGCTTGCAAGCTGATGGAGTCTTCACAGTTTGTTCTCCCAAGTTGTTGGAGTCCTCACAGTTTGTGCGCAGAAACTGTTTGAGTCTTCACAGTTTGTGCTCGCAAGCTGTTAGATTCTTCATAGTTTGTGCACGTAAATTGTTGGAGTCGTTATAGTTTTTGGTCATAAATTGTTGGAGCCATCATGGTTTGTACGCGTAAGCTGTTAGAGTCTTCACAATTTGTACTCATAAGCTATTGGAGTCTTCAAAGTTTGTGCGCGCAAATTATTGGACTTTTCACAGTTTGTGCTTGTTTCGACCAGAAATGAAAAGCATTTGATTTGAGGAATATTTCACTTAATATTAACAAAAGATAGAATTAAGAGAATGATCATCAACTTTATTCATTCTGAGTTCATTTACATCCTTTTAGTCTTTTGATTTCAAGATAAAATCTTTTTGAAATGCTATAAATACAAAAGCTAAGTAAAATTGAAATATGAATTTCGGCAGCATTTTGGCTCATGTTGATCATATCTCCAGGGGAGATGAGTTTTGCGGGCTTCCTATGCATTTTTTCCCTTATTGGCATGATAAAGGAGTGCTTGGATCCCTTTGACACATTAGAATAGCTTGAGGATTTGGAAAAGTTCAACATAGCAGCTGCCTCAAAGAGTATCTGCATAACTCATGGGAGTTGTGCGGGCTGAGGAGTTGCAAGAGCCCGCGCAACTCTCCAGGAGTAGCACGGCCCGCACCTTTGACACTTCACACTCCCTCTCCTTCTCTCTGTCTCCAATACCTGTCAGAAGCACTAGTCTTTTGAACATCTGATGCTTCAAATGAGGGGGTAGGGGGGTATTTATATGCTTTCGCACATGTGATCCCTCGAATCTTGTGCCATGGAACCCACTTCATATTCCTAATTCCTCCTGCGGCGAGAGTTGCGCGACCTAGCTCAAATCAGGTGAGTTGTGAGGACCCATGCAACTTAAGTCCCGCGCAACTCAAGCAATTTGTGCGGCCTAGCACAACTCGGCTCATCCTCACTCATATGATCCATCCTTCATTTCTTTCACCAATTTTCCTTTTTGAAGTTTCTTCCATTAACCAAATTTTGTACCTCAACAGCTGGCCCCTTGATCCAAAATTTGATTTCTCTAAAGCAACTTGAAGGAACAACTTCTTTATGCAGAACCTGTGTTGCACGTGTCCGCGTAACTCCCACCAGCGCAACTTGCTGCCGGTGTTCCTGGTCTATAAATACTAAACCACTCAATCATTCCTCCCTTTAAAATTCTTCTATCTCCTGGTAAACCCCTTTTACGGTCAACTGTTCCGCGCAACTTGTCTGCGCAACTCATTTGCAATTAATGCCAGAAACTTCTGTTCCGAAATTCTGCCAAAATTTCTAACTTTTTTCTTTTGGGCCCTATGTTTTTTTTTTCAACATTCTTCCATCATGAGACATTCAGAAACTTTGTCTTCAAGGAAAAGGAGTCCTTTGCCCTCCTCAGCCCTTGAACAGTTCTCTCGCCATACTTGGGTTTGTGTAGGAATTGACAAAAAAGTATTAGAGCTCTACCACCCCTATACGGGTAAAATCATCTCTTCCCCTGTAGATTTACAACGCCATTGGTCAATCCCGCATAGTGATCCACCCATTCATCAAAGCATCATTGTTTCTATTGACAACTGGATCATGAGAGAACCCCATATTCTGGAAGGTTATGTAGAAGGAAAGGACTCACGTCAAAAGATGGCATGATATGCAAGATGAGATTTCTATGTCCTTGCCACGATCCTCATCAGCCTCTTTGAAACTGCTCGACAATATTTCCTCACTAGTCGCATCCCTTGGAGAACAAATGATTTTTTAGCCAAGGGTCTTTTGTCTTCTCAAGATTTCTATAGTGCCTGGGCTTGTGCTGTTGCTCGAAAACACACTATTACTTTGGAACAAATTAATCTTCTTGATGCTATTATAGCCACATCAGAGCATTTTCATGGAAACACTGCTATCTTCAGGGGCTTTCTTAACTTTTGGTCTCCAATTACTAACTCATTTCATCTTCCTCTAGGTGAGATGAGAATCACTTTATGGGATCTTCTCTGTATAGCAGGCCTCCCCATCATGGGCAACATCGTTGATATTTATATCCCTTCAAACAAGGAATTGTCTGACGCCTCTGTAGAAAATAGAAAATCTGACATTTCAGAGACCACTCTTGAACTCTTCGAAGAACTGGCCAACTTCCCCCATCTTGAGCACATTACTTCTCTTAAATGGCTAGCTCATTTCTCTCATAGGTATATTTCTTTTCTCTTACTCTTTTTCTCTTCAGATCTTCATCCTTTCTTCGAAATAACCATATTATTTTATTTTGCCAGTTTTACAGGCTATAATCATTAGGATCTCAAAACCATTCATGAAAACATTACAAGCACCACTGAATATAGCCACTCTTGCGAATTAGCTGCCTTATTAGCTTATTGGCTAAGTTTAGTAATATTCCTTGACTCAAAACAGGTGAATATCATTAGACCATCCCTTTTTGTAGTTGCTGGCGTAATGGTTGAGGGTCAGAGACATTCATTAGCTCCTCCAGTTCTATGCTCCCTATATCATGCTTTTGGGGATATAGTTTCTGGCCTTACAGATTCAACACTCCAATCTTTCTTAGTTTGCGCTCCTTGGCATTTCTTTGTAGGATGTCTAAGAGTGTATTTTCCTTGGACCTTTGATGACTCAAGAGGGGCACATTCAAATCCCCATTGGCTTCCTCTTCAACACTATTAGTTAAGAAAGATGGTTGAAAAGTCACATGGCTGGATCACTCGCAAGATAGAAGATGGCGATCCTATTGATTTTCATCAATTTTCATTCACCATTCATCCGAAAGGCATAGAGGTTGTTGATTACAATTCTATTTTCCATTAGATCTAGTACTCTTCCCTTAAGAGAAGGTAGCACATTCTGAGTGAACCATATTATCTGAGTAGATTTGCCCGCCAATTCAGATTTAACTAGACCGTGTCGGAGACTTGTGATGTTGTTACGAGATCTATGAGGAACCGTGGCATTGGGCCGTATAATTGGGCCTTTATATGGAGGCAACTCTTGAATGTTAATACGGGATCTCACTTCATACTCTCGAGTAAAGGTTACCCAGTCCATATTCCTATCCCTGGATGCGCTGGTGGGCCCATCAGTACTATTTAGTGTGCAGATATTATCCAGCTGACTATGCCATATATATTCTTCCACCATGACTAAGGAGTTATCAAGAAGACCAAGGCTTATGCTATTCCAAAGAAACCAACCATGCCCCTTGTCCCTGTCATGCCCCAAACTCGAAGATCGAACACACAGGAATCTCGATCGCCAAATCTGGTGCCGACAGCCTCTGTAGTACCCCATTCTCGGCTTCCAGCATCTATATGCCAAATTCTGATCGTAGGATCCTATAAGGAGGATTTTCTAACATACATTTTTTTCGTAAGAAGCATAACCACAAATTTACCCAAATCACAAAGGTAACATCATCATCACATATCTACTAATATAATCAGTTGAATACAGTGCTGAAAGGGAATACATATATTAAAAATCAAAGCTCCAGAGGTCCACTAATTGCTCCAAGCTCAATGCTGCTACAACCTAACGCCACCTGCATGCATCTATCGTGCATAAGCTTATAGAAAGCTTAGTGGGTGGTGAAAGTTTGTACACAGGGTAAGAGCCAAGTAAGCAATATCAGAGTAATCAGATAAGTAGAAACACTGTCAAGTCTATAAATCATACAATATCAAGTACATAATATAGATCAGCTATGTAAATGAGGAGTCATAAAAAGCAAAATATCAGATGTCGATGATATAATTGTAACGCCCTAAAATTCGAGGATCGAGTAGCAACTCAACTCTTGAGTTCCAAAACATCACTTATGCAACAAAGATAATGATGATTAAATGTTGTCTGTGTTAGAGCAATAAACATGAGTGAGATTATACCAAAACAATAATTCATACTCCAGATCAATTGTATAAAGGCAAGCGTAAGACTGAAACTATATATATATATATATATATATGTATGTATGTAAAAGAAACAAAACCATCACAATCTCTATAGTATGAACCCATCAGAGTCACCATATACATATATCTATTTTATGAACAAAATGTCAAAAGTATAACTAAAGAAATAAGCCATGTGAATCCCGTCGATCCGGCAGTCTAGTCAAAGCCACCAGTAAATTGCATAAATGAGAACTCGTTTTGGTCCTCGTCATAGTCCGGCTCAGCCTCCTGAGTCGTCAACTCATCTGTACCTAAGACAGAGTCTGGTTGGTGTGTACAACACCGTCCCGTAACATGGGAGTGAATAGCTAACTCAGTGGAATAATAAAGCATATGTTAACATGTTATCAATTCAGTTAAGCAGTAATGATAAAGTAGTATAATCAAACACTCCTAACTACTCTTATTAATGTAAGTATGAATGCAGTCATGATGCATGCCCTCACCACACACTCCCTCGCGTGACACCATCTTACGTTCGCGGCATGCTTGCATTCCTCAATGCTCCACATCATCCAGGCATATGCAATGTCATGATGAGCATGATTACTGAGTTGTTATTAGTCCATTTCAAACAGCAGTATTGGGAAACTAAGGTACCTCACTTGTATCATTCCCAAACATGATCCATTCTAGGGTCGTCAGTCCTAGTTAAAATCTCATACGATGGTGTGTTTCTAGGTCGCTGCAAAGGCTGTCAGGAGTGTTACACACAATGGTTACACCACTCCCCCATTACCGTTTTAACGGTTCATCACTAAGTTGATACAGGCCTAGTTCATACTCTATACACTGCGGCAAAACTCGTCACCTCAACGCAAATTCAGAGTATACTCGAGGTCACTACAAAGGGCTCGTCACCAATCAGTGTAGGCCGACAGCTCGAATATAGTGTCCCATACCAGCATAATAGGCTCACGAGTCTGGTTGCTCACTGGTCACTACGAGAAGGCACGTGGCCCCAGCGTAGGCTGACAGCTCGACCACGGTGTCCCATACCACTATGCCCGGCTCATGAGTCTTAGCGGATCGAGGTACCATGGTTAACGGGATTTCACTGGTAAGTTTGGTACCCTAGGTTCAAGCAGTAGCGTCCAAACATGGTGAACATACATTAGACATATCGGGTTACTTGACGGGCCTGACTAGCTCGAGCGCACAATCAATTGAATGACATGAAGTGCATAAGCACTTCGTGTGGCATGACCGCTGTCACCAACTGAAGTACGACTTGGGTTCGTCAAACACATCTTACATGGAGAAATGAATCTCAACCACGATCTCAAGTCTGGTACCGATTGTCTAGACTATAATCATAGTCCCAACTCAGTCAATCCTTATTTAGAGCATATAGAGTAAAGCATGATAAACAAAGTAATTCAAGCATGATAATAAGCATGTCATAGAGCATGTTTATAAACCATGTTGTAAAGCATGTTATAAAGAATGTTATAAAGCACCATATAAACAGGAAATATAAACACATATATTTCATAAGTAAGTGGTTACGTTAAACAACCAACATGGAGGAAATCATACACGTCTCTAAGGTAGTTGAGAATCCCATCTCAACACCTACCTAAGGCACCATCATCCAAACACTTACTCTCACAAGCATTTTCACAAACACTTAGAATACACTATTTCAACATACATAGTGTACATTAGCAAAACATGTATTAGGGCGAATCCTTTCGCCAAACAAGTATTTTATCCATATATAATATATTCATACAGCAAATAATCATGGCAAACACATCTCCAAAATTTATACGTATACGGTACTTTCTAGAATACACTATTTCAACATACATAAAGTATATTAGCAAAACATGTATTAGGGCGAATCCTTTCCCCAAATAAGTATTTTATCCATGTATAATATATTCATGCAGCAAATAATCATGACAAACCCATTTCCAAAATTTATACGTATACGGTACTTTCTACAAATACCTAGAATATGTAAAATTTCATATTCTACATCTTTAATCGAAACGAAAAATAGACAGCACTTTGTACATGTGTAATTGCATGCATATCATGAATCTATCATTATCTGACATTGAAAGTGTTGAAAACCGTAACCTATACACCTAAAGTCCTCACCTTTTACCGTAGAATCGTAATGAATACGATAGGTTTGCTAAGCTTCTGTATTCGGCAGTTTGGTAACCTATAAAATGAAATAGGTTAGCTATTTCATAACCTACAACCTCCACAACCCCAAACCAGATTAGGGTTAGGGTTTCTTACCTAGAAACGAAGTTGGATTCGCTAGGAAAACGACTTGATAGACTTGTAGAACGATAGGAAAAAGGATAGGAAGGATCTCCCACAACTCTCACACTTTCTCTCTCTTTTCTCTATTCTCTCTCCTAGGGTTTCTCTCAAATTCGTATGGCTGTGAGAGTGAGGATTCTAAGGTCCTTATATAGCTTAAAAACATACTAAAATAGACTTAAAATCAAGGTATACTTAGGTTATAACCAAAGCGACCCTTTTCCAGCTCAACGGAGGAATTCTGGCGGCCCCCCTTGAGCCAAAGGTCAGACTTAAGCTCACCAACCTTGGATCCAGCTGGACTTAAGTTTTTGTTTCAGTCGGATTCCCAGATCACGCGTGGTGGACCAGTTTCAGTTCAACGGTCAGCGGATCCCGATCTGAAATTCCAAGTACATGGATATGTTTATGAAATTTTTCCTGATCCGAAGGTGTATTTGGGTCAGATTCTGACGGTCTGGTTGCTTACAAAATGTCCACAAGTAACAAGTCTCAGATTACTATTTGAGATATTTATTTGTAAAGAAAAACAAGTGTTTTCACACTCCTCACTCCGGACTTAAGCGAACAGCCATGGGACACTGTCTGGATTTGATTTCCGAGATGGTTGTCAAGCCCAACGAGGCGGTCCTAAGTCCTTAACTTCGTATTATTCAGACTCCCGATGTGCGGTCTAGATCTGATACGGAGTTTCAATGTGTTCCCGAGAGCAATTGGGTAATGAGTTTGATCCTAGATTTTAGGGTAACCTAGCGTCAATGATTCTACAAGTTTTTGGTCTTGTAGATCGTATTTAAAACGATTCTAGTGGATTTCATGGCTAATCGAGTTTAACACTTGTTAACTTTATCAAATTTCTAAAGGATTTAATCCTAAGTGATTTCTGGTTGAGGTGGTACTCGGGCCATTGTACGAAAATTTTTAAGTCGTTACAATCTACCCCCCTTAATGAAAAATTTCGTCCTCAAAATTAGTACCTTTTCATACTCCTCGAGGAGCTGAGTGTAGTTCTTTCGGATCTCGGCTTCTGTCTCCCACGTAGCTTCCTCCTCTGTATGATGTGTCCACAGTACCTTCACGAGTGGAATCACCTTGCTACACAGTACTGCTCTTTTCTATCAAGGATACGTGTCAGGCGCAGCTCATATGTAGCATCTTCGCTCAACTGTACCTGCTCCCATCTGATAATGTATGAAGGATCAGGAACATACTTCTTCAGCATAGATACATGAAATACGTTATGTATAGCTACAAGTGGTGTGGGCAAAGTGAGACGATATGCCACAACACCCACTCGATCAAGGATCTGAAATGGACCGATGAACCTCGGTGTGAGCTTCCCCTTCTTCCCAAACCGAAGGACTCCCTTCATAGGGGAAACTCAGAGGAATTCATGATCTCCAACCTCGAACTCAAGTGGCCGCCGCCTTATATCGGCGTAACTCTTCTGCTTGCTCTGCATTGTAAGAAGTCGATGCCTGATAATGTCGATCTTCTCTGAGGTCGCCTGTACCAACTCCGGCCCAATCAAACTGCGCTCGCCAACCTCAGCCCAGTAATGGGGCGCTCTGCAAGGACGACCATACAAGGCCTCATATGGACCCATGCCAATACTCACCTGGAAGCTGTTGTTGTACGCGAACTCTGCATAAGGAAGACAGCCATCCCAACTATCCTTGAAGCCCAAGACATAGGCCCACAACATATCCTCCAAAATTTGGTTCACCCGCTCCGTCTGCTCATCGGTCTGAGGGTGAAATGCAGTACTGAACTTTAATTTCACACCCATCACTTCCTGGATACGAGTCCAGAAGATAGACGTGAACCGCGTGTCTCTGTTCGACACGATCTCTAGGGGAACTCCATACAAACACACAATCTCCCTGATGTACAGCCTAGCCAGCTCGTCTGCAGTGTTCGTGACTCTGATAAGGAGAAAATGGGCCGATTTGGTCAACGGTCCACAATCACCCAGATGAAATCGTGTCCCTTCCTCATTTTTGGTAGCCCCGATATGAAATCCATGGAAATGAAGTCCCACTTCCATTCAGCTATGGGCATGGGCTGAAGCAGTCCAGGAGGTCGGCGAAGTTCTGCCTTGACCTACTGGCATGTTAGATAATGAGAAACATACTCTACTATGTGGGTCTTCATGTCATCCCACCAATAAGACCGTCTCATGTCCTGGTACATCTTCATGCTACCGGGGTGCATCACAAGCTTCAATTTGTGGGCAGTCTCGAGGAGTTCTTATCGCAAGTCATAAATATCAGGAATGCATAAGCGGCCACGGTATCGTAAACCCACATCTGTGCCAACTCTTCACTCGGAGTCCTCGGCGTTGCTAGCTTGCTCTCGAAGCTCAGACAACTGCTCATCGCCCTTCTGGGCCTCGATGATCTTATCATCAATAAGTGGCCGCACCCGAACATGCGCGACACACTCAAATAGCTCCTCCACAGTGGGTTTCTGCTCGAAGTCCAGCACGAACTCCAACGTATCCCACTATGCCATCATCAGCGGAGCAGCAAATGTAACGCTTTCTTGTGGCTTAATGCATCCGCCACAAGGTTGGCCTTGCCAGGATGATAGGAGACCTCGAACTTGAAGTCCTTTAAGGTTTCCATCCATCTGCGCTGCCTCATATTCAAGTCTCACTGCGTGAATATATACTTAAGGCTCCTGTGGTGGCAGAAAAGCTCAAACTCCTCTCCGTAGAGGTAATGTCTCCAGAGCTTCAATGCAAAGATGACAGCTGCCAACTCAAGGTCGTGTGTAGGGTAATTCTCCTCGTGCTTCCATAATTGTCTCGAGGCATACGCAATCACCCTGTCTTTTTGCATAAGGACATAACCCAAACTAACGCGAGACGCGTCAGTGTATATCATGTACTTAACCCCTTGCTCTGGCAATACTAGCACAAGGGCGGACGTCAATCTGTCCTTTAGCTCTTGAAAAGCTGCTTCTGCCTTCTCATTCCAGGCGAACTTCAAATCCTTACGTGTCAACTGTGACAATGGCCTGACAATCTTCGAGAAGTCCTTAATGAAGCATCGATAATACCCTGTCAGGCCAAGAAAACTCCTCACCTCGGTAATCGAGCCAGGCTACTTCCAATCCTGAACCGCGGCTACCTTAGCAAGGTCCACAGCTATCCCATCCTTAGACACCACATGTCCCAGGAACTTGACTTCTTCCTGCCAGAAGTTGCACTTCTTATACTGCGCAAACAACTGGTTCTTCCTCAAGGCATCCAACACTGCTCTTAGGTGTACCTCGTGCTCTTCCCGACTCATGGAATATATCAGGATGTCATCAATGAATACGATGATGAATCGGTATAAGAATGGCCGAAATACCCTGTTCATCAAGTCCATGAACACAGCCGGTGCATTCATAAGACCGAACGACATCACCAAGAACTCGTAATGCCCAAAACATGTCCTGAAAGCTGTCTTCTGCACATCTTCATCTCTAACGCGCAACTGGTGGTACCCTGACTGCAAGTCGATCTTCGAGAAATACTTTGCCCCCTTCAACTGATCAAACAGATCATCAATCCTAGGCAAAGGATACTTGTTCTTTATGGTAACCTGGTTCAACTTACAGTAATCAATACACAACCGTAGTGAGCCATCCTTTTTCTTCACAAATAGTACAGGTGCTCCCCAGGGAGACACACCAGGTCGTATAAAGCCCTTCTCTACCAGCCCGTCAATCTGTTTTTGCAGTTCCTCCATCTCACACGGAGGCATGCGATACGTCGGTAAATAGATGGGTGTCGCACCGGGAGTAAGATCAATGGTAAAGTCGATCTCGTGCCGAGGTGACAACCCAGGAATCGGTGCAAAAACATTCGCAAAAGCCTGAACTACAGGCGTATCCTCAAGCATCGAAATATCAGTAGCCTCTAATGAAGAAGCGTAACATCGCAACCGAGTAGCGTGACTGACCTGAACAAGAAAAGTAAAGGTCGTGCCATCAAGTCCATAGGCAGTCACCACCCGAGTCTCGCAGTCGATCTCTGCTCGCATCTCAGTGAGCCAATCCATACCGAAGATACTGTCATAATGGAATAGGGGGACGACGATCAGGTCAGCTAGTATCACTCTGCCACCCAAGTCTATCGGGGAGCCCTCACACATACGAGTAACTTCAGAGTAAGTCCCTGTAGCAGTGATGACCCTCACTCCTCTCGTAGGAGCAGTAACTAAACTCAGTCGCTTGATTGTCGTGCATGAAATCATAAAGGTAGTGGACCTAGTGTCCACCAATAAGAAGACGGGAGTACCTTAGAGGTGTGCAGTGACCTCGAAGGCCATAGGCGCTGAGGGTGTAGTATCTGGTTCCTCTGCGGTAAGCACATGAACACGCGCCTATTGGGATCAGTTAGGCTAAGGTACCATGGGCCTTGAGGCGGCCGGAAACGAGGTGCAGGTGGTTTGAAGGATGGATGCGCAGGTGTCATCCTAAGTGGTGGAGTCGATATAGCCTATGGGCGAGAGCGACCAATCATCTGCGGCGGAGAGAACCCGCTATCCCTCATCCGCGCAAAACAACTCCCAATAGGATGACCCTGTTTCCCGCAATAAGTACAGGTCACAATAGGATGCCTCATCGGAGCCACTGGCGCTGCGATCCTGGGAGGCGAGTCAGCCGAGGCCTCTTGCCAAGGAAAGGCCTGCCCTGATCCTCTGGTCGTGGTCTCGTAAGCATAGCACCACGGGAGCGTGTCAAGAGGTCCACATCCTGCTCTGCCTGGATGAACATATGAATTAACTCTGCATAGGATGGTATGCGGGCACAACACATCTTCTACCGGATGTCAGGTCATAAGCCCTCAGTGAAGCGTCACATCCGTATCGGCTCATCAGCAAGTATAGTTGGGACAAAGTGGCCCAACTCGGTGAAGCGATGCTCGTACTCAGTGACTATCATGCCTCCCTATCTGAGGCGCAGAAACTCATTCTCCCTCTTATGTCGGTAGGCCTGAGGGTAATATTTCTCATGGAAACGAAACTCAAATGCTGCCCAGGTCCACACATATCCTACTGTGACAGTCCGCAGTATGCTATCCCACCATAAGCTAGCCTCCTTCTCGAACATGAAGGCGGCCAACTCAACCTGTTCAGCCTTAGAATAATGTAGCATCTTCAGTATCTTCGAGATGCGGTCCAACCAATACTCAGCCTCCTCGGGTCTGTGAGAACCCGTAAAAGTCGGAGGCCTCAAGCGCTGGAATCGCTCGAGTAAACTGTGAGTACCCACGTCTCCCGTAGGGTACGTAACAGGTGTGGGCAGAGGCACATCGCTAAACTGAGCAGGGGGCTCAGCAGTCTCAGTAGGGCATGCAGATGTCAGAGGTGGAGTCACACTCCCACCCCGAGACAAGGCCTCCGAAATAGTGGCCATAAGTTGCTGGTACTGCTGCTGTTGCATCTGCTACTGATGCATCATCAGCAACAACTGCTCAAACCTATCAGTAGGTGGAGCAGCCTGTGACTCATATGGCATCGAAGAGGATGCTCGGTTCTACTCGCAAACTGGGAGTGTATAGGTGGTAATCCACCAGTAGGACCAACAGAAGGCTGATCAGAGCCAGAACCCGGGCCCGTAGGACCACCCCTGCGGGAAGGAGTCTGGTTCATCGAGTCAGTGAGCAAGAGGGGTGTCGTGCTCCTCGTAGATCTCCGTGGCATGCCCTATACAACATAGGGTACATTGCATGTGAGATAAAGCATGACAACACAATACATCATCACTTAAGCATTCCACACACTTCATGGGAAAAGTGGTTGTATGCATTTCATTACCAAAATTGTCATAATACATGGAATACAGAGTTACATGAATCATGACAAAAAATGCAGGGGAGCTATACAACCAAGCTTCAACTACTACAAAAACATACTACTAACTACTACATCCATCAACATGAAAACATAAACCGCCTAATGCAGTAACCAAAACAGCTACAAACAACAACTTGGATGACTAGGCATCCGAGTCAGGCGATGGAGGAGGAGCATCCTTATCCTGTACACAGCACAGGATGGTCTTCAATGTACGAGACACTTTCTTAAAACTTCTCTTCATGTAGGCCTCGGTCACCTCAAGCTTGGGTCGGGTCTCACCAAGCTCAGCCTGAACCTGTCCAATCTCTTGCCACAGGGCTGCCTGGTTCTCCTCAATGCGAACCATACGAGCATCCCTCGCAGCCTGAGTAGCGTCCGACTCAGGTGCTCTAGGAGGAGAGCTCTCCTCAGTATCTTGAGCCTCATCTTCCTCTTCCTGTATCTCATCACCGCCTCCTCCCTCGTTTCCTGCCTCGAGGTCAACACTCTCCTCACCAGCGTTATCTGACTCATCTCCAGACTCATCGAGTCGGGCTAGCCGTTGTTGAGGGCTGATCTTCATGTTGTTGAGTGTAGCCTCACTTATGACCCGGACTGGCGCAAGGTCTTCCATGTTAAGCCTATAGCCGACATCACAAGCCATCTTGCATATCACGCGGCCAAATGGGAGCGAAAGGTCGTTCCTGACAGATCGAACAACCTGAACTATCTGAAATAGGACGAACATGGGCAGGCATAAGTTGTCCCCATGTCCAATCCTGTATAGGAAGTCCACCATCAACTGAGTACACTCCATGCGGTTACCCGACCGTGGATACACATTATATGTGAAAATGTGGTGGAGCAAACGGAAGTCATCTGTCAACTTCGACGACGAAAGATAGTTTCCTCGCATCCAAGAAACCCGTCGACTATAAAGGTATCGCGTACGACGATCCCTTTCTCGCGCACTCCTGGAGAAGTTGTCATTAGGAAGTACTTCACCACGTGGGATGTTCATGATCCACGCCATCTCAACCACAGTAATTATGTGCCTTATGCCCCTCACAGAGACCGTGAACTGAAGAGGCTCCAACGATGGGTCTATGATATGGGTGTAGAAGGCACGAACCGTGTTCTCACATGCAGGAGACTCGCCTTTAAATATAGGACCCCATTTGATGTCCACCAAGTGGTCCATCACCGGGTGTAACCCAAACTTTCTCTCATCCACGTGGGCTTCAAACATAATCTTACGGTCAGCAAAACGACCATATTCAAGGCCTATCGAAAAAGCATCTCTAATTAGAAGTTGGGGATCTAGGTCCCGCTTTGACTTATACTCCCGAACCGTGCTAGGGCTAGCTTCAATGTCCACTTCTCTCCTCAAACGGGTTGGACGGCTATGCCCAGCTTCATCTGCAGCGGTCTTCCTTTTCCCCATAAGAGAGAACGGTGGAGATGGAGAAAATGGCAAAAATAATGGCGAAGAAAGCTATGAAAAGTGATGATAAGAGAGAGAAAGGGCTGCTCTCCTTGCTTCACCACGAACTTGGGTCCCAACAGCGATTGTAGAGGCCTAAACAACAAGGTTTAAGAAGAAAGAAGGAGAAATGAAGTGGGGTAGGGGGTGTGCACGATTTTGTGACAAAATGGGGAGTGTATGGGCTGAAATGAGAGAGAAATGGAGAGGATAGGGAGGTAGGGTTGCTGTGAACGAAGGAGATGGTTGGGTTGTGACTGAAATTAAGGGTTTTGCTAATTAAAAGGGAGAGTTGAGAGAGAAAAAGTAATTTAGAGGGCTTGGAAGGGTGGAAATGAGGAGAGGGGGGGTTGACGGAATAAAATAGGGACCCCCGCACGATTTTGCTGGTCCCACACGAGTCCTGGGGTCGGGCCGACCCTGACCAGACCTGATGGGCCTGACCGCAGTCGACCGCGGTGACAGCGGTTCCGCTGCGGTCTGATGGGCTAGGCGTGGCACCACTACTGTAGGGTTGTGATCACCATCCCTCCAAGGTGCCAAAGACACCCTGGGTATGTCCTGGGTCCCACTGGATTGTATCGTGTGGCCCCCGACTCCATTTCAAGTCGTTTCGGGTCCATTCGAGTACATTCTGATACATAACGGTATTTTACCAAATTTCAACGGTTGGGATTGGGTGGATTGAGATCTAGACCCGTCATTTGACGGCCTATAAGTGTTTTAAGGTCGACCCGTGCTACCAGGGTTAAGTACAGACTCGATTTTGGCGTTCATTTTAATGAACTTTGCCATTGGACGGAACTGGGATGCCTAAGACTGTTTCTCCATTATTCTCGCACCCTCCTATGTCAAAAAGCATCAGCATACGTCGTGGGAACATAACTCAGGTCCAGTGTAATCAAAATCATACTGTGATACCAACTTGTAACGCCCTGAAATTCGAGGGTCGAGTAGCAACTCAACTTTGAGTTCCAAAACATCACTTATGCAACACAGATAAAGATGATTAAATGTTGTTTGTGTTAGAGCAATAAACATGAGTGAGATTATACCAAAACATTAATTCATACTCCAGATCAATTGTATAAAGGCAAATAGAAGACTGAAACTGTATATATATTTATGTAAAATAAACAAAACCATCACAATCTCCAGAGTATGAACCCATCTGAGTCACCATATACATATATCTGTTTTATGAACAAAATGTCAAAAGTACAACTAAAGAAATAAGTCCTATGAATCTCGTCGATCCGGCAGTCTAGTCAAAGCCACCAGCAAACTGCATAAATGAGAACTCATCCTGGTCCTCGTCATAGTCCGGCTCAGCCTCCTGAGTCGTCATCTCATCTGTACCTAAGACAGAGTCTGGTTGGAGTGTACAATACCGTCCCGTAACGTGGGAGTGAGTAGCTAACTCAGTGGAATAATAAAGCATAGGTTAACATGTTATCAATTCAGTCAGGTAGTAATGATAAAGCAGTATAATCAAACACTCCTAACTACTCTTATTATTACAAGTATGAATGCAGTCATGATGCATGCCCTCACCACACACTCCCTCGTGCGACACCATCTTACGTTTGCGGCATGCTTGCATTCCTCAGTGCTCCACATCTTCCAGGCACATGCAATGCCATGATAAGCATGATTACCGAGTTGTTATTAGTCCATTTCAAACAGCAGTATTGGGAAACTAAGGTACCTCCCTTGTATCATTCCCTAACATGATCCATTATAGGGTTGTCAGTCCTAGTTAATCTCATATGATGGTGTGTTTCTAGGTCGTTGCAAAGGCTGTTAGGGCTGTTACACACAATGGTTACACCACTCCCCCATCACCCTTTTAACGGTTCATCACTAAATTGATACAGGCCTCATTCATACTCTATACACTGCGGTAAAACTCGTCGCCTCACCGCAAATTCAGAGTATACTCGAGGTCACTACAAAGGGCTCGTCACCAATTAGTGTAGGTCGACAGCTCGAATATAGTGTCCCATACCACCATAGTCGGCTCACGAGTCTGGTTGCTCACTGGTCACTACGGGGAGGCATGTGGCCCCAGCATAGGCTGACAGCTCGACCACGGTGTCCCATACCACCATGCCCAGCTCATGATTCTTAGCGGATTAAGGTACCATGGTTAACGGGATTTCACTGGTAAGTTTGGTACCCTAGGTTCAAGCAGTAGCGTCCAAACATGGTGAACATACATTAGACATATCGGGTTACTTGACGAGCCTGACTAGCTCGGGCGCACAATCAATTGAACGACATGAAGTGCATAAGCACTTCGTGTGGCCTAACCATTGTCGCCAACTGAAGTACGACTGGGTTCGTTAAACACATCTTACGTGGCGAAATGAATCTCAACCACGATCTCAAGTCTGGTACCGATTATCTGGACTATAATCATAATCCTAACTCAATCGATCCTTATTTAGAGCATGTAGAGTAAAGCATAATAAACAAAGTAATTTAAGCATGATAATAAGCATGTCATAGAGCATGTTTATAAAGCATGTTGTAAAGCATGTTATAAAGCATGTTATAAAGCACCATATAAACAGGAAATATAAACACATATATTTCATAAGTAAGTGATTACGTTAAATAACCAACATGGAGGAAATCATACATGTCTCTAAGGTAGTTGAGAATCCCATCTCAACACCTACCTAAGGCACCATCATCCAAACACTTACTCTCACAAGCATTTTCACAAACACTTAGAATACACTATTTCAACATACATAGTGTACATTAGCAAAACATGTATTAGGGCGAATCCTTTCGCCAAACAAGTATTTTATCCATATATAATATGTTCATACAGCAAATAATCATGGCAAATACATCTCCAAAATTTATACATATACGGTACTTTCTAGAATACACTATTTCAACATACATAGAGTATATTAGCAAAACATGTTTTAGGGCGAATCCTTTCGCCAAATAAATATTTTATCCATGTATAATATATTTATACAATAAATAATCATGGCAAAATCATTTCCAAAATTTATACGTATACGGTACTTTCTACAAATACCTAAAATATGTAAAATTCCATATTCTACATCTTTAATCGAAACGGAAAATATACAGCACTTTGTACATGTGGAATTGCATGCAGATCATGAATCTATCATTATCTGACATTGAAAGCATTGAAAACCGTAACCTATACACCTAAAGTCCTCACCTTTTACCGTAGAATCATAACGAATACGATATGTTTGCTAAGCTTCTGTATTCGGTAGTTTGGTAACCTATAAAATGAAATAGGTTAGCTATTTCATAACATACAACCTCCACAACCCCAAAACAGATTAGGGCTAGGGTTTCTTACCTAGAAACGAAGTCGGATTCGCTAGGAAAGTGACTTGATAGGCTTGTAGAACGACAGGGAAAAGGGTAGGAAGGATCTCCCACAACTCTCACACTTTCTCTCTCTTTTATCTCTTCTCTCTCCTAGGGTTTCTCTCAAATTCATATGGCTATGAGAGAGAGGGTTCTAAGGTCCTTATATAGCCTAAAAACATACTAAAATAGACTTAAGGTCAAGGTATACTTAGGTTATAACCAAAGCGACCATTTTCTAGCTCAACGGAGGACTTATGGCAGCCCCCCTTGAGCCAAAGGTCGGACTTAACTCACCAACCTTGGATCTAGGTGGAGTTAGGTTTTCGTTTCAGTCAGATTCCCAGATCACACGTGGCGGACCAGTTTTAGTTCAATGGTCAGTGGATCCCGATCTAAAATTCCAAGTACATGGATATGTTTATGAAATTTTTCCTGATTCGAGGGTGTATTTGGGTCAGATTCTGACAGTTTGGTTGCTTACAAAATGTCCGCAAGTAACAAGTCTCAGATTACTATTTGAGATATTTATTTGTAAAGAAAAACAAGTGTTTTCACACTCCTCGCTCCGGACTCAAGCGAACAGTCGTGGGACACTGTCTGGATTTGATTTCTGAGATGGTTGTCAAGCCCAACGAGGCGGTCCTAAGTCCTTAACTTCATATTATTCGGACTCCCGATGTGCGGTACAGATCTGATACGGAGTTTTAATGTGTTCCCAAGGGTAGTCGGGTAATGAGTTTGATCCTAGATTTTAGGGTAACCTAGCGTCAATGATTCTACAAGTTTTTGATCTTGTAGATCGTATTTAAAACGATTCTAGTGGATTTCATGGCTAATCGAGTTTAGCACTTGTTAACTTTATCAAATTTTAAAGGATTTAATCCTAAGTGATTTCTGGTTGAGGTGGTACTCGGGCTATTGTACGGAAATATTTAAGTCGTTATAATAATGCAATATGTAAATCCTGTTGAGTCCGTCTAGGCCATATAACTGCAGAAACATAACAACCCAAAATGCCATATGCCTGCAGATGTAATGCAATATGCGATGCGAACAAAATGACGAAGCTGGAGTGTGAAGTTGGGATGATAGTACATGTATCACAAGCTACGGGGTCCACCACAAGAGACTTTTATTCAAACCAGTCCCATACTTAAATTTGGATAGTCAGACTCAATGTGGTATACTCCTCATCTCATGTTAGTCATGCGCCTCAACCGAAATCCTGGCCATTGCAAAGGCACACGTAATAAATAGTTGTGCACCACCAACCCGAGTGGATAGTGAATGAATGAGTATGCAACTCCTGCCCAATAATCCACATATTAGTACTGTTCATCTTTGGGATCATCACCGGGGTCTATTACACTCTACGCTAGCTTATCGCCCCTATCCAAGCGCACAACTAGGTAAGTGGAAGAGACTTCACTATCCGCCTGCCAATATTGAGCCCGGCTTGTCGATAGCGGACCCATTCCTCAAGCTGGTCAAACTCAACCTAGATATTACCCCCTCACTCAGGCGGGTAAGGTCACGCCCCCTCCCAACCAACTACGATACAGTGAGAGACGCGGCCTACTAGTATATGGCCCTTATGCGCTCATATATATCCACTCGATCTCGATGTTGGGGCATCCTCTAGTACCAATTGCTTTTAGGGATTTTCACCTAGAGCCATTTATGGTAGCCTGATGCTAGTAACAGATTTCCGGTGTCCCATCTGGCCATCCACAACATGATTGTGGAGGCTACGGCCTTGATGTCGTTAGGGCGTATAGTAATCACCATCACACAATGCGAGATGCATGAGTTACACAGTCCAGTCATGCATCAATCTTGTGCATACCGTGCACTCATGTGAGATAACTTCACCTATCAGGGAGTCCCATAAACCACCTACACTATGACATATGCAATAGTCAATCACATCTCATAACAAACATGCAGATGATGCTTTTGGGCATGTATTATAATACTATGTTGTCACATACTCATAATCGGTATCAATAACCGGCCTCGATAATTGGCATTGACAATCGGTATCGACAATGTGGACATTTAACAAACATTACCCCCAAGGAGTAACCCACATAAAGCCTAATGTATAGTGGACTCATAGCCTCACAAAGGGCCTAATATACAACACCATGGGCACCACTCAAGGGCTTAATACACATCACGATGGTCATTTTTTAAAAGGTCGAGCTATATGTCCTAGAGGGGGACTATGCCAAATTAAAAAATACCAGCGAAATTAAACATATTAAATAAAGATAGCAAAAGACAATCCCACAATGCTGAATTTAGAGACAACCTCAAATGAACAAGTATTGAGAGGTTGATACAAATGTTGTTCTAAAGACAACTTTACACCATAAAAACCAACCGTTTATGGCAGGACAACCTTACTAGAATGGTCTGTGTATCAAAAATTCAAACTAATACAGGGTATAAAGAAATAAATAGCAAGAAGGGAAATCTAAGCTATTACAACATTCCCACACATCCACATAAGGATTACAACATTCTCCACAAATGTAAAAAGGAAAATTACAATCATCCACAAAAAGGAATAAACAATCAATCCACAAGACAAAGAATTATAGTGGTTTGCTTGTGTGTACACCAATTGTTAAACAATAGCCACACAACTACTCCACTCCTAATATCCTCACATAGTGGATATTAGCGTTCACTATGAAAATAGGTTTTTCAGGTTCACCTAAAACCCTCACAATTGTGTCTTTCAAGTGGGCTTACACAATTCGAAAACCCCACACTCCGAGTTTTCTTGATCACCTCAAACAAACCAAAACAGAGAGATTTTTTAGCACAATCTCAATGAAACCAAAAATAGAAATTTACTATAATGTAAAATACCTGGATATTCTCCTTTTGATGTTGCCTGGAAGAACCAAGTCGGAGTAAAAGTTCAATGTCCAAACTCACTTATGAAATAGTTCTAGGTTCTAAATTGATTTTAGATTTAAAGCACCTTGGGCTAGCTTGATTTGATTTTGATTCCAAGAAATAGGAATACTTCAATCCCTCTTTCAAATAAAATTGGAATGTAGAAATTCGAAATCAAATGCAAAGAAAGCTAATAAAAGAGAATATTAAATGATCACAATATAGCTTAAAAAGATCACTAACTTATCTCTCAAAGTGGCATATTGATTTAGCTTGAATTCAATGAAAAACTCTAAAATTCGTCATCTATTTATAGGTGAAGAAATCACATTCATGGCTAGTCTCATGGACACTATGACTGGTCGTAGGACCAACAAATATTTGAAATTTTGAGCGTGATCGGATAAAGCCGTTCCACGACTGGTAGTAGGCCCTTCACGATCGGTCGAAGGACCTCCATGACTGGTTGTGTGGAACCAGATTTAGTTGCTAGACTTTGAGTCGTGGCTATAAGACTGGTCGACCAGTTGAGCAGTCTCCAGGACTGGTCGAGGCTTAACAAAAAAATTCTAAAAATTTGTAACCAACTTAGGATTGATCGTGGAATTTCTTGGACTGGTCGAGCCAGTGCTAGGACTAGTCAAACAGAGTCTAGGACTAGTCGAGAAACAGTCTATTTACTTATAAAATGACCTACCCTAAGGTCAATCTATGGTCACTTATACCTTATTAGTGATGTATGATCATTGAAACTTCTTTTCCTTCGATTAATAGTTGATCTTTGAAGTTCATGAAGCTTGAGATCTTTACGCATGATGAAGCTTGAACTTGAGACCTTTTGAAGCTTTAACTTGAAACTTGAATTTGTAACTTTAAGAAGCTTGAACTTGAAATATCTTGAGTCTTGAGCTTGAGGTTCAAAGTAAAAGACTTTGTCTTGACATGGAGCTTCTTGAACTATGAATCTTGAAATCACACTTGATGTTGTACTCGAACATGACCATGTAAACTTGCATTTCCTGAAGTAAAGATCTTTGTTCTTGAGTGATGCACAGCCTTCATTATGTAGATGAGCTACACAAAACACAAATTCCAAGATAGGTTTTGGCATTACAAAATTTCACAATTATCGGAGCTAGGAACTATAGCACTTACAATCTACCCCTTTGTCAAATTTGTGACAAAACACACTTCATAAAAAACATAGGCATTATATGCACAAAGAATCATGCACTAGTTATTAAAAGAAACCAGTTACAACAACCTAGTTAAATCATGTAACACAATGCTACTCCCCCTTAACTCCCCTTCACAAAATAAAATCATTTACAATTAATATCTATCCATAACCCACAATGCCATATATCACAAGCATTGACAAAATTCTCCCCCTTTTTGTCACAATATGACAAAGGAAGGAATCAAGAAATAGAAGTGGAAGTCGAAAAAGAAGGAAGAATAAGAAGAGTAGTGAGGAATAGATGATCAAGATAGTCAAAATATTAAATCTATAAGCAAGTTTAACCAAGTATAACTAAGTTAAACCAAGTTCAAGTACTATCTCAAAAGACAAAATAAATCCAAGTATCAATAAAGTTATTACAAGCCAAGATTATAAAATACTAATCCGATCTTGAAGAGGGAGCAGGAATAGATGGATCAATTTAATGTAAACCCTTATTAATGTGCCTCATATATTTACGCATATAAGCAAATTACGAATCCTGAGTTACACGAATTTGAGCCACCTGTTTCTCAAGAGTATGCAACCTCCCAGCAAAATCAGAAGGCTGATAATCAGGGTTAGCCTCAAAATCTGATTCAATCTCATCAAAGATATCGTCCATGTTAATGTCATCTGCAGGTAAATCGCCTTCTTCTTCATTCATTACTTCAGCTCCACCAACACCCACATTAACTTGGCCATCAGCCAACCTCAAATTCATTTTGTTTATATTTGAGTTGTTGAAAATAAGGTGTTGAATGGTAGCCTCTCTAACAGGCATAGCCACTAACATATGGGTGACCAACACAGTCATAAGATATGCAAAAGGGATATCACTGTGTCTAGGATAGAGACAGAATTGAATGATAGAATGACAGATTAAAGAAGGAAGACATACTTTTGTACCAGAGATGATGGATGAAGAATCCGAACCATGAAAGGAGTTCAGTTTTATTACCAAAATGTGGATAAAGATTTGAAAAAAATATCCTATGAAGGACCCTGTATCTGGGTAACAAATACTTTGAAGCAAGCGCATTCCCATTTTGACTCCATTGTGTATCTATATTGCATAATGCTCTAGTAAGAATCCATTTTTCTAATTCAGATGGTTTATCAACTAGAGTGCTAATAGGAATACCTTCATCATTGACAAGTATGTCCATTAGACCAGAAATCAGATGTTTGTCTACTTCAAATGGACCTTCTCTAGTTGCTATAATAAAAGTTAAATTCTCAGTTAAAAAATCAAAAATACATCAAACATAGCTTGCGCAATAGACCGGTATGCCGGCCCACCCCAATGTAGAATGTTATCCCATCCTACAGATTGGAAAAGGGGAAGGAGTTGAAACGGAGCTATATATTCAACATGAACAGGTCATTCAACTATATCATTGTATAACCTTAAATCTCACACATAGGAGGGATCATCTTCGGCCGACCGAAGGTGGCGCCTTATGATAGGTGTCGATATAGATGTTGAAGGACCACGAGAACTTTTCTTTCTACCTTTAGCATCCATTTGCATCTAGGAAATGAAGGAATTAAGTGGTTGCAAAAGATGAAGAGTTAGTTTTCTCAAAATTAAATTTTGGAGAAGAAAACCCCAAAAACCTCAATAAATCAAGAAATAGATCACTCCAAAGATGAAAAAGAAGTGAAATGAACTTGAAATTATAACCAAAATAGAAATAAAGCACTAACCATGAAGATCTAGGGAGATGGGTTCGACCGGTCGAGCTAGGACCCATTGGAGAAGAAACACAAATGAAGAGAAAATGGTTTTTATCCAAATAAACATCAAACCCATGCTACACTACTGGTCGAGGACAGCAAAAAATATGTAATTTTCTTAAAATTTTAAATTATAATTAATTAAAATGATAAATATATACAATATGATACAAAAATGCATGAATAATCAATTCAAATTGAACATACCAAGATCAAATTTTAATTTAGAAAACCTACTTTTGTCGAGCGGTTTTGTGAAAATGTCAGCAAGTTGGGTCTTGGTTGGAATGTATTCCAAAGAAATTGTCTTTTCTTCCACTAATTCATAAATGTAGTGAAATCTAATGTCAATATGCTTGGTTCGTGAATGCTGGATTGGATTTATCACAATATAAAATCATAGAATCCTGTGCAATTCTGTAATCACTTAACATTCTTTTCATCCATACCAGTTGAGTACATGCATTACCTGCTGCAATGTATTTAGCCTCAGCAGTTGAAAGTGATACGGAACTTTGTTTCTTACTTTGCCAAGAAACTAAACAGTTCTCAACATAGAAACAATTCCTATCATCAACGTTAGCAGCCCAATCAACATCAGCGTAACTAGCTAATTGAACAATAGTGTTATGTGGATACCAAAGACTTAGATTAGCTGAACTTGCGAGATATCGCATAATCCACTTAACAGTAGTTAAAAGTGACTCTTTAGGGTCAGATTGATATCTAGCACAAATTCCTACGCTAAATGCAATATCAGGTCAACTTGAAGTTAAATACAACAAACTACTTATCATACTGCGATACAATTTAGGATCCACTTTCTTACCTGTAAAGTCCTTTGAGAGTTTTAAGGTCGTACTCATAAGAGTATTAAAAATTTTCCCATTCTCAAATTCGAACTTTTAACTAAGTTCAGAGCATATTTGGTTTGAGAAATGAAGAAACCATCAGGTTGCTGTTTAACTTGCAACTCAAAAAAATAATTCAATTCTCCGACCATGCTCGTTTCGAACTTAGATTTCATAAGATCTGTAAACTCAACAGTCATGTTAGTACAGGTAGATCCATAAATAATATCATCAACATAAATTTGTACTATTAAAATGTGATCATTATGTTTCTTTACAAACAGAGTCTTATCAACACTTCCCATTATAAAGTTGTGAATTAGTAAAAACTTAGTCAATTTTTCATACCATGCCCTGGGAGCTTGTTTCAAACCGTAGAGAGCCTTTTTTTAGGCGATAGACATGATCAGTATTCTTAGGGTCTTCAAAACCCATTGGTTGTTCAACATTCACTTCTTCATGCAAATCACCATTTAAGAAAGCACTCTTTACATCCATTTGATATATTTTGAACTTTCTAAAACTCGCAATGGATATAAATAATCTAATTGATTCAAGACGAGCTACTGGGGCAGAGGTTTCATCATAATCGTTGCCTTCACTTTGAGTGTACCCTTGTACAACCAGTTTAGCCTTATTTCTAATTATGTTACCAAGTTCATCAGACTTATTTTTGAAAATTCACTTAGTTTTGATAATATGTTTATCTTTTGGTCTAACAACTAAGTACCAAACATCATTTCTAACAAATTGATTAAGCTCTTCTTGCATCGCAACTATCTAGTTTTCGTCAATAAGAGCTTCTTTTACATTAGCCAGTTCTATCTGAGATGTAAAGAACACATAATTACACATATCTTCAAGTTATCTACGAGTGTGCACACCAGTGAGAGGATTTCCAAGAATCTGATTAGTTGGATGATCTTTAACAGTTCTCAATTCAGAGTTATTTTATTTTGATGAAGAATTTGGTTTAACAATTAGAAGTACTTCATCATTATCTGAACTTGACACTGGTGTATTCAAGTGATCGTCAATAACCACATTAATGGATTCTTGAATTACACCGGTTCTCTTATTAAGAACCTGATATGCTCAACTATTCAGAGCATACTCTAAAAATATCCTTTCATCACTTTTTGTGTCAAACTTTCCCAGATTTTCTCGGTCACGTAAAATATAGTACTTGCTACCAAAAACTCAAAAGTATTCGACAATAGGCTTCTTATCAAACCACATTTCATAAGCCATTTTACAATTTGATTTTCTAGTATAAACACAGTTAATTATATAACACACAGTATTTACGACTTTGGCCCAAAGATTTTTAGGGAGCTCCATACTGTTTAACATTACATTAGCCATTTCTTGAAGCACTCTATTTTTCCTTTCTACCATACCATTTTGTTGTGGTGTTTTGGGCGTAGAGAATTCATGTGATATTCCCTGTCACTGAAAAACTTCTCAAAACTGCTATTCTTAAATTTGATCCATGATCGCTACTGATCTTACAGACTTGAGTCTATTTTTCAGTTTGGATATGTCTAAGTACCCTTTTAACTTCATCGAGAGTTTCTAATTTGTCTCTTAAGAAGACTACCCAAGTATATCGGGTAAAGTCATCAACGATTACTATAATATACTATTTGCCACCTCGACTCTCCATTCTAGTTGGTCCAATAAGATCCATATGGAGGAGTTCGAGCAGTTTAGATGTGGCATTGGAATCCACCTTTTTGTGAGAGCTCCTAGTTTGCTTGCCAATCTGGCATTCGCCACATATTTTATCTATTTTCTGTATTTTGGGTAAGTCTCTTACTAAAATTCTTTTGCTCAATCTATATAAGTTGCGGTAGAGTACATGTCCAAGGCATTTATGCCATAACTCGGTCTCATAGGAATGGACCATGTAACATGATAAATTAGATGAGCTAGAGTCACTTACAATATAACAGTTTTGAAAAGTTTCGCAACCAATTAATATTATAGAACCTTTTTTATTCAAAATTTCACACCCTAGGTTAGAAAATTTTACGCTATGATTTTTATCGCATATTTGAGAAATGCTTAATAAGTTGTGTTTTAAACCTTCTACATATAAAACATTCTCAAATAAAGGGAGGTTAGAAAGTTGAACCGTACCTTGGCCAATAATCCTACATTATTACCATCACCAAATGTGACTGAACCATCAGTCATGTCTTTAAGATTGGTGAACAGACCTTTGTTATCATTCATGTACCTGGAGCATCCACTGTCTAGGTACCACTTTGAATGGCTTGAAGCTTTGAAAGCCGTGTGGGCAACTAAGCAAGTAACCTTAGGAACCCATTTCATTACAGTTTTGGGTTTAGGAGTATAGTTGGTCTTCTCATGTTTGTAGTTGATATAAGACCGACCCATTGAGTTAGATTTTAAGATCTCCTTAAGTAAATCAACAATTTTCTCAGCTAAAGGATTACGATTCTGATTTTTATAGTTGGTATGGTTGCTTTTAGGTTTTAATGATTGAAAAGTTTTAGCATTTTTAGAAAAATTTTGATTTAAACTTTTCCCTTTTGAGTTTGAAGACTCTGTTTTCACAAACTTAGGAGAAGTATTCTTATGTTTGGGAGGAATATTTTTGTCGTAGCCCAAACCGGATCGGTCGCCACATTTTCTAAATCCAGATAATAGTTTTTCTAACATAGGATCACCTTGGACATACCTCCATGTGTCTTTTAAACTCAAAAGTGAAGAGACTTCAAGTTTTAGTTTTTCATTTTCAGATTTAAGATTTTCAATAAGGGAGGTTTTGAAATCTAAATAGCATTTAGTTTTTTTCAAAACAATCTAAAATGTGGAATTTTTCTAAAACAAGAGTATCAAAATTTTCTTTAAGTTTCGAAAACCTTTCTTTCTGAAGTTTTAGTTTTACTGTAATTTTACAACTTTCCTTGTATAGGGCATTGCAAGCATCTTGAAGATCTTCTTCATTTTCATGATCATTATTCAGATTTTCTTCACTCGTTAAATCATCATTATCTAAAAAAGTGAACTTCGCTAGAGCCATAAGGGCTTTGACTTCATTGCTCGACTCGGTTTCAGAATCTTCTGATTCAGAAGAGGCTTCATAGCCGGAATATTTATCCCAAGTAGCTAACATACCATTCTTTTGGGGTTTATCCTTTTTAGGACACTTGTTTGCTAAATGCCCATATTCATGGCAGTTGTAACATTGACTGTCTTTTAATGATTTTCAAGTTTTAGATTTAGATCTTTTCTTATCATTAGATTTTTGAAAATCAACCCTCTTTTTACTTTTGAAAATTTTATAAAACATTTTAGCTAAAAGGGCCATATCATCTTTAGAATTTTCAAAATCAGAATTACTACAATTTTCTTGAGAAATACTTTTAGAAGATTTAAGGGCAATTAATTTACCTTTAGGAGCTTTAAAGGTTAACTCATAAGTCTATAATGACCCAACTAATTCTTCTACCGTCATATTATCCGTATCACGAAGTTCCTGAATTGTAGTCACCTTTGAATTGAGCCGTTCAGGTAGTGAGCGTAGTATCTTTGCACAAACTTTACTTTCTAGGATTTTATCACCGAGACCCCACATAGAGTTAACAATGTCATTTAATCTAATATAAAAGTCTATGAAAGTTTCACTTTCCTCCATACGTATTTCCTCAAATTTAGTTGTGAGGATTTGGACTTTAGATTTCTTGACAATTGATGTTCCCTCATGTGTCATTTCTAAAATATCTCAAGCTTGCTTTACAGTATCACAGGATATAATTCTTTTGAATTCATCCGGTGATAGTGCGCAAGTTATTGCATTTAGTGCTTTTGCATTGGCACTACTCTCACTTTTCTAAAGAGTGGTCTAAGAGAAATAAGGTGTAATTCTCATAGATTTGGATCCATCGATGCTAGTTACTTCAGTGGTAGGAGGGGTCCAATCAGTCACTGTGCCTTACCACACGCTCTCATCCATGGATTTTAAGAAAATTCTCATCTTGGCTTTCCAATAGGCATAATTGGAGCCATCAAATGGTGGAGGCCTAGTGACTGATAGGCTATCAAAATTTGACATCTTACAAAGCTCAAATCGATTAGCTCAGAAAATTAATCCAAAAAGTAATAACAATAAAAACGAGCTATTAGGATTTGATACCACTTGAAAAGGCCGAGCTATATGTCCTACAGGGAGGGGGGTGAATAGGACTATGCCAAATTAAAAAAATAACAGCGGAATTAAACAAATTAAATACAGATAGCAAAAGACAATCTCACAATGCTGAATTTAGAGACAACCTTAAATGAACAAGTATTAAGAGGTTGATACAAATGTTGTCCTACGGACAACCTTACACCGTAAAAACCAAGGGTTTATGGTAGGACAACCTTACTAGAATGGTTTGTGTATTAAAAACTCAAACTGATACAGAGGAATAAAGAAATAAATAGCAAGAAGGAAAATCTAAGTTATTACAACATTCCCACTCATCCACATAAGGATTACAACATTCTCCACAAATGTAAAAAGGGAAATTACAATCATCCACAAAAAGGAATAAACAATCAATCCAAAAGACAGAATTATAGTGGTTGGCTTGTGGTACACCAACTGTTAAACAACAGCCACACAACTACTATACTCCTAATATCCTCACATAGTGGATATTAGCGTTCACTATGAAAATAGGTTTTTCAAGGTTCACCTAAAACCCTCACAATTGCGACTTCCAAGTGGGTTTACACAATTTAAAAACCCCACACTCTGAGTTTTCTGGCTCACCTCAAACAAACCAAAACAGAGAGATTTTTCTGGCACAATCTCAATAAAATTGAAAAGGCCTAGCTATATGTCCTAGAGGGGGGGGGGGTGAATAGGACTATGCCAAATTAAAATTATAACAGCGGAATAAAATAAAGAGATAGCCAAATAAAATAAATCAATTCACAATGCTGAAATAAAAGTAACCTTAATAAACAAGTATTGAGAGGTTGATACGAATCCAGTTCTAAGGACAACCTTACACCATAAAAACCAAGGGTTTATGGCAGGACAACCTTATTTCTAGAACGTCCTTTGTATCAAAAACTCAAACCGAAGAGGAATAAATAAATAGCAAGGAATTGAAATAAATTGTAAGAATTTAAATTTAAATTATTACAAGATTCCCCACTGTGCTTGAAATGTAAAAGATTACAACATTCACATTCACATATACATTCCACAAATTTGATTGATAAAAAATAAAAGATATAAATCACACATCCACAAAACACAAAGAGTTATAGTGGTTCGCATGTGTGTACACCAACTGTTAAAAAATAGCCACACAGATTGCTACTCCACTCCTAATATCCTCACACAGGGGATATTAGCATTCACTATCAAAATAGGTTTTCACATGTTCACCCAAAACCTTCACAATCGTGTCTTTTAGGAAAGGGCTTAGACAATTCAAAAAATCCTCACTTCTGAGTTTTCTGGCTCTCCTTAGACAACCAACACAATGAGGTTTTTCTAACTTAATCTCAAAGAAAACCAAAATGGAAATTTACATAAATGTAAAATACCTGGATTTCTCCTTTTGTAGCAGCCCGGAAGAACCAATCGGAGTAGAAGTTCGAATATAGATGTTCAATTGTCCAATGCTCACTTTGAAATGGTTCTAGGTTTTAATTGATTTTAAATTAAACCAAATGGGCTAGCTCTATTTAATTTGTTCCAAGAAGAAGGAATACAGTAATTTCTCTTTCCGATTTAGATTGAAATGTAGAAACAAAATCAAATATATAAAGTTAACAAAAGAGAATATTAAATATGCACAGAGTAGCTTAAATAACACAAACTTATCTTAGAGTGATGCCTTGATTTTACTTGCATTGAATTCTTGAAAAACTCTAAAATTTGTGTTCTATTTATAGTTGCAGAAATTGCATCTTCGACTGGTGGTGTGGCCACCACGACTGGTCGTAGGTTAAACTGCATTTTGAAATTTTAAGCGCGATCGGATTAAACCATTCTACGACTGGTCTTAGGATGTCTACGACTGATTATGAGGCCTCCACGACTGGTCGTGAGAAACCAAGAATGGTTGCTGGAGTTTGAGTCGTAACTGCAGGACTGGTCGTGAATGAGTCGGCACTGTTCTTACGACCAGTCGAACAGACTCCAGGACTGGTCGAAGCTCAACTAAAAAATTCTGAAAATTTGCAACAACTTAGGACTGGTCTTAGAATTTCTTGGACTGGTCGAGCCAGTTCTAGGACTAGTCTAGCAGAGTTCAGGACTGGTCTTAGAACGGACCAAACACTTATAAAAATATTTTATATGAATTATGTATTCAAAATGACCTACCTTAAGGTTAAACTAAGGTCATGCAAACCTAAAATGTGAAGTACGGTCATTGAGTCTTCACTTCTTATAAAGATGGTTGACCTTCAAAGATTGTGAAGCTTAAAATCTCTGATGTAGCTTAAACTTGAGATCTTCTTAAGCTTGGACTTCATCTTGTACTTTAATCTTGAGTTGTACTAAAGACTTGAACAAGTCCTTATCTTCTGTTGTAGCTCTTGAAATATTCTGATCATTGAAGCTTGCAGAAGTAGTAAAAGAACTTGAACTTAAAGTAGATCACCGTTTTTAGCTTGTAGCATTGATGCGGTGACTTGAACATACAAATCCACAAGCTACACAAGACATAGAATGTGTTTTTGGCACCAGACATAGATTGTGTTTTTGACACCACAAAATTTGACAACCAAAGGGGCAAATAACAATTGCACTTAGAATCTCCCCCTTTGTCAAATTTGTGACAAAACACACTTAACAAGAATACGATATGATCATTATGAACTCAAAGAACCATGCATAAGTTAGTATGATTAAAGAATCATGCATCAGTTGTCATTACTTACTCCCCCTGAGTAGCATATAAAAATCCTTCATAAAAAAATGAGATGCTTACCCTCCACAATCCATATTCATATATATCTCCTATATAACCAGAAAATTATTCTCCCCCTTTTTGTCACAATATGACAAAGGAAGAGAGGAATAAATGGAAGTGGAAGACCAATAAGAGATTAAGAAAAGGAATAACGAGATAAGCAATGCAAAAAATAAGCAAATAAGTTCACATAGCATTAATCAGCTGAATCAAATGTCAGTCATACAAACTGAAGTAAAATCAAAGTCCACACACCAAAAGTAGTATAAAAGTTATTACAGACCAAAGATTAAAATACTTAATCAGATCCTGAGGAGGGAGCAGGTATGATAGGATCAATTTAATGAAGGCCCTTGTTTAAATGCCTAAGATACTTGCGCGTATATTTAAATTGCAAATCATGGGCAACATTCATGTTCTCTACCCTCTCCTCAAGAGCACGAAGACGAGCATCAAAATCTAATGGCTCATATTAGGATCATTTCCAGAGTCTGATCCAATTTCATCAAATATATCATCCATATTGATATCATAAGGAGGAAGATCGCAACCTTCTTCTTCATTCCCTGCTTCAGCACCACCACCACCCACATCTCTTTGACTAGGTGCCAGTTCCAATTTCATCTTACTTAAATTAGTATTGTTAATCAAAAGATGATGAATAGGAGCCTCGCCGATAGGCATAACAACTAGCATGTGAATAGCTAGCACAGTCATAAGATAAGCAAAAGTAATATCACTGTATCCTGGATGGAGTCGAAATTGAATGATGAAATGACATATGAAAGAAGGCAGACAAACTTTAGTACCTGTGATGATAGAATGCAAACTCGAACCATAAAGGAAGTTAGTTTTGTTTTGATACCAGAACGAGGATATATATTTGAAATAAAAATTCTATGGAGAACTCTGTATTTGGGTAATAAATACTTTGCGGGAAGCGCATTCCCTTTATGAGTCTATTGAACGTCCATATTACATAAATCTCTGGTTAACATCCGTTTTTCTGATTCTGAAGGTTTTTCCATTAGAGTATGAATAGGGATGCCTTCATCATTAACATGTATTTCCATTAGATCCGCAATCAGATGAAAATTCAGAGATACTGTAACACCCTGAAATTCAAGGGTCGAGTAGCAACTCAACTCTCGAGTTCCAAAACATCACTTATGCAACATAGAGAATGATGATTGAATGTTGTCTGTGTTAGTGCAATAAACATGAGTGAGATTATACCAAGACAGTAATCCATACTCCAGATCAATGTATAAAATGCAAGCGGAAGACTGAAAGATGTATATAGATGTGTATAAAAACAAACGATTTCGATCTATCACCAGAGTATGATTACTTCGCTGAGTCATCATATACATGTACTGAATAAAAAATAAAATGTCAAAAGAATAGTCCAACTGTCGTGATAACCTAATAGCCCCGTCAATCCGATAGCCTAAGCAAAGCCGCCGGAGAACTGCATGTAGGAGAACTCATCTTGATCATCATGGTAATCAGGGTCAGCCTCCTGTGGATTGTCGGTATCTACATCTAAGACAGAGTCTAGTGGATGTCCAGAACACCGTCCCGTAACGTGAGAGTGAGTAGCTAACTCAGTGGAACAATGAAGCATAGGTTAACATGTTATCAAATCAGTCAAGCAGTAATGATAAAGCAGTACAATCAACAATCTTAAATACTCTTGTTAATGCAAGTAAGAAATGTAGTCGTGATGCATGCCCCTCACCTAACCACCCTCATACGGCACCATCTTACGTCCGCGACATGCGTTCATCCCTCAGTGTTCCACATCTTCCTGGCACATGCAATGCGATGATGAGCATGATTACCGAGTTGTTATTAGTCCATTTCAAATAGTAGTATTAGGAAACTAAGGTACCTCCCTTATATCATTCCCAAACAATGATCCATTTTAGGGTCGTCAATCCTAGATAATCTCATACAATAGTATGGTTCTGGGTCGCTGCAAGGGTTGCCAGGGCTGTTACACGGAATCGTTGCACCACTCCCCTATCACCTTATCAATACAGGCCTAGTTTGTACTCTTGTTGCTACGGAAGGGTCGTCACCTCCACGTAGACTCAGAGTACTCTCGAAGTCACTACAAAGGGCTGTCAGGGCTGTTACACGGAATCGTTACACCACTCCCCCATCACCTTATCAATGTAGGCCGATAGCTCGAATAGAATGTCCCACACCACCGTATTCGGCTCACAAGTTTGGTTACTCAATGGTCACTATGGGGAGGCTCGTGGCCCCAGCGTAGGCCGACAGCTCGACCACGGTGTCTCATACCACCATGCCCGGCTCAGGAGTCTTAGTGGATCGGGGTACCACGGTTAACGGGATTCCACTAGTAAGTTTAGTACCCTAAGTTCAAGCAGTAGCGTCCAAACATGGTGAACATACATTAGACAGATCGGGTTACTTGACGAGCTCGACTAGCATGATCGCACAACCAACTGAGCGACATGAAGTGCATAAGCACTTCGCGTGGCCTAACCACTGTCTCCAACCGAAGTACGACTCGGGTTCGTCAAACACATCCTATGTGGCGAATGAATCTCAACCACGAACTCAAGTCTGTTACCAATTATCTGGACTATAATCATAGTCCTAATCACAATCAATCCTTAACCAGAAGCATGTAGAGTAAAGCAGAATAAACAAAGTAATTCAAGCATGTTAACAAGCATATCATAAAGCATGTTATAAAGCATAATATAAACAGGAAATACAACACATATATTTCATAAGTAAGCAGTTAAATTAAACAACCAACATGGAGGAAATCATATACATCTCTAAGGTAGTTGAGAATCCTATCTCAACACCTACCTAAAGCACAATCATCTAAGAACTTACTCTTACAAGCATTTTCACAAACACTTAGAATACACTATTTTAACATACATAGCGTATACTAGGAAAAACATGTATTAGGGCGAGTTCTTTCGCTGAACAAGTATTACACGTATATATAATATGTACATACAGTAATTTATCATGGAAAATATACTTTCACAATTTAAACGTATACGATATTTTCTACAAATATACAGAATACACTATACGCCATAATTCGCATACGTAACTGAAACGCAAAACGAACATCGCATTGTACATGTGAAATCGCATCCAGATCATGAATCTATCATTATCTGACATTGAAAGCTTTGAAAACCATGACCTATACGTCTAAAGTCCACACCTTAAGCTGTAGAAGCGTAATGAACTTGATATATTTCCTAAGTCTTCGTGTACGGCAATTTGGCAACCTATAGAATAAAATAGATTAGCTATTTCATTATTTGCAATGATCATAACCCTATATCAGGGTAGGGTTAGGGTTTCTTACCTATAAATGAAGCTAAAATCGCCGGGAAAGTAATTAGAAAGAGGTGGTTAAGCTTGTATAGCGGTAGGGTAGAGTATCAGGGAGATCCTCCCACATCTCTCACTTTTCTCTCCTAGTGTTTCTTCAAATTCGTATGGGCTGAATGATAGAGAGTTTAAGGTCCTTATATAGGCTAAAACATAACCAAAATAGACCCAGGGTCAAGGTATACTTAGGTTATATCCAAAGTGGGTCCATTTCGATCCAATAGAGCACTTCTGGAGCCCCCCCTTGAGCCAAAGGTCGGACTTAAGCTTACTGACTATGGATCTAGGTTGAGTTAAGGTTTCATTCCAATCGGGTTTCTAGATCACACGTGGCGGACCAGTTTCAATTCAACAGTCACAGAAACTCGATCAGGGTCACAGGTACACTGACCTGTATGAGAAATATTTCCTGATCCGAGGGTGTATTTGGGTCAGATTCTAACGGTCTGATTGCTTATATTTGGCCCGCAAACATCAAGTCTCAGATTACTTAAACTTAATTAAATTTCTAAAGAAAACTAGGTTTTCTCACACTCCTCACTCCGAGCTCAAGCGAATAGCCCCGGAATACAATCTGGTTTTGACTTCTGAGATGGTTGTCAAGCCCAGCAAGGTGATCCTGATTCTATAATCTCGTATTATTCAGACTTTCGATGTGCAGTCCAGATCTAATACGAACTTTCGTAATGCTCCCAAGAGCAGCCAGGTAATGAGATTGATCCTAAATTTTAGGGTAACCTAGTGTCAATGATTATACAAGTTTTTGGTCTTGCAAATCGTATTTAAAGTGATTCAAGCGGATTTTATGGCTAATCTAGTTTAACACTTAGTTAACTTTGTCTAATTTCTAAGGGATTTGATCCTGAGTGATTTCTGCCTGAGGTGGTACTAGGGTCTTTGTACGGGATTTTTCGAGACGTTACAATTTACCCCCCTTAATGAAAAAATTTCGTCCTCAAAATTAGTACCTTTTCGTACTCCTTGAGAAGCTGAGGGTAGTTCTTTTTTATCTTGGCTTCCGTCTCCCAGGTAGCTTCCTACTCTATATGATGCGTCCATAGTACTTTCACAAGTGGAATCACCTTACTGGGATCAGGGACGTATTTCTTCAACATAGATATATGAAATACGTTATGCACGCCCGTGAGTGGTGTACGAAAAGCGAGACGATATGTTATTGCACTCACTCGATCAAGTATCTGAAATGAGCCAATGAACCGCGGCGTAAGCTTCTCCTTCTTCCCAAACCGAAGAACTCCCTTCATAGGGGAAACTCTGAGGAATACGTGATCCTCAACCTCGAACTCAAGCTGTCGCCGCCTCATATCAGCATAACTTTTCTGTATGCTCTGAGCCGTCAGGAGTCGACGCCTGATAATGTTGATCTTCTCCGAGGTCGCCTGTACTAACTCTGGGCCAATGAAGCTGCGCTCGCTAAACTCAGCCCAGCAATGCGGTGCTCTGCAAGGGCGCCCATACAAGGCCTCATAAGGGGCCATGCCAATACTCGCCTGAAAACTGTTGTTGTAGGCGAACTCTGTGTACGGGAGGCAGTCATCCCAACTGTCCTTGAAGTCTAACACACAGGCCCGCAACATATCTTCTAAAATTTGATTCACTTGCTCTGTCTGCCCGTCGGTCTGAGGGTGAAACGTGGTACTGAACTTCAACTTCACACCCATCGCTTCCTGGATACGAGTCTAGAAGATAGATGTGAATCGCTTGTCACGGTCCGACACGATCTCTAAGGGAACTCCATGCAGACGCACTATTTCTTTGATGTATAACCTAGCCAAGTCGTCTGCAGAGTTTGTCACTCTGATAGGGAGAAAATGAGCCGATTTGGTTAATAGATCCATGATCACCCAAATAGAGTCATAACCCTTTCTCGTCTTCGGTAGCCCCGAGATGAAGTCCATAGAGATGAAGTCCCACTTCCATTCAGCTATGGGCATGGGCTACAGGAGTCCAGGAGGTCGGCGATGCTTAGCCTTGACCTGCTGACATGTGAGACAATGAGAAACATACTTTGTTATATGAACCTTCATATTGTCCCACCAATACGACCTCTTCATATCCTGATACATCTTCGTGCTACCAGGATGCATCACAAGCTTCGAACTGTGAGTTGTCTCAAGAAGCACCTGTCTCAAGTCCAGAATATCTGGGATGCATAGGTGGCCACGGTATCGTAGGCCCCCATCGGTACCAACTCTCCACTTGGAGTCCACATCATCGTTAGCTTGCTTTCGAAGCTCAAACAACCGCTCGTTGCCCTTCTGGGCCTCGATAATCTGGTTATCAATAAGTGGCCGCACCCGAACATGTGCGACACACTCGAATGGCTCCTCCACTGTGAGTTTCTGCTCGAAGTCCCACACGAACTCCAACATATCCCACTCTGCTATCATCAGCGGAGCCACAAATGCTATAGCCTTCTTGCGACTCAACACGTCCGCCACAAGGTTGGCCTTGCCAGGATGGTAGAAAACCTCGAACTTGAAGTCCTTTAAGGTCTCCATCCATCGGTGCTGCCTCATTTTCAAATTTCGCTGGGTGAATATATACTTAAGGCCCTTATGGTCGCAGAAAAGCTCGAACTCCTCTCCGTAGAGGTAATGTCTCTAGAGCTTCAATGTGAATATGACTGCTGCTAATTCCAGGTCGTGGGTAGGGTAATTCTCCTCGTGCTTCCTTAATTGTCTCGAGGCATACACAATCGCCCTGTCCTTTTGCATAAGGACACAACCCAAACCAATGCGAGATGCGTTAGTATATATAGTATACTTAACCCCTTGCTCTGACAATACTAGCACATGGGCAGACGTCAACCTATGCTTCAGCTCCTGAAAAGCTGCTTCCGCCTTCTCATTCCAGGTGTACCTCAGATCCTTCCGTGTCAACTGAGACAACGGTCTGGCAATCTTCGAGAAATCCAGAATGAATCGTCGATAATAGCCCGCTAAACCAAGAAAGCTCCTCACCTCAGTAACCGAACCAGGCTGCTTCCAGTCTTGAATTGCAGCTACCTTAGCAAGGTCCACTGCTATCCCTTCTTTGGACACCACATGTCCCAGAAACTTGACTTCTTCCTTCCAGAAGTCGCATCTCTTGTATTACGCGAACAACTGATTCTTCTTGAGTGTATCAAACACCGCTCTCAGGTGCTCCTCATGCTCTTCCCGACCCCTAGAATATATCAAGATGTCATCGATAAACACGATGACGAATCGGTACAGAAATGGCTGAAATACCTGGTTCATCAAGTCCATGAACACAGCCAGTGCATTCGTAAGACCGAACGACATCACAAGGAACTCATAGTGCCCAAAGCAAATCCTGAAAGCCGTCTTCTGCACGTCCTCATCCCTGACATGCAACTGATGATACCCTAATTGCAGATCAATCTTCGAAAAATACTTTGCCCCCTTCAACTGATCAAACTGGTTGTCTATCCTGGGCAAAGGATATTTGTTCTTCACGGTCAACTGGTTCAACTTACAGTAATCAATACATAACCGTAGCGACCCATCCTTCTTCTTGACAAACAAACAGGTGCTCCCCAAGGAGACACACTGGGTCATATAAAGCGCTTCTCTACTAGTCCATCAATCTATTTCCTCAACTCCTACATCTCACATGGAGGCATGCGATACATCGGTAATGAAATGGGTGTCGCACCAGGCATAAGATCAATAGTAAAATCGAACTCGCACCGAGGAGGCAAACTAGGAATTGGCTCAAACAAGTCTATAAAAGCCTGAACTACAGGTGTATTTACAAGCGTCGGAACATTAGTATCCTCCAATGAAGAAGCGAAACACCTCAACCGAGAAGTGTGACTGACCTGAACAGGGAAAGTAAAAGTCGTGCCCTTTGGGCCATGGGCTGTAACCATCCTAGTCTCGCAATCGATCTCTGCTCGTATCTCAGTGAGCCAGTCCATATCGAAAATGACATCGTAGTGGAATAGGGGGACGACGATCAGGTCGACTAATATCATTCTGCCACCTAAGTTTATCGGGCAGCCCTCACACATACTAGTAACATCAGAGAAAGTCCCTGTGGCATTAATGACCCTCACTCCCCTCGTAGGAGCAGTGATCAACCCCAGTCGCTTGACTGCCGTGCATGGGATCATAGAGGTAGTGGACCCTGGGTCCACCAGCAAGAAGACAGGAATACCTTGGACGAGTGCAGCGACCTAGAAGGCCATAGGTGCTGAAGGTGCGGTCTCTGGCTCCTCCGCCAGAAGTGCATGAATGCGTGCCTGCTGAGGTTGGTTGGGTTGAGGCATCATAGGTCGCTGTGGTGGCCGAAAGTGAGGCGCAGGTAGTCTGAAGGATGGATGTGCAGGTGCAGTCCGTAGTGGTAGAGCTGATAAGGCCTGAGGGCGAGGACGATCAATCTTCTGTGGCGGTGTAAACTCACTGTCTCTCATCCGAGCAAAGTAGCTCTCTGCATGGTGATAGGTCACACCTGGACGCCTCATTGGAACTACTGACGCCGTGATCCTGGGGGGAGAGTCGACGCGAGGCCTCTTACCGAGTAAAGGCCTGCTCTGAATATCTGGTCGTGGTCTCGTAATCATAGCACCGCGAAAACGTATCAGTCAATCAACATCCTGCTCTGCCCTCATAGACATATGTATCAGCTCGACATAGGAGGGCATACTGATGCAACACATCTTCGACCGAATGTCCGGTCGCAAGCCCTCTGAAAAACGTCGTATCTGCATCTGCTCATCAGTAAGAATAGTCGGAACATATCTGCCCTACTCAGTGAATCGATGCACGTACTCCGTAACTGTCATGCCTCCCTGCCTGAGGCGCAAAAACTCGTTCTCTCTCTCGTGTCAGTAGGTCTGAGGGTAGTATTTCTCATGGAAACAGAACTCGAAAGTCGCCAATGTCTATGCATATCCAACTGCCGCTATCCATAGAACATTGTCCCACCATAAGCTAGCCTCCTTCTCAAACATGATGGTGGCCAGCTCAACCTGCTCCTGCTCCGTACAATGGAGCATCCGTAGCATCTTGGAGATGCTGTCTAACTAGTATTCAGCCTCCTCGGGTCTGTGAGAACCCATGAAAGTAGGAGGCCTCAAGCGCTGGAATCACTCGAGAAGACCGCGAGTACCCACATCCCCCGTAGGGTATGCCGCAGGTGCTGGTGAAGGCACATCCTTAGCCTGAGTAGGAGGCTCTGTAGTCACAGGAGGATATGTAGATGGTGAATGTGGAGTCACACTTCCACCTTGAGATAAGGCCCCTGCAATAGTGGTTATAAGCTGCTGGTGCTGGTGCTGCTGTTGCATCTGCTACTAATGCATTATCATCATCAACTGCTCAAACCTATCAGTAGGTGGAGCAGCATGTGGCTCATACTGTGTCGAAGAGGATGCCTAGTTCTGCTCTCGAACCGGTGGTGTGAAAGGTGGCAGTCCAGCTGCAGGACCAATGGAAGGCTGAGACGTAGATCTAATCTCACAATTCGGGCCCAAGCTAGGGTCCGTACGAACATCTCCGTAGGAAGGAGCCTGGTCCATCGTATCAGTGAGTAGGAGGTGTGCCGTGCTCCGTGTATATTTCCGTGGCATGCCCTATACAACATAGGGTGCAACGCATGTGAGATGAAGCATAACAACATAAAACACAATCACTTAAGCATTCCACACACTTCATAGCAAAAGAGGTTGTATGCATTTCATTACCAAAATTGTCATAATACATGGAATACAGAGTTACATGAATCATGACAGGAGATACATATGAGCTACTACAACAAAAGCTTCAAACACTTAAAATGTACTACTAACTACTGCACCCATCAACATGAAAACATAAACACCCTGAAACGTTAACCCAAGTAAACTACAAGACAACAGTATGGATGGCTAGGCATCCGAGTCTGGCGACGGAGGAGGAGCGCCCTTATCCTGCAGGCAACATAGGATGACCCTCAAGGTGCGGGACACTTTACTGAATTTTTGCTTCATGAAGGCCTCGTTCTCCTCAAGCTTTTATCTTGCTTCGACTCGAGCTTCCTGAATCTCCTGCTTCAAGGTAGCTTGGCCCTCCTCAAGTTAAGCCAAACGGGCTTCCATAGTAACCCGTTCACCGCTATGCTCTTGTGTGGCAGAAGGAGGGCTCACATCAGTGTCCTGAGCCTCCTCTTCTTCTTTTTGTTCTTCCTCTATCTCATCACCACTTCTTTCCTCGCTCTCTTCATCTAGATCAATACTTTCCTCCCCCTCACTATCAGACTTATCCCCATACTCGTTGAGTCAGGCTTAGCATTGTCGAGGGCCGATCCCCATGTTGTTAAGCGTAGCATCTCTTATGACTCGAACCGGTGCAATTTCATCCATATTAAGTCTATAGCCGACCTCTCGAGCCATCTTACATATCAATCGGCTAAACGGGAGTGAAATATCATTCCTAACGGAGTGTACAGTCTGGACTATTCGTAGTAGGGAAAATGTGGGCAGGCACAGCTTGTCCCCATGTCTAACTTTGTACAGGAAGTCTACCATCAACCGAGTACACTCCGTACGGTTGCCCCACCGTGGATACATGTTATACATGAAAATGTAATGAAGCAAACGAAAATCATCAGTTAACTTCGACGATGGAAGACAATTACCTCGTGTCCAGGGAACCAGTCGGCCACAAAGGTATCACGTATGACAATCTCTTTCTCACACACTTTTAAAATAATTCTCATTTGTAAGAACCTTGCCGCGTGGGATTCCCATAACCCAGGACACCACATCCACAGTGATCGTATAATTCCGCCTCCTAATAGACACAACGAACTGGAGAGGATCAAGTGATGGGTCTCGGATGTGAGCGTAGAAAGTCCGAACCGTATTCTCACATGTATGAGTCTTACCTTCAAACATAGGACCCCACTCATAGTCCACAAAGCGGTCCATAATCGAGTGTAGTCCAAACAACCTCTCTTCTACGTGAGTTTCAAGTACAACCCTGCGGCCACCAAACCGACCGTGCTCAAAGCCTATCGGTAGTGCTCTTTCGATGGGAACTTGAGGATCTAGGTCCCACTTTGACCTATGCTCACAGACAACACTTGTACTAGCCCCGGCGTCTGTTCTTCTCCTTGGACGGGTTGGGCGACTAAGCCCGGCTTCATCCATGGGGCTCTTCCTCTTTTCTATGAGAGAAAAGATGGTGGAGATGGAGAAAATGGCTGCAACAAACTCAAATAGGACCATGGAAAGCGACAAAAAGTGATGGAAAGAGAGAGAAAGGGCTGGAGTTACTGATCCACCACGGGTTTGAGCCTCAAGAGAGGTTGTAAAGGACCAAAGAACAAAGATTTGAGAAGGAAAATAGAAAGATGGAATGGGGTAGGGAGTGTGCATGATTTTAGCTACAAATGGGGCATGTAAGAGCCCAAATGAGAGAGAATGGAGAGGGTAGGGAGGTAGGGAGTGCTATAGATGATGGAAATGGATTGGTTGTAACTGAAAATGATGGATTGGGCGATTGAGAGGGAGATTTGAGAGAGAAAACGGCAAGTTGAAAGAGAAAATAGGGCTTGGAAGGGTGGGAAGTGAGAAAGGGGACAAAATAGACAACATATGGGGTCCACACATGATTTGGTGGGCTCCACATGTGACTAGGAGTCGGGCCGACGCCAGCCCACATCAGCCCGACAGGCCCGGACAAAGGGGACCGCGGTCGACCGCGGTGAGCACTATGTCGCCGCAGTCCTCTGGACCAGACGCGGTGCCGCCGAGGTAGGGCGGTGACCAACCCCTCCAAGGGTACCAATGGTACCCCGAGTCCACCGTGGGTCCCCCCTGGATTGCGTCAATTCAGCCCCGACTCTGTTTGGAGTCGTTTCGGGTCATTCCGAGTATGTTCTGATACACAATGGTATTTTACCAATTTTCAACGGCTGGGATTGGGTGGATTGTGTTCTAGACCCATCGTTTGACGGTATAGAAGTGTTTTAAGGTCAACCTGTGTGACCAGGGTTGAGTACAGACTTGATTACAGCGATCGTTTTCAGTGAACTTTGCCGTTGGACGAAACTAGGATGCCTAAGACTGTTTTCTACATTTTCTCGCACCCTCCTATGTCGAAATGCGTCAACATACATCGTGTGACCATAACCCAGGTCCGGTTTAATCCAAATCATGCTCTGATACCAACTTGTAATGCCCTGAAATTTGAGGGTCGAGTAGCAACTCAACTCTCTAGTTCCAAAACATCACTTATACAACATAGAGAATGATGATTGAATGTTGTCTGTGTTAGTGTAATAAACATGAGTGAGATTATACCAAGACAATAATCCATACTCCAGATCAATGTATAAAATGCAAGCGGAAGACTGAAAGATGTATATAGATGTGTATAAAAATAAACGATTTTGATCTATCACCAGAGTATGATTACTTCGCTGAGTCATCATATATATGTACTGAATCAAAAACAAAATGTTAAAAGAATAGTCTAACTGTCGTGATAGCCCAATAGCCCCGTCAATCCGATAGCCTAAGCAAAGCCGCCGAAGAACTGCATGTAGGAGAACTCATCCTGATCATCATGGTAATCAGGGTCAACCTCCTGTGGATCGTTGGTACCTGCATCTAAGACAGAGTCTGGTGGGTGTCCAGAACACCGTCCTGTAACGTGTGAGTGAGTAGCTAACTCAGCGGAACAATGAAGCATAGGTTAACATGTTATCAAATCAGTCAAGCAGTAATGATAAAGCAGTACAATCAACAATTTTAAGTACTCTTGTTAATGCAAGTATGAAATGTAGTCATAAGCACGCCCCTCGCCTAACCACCCTCATACGGCACCATCTTACGTCCGCGGCATGCGTTCATCTCTCAGTGCTCCACATATTCTAGGCAAATGCAATGCGATGATGAGCATGATTACGGAGTTGTTATTAGTCCATTTCAAACAGCAGTATTGGGAAACTAAGGTACCTCCCTTATATCATTCCCAAATAATGATCAATTATAGGGTCATCAATCCTAGATAATCTCATATGATAGTGTGGTTCTAGGTCGCTGCAAGGGCTGTCAGGGCTGTTACATGGAATCGTTACACCACTCCCCTTGTAACACCCTGAAAATCGGGGGTCGAGCAGAAGCTCAACTCCCGAGTTCCAACGCATCACTTATGCAACATAATGAATGATATTTGAATGTTGTCTGTAATAGTGTATTAAACATGAGTGTGATTAAGCCAAAACAACATATCATACTCCAGAGACAAGTGAAATCGCAAGTGGAAGATTGTGATAGATATATAAAATAGATAAACTGTGGTAAGTCTCCAGAGTGTGATAATGTTACCAGGTTAATGAATTACAAGTACAATTCCAAAATATACAACATGTGTAAGGTCATCTAGTCAACATCCCTATAACCCCGTCGATCAATACACGACTCACATGTAGCCGGTAGAAAACCACATAGACAAGCAAGCATCATCGTCATCGCAAAGGTCTGGCTCTGCCTCATAAGCATTGTCGTGATCTGAAACTCAAACAATATCTGGTTGGTGTGTACAACACCATCCCATAATGTGGGAGTGAGTGATCAACTCAGTAGAACAGTAAAGCATAGGTTAACATGTTATAAAAATAGTCAAGCAGTAATGATAAAGCAGTACAATCAACAATCCTAAGTACTCTTGTTAATGCAAGTATGAAATGCTGTCATGATGCATGCCCTCACCAACATACTTCCTCATGCGACACCATCTTACTCCGCGGCATGCTTTCATCCCTCAGTGCTCCACATCTTCCAGGCACATGCAGTGCGATATGAACATGATTACCGAGTTGTTATTAGTCCTTTTCATACAGCAGTATTGGGAAACTAAGGTACCTCCCTTATATCATTTCCAAATAATGATCCATTTTAGGGTCGTCAGTCCTAGATACTCTCATACGATGATGCGATTCTAGGTCACTGTAAAGGTCTGCCAGGGCTGTTACACACACTCATTGCACCACTCCCCCATCACCTTATCAATACAAGCCTAGTTTATACTCTATTTACTACAGGAAGGCTCATCCCCTCGCTGTAGATTCAGAGTATGCTCGAGGTCACTACACCGGGTATGGTCAAGGTTGTCAGGGCTGTTACACGGAATCGTTACACCACTCCCCCATCACCCATCAAAATAGTGTAGGCCGATAGCTCGAATATAGTGTCTCATACCACCGTATTCGGCTCACGAGTCTGGGTTGCTCACTGGTCACTACGAGGAGGCACATCACCCCAGCGTAGGCCCACAGCTCGACCACGGTGTCCCATACCACCATGCCCAGCTCATGAGTCTTAGCAGATCGAGATACCAAGGTTAACGGGGTTGCACTGGTAAGTTCGGTACCTTAGGTTCAAGCAGTAGCGTCCAAACATGGTGAACATACATTAGACAGATCGGGTTACTTGACGAGCTGGACTAGCTCGAGCGCACGACAAGTTGAACGACATAATGTGCATAAGAACTTCACATGGCCAACCACTATCGCCAACCGAAGTACGACTTGGGTTCGTCGAACACATCTCACGTGGCGAATGAATCTCAACCACGAATTCAATCTCGTTACCGATTGCCTGGACTATACAATAGCCCCAATCACATTCAATTATGGAACAGTTAAAGCAGTAATGGATCAAGATTTCAAATCATACAATCAAATATCCAATATTGTCCGCTCAGGGCTGCTAGGGCTGTTGCATGGAATCGTTACACCACTCCCCCATCACCCTTCATAGAATCATACAACCTAAACAGAAATCTACACATATGCATTTCATAAATAAAACAGACATCATACTGTCAACATACATAGAGGAAATTAGAAACATCATTCAGGTTGTTGAGAAGCCTATCTCAACACCACTATTAAATTTAGTTCGTCACACAATTTCTCACACAAGCATTTTGTCAAACACTTAAACTACACCACTCCAACATACATGATGTATGTTGATTTCAACATAGAATATGACAAATCCTTATGTCAAGGAGTTATCTCATACACAACAATCATGTTCTTACATCCAATACAAATGGCAGGCATAAATCATAAATCCATATTTATTTAGTCATTTCAACAAACACTCAGACTACACACATTAGCCTACATAAGCTATGTTGGCCAAAATGTGTATTAGGGCGAATCCTTTCGCCAAATAGGTCATGCGTCCATAACTAGCATATATACACGGCAAAAACTCATGGTCATCATATCAGCAAAATTTATAATGATATGGTATTTTCTACAAATACCTAAAATACACAAAATTTCATATTCTTCATATTTAACCGAAACGGAAAACAGACAGCATGTTCTACATGTGAAATAGCATCCATGTCGAGAATAAATCATTAACCGACATTGAAAGCCTTGAAAACTATAACCTATACGTCTAAAGTCCGCACCTTATGCCATAGAATCGTAACGAACTGGACAGAGACTCTAGGTCTTTGTCAACGATGGTATAACAACCTGAATCACGAAATAGATTAGCTATTTCACTACTTGCAACAATAGAAAGCCTAGAACAGATGAGGGTAAGGTTTTCTTACCTAAGAACGAAGCCAGAATCGCCAGAAAAGCGATTAGAAGGTGATGGTTAAGCACGTATAGCAGCTGGGTAGAATAGCAGGAAGACTCTCCCACTTCTCACACACTTTCTCTCTCTTTTCTCTCTTCTCTCTCCTAGGTTTTCTCAAATTCGTATGGTGATAAAGAGAGGGTTCAAGGTCCTTATATAGGTCTAAACTTGTCAGAAATAGGCCCAGGGCCAAGGTATACTTAGGTTTTGTCCAAAGGGCATCTGTTTTAGCTCAACGGAGCATTTTCGGAGCCCCCCTTGAGCCAAAGGTCGTACTTAAGCTCACTAACCTTGGATCTAGGTCGAGTTAAGTTTTCATTCCAATCGGTTTTCCAGATCGCACGTGATGGACCAGTTTTAGTTCAATGGTCACAGAGTCTTGATCAGGGTTACAAGTACACAGACATGTATGGGAAATGTTTCCTGATCCGAGGGTGTATTTGGGTCAGATTTCGATGGTCTGATTGCTTATATTTAGCCCGCAAACATCAAGTCTCAGATTACTTAAATTTAATTTAATTTCTAAAGAAACCCAGGCTTTCTCACACTCCTCGCTCCAAGCTCGAACGAATAGCCATGGGACACTATCTGGATTTGATTTTCGAGATGGTTGTCAAGCCCAGCAAGGCGGTCCTAAGTCTATAACCTCATATTATTCAGACTTTCGATGTGTGGTCCAGATCTGATACGGAGTTTCGTGATGCTCTTGAGAGCAGCCGGGTAATGAGATTGATCCTAGATTTTAGGGTAACCTAGCATCACTGATTCTACAAGTTTTGGGTCTTGCAAATCAGATTTAAAGTGATTAGTGCGGATTTCATATGTGATCTAGTTTAGCACTTCGTTAACTTTGTCTAATTTCTAAAGGATTTAGTCTTATAACATTTCTGTCTGATGTGATACTCGGGCCTTTGGTAGTTTGTATAGAAGGTGGTTCAAAGAATTAACACTTAACTAAATCACGCCATAATTACAATAGAAGAAGGTCCTAGGGCAGGAGAGGCAGATGTTTCTAATTAACCTATTCATCGATGATTCCATAAGGTTATTTTGAGTTTGAGTATCGTTCTTCATCGCCTAAACTCTAAGATTTATGTCTAATGTGAAAGTACTTAGAAGGATTTAAAGAACGAGGTGGTGCGGGTGAGATTTGTGAAGGAAAAGGGTCAAAAAGTGAGTTTTAGACTTTGAGATTGAGTTCTGACAAGTTAATAAGGTGTTAGGATCAACCCATTGCCTAAGGATGTCTAATTCCAGGTTGGCAAAAATCTGGGATGTTACACCCCCATCACCTTATCAATACAGGTCTAGTTTGTACTCTTGTTGCTATGGAAGGGTCGTCGTCTCTACGTAGACTTAAAGTACTCTCGTGGTCACTACAAAGGGCTGCTAGGGTTGTTACACGGAATCGTTACACCACTCCCTTATCACCTTATCAGTGTAGGCCGATAGCTTGAATACAGTGTCCCATACCACCGTATTCGGCTCACGAGTCTGGTTGCTCAATGGTCACTACGGGGAGACTTGTGGCTCCAGCGTAGGCCAACAGCTCAACCACGGTGTCCCATACCACGATGCCCGGCTCAGGAGTCATAGCGAATCGGGGTACCACGGTTAACGGGATTCCACTGGTAAGTTTGATACCCTAGGTTCAAGGAGTAGCGTCCAAACATGGTGAACATACATTAGATAAATCGGGTTACTTAACAAGCTTGACTAGCACGAGCGCACAACCAGCTGAGCGACATGAAGTGCATAAGCACTTCATGTGGCCTAACCACTGTCGCCAACCGAAGTACGACTCGGGTTCGTCAAACACAACCTATGTGGCGAATGAATCTCAACCACAAACTCAAGTCTGTTACCAATTGTCTGGACTATAATCATAGTCCCAATCATAATCAATCCTTAACCAGAAGCATGTAGAGTAAAGCAGAATAAACAAAGTAATTCAAGCATGTTAACAAGCATGTCATAAAGCATGTTATAAAGCACAATATAAACAGGAAATATAACACATATATTTCATAAGTAAGCGGTTAAATTAAACAACCAACATGGAGGAAATCATATACATCTCCATGGTAGTTGAAAATCCTATCTCAACACCTACCTAAAGCACAACCATCTAAGCACTTACTCTTACAAGCATTTTCACAAACACTTAGAATACACTATTTTAACATACGTAGCGTATACTAGCAAAAACATGTATTAGGGCGAGTTCTTTTGCCGAACAAGTATTACACTTATATATAATATGTACATACAGCAATTTATCATGGCAAACATACTTTCACAATTTATACGTATACGGTATTTTCTATAAATATACAAAATACACTATACGCCATAATTCGCATACATAACTGAAATGCAAAATGAACATCGCATTGTACATGTGAAATTGCATCCAGATCATGAATCTATCATTATCTGACATTGAATGCTTTGAAAACCGTAACCTATACATCTAAAGTCCGCACCTTATGCCGTAGAAGCGTAATGAACTCGATATATTTGCTAAGTCTTCGTGTACGACAATTTGGCAACCTATAGAATGAAAGAGATTAGCTATTTCATCATTTGCAATAATCATAACCCTAGATCAGGGTAGGGTTAGGGTTTCTTACCTAGAAACGAAGCTGAAATCGCCGGGGAAAGTAATTAGAAAGAGGTGGTTAAGCATGTATAGCGGCAGGGTAGAGTATTAGGGAGATCCTCCCACATCTCTCACACTTTCTCTCACTTTTCTCTCCTAGGGTTTCTTCAAATTCGTATGGGCTGAATGAGAGAGAGTTTAAGGTCCTTATATAAGCCAAAACATAACCAAAATAGACCCAAGGTCAAGGTATACTTAGGTTATATCCAAAGTGGGTCCATTTTGAGCCAACGGAGCACTTCTGGATCCCCCCCTTGAGCCAAAGGTCAGACTTAAGCTCACTGACTATGGATCTAGGTCTAGTTAAGGTTTCATTCCAATCGGGTTTCAAGATCACACGTGGTGGACCAATTTCAGTTCAACGGTCACAGAAACTCGATCAGGGTCACAGGTATACTGACCTGTATAAGAAATGTTTCCTGATCCGAGAGTGTATTTTGATCAAATTCTAATGGTCTGATTGCTTATATTTGGCCCACAAACATCAAGTCTCAGATTACTTAAATTTAATTAAATTTCTAAAGAAAACTAGGTTTTCTCACACTCCTCGCTTCGGGCTCAAGCGAATAGCCCTGGAATACAATCTGGTTTCAACTTCCGAGATAGTTATCAAGCTCAGCAAGGTAGTCCTGAGTCTATAATCTCGTATTTTTTGAACTTTCGATGTGCAGTCCAGATCTAATACAGAGTTTTGTAATGCTCCCGAGAGCAGCCAAGTAATGAGATTGATCCTAGATTTTAGGGTAACCTAGAGTCAATGATTCTACAAGTTTTGGGTATGGCAGATCGTATTTAAAGTGATTCAAGCGAATTTTATGGCTAATCTGGTTTAACACTTAGTTAACTTTGTCTAATTTCTAAAGGATTTGATCCTGAGTGATTTCTGCCTGAGGTGGTACTTGGGTCTTTGTACGGGATTTTTCGAGACGTTACAGATACATGCACATATAGCCTGTGCAATGGATTGGTATGCAGGCCCACCCCAATGTAGGATGTTATCCCAATCTACGGATTGGAGAAGAGGAAGGATACCAAATGGAGTAATGTACTCAATACACAGCTTTTTCAACAATGACATTGCACATATGTAAATCTCATACATGTGCGGGATCATCTTCGGATGACCGAAGATGGCGTCGAATAATAGGAGTTGATCTAGAGGATGATGGACCACGGATAATTTTCTTTTTTCCTCTAGCATCAATTTACTTGAAGAAAACCAAAGTACCATAAAATCACAAAGGAAGTAGAGATGGGTTTTCTAAGATTAGCAAATGGAGTAGAAAAACCCCTAAATCTCTACAGAGCTTGAAATCAAGTACTCAAATGATAAAGTTGAAGAGAATAGAATTTGAATCTACAAGATTGACAAATAAAATGCACTAACCTTGATGAATCAAACGGTTTGGTACGACCGGTCATGCATATGCCCGTTGGAGAAAAAATAGGAAACGAGGAAGATGAGTCTTTCTCTAAATTAAAAAGGTCCAGAGTGCTACATGACTGGTCGAGAACCGTTCTCGACCGGTCGTACAACGACTGGTCGAGCACTTCCTCGACTGGTCGAGTACCGACAAAAATATGCATTTTTTATAAAATTTTGAAATTTAAACCAATAAATTATCAAATATATATACACTATGATACACATATGCATGAATAATCAATTTACATTACACATTCCAAGATCAAATTTCAATTTATTAAACTTGCTTTTGCCGAGCGGTTTAGTGAAAATGTCAGCAAGTTGAGTCTCGGTCAGAATGTAATCTAAAGAGATTTTTTTTTTCTTCCACTAACTCACGAATGTAAGATACCTAATGTCAATGTGCTTGGTATGTGAATGCTGAATTAGATTTTTAGAAATACTTATAGCACTGGAATTATCACAATATAATATCATTGATTCCTGTGTAATTCCACAATCGTTTAACATATGTTTCATCTAAACAAGCTGAGTACATGCATTTCCAACTGCGATGTATTCAGCCTCAGCAGTAAAGAGCGATATAGAACTTTGCTTCTTACTAAACCAAGAAACTAAACAATTTTCGATATAAAAACAACCACCACTGGTTGATTTTCTATCATCGATATTGCCAACCCAATCGACATCTGAATACCTAGCCAATTGAACACTAGTATCATATGGATACCAGAGACCCAAATTAGCAGAACTTGCGACATATCGCATAATCCGCTTAACAACAGTTAGATGAAATTCTTTAGGGTTAGACTAGACTAATATCTAGTACAAATACCAACACTTAAGGCAATATCAGGTCTACTTGCAGTTAAGTAAATTAAACTACCAATCATGCTACAATATAGTTTGGGATCTACATTTTTACTTGTAGAGTCTTTTGAGAGTCTTAAGGTTGTACTCAAAGGAGTATCAAAATTCTTACCATTGTCAAATCTAAACTTTTTAATCAAGTTCAAAGCATATTTGGTTTGAGAAATAAAAATATCGTCAGGTTATTGTTTTACTTGCAACTATAGGAAATAATTCAATTCTCCAACCATGCTCATCTCTAACTTAAATTTCATTAAATCTTCAAACTTAACAGTCATGTTAGTATAGGTAAATCCATAAATAATATCATCAACATAGATTTGTACCATTAAGATATGATCGTTATGTTTCTTAACAAACAGAGTTTTATCAACACTTCCCGTTAGAAAATTATGACTCAGTAAAAACTTAGTCAATTTTTCATACCAGGCCCTAGGAGCTTGTTTCAAACCGCAGAGAGCCTTTTTAAGGTGATAGACATGATCAGTGTTCTTAGGGTCTTCAAAATCCGTTGGTTGTTCTACATACACTTCTTCATGTAGATCACTATTTAAGAAGACACTCTATACATCCATTTGATAAATTTTAAATCTTCTAAAACACGCAATGGATATGAATAGTCTGATTGATTCAAGACGAGCTATTGGGGTAAAGGTTTCATCATAATGAATCCCTTCTATTTGAGTGCACCCTTGTACAACCAATCTTGCCTTGTTTTGAATAATATTACCAAGTTCATCAGACTTATTTTTAAAAATCCACTTAGTTTCGATAATATGTTTATCTTTAGGTCTAGGAACAAGATACGAAACATCATTTCTCACAAATTGGTTAAGTTCTTCCTGCATAACAAGTATACAGTTTTTGTCAGAAAGGGTTTCTTTTACTTTAGCCGGTTCAATCTGGGTGTAAAGCACACGTAATTGCATGTCTTCTATTTGTCTACGAGTGCGCATACCTATGAAAGGGTTTCCAAGAATTTGAGTAGTTGGATGATCGTTAATAGTCCTCAGTTCAGAATTAGTTTGATTTGATGAAGTATCTGGTTTGTCAATTAAAAGAACTTCATCATTATCTAAACTCGGGGCAGGTGTATTCAAGTGATCGTCAATGACCACATTGATGGACTCTTAAATAACACCGGTCCTTTTGCTCAATACTCGATATGCATGACTATTTAAAGAATACCCTAAAAAGATACCTTCATCACTTTTAGTGTCAAACTTTCGCAAATTTTCACGGTCACGTAAAATATAGCACATGCTACCAAAAAGTTGAAAGTATTTGACAGTAGGCTTCTTATCAAACCAAAGTTCATAAGTAGTTTTATTATTAGATTTACAAGTATAAACTCGGTTGATAATATAACATGTAGTATTTACGGCCATGTAGTATTTACGGCTTCAGCCCAATGATTTTTAGGGAGCTTCATACTATTCAACATTATATTTCTCATTTATTGAAGTACTCTATTTTTCCTCTCCACAATTCCATTTTATTGTGGTGTTTTAGGCGAAGAGAATTCATGCGATATTCTCTGATCGCTACAAAAGTTCTCAAAACAGCTATTCTCGAACTCAGATCCATGATCACTACGGATCTTACAAACTTGAGAACTTTTTTTAGTTTGGATCTGTTTGAGAATCCTTTTTACTTCGTCAAGGGTTTCTGATTTATCCCTTAAGAAGGCTACCCAAGTGAATTTGGTAAAATCATCCACGATTACCTGTATGTATTTTTTGCCACCTCGACTTTCCGTCCTGGTAGGTCCTACAAGGTCCATGTGGAGAAGTTCGAGCGGTTTTGATGTGGTATTAGAGTTCACCTTTTTGTGAGCACTTCTAGTTTGTTTGCCAATCTGGCATTCACCACAAAATTTGTCTACTTCTTGAAGTTTAAGTAGACCTCTTATTAGTTCTCCTTTGCTCAATCTGTATAGATTACGGTAGTGTACATGTCCAAGGCGTTTATGCCATAATTCTGTCTCATCGGTATGGACCATGTAGCACAATTGATTATATGAGCTATCATTGCTTACAATATAGCAGTTTTCAGAAGTCCTGCGACCAGTTAATATTAGAGAACCCATTTTGTTTAAGATTTCACAATCTTTATTAGAAAATTTCACACTATGATTGTTATCGCATATTGGAGATATGCTTAACAGGTTGTGTTTTAGCCCCTCAACATATAAAACATTCTTAAATAAGGAAAAGTTATAGAGTTGAACCATACCTTGGCCAATAATCTTGCGGTTGCTACCATCACCAAATGTGACTAACCCATTAGTCATATCTTTAAGATCGGTGAATAAAGCCTTGTCGCCTGTCATATGCCTTGAGCATCCACTGTCTAAGTACCACTTTGAATGGCTTGAAGCTTTGAAAGCAGTGTGGGCTACCAAGCAGGTGACTTTAGGAACCCATTTCATAACTGTTTTGGGTTTAGGAGTATAGTTGGTCTTCTTATGTTTGTAATTGTTGTAAGAATGACCTACTGAGTTAGATTTTAAGAGCTCCTTAACTAGATTAACTATTTTCTCAGCTAAAGCGTTTCGATTTTGATTTTTATAGTTGAAATAGTTGCTTTTGGGTTTTTGAGATGATTGAAAAGATTTAGTATTTTTAAAACTCTGTTGATGTGAACTACTTCCTCTTGAGTTTGAAGATTCTCCTTTCACAAACTTAGGAATAATATTCTTCTGTTTAGAAGGAACACTTTTATCGTAGCCCAAACCCGATCGGTCGCCACATTTTCTTGATCTAAACAAAAGCTTTTCTAATTTTGAATCACCTTGGGCATACCTCCATGTATCCTTTAAACTCAAAAGAGAAGAGTTTTCAAGCTTAAGTTTATCATTTTCAGATTTAAGTTTTTCAATCAGGGAGGTTTTGAATTCTAAATCGCATTTAGTCTTTTCAAAACAATCTGAAATATGAGATTTTTCTAAAATAAGAGACTCAAAATTATCTTTAAGCTTTGAAAATTTTTCTTTTTGAAGTTTTAGTTTTACCCCAATCTTACAACTTTCCTTGTATAGGGCATTGTAAGCATCTCGAAGATCTTCTTCATTTTCATGATCACTATTCATATTTTCTTCACTAGTAGAATCATCATGATCTGAAAAAGTGAACTTAGCCGGAGCCATAAGGGCTTTGACTTTATTGCCCGACTCGATTTCAGAATCTTCTGATTCAGAAGAGGCTTCAGAATTAGAGGATTCATCCCAAGTAGCCAACATACCCTTCTTTTTGGGTTTGTCCTTTTTAGGACACTTGTTTGCAAAATGCCCATATTCTTGGGAGTTGTAACATTGACTATCTTTCTAAGATTTTCAAGTTTTAGTTTTAGGTTTAGATCTTTTCTTATCATTTGATATTTGAAAATCAACCCTCTTTTTACTTTTAAAAATCTTGTAAAACTTTTTCGCAAAAAGGACCATATCGTCTTCAGAATTTTCTAAATCAAAGTTTTCTTGAGAAATATGTTTAGAAGATTTAAGAGTGATAGATTTACCTTTAGGAGCTTTAAAAGTTAACTCCTAGGTTTGTAAAGACCCAACTAGTTCTTCTACCCTCATATTGTCCGTATCACGAAGTTCCTGGATCGCGGTTACCTTAGAATTGAACCGTTCAAGAAGTGAGCGTAGTATCTTTACACATACTTTACTTTTTGGGATTTTATCGCCAAGACCCCACATAGAGTTTACAATATCATTTAATCTTGTATAAAAGTCTATAAACATTTCATTTTCCTCCATATGATTTCTTCAAATTTTGTTGTGAGGAGTTGGACTTTAGATTTTTTTATAATTGAAGTACCCTCGTGTGTTATTTCTAATATATCCCAAGCTTGCTTTGCAGTATCACATGATATGATTCTTTTGAACTCATCTGGTGATAGTGCACAAGTGATCGCATTTAGTGCTTTTGCATTCGCACTACTCTTACTTTTTTGAAGTGTGGTCCAAGAAAAATAAGGTGATATTCTCATTGATTTTGATCCATCAGTACCAGTCACTTCAGTCATAGGAGGGATCCATTCAGTCACTGGGGCTTACCACACACTCTTATCCATTGATATGAGAAAAATCCTCATTCTGGCTTTCCAATAGGCATAGTTGGAGCCATCAAATGGTGGAGGCCTAGTGACTGAAAGGCTATTAAAATTTGACATCTTATCAATAGCTTAGATTGATTAGCTCAGGAAATAAATCCAAATAATAACAATTAAAACGAGCTATTAGGCTTTGATACCACTTGAAAAGGCCTAGCTGTATGTCCTAAAGAGGGGGGGGGGGTGAATAGGACTATGCCAAATTAAAATTATAACAGCGGAATAAAATAAAGAGATAACCAAATAAAATAAATCAATTCACAATGCTGAAATAAAAGCAACCTCAATAAACAAGTATTGAGAGGTTGATACGAATTCTGTTCTAAGGACAACCTTACACCATAAAAACCAAGGGTTTATGGCACGACAACCTTATTTCTATAACGTCCTTTGTATCAAAAACTCAAATCAAAGAGGAATAAATAAATAGCAAGGAATTGAAATAAATTGCAAGAATTTAAATCTAAATTATTACAACATTCCCCACTATGCTTGAAATGTAAAAGATTACAACATTCACATTCACATAAACATTCAACAAATCTGATTGATAAAAAATAGAACATATAAATCACACATCCACAAAACACAAAGAGTTATAATGGTTCACTTGTGTGTACACCAACTGTTGAAAAATAGCCACACGGATTGCTACTCGACTCCTAATATCCTCACACAAGGGATATTAGCGTTCACTATCAAAATAGGTTTTCACAGGTTCACCCAAAACCTTCACAATTGTGTCTTTTAGAAAAGGGCTTACACAATTCAAAAACCCTCACTTCTGAGTTTTCTGGCCCTCCTCAGATAACCAACACAATGTGATTTTTCTAGCTTAATCTCAAACAAAACCAAAATGGAAATTTACATAAATGTAAAATACATGGATTTCTCCTTTTGTAACAAGCCGGAAGAACCAATCAGAGTAGAAGTTCAAATATAGATGTTCAATTGTCTAATACTCACTCTAAAATGGTTCTAGGTTCTAATTCATTTTAAATTAAACTAAATGGGCTAGCTCTATTTAGCTTTGATTCCAAGAAGAAGGAATACAGTAATTCCTCTTTTCGATTTAGATTGGAATGCATAAACAAAATTAAATATATAAAGCTAACAAAAGAGAATATTAAATATTCACAGAGTAGCTTAAATAACACAAACTTATCTCAAACTGATGCCTTGATTTTACTTGAATTGAATTCTTGAAAAACTCTGAAATTAGTGTTCTATTTATAGTTGCAGAAATCACATCTTTGACTGGTAGTGTGGCCACCATGACTGGTCGTAGGTCGAACTGCATTTTAAAATTTTAAGCGCAATCGGATTAAACCGTTCTACAACTGGTCTTAGGATGTCCACGACTGGTCATGAGGCCTCCACGACTGGTCGTGAGAAACCAAGAATGGTTGCTGGAGTTTGAGTCATAGGTACAGGACTGGTCGTGAATGAGTCGACACTGTTCTTACGACCAGTCAAACAGACTCCAGGACTGGTCAAAGCTCAAACAAAAAATTTAAAAAATTTGCAATAACTTAGGACTGGTCTTGAAATTTCTTGGACTGATCGAGCCAGTTCTTGGACTAGTCGAACAGAGTTCATGACTAGTCTTATAACCAACGAAACACTTATAAAAATATTCTATATGAATTATGTATTCAAAATGACCTACCCTAAGGTCAAACTAAGGTCATGCAAACCTAAAATTTGAAGTATGGTCATTGAGTCTTCACTTCTTATAAAGATGGTTGACCTTCAAAGATTGTGAAGCTTGAAATCTCTGATTTAGTTTGAACTTGAGATCTTCTTAAGCTTGGACTTCATCTTGCACTTTAGTCTTGAGTTGTACTTGAGACTTGAACAAGACCTTATCTTTTGTTGTAGCTCTTGAAATATTCTGATCATTGAAGCTTGCAGAAGTAGTCAAATAACTTGAACTTGAAGTAGATCACCGTTCTTAGCTTGTAGCATTGATGCAATGACTTGAACATACAAATTCACAAGCTACAAAAGACATAGAATGTGTTTTTGGCACCACACATAGATTGTGTTTTTGGCACCACAGAATTTGACAACCAAAGGGGCAAATAACAATTGTACTTACAGAAACTAAAAATAGAAATTTACAATAATGTAAAATACCTGGATATTCTCCCTTTGATGTAGCCCAGAAGAACCAAGTCAGAGTAGAAGTTCAACGTAGAAGTTTAATATCCAAACTCACCTATGAAATGGTTCCAGGTTCTAAATTGATTTTAGATTTAAAGCACCTTGGGCTAGCTTGATTTGATTTCAATTCCAAGAAATGGGAATACTTCCATCCCTCTTTCAAATAAAATTGGAATGCATAAATTCAAAATTAAATGCAAAGAAAGCTAATAAAAGAGAATATTAAATGAGCACAATATAGTTTTAAAAGATCACTAACTTAGCTCTCAAAGTGGCATATTGATTTAGCTTGAATTCAATGAAAAACTTTAAAATTTGTCGTCTATTTATAGGTGAAGAAATCACATTCACTACTGGTCCAGTGGAGACTACGACTAGCCGTAGGACAAACAGATTTTTGAAATTTTGAGCACAAACAGATAAAGTCATTCCACGACTGGTCATAGGCCCTTCATGACCGGTCGAGGGACCTCCATAACTGGTCTTGACCTGTCCACGACTGGTCTTGTGGAACCAGATTTAGTTGTTGGACTTTGAGTCGTGGTTGCAGGACTGGTCAAGCACGAGTCGTGCACTATTTACACGATCGGTCGAGCAATCTCCAGGACTGGTCGAGGCTTAACAAAAAAATTCTGAAAATTTGTAACCAACTTAAGACTGATGTTGGAATTTCTTGAACTGGTTGAACTAGTGCTAGGACTAGTCGAGCAGAGTCCAAGACTAGTCGAGAAACAATCTATTCACTTATAAAATGACCTAATTGAATTTTGTATTCAAAATGACCTACCTTAAAGTCAATTTATGGTCACTTATACCTTGTTAGCGATGTATGATCATTGAAACTTCTTTTCCTTCAATTGATAGTTGATCTTTGAAATTCATGAAGCTTGAGATTTTTACACATGATGAAGCTTGAACTTGAGACCTTTTGAAGCTTCAATTTAAAACTTGAATTTGTAACTTTAAGAAGCTTGAACTTGAAGTATCTTGAGTCTTGAGCTTGAGGTTCAAAGTAAAAGACTTTGTCTTGACTTGGAGCTTCTTGAACTATGAATCTTGAAATCACACTTGATGTTGTACTCGAACATGACCATGTAAACTTGCATTTCTTGAAGTAAAGATCTTTGTTCTTGAGTTATGCACAACCTTCATTATGTAGATGAGCTACACAAGACACAAATTCCAAGAGAGGTTTTGGCACTACAAAATTTGACAATTATAGGAGCTAGGGACCATAGCACTTACATTTTCACATGGGCCTAACATACATCACAATGGGCTCCATCGCCTGACCCTCAAATTCATCACAATGGGCCTCCTCACATAGGTCTCATATACATCACATTGCGCCTTAAACAAGGGCTTAATATCTATCACAACGGGCCTCAAATATGGGCCGCATATACATCACATTGGGCCTTGACAATCGAAATCGGTAATCGGCCACGATAATCGGAATCGACAATCGGCCGCGATAATCGGCCTCGATAATCAGAATCAACAATCGGCCACAACAATCAGAATCAGCAATCGGCCACGACAATCAGAATCATCAATCGGCCACAATAATCGGAATCGACAATTGGCCATGACAATCGGAATCAACAATCGGCCTCGATAATCAGAATCGACAATCAGCTAGAATAATCGGCCTTAATAATCGAAATCGACAATAAGCCATGACAATTGGAATAGGCAATCGACAACGATAATAGTCCTCGATGGATAATCGTCTTCGATAATCAAAATTGACAATCGGACATGACAATCAGAATCGGCAATCGGCCTCGATCAATAATCGACCTCGATAATCGGAATCGACAATTGGCCACAACAATCGGAATCGGTAATCGGCCATGATAATCGGCCTTGATAATCTGTGAGAATGACATACAAGGCCTAAGGGAAGGTCACAATGTGGACATCCAACCATCATTGCCCATCAATGTGGACATTCAACCAACATTGCTCCCAAGGAGTGGCCCACATAGAGCCTAACATATAGTGGGCTCATGGCCCACAAAAGAGCCACATATATATCACATCAGGCCTTGCCCATGGGCCTCAGATACATCACAATGGGCCACAACACACAGGCTTCAAATACACAATAGGTGGGCCCTACACATGGGCCTTATACTCATCAAGTGGGTTACATCAATGGGCCTCAAACACAGGTCGAATACACATCATAATGGGCCTCAACTACAGGCTGCATATACATTATATGGGTCTTGTAGACGGGACGCATATACATCACTATGGGCCTTAGACATGGGTCTCAAACATGGGTCTCAAACATGGGCCTTATGTACATTACAAAGGGCCTCATATATCACATCGGGCCTTATCAAATGGGTCCCAAGTACATCTCATTGGGCCTCATCAAATGGGCCCCCAAATACATCAAATTGGGCCTCATCAAGTGGGCCCCTAATACGTCAAATGAGCTACATCAATGGGCCGCACTAATATATCAAGGTGGGCCTCAGGGATGGGCCACAAATATATCGAGGTGGGCCATAAAAATAAACATCATATTGGTCGTTGGTAAAGGCCACAAATACATAGCAGGTGGGCCATGCTCATGGGCCCTCAAATACACCACATGGGCCATATAAACATCAAGTGGGCTGCATTACAACACCTACATCATGGTGTGGTCCATGGATGGCGTAAATAAAACACTTACATCATGGTGGTTTTCACCATCCTATAGACAATGTGGGTAAAACCCATACATCAGGGCCCACATCCTCAAATGGATGGTAAGGCTACAATACATACATCCTAGGTGGGCCCCATGCCTATCTGAATGAAGGACGGCTAGCATATACATCACATGCATCAATGGTGGGCTATAGAACTTGCTGGCGTCAACTGCAGCGGCAACAAAAATTGCTAGCTATCTAGCAGATGGATGGCACAGATACGAAATACATACATTAAGATGGGTCCCATCTGCTGCCAGGTGGGCGGTTGGATAAACACATACTTCATGATCGGGCCTAGAGAATTTGCTGATGTCCAAACAGATGGACGGTAGGGATATAATACATACCCATGATCAGACCCACATCTTACAGACATCCATACAATGGACAGTTGGATATAGCACATACATTATGTGGGAACCACAGAACATGCAGATGTCAGTCCAACAGCTATCTGTTGATGGATGGAAGGTCATGATAAAACACATATATCATGTGGGCCCCACACCACGTGTGAGACTGGACGGGCTGGATCACCACCATCCAGCCAATCCGTTCCACATCAGGGGGTCCCACGTGGGCCACCACAATACCTATTAGAGCCTTATGTTAAAATAATATAATATATTATATTATAAATATATATTATAATATATTAAAAATGCATATATGAGGCTCAAGCTTCCAGCGTCCGGTCTGAACGGACGGTCAAGATGTTGGATTGCATACATCGATGTGGGCCCATCTCCACATGTGTAGCACATGCGGGGTGAGTCCCACACGCCTGCCAAGTGTATGGACGACATGTATAAATCACATACATTACGATGTGCCCCACACCTGCACCGTCCAGATGGACGGTGTGGGGTATAGAATAAATACATTAAGGTGGCCCTGCACGATGCAGGCATGCCTAGTGCCATCCAAACTAATCCAGCATCGTCCAAATAGCCTGGACAGTGTGGATTGAAATAAATACATCACGGTGTGGCCCTTCCAATAGTGGGCGGTTTGGAGAAACACATGCCTCATGATCAGCCCATAGCTGTTGACGTCAACAGCAGGATGAGATGCTAGACGGCTTAGATATACAACACATCATTTGGTGGGCCACATGCATAAAAGGAGAGAGAGAGAGAGAGAGAGAGAGAGAGAGAGAGGGAGAGAGAGAAAGAGGGAACAGTGGAGATGGGAGGGACCATGCCATTATGGGTCCCTCTTTGATACAAGGGATACATCAAGATGGGTCCCACCACAAGTGGGCCCTATCACATCAAGATCACACAAATCAAAACCTTAAAAAGCACCCACCTTTGATCTTCTCCTCCTCCTTCCGCCAAAGCATGCTAGAGCTCCAAAGGACGAACTTTAACAGTTGAGATTAGTTTTGGAGGGCGGGGATGGGAGATATGAAGTGGGCCACACAAAGCTCTTTCATGGTGCTTGCTTGGACGTGGGTTACTTGGGAAGAAATGAGAAAGAGAGGAGAGAGAGAGATGGGTGAGTGATGGATGTGTACTTGTGTACGAGAGAGTGTTGACTTTTGGGGAGGGTGGTTGTACTTGGGGATGGGATGAAGTGATGGGTTGTACTTTGATTGAATGATGTGACATGTCATAGAGATTCTCTCGAAATTCTAATGTGCGGTGTTTTCTTGGACCTGAATGCGGGCCCATATCTCCTTGGTCGGGTACCACCTCAGCGCACGAACGTGGCGCCAGAAACACAGCGACAGCGCGGTCGCACTGGTAAAAGCCTCAGATCGAGTTGACTCAGATATGCAGGACTCGGCTTAGGCTCACATGCAAATGTTGGTTATTGGTCGCGGGTCACCAAAATTCGACTAAGAGGATCGTGGAAGACTAAGGAATGGTACGGGCTAGGATACGGGTCTTACAATTCTCCCCACTTAATAAAAAAAATAATTTATCCTTGAAATTTAAACCACAACACAACCAATACGGAGCTCACTAAGGGAGGAAAATATTATCTCTATAGATATAATCAGAACCACCATATACAACCAGGCATCGAAGAGATGGGGATAACGCTCGCGAATGATAGCCCCGCGCTTCCAAGATGCCTCATCAACACTAAGATAACCTCACTGATCCTCGGATCCTGGTCAGAAACGATTGAAACTAAACTACTATGCAGCCTAACAATCTCAACGGTAGGGAGGTATATCAGAAAATCTCTTAGTTATTCGAACTCAGGGGCCTGATCATTCTAAGTTATCAACAATCATAAATTGTAGGATAGTTATTAGATGATATGTGATGTTATCTTTAGGTATTTCCAAGTTATGCTCTGATACCATCTTTTGTCAAGCCCCAAACCCGAAAATCGGACTCACAGGAATCCCGATCGTCAAATCCGGTGCCGACAGCCTTTGTAGTACCCCATTCTCATCGTCCAGCATTTATACGCTAGATTCCGATCCTGGGATCCTATAAGGAGGATTTCCAACGTACATTTTTTCGTAAGAAGCATAACCACAAGTTAAATCATAAAGGCAACATCATCATCACATATTCACTAATATAATCATTTGAATACAATGCTGAAAGGGAAATACATTTATCTAAAATCAAAGATCCAGAGGTCTGCTGCATGCTCCAAGCTCAACGCTGCTGCAACCTAACACCACCTACATGCATCTATCGTGCATAAGCTTATAAAAAGCTTAGCGGGTGGTGAAAGTGTGTGCACAAGGTAAGTGCCAAGTAAGCAATATTAGAGTAATAAGAGTAAGCAGAAATACTGATAAGTCTATAAACCATACAATATCAGAGTACACAATACAGATCATCTATGCAAATGAGGAGTCATAGAGATCTAAAATCAGATGCCGAGAATACAACGCAATATGTAAATCCTGCTGAGTCCGTCTAGGCCATATAAATGCAGAAACATAACAACCCAAAATGCCATATGCGTGAAGATGTAATGCAATATGCAATGCAAATGAAATGACGAAGCTGGAGTGTGAAGTTAGGATGATAGTATGTAGTATCGCAGGCTACGAGGTCCACCACAAGGGACTTCTATCCAAACCAGTCCCATACTTAAATTTAGATAGTCAAACTCAATGTGGTATACTCCTGATCTCCGGTTAGTCACGCGCACTAACCGAAATCCTGGCCATTGTGAAGGCACACATAACAAATAGTTACGCACCACCAGCCTGACTAGATAGTCAATGAATGAAGTGATGAGTATGCAACTCCTGCCCAATAAGTCCACATATCAGTATTATTTATCTCTGAGATTATACCGGGGTCCATTACACTCTACGCCAGCTTACCGCCCCTATTCATGCACACAACTGGGTAAGTGGAAGAGACCTCACTATCCACATGCCAATATTGGGCCTGGCTAGTCTATAGTGGACCTATTCCTCAAGCTGGTCAAACTTAACCTAGATATTGCCCCCTCACTCAGTCGGGTAAGGTCACACCCCCTCCCAATCGACCACGACACAGTGGGAGATGCGGCCTACTGGTATATGGCCCTAATACGCTCATATATATCCACTCGGTCTCGACATTGTGGCATCCTCTGGTACTAAAAGGGTTTATGAATTTTCACCTAAGGTCATCTATGACAGCCCGATGCTAGTAACAGATTTTTGGTGTCCCATCTGGCCATCACAACATAACTATGGAGGCTACAGCCCTGAAGTCACTAGGGCGTACAGTTATCACCGTCACATAATGCGAGATGCATGAGTCACACAGTCCAATCATGCATCAATCCTGCGCCTACCATGTGCTCATGTGGGATAACTCCGCCTATTAGGGAGTCCCATAAACCACCTGCATTATGACATATGTAATGGTCAATCACATCTCATAACAAACATGCAAATGATGCGTATGGGCATTTATCATGATGCTATGTTGTCACATACTCATAATCGATATCAATAACCGGCCTCGATAATCAACGTCAACAATCGGTATCAACAATGTGGACATTTAACCAACAAAGCCCCCAAGGAGTGACCCACATAGCGCCTAATGTATAGTGGACACATGCCCTCACAAAGGTCCTAACATACACCACCATGGGCCACACTCAAGGGCTTAATACACATCACAATGGTCCTTTCACATGGGCCTAACATACATCACAATAGGCTTCATCGCCTGGCCGTCAAATGCATCACAATGGGCCTCCTCACATAGGCCTCATATACATCACATTGGGCCTTAAACACGGGCTGAATACACATCACAATGGGCCTTAAATACGGGTCGCATATACATCACATTGGGCCTCGATAATCAAAATCGGTAATTGGCCATGACAATCGGAATTGACAATCGGCGACGATAATCGGCCTCGATAATCAAAATCAACAATCAGAGTCGGTAATCAGCCACAATAATCAGAATCGACAATCGGCCACGATAATCGGCCTCAATCGATAATCGGCCTCCATAATCGGAATTGACAATCGGCCATGACAATCGGCCACGATAATCGACCTCGGTAATCGGAATTGATAATCAGCCATGACAATCGAAAATGGCAATCGGCCATGATAATCGGCCTCGATCGACAATCGACTTCGACAATCGAAATCGGCAATCGGCCACGACAATCGGAATCGGCAATCGGCCGCTATAATCGGCTTCGATCAATAATCGGCCTTGATAATCAGAATCGACAATTGGCCACGACAATTGAAATCGGCAATCGGCCATGATAATTGGCCTCAATCGATAATCGGCCTCAATAATCGAATTTGACAATCAACCATGACAATCGGCAATGGACAATCGGCCATGATAATCGGTGAGAATGACATAACAAGGCCTAAGTGAAGGTCACAATGTGGACATCCAACCATCATTACCCATTAATGTGGACATTCTACCAACATTACTCCCAAGGAGTGGCCCACATAGAGCCTAACATATAGTGGGCTCATGGCCCACACAATGGCCACATATACATCACATCAGGCCTTGCCCATGGGCCTCAGATACATCACAATGGGCCACAACCCATGGGCTTCAAATACACAATAGGTGGGCCTTACACATGAGCCTTATACACATCAAGTGGGTTACATCAATGGGCCTCAAAGACAGGTTGAATACACATCATAATGGGCCTTAACTACGGGCTGCATATACATCATATGGATCTCGTACACAGGCCGCATATCCATCACTATGGGCCTTAGACATGGGTCTCAAACATGGGCCTTATGTACGTTACAAAGGGCCTCATATATCACATCGGGCCTTATCAAATGGGTCCCAAGTACATCTCATCGGGCCTCATCAAATGGGCCCCCAAATACATCAAATAGGGCCTCATCAAGTGATCCCCTAGTACATCAAATGAGCTACATCAATCGGCCGCACTAATATATCAAGGTGGGCTTCAGGGATGGGCCACAAATATATTGAGGTGGGCTATAAAATAACATCATATTGGGCCTCTACAAAGGCGACAAATAAATAGCAGGTGGGCCCTACTCATGAGCCCTCAAATACCCCACATGGGCCATATAAACATCAAGTTGGCCACATTACATAGGCCTCATATACAACACGTCACGCCCCATATAGGTCACATTTGGCCTCATACTAGGCCGCATCATATGACGATGCTAACTGCATATCTGGGCCTGGCCGTTGAGGCATAGGCCTAAAATGATCTAGAACTAGTGGACGGTGTCGATACAACTCCTACATCATGGCGTGGTCCATGGATGGCGTAGATAAAACACTTACATCATGGTGGTTTCTACGGTCCTATAGATAATGAGGGTAAAACCCATACATCAGGGCCACTGTAACACCCCGTACTTTTCAATAATCGGGTGTTACCATGAGGACCTAAATTAGGATCACAAACCCGATCTAGTGATTTAGTAGGCAACTGTAAACTCATTGGACTTTAAGGGCATCAGTCTAAGTGTATCTAGAATTAGCCTAAGAATGTTGAAGGACAAACATGATCTGACCGACCACCAGATGAGGCCCACCTGAGTTATAGACCTACCTCAAGGTCAGATAGGTGGCCTATCTTAAGTGATCCATAATAACTCATTTTAAATGTATATGTGTTATAATACAAAATAATTTTATAGTCATTTATAATGATACATATATCACTTAAATTATACAAATTATGTATACAAATTATTTTACGTTATTTAAACCATATATAAAATAAATTGTACGCTAACACATTATCATATAATTGATATAAATTGACTAATATTTACATTTTTAAATTTAACTATATATAATATATATTTTTCCATACTAACATGTGCATATATAATCACAAAAATACATTATAAATACTAATGATTTTAAATAAATACTTATCTATAATTATTAATTTATTATACTAAACAAATATGTATATATGGTTATTATATAATCTAAAGTAGATAGCTACCCTGGTAGGCTTGCCAGATAGATGAACGACCCTAATTGTGAGCGTGGATCCCGGATCTTCATTGGATCAATGATAAAGGACACTAAATGGCCATATTTCAGTCAATATGGCCTATTTAAGCATGGGATTTGCCTCATTCTTTAGGCCAGGCCCTAGGTCCAACTGACAAAACTAATGAACGGTGTGGATCAGATCACAAATGTCACTGTGGACCCCACAATTGTTGCGTGTGCACAGCAGGAACATGCACCCACTGTGCACTGAACCTTGGAGAATGGTCAGAGCTTCTCTGACCGAAAAATTCCTAAAGAAGGAAATCCCTTCTTTCCTTTCCCGCACCTGGCGCATTTTTGAAACAGACGACGGGCGTCCATTTGGTTGAATCATGGCCCACCTTGAGCGAGTAAATGCACGATCTGAACCGTCCATATTGTAGAGGGCACAAATTGCACCGTCCTCGACAAATTTCAGCTATTGACTTTCACACACGTGCACATAATCTTAGCCACAAATCAGGCCGAAAAGCACACTGACTTCCAAAATTGGAAAGAAGTCTGTTTCCTCTCTTTCCACATTGGCTATTTGCTGAAAACTCCTCCGACCATCCCAGCCATTCGTTGAAATCCATCTCAGCCCTTTAAAGTAGGGCTTTCTCAACCGACTTAAGCTTCTACTCGCCGTCGCTGTTGAAAATCAAACCATTAAGGAATGCTAATAGGCAATCATTTAATTAGTCCCACAAGTCTTTGAGGACCAATCCGATTCTCCCAAGAGCTTCAGATTGGATGATAATCCATCCAATGAAAAACTACCATGGACGGGTCCATCATCTTCTCCGTCTGTTTGAAAAACCCACCACTTATGCGTGGGTCCCACTTGCTAATCTAGACCATCCTTTAGGTAGGCCAGGGTCCCAAAAACTAATCCCTAAGATCTAATTGAAGCCTTGCGATGGTTTTGGTGGTGATCAACATCTAACGAACCCAACCAACCGAGTTTGGGAGCAGATTAGAGCTCGTTTTGTAGCTAATCCGAAAATTTGTTACAACTGTTTTAGGGCAGAGAAAGGGCTATAAATATCATCCTTTTAGGGCAGCTATCCGAAAGAAAACAAAAAGAAAAGAAAAGAAGAAAATAAAGAGAGATGTCGGTTCTGCCAACTCGCTACTGCACCAATGTCACTCAGACTGAGTTCCGGCTGAATGCACAGCCTATCTGGCCGTCAGAGAAGCAACAAGAAGGGAAGAAGAAAAGCAGAAGGAAAGAAGAAGAAGAAGAAAGAAAGAAAGAAAACAGAAGAGAGGAATGAGAATGCAGAGAGTGAGGAGGTTGTCCTCCTTGCTATCGTCGCTGATCGCTACTAACCCGGTGACGCTCTAGCTTGACTCGGACCGAAATCGGTCTGGGTTTTGATTGAATGGCCTATCTGGCCGTCAGAGAAGCACGAAAAGGGAAGAAGAAAGGAGAAGAAGACGGAGAAGAAAAAGAGAGCGGGTGGAGAGGTGCCGTTGGGTTGCTGCCCAAATCCCATTCCACCGACTCACTGTGAGTCAGCTTTTGGTGTCGGTGGCTGACCTGTTTGGTCATCAAAGAAGGAAGAAGAAGGAACTAGAAAGGGAAAGAGAAACATAAGAAAGAAAAGAAGAAGGGAAGAAAAATGAGAGAGAGGCAGCGTGGGGCTACTCTTCAGCTGGAACCGAGTCGACTCAGTTCCTGACTGAGTTGACTGGGTCGAGTGGCCTAGTCCAACTGGCATTCAAGCAAGGAGAAAAAAAAAAGAAGAAGAGAGAGAGAGAGAGAGAGAGAGAGAGAGTTGGGGAGTCGAGTCAACTCGCTACCGAGTTGAGTCCGAGTTGACTCGATCCAAGTTCTTGCTGGACGTTCCAGTAAATTAGAAAAAAAAAAGAGATAGGAAAACAGTAAGAAAGAGGAGGATAAGAAGAGAAAGGAAGGAAAGGGAGAAGAGGAAGAGAGAGCAGTTGAGTCGAGGGCCGCCACATGAGTTGACTCGGCTACCTTGCGAGTTTAACCCAGATTCGACCTATTCAGACGTGAGTTGACTCCTTAATCACCTCCTATTAACGAAAAATATATTTTACATGTATATAGTAATAATAATAAGATGGGTTATTAATATGCTTGTGTTGGTTGAGTATAGGTATTCAGTAGAGGCTACTTTAGATCGCTCTTGTTAAAATCATGTCGGTGTGGACATTGTGATTGAATCCAAGTTGATCCCATCTAAGGTGAGGACTCACCCTTTGAGCTTCCCACTTGATTTCATCAATCTAGATATGGATGATGGCATGATTCGCTTAACGAGTTTTTTACTTTACTATAGAATATGCTAACTCGTGGTATAGTTAATTCATGTAATGGATGATAAACGTTTCTTTTAAATTGCAATATGCATGAATGGCTCGATGATAACATGTTATCCTTTATTGTATATGTATTAATTTATTTATATGCTACCACTCGTGCTTGAATGATGAACTGAACGGAACTTACCTTGGACTTATGATCTTGCGGTCCACATTTGCCCTTGTGGCTTAGATGTGTCATTGGTGCCCTTTGTGGCTTATTGGTTACATTTACACATCCGTTGTTTCCTAGTCATCTTGCGGAGTTCAGTCATACCATGATTTTCGGGTGGAGTCGAAGTTCACTTAGCGATTTTCTAGCCATCTTGCGGAGTTCATGTACGACATGATCTCCAGATGAAGTAGGGATTTAAAGGGTGCTTTTCTATTCACCTTGCGAATTCCACTTGTACCATGATTTCCGAGTGGAGCCGAAGTTCGCTTCTCGATTTTCTAGCCATCTTGCGGAGTTCACGTACAATATGATTTCAGGCGCAATAGAAAATCGTATGTTTAATTGTTTGGTTATTTGAGATATTTCCTTGTATTACAACTACCATTATATTTTACTTGTGATGAAATTATGTTGATTGGTAAGATTTTCTTAATATAAGCATGATTATAAAATGCCCTGTTTAGTGTATCCAATTTCATGACTTGCAATCTATATTGGATTATGAATGATTAGTACATAATCTTAGAGTGTGCTCCTCACTGCGATAGCCATTGACGCTATCAAACCATAGCAGTTGATGCAGGTGTAGAGCAAGCCGATGCTGTTCATTAGGTTGCTAGAGTAGATCGGGTAGCTGAGAAGCTAGACGGGGTCCTTGCGGCCCATATTGAACCCCACCGCTAGCTGATAGATTTTTATTTCTACTTATACGAACTTTGTTATTTGGGATTGTATAAGTCCTGTATGGGCGCCACATTTACAATTTTGGAATGATCAGAATGTTTTTATATAATGCATGGTTTATTCTAGCTTCGTTGCTGTTAACTCTGATTAATGATAAATGGTTCAAATTTACACTTGATTTTATAAGCTAACACTCGGGTTTTTGGGAAACGGGTTATATACTCGGGTCCTGAAAATACGGGGCGTTACACCCATGTCCTTAGATGGATGTTAAGGCTACAATACATTCATCCTAGGTGGGCCCCATGCCTATTTGAATGAAAGACGGCTAGGATATACATCACATGCATCAATGGTGGGCTATAAAACTTCTTTGGCGTCAGCATGCGGTGGAAAAAAGCTGGCCGTCTGAATCAGACGATCGGACGGCCCCAAATACGAAATACATACATTAAGATGGGCCCCATCTGCTGCCAGGTGGGCGGTTGGATAAACACATACTTCATGATCGGGCCCAGAGAATTTGCTGATGTCCAAACAGATGGACGGTAAGGATATAATACATACCCATGATCAGACCCACATCTTACTGACGTCCATACAATGGACAGTTAAATATAACACATACAATATGTGGGACCCACAGAACTTACTGATGTCAGTCCAGCAGTTATCTGGTACTAGATGGACAGTCATGATAAAACACATATATCACGTGGGCCCCACACCACGTGTGAGACTGGTGGGTGGGATCACCACCATCCAGCCAATTCGTTCCACATCAGGGGGTCCCACGTAGGCCACCACAATACCTGTCAGAGCCTTATGTTAAAATAATATAATATATTATATTATAAATATATATTATAATATATTAAAAATGCATATATGAGGTTCTAGCTTCCATCGTCCAATCTGAACAGACTATCAGGATGTTAGAATGCATACATCGATGTGGGCTCATCTCCACACGTGCAGCACGTGTGGGGTGGGCCCCACACGCCTGCCCCAAATATGTCCAGCAACTTCACAATTTATCTGGACGAATTATCGATGTATCGATACACATATCGTTATCATCGATATTCAAATCTTGAGACCATCGAGAGTGGCTCGATAGGATTGATAGGCAGATTTTCGATGCCCCTGTTTTGTAATGAAAATCACAAATTCCTTCGATATATCGATGACCATCCGATATGATTTAAATTCAAGTATCGATAAGATCGGAGGTTGATCGATGATATCGACAGTGGGCGCACACTTCTTACAGCAATTATTTCAGGTTATTTTTTAACTATGATCGGGGGCCCTTCGATCTAATCGATATTCAAATATCGATGATATGGACACCAGATCGATTATATTGAACAAAGCCATAAACTGTTCAGCAAGTTCAAAGATAAATCAGCTGGATTTATCGATACCTCGACTCTGATCTCGATGTCATCGACATTCAAATTCTGATGACCTCGACGGTTCCCCCGATCATTCATGAAAACCTGAAATATCTCAAAGTCAAGTCTCTTTCAATTTTCATGTGTCGATGGATCGAACCTATTATCGATGGAATAGGAGTTCGAAATTCGATGACATCGACAATAGCCTCGATTCATCGACCAATTGGCAAAGAGTTTCAAAAGCGCATGACATCGAGTCCGAGTCATTGAGCAGACCATCGATGCCATCGAGAGTATATGCTCGATGATATCGAACCTGGTCATTGATATCGAACTCTGTCATAAATGTGATCCTTTTATATCCGTTGGAACTTTTTGCCTATTTATAGAGGACTTGTCTTTTGTTGCTGTGAGAGAAAGAAGAGAGAGCTTTTGAGTGTTTTAACTTACATCTTATACCTAAAGCCCTTTCTCTCAAGGGAGTTCATCCTCCAATCCACCCTCACCATTGATATTCAATAGAGTGGATTGAGGAATGAACTTCCGCATTCAAGGATCCTCCAGCTACTACCTTAATGGCAAATTTTAATGCTGGGATGCCTTGAATGCATAAGAGAGGATCTACTCTATCTTCCTTATAAGAAAATCTTTAGAGAGTAGGATTCCATCTCACCCTTGACCCAACCCAAAGCCAAGCATTGGTATATCATCTTGCATTGCGGATCAAGGGAGCAGAAGACTCTTTGTCAACAAGAAGGAGGAGATCTTCGGCGTTATGCTTAACGGGACACATCAACTTATCTGTAAGTATCTAGAGTCCAAGAGGACACTTGTGATCATTCCTTTCTCGGTCTTGGTCTTAAGTGGTTCTCACCCTTTGAAGCCCTCGTAGGAGGCCTCCGGCGGGAGTGTACGTAGTGGGTGCATAGTGTAGACCCTTACTCTTATGTATGGCATAAACCGTTAGGTCCTTGTGTAGGTCCTTGACCTGTGTGGTCTAAAATTCGGGTGCGTTGTATGGATCCATGCTCTATGGAGATTATAAACATCTTGTTAGGAGTGAACTAGTAAAACTCTGGGTTTGAGGTGAACCGCGTAAAACCTCTGTAAAGGTTGAAGGTGAACCTGATCTGAAACCTTAGGTTTAAGGTGAACCCTGGAAAACCTCCTTAGTGAAATCCGGTACACTTAAGGGTTGAGTGTGACAGCCGAGAGTGGAGTAGACAAGTAGTCGAACCACTATAAAAATGACTATGTTTGTGATTGCTTTTCTATATGTGTGATTCATGACAATGCATTCATATTCATATATCTGAACACATCTCTCTCTCACACACACACACACACACACACACACACACTGTCACATCCAACATAGACTAGGTTGCATATTGTTATATCATGATTAGTTTGTGAATGGATCCTCTACTTGGCTTGGAAGCCAGTAGAGTTACATTTGAGTAATCCTGAAAAATTGCATACATAATAGGATTAGTGTGATAGGATTTTTAAACAACTCATAAATCTTTAAAAAGTCCAATTCACCCCCCCCCCCTCTAGGACATATTGACATATTCCAACTTCTTCTCAAGCGATCTTCACTACTATTTCAATTGGTATTAGAGCGGGTCTCTCTTTAAGGGCTTCACCGCCTAGAGAGTGATCTTGACTGAAGTTGGGAATATGGCCAAAGGAGAGGGCTCATCGGTCACTAGACCTCCAGTATTTGATGGATCAAATTATGCATACTGGAAGGCTAGGATGCACTACTTCCTGAGATCTTTGGATCATGATGTTTGGGATTTAGTTGAAAATGGATATGTGCCACCAACAGATCAAGTTGTACTAGATAGTGGCACAACTATCACAAAACCCAAATCTGAAGAGATGTGGACGGCATCTGATAAAGATAAACAGACTTCTGAAGCTAAAGCTATGAACGCCACCTATTGTGCTATGTCCCAAGATATCTTCAATCAAATAAGCATGTGTGGGACATCTAAAGAAGCATGGGATCTCCTGGAAACAACCCATGAAGGCACAAGTACTGTGAAGCGATCCAAACTACAACTCTTAACCTCACAGTTCGAAAATCTCATAATGGAAGAGCATGAGACATTTATGGAGTTTTTTACAAAGCTAAATATCATTTGCAACTCCATGGGTGGATTGGGAGAGAGTTCCGGTAACAAAAATCTGTAGGAAAATTCTAAGATCCCTACCGGAACGGTTTAATCCCAAGATAACAACAATAGAGGAGTGTAGGAATATAGACGAGATGAAAGTAGAAGTACTAGTAGGTTCCCTACAAACTTTTGAACTACACTTTACTCAAACCCCTAAATCCAAAACTATTGTCCTAAAAGCCTCCAAGAAAACTCTAAAAGAGGATAGTGAAAGTAAAAGAGAGGATGTGGATGAGGAAGTGGCTTTGCTGGTAAAAAAATTTAAGAGATTCTTTCAAAAGAATCGCGAACGTCCCTCTAAAGGTAGAAAGGTGGATAACAAACCTTCTGCAGGCAAATTTGGTAAAAAGGCTAAAGAACCACAATGCTACACCTGTCAAGGGTATGGACACCTATCTACCAAATGCCCAAACAGAAAAACTAAGGGGAAAGCAATGGCCGCCACTTAGGATGATACAGAAGAGTCAAATTCAGAATCTAGTGACTCAGAAAGCAATGAAGATCAGAAATCATTGAAAATTCTCATGGTCTCCACTGCTTCGATCATTCCCATTTAATCTGAGAATGAAAAAGAATAGCAAGCCACGGAATCATCTCAATCTGATGATGAAGAAACTAAAAATGAAGAAGCAGTAGAAAAAGAAAAATAAAATTGTCTTATGACTAATCTCCACATACCCTGAAATTCCAAGCGTAAAAGGACACGTTCAGTCATGCATCTAACCTGGATATTTGCTGAAATGATGTAAATTTTGTTGAGCCATCATTGTTACATCTGAGGTTAAACACCTCAAACTTTTTGAATATAAACATTACCATGTTTATAAATTTTGAATTGCACATAAACTGTACAAAATTTTGTTGTATACTGACTATCATCGATACACTATAAGTATACATGAAGGTATGTCTAAAGTAAAAGTGTTGAAAAATCTTGAGTTGACTATTGTATGAATTTTTGATCAAATCGATAATCAGTCGATATCATCGATATCACTTTAGAAATTGAAAAGGCGAGTGATCGGGAATGGTATCAAAGGCAGGATCGATGAACTCGATAAAGAACTCTCGATATCATCGAAAAGAGTATCGATCATATCGACCATTGCCGCTCGATATAAGTATGTAGAGCGCAAAAAGGGATTCTATCCCAAAGTTCTTTTGGTTCCCACCTCTGCTCGATTCGCTCGACCAAACCACTAGAGCCGTAGAAGGACTACCCAAATCACACAATGAAATCGGTAATACGTTACTAATTTGTGTGAGTCCAATTTTTTTGGTATTGCTGCGTTCTATTCAGGTCGTATCCTCTTTCCAAATTTCGTAAAACCTTTTTTTTATCGTTATGGGAAAAGACAAAGGGAAAGTGTCAGGCCTTGGCGAATCGTCCCAACAAAAAGTACTTTCTCCTAAAGAAAGAGTAAAGGCCTCAGATCGTGGGACCCCCACTAGGCAGCGCACAAGATCACGTGGGCTACCGTCTGAGGCACAACCATCTACAGAGGCACCTCCTCCTCCGCCTCCGGCCAGTCAACGCCCAGCAAAATACACCGGTCGGAAGTTGATCCATGAACGAAGAGTTGATAGAGGATGCTTGACACCTTATAATCTGGAACATCTGTTTGCTGAAATCGGGTGGCTGCCCATCCTAGATTTTGGAGGACCTTACCAACTTGAATAGACACGTAACTTTCTTGCAGCATGTCACTCTCCTGTGTCTGATCCTCCACCATTCATGGTCTCTATGGATGGTGATGATGCATTTGTTACTCCTGCCCATTAGCTCATATTCTCAATCTACAAATGGCTCCAGAAGGCATCCCGAACCTGGATCTTGATCATCCTGACAACCGTTCTGTGGTTATCAAATACCTATACAATAATAGAGACATTCCCTGGCATCAAGGGAATGCCTTAAAATCTAGGTACATGGAATCTCGTTTTCGGATTATGCACAGAATCTTCACTACAAATCTGTATCCAAGGAGTACAAATCGATCTGACCTCACAAGTCTTATGATCATGATTGTTTACTCTGTTGCAAAAGGGACGAAGTTCTGCCTTCCAACAATGCTTGTCAATCAGTTGGTAAATGCTATACATACATCCAGGGATCTACACTTACCATATCCCTGGATCATAAGCAAGATATGTCAAGTCATCGGTTTTCCTACCACCACTGATCCAGTTCTTCCAATTCATACCTTCAATGTCAAGAACATCCAAAAAATGGATTTGGAATTTCACAAGTACAAGGAGGAAACCATGGGAGGAATCCAGGTAGAACATGTAGGAGGAGAAGGCGGCGATTCCATGGAAGGAACTGCAGTGGCTGAAGATGCCCCTACTGGGCCTAATCCAGCTCCGTCCACATCATCAGCTGGATATGGGAAGAGGTTCAAGTTGGATAGAATTGGGGCTATTCAGCAGGACATCCACTCCATCAAAGAAAGGCTGACTGTTCTGAAAAGGCTGGTACAAGGAGTACAACAGACCGTTCAGCAATTAGTCGATCTAATGACTTGTCGTTGGGATGACACAGCTCCGTCTCACTCTGCTCCGTAGTACTGATCTCTGAATACTGTCACACATTCTCATTCCTTTAACTCAGCGTACGAACATTAATATCTTTTTGAATGTTCTATACTCCCTTGAGTGTATGTGTTAGTTCTCTAACTGGCTAGGCTGAAAATATTTTTATTTGTTGAAGAACATCCATGGTTGGGCTAAAAATACTGGTTACAATATTCAGGATGATTGTTAAGTAATACACTTTTTGAAAATATGGATATAACTACCAATCTTGGGTAGTTTTATTTGTTATGGTTGAATAGAATTCTTATCATTACTGCCATATGTGTGTGGATTTTGTTCCCCTGGTTTGTCTGATGGAATGCATATAATGTGTTTAATGCTTAAATAATTTACTGTTATCACTGTTTTCCTTAAACTGATATGCATACACCTGTTCTGACCACGGATGACTTCTTATAATATTTTGATCATTACTCATCTGTATCTTGTATGCATGTTCTCTTAAGTATTTTAAGCTTCAATCAATATCACTTGCTATAACTTTTCCAATGACTAACAAAAAGGGGGAGAATAATTCAAAACACCCCGAGCAAAAAATTGTATATCTAATGTGTTGCAGGTGTTAGGGGGAGCAGCTGCATCAAGAAAAAGGGAGTTTTGAACTAAGGGGGAGCGGATACTTCTAGAATGTGTACATGGGGTAGAAAAATTGTGTAAATACATGTACACAATTTAGGGTGTGTCTAGAAGTGTTCTAGGGTGTTTTGTCATGTAATTGAGAAAGGGGGAGATTGAAAGTTCACTTGCTAGTGCCCTGGTTTGTCATGTTATGTGTATGGTGAGTCAGACTGGTTGCAAAACTCGATAGGAAGATCATTTCAAGCGTCTGCCTCAACCGGATGTGTGGAAGCTCGTAACAGGTAAATCATAGGCTCACATCCCATGTCCCAAACAACCAGGTGATTAATACCCTTAAAACAAGATAGACGTGAAGACCGCTTGAGATGAAGTCGGAATATACCAATATGTCCTAGAGGGGGTGAATAGGAATTTTAAAAGTTTTTACTGTTTATTCAAAATCCTATTACATTAATCCTTATAGATATGCAACTATCAGGATTACTCAAATGTAACTCTATTGGCTTCCAAGCCAAGTAGAGGATCCAATCACAAACTAATCAAGATATATCAATATGCAACTTAGTCTATGTTGAATATGACTGTGTATGTGTGTGGGATGTGATCAGATATATGAATATGAATGCATTGACACGAATCACACATGTAGAAAAGCAATCATAGACACAGTCATTTTATAGTGGTTCGACGATAAGTCTACTCCACTCCCGGCTTCCGCACTCAACCCTTGAGTGTACCTGATTTCACTAAGGAGGTTTCCCAGGGTTCGCCTCAAACCTAAGGTTTTAAATCAGGTTCACCTTTAACCTTTACAGATGTTTTACGCGGTTCACCTCAAACCCAGAGTTTTGCTGGTTCACTCCTAAATAGATGTTTATGCTCTACATAGAGCAAGGGTCCACACAACGCACCCGAATTTTAGACCACACAGGTCAAGGACCTACACAAGGACCTAACAGTTTATGCCCTACACAAGAGCAAGGGTCTACCCTGTGCACCCACTACGTACACTCCCGCCGGAGGCTTCCTTGAGGACTTCAAAGGGTGAGAACCACTTAGGACTAAGACCTAGGAAGGAATGATCACAAGTGTCCTCTGAACTCTGGATACTTACAGATAAGTTGATGAGTCCTGTTAAGCACAACGTCGAAGATCTTATCCTCCTTGTTGATGAAGAGTCTTCAGTTCCCTTGATCCGTAACACAAGATGATATATCAATGCTTGACTTCGGGTTGGGTCAAGGGTGAGATGGAATCCTACTCTCTAAAGATTTTTCTATAAGGAAGATAGAGTGGTTCCTCTCTTATGCATTCAAGGCATCCCAGCATAATGATTTGCCATTAACGTAGTAGCTGGAGGATCCTTCAATGCGGAAGTTCATTCCCCAATCCACTCTATTAAATATCAATGATGAGGGTGGATTGGAGGATGAACTCCCTTGAGAGAAAGGGCTTTAGGTATAGGATATAAGTTGAAACACTCAAAAGCTCTCTCTTCTTTCTCTGACAGCAACAAAAGATAAGTCCTCTATAAATAGGCAAAAAGTTCCAATAGATATAAAATGGTCACATTTATGACAGAGTTTGATATCATCGAGCAGGTTCGATATCATCGAGTGTATACTCTTGATGGCATCGATGGTCCACTCGATGACTCGGACTCGATGTCATACGCTTTTGAAACTCTTTGCCAATTGGTCGATGAATCGAAGTTATAGTCGATGTCATCTGATTTCGAACTCTGATTCCATCGAAGACAGAGTCGATCTAGAGACTTGACTTTGAGATATTTCAGGTTTTCATGAATGATCGGGGGAACCGTCGAGGTCATCGGAATTTGAATGTTAGTGATATCGAGATCTGAGTCGAGGCATCGAAAATTCCAGCAGATTTATCTTTGAACTTGTTGGATAGATTATGGCTTAGTTCGATGCAATCGATCAGGTGTCGATATCATCGATATTTGAATATCGATTAAATCGAAGGGCCCCCGATCATAGTTAAAAACATCCTGAAATAACTACTGTAAGAAATGCACGCCCACCATCGATATCATCAATGGACCTCCGATCTTATCGATATTTAATTTTCGATCATATCGGACGGTCATCGATATATCGATAATTTTAAGATTTTCATTAAAAAACAGGGGTGCCGAAAATCTGCCTGTCGATCTTATCAAGCCACTCCCGATGGTCTCGAGATTTGAATATTGATGGTATCAATATGCGTATCGATACATCGATAATTCGTCTAGATATGTTATGAAGTTACTGGTCATGTTTGTACTTTTATCGATGATATCGATCTGTGTATCGATACATCGATAAATCCGTCCAGATGAATATTTAGTTACTGGAGACTTTTGGTCTTCTTTTCGATAATATCGTTAAGGTATCGAGGACATTTACAGAACAAGTCGATCATATCGAGGGTGCTTTGATAAAATCGAGAAGGCGAGAAAAACTTAGAGATTTTCCTATTTTGAATAAGTTTTCTCACCATAAAAACCCTAAGATGTCTATCTTGTTTTAAGGGTTTAATTCACCTGGTTATTGGGTTATGGGATGTGAGGCTATGATTTACCTATGGCGAGCTTCCACACATCCGATTGAGCAAACACTTGGCTTGATCTTCTTTTGATGTCCTGAAGACTGTCTGACCACCCGTTCACAGTAATTGACAAACAAGGGCACTTATAAGGGCACTTTCGATCTTAGGGTTTTATGGTGAGAAAACTTTTTACAAAATAGGAAAATCTCTAAGTTTTTCTTGCCCTGTTGATTCTATCAAAGCACCCTCGATATGATCGACCTGCACTGTTGATGTCCTCGATACCTTAACGATATTATCGATAAGAGGACCAAAAGTGTCCAGCAACTAAATATTCATCTGGACGGATCTATCGATGTATCGATACACCTATCGATATCATCGATATAAGCACAAATATGTCCAACAACTTCACAATATATCTGGATAAATTATCGATGTATCAATACACATGTCGATATCATTGATATTCAAATCTCAAGACCATCGAGAGTGGCTCAATAAGATCGATAGGCAGATTTCCGGCAACCCTATTTTTTTTAATGAAAATCTCAAATTCCTTTGATATATCGATGACCGTCCGATATGATCTAAATTCAAGTATCGATAAGATCGGAGGTCGATTGATGATATCGACAGTTGCTGCGCACTTCTTACAGCAGTTATTTCAAGTTGTTTTTTTAACTATGATCAGGGGCCCTTCGATCCAATCGATATTCAAATATCGATAATATCAACACCTGATCGATTGCATCGAACAAAACCATAAACTGTCCAGCAAGTTCAAAGATAAATCAACTGGATTTATCGATACCTCGACTCTGATCTCGATGTCATCGACATTCAAATTCCGATGACCTCGACGGTTCCCCTAATCATTCATGAAAACCTGAAATATCTTAAAGTCAAGTCTCTCTCAATTTTCATGTGTCGATGGATCGAACCTGTCATCGATGGAATCGAAGTTCGAAATCTGATGACATAGACAATAGCCTCGATTCATCGACCAATTGACAAAGAGTTTCAAAAGCGCATGACATCAAGTCCGGGTCATCGAGCAGACCATCGATGCCATTGAGAGTATACGCTCGATGATATCGAACCTGTCATAAATGTGACCGTTTTATATCTGTTGGAACTTTTTGCCTATTTATAGAGGACTTGTCTTTTATTGCTATAAGAGAAAGAAGAGAGAGCTTTTGAGTGTTTTAACTTATATCTTATACCTAAAGCCCTTTCTCTCAAGGGAGTTCATCCTCCAATCCACCCTCACCATTGATATTCAATAGAGTGGATTGGGGAATGAACTTCTGCATTCAAGGATCCTCCAACTACTACCTTAATGGCAGATCTTTATGTTGGGATGCCTTGAATGCATAAGAGAGGATCTACTCTATCTTCCTTATAGGAAAATCTTTAGAGAGTAGGATTCCATCTCACCCTTGACCCAACCCGAAGCCAAGCATTGGTATATCATCTTACGTTGCAGATCAAGGGAGTAGAAGACTCTTCGTCAACAAGAAGGAGGAGATCTTCGGCGTTGTGCTTAACGGGACTCATCAACTTATTTGTAAGTATCTAAATCTAAGAGGACACTTGTGATCATTCCTTTCTAGGTCTTGGTCTTAAGTGGTTCTCACCCTTTGAAGCCCTCGTAGGAGGCCTCCAGCGGGAGTGTACGTAGTGGGTGCATACTGTGGACCCTTGCTCTTGTGTAGGGCATAAACCATTAGGTCCTTGTGTAGGTCCTTGACTTGTGTGGTTTAAAATCTCGGTGCGTTGTGTGGACCCTTGCTTTATGGAGAGCATAAACAGCTTGTTAGGAGTGAACCAGTAAAACTTTGGGTTTGAGGTGAACCGTGTAAAACCTCTGTAAAGGTTGAAGGTGAACTTGATTTAAAACCTTAGGTTTGAGGTGAACCCTGGGAAACCTCCTTAGTGAAATCTGGTACACTCAAGGTTTGAGTACGACAGCCGGGAGTGGAGTAGACAAGTAGTTGAACCACTATAAAAATGACTGTATTTGTGATTACTTTTCTATATGTCTGATTCATGACAGTGCATTCATATTCATATATCTGAACACATCTCACACACACATAGTCACATCCAACATAGACTAAGTTGCATATTGTTATATCTTGATTAGTTTATGATTGGATCCTCTACTTGGCTTGGAAGCCAGTAGAGTTACATTTGAGTAATCTTAAAAAATTGTATACATAATAGGATTAGTGTGATAGGATTTTTAAACAACTCATAAATCTTTAAAAAGTCCTATTCACCCCCCGTCTAGGACATATTGACATATTCCAACTTCTACTCAAGCGGTCTTCACCGCTATTTCAATTAGTATTAGAGCGGGTCTCTCTTTAAGGGCTTCACCGCCTAACGAGTGATCTTGACTGAAGTTGGGAATATGGCCAAAGGAGAGGGCTCATCGGTCATTGTACCTCCAGTATTTGATGGATCAAATTATGCATACTGAAAGGTTAGGATGCACTACTTCCTGAGATCTTTGGATCATGACGTTTGGGATTTAGTTGAAAACAGATATGTGCCACCAATAGATCAAGTTGTACTAGATAGTGGCACAACTATCACAAAACCCAAATCTAAAGAGATGTGGACGGCGTCTGATAAAGATAAACAGACTTCTGAAGCTAAAGCTATGAATGCCATCTACTGTGCCATGTCCCAAGATATCTTCAATCAAATAAGCATGTGTGGGGTACATCAAAAGAAGCATGGGATCTCCTGGAAACAACCCATGAAGGTACAAGTACTGTGAAGCGATCCAAACTACAACTCTTAACCTCACAGTTTGAAAATCTCAGAATAGAAGAGCTTGAGACATTTATGGAGTTTTTTACAAAGCTAAATATCATTTGTAACTCCATGGGTGGATTGAGAGAGAAAGTTCCGGTACCAAAAATCTATAGGAAAATTCTAAGATCCCTACCGGAACGGTTTAATCCCAAGGAAACAACAATAGAGGAGTGTAGGAATATAGACGAGATGAAAGTAGAAGAACTAGTAGGTTCCCTACAAACTTTTGAACTACACTTTACTCAAACTCCTAAATCCAAAACTATTGTCCTAAAAGCCTCCAATAAAAAACTAAAAGAGGACAGTGAAAGTGAAAGAGAGGATGTGGATGAGGAAGTGGCTTTGCTAGCAAAAAAATTTAGTAGATTCTTTCAAAAGAATCACGGACGTCCCTATAAAGGTAGAAAGGTGGATAACAAACCTTCTGCAGGAAAATTTGGTAAAAGGCTAAAGAACCACAATGCTACGCGTGTCAAGGGTATGGACACCTATCTACCGAATGCCTAAACAAAAAACTAAGGGGAAAGCAATGGCCCCCACTTGGGATGATACAGAAGAGTCAAATTCAGAATCTAGTGACTCAGAAAGCAATGAAGATCAGAAATCATTGAAAATTCTCATGGTCTCCACTGCTTTGATCATTCCCACTGAATTTGAGAACGAAAAAGAACAGTAAACCACGGAATCATCTCAATCTGATGATGAAGAAACTGAAAGTGAAGAAGAAGTAGAAAAATAAAAACAAATTTGTCTTATGACTAATCTCCACATACCCTGAAATTCCAAGCATAGAAGGACATGTTCAAGTCATGCATCTGACCTGGATATTTGTTGAAATGATGTAAATTTTGTCGAGCCATCAATGTTACATATGAGCTTACACACCTCGAACTTTTTGAATATAAACATTGCCATGTTTATGATTTTTGAATTGTACATAAACTGTACAAAATTTTGTTGTATACTGACTATCTTTGATACCCTATAAGTATACATGAAGGTATGTCTAAAGTAAAAGTGTTGAAAAATCTTGAGTTGACTGTTATATGAATTTTTGATCAAATCGATAATCAGTCGATATCATCGATATCACTTCAGAAGTTGAAAAGGCGAGTGATTGGGAATGGTATCGAAGGTAGGATTGATGAACTCGCTAAAGAATTCTCGATATCATCGAAAAGAGTATCGATCATATCGACGATTGCTGCCCGATATAAGTCTGCAGAGTGCAAAAAGGGATTTCTGTCCCAAAGTTCTTTTGGTTCCCGCCTCTGCTCGATTCGCTCGACCAAACCACTGGAGCCCTAGAAGGACTACCCAAATCACACAATGAAATCGGTAATACCTTACTAATTTATGTGAGTCCATTTTTTTTTTATTGCTGCGTTCTATTCAGGTCGTGTCCTCTTTCCAAATTCATAAAACATTTTTTTTTGTCGTTATGGGAAAAGACAAAGGGAAAGTGTCAGGCCCTGGCGAATCATCACGATCGTCCCAACAAAAAGTACTAGCTCCTAAAGAAAGAGCAAAGGCCTCAGATCGTGGGACCCCCACTAGGTAACGCACAAGATCACGTGGGCCACTGTCTGAGGCACAACCATCTACACAGGCACCTCCTCCTCCGCCTCCGGTCAGTCAACGCCCAGTAAAATACACCAGTCAGAAGTTGATCCATGAACGAAGAGTTGACAGAGGATGCTTGTCACCTTATAATCTAGAACCTTTGTTTACTGAAATCGGGTGGCTAACCATCCTAGATTTTGGAGGACCTTGCCAACTTGAACAGACACGTAACTTTCTTGCAGCATGTCACTCTCGTGTGTCTGATCCTCCATCGTTCATGGTCTCTATGGATGGTGATGATGCATTTATTACTCCTGCTACATTAGCTCATATTCTCAATCTGCAAATGGCTCCAGAAGGCATCCCGAACCTGGATCTTGATCATCCTGACAACCGTTCTGTGGTTACCAAATACCTATGCAATAATAGAGACATTCCCTGGCATCAAGGGAATGCCTTAAAATCTAGGTACATGGAACCTCGTTTTCGGATTATGCACGGAATCTTCACTACAAATCTGTATCCAAGGAGTACAGATCGATCTGACCTCACGAGTCTTATGATCATGATTGTTTACTCTGTTGCAAAAGGGATGAAAGTTTGCCTTCTAACAATGCTTGTCAATCAGTTGGTAAATTTTATACATACATCCAGGGATCTACACCTACCATATCCCTGGATCATAAGCAGGATATGTCAAGTCATCGGTTTTCCTACCACCACTGATTCGGTTCTTCCAATTCATACCTTCATTGTCAAGAACATCTGGAAAATGGATTTGGAATTTCACGAGTACAAGAAGGAAACCATGGGAGGAATTCAGGTAGAACATGTAGGAGGAGAAGGCGGCGATCCCATGGAAGGAACTGCAGTGGCTGAAGATGCCCCTCCTGGACCTAATCCAGCTCCGTCCACATCATCACCTGGATATGGGAAAAGGTTCAAGTTGGATAGAATTGGGGCGATTCAGCAGGACATCCACTCCGTCAAAGAAAGGCTGACTGTTTTGAAAAGGCTGGTACAAGGAGTACAACAGACCGTTCAACAATTGGTCAGTCTAATGACCTGTCGTCGGGATGACACAGCTCCGTCTCACTCTGCTCTGTAATACTGATCTCTGAATACTGTCACACATTCTCATTCCTTTAACTCAGCGTACGAACGTTAGTATCTTTTTGAATATTCTATGCTCCCTTGAGTGTATGTGTTAGTTCTCTAACTAGCTAGGCTGAAAATATTTTTGTTTGTTGAAAAACATCCACGGTTGGGGTAAAAATATTGGTTACAATATTTGGGATGATTGTTAAATAATGAACTTTTTGAAAATATGGATATAACTACCAATCTTGGGTAGTTTTATTTGTTATGGCTGAATAGAATTCTTATCATTATTGCCATATGTGTGTGAATTTTATTCCCCTGGTTTGTCTGATGGAATGCATATAATGTGTTTAATGCTTAAATGATTTAATGTTATCACTGCTTTCCTTAAAATGATATGCATACACCTGTTCTGACCACAGATGACTTCTTATAATATTTTCATCATTACTCATCTGTATCTTGTATGCATGTTCTCTCAAGTATTTTAAGCTTCAGTCAATATCACTTGCTATACCATTGTCAATGACTGACAAACGGGGGGAGAACAATTCAAAACACCATGAGTGAAAAATTGTATATCTAATGTGTTGCAGGTGTTAGGGGGAGCAGCTGCATCAAGAAAAAGGGAGTTTTGAACTAAGGAAGAGCAGATACTTCTAGTATGTGTACTTGGGGTAGAAAAATTGTGTAAATACATGTACACACAATTTAGGGTGTGTCTAGGAGTGTTCTAGGGTATTTTGGGTATTTTGTCATGTAATTGACAAAGGGGGAGATTGAAAGTGCACCTTCTAGTTCCCTGGTTTGTCAAGTTACGTGTATGGTGAGTCAGACTGGCTGCAGAACTCGATAGGAAGATCATTTCAAGCGTCTACCATAACTGGATGTGTTGAAGCTCGTAACAGGTAAATCATAGCCTCACATCCCATGTCCCAAAACACCAGGTGATTAAAACCTTTAAAACAGGATAGACATCTTATGGTTTTATGGTGAGAAAAATTTTTGCAAAATCGAAAAATCTCTAAGTTTTTCTCGCCCCGTCGATTCTATCGAAGCACCCTCGATATGATCGACCTGTACTGTCGATGTCCTCGATACCTTAACAATATTATCGATAAGAGGATCAAAAGTGTCCAGCAACTAAATATTCATCTGGACGGATTTATCGATGTATCGATACACCTATCGATATCATCGATATAAGCACAAATATGTCCAGCAACTTCACAATATATCTGAACCAATTATCGATGTATCGATATCATTGATATTCAAATCTCGAGACCATTGAGAGTGGCTCGATAAGATCGATGGGCAGATTTTTGGAGCCCCTATTTTTTTAATGAAATTCTCAAATTCCTTTGATATATCGATGACCGTCCGATATGATATAAATTCAAGTGTCGATAAGATCGGAGGTCGATCGATGATATCAACAGTGGGCGCGCACTTCTTACAGCAGTTATTTCAGGTTGTTTTTTTAACTATGATCGGGGGACCTTCGATCTAATTGATATTCAAATATTGATGATATCGATACCAGATCGATTGCATCAAACAAAGCCATAAACTGTCCTGCAAGTTCAAAGATAAATCAGCTGGATTTATTGATACCTCGACTCTGATCTCAATGTCATCGACATTCAAATTCCGTTGACCTCGACGGTTCCCCTGATCATTCATGAAAACTTGAAATATTTCAAAGTCAAGTCTCTCTATATTTTCATGTGTCGATGGATCAAACCTGTCATCGATGGAATCGGAGTTCGAAATCCGATGACATCGACAATAGCCTTGATACATCGACCAATTAGCAAAGAGTTTCAAAAGCGCATGACATCGAGTACGAGTCATCGAGCAGACCATCGATGCCATCGAGAGTATACGCTCGATGATATCGAACCTGCTTGAAGATATCGAACTCTGTCATAAATGTGACCGCTTTATATCCGTTGGAACTTTTTGCCTATTTATAGAGGACTTGTCTTTTGTTGCTGTGAGAGAAAGAAGAGAGAGCTTTTGAGTATTTTAACTTATATCATATACCTAAAGCCCTTTCTCTCAAGGGAGTTCATCCTCCAATCCACCCTCACCATTGATATTCAATAGAATGGATTGGGGAATGAACTTCTGCATTCAAGGATCCTCCAAATACTACCTTAATGACAGATCTTTATGTTGGGATGCCTTGAATGCATAAGAGAGGATCTACTCTATCTTCCTTATAGGAAAATCTTTAGAGAGTAGGATTCCACCTCACCCTTGACCCAACCCGAAGCCAAGCATTGGTATATCTTCTTGTGTTGCGGATCAAGGGAGCAGAAGACTCTTCGTCAACAAGAAGGAGGAGATCTTCGGCGTTGTGCTTAACGGGACTTATCAACTTATTTATAAGTATCTAGAGTCCAAGAGGACACTTGTGATCATTCCTTTCTAGGTCTTGGTCTTAAGTGGCTCTCACCCTTTGAAGCCCTCGTAGGAGGCCTCCGGCGGGAGTGTACGTAGTGGGTGCATACTGTGGACCCTTGCTCTTGTGTAGGGCATAAACCATTAGGTCCTTGTGTAGGTCCTTGACTTGTGTGGTCTAAAATCCGGGTGCATTGTGTGGACCCTTGCTCTATGGAGAGCATAAACAGCTTGTTAGGAGTGAACCAGTAAAACTCTGGGTTTGAGGTGAACCGCGTAAAACCTGTGTAAAGGTTGAAGATGAACCTGATTTAAAACCTTAGGTTTGAGGTGAACCCTGGAAAACCTCCTTAGTGAAATCTGGTACACTCAAGGGTTGAGTGTGACAGTCGGGAGTGGAGTAGACAAGTAGTCGAACCACTATAAAAATGACTGTGTTTGTGATTGCTTTTCTATATGTGTGATTCATGACAATGCATTCATATTCATACATCTGAACACATCTCCCACACACACACAGTTACATCTAACATAGACTAAGTTGCATATTGTTATATCTTGATTAGTTTGTGATTGGATCCTCTACTTAGCTTGGAAGCCAGTAGAGTTACATTTGAGTAATCCTGAAAAATTGCATACATAATAGGATTAGTGTGATAGGTTTTTTAAACAACTCATAAATCTTTAAAAAGTCCTATTCAGCCCCCCTCTAGGACATACATATTCCAACTTCTACTCAAGCGGTCTTCACCACTATTTCATAATCGGCCTCGATAATCGGTGAGAATGACATAACAAGGCCTAAGGGAAGGTTACAATGTGGACATCCAACCATCATTGCCCATCAATGTGGACATTCTACCAACATTGCTCCCAAGGAGTGGCCCACATAGAGCCTAACATATAGTGGGCTCATGGCCCACATAAGGGCCACATATACATCACATCAGGCCTTGCCCATGGGCCTCAGATACATCACAATGGGCCACAACTCATGGGCTTCAAATACACAATGGGTGGGCCTTACACATGGGCCTTATACACATTAAGTGGGTTACATCAATGCGCCTCAAACACAGGTCAAATACAAATCATAATGGGCCTCAACTACGGGCCATATATACATCATATGGATCTCGTACACGGGCCGCATATACATCACTATGGGCCTTAGACATGGGTCTCGAACATGGGCCTTATGTACGTTACAAAGGGCCTCATATATCACATCGAGCCTTATCAAATGGGTCCCAAGTACATCTCATCGGGCCTCATCAAATGCGCCCCCAAATACATCAAATGGGGCCTCATCAAATGGGTCCCAAGTACATCTCATCGGGCCTCATCAAATGGGCCCCCAAATACATCAAATGGGGCCTCATCAAGTGGGCCCCTAATACATCAAATGAGCCATATCAATCGGCCGCTCTAATATATCAAGGTGGGCCTCAGGGATGGGCCACAAATATATCGAGGTGGGCCGTAAAAAACATCAGATTGAGCCTCGATGAAGGCCATAAATACATAGCAAGTGGGCCCTCAAATACACCACATGAGCCATATAAACATCAAGCGGGCTGCATTACATGGGCCTCATATACAACACGTCAGGCCCCATATAGGTCACATTGGGACTCATAGTGGGCCGCATCATATGACCCTGCTGACTACATATCTCGGCCTGGCCCTTGAGGCCCAGGCCTAAAATGATCTGAAACTGGTGGATGGTGTGGATGCAACACCTACATCATGGTGTGGTCCATAGATGGCGTAGATAAAACACCTAGATCACTGTTGTTTCCACCGTCCTATAAACAGTGAGGGTAAAACACATGCATCAGGGCCACGTCCTTAGATGGATGGTAAGGCTACAAGACATACATCCTAAGTGGGCCCCATGCCTATCTGAATGAAGGACGGCTAGGATATACATCACATGCATCAATGGTGGGCTACAGAACTTATTGGCGTTAACTGCAGCGGCAGAAAAAACTGCTGGCTGTCCAACAGATCGATGGCCCATATATGAAATACATACATTAAGATGGGCCCCATCTGCTGCCAGGTGGGTGGTTGGATAAACACATACTTCATGATCGGGCCCAGAGAATTTGCTGATGTCCAAAGAGATGGACGGTAGGGATATAATACATACCCATGAGCAGGCCAGAATTTGACTGACGTCCATACAATGGACAGTTGGATATAGCACATACATTATGTGGGACCCCCAGAACTTGTTGACATCAGTCCAGCAGCTATCTGCTACTGGATGGACGTTCATGATAAAACACATATCATGTGGGCCCCACACCACGTGTGAGACTGGACAGGCTGGAACTCCACCATCCATCCAATTCGTTCCACATCAGGGGGTCCCACGTAGGCCACCACAATACCTGTCAGAGCCTTATGTTAAAATAATTTGATATATTATATTATAAATATATATTATAATATATTAAAAATGCATATATGAGGCTCGAGCATCCAGTGTCCGGTCTGAAATGACGGTCAGGATGTTGGAATGCATACATCGATGTGAGCCCATCTCCACACGTGCAACACGTGTGGGGTGGGCCCCACACGCCTGCCAAGAGTATGGACGACATGTGTAAATCACATACATTACGGTGCGCCCCACACCTGCACTGTCTAGATGGACGGTGTGGGGTATAGAATAAATACTTTAAGGTGGCCCTGCACGCTGCAGGTGGCCCTGGTGCCATCCAAACTAATCCAGCACCGTCTAAATAGCCTGGATGGTGTGGATTCAAATAAATACATCACGGTGTGGCCCTTCCAACAATGGGCGGTTTGGAGAAACACATGCCTCATAATCAGCCCATAATTGTTGACATCAACAGCAGGATGAGTTGACGGATGGCTTGGATATATAGCACATCATATACTGAGCCACACGCATCAAAGGAGAGAGAGAGAGAAAGAGAGAGAGAGAGAGAGAGAGAGAGAGAGAGAGAGGGAACGGCGGAGATGGAAGGACCCCGCCACCGGGGGTCCCTCTTTGATATAAGGGATACATCAAGATGGGTCCCACCAAAAGTGGGCCTATCACATCAAGATCACACAAATCAAAACCTAAAAAAAAGCACCCACCTTTGATCTTCTCCTCCTCCTTTTGCCAAAGCATCCTAGAGCTCCAAAGGATGAACTTCAATGGTTGAGATTGGTTTTGGAAGGTGGGGATAGGAGATAGGAAGTGGGCCACACAAAGCTCTTTCATAAAGCTTACTTGGACGTGAGTTGCTTGGGAGGAAATGAGAGAGAGAGGTGTAAGAGAGAGGGAGGGATGGATGAGTTATGGGGTGTGATGGATGAGTGAGTGATGGATGTGTACGTGTGTAAGAGAGAGTGTTGACTTTTGGAGAGGGTGGTTGTACTTGGGGATATGATAGAGTGATGGGTTGTACTTTGATTGATTGATGTGACGTGTTGTAGAGATTCTCTCAGAATTGTAACACATAGTGTTTTACTCGAACTTAACGCTGGCCAAATCTCTTGGCCCGGGTATCGCCTCAGCGAGCGAGATGTGACGCTATAACCACGGCGATGGCACGGTCGCACTGGTACATGTCTCGGGTCTAGTCGACTCAGATATGCAGGACTCAGCTTAGGCTTGCATGCAAACATTGGTTATAGGTCACGGGTCGCCGAAATTTGACCAGGAGGACTGCGGAAGCCTATGGAATGGTACGGGCTAGGATTCGGGTCTTACAGTCCCGGTCAGTTATGCATGAAGATTCCTTTAACAGACAATATTTTTTAAACAAAGCCCGCTGATACTCTAGAAGGATGAATAGACTTTGGTACACCTTTAAATAATACCCATGAATCTTCTGCAGAAAATGATGACTCTTTTCAATTTTATCCTCCTCCTCCCTTGTGAATTTTGGAAGGTAATATTCCTCTGTACTCTCTTGCCTGCCCCCTTTTGATTGAGAGGAATCATGTTGTGAATCATTTGAATCAAAACTGTACATACATTCAGGGATGATATATTTTTATGAAATGGGTATTCACTGGTATACTTATGCCTCGTCCATCTTGATCTACCACCAGATAGGCCCCATTAGAGTACACTTCCGATATTACATATGGACCATCCCATGTAGGGTCGAACTTACCCCCTGTCTTGCGAGTGATGACTATCGGTCTTTTTAGCATCAATACCATATCACCTCTTTTGAAGGAGCGATGCTTGAGTCTTCTATCAAAAGCTGCAGAGATTCTTGCTTGATATAACTGTAATCGCTGCTGGGCCGCTAATCGCTTTTCATCTAGCAGATCCAACTCTGTCAGCCTGATCTTAACATTTTCATTATCAATTATCGACTGATGTACTGCTATTCTAAGCGATACAACTTGTATTTCAATGGGGACAACAGCTTTAACTCCGTAAACCGAAGAATATGGCATTGCTTTCGTAGTAGTACGATGAGTAGTTCGATAAGCCCATAGAGTTTCTTGCAACTTCTCGTCCCAATCGCATTTATTCCTGCAACTGTTTTCTTCAATATTTTCACAATCGTCTTGTTGAATGCTTCGGCCAACCCATTAGCCGGTGGGTAGTAAGGTGTTGAGAATGAATGCTGGATATCAAATTTTCGGCACAATTTCTCCATTCCTATGTTCTTAAATGGGGTGCCATTATCAGTGATGATCTTCTTTAGAATACCGTAATGGTATATTTGTAACAGCCCGAATTTTTGTCAACCTAGGATTAGACGTCCTTAGGCAATGGGTCAATCCTAACACCTTATTAACCTGTCAGAACTCAATCCCAAAGTCTAAAACTGCTGTTGAACCCACTTCCTTCACAAATCCCACCCTTCACCACCTCGTTCTTTAAATCCTTCTAAGTACTTTCACATTAGACCCTATCTTAAAGTTTAGGTGATGAAGAACAATACTTAAACTAAACATTACTACAAAGGAATGAGTACCACCTCGACCAGAAATCACTTAGGATTAAATCCTTTAGAAATTTGACAAAGTTAACCAACTGCTAAACTAGATTAGCCACGAAATCTGTTTGAATCGTTTTAAATACGATCTGCAAGACCCAAAACTTGTAGAATCATTGGCGCTAGGTTACCCTAAAATCTAGGATCAATCTCATTACCCGGCTGCTCTCGGGAGCATCTCGAAACTCCATATCTGATCTGGACCGCACATCGGAATTCCGATTAACATGAAGTTAAGGACTTAGGACCGCCTCACTGGGCTTGACAACCATCTCAGAAATCAAATCCAGATAGTGTCCCAGCGCTATTCGCTTGAGTCCGGAGCGAGGAGTGTGAAAACCCTTGATTTTCATTAAAAATAAATATCTTGAATAATAATCTGAGACTTGTCACTTGTGGATTAATATTAAGCAACCAGACCGTCAGAATCTGACCCAAATACACCCTCAGATCAGGAAAAATTTCATAAACATTTACATGTACTCGGAATTTCGGATCTAGATCCGCTGACCATTGAACTGAAACTGGTCCACCACGCGTGATCTGAGAATCCGATTGAAACGAAAACTTAACTCCACGTAGATCCAGTGTCTGTGAGCTTAAGTCCGACCTTTGGCTTAAGGAGGCCCGCCAGAAGTCCTCCGTTGAGTTGAAACCAGCTCACTTTGGTTATAACTTAAGTATACCTTTTCCACAAGTCTAATTTGGTGAGTTTTTAGGCTATATAAGGACCTTAGAACCCTCTCTCTCACAACTATACAGATTTGAGATTTGAGAGAGAGAAAAGAGAGAGAAAGTGTGGGAGATGTGGGAGAATCTCCCTGCCGTGCTTCCCTGCCGCTCCACGAGCTCCACCACTCTGTTCTAATCGCTTTCTCGGCGATTCCAGCTCCGTTTCTAGGTAAGAAACCCTAACCCTAAAATGATTTGGGGTTATGAAGATTGTAGGTTATGAAATTGCTAACCTATTTCATTCTATAGGTTACCAAACTGCCATATACGGAAGCTTAGCAATCATATCGACTTCGTTGCGATTCTACGATAAAAGGTGCGGACTTTAGGTGTATAGGTTATGGTTTTCAGCGCTTTCAATGTCAGATAATGATAGATTCATGATCTGCATGCAATTGCACATGCATAAAGTGCATTCTGTTTTCTGTTTCGATTACAGATGTAGATAATGAAATTTTACATATTATAGGTATTCGTAGAAAATACCGTATACGTATAAATTTTGAAAATGTGTTTGACATGATTATTTGTTGTATGAATATACGATATATGGATAAAATACTTATTTGGCGAAAGGATTCGCCCAAATACATGTTTTACTAAAATACACTATGTATGTAGAAATACTGTATTGTAGAAAGTACCGTATACATATATATTTTAGAGATATGTTTGCCATGATTATTTGTTGTATAAATATATTATATATGTGTAATATACTTGCTTGGTGAAAGGACTCGCCCTAATATATGTTTGCTAACATACACTTAGCATGTTGAATTAGTGTATGTTAAGTGTTTGTAAAAATGCTTGTGTGAGTAAGTGTTTGGATGTTGATGCCTTAGAAGGGTGTTGAGATGAGATTCTCAACCACCTCAGAGACATGTATGATTTCCTCCATGAGGTTGTTTACTTAAACCGCTTACTTGTGCAATATATGTGTTTGTATTCCTATTTAAGTAGTGCTTTATAACATGCTTTATAATATGCTTTATGATATGCTTATTAACATGCTCAACTAATTGTATGATTTTATTTATGTAAGGCGTATGTTTAAATTCATGTTTATGTTGTATGATCCGTCATGGGTGATGGGGGGAGTGGTGTAACGAATGCGTGTAACAGCCCTGGCAGCCCTAAACGGATAATACCAAATCTTGATTGTATGAGTTGAATCTTGATCCACTACTGCTTTATCTATCTGCAATTGATTATGTTGGGGGCTATGATTATAGTCCAGACAATCGGTACCAGAATTGAATTCGTGGCTGTGATTCGTTTGCCACGTGAGATGTGTTCGACGAACTCGAGTCGTACTTCGGTTAGCGATAGTGGTTGGCCACGCGAAGTGCTTATACACTTCATGTCATTTAACTTGTGCGCTTGAGCTAGCCAAGCTCGTCAAGTAAACCGATCTGTCTAATGTATGTTCACCATGTTTGGACGCTACTGCTTAAACCTAAGGTACCAAACTTACCAGTGAAATCCTTTTTAACCATGGTACCTTGATCCGCCAAGACTCATGAGCCGGGCATGGTGGTATGGGACACTGTGGTCGAGCTGTCGGCCTACACTGGGGCCACGTGCCTCCCCGTAGTGACCAGTGAGCAACCAGACTCGTGAGCCGATTATGGTGGTATGGGACACTATATTCGTGCTGTCGGCCTACATTGATAAGGTGATGGGGGAGTGGTGCAACGAATGCGAGCAATAGCCCTGGCAGCCCTTTATAGTGACCTCGAGCATACTCTGAAATTATGGTGAGCCTTAGAGTTTTGCCGCAGTGTATAGAGTATAAACTAGGCCTATTTCTGTATAGTGATTAATCGTTTAAGAGGTGATGGGGGAGTGGTGCAACCTTTGTGCGTAACAGCCCTGGCAGCCTTTGCAGTGACCTAGAAAATACACTATCATCTGAGATTAACTAGGACTGACGACCCTAGAATGGATCATGTTTGGGAATGATATAAGGAGGTACCTTAGTTTCCCAATCTTGCTGTTTGAAATGGACTAATAAAAACTCGGTAATCATGCTCATCATGCATTGTATGTGCCTGGAAGATGTAGAGCACTGAGGGATGAAAGTATGCTGCGAACGCGAGATGGTGTCGCACGAGGGAGGGTGTGGTGAGGGCATACATCATGATAGCATTCATACTTGCATTAATAAGAGTAGTTAGGAGTGTTTGATTTTACTGCTTTATCATTACTGCTTGACTGAATTGATAACATGTTAACCTATGCTTTACTGTTCCACTGAGTTGATCACTCACTCCCACGTTACGGGATGGTGTTGTACACACCAACCAGATTTATTGAGTTTCAGGTGATGGCGATGCTTATGAAGCAGAGCTGGACTACTACTATGATGTTGAGGAGGAGTTCTCCTACATGTAACTCTCTAACGGGTCTATGAAGACTTGGTATTATATTGACGGGGCTATGGTATGTGGGATAGAAGACATTACACTTCCTCAATTTGGTACAATTTGAAATTGTACTTGTAATTCTTTAACCTGGTAACATTATCACACTCTGGAGACTCACCATAGTTTATATATATTATTTATCTATCACAGTCTTCTGCTTGCAATTTAAGCTGTCTCTCGGAGTATGATATGCTGTTTTGGCTTAATCTCACTCATGTTCGATGCACGAATACAGTCAACATTCAATCATCATTCATTTTGTTGCATAAGTGATGTTCTGGAACTCGGGAGTTGAGTTTATGCTCGACCCCTGATTTTCGGGATGTTACAATCTTATTGCATATTATATGAAATTCACGACATCCTTCTCTCTGACACTTCTCAATGCGATGGCTTCAGTCCACTTTGAGAAATAATCTGTGGCAACCAAAATGTACTATTTTCCTCTGGATGATGATGGGTTTATAAGACCGATAACATTGAGTCCCCAGGCTGTGAAGGGCCAAGAGGCTACTGATTGATGCAAATCTTCAGGGGGTACATGTATGACATCGCCATGTATTTGACATTCATGACATCGCCGTGCATAATCAATTGCATGATTGAACATTGTAGGCCAGTAATACCCCATTCGACGCACCCGATGAAATAAATTTCTACCAGCTTGATGAGCCCCGTATTTCCCTAGATGTACTTCATGTAATATTTGATTTGCTTCTTTCGTATCCAAGCATCTCAACAACACCTCATTATAGGACTTTCTATAAAGCTCTTCATTGCACATAATGAATTTCTTCACCCTTTGTTTTATTTACAACTTTTGCGTTGGATCCTCTGGAAAGATATCATATCTAAGATAATCTATAAAAGACTGGCACTAATCATCAATTGTGATCTCCAAACATGACACAGGAAATACTTCAGCTACTTCGACATCTTCAGCAGGCAGCAAAAACCTTCTTTCTTCGATTATTACTTAGAGAGGGCTACGATTAGGATAAGCGAAGGCTGCAGCCAAACTAGCCAAGGCATATGCCCTTGCGTTCTCTAATCTCGGTATATGCTGATTTCAACATCCTGAAATTGCTCCAGCAGTTGTTGCGCATGACGATAATATGGGAGGAGCTCTTGCTTCTTATTTTGAATTCCGTCGTAAGCTGGTTTATTACTAGATTAGAATTGCCAAAGTCCATAACGCTTTTATTTTCATTTCCTAAGCTATTTCCATCCCTATAATGAGAGCATGATATTATTAGTGCATGTTGCACCTAACGTGAAGGAATATGGCAGCAGGTCACCTTGCAGACTAATAAATATTACCTTAGCACCCGTCCTTGAAGTTCTAGAAGCGCCATCAAAATACATTTGCCATAAACCAAGCGATTCTGTCATCATTACCTGTTCATCTGGAAAGTCATCACTGATCATTTTGTTATCTAACACAGGGTGGGCTGCCAGGAAATTCGTCACTGCTTGTCCCTTCACTGCTCTTACCGGTTCATATGTGATCGCATATTCTGATAGTAAAAGCATCCACTTGGCCAGTCTCCCTGATAGCATTGGCCTTGTCATTAAGAATTTTAGAGAATCCGCTGGTGAAATCAAAATTATATCATGGGAGAAGCAATAATGCCTTAATTTTTGTACTGCGGAGATCAGAGCTAAACATACTTTCTCGATCGGCAAATAGTTGCATTAAGCTCCTATCAAAGTTTTGCTTAGATAATACAACACGATCTCCTTCCCTTGGTCATTTGTTTGCACTAACAAGGCCCCCAATGAATTTTCTGCTGCAGAAATATAAAGAGTGAGGGGTCTACCTTTCACAGGCGCTGCCAGTACTGGGGGCTGTTTCAACAATTCTTTGATTGAATTGAATGCATTTTGACATGACTGGTCCCACACAAATTCTGCCCCTTCCTTCATTAGATGGAAAAATCGCTGACATCTTCCTGCGAGATTAGAGATAAAATGACAAATATATGCCAACTTTCCCTATAAACTTTTTAATTCTTTCAGTGTCTTTGGAGGTGGCATTTCCTGAATAGCTCTGATCTTTCCTAGATCAATTTCAATTCTTCGATGCCTGACAACAAAACCAAGGAACTTCCCTGATGAAACACCGAACGTGCACTTGGATGGATTCATCCTCAATTGCTTCTTTCTGAGCTGACGAAATACTGAAACCAGATGTTCACAATGTTCCTCATGGTCATTTGACTTGACCACTAAATCATCCATATAACATTCAACATGCGTGTGCATCATGTCTTGGAATATATTCTACATCATCCTCTAATATGTTGCACCGGCTTTCTTGAGACCAAATGGCATGACCTTGTAATAATAAATTCCTAGTGACATTCTAAATGTGGGCCATCCTTATCTGATTATACCCAGCATAACCATCCATAAAGGACATAACTGCATACTTAGTCGTACAGTCAATTAACAGCTTAGTGATTGGCAATGGGAAATCATCCTTTGAACATGCTTCATTTAAGTCTCTGAAGTTGACGCATACTCTGATTTGTCCGCTCTTCTTTTTCACCGGGACAATGTTTGATATCCACTTAGGATACTTGACTTCTCTTATAAACCCAACTTTAATTAGCTTATTCACTTCTTCTTCAATCAAAGGGATCAACTCTGGATGGAATCGTCATTGCGCTTGTTTAACTGGCCTCTTGTCTTTAGAAATATTTAACCGATGCATCACCACTGATGGTTCCAGACCTGGCATTTCAGCGTATGTCCAGGCAAACATATCTTTTTTTTCTTTCAAAAGTTTAATAGACCGGTTAGCTTCTTGTTCAGAGAGACTGGCGCTTATGAATGTATTCCGAGGTTCTTCTTCTGTCCCTAGATTTATTTCTTGTAAGTTGTCAATCGTCGATTGTCCTCCATCTTCCATCTGCTTCGGAGCCACCTTAGGATGTTTGATCATTTCAACTTCTTTTTCTTCCGCTGGTTCTACAATGATTATATTTACCAAAGATTCTCCTCCAAAACCCGCAGAACTCTTCTCATTTTTCTCATTGACCCCGATTGGGATCAAGATACCTTTTCCACTATTTAAGCCAGTCGGCTCTTCACAATTGAAGGCCATGTTCTTCATTGTCCTTTTTCTAGTAGAGTTGTATATTTCCAAATCTTCAGGTGTCAACTTCGCAAAGTTCATCTTATTATCTATCTTTTCTTCTACCTCTGTCTCTAACATGCGTAAAATTCAATAGGTTCGGGATTCTTCCTATTAGCATCAATGTGGAACCTCCTAGGCATAACTGGGAATGGTTTCTTTCTTTCAGCATGTGGTAGCGGCATCGTTTAATTTGACTACAAAATTTCTAATTGCTTGGGCGATAATAATGTCATTGAAGGTTGCCCCGGCCGTCTTGGATGTCTTGTCACAAAATAAAATTTCTACTTCACATTCTCTTTCTCAGATAACTCTATCTTCGTAACCCTATTCTGTACTGTGCTTGTTTTGCCTTTCACTATTTCATTATCATTGCTTCCCTTATTATTTCCTGCGGTGAACTCGTCGTAGTAGCCGGCGTCAGCGAAGAAAGATCCTGCCTCTGTATACGATTTTGCATCAACCATCACCTTACACTGAATCCCATCTTTATAATACTTGAAGCATTGATGGAGAGTCGACAGTACGATGCCATATTGGTGCATCTAGGGTCTTCCCAAAAGGAGATTATATGTCCTTACTGCATTGATGACATGACAAATGACATCAATCGTCAGTTCCCTTATTTCCAGTGTCAATGTGATCTTGTCAAGCGCTCTTTGCCCATCTTGATTAAACACTTGTATCATCATCTCACTAGGACGCAAATGAGAACGACGATATCCTAGTTTGTTTAACATAATTAACAGTAACAAATTTACTGCGAACCCATTATCTAGCATTATTCATTTTATCTGTTTACCACTGACATGGCCCACAACCATCAGCGGTCTATTGTGGTCCTCTTCACAAATTATGTCATCATCGGAGAAAGAAATGACTGGCATACAATTGTTTCGTTCTTCGTGTTCCATTTCCTTATGCAATGTTCTTCTAACGTTATTATCGGATAGAGTTTGAATCAGACTGTTTCAAGAATCTTCGGACAATCGTAATGCATCGTACACACTTAGTCGAGTTAGTATGCCTTTCAAATGACTCACCACATCGTATGTTACCCCTTCCGTTTTATCTTTCCCTAGCATAGTCGCCATTTTGCTTTATTTCTTATTACCTCAGTGTTCTGTTTATAGGGGCTCTTTATCCTTTTCTCGGAACGTAACGTAACTACCGCGGCTTTGCCCATTCGCTGGAGAAAATGATTGTCATCCATTTTCTTACCCGTTATCTTTTTACCAGCGATTTTGCGACAATCTGTGCACTTGTTATCGATTTATTGCTCTTATATCTGTCAGAGACCAACAATAGAACTTAATTAGCATTTGTTCACAAATATATTCTATCCTGGAGATGAAAGGAAGGATGTTCCCACTGAGTGTCACCATTTTAGAGCCTTATAGGATGCTAAACAGTGATGAAATTCTCTAAGTCATTCTTAAGTCAATACTAAGCAAGATAAGTTACCCAGCAGAGTCGCCATTTTTTTTTGACCAGAAACGAAAAACATTTGATTTGGGGAATATCTCACTTAATATTAACAAAAGATAGAACTAAGAGAATGATCATCAATTTTTTTTTCATTTTGAGTTCATTTACATCCTTTTAGTCCTTTGATTTCAAGATAGAATCTCTTTGAAATGCCAGAAATAAAAAAGCTAAGTAAATTCAAAATATGAATGTCGGCAGCATTTTGGCTCATATTAATTATATGTCCATGGGAGATGAGTTGTACGGGCTTCCTATGCATTTTGTCCCTTATTGGGATGATAAAGGAGTGCTTGGATTCCTTTGACACATCTAGAACAGCCTGAGGATCTGAAAATTTTCAACATAGCAGCATCCTCAAAGAGTATCCGCGCAACTCATGGGAGTTGCGCGATCCCGTACAACTCACTAGGAGTAGCGTGGCCTATGCCTTTAACACTCCACACTCCCTCTCCTTCTCACTGTCTCCAATACCTATTAGAGGCACTAGTCTTTTGAGCATCCGATGCTTCAAATGAGGGTGTAGGGGGTATTTATAGGCTTTTCGACATGTGATCCCTCGAATCCTGTGCCACGGACCCCACTTCACATTGCTAATTCCTCCTACGGCAAGAGTAGCGCTACCCGACTTAACTCAGGAGAGTTGCGTTGACCCGCACAACTTGGGTCCCGCACAACTCAAGTGATTTGTGCGGTGTAGTATAACTCGGCTCATCTTCACTCATATGATCCATCCTTCAATTCGTTCACCAATTTCCTTTTTTGAAGTTTCTTCCCTTAACCAAATTTTTTTACCTCAACAGTGCTCGCAAGCTGTCGGAGTCTTCACAGTTTATGCTTGCAAGCTGCTGAAGTCTTCATAGTTTGTGATGCAAGCTGATAGAGTCTTCATAGTTTGTTCTTACAAGTTATTGGAGCCTTCACAGTTTGTGCGCACAAAGTGTTTGAGTCTTCACAGCTTGGGCTAGCAAGCTGCAGGATTTTTAACAATTTATTCACAAAAATTGTTGGAGTCTACACAGTTTGTGCATGCAAGTTGTCGGAGTCTTCATAGTTTGTGCTCACAAGCTAATGGAGTCTTCACAGTTTCTGCTCACAAGTTGTTGGAGTCTTCACAGTTTGACCGCGTAAAGTGTTTGAGTCTTCACACTTTGTGCTCACAAGTTGTTGGATTATTCACAGTTTATACGCGTAAATTGTTGGAGTCTTCATATTTTGTGCTCGCAAGCTGTTGGATTCTTCACAGTTTGTGTGCGTAAATTGTTGGAATCATCACAGTTTGTGCTCGCAAGCTATTGGAGTCTTCATAGTTTGTGCTCGCAAGCTGATTGATTTTTCACAGTTTCTTCTCATAAGTTGTTGGCGTCTTCATAGTTTATGCTTGAAAGTTGTTGAATTCTTCACAGTTTACACACAAAAATTGTTGGAGTCGTCATAGTTTTTTGTGCAAGCTTTTGGAATCTTCACAGTTTATGCTCGCAAGCTATTGGAGTCTTCACAATTTGTTCGCTCAAATTGTTGGAATCTTCACAGTTTGTGCTCGCAAGCTGTTGGAGTCATCACACTTTTGGAGTCATCACACTTTTGTGCTCATGGAGTCTTGTTCGAGTCATCATAGTTTGTTGTCAAAATTTGATGGAGTCTTCACGGTTTGTACTTTTCGCACTTTGTTTTGTTGGAGTCTTCACGGTTTATGTACGGGCATCTTCGATGGAGTCTTCACAATTTGTACTCTTCAAGCGTATAAAGTGTTGGAGTCTCCACAGTTTGTGCGTGCAAATTGTTGGACTTTTCACAGTTTGAGCTCACAAGTTGTCGGAGTCTTCACAGTTTATGCTCGTAAGCTGTTGGATCTTTATAGTTTGTGCTCACAAGCTGCTTTCGAGTTAGAGTCTTCACGGTTTGTTGCAAAGTGTTTCTTCACACATTGTTGAGGTCTTCACGCGTAAATTTTGTGCGTATAAAGTGTTTGAGTCTCTTCAGTTTATTGTGCTCGTAAGCAAGTGTTGGATTATTAACTTGTTAGAGTCATCAAAATTTATGTGTGATTCTTCACAAATTGTTGGAGACTACAATTTGTGCTTGTGCTCACAAGTTGTTGGAGACTTTACGAAGTTTGTGCGCACAAGTTGTTGAGTCTTTATGCAGATGTTGGAGCTTCATAGTTTGTGTTCAAAGTGTTGGAATCTTTCACGAGTTTGTGCTCGAAGTTTTGCAAGTTGTTAGAGTATTCACAGTTTGTGCTCACAAGTTGTTGGATTCTTCAGTTGTGCTCGCAAGTCGATTTGGAGTTTTGTCGCAAGCTATTAGAATTTTCAAGTTTGTTCTCGCAAGCTTCACAATTTGTGCTCGCAAGTGGTTAGAGTCATCATAGTTTTTACAAGTTGTCGCAAGCCGATCGAGTCTTCACGTTTGTTTGTTCTTGCAAGTTGTTGGATTCTACACAATTTATGTGTACAAAGTGTTTGAGTCTTCACCGTTTATGCTCGTCTAGATGTTGGATACTTCACAGTTTGTGCGCACAAATTTTGGAGTCATCACAGTTTTATGTTGCAAACTATTAGAATCTTCATAGTTTTTGCACACAAATAGTTGGAATATTCATAGTTTGTGCACGTAACTTATTGGATTTGTCATAATTTATGCTCGCAAGTTGTTCGAGTCTTCACAGGTTATGCGGCCAGATTGTTGGAGTCTTCACAGTATCTGCTTGCAAGCTTCGGAGTCTTCACAATTGTGCTCGCAAGCTGTAGGACTCTTCATAGTTTGTGCTCGCAAGTTGTTGGAGTCTTCATAGTTTCTTCTCGCAAGTTATTGAGTGTTCAAGGCTGGTGCACATAAAGTGTTTGAATCTTCATAGTTTGTGCTCGCAAGCTGTTGGATTCTTCACATTTTGTGCGTGCAAATTGTTGGAATCTTCATAATTTGTGCTCCTAAAATTTTGAAATCTTCAAAGTTTGTACTCGCAAGCTGTTGGAGCATTTATAGTTTGTGCTCGGAAGCTGTTGGAGTCTTCATAGTTTGTGCTCGCAACCTGTTAGAGTCCTTGAAGTTTGCACTTGCAAGCTGTTGGAGTATTCAGGTTTGCACGCGTAACTTTTTGGAGTTGTAACAGTTTGTGCAGGCAAGTTGTTGGAGTCTTCACAGTTCATGCTCGCAAGTTGTTGGAGTCTTCACAGTTTGAGCTCGCAAGCTGATGCAGTCTTCATAGTTTGTTCTCGCAAGTTGTTAGAGTCTTCACAGTTTGCGAGCACAAAGTGTTTTAGTCTTCACAGTTTTTACTCGCAAGATGTTGTATTCTTCAGAGCTTATGCTCGCAAATTGTTGGAGTCTTCATAGTTTATAGTCGCAAATGGTTAGATTCTTCAAAGTTTGTGCACGTAAATTGTTGGAGTCTTCATAGTTTATGCTTGCAAGTTGTTGGAGTCTTCACAGCTTGTGCTCGCAAGCTATTGGAGTCTTCAAGTATGTGCTCATAGGCTGATGGAGTTTTCACAATTATTTCTCTCAAGTTGTTGTAGTCTTCACAGTTTGTGCGCACAAAGTGTTTCACTCTTCACAGTTTCTGCTCGTAAGCTGTTGGATTCTTCACAGTTTGTGTGCGTAAATTGTTGGAATCATCACAGTTTGTGCTCGCAAGCTATTGGAGTCTTCATAGTTTGTGCTCGCAAGCTGATTGATTTTTCACAGTTTCTTCTCGTAAGTTGTTGGCGTCTTCATAGTTTGTGCTTGAAAGTTGTTGAATTCTTCACAGTTTACACACAAAAATTGTTGGAGTCGTCATAGTTTTTTGTGCAAGCTTTTGGAATCTTCACAGTTTGTGCTCGCAAGCTATTGGAGTCTTCACAATTTGTTCGCTCAAATTGTTGGAATCTTCACAGTTTGTGCTCGCAAGCTGTTGGAGTCATCACACTTTGTGCTCGCAAGCTGTTCGAGTCATCATAGTTTGTTGTCAAAATTTGATGGAGTCTTCACAGTTTGTACTCGCACATTGTTGGAGTCTTCACAGTTTGTACGGGCATGCTGATGGAGTCTTCACAATTTGTACTCGCAAGCTATTGGAGTCTCCACAGTTTGTGCGTGCAAATTGTTGGACTTTTCACAGTTTGAGCTCACAAGTTGTCGGAGTCTTCACAGTTTATGCTCGTAAGCTGTTGGATCTTTATAGTTTGTGCTCACAAGCTGATAGAGTCTTCACAGTTTGTTCTCGCACATTGTTGCAGTCTTCACAGTTTGTGCGTATAAAGTGTTTGAGTCTTTCAGATTGTGCTCGTAAGGTGTTGGATTATTAACAGTTTGTGTGCACAAATTGTTGGAGACTACCCAGTTTGTGCTCACAAGTTGTTGGAGACTTTACAGTTTATGCACGCAAAGTGTTGGAATCTTCACAGTTTGTGCTTGCATACTGTTAGAGTCTTCACATTTTGTGCTCGCAAGCTGTTGGATTCTTCATAGTTTGTGCTCACAAGCTGAAGGAGTCTTCACAGTTTCTAGTTGCAAGTTGTTGGCATCCTCACGGTTTGTGAATGCAAAGTGTTTGAGTCTTCACAGTTTGTGCTCGCAAGCTGTTGAGGTCTTCACAGTTTGTCCGCGTAAATTGTTAGAGTCGTCATAGTTTTTGGTCGCAAGAAGTTGGAATCTTCACAGTTTGTGCGCCAACTGTTGGAGTCTTCACAGTTTATGCTAACAAGCTGTTGGAGTCTTCACAGTTTATTCTTGCAAGTTGTTGAGTATTCACAGTTTATGCGCGCAGCTTGTTAGAGTCATCAAAATTTATGTTCACATGCTGTTGGATTCTTCATAGTTTGTGTGCGCAAATTGTTGAAGTCTTCACAATTTGTGCTATCAAGCTGTTAGAGTCTTCACAGTTTGTTCTCGCAAGTTGTTGGAGTCTTCATAGGTTATGCGCATGGAGTGTTGGAGTCTTAACAGTATTTGCTCACAAGTTGTCGGAGTCTTCATAGTTTATGCTCGCAAGCTGTTGGAGTCTTCATAGTTTGTGTTCGCAAGTTGTTGGAGTCTTCACAATTTGTGCTTGCAAGCTGATGGATTCTTCTCAGTTTGTTCTCGTAAGTTGTTAGATTCTGTAAAGTTTGTGCGCATAAAATGTTTAAGTCTTCACCGTTTGTGCTCGCAAGATGTTGGATTCTTCAAAGTTTGTGCGTGCAATTTTTTAAGTCATCACAGTTTTTAGTCGCAAGCTATTAGAATCTTCAAAGTTTGTGCTCGAAAGTTGTTAGAGTATTCACAGTTTGCGCGTGCAACTTGTTGGAGTTGTCGTAATTTTTTGCTTGCAAGTTGTTAGAGTATTCACAGTTTGTGCTCACAAGTTGTTGGATTCTTCACAGTTTGTGCTCGCAAGCTGTTGGAGTTTTCACAGTTTGTTCTCGCAAGCTTCACAATTTGTGCTCGCAAGTGGTTAGAGTCATCATAGTTTCTGGTCGCAAGCTGATCGAGTCTTCACAGTTTGTTCTTGCAAGTTGTTGGATTCTACACAATTTATGTGTACAAAGTGTTTGAGTCTTCACCGTTTATGCTCGCGAGATGTTGGATACTTCACAGTTTGTGCGCACAAATTTTGGAGTCATCACAGTTTTATGTTGCAAACTATTAGAATCTTCATAGTTTTTGCACACAAATAGTTGGAATATTCATAGTTTGTGCACGTAACTTATTGGATTTGTCATAATTTATGCTCGCAAGCTGTTCGAGTCTTCACAGGTTGTGCGGCCAGATTGTTGGAGTCTTCACAGTATCTGCTCGCAAGCTTCGGAGTCTTCACAATTGTGCTCGCAAGCTGTAGGACACTTCATAGTTTGTGCTCGCAAGTTGTTGGAGTCTTCATAGTTTCTTCTCGCAAGTTATTGAGTGTTCAAGGTTGGTGCACATAAAGTGTTTGAATCTTCATAGTTTGTGCTCGCAAGCTGTTGGATTCTTCACATTTTGTGCGTGCAAATTGTTGGAATCTTCATAATTTGTGCTCCTAAAATTTTGAAATCTTCAAAGTTTGTACTCGCAAGCTGTTGGAGCGTTTATAGTTTGTGCTCGGAAGCTGTTGGAGTCTTCATAGTTTGTGCTCGCAACCTGTTAGAGTCTTTGAAGTTTGCACTCGCAAGCTGTTGGAGTATTCAGGTTTGCACGCGTAACTTTTTGGAGTTGTAACAGTTTGTGCAGGCAAGCTGTTGGAGTCTTCACAGTTCATGCTCGCAAGTTGTTGGAGTCTTCACAGTTTGAGCTCGCAAGCTGATGCAGTCTTCATAGTTTATTCTCGCAAGTTGTTAGAGTCTTCACAGTTTGCGAGCACAAAGTGTTTTAGTCTTCACAGTTTTTACTCGCAAGATGTTGTATTCTTCAGAGCTTATGCTCGCAAATTGTTGGAGTCTTCATAGTTTATAGTCGCAAATGGTTAGATTCTTCAAAGTTTGTGCACGTAAATTGTTGGAGTCTTCATAGTTTATGCTTGCAAGTTGTTGGAGTCTTCACAGCTTGTGCTCGCAAGCTATTGGAGTCTTCAAGTATGTGCTCGTAGGCTGATGGAGTTTTCACAATTATTTCTCTCAAGTTGTTGTAGTCTTCACAGTTTGTGCGCACAAAGTGTTTCACTCTTCACAGTTTCTGCTGGTAAGCTGTTGGATTCTTCACAGTTTGTACTCACAAGCTGTTGAAGTCTTCACAGTTTGTGCGCAGAAATTGTTGGAATCTTCACAGTTTGTGCTTGCAAGTTATTGGAGTCTTCATAGTTTATGCTCCCAAGTTATTTTAGTCTTCACAGTTTGTGCTCGCAAGCTGTTGGAGTCTTCACAGTTTATGCTCGCAAGTCATTTTAGTCTTCACAGTTTGTGCTCGCAAGCTGTTAGAGTCTTCAGAGTTTGTGCTTGCAAGCTGATGGAGTCTTCATAGTTTGTTCTCGCATGTTGTTGGAGTCTGTACGGTTTGTGTGGACAAAGTGTTTAAGTTTTCACCATTTGTGCTCGAAAGATGTTGGATTCTTCATAGTTTGTGCCCATAAATTTATGACTCATCACACTTTTTGCTCATAAGCTGTTGGAGTATTCACAGTTTGCGCACGTAACTTGTTGGAGTCGTCATTATTTTTTCTCGTAAGCTGTTGGAGTCTTCATAGGTTGTGCGTAGAGTGTTGGAGTCTTCACAGTATCTCACTACAAGAAATATGGTTTTTACCTACGAAAATTTTTTTCGTAGGTAAAGATGACTTTTACCAATGAAAATTATTTTCGTAGGTAAAAGCCTACTTGTATCGACGAAATCTAATTTCGTAGGTAAAAGCCATCTTTACCTACGAAATTTTTCGTAGGTAAAGGGTCTTTTGACTTTTTCAACTTTCAAAAGATCGAAAACTTTACTTTTACCTACGAAATCCAATTTCGTAGGTAAAACCCATATTTACCTACGAAAATCTTCGTAGCTAAATGGTGTTTTGAATTTCCCAAAAAACAAAAAATCCGAAAGTTTACTTTTACCTACAAAATTAAATTTCGTAGGTAAAACCCTTATTTACCTACAAAAATATTTGTAGCGAAAGGGTCTTTTGAATTTTTCAACCAACCCAAAAATCGAAAACATTCCCTTTACCTACGCAATTTAATTTCGTAGGTAAAACCATCTTTACCTACGACAATATTCATAGCAAAAGGGTTTTCAAAAAGCCACCTTTACCTACAAAATTATTCGTAGCTAAAGGGTCATTTGAATTTTTACTTTTACCTACGAAATAAAATTTTGTAGCTAAAAGCCATTTTTAACTACGAAAATATTCGTAGCTACAGCGTCATTTGGATTTTTCACCCACATCAACAAATTGAAAACATGTTTTGAATTTACTTTTACCTACGAAATCAAATTTCGTAGCTAAAAGCCATCTTTACCTACGAATATATTCGTAGCTAAATGGTGTTTTTAATTTAAAAAAAAAAAAAACAAAAAATGTAAAACTTTACTTTTACCTACGAAATCTAATTTCATAGCTAAAAGCCATCTTTACCTATATATATATATACATAGCTAAAGGGTGTTTTTAATTTTTGAAAAAACAAAAAATGGAAAACTTTACTTTTACCTACGAAGTCTAATTTCATAGCTAAAAGCCATTTTACCTACGAATATATTCGTAGCTAAAGGATCATTTGAATTTTTCACCCATCTCAAAAAATCGAAAACATGTTTTGAATTTACTTTTACCTACGAAATCAAATTTTGTAGCTAAAATCCATCTTTACCTACGAATATATTCGTAGCTAAAGGGTGTTTTTAATTTTTAAAAAAACAAAAAAATGGAAAACTTTACTTTTACCTACGAGAATATTCATAGCTAACGGGTCATTTGAATTTCAAAAAATCGAAAACTTACTTTTATCTACAAAATCTAATTTCGTAGGTAAAACCTATCTTTACCTACGACAATATTCGTAGCTAAAGGGTCATTTGAATTTCAAAAAAAAAAACTTTACTATTACAAAACTCATCTTTACATATGAAAATATTCGTAGCTAAAGGGTCTTTTCAATTTTGAATTTACTTTTTACCTAACCAATATTTACCTACGAAAATATGCATAGCTAAAGGGTCCTTTTAATTTTGAATTTACATTTTACCTACGAAATCAAATTTTGTAGGTAAAATCCATATTCACATACGAAAATATTCGTAGCCAAAGGGTCATTTGAATTTTTCACTCCCCCACAGTAAAAACCAAAAGCGTGTTTTGAATTTACTTTTACTAACAAAATCAAATTTCGTAGCTAAAAGCCATCTTTACCTACGAATAAATTCGTAGCTAAAACCTTACTTTTTCCTACAAATAACCCACCTTTGCCTACAAAAATGTTCGTAGCGAAAGCGTCTCTTGAACTCCGACAAAAAAACCAAAAACTTTACATTTACCTACAAAATTGAATTTTGTAGGTAAAACTTATCTTTGCCTACGAAAATATTCGTAGCTAAAGGGTCTGTTCAAATTTTGAAAAATCGAAAGCATCTTTTGCACCCTCCGCAAAACAAAAATTCAAAAACTTTACATTTACCTACGAAATTGAGATTGGTAGGTAAAACTCACCTTTAGCTATGAAAATATTCGTAGCTAAAGGGTCTGTTAAAATTTCGAAAAAGTACTTGCACCTTCCACAAAACAAAAATTCAAAAACTTTAAGTTTTACCTACAAAATCTAATTTCGTAGGTAAAACTTACCTTTGGCTATGAAAATATTCGTAGCTAAAGGGTCTATTAAAATTTCAAAAAAAATAAAAACCTTACTTTTTTAGAAATTTTTGTGGGGTGCTGAAAAATGTTGGTGGTAAGACTTTTACCAACGAAAATTTTCGTCGGGAAAAGTTTTTCATAAATATTTTTTTAAAAATTGTTTTAATTTTTAAAATTTTTGTCTATAACCTAAATGTGTGTGTGTGTGTGTGTGTGTGTGTGTGTGTGTGTGTGTGTGTGTGTATATATATATATATATATTAAAAAGTAGTATTTAAATAATTTGTAATATCACATGAAAAAGAATATTGAAAAGTTACAAAATTTTAAATATGTTTAAGTAATATTTTGAGAACAAAATAATGCTTTTGAAGAGAAAAATTGGCATTTTGAAATTTTTGAGAAAAAATTAAAATATGAGAAATTTTTTGAGATTTTGCAAATAAAAATTCAAAATTTATTTTTAAATATTTTTGAAATATTTTATAATAAAAATGCTATTTATTTAAAAGAGTTAAAAAATATATATACCTTTTAAAAAAATGTTAAATTTATTTGTGAAAAATAAAATTACTAAATTATTAGGCACACCTACTAATTGAATCTTTAATCATTTTTAGACAATCTAATCAGTTTAAATTGAAGAGTAAATAACTTCAGATGTTTAAATCAAATTTCACTGAAATTGTTGATCAATCTTGTATGCCCAATATCTTTCTCATATGTAGCTTGATTGAGGCGAGTGACTAGTCAAATTGAGAGTATTGATCAGTAAAATAGAGTGAATGCATCAGACATGTAAAATGGGCCAAATATTCTGGTTAAAATTGTGACCCAACTTACTGACCTCGTGAGAACCTAAGAATTGATGTTAGTAAGTTTTGTGGGCCCCATCATGATGTCTGTCGAACATTAATACCGTGGAATTGATGTGTCCCCTTTAGGTTATGAGATATCTCAAAAATCATCTTTAAACGAAACTCAAGTGGGCCATACCATTTAAAACTATGTGAAGACATCCTAAAAAATATAAAAGCACTTGATGGGGCCCACATGAGTTTTGGATGCGGTTGAAACTTGGTTTGACCCCTCATCCAAGTGGGACACACATAATGAGTGGGTTGGATATGTGAATCACATTTAGGAAGGCCCAATATATGATTACAAATGTTGTAAGGAAACCATTCTCCACTACATTTAAGTTACCCATTACTCGTTACCTTTACCAGAGTAAACTCTGTGGGGTCCACCGTTATTTATTTATTTTATCCACTCCATTCATCCATGTTAATAAATAATTTTATTGGTAGCCGTTAGAGGCCTTAAACGGTTAGTGTCTATCCTCACTGTTCCCATTATGCAGCCCACTTAAGTGTTAAATCTACCTCATTTTGGACTCATGTCTCAACACAACCCGGTGAACCATTTGGATGGAGTAGATTTTCTCTCAAACATCACGGGGGACCCCACCTGGCTCCCACCGTAAGGCTCAACCTCTGCAGGGAACTAATCAGCCACGAATCGACTCTCAGTCGAATCCTTCTCTAACTATAACACTTCCGTTTCTTCCATTCCATCAACTCCAAAAGCACCCACCACTACAAAAATGCATCAAGATCATCTAAACGGATATGAGAACCTCGGATGGTACCTGAGAAGGCCCCAAACCCTAAAGAACAGTGTTTGAACTCCTCCATTCATAGTAGCATGTGGCTACTATCAAAAACGTTTCGCTCTTGAACCCCTCGGGATAACACATCCAAGCTTCAATTTTAGGATTCTACAAGCTCCTCTAAACTAATCCACACCATGGAGATCATTACGAAGAAAAACCCTCTAAGTCAGAATTTGTCATTAACGGGCCACCATTTTCTCCACTGACCACCACCACCGTATGATCTCAATAATCTTCACATACGCCATTAACGGGCCACCATCTTCTCCACCGAACACCACCACCGCATGATCTCGATCATCTTATGGACACTGGATCACAAGCGGATCAATGTCACAGGGGTTGAGTGACATTGAAATGTGATAACGGAGAGGGTGTTATACTTTACAAAAGTTGCCACTTGCTAATTACTTCATTCCCATAGTTGGCTAAACCCTGTAAAAATATTAAGAATGAGAATACGGAGGATTTCAATATCTATTGTCTCTAAATTCCCAAATTCCCATACCAACATTAGAAAAAACAACTGTCCACAATTAATGACACCTCAAAAAAATAAAATCAAACATATAAAAATTCAATGTTTTACATAAACATATACTTATAAACAACATACACATCCAATATTTTGTATTCAGTTTTATACAATAGACCATCTACGACTGAAACAACTAGATGTATGGTCAAGATCCTCCAACCGAAATTATATGGGCTGCCTGTTAAAATGAACACGAATTGGGTACTACCCCGCATTTACCGAGCTCAGAACAGGTTGCTCTCCGAGGGGCCCACCGTGATGTATGGGTTTATCAACACCATCCATTCAACTCCAGCTGATATACTCTCTTCTATTAAATGGGGCACGGTCAAATAAACACTACGGAAATATTATGGTGCGCCCTAAGAAATTTTTAATGGTAGAGTTTGCAATCACCATTGTTTCCTATAGTATGGTCCACCTGATAATTGGATCTGTTTCATTTTTGGGATAATGCCCTAAAATGATCTGAAAACATGGATGGACGGCGTGGATACAAAATACATATATGAAATTGACTCAGCAATGCATGATATTGACCATGGTCTTCTAGGTAAGCACTTAAGAATTTACCTAGAATATAAACTTCAATGTAGTTGACCACGAACTCCAATCACTCCCTAACACTCAGTGAAACCTGTGTTCGAGAAAAAGAATAGAGTGCGTTGATTTGAAACATGTTCTTTAGAGAAAGGTCTTCAAGATTTCACGTTCATCAATGCATTCGCGTCCTCTCGTAAAAAGAATGCACTTGGGCTTGAGGAGAATATAACAGGGAAGATGTAATGTGATAGTATGATGAAGATTATATGGCAATTTAGGGAAGAAATATATGTGAAAATAAGAAATACGGTTGATAGAGACGAGTCCGAACGTGTTTTTGTGCGTAAATGAGAGAATGGACTGAAATTGAAAAAGGAGGGGCATTTTCGACCTTTCGGAAGGCGTCCGTACAGTTGGGGCTTATTTTTGCAAGGTAAAATGAGGTGGGCTTAGTCTCGTGAATGGGCCATAAATGGGTCGTACAGAAATTTCTCTATACAATATACGTTGATGTAAACTTTGATAACCTGGCAGTGTGATGGATGTTACTCAGGCACTTAGAAATTGCATACGTGGAATAAAATTAAATCAAGTTGAACTGTCAAAATTAATGGTCCCAATTTATATATATTATGAATAAAAAATTGAGCTTATTTGATTATCTGACTATCTGATTGGTGGGTATTTATTAGTCAGTTTTTTTTTTTTTTTTTTTTAAAATTCCAAAAGCCTTGTTTCAATAAATGATTGTCCAATGATCAGAGGTTATGATTATTCAGCCAGTCTAATTTTCGGTTTGTGATTTAGTGATTACAAATTCCACAATTTAGTCGGTTTAGTAGGAGTTAATGTATCCCCACGTATGTAATTCCTGAGTGCCTGCGTATCAAACATCATACACTACAGGAGTATCAAATAACCCGATTAGAAGTTTTGGATATAACTTATTTTTGGTCTTGTACCATAAAATGATCTGGAAAAAGTTATGGACGGCATGGATGAAACATATACATCATGGTGGGGCCCACAGATCACCGACTAGTGGCAGGGGGTAGCCAATCCGTTTCTGTCAGAAACGGACGCGGATTTCCAGCGAAAGCCTTTCGCGGAACGTTTCTGCGGAAGGTTCTGTGTGGGACCCACTACGATGTTTGTGAGAAAGCCAATCCGTCCATCCGTTTTTAGAGTTTATTTTAGGACATGCGACCAAAAATAAGGAGGATCAAAAACTCAAGTGGGCCACACCAGAGGAAACAGTGGGGATTTAGTGACCACCGTTGAAACATTTCTATGGCCACAAAAGTTTTGTATCGGTTTAATTTTTTGGTTTTTTCACTTCATCTCAGTGAAAATGACCTTATAAACGGTTTGGATGGAATATAAACATCAAGGTGGATCCTGGGAAGGTTTCAACGGTAGGAATTCCTTTCCCCACTGTTTCATCTAATATGGCCCACTTGAGTTTTGGATCCTAATCATTTTCGGCCTCATGTCCTAAAATGAGCTCAAAAAATGGATGGATGGGTTATATTTCTAACAAACATCACAGTGGGGACCCATCTAGAATCACACGGGTTTGGATGGAACTTCCTGCCGAAGGCTTTCACAGGAAATCCGCATCCGTCGGTGGGATTGCGTATTGAGCAGTACGCTCTTACCGTACTGATTAAACTCAATTGGGCCCACCGTGAATGTAATTGTCTTATCCACTCTGTCCATCCATTTTTTCAGATCATTTTAGTGGTTGATACCAAAATCGAGGTATATCTAAAACGAAGTGGATACATACCATAGGAAACCGTGGGAATAATGATTTCCACTGTTGAAACATTTCTATGGCCCACAGTGATGTTCATTTGTCATCCAAACTGTTCATAATATCACAAAGACATGGAAGAAGTGAAAGCACAAATATCATATTGATCTAAAACTTTTATAGCCCGCACAAAATTTTCAATGGTAGCTGTTGAATTCACACTATTTCCGGTGGTGTGGTCCATTTGAGCTTTGGATATGCTTCGTTTTTAGGCTACAGATCTAAAATTATCTTCTGAAATGTATGGATGGAGTGGATGAAATTAAAGAATGACTATGGGACCCACAGAGTTTAGTCAGTACGTTACTCGGTACACAATCCGCTTCCAAAATGCTTCCAAAACGTCCTCCCTAAACCAATTTCCAAAACGCTTCCAAAACGCCCTTCTAAAATGCTTCCAGACGAAAACCCATCTCTCCATCTCTCTCTCGCACTCAGCCTCTCTCTTTCCTTTGCCCTCTCTCGATCTCCCGCTCTCCCTCACCCTCTCTCCCTGTCTATTGGCCGCATTCCCCTATCTCCATTGTGAAAACCCCCTTTCACTGCAAGAAGGAGAAGAAGAAGGAGAAGGAGAAGAAAAAGGACGGTAAGTTTCTCTCTCTCTCTCTCTCTCTGTTTCTGAAATTTGTTGTGATTTTTTTTTTGAACACATGCACACACACCCCCACACACTCATGCCACACGTACACACACCCTACACACACGCACTGTTTCCTGATGACAATCATCTTTTCATGTTTGTAGGTAAGATGAAACACTATTCTGTTTGATCCTTGGTTGACAAACCTTTTTATTTATTTTTTTCTTTCTTTTCTAGAATTTTTGTTTGAAGGGTCCTGTAATATATCATAATGCCTGCATCATAGGTTGTTTTTAAATACTTGCATTCATGTCGATGGGATGTTTTTCATAATGTAGAAGCACTTATGCCATTTTTGGATTAGCTTCATATCATATCATAGATGTTGCTACAGTTTAACATCAATATTATCATTTCCATGCACAAATTCTTGAGCTTACCAGAAAGTGGCAGTTAGAAACAGATAACAAGGAATGCAACACTGATGATTGGTATCGGGCCTCACCATAGTGAGAAATCTTAATCTCCGCAATTTCTCGACTTAGGAATTTCTTGGGAGGTTTTCAGATTTGGACATTTTTCTTGCAATATTATTGGTTAATTTCTTGCATAAATAAAATATTTATTATAGATTACTAAATAATTTTTAAATTTTGAATATAAAATATAATTATTTTAATTTCTAAATAATTTTCCCCCTAAAACTTTCAAGTCATTTGTGACAGTGGGCGTGACTATGTCTGGTTATCCAAATTGCTTGGTTATTGGTTATCTTCAGAAAGGATGGCACTTTCTCTAGCGAGGGGGAAGCGACTTAACGTGGATGAAATCCAGCCAGTACCGGTGTAGAGATTTTGGTCATTCAAGAAGTGGCCCATCAATTGAATGAGCCAAAGGGATGTGAATTGAAAAAAGAAAAAGGAAAAAAAAGGATCGTGGGTTCCCCATAATACGGTGTGGTGTGCTTGTATTGGATGGATGGAACCTACAACGGATGGTTTAACTCAACCAATGTGGGAGTGGTGGTCCATTTCTTGAAATTTGCTTTGATCCGAGGACCTTATTACTCATGTCCAGAGGATACCGCTGGATGGTTTAAAAATAAATGAACAGATAACTATCTACATCTAATGACCCAAAAAAGAGATTGATGATAGAGATGGGCAGCTTTGTCCATGTGACATGTGGCAGTCAGGCCAAGATTATCCGGTGAGGAACCAGATTAGGTAGTCAGGTCTGCACCACCTTCAGCAATCATGTGGTGGCTGAGCACGTACTCCCCTTTTAACACCTTTATCTCTCTCACAGGCCTTGCAAACCACCGCCCCTCTCTTGACGTGCGTGCAGGTGCCATACCCACTAGTAACATTTTAAAATGTGCATGGAGATCGTCAGCCTATATAAGAAACTGTGGTGATTTAATACCCAACTGTGGCACCTTAATGTTTCTGTAGTGTTTATTTGCAATCCTATCTATTGATATGGTCACATAAGCCTGGATGGAAGGAAATAGCAAATATCAGCTTGATACAAAACTTTTGTGGCCCATTTATAGTCAATCACCACTGTTTCCTATGGTATGGTCCACCTGATAATTAGATCTGCTTCATTTTTTAGATAGTGCCCCAAAATGATCTTAAAAAATGGATGGAAAGCATGGATACAGAACATACGTCAAGGTGGGCCATAGCGTAAGTGCCGCACCGTCTTGTGCTAGTCGGAGGTATTACCTATCTCTACTGTTTCGGGTGCTAAGGTCCACCTGGAATTTTAGATCTGCCTAGTTCTTAGACACACGTCTTAAAGGAGCTGTTGGAACTAATGGCAGAGAGTGGATGTGGCATAGGGCATCACATGGGGTCTCCACAGCTTTTTGTTGCATGGGGCTTCCTAAGAATTTGGCTTCAAGAGAAAGAAGAAAAGGCTAAAAAATGTTATTTTCCACACCCATATTGACTTCTTGCTATCATGAAAGATTTTTGCCTTTCTGGCAACCCTCTAGATGGCGAAATGTTCCATATTCAACCTACATGTGAGCCCACTGGATGAAGGGGTTTGGTTGAATCCAAGACTATTGGTATCGCTAATTAGGTTTGTTGAATAGGCATCATCTTGATAGGGATTAGGATTAGAGCCCGACTAATATTTAAAATCCCGTGGAATCATATAGATTTTGAAACCGTTGAAATTGAGAGGATTTTGCAAATCAGACGAGTTGGGAATGCCAAAAGGGATCTATCGAGATATTTTGAAGGAATCAAAATCTAAAAAACTTATATCCCACTAGAACATGTGTTGATGATGTTTAAATCAGTTTCACTTGGACATGCATTTTTTATGCTTAAATTAGTCCACTTGGAGATGTGTTTACAATGCTTAAATCAGTCTACTCTACTTGGACATGTGTTTATGATGCTTAAATCAATCCACTTGGATGTGTGGTAATGATGCAATGATCAGCACACTAGAACATGTGTTTGTTTAAAAACCTCAAATCAGTCCTCTTGGACATGTGTTTAGAATGCTTGAATCAGTCCACTTGAACATGTGTATTTATAAGATTAAATCAGTCCACTAGAACATGTGTTGATGATGCTTAAATCAATCAAGTCGGATGTGTGGTAATGATGCTAAGATTAGCCCACTCCCTAATTAAAATCAACATGTGTTTATGATGCTTAAATCAATCAACTCGGATGTGTGATATTGAATGCTTAATAGCTAACTTAGCAGTGTGTATTAGATATCCACCAACCAGCCGCTTAGGAAATTAGACATAAGTTCCATATAGCTTATGGTTTATCACACATCTAAAGTATGGCATACAATTGCATGTAGAAATAAGGGCATTTCAACATCCATGTATAGCCTAGTTCCTCTCTACACTCGTACACATGCCAATATACATGTGAGAGATCCCAATAACCACCATATAGATTCCTTGGCACAAAAGTAAATACAGTAAAAACTCATGAGCAGGGCATATAGTATGAGACAAGTAGATGGAAACCATTCATTAGTTTCACACATTGTAGCTCACCTAATGAGTGGATGGCCTAATTTTTGGGCTAGGGTCGAGAAAAATCATTGTTGCGGCCAACAAGTGGAGATTAGACAAAACTATAGTGATCTACGCACTCCTCCAAATATAGTTGTATCACCATCATCATAGCTTGCTAGAAATGATGTGTTTGACTAAAATAGTGATCTATAGTGATCTATGCACTACTCCAAATTGAAGTCTTTTATTTGACTTTAAGATATTACATCCATTGCCTTCTGTTCCCTAAAATTGTCCTTGCAAACTTTCATGAGCTTGTATATTACATTTTTTGTCTTAAATTGTTATTGTGATTAGTTAGTTTATAGTTGTGACATGTAATTTATAGATTTGTAAGTTAGATAATTAGTTACTCGTTTGAGGATTTCTATGGTACCATACATAGATATAGTGTATTTTTTGTGGCATAGAAATCGGTCAAATTGTCCCATTTTGGACAGTTCAAGGGTAGATGGAAAGTATGCTTTCATACAATCTATTAAATGTTCATGCCTGATCCGTGGTCCATCTTCTCATTTCTCTCTAGATATGTTTCTTCCGTTCCGTATCCAATGCCAAATATCTTTACATTGCTTTAGATATTTGACATCAGAATGTAACGTAAGATCAACTTATCTGGAGAGGCATGGGGAGATGCTACCGGATTTTCGGCGTGGATGTTTAAATGGGAATATAAAAGTATTACAATCTATCCAACCTTGGATAAGTAACTAATTTAGGATTTAATTGTATTAGCTTAGAAAATGTTGGAGTAGACCCGGATTTGCGTCGGAGCTATCAGGATGTTGAGCTTAAAAAATGTGGTAGCAGATCCAGATGCATGATTTTCCTTTTCAATTGTTAGTTATAGAGTGACAGAACTTGTCGCAATTTTCTTGGATGGATGATAAATGTATTTGCGAATGTAAATGAAAATAAACAACTTATAAACTAAACCTAAACCTAAACTTATAACCTTAACCTAAACCTATTCTCAAATCCCAAAACCTATACTTATAACCTTAACCTAAACCTAAACATAAACCTATAACTTAAACCCAAACCCGAACCCGAACCTTAACCTATAACCTATAACCTAAACCTTATCCTATAACCTATAACCTATTCTCAATTTCCTAAAGCTATAACCTATAACCTAAACCTAAACCTTAACCTATAACCTAAACCTAAACTTATATCCTTAACCCAAACCCATTCTCAAATCCCAAAACTTATAAACTAAACGTAAACCTAAACTTATAACCTTAACCTAAACCTATTCTCAAATCCCTAAACCTATACTTATAACCTAAACCTATACTTGTAACCTTAACCTAAACCTAAACCTAACTTATAACCTAAATCTATTCTCAAATTGCAAAACCTATACTTTTAACCTTAACCTAAACCTAAAACCTAAACCTAAACCTAAACTTAAAAACCTAAACCTAAACCTATAACTTGAACCTAAACCTACTGTCAAATTCCAAAACCTATACTTATAACCTAAACCTAAACCTATAACCTAAACCCGATCCCGAACCCGAACCTTAACCTATAACCTATAACCTAAACCTTATCCCATAACCTATAACCTATTCTCAAATCCCAAAACCTATACTTATTACCTAAACCTAAACATATAACCTAAACCTATAACCTAGCCTAATCTTAAAGCTATTTCCATAAACTGACTCTAGTTTTTTCATTTTAGAGATGGATAAGAGTTGGATGCGAGCTAAGAACAGGTTTAGCCCAGAGTATAAACAAGGGGTTCAAGAGTTCATGGAATTTGTGCGAAATCTGGCAGATTCAGAGAATAAGATTAAGTGTCCATGTCGAAAATGCAAGAACATCATATATAAGACTTTAGACAAAGTAGATGACGATTTGTTCATAGTTGGGGTTGACCAGGGTTACACTTGGTGGATCTATCATGGTGAAGATATGACCCATAGAGTTGAAGCCACTGAAGTCAACGAAGACCCAATTGTGCCGGATGACGAGGATGAAGACGTTGATAAAATGCAAGATATCATAGGTGATGTGTTCAGGGGAACAGTTGCGGATACTAATTTTGCAGCGACAAGCAGTAACCAAGATATTCCTCCAATGGGTGATGTCGAATCAGAAAAGTTGAGTAGGTTATTCAGGGATGCGCAACGTCCACTTTATCCGGGGTGTGAGAACTTCTCCAAGTTGAATTTTCTTATAAAGTTACTTCATTTGAAGACAATAAATCGTTGGAGTAACAAATCGTTCAACATGTTGCTTGAGTTGTTGAAAGTAGCATTACCGGACGGTGAGACATTGCCTAAGTCTCATTATGAGGCAAAATCCTTGATGCGATACTTGGGCGTTGGTTACACCATCATACATGCATGTATAAATGATTGTTTATTATATCGGGAAGAGTATGATAAGGCTGATCAGTGTAAAGAATGTGGAGAGTCTAGGTGGAAGAATGACAAAGCCACGAGTAAGAAAATCCCGTAAAAGGTGTTAAGGTACTTCCCATTGAAATCCAGATTGCAAAGATTGTTTATGTCTTATAAGACGGCTGAAGATATGAGGTGGCATAAGGAGAAACGTGTTCATGATGAAGTACATTGAGGCACCCTGCGGACTCTAAAGCCTGGCAAAATTTTGACAAGCAACATGACTGGTTTGCAGAGAATTCTCGCAATGTTTAACTATGTCTTACAAGTGATGGTTTTAATCCATTTGGTAATATGAGTAGCTCGTACAGTATGTGGCTAGTGGTACTTATGCCCTACAATTTACCTCATTGGTTGTATATGAAGGAGTCATTTTTCATGATGTCATTGCTTATTCCTGGACCCAGGTCACCTGGGAATGACATTGATGTGTATTTGCGACCGTTAATAGATGAGTTAAACGAGTTGTGGAGTGAAGGTGTAGAAACGTATGACATATTTGCAGGACAGTCATTTCGATTGCATGCAGCGGTCTTGTGGACAATAAATGACTTTCCCGCGTATGAAAATTTGTCTGGGTGGAGCACGAAGGGCAAGTTGGCATGTCCTACATGTGGTATTGAGACTTGTTCATTGTCATTGAAGCATGGTAGAAAAACGTGTTATATGCGCCATCGTCACTTCCTTCCGAGCGATCATAGTTGGCGCAGGAAGATGATGATCTTTGATGGCAAACAAGATCATAGGCCACCCTCGAAAGAGCTATCTGGAGAAGATGTGATACAACAATTGAGTAACATTGGAGAAGTTAGATTTGGTAAGGCATCGCACTTGAAAAAGAGGAAACGTACAATATTGGACTATAACTGGAGGAAGAAGAGCATCTTTTTTGAGTTGCCCTATTGGAGTGATTTGAAATTGCGACATAACTTGGATGTCATGCATATTGAGAAAAATATATGTGATAATGTCTTTGGAACATTGATGAACATAGAGAAGAAAACAAAAGACAGTTTCAAGGCTCGATTGGATCTACAAGAAATGGGTTTAAGGAAAGAGTTGCACTTGTAACCACATGAAAATTCGTATACTATACCAGCAGCCTGCTACACGTTGACAAAACTAGAGAGAAAGCATTTATGTGAATGGTTGAGATCGGTGAAGTTTCCTGATGGGTATGCGTCAAACATATCTCGGTGCGTAAACGTTACGGACTGTAAGGTAACAGGAATGAAAAGTCATGATTGTCATGTCCTTCTGCAACGCCTATTGCCGGTTGCGATTCATGGATTTCTAAGTAAGGATATTAGTGCGGCGCTGATTGAGTTGGGGATATTCTTTAAAGATTTATGTTTGAAATCGTTGAATGTAGATATTATTAAACGACTGGAGAGGGACATTACCGTAATCCTTTGCAAACTTGAAAGGATATTTCCACCTACGTTTTTCGATGTCATGGTACACCTAGCGATTCACTTACCGCACAAGGCGAAGCTTGCAGGCCCAGTACAATATCATTGGATGTATCCGATCGAAAGGTGGTAGAACCTATTAAAATTTTTATTCATTCCGTAAACTACATATATCCATGTTTTCATACTCTTAACATAGTGGACTTGTGTACAGATACCTTCATACACTCAAACGATTTGTGAGGAACAAGGCGCGTCCAGAGGGATCCATAGCTGAGGCATACATTGATAATGAGTGCCTTATATTTTGTTCCATGTATCTTCGTGGCATAGAGATTAGATTCAATCGAGAAGATCGGAATGCCGATGAAGGGCAGGAGCATGAACAAGGACTCATATCTGTGTTTGCACATAACGTTCGTCCTTTAGGATCCTCGACGTTTCAGGATATGGACCTTAGGGATCTAGCAAAGGCGAGGTGGTATGTGTTGCATAATTGTGAAGAAATAGAGTCATACTTGGAGTAAGTCTTCTCTCGATTATTGTTTTCTCTACATACGATGATCTTAATGTTTCTTGCTGCTGACGTGCCATTTATGTGTAGCGAACACAGAGACGAGATGAAGTCCAAATTCCCCACAAGTTATGATCGAATGCATTAGGATCAGTTTCCACAATGGTTCGAAAAATGTGTAAGATTTCACACTGTATCTCACCACACTTACATTTTGTACATGATAATAGATGAAGACGTTGCGCACAAGAAACTCTGCAGATGCATCTGATGCACTATACTCATTGGCATGTGGCCCTGATAGACGTGTATCTAGATATACAGGTTGTATTGTAAACGGGATTCGGTTCCACACTGAAGAACGTGACAAGTACAAGACCACACAAAATAGTGGGGTGGTCGTGAAGGGAACGAATGGCGATGATGAAATTGACTTTTATGGCATTTTGATGGATATTATTGAGCTGAATTATTGTATGAGAAAAAGGGTGTACTTATTTAGATGTGATTGGTGGGACATTGGAAATAAGAAGTTGGGAATATAGACTGACAACTACTTTACGAGTGTAAATTTATTTCGGAAGTGGTTTAAGGATGACCAATTTGTCTTCGCCAACCAAGCCGAATAAGTATTTTACCTCGCTGACACCAAGTTAGGCGGCTCTTGGCACGTGATGCAGAAAATAAAGCCCAGGAATGTATTTGACGTTCCCGTACCAGAAGTTGAAGATAGGGAGGATGAGGGAAATGACACGGCTAGGGTTGAACACGCATATCAAGAAGACATGCCGTCACATGTTGATATAGGGATTGATTCAAGTGTTGATATTGATGTGGTGCAATTGGACAGAGATGATGTGCCACCTGATCATGTTGATGCCTCAATAATAGATAACATTGTTAGAGATGATAGCGGTTTCATTGATGACAACGTTGCAGACAATGAAGAGAAAATACTTATTAGTGATAATAATGGTGAAGAAGAAATAGTCCTAAGTGATAGTGATACAGACGACGATTATTAATGTACACATGATTTACATTTCATTTTTCAATTCAAATAATTTATGTATTCCATGTATACATGAAAATTATAAGTCATGATTTATTCCTCTTATTAACTTGTTTATAATCGATATTTGCAGTTGAGTCAATTTCTGATAATGTCCTCCTCAAACCGGAGCGTATCAAAAGTACGCAACATACTTCATCAGCTGTTGCGGATGGACTTTCTGGTCCTATCTTCTTCTGGTAGGGCCATAGAGATACCCGGTCTGGTCGATGAGTGTAGAGTGGAATATATCGATGACGACTCAGACGAAAGATTATACGATCTCAAAAAATTTCCAGAGCTGGTGTAGATATATAACCGTGGGAAACGAGATATGGAAGATGCAACTCTGTCACTTACACATCTGAATGGAGTGTCGAGAGATCAGCTTTCTCCTACTGTGACTGTCATGTTGGCTATAAAAATGTCCAATGCTTCACACAGGATGACATATACTTCTGAAGTATACGATAACTCACGCAGGGAGTACTTCAGATAGTTTACCTCAAAGTCGTTTCGTATTTCAATGAAATATGCGTATTTAATATAGAATGACAATGTGTAATGGAATTTTCAAGGGTTATAGATTAAAGTTTATGGTTTTATTATATTCTGCTTGCATTATAGTGTAATGGTCTAATCATATTTTAATCATCTCTCTAAGCAGAAGTACAAATGCATTGTATAATGTTTTAGTATATTCTACTTGTATTGACATTGTTTAAATTTATAAGTTTGTAGCTCGCACATATTCATTGATAGCACCAGGTGGGAGACCACGTCGTTCACACAGTGGATCTACCCCTTCTACCCGATGTGACGGAGCCAGCATCGCCGTCACATATTGCATTGCAGGCGTCTGATCCCTCAGTCGCGCATACACCGGGCACAGCATGTAAGTCTAGACACATATTTTTTTAATGACTTCTGTTTATGTTTAGACTTAAATATTTCTTTTGCAGCAGCGCCGTCGACCAGTCTACGAGGAAGTGGACCCACGCGTAGGTTACTTTTAGAGTGACTTACGCGTGAGAGTAGGGTGACGATAGAGTTCCCATAGGATTGTATTAGACCTGTTGGGAACAATGCCAGCTTGTTTACGTCGTAGGTCGATGTCTTATGCCGATCTCTGATCCCCGCCACCACCCCCCGTTGGGCAGACGTGACAGATGATGAGCGGGGGTCTCTGGAAGGTGGGAAACGCTATAATGACCATGATGAAGCTGTCCATTTCCTATGGACAGCATTGGAAGGGCCTGGCCATTTGGACAGGCTGTGTTTATATCTATATTTTTAGGTACCACACCGCTAACCTATCCACAATTCCCTAAAGTTATAAGCTATAACCTACCTATAACCTAAACGTTAACCTAAACCTAAGGCCTAAATGTGTTCTCAAATCCCTAAACCTAAACCTACACCAAATCCTATTCTCAACACCCAAATCTAAACCTAAAACTAAACTTGAAAACCCAAAGTAAAACCCGATCCCAAACCCGAACCCGATTTCCTAAATCTAAACTTAAACCTATTCTCAGTTCCCTATAGCTATAACCTATAACCTAGACCAAAAACCTAAACCTAAGACCTAAATGTGTTCTCAAAACCCTCAACCTAAACCTACGCCTAATGCTATTCTCAACTCCCTAACCTAAACCTAAACTTGAAAACCCAAAGCAAAACCCGATCTTGAACCCGAACCCGATTTCATAAACCTAAACCTTAACCAATTCTCAGATCCCTACGGCTATAACCTATAACCTAGACCTAAGACCTAAACCAAAACCAAAACCTAAAGCCTAAATGTGTTCTCAAATCCCTCAACCTAAACCTACACTAAATGCTAATTTCAACTCCCTAACCTAAACCTAAACCTAAACTTGAAAACCCAAAGCAAAACCCGATCCCAAACCCGAACTCGATTATCTAAACCTAAACCGAAACCAATTCTCAGTTCCCTACAACTATAACCAATAACCTAGACCTAAAACCTAAACCTAAACCTAAACCTAAGACCTAAATGTGTTCTCAAATCCCTCAACCTAAACCTACATCTAAGGCTATTCTCAACTCCCTAACCTAAACCTAAACCTAAACTCGAAAACCCAAAGCAAAACCTGATCCCGAACCCAAACCCGATTTCATAAACCTAAACCTTAACCTATTCTCAGATCCCTACGGCTATAACCTATAACCTAGACCTAAAACCTAAACCTAAACCTAAACTTAAAGCCTAAATGTGTTCTCAAATCCCTCAACCTAAACCTACACCTAATGCTAATCTCAACTCCCTAACCTAGACTTAAACTTAAACTTGAAAACCCAAAGCAAAACCCGATCCCGAACCCGAACCCGAATTCCTAAACCTAAACCTAAACCTATTCTCAGTAACCTACAGCTATAACCTATAACCTAGACCTAAAACCTAAACCTAAACCTAAGCTTAAGACCTAAATGTGTTCTCAAATCCCTCAACCTAAACCTACACCTAATGCTAATCTCAACTCCCTAACTTAAACCTAAACCTAAACTTGAAAACCCAAAGCAAAACCCAATCACGAACACGAACCCGATTTCCTAAACTTAAACCTAAACCTATTCCCAGTAACCTACAGCTATAACCTATAACCTAGACCTAAAACCTAAACCTAAACGTAAACCTAAAGCCTAAATGTGTTCTCAAATCCCAAAACCTAAACCTACACCTAATGCAAATCTCAACTCCCTAACCTAAACCTAAACCTAAACTTGAAAACCCAAAGAAAAACCCGATCCTGAACCCGAACCCGATTTCCTAAACCTAAACCTAAACCTATTCTCAGTTCCCTACAAATATAACCTATAACCTAGACCTAAAAGCTAAACCTAAACCTAAACCTAAGTCCTAAATGTGTTCTCAAATCCCTCAACCTAAACCGACATCTAATGTTATTCTCAACTCCCTAACCTAAACCTAAACCTAAACTTGAAAACCCAAAGCAAAACCCGATCCCGAACCTGAACCCGATTTCATAAATCTAAACCTTAACCTATTCTCAGATCCCTATGGCTATAACCTATAACCTGGACCTAAAACCTAAACCTAAACCTAAACCTAAAGCCTAAATGTGTTCTTAAATCCCTCAACCTAAACCTACACCTAATGCTAATCACAACTCCCTAACCTAAACCTAAACTTAAACTTGAAAACCCAAAGAAAAACCCGATCCTGAACCCGAACTCGATTTCCTAAACCTAAACCTAAACCTATTCTCAGTTCCCTACAACTATAACCTATAACCTAGACCTAAAAGCTAAACCTAAACCTAAACCTAAGTCCTAAATGTGTTCTCAAATCCCTCAACCTAAACCGACATCTAATGTTATTCTCAACTCCCTAACCTAAACCTAAACCTAAACTTGAAAACCCAAAGCAAAACCCGATCCCGAACCTGAACCCGATTTCATAAATCTAAACCTTAACCTATTCTCAGATCCCTACGGCTATAACCTATAACCTAGACCTAAAACCTAAACCTAAACCTAAACCTAAAGCCTAAATGTGTTCTCAAATCCCTCAACCTAAACCTACACCTAATGCTAATCACAACTCCCTAACCTAAACCGAAACTTAAACTTGAAAACCCAAAGCAAAACCTGATCCCGAACCCAAACCTGATTTCCTAAACCTAAACCTAAACCTATTCTCAGTAACCTACAGCTATAACCTATAACCTAGACCTAAAACCTAAACCTAAACCTAAACCTAAGACCTAAATGCGTTCTCAAATCCCTCAACCTAAACCTACACCTAATGCTAATCTCAACTCCCTAACCTAAACCTAAACTTGAAAACCCAAAGCAAAACCCGATCCCGAACACGAACCCGATTTCCTAAACCAAAACCTAAACCTATTCTCAGTAACCTACAACTATAACCTATAACCTAGACCTGAAACCTAAACCTAAACCAAAACCTAAAGCCTAAATGTGTTCTCAAATCCCTAAAGCCTAAATCTACACCTAATGCTAATCTCAACACCCTAACCTAAACCTAAACTTGAAAACCCAAAGCAAAATCCGATCCCGAACCCAAACCCAATTTCCTAAACCTAAACCATAACCGATTCTCAATTCCCTATAGCTATAACCTACCTATAACCTAAACCTTAACCTACACCTAAGACCTAAATGAGTTCTCAAATCCCTCAACTTAAACCTACACCTAATCCTATTCTCAACTCCCTAACCTAAACCTAAACCTAAACTTGATAACCCAAAGTAAAACCCGATCTCGAACCCAAACCCAATTTCCTAAACCTAAACCTTAACCTATTCTTAGTTCCCTGCAGCTATAACCTATAAACTAGACCTAAAACCGAAACCTAAACCTAAACCTAAAGCCTAAATGTGTTTTTAAATCCCTAAACCTAAACCTACACCTAATGTTAATCTCAACTCCCTAACCTAAACCTAAACTTAAACTTTAAAACCCAAAGCAAAACCTGATCTCGAACCCAAACCCAATTTCCTAAACCTAAACCATAACCGATTCTCAATTCCCTAAAGCTATAACCTACCGCTAAACTAAACCTTAACCAACACCTAAGACCTAAATCTGTTTTAAAATCCCTCAACCTAAATGTACACCTAATCCTATTCTCAACTCCCTAACCTAAACCTAAACCTAAACTTGATAACCGAAAGTAAAACCCGATCCCGAACCCTAACCCAATATCCTAAACCTAAACCTTACCCTATTCTCAGTTCCCCACAGCTATAACCTATAAACTAGACCTAAAACCTAAACCTAAAGCCTAAATGTGTTCTCAAATCCCTCAACCTAAACCTACACCTAATGCTAATCTCAACTCCCTAACCTAAACCTAAACTTAAACTTGAAAACCAAAAGCAAAGCCCGATCCCGAACCCGAACCCGATTTCCTAAACCTAAACCGAAACCTATTCTCAGTAACCTACAGCTATAACCTATAACCTAGACCTAAAACCTAAACCTAAGCATAAACCTAAAACCTAAATGTGTTCTCAACTCCCTAACCTAAACCTAAACCTAAACTTGAAAACCCAATGCAAAACCCGATCTCGAACCCAAACCCAATTTCCTAAACCTAAACCTTAACCTATTCTCAGTTCCCTACAGCTATAACCTATAACCTAGACCTAAAACCTAAACATAAACCTAAAACTAAAGCCTAAATGTGTTCTCAAATCCCTCAACCTAAACCTACACCTAATGCTAATCTTAACTCCCTAACCTAAACCTAAACCAAAACTTGAAAACCCAAAGCAAAACCCGATCCTGAACCCGAACCCGATTTCCTAAACCTAAACCTAAAACTATTCTCAGTAACCTACAGTTATAATCTATAACCTAGACCTAAAACCTAAACCTAAACCTAAACCTAATGCCTAAATGTGTTCTCAAATCCCTAAACCTAAACCCACACCTAATGTTAATCTCAACTCCCTAACCTAAACCTAAACCTAAACTTGAAAACCCAAAGAAAAATCCGATCCCGAACCCAAACCCAATTTCCTAAACCTAAACCATAACCGATTCTCAATTCCCTATAGCTATAACCTACCTATAACCTAAACCTTAGCCTACATGTAAGACCTAAATGAGTTCTCAAATCCCTCAACTTAAACCTACACCTAATCCTATTCTCAACTCCCTAACCTAAACCTAAACCTAAACTTGATAACCCAAAGTAAAACCCGATCCCGAACCCAAACCCAATTTCCTAAACCTAAACCTTAACCTATTCTTAGTTCCCTACAGCTATAACCTATAAACTAGACCTAAAACCTAAACCTAAACCTAAACCTAAAGCATAAATGTGTTCTCAAATCCCTAAACCTAAACCTACACCTAATGCTAATCTCAACTCCCTAACCTAAACCTAAACCTAAACTTGAAAACCCAAAGCAAAACCCGATCCCTAACCCAAACCCAATTTCCTATACCAAAACCATAACCGATTCTCAATTCCCCAAGGCTATAACCTACCTATAACCTAAACCTTACTCTACACCTAAGACCTAAATGTGTTCTCAAACCCCTCAACGTAAACCTACACCTAATGTTATTCTCAACTCCCTAACCTAAACCTAAACCTAAACTTGATAACCCTAAGAAAAACCCGATCCCGAACCCGAACCCGATTTTCTAAACCTAAACCTTAACCTATTCTCAGATCCCTACAGCTATAACCTATAACCTAGACCTAAAACCTAAACCTAAACCTAAACCTAAGACCTAAATGTTTTCCCAAATCCCTAAACCTAAACCTACACCTAATCCTAATCTCAACTCCCTAACCTAAACCTAAATCTAAACTTGATAACCCAAAGCAAAATCCGATCCCAAACCCGAACCCGAATTCCTAAACCTAAAGCTAAACCTATTCTCAGTTCCCTACAGCTATAACCTATAACCTAGACCTAAAACCTAAACTTAAAGCCTAAATGTGTTCTTAAATCCCTAAACATAAACCTACACCTAATGTTAATCTCAACTGCCTAACCTAAACTTAAACTTAAAATTGAAAACCCAAAGCAAAACGTGATCCCGAACCCAAACCCAATTTCCTAAACCTAAACCATAACCGATTCTCAATTCCCTATATCTATAACCTACCTATAACCTAAACCTTAACCTAAACCAAAGACCTAAATGTGTTCTCAAATCCCTCAACCTAAACCTACACCTAATCCTATTCTCAACTCCCTAACCTAAACCTAAACCTAAACTTGAAAACCCAAAGCAAAACCCGATCCCGAACTCGAACACGATTTCCTAAACCTAAACCTTAACCCATTCTCAGTTCCCAACAGCTATAACCTATAACCTAGCCCTAAAACCTAAACCTAAACCTAAACTTAAGACCTAAATGTGTTCTCAAATCCCTCAACCAAAACCTACACCTAATGTTATTCTCAATTCCCTAACCTAAACCTAAACCTAAACTTGAAAACCCAAAGCAAAACCTGATCCCGAACCCAAACCCAATTTCCTAAAGCTAAACCATAATAGATTCTCAATTCCCTATAACTATAACCTACCTATAACCTAAACCATTTCCTAAACCTAAGACCTAAATGTGTTCTCAAATCCCTAAACCTCAACCCACACCTAATCATATTCTCAACTCCCTAGCCTAAACCTAAACCTAAACTTGAAAACCCAAAGCAAAACCCGATCTCGAACCTGAACCCGATTTCTTAAACCTAAACCTTAACCTATTCTCAGTTCCCTACAGCTATAACCTATAACCTAGACCTAAAACCTAAACCGAAACCTAAACCTAAAGCCTAAACGTGTTCTCAAATCCCTAAACCTAAACCTACACCTAATGCTAATCTCAACTCCCTAACCTAAACCTAAACTTAAACTTGAAAACCCAAAGCAAAACCCGATCCCGAATCCAAACCCAATTTCCTAAACCTAAACCATAACCGATTCTCAATTCCCTATAGCTATAACCTACCTATAACCTAAACCTTAACCTACACCTAAGACCTAAATGAGTTCTCAAATCCCTCAACCTAAACCAACACCTAATGCTATTCTCAACTCCCTAACCTAAACCTAAACCTAAACTTGAAAACCCAAAGCAAAACCCGATCCCGAACCCGAACCCGATTTTCCAAACCTAAGCCTTAACCTATTCTCAGATCCCTACAGCTATAACCTATAACCTAGACCTGAAACCAAAACCTAAACCTAAACCTAAAACCTAAATGTTTTCCCAAATCCCTAAACCTAAACCTACACCTAATCCTAATCTCAACTCCCTAGCCCAAACCTTAACCTAAACTTGATAACACAAAGCAAAACCCGATCTCGAACCCAAACCCGAATTCCTAAACCTATTCTCAGTTCCATATAGCTATAACCTATAACCTAGACCTATAACCTAAACCTAAAGCCTAAACGTGTTCTCAAGTCCCTAAACCTAAACCTACACCTAATGTTAACCTCAACTGCCTAACCTAAACCTAAACTCAAACTTGAAAACCCAAAGCAAAACCCGATCTCGAACCTGAACCCGATTTCTTAAACCTAAACCTTAACCTATTCTCAGTTCCCTACAGCTATAACCTATAACCTAGACCTAAAACCTAAACCGAAACCTAAACCTAAAGCCTAAACGTGTTCTCAAATCCCTAAACCTAAACCTACACCTAATGCTAATCTCAACTCCCTAACCTAAACCTAAACTTAAACTTGAAAACCCAAAGCAAAACCCGATCCCGAACCCAAACCCAATTTCCTAAACCTAAACCATAACCGATTCTCAATTCCCTATAGCTATAACCTACCTATAACCTAAACCTTAACCTACACCTAAGACCTAAATGAGTTCTCAAATCCCTCAACATAAACCTACACCTAATGCTATTCTCAACTCCCTAACCTAAACCTAAACCTAAACTTGAAAACCCAAAGCAAAACCCGATCCCGAACCCGAACCCGATTTTTCAAACCTAAACCTTAACCTATTCTCAGATCCCTACAGCTATAACCTATAACCTAGACCTGAAACCAAAACCTAAACCTAAACCTAAAACCTAAATGTTTTCCCAAATCCCTAAACCTAAACCTACACCTAATCCTAATCTCAACTCCCTAGCCCAAACCGTAACCAAAACTTGATAACACAAAGCAAAACCCGATCCCGAACCCAAACCCGAATTCCTAAACCTATTCTCAGTTCCATATAGCTATAACCTATAACCTAGACCTATAACCTAAACCTAAAGCCTAAACGTGTTCTCAAGTCCCTAAACCTAAACCTACACCTAATGTTAATCTCAACTGCCTAACCTAAACCTAAACTCAAACTTGAAAACCCAAAGCAAAATTCGATCCCGAACCCAAACCCAATTTCCTAAACCTAAACCATAACTGATTCTAAATTCCCTATAGCTATAACCTACCTATAACCTAAACCTTAACCTAAACCTAAGACCTAAATGTGTTCTCAAATTCCTCAACCTAAACTTACACCTAATCCAATTCTTAACTCCTTAACCTAAACCTAAACCTAAACTCGAAAACCCAAAGCAAAACCTGATCCTGAACCCGAACCCGATTTCCTAAACTTAAACCTTAACGCATTCTCAGTTCCCTACAACTATAACCTATAACCTAGACCTAAAACCTAAACCTAAACCTAAACTTAAGACCTAAATGTGTTCTCAAATCCCTCAACCTAAACCTACACCTAATGCTATTCTCAATTCCCTAACCTAAACCTAAACATAAACTTGAAAACCCAAAGCAAAACCCAATCCCGAACCCAAACCCAATTTAATATAGAATGACAATGTGTAATGGAATTTTCAAGGGTTATAGATTAAAGTTTACGATTTTATTATATTCTGCTTGCATTACAATGTAATGGTCTAATCATATTTTAATCATCTCTCTAAGCAGAATCACAAATGCAATGTATAATGTTTTAGTATATTCCACTTGTATTGACATTGTTTAAATTTATAAGTTTGTAGCTCATACATATTCATTGATGGCACTAGGTGGGAGACCACGTCGTTCGCACAGTGGATCTACCCTTTCTACCCGATGCGACGGAGCCAGCATCACCGTCACATATTGCATCGCAGGCGTCTGATCCCTCAGTCGCGCATACATCGGGCACAACATGTAAGTCTAGACACATATTTTTTTAATGACTTCTGTTTATGTTTAGACTTACATATTTCTTTTGCAGCAGCGTTGTCGACCAGTTGACGAGGATGTGGACCCACGCGTAGGTTGCTTTTAGAGCGACTTACGCATGAGGGTAGGGTGACGACAGAGTTCCCATAGGATTGTATTAGACCTGCTGGGAATAATACAAGCTTGTTTACGTCGGAGGTCTGTGTCTTATGCCGATCTCTGATCCCCGCCACCACCCCCCGTTGGGCAGACGTGATAGATGATGTGCGGCAGCTCATTCGTCAGCGCCTTCAGGTAAATTTCAGTAAATTAAAATTAATTTTATAAAAGTTTATTTATGATTAAGTTATTTTATATGGATAGCATTGGAGGGGCCTGGCCATTTGGACAGACCGTGTTTATGTATTTGCTCGAAATTAATAGAGCAGACCCGGATGTGCGTCGGAGCTATCCGGATGTTGAGCGGGGGTCCTTAGAAGGTGGGAACCGCTATTATGACCATGATGAAGCTGTCCATTTCTTATGAACAGCATTGAAAGGGCCTTGTCATTTGGACAGGCCGTGTTTATGTATTTGCTCGAGATTAATGGAGCAGACCCGGATGTGCGTCAGAGCTATCCAGATGAGCAGTGGTCTCTGGAAGGTGGGAAACGCTATAAAGACCATGATAAAGCTTTCCATTTCCTATGGATAGCATTGGAAGGGCCTGGGCATTTGGACAGGCCGTGTTTATATCTATATTTGCAGGTACCACACCGCAAACCTATCCACAATTCCCTATAGTTATAAGTTATAACCTACCTATAACCTAAACCTAAGGCCTAAATGTGTTCTCAAATCCCTAAACCAAAACCTACACCTAATCCTATTCTCAACACCCAAACCTAAACCTAAACCTAAACTTGAAAACCCAAAGCAAAACCCGATCCCGAACCCGAACCCGATTTCTTAAACCTAAACTTAAACCTATTCTCAGTTCCCTACAGCTATAACCTATAACTTAGACCTAAAACCTAAACCTAAACCTAAACCTAAGACCTAAATGTGTTCTCAAATCCCTCAACCTAAACCTACGCCTAACACTAATCTCAACTCCCTAACCTAAACCTAAACCTAAACTTGAAAACCCAAAGCAAAACCCGATCTTGAACCAGAACCCGATTTCATAAACCTAAACCTTAACCAATTCTCAGATCCCAACGGCTATAACCTATAACCTAGACCTAAGACCTAAACCAAAACCTAAACCTAAAGCCTAAATGTGTTCTCAAATCCCTCAACCTAAACCTACACCTAATGCTAATTTCAACTCCCTAACCTAAACCAAACCTAAACTTGAAAACCCATAGCAAATCTCGATCACGAACCCGAACCCGATTTCCTAAACCTAAACCGAAACCCATTCTCAGTTCCCTACAACAATAACCTATAACCTAGACCTAAAACTTAAACCTAAACCTAAGACCTAAATGTGTTCTCAAATCCCTCAACCTAAACCTACGCCTAACGCTAATCTCAACTCCCTAACCTAAACCTAAACCTAAACTTGAAAACCCAAAGCAAAACCCGATCTTGAACCAGAACCCGATTTCATAAACCTAAACCTTAACCAATTCTCAGATCCCAACGGCTATAACCTATAACCTAGACCTAAGACCTAAACCAAAACCTAAACCTAAAGCCTAAATGTGTTCTCAAATCCCTTAACCTAAACCTACACCTAATGCTAATTTCAACTCCCTAACCTAAACCTAAACCTAAACTTGAAAACCCATAGCAAATCTCGATCACGAACCCGAACCCGATTTCCTAAACCTAAACCGAAACCCATTCTCAGTTCCCTACAACAATAACCTATAACCTAGACCTAAAACCTAAACCTAAACCTAAACCAAAGACCTAAATGTGTTCTCAAATCCCTCAACCTAAACCTACATCTAAGGCTATTCTCAACTCCCTAACCTAAACCTAAACCTAAACTCGAAAACCCAAAGCAAAACCCGATCCCGAACCCGAACCCAATTTCATAAACCTAAACCTTAACCTATTCTCAGATCCCTACGGCTATAACCTATAACCTAGACCTAAAACCTAAACCTAAACCTAAACCTAAAGCCTAAATGTGTTCTCAAATCCCTCAACCTAAACCTACACCTAATGCTAATCTCAACTCCCTAACCTAAACCTAAACTTAAACTTGAAAACCCAAAGCAAAACCCGATCCCGAACCCGAACCCGAATTCCTAAACCTAAACCTAAACCTATTCTCAGTAACCTACAGCTATAGCCTATAACCTAGACCTAAAACCTAAACCTAAACCTAAACCTAAGACCTAAATGTGTTCTTAAATCCCTCAACCTAAACCTACACCTAATGCTAATCTCAACTCCCTAACCTAAACCTAAACCTAAACTTGAAAACACACAGAAAAACTTGACCCCGAACCCGAACCCGATTTCCTAAACTTAAACCTAAACCTATTCCCAGTAACCTACAGCTATAACCTATAACCTAGACCTAAAACCTCAACATAAACCTAAACCTACAGCCTAAATGTGTTCTCAAATTCCTAAACCTAAACCTACATCTAATGCTAATCACAACTCCCTAACCTAAACCTAAACCTAAAATTGAAAACCCAAAGCAAAACCCGATCCTGAACCCGACCCCGATTTCTAAAACCTAAACCTAAACCTATTCTCAGTTCCCTACAGCTATAACCTATAACCTAGACCTAAAACCTAAACCTAAACCTAAACCTAAGACCTAAATGTGTTCTGAAATCCCTCAACCTAAACCTTCATCTAATGATATTCTCAACTCCCTAACCTAATCCTAAACCTAAACTTGGAAAACCAAAGCATAACCCGATTTCATAAACCTAAACCTTAACCGATTCTCAGATCCCTACGGCTATAACCTATAACCTAGACCTAAAACCAAAACCAAAATCCTAAATGTGTTCTCAAATCCCTCAACCTAATCCTACACCTAATGTTAATCTCAACTCCCTAACCTAAACCTAAACTTAAACTTGAAAGCCCAAAGCAAAACCCGATCCCGAACTCGAACCCGATTTCCTAAATCTAAACCTAAACCTATTCTCAGTAACCTACAGCTATAACCTATAACCTAGACCTAAAACCTAAACCTAAACCTAAACCTAAGACCTAAATGTGTTCTCAAATCTCTCAACCTAAACCTACACCTAATGCTAATCTCAACTCCCTAACCTAAACCTAAACCTAAACTTGAAAACCCAAAGTAAAACCCTATCCTGAACCGGAACCCGATTTCCTAAACCTAAACCTAAACCTATTCTCAGTAACCTACAGCTATAACCTATAACATAGACCTAAAACCTAAACCTAAACCTAAACCTAAAGCCTAAATGTGTTCTCAAATCCCTAAACCTAAACCTACACCTAATGCAAATCTCAACTCCCTAACCTAAACCTAAACTTGAAAACCCAAAGCAAATCCGATCCCGAACCCAAACCCAATTTCCTAAACCTAAACCATAACCGATTCTCAATTCCCTAAAGCTATAACCTACCTATAACCTAAACCTTAACCCACACCTAAGACCTAAATGAGTTCTCAAATCCCTCAACTTAAACCTACACCTAATCCTATTCTCAACTACCTAACCAAACCTAAACCTAAACTTCAAAACCCAAAGCAAAACACGATCCCGAACCCAAACCCAATTTCCTAAACCTAAACCTTAACCTATTCTTAGTTCCCTGCAGCTATAACCTATAAACTAGACCTAAAACCTAAACCTAAAGCCTAAATGTGTTCTCAAATCCCTTAACCTAAACCTACATCTAAGGCTATTCTCAACTCCCTAACCTAAACCTAAACCTAAACTCGAAAACCCAAAGCAAAACCCGATCCCGAACCCGAACCCAATTTCATAAACCTAAACCTTAACCTATTCTCAGATCCCTACGGCTATAACCTATAACCTAGACCTAAAACCTAAACCTAAACCTAAACCTAAAGCCTAAATGTGTTCTCAAATCCCTCAACCTAAACCTACACCTAATGCTAATCTCAACTCCCTAACCTAAACCTAAACTTAAACTTGAAAACCCAAAGCAAAACCCGATCACGAACACGAACCCGATTTCCAAAACCTAAACCTAAACCTATTCTCAGTTCCCTACAGCTATAACCTATAACCTAGACCTAAAACCTAAACCTAAACCTAAACCTAAGACCTAAATGTGTTCTCAAATCCCTCAACCTAAACCTACATCTAATGCTATTCTCAACTCCCTAACCTAAACATAAACCTAAACTTGAAAATCCAAAGCATAACCCGATCCCGAACCCAAACCCGATTTCATAAACCTAAACCTTAACCTATTCTCAGATCCCTATGGCTATAACCTATAACCTAGACCTAAAACCAAAACCTAAAGCCTAAATGTGTTCTCAAATCCCTCAACCTAAACCTACACCTAATGTTAATCTCAACTCCCTAACTTAAACCTAAACTTAAACTTGAAAACCCAAAGCAAAACCCGATCCCTAACCCGAACCTGATTTCCTAAACCTAAACCTAAACCTATTCTCAGTAACCTACGGCTATAACCTATAACCTAGACCTAAAACCTAAACCTAAACCTAAACCTAAGACCTAAATGTGTTCTCAAATCCCTCAACCTAAACCTACACCTAATGCTAATCTCAACTCCCTAACCTAAACCTAAACTTAAACTTTAAAACCCAAAGCAAAACCAGATCCCGAACCCAAACCCAATTTCCTAAACCTAAACCATAACCGATTATCAATTCCCAATAGCTATAACCTACCGTTAAACTAAACCTTAACCTACACCTAAGACCTAAATCTATTCTAAAATCCCTCAACCTAAATGTACACCTAATCCTACTCTCAACTCCCTAACCTAAACCTAAACATAAACTTCAAAACCCAAAGCAAAACCAAATCCGAACCCAAACGCAATTTCCTAAGCCTAAACCTTACCCTATTCTCAATTCCCTACTGACTATAACCTATAACCTAGACCTAAAACCTAAACCTAAAGCCTAAATGTGTTCTCAAATCCTTAACCTAAACCTACACCTAATGCTAATCTCAACTCCCTAACCTAAACCTAAACTTAAACTTTAAAACCCAAAGCAAAACCCGATCCCGAACCCAAACCCAATTTCCTAAACCTAAACCATAACAGATTATCAATTCCCAATAGCTATAACCTACCGTTAAACTAAACCTTAACCTACACCTAAGACCTAAATCTATTCTAAAATCCCTCAACCTAAATGTACACCTAATCCTACTCTCAACTCCCTAACCTAAACCTAAACCTAAACTTCAAAACCCAAAGCAAAACCAAATCCTGAACCCAAACGCAATTTCCTAAACCTAAACCTTACCCTATTCTCAATTCCCTACAGCTATAACCTATAACCTAGACCTAAAACCTAAACCTAAAGCCTAAATGTGTTCTCAAATCCCTTAACCTAAATCTACACCTAATGCTAATCTCAACTCCCTAACCTAAACCTAAACCTAAACTTGAAAACCAAAAGCAAAAACCGATCCCGAACTCGAACCCGATTTCTAAACCTAAATCGAAACCTATTTTTTTCGGTAACTCTACAACTATAACCTATAACCTAGACCTAAAACCTAAACCTAAGCATAAACCTAAAACCTAAATGTGTTCTCAAATCCCTAAACCTAAACCAACACCTAATGCTAATCTCAACTCCCTAACCTAAACCTAAACTTGAAAACACAAAGCAAAACCCGATCCTCAACCCAAACCCGATTTCCTAAACCTAAACCTAAACCTATTCTTAGTAACCTACAACTATAAACTGTAACCTAGACCTAAAACCTAAACTTAAACCTAAACCTAAAGCCTAAATGTGTTCTCAAATCCCTAAACCTAAACCCACAGCTAATGTTAATCTCAACTCCCTAACCTAAACCTAAACCTAAACTTGAAAACCCAAAGTAAAACCCGATCCCGAACCCAAACCCAATTTCCTAAACCTAAACCATAACCAATTCTCAATTTCCTATAGCTATAACCTACCTATAACCTAAACCTTAACCTATACCTAAGACCCAAATCCCTCAACCTAAACCTACACCTAATCCTATTCTCAACTCCCTAACCTAAACCTAAACCTAAACTTGAAACCCCAAAGCAAAAACTGATCCCAAACCTAAACCCAATTTCCTAAACCTAAATGTAACGCCCTGAAAATCGGGGGTCGAGTAGTAACTCAATTCTCGAGTTCCAGAACATCACTTATGCAACAAAATGAATGATGATTGAATGTTGACTGTATTGGAGTAGTGAACATGAGTGAGATTAAGCCAAAACAATATATCATACTCCAGAGACAGCTAAATTTGCAAGCGGAAGACTGTGATAGATAGATAAAATATATAAACTATGATGAGTCTCCAGAGTGTGATAACATTACCAGGTTAAATAATTACAAGTACAGTTCTAAAATATACCTAATGTGAGGAAGTGTAATGTCTCCTATCCCAAATACCATAGCCCCATCAATACAGTACCAGGTCTTCAGAGACCCGTCAGAGAGTTACATGTAGGAGAACTCCTCCTCGACATCATAGAAGTAGTCTGGCTCTGCTTCATAAGCATTACCATCACCTGAAACTCAACAAATCTGGTTGGTGTGTACAACACCGTCCCGTAACGTGGGAGTGAGTGATCAACTCAGTGGAACAGTAAAGCATAGGTTAACATGTTATCAACTCAGTCAAGCAGTAATGATAAAGCAGTAAATCAAACACTCCTAGTTACTCTGATTAGTGCAAGTATGAATGTAGGTATGATGGATGCCCTCACCGACATACTCCCTCATGCGACACCATCACATGTTCGCGGCATGCTTACATCCCACAGTGCTCCACATCTTCCAGGCACATGCGATGCATGATGAGCATGATTACCGAGTTTTTAATTAATCCATTTCAAACATCAGGATTGGGAAACTAAGGTACCTCCCTTGTATCATTCCCAAACATAATCCATTATAGGGTCGTCAGTCCTAGTTAATATCAGACGATGGTGTGTTTTCTAGTCATTGCAGAGAATTTCGCCAGTGGTCATTATGCACAAAGGTTGCACCACTCCCCCATCACCCCTTAAACGATTCATCACTATACAGAAACAGGCCTAGTTCATACTCTATATATCGCGGCGAACCCTAAGGCGCACTGCGACTTCAGAATATGCCCGCGGTCACTACAAAGGGCTGCCAGGGCTGTTATGCACAAAGGTCGCACTGCTCCCCCATCACCTTATCAATGTAGGCCGACAGCGTGAATATAGTGTCCCATACCACCATAATCGGCTCACGAGTTAAGTTGCTCACTGGTCACTAAGGGGAGGCACGTAGCCCCAGCGTAGGCCGACAGCTCGACCATGGTGTCCCATACCACCATACCCGGCTCATGAGTCTTAGCGGATCAAGGTACCATGGTTAAAAGGGTTTTCACTGGTAAGTTTAGTACCCTAGGTTCAATCAGTAGCAACCAAACATGGTGAACATACATTAGACAAATCGGGTTACATGACGAGCTCGGCTAGCTCGAGAGCACAACAAGTTGAACGACATGAAGTGCATAAGCACTTCGCGTGGCCAACCACTATCGCCAACCGAAGTACGACTCGAGTTCGTCGAACACATCTCACGTGGCGAAACGAATCTCAACCACAATTCCAAGTCGGATACCAGATGCCTAGACTATGGAAATAGTCCCAAGCTCAATCAATTCCTAACCATAACATGTGAAGTACAGTATGATAAACAAGGAAATTCAGGAACACTAGCAATCATGTTATAAAGCATGTCATAAAGCATGTTAATAAACAAGTTACAAAGCATGTTCAAAAGCATGTTGTAAAGCACTATACAAATAGGGATACAAATACATATATTTCATAGGTGAGTGGTTAGAGTAAATAACCACATGGAGGGTATCATGTGTGACTCTAAGGTAGTTGAGAATCCCATCTCAGCACCTACCTAAGGTTCTAACACTAGCAAGTTTTACAAACACTTGGAATGCACTTTTTCAACATACATGGCGTATGTTAGAGGAAAGTGCACTAGGGCTGTCCCTTTACCAAACTAGTATTTTATATGTATACATCATATTCATACAGCAAATAATCATGACAATTACATCAGCAAATTTTATACGTATAGGGTATTTTCTAGGATACCCAATTTCAACATACATAGTGTTTACAAGGGAACTTGTAATACGGCGATTCTTTTCGCCAAGCAATTAATTTATACGCACATAATATATTTATACAACAATTAATCATGACAAACACATCGCTAAAATATACACGTATACGGTATTTTACATACATGGTGTATAGTAGTAAACATGTATTTAGGCGAACACTCTCGCCAAATGAGTATTTTATCCATACATCATATATCCATACGACAAATAAACATGTCAAATACATTTCTATAAAAAATACATATATGGTATTTTATATGAATACCTAGAGTATGTGAAATTCCAAATTCTACAATTCTAATCAAAATAGAAAACGGAAAGCACTTTGTACATGTGCAATTGCATACAGATCATGAATCTACCATTATCGGACATTGAAGCGTTGAAAACCGCAACCTATACACCTAAAGTCCTCACCTTTTGTCGTAAAATCGTAACGGAGTCGATAGGTTCGCTAAGCTTCCGTATACGGGAGTTTGGCAACCTATATAATGAAATAGGTTAGCTATTTCATAACTTACAACCTATACAACCCTAAAACAGGTTAGGGTTAGGGTTTCTTACCTAGAAACGACGCCAGAATCGCTGGGAAAGCGATAAGAATCAGGCGGTGGAGACCGAATAGCGGCAGGGAACAGCAGCAGGGAGTTCCTCCAACATCTCCCACACTTTCTCTCTCTTTTCTCTAACTCAAATCCAAATTCGTATGGCTGAAATAGGAGAGGGTTTAAGGTCCTTATATTGTCTAAAACTTCACCAAAATAGACTTCTGGACAAGGTTCACCTAGGTTATAGCCAAAGCGAAACTTTTTTAGCTCAACGGAGGACTTCTAGCGGGCCTCCTTGAGCCAAAGGTCGGACTTAAGCTCACTAACGCTGGATCTACATTCTATTAAGTTTTCATTTTAGTCGAGATTCCAGATCACGCGTGGCGGACCAGTTTCAGTTCAACGGTCAGCGGATCTCGATTGGAGATTCCGAGTACATGTAAATGTGTATGAAATTTTTTCTGATCCGAGGGTGTAATTTGGTCAGATTCTGATGGTCTGGTTGCTTAAAACTGATCCATAACCGACGAGTCTCAGATTACTATTCAAGATATTTAGTTTTAAAGAAAATAAGTGTTTTCACACTCTCTCGCTCCGGACTCAAGCGAACAGCCGTGGGACATCGGCTGGATTTGATTTTCGAGATGGTTGTCGAGCCCAGCGAGGCGGTCGTAATTCCTTAACTTCGAGTTATTCGGACTTCCGACGTGCGGTCCAGATCTAATACGGAGTTTCGGGATGCTCCTGTGAGCAACCAGGTAATGAGATTGATCCTAGGTTTTAGGGTAACCTAGCGCCAATGATTCTACAAGTTCTGGGTCTTACAGATCGTATTTAAAGCGATTCAAATGGATTTCGTAGCTAACCTGGTTTCGCACTTAGTTACTTTGTCTCATTTCTAAAGGATTTAGTCCTATAAGATTTCTGGTGAAGGTGGTACTCAGGCCTTTGTAGTTTGTATATAAGATGATCCAAGTTATAAGACTTAACTAGTTTAAGATAGTGTCTAGGGTGAAAGTACTTAGAAAAAATTGAAAGAACAAGGTAGTGAAGGGTGGGATTTGTGAAGGAAATGGGTTAAGGAGCGATTTTAGACTGTGGGATTCAGTTCTGACAAGTTAATAAAGTGTTAGGATTGACCCATTGCCTAAGGACGGCTAATCCCAAGTTGGCAAAAATTCGGGGTGTTACACTAAACCATAACCTATTCTGTAACACCCCGGATTTTTGCCAACCTGGAATTAGACGTACTTAGGCGATGGGTCGATCCTAACACCTTATTAACTTGTCAGAACTGAATCCCGCAGATCTAAAATCGCTCCTTAACCCATTTCCTTCACAAATCCAACCCTTCACTACTTCGTTCTTTCAATTTTTCAAAGCACTTTCGCCCTAGACACTATCTTAAACTAGCGAAGTAGTATAACTTGGATCACTTTAGATACAAACTATAAAGGACTAAGTACCACCTCAGACAGAAATCACATAGGACTAAATCCTTTAGAAATGAGACAAAGTAACTAAGTGCGAAACCAAAGTTAGCTACAAACCGTTTGAATCGCTTTAAATACGATCTGTAAGACCCAGAACTTGTAGAATCATTGGCGCTAGGTTACCCTAAAACCTAGGATCAATCTCATTACCCGGTTGCCCACGGGAGCATCTCAAAACTCCGTATTAGATCTGGACCGCACGACGGAAGTCCGAATAACTTGAAGTTAAGGAATTAGGACCGCCTCGTTGGGCTTGACAACCATCTCGGAAATCAAGTCCAGACAATGTCCCACGGCCATTCGATCGCGTCCGGAGCGAGGGAGTGTGAAAACCACTATTTCCTTTACAAAATAAATATCTTGAATAGTGATCTGGCACCATTTGTTTGCAGATCAGTATTAAGCAACTAGACCGTCAGAATCAGACCAAATTATACCCTCGGATCAGGAGAAATTTCATATACATTTACATGTACTCGGAATCTCCGATCGAGATCCGTTGACCGTTGAACTGAAACTGGTCCGCCACGCGTGATCTGAAATTCCGACCGAAATAAAAACTTAATAGAACGTAGATCCAGCATTAGTGAGCTTAAGTCCGACCTTTGGCTCAAGGAGGCCCGCCAGAAGTGTAAGGGTTATGGTCTCATACTCCTTTGGTTGTCAAATTTTGTTGTGTCAAAACATCTATCTGTGTCTTGTGCTGATATGATGATTTTTATTCAAGACACTGCTTAAATACTTCAAAAAGCTACAAGTTGAAGCTCAAGATGTCAAAGCTCAAGATGTCGAAGTTAAAAGTTCAAGCCTGATATTGTTCAAGACTTCAAGCCTGATATTGTTCAAGACTTCAAGCCTGATATTGTTCAAGATTTCAAGCCTGATATTGGTTCAAACAATCTACATTCGTTGAATGGTTGAAGTTCAATGTCCATACGACATATTTCAGGTTTGAATGACCTTAGGTTGACCCTTTAAGTAGGTCATTTTGGATACATAAATCAAATGTTTATTTTACATGAGCTTGGTCTGTTCCAAGACCAGTCCTAGCTCTTGTTCGACGATCCTAGCATTGGTTCGACTAGTCCAAGAAATTCTACGACCGGTCTAATTAGTTGAAGATTTTCGGATTTTTGGAACGCCCATGACCGATCCTGGAGGTCCTTCGACCGGTCGTAGGTTGGCTTCGACTCGTCCACGATCGGTCATGGAGCTACGACCGAAAATCCAAAGAACCTATTTCATGGTCCTACGACCGGTCGTAGGTGACCCACGACGGTCGTAGGTGTCCCACGACCGGTCGTAGGGTACACACGACCGGTCGTGGAACGGCTTTCAAAGATCGCGCTCAATTTTTCAAAAATGTTAGAGCTACGACCGACCCTAGGTTTCTAAGACCCGGTCGTAGGAACGATTTTTTCTTCTATAAATTGAACACGAAATTCGAGTTTTTACATCCAATTCCATTCCTTTCAAGAATTTTCAAGTAATCACTCGAGATAAGTCTGTGTTTATTTTAAGCTAAATTGTGCTTATTTAATATTCCTTTTTGCTAGCTTATTTAATTTGATTTTGTTTCTCTATTCCAATCTTATTTGAAAAGAGGAATTATATTATTCCTTCTTCTTGGAATCAAAATCAAATATAGCTACGCCCAACAAGTCAAAATCTAAAATCTATTAGAATTTAGAACCCTATGAATGTGAGTATTGGAAATTGAACTTTGATATTCAATCATCTACTCCGATTGGTTCTCTAAATTTCGCTAAAGGAGAAATCCAGGTATTTTACAATCAGTAAAATTCATTTATTGTTGGTTTTGTTTGAGGTTGAGCAGAGAAAAATCTCATTGTATTGGTTGTCCGAGGAAAACCGAGAAAACTCGAAAAAGGGGTTTTGAATTGTGTAAGCCCAAGTGAAAAAGACACAATTGTAAAGGTTTTTGGTGAACTGTGAAAACCTATTTGATAGTGAATGCTAATATCCCTGTGTGAGGATATTAGAGTGGAGTAGCATTTTGTGTGGTTGTAAAACAGTTGGTGTACACACAGCGAACCACTATAACTCTTTGTCTTGTGGATTGAATGCTTGCTTAATTTTCATATCTTTTATCATTCGATTGTGTGGAATGTACAAGTGGATGTGAATGTTGTAACTATTTACATTTTCAAGCAAGTGTGGGGATTGTTGTAATAATTTAGATCTTTACTTACGCATTTATTTTCAATTCCTTGCTATTTCATTTACTTATATTAACATTGAGTTCTTGATTCAAAAGAGGTTCTAGAAATAAGGTTGTCCTACCATAAGCCCTTGTTTATTATGGTGTAAGGTTGTCCTTAGAAGCCCGAATTTGTATCAATCTCTCAATAATTATTTATCAAGGTGATTTATATTTAGCATTGTGAATTGATTCATTATTGTAAGGGTATTGATTTACTTTAGTTCATTGATTTATTTTTAAATTTGTACAGTCCTATTCACCCCCCTCTAGGACATATAGCTTGGCCTTTTCAAGTGGTATCGAGCCTAATAGCTCATTTTTGTTGCTTTTTATTTGGATTTAATTCTGAGCTAACGATCTAAGCTATATAAAAGATGTCAAATTTTGATAGCCTTTCGGTTACTAGGCCTCCACCTTTTGATGGCTCCAACTATGCCTATTGGAAAGCGAATGAGAATCTTCCTCAGATCAATGGATGAAAGTGTGTGGCTAGCCACAATGACTGAATGGAATCCTCCTACCATGGAAGTTACTGGTGTTGATGGTTCAAAATCTATGAAAATTACACCATATTTCCAATGGACCACACTTCAGAAAAATGAGAGTAGTGCTAATGCTAAAGCACTAAATGCAATCACTTGCGCACTATCACCATAGGATGAGTTCAAAAGAATCATATCTGTGATATTGCAAAGCAAGCCTGGGATATTTTAGAAATGACACACGAAGGTACATCAATTGTCAAGAAATCTAAAGTCCAACTCCTCACAACTAAATTTGAAGAAATTCATATGGAGGAAAATGAAATGTTTATGGACTTTTACACTAGATTGAATGACATTGTAAACTCTATGTGGGGTCTTGGTGAAAAGATCTCAGAAAGTAAAGTGTGTGCAAAAATACTACGCTCTCTTCCTGAACGGTTCAATTCAAAGGTAACCGCAATCCAGAACTTCGTGATACGGACAATATGAAGGTAGAAGAATTAGTTGGTTCTTTGCAAACCTATGAATTAAGTTTTAAAGCTCCTAAAGGTAAGTCTATTGCTTTGAAGTCATCTAAAAGTATTACTCAAAAAAATTGATTCAGAAAAAGTCTGAAGATGATATGGCCCTTTGGCAAAAAGTTTTATAAGATTTTCAAAAGTAAGAAAAGAGTTGACTTTCAAAAGGCAAATGAAAAGAAACGTTCTAAACCTAAGTCTAAATCTTGGAAGTCATTGAAAGATAGTCAATGTTACAAGCTGCATCAAGAATATGGGCATTTAGCAAACAAATGTCCTAAAAGGATGAGATCCAAAAGGAAGGGTATGTTGGCTACTTGGGATGAATCGTCGATTAAGCCTCTTCGAATCAGAAAATTCAGAAACCGAGTCAGGCATGAACTTAAGGCCCTTATGACTCTAGCCAAGTTTACCTTTTCAGATCACGATGATTCAACAAGTGAAGAAAATTTGGATAGTGATCATGAAAATGATGAAGATCTACAAGATGCTTACAATGCCTTATATAAAGAAAGTTGTAAAATTGCTGTCAAACTTAAACTTCAAAAAGAAAAGTTCTTTAAACTTAAAGAATGTTTTGAAATCCTTGTTTTAGAAAAATCTCAAATTTCAGATTGTTTTGAAAAATCAAAGTGTGATTTAGAATTCAAAACCTCTCTAGTTGAAAATTTGAAATCTGAAAATGAGAAACTTAAAGATGAAGTATCTTCTCTTTTGAGTTTGAAGGACACATGGAGATATGCCCAAGGTGATCCAAAATTAGAGAAATTATTATCCGGATCAAGAAAATGTGGTGATCGATCCGGGTTGGGCTTTGACAAAAACACATCTCCTAAACAGAAGAATGCTCCTTCCATTTTTGTGAAAGGAGAGACTTCTAACTCAAAAGGAAAAGGTACTAATCAAGTTTTTTCTAAAAATACAAAAACCTTTCAAAAACACAAAAGCAGCTATATAAATTTCAAAAATCAGATTCGAAACCCGCTAGCTAAAAAAATTATTGATTTACTTAAGGAGCTATTAAAATCTAACTCAGTAGGTCACTCTTATAACTATAAACAAAAGAAGACCAATTACTCTCCTAAACCCAAAACAGTACTGAAATGGGTTCCCAAGGTTACTTGTTTGGTTGCTCACACTGCTTTCAAAGCTACAAGCCATTCAAAATGGTACCTAGACAGTGGATGCTCCAGACATATGACATGAGCGACAAAGCTCTATTCACCGATCTTAAAGATATGAGTGATGGGTGATCACATTTGGTGATGGTAGCAATCGCAAGATAATTGGCAAAGGTACGGTCCAACTCTATAACCTTCCCTTATTTAAAAATGTGTTATATGTTGAGGGTTTAAAACACAACTTGTTGAGCATATCTCAAATATGCGATAACAACCATAATGTTAAATTTTCTAATCAAGGTTGTGAAATTACAAATGAAAAGGGTTTACGTAATATTAACGGTCGCAGAACTTCGAAAACTGCTATATTGTAAGCAATGGTAGCTCATCTAATCAAACGTGCTACATGGTCCATACCGATGAGACAGATTTATGGCATAAACGCCTTGGACATGTACACTACCGAAATTTATACAGATTGAGCAAAAGTGAACTAATAAAAGGTCTACCTAAAATGCAAAAAGTAGACAAGATCTGTGGTGAATGCCAGTATGGTAAACAAACTAGGAGCTCTCACAAAAAGGTGAACTCCAATATCACCACAAGACCACTCGAGCTTCTCCATATGGATCTTATAGGACCAACAAGAACGGAAAGTCGAGGTGGCAAAAAGTACATCTTAGTTATTGTAGATGATTATACAAGATACACTTGGGTTTCATTCTTGAAAGATAAATCAGAAACCCTTGATGAAGTGAAAAAGATTATAAAACGGATTCAAACTGAAAAATGTTCTCAAGTCAGCAAGATCCGTAGTGATCATGGATCTGAATTTGAAAAATAGCGGTTTTGAGAAATTTTGTAGCGATAGGGAATATCGCATGAATTCTCTGCACCTAAAACTCCTCAACAAAATGGAATTGTCGAGAGGAAGAATAGAGTGCTTCAAGAAATGGGAAGTGTTATGTTAAATAGCATGAAGCTACCTAGGAATCTCTGGGCTGAAGCAGTGAATACAGCCTGCTACATTATTAACCGTGTTTATATTTGTAAATCTAATAATAAAACGGCTTATGAAATGTGGTTTGAGAAAAAGCCTTCTGTCAAATATTTTCGAATTTTTGGCAGCAAGTGCTATATTTTGCGTGACCGTGAAAATTTGGGAAAATTCGACACTAAAAGTGATGAAGGGATCTTTTAGGTTATTCTTTAAGCAGTCGTGTTTATCGTGTTGAACAACGGGACCGGTGTGATTCAAGAGTCAATAAATGTTGTGATTGACGATCTTTTGAAGACACTCGTCCCTAGTTTAGATAATGATGAAGTTCTTATACTTGAAAAACAAGAAACTTCATCAAGTGAAACTAATCTGAATTAAGGACTGTTAAAGATCATCCAACCTCTCAAATACTTGGAAACCCTCTCACTTTGGTGTGTGCACTCGTAGACAATTAGAGGACATATGTAACTACGTATGCTTTACATCCCAGATTGAACCGGTAACGAAAAGAAGCACTTTCGATGAAAATTGGATTCTTGCGATGCAAGAAGAACTTAATCATTTGTCGAAATGATGTCCGGCAACTTGTTCCTAGACCTAAAGATAAACATATTATTGGAACAAAATGGATTTTCAAAAACAAATCGATGAGCTTGGAAATATTATTGAAATAAAGTAAGACTAGTTGTACAGGGATATACACAAATCGAAGGTATTGACTATAATGAAACATTTGCCCCTGTAGCTCGTCTTGAATCAATCAGACTTTTTATCTCCATTACATGTTTTAAGAAAATTAAAATTTATCAAATGGATGTTAAGAGTGCCTTCTACGAATGGTGATTTACATGAAGAGGTATATGTTGAACAACCTACGAGGGTTTGAAGATCCTAAATTTCTTGATCATGTGTATCGTCTTAAGAAAGCTCTCTATGGTGCGAAACAAGCTCCCAGAGCATGGTACGAAAAATTGACTAAGTTTTCTTGAGTCATAACTTTCAGATGGGGTGTGTTGATAAGACACTCTTTGTTAAGAAATATAACGATGATATTTTAATGGTTCAAATATATGTTGACGATATTATTTATGGATCAACCTGTACTAACATGACTGTTGAGTTTGCAGATTTGATGAAGTCTAAATTTGAAATGAGCATGGTTGGAGAATTAAACTATTTCTAGGATTGCAAGTAAAACAACAACTGATGGAATATTTATTTCACAAACCAAATATGCTCGAGTTTAATTAAAAAATTTGGATTTGAGAAAGGTAAAAATTTTGATACTCCAATGAGTACAAGCGTAAGACTCTCAAAAGACTCTCAGGGTAATGATGTGGATCCTAAATTGTATCGTAGTTTGATTGGTAGCTTACTTTATCTAGCTGCTAGTAGACGGATATTGCCTTGAGTGTTGGTATTTGTGCTCGTTATCAATCAAATCCTAAAGAATCTCACTTAACTCAGCTAACATTAAGCGGATTATGCGTTATGTCGCAAGTTCTACTAAATTGGGTCTCTGGTATCCACATGAGACTAATGTTCAATTAATAAGATGCACGAGATCTTGATTGGTGGAAACATTGATGATAGGAAATCAACCAAAGTGGTGGTTGTTTCTACATTGGAAATTGTCTTGTTTCTTGGTTTAGCAAGAAGCAAAGTTCTATATCGCTATCAAGCTTGAAAGGTGAATACATTCTTCTTTGAAATGCATGTACTCAACTTGTTTGGATGAAACGAATGTTAAGCGATTATGGAATTACTCAAGATTCTATGATTTTATTTTGTGATAATTCGGTGCAATAAATATCTCTAAAAATCCAGTTCAGCATTCAAGTACTAAGCATATTGACATTAGATTTCATTACATTCGTGAATTAGTGGAAGAAAAATTAATAAATTTAGATTACATTCCAACCGAGATTCAACTTGCGGACATTTTCACTAAACCGCTCGACAAAAGCGGTTTAATAAATTAAAATTTGATCTCGGTATGTGCAATTTAAATTGAGTTTGCATGATTTTGTGTATCATAAGTTTGATGTTTTATTTGCTTAAACTTGAAATTATTAAAAAAAAAAAAAAAAAAAAAAAAATTGCAAATTTTTTGTCATACTCGACTTTGTCGTGAGAATACACGATCGGTCGTTTTCATGACCGGTCGAACACGCATTACCTAACGACCGTGTAAAGCACGGATTTCACTTAAAATTGGAGATTTTAGTCTTCTTCTTCATTTCTTCATTTCTTTCCAACCGATCTAGCTACTGGTACTTCCAACCCATCTTCATTGTTTTTCAAGGTTAGTGATTCTTTTACATTTTTCTTGTAGATTCTTACTATTAGTGCTTCAAAACTCATGTTTGTGGAATCTATTTGATCATTGATTGCGGGATTTGGGGTTTTTCTCTTGAAAAATGCATTTCTATCTAAATCTCATTTCTTCTATCTTGCATCTTGTTGTTTCCTTGAAATCTTTCTTTGAAAATGGATCTTTAGAGGTAAAAGAAAACTACTCGAGGTCCATCTTCTTCTAGATCAACTTCTATTGTTCAACGTCATCTTCGTTCTCCTGAAAATGATCCTACTTGATGCTCGAGATTTGCGTATGCGTAATGTAATTGTTGAACGTCATGTTAATGTCAATCACATTGCTTCTTTTGGTATTCCTTCTTTGTTGGAATCTGTGGGATGGGATAACATCTTACATTGGGGTGGAGCTGCATACCAGTCCATTGCCCAATCCATGTTTGCATGTATCTGCGATTTTTCCTTGAGAATTTAACTTTTAAAGTTGATACTCAAGAAGGTTTGTTTTGTTGTAGATCGACATTTGATTGCGAGATATTATGGAAATACCTATCAATGATGAAAGCATTCAATTAATATTTTACATGATAGTCTCTCGAATCGAACGACGAATGCTTACTAGAGATTTATGTAATATGGATGTTCATTGGACTCATAAAGGTCATGTACTTCCCTCAAGGTATTTGTTACCCAGACACAGAGTACTTCATAAGATATTCATTTCAAATCTTTATCCACGTTCTGGTAACAAAACCGAACTCACTGCTTTTATGGTTCGTGTTTTGCATTCTGTTGTCTCTGGTGCTAAAATATACCTCCCTTCTTTAATTTGTCATTCCATTATTCTGTCACGTCACCATCCTGGACATAGTGATATACCCTTTGGTTATTTACTGACTATGTTAGCAAATCATATGCTCATAGCCATGCCTACTAGAGAAAAACCCATCCACCATCTCCCTTTTAATAATTCCAATCTTAATAAGATGACTTTAGATTTGGCTAGAGGCCAAGTGGATGCTGGTAGCAGTGGTGGTGAAGCAGGTAATGCTGAAGCTAGTGATCTTCTCCCGAGGACGTGAATATGGATGACTTATTTGAAGAACTTGAGTCGACTCGGTGATGATCCACGATTTTCAACCTTCCGATTTTGATGAAAGGTTGAATTCTCTTCAAGAGCGAGGTGGCTCAAATTCGTGTTACTCAAGACACACAATTTTCTTATATGCGTAATTATATGAGGCGAATTGCTAAGGGATTACACAAAATTGATCCATCTAATCCCGCACCCTCTTACAGTTCTCGATTGAATTTTTTTGGTCCGTAATATTTCTCGATATCGCTTGCATCTCAAAACCTTTTTGTTGGTTATGGACTATTTTTTTGCTTCAACTCCTAATTGGTTATGCACATTTTCTTGTTTTTCTTCCTTTGTCATTTTGTGTCAAAAAGGGGAGAAGTTTGGTGAATGTTATTGAATGATTATTAATTTTGTTGTGCTATTACTCAGGGGGAGTCCTATTACTCAGGGGGAGTTAAACTTCTCAAGAGTTATGGGAAAATGATTATTGCTTATCATGTCAAATGATTATTGCTTATCATGTCTATATATCGTGCATGTTTCTCACCTCTTATGTCTCTTGAAATATTATTACTTGGTGTTTTGTCACAAATTTGACAAAGGGGGAGATTGTAAGGGTTATGGTCTCATACTCCTTTGGTTGTCAAATTTTGTTGTGTCAAAACATCTATCTGTGTCTTGTGCTGATATGATGATTTTTATTCAAGACACTGCTTAAATACTTCAAAAAGCTACAAGTTGAAGCTCAAGATGTCAAAGCTCAAGATGTCGAAGTTAAAAGTTCAAGCCTGATATTGTTCAAGACTTCAAGCCTGATATTGTTCAAGACTTCAAGCCTGATATTGTTCAAGATTTCAAGCTCTGATATTAGTTCAAACAATCTACATTCGTTGAATGGTTGAAGTTCAATGTCCATACGACATATTTCGAGTTTGAATGACCTTAGGTTGACCCTTTAAGTAGGTCATTTTGGATACATAAATCAAATGTGTATTTTACATGAGCTTGGTCTACGTTCCCAAGACCAGTCCTAGCTCTTGTTCGACCCGGCCCTAGCATTGGTTCGACTAGTCCAAGAAATTCCACGACCCGGTCCTAATTAGTTGAAGATTTTTTTGATTTTTTGGAACGCCCACGACCGATCTGGAGGTCCTTCGACCGGTCGTAGGTTGGCTTCGACTCGTCCACGATCGGTCGTGGAGCTACGACCGAAAATCCAAAGAACCTATTTCATGGTCCTACGACCGGTCGTAGGTGACCCGACACGGTCGTAGGTGTCCCACGACCGGTCGTAGGGTACACACGACGATCGTGGAACGGCTTTCAAAGATCGCGCTCAATTTTTCAAAAATTGTTAGAGCTACGACCGAGTCTAGGTTTCTAAGACCGTCGTAGGAACGATTTTTCTTCTATAAATTGAACACGAAATTCGAGTTTTTACATCCGAATTCCATTCCTTTCAAGAATTTTCAAGTAATCACTCGAGATAAGTCGTGTTTATTTTAAGCTAAATTGTGCTTATTTAATATTCCTTTTTGCTAGCTTATTTAATTTGATTTTGTTTCTCTATTCCAATCTTATTTGAAAAGAGGAATTATATTATTCCTTCTTCTTGGAATCAAAATCAAATATAGCTACGCCCAACAAGTCAAAATCTAAAATCTATTAGAATTTAGAACCCTATGAATGTGAGTATTGGAAATTGAACTTTGATATTCAATCATCTACTCCGATTGGTTCTCGAGAACTGCTAAAGGAGAAATCCGGTATTTTACATTCAGTAAAATTCATTTATTGTTGGTTTTGTTTGAGGTTGAGCGAGAGAAAAATCTCATTGTATTGGTTGTCCGAGGAAAACCGGAAAACTCGAGAAAAAGGGGTTTTTGAATTGTGTAAGCCCAAGTGAAAAAGACACAATTGTAAAGGTTTTGGTGAACTGTGAAAACCTATTTGATAGTGAACGCTAATATCCCCTGTGTGAGGATATTAGGAGTGGAGTAGCATTTTGTGTGGTTGTAAAAGCAGTTGGTGTACACACAAAGCGAACCACTATAACTCTTTGTCTTGTGGATTGAATGCTTGCTTAATTTTCATATCTTTTATCATTCGATTGTGTGGAATGTACAAGTGGATGTGAATGTTGTAACTATTTACATTTTCAAGCAAGTGTGGGGATTGTTGTAATAATTTAGATCTTTATACGCATTTATTTTCAATTCCTTGCTATTTCATTTACTTATATTAACATTGAGTTCTTGATTCAAAAGAGGTTCTAGAAATAAGGTTGTCCTACCATAAGCCCTTGTTTATTATGGTGTAAGGTTGTCCTTAGAAGCTGAATTTGTATCAATCTCTCAATAATTATTTATCAAGGTGATTTATATTTAGCATTGTGAATTGATTCATTATTGTAAGGGTATTGATTTACTTTAGTTCAGTGGCTGATTTATTTTTAAATTTGGCACAGTCCTATTCACCCCCCTCTAGGACATATAGCTTGGCCTTTTCAAGTGGTATCGAGCCTAATAGCTCATTTTTGTTGCTTTTTATTTGGATTTAATTCTGAGCTAACGATCTAAGCTATATAAAAAGATGTCAAATTTTGATAGCCTTTCGATTACTAGGCCTCCACCTTTTGATGGCTCCAACTATGCCTATTGGAAAGCGGAATGAGAATCTTCCTCGGATCAATGGATGAAAGTGTGTGGCTAGCCACGTTGATGGTGAATGGAATCCTCCTACCATGGAAGTTCTTGGTGTTGATGGTTCAAAATCTATGAAAATTACACCATATTTCCAATGGACCACACTTGAGAAAAATGAGAGTAGTGCTAATGCTAAAGCACTAAATGCAATCACTTGCGCACTATCAGGATGAGTTCAAAAGAATCATATCTGTGATCTTTGCAAAGCAAGCACTGGGATATTTTAGAAATGACACACGAAGGTACATCAATTGTCAAGAAATCTAAAGTCCAACTCCTCACAACTAAATTTGAAGAAATTCATATGGAGGAAAATGAAATGTTTATGGACTTTTACACTAGATTGAATGACATTGTAAACTCTATGTGGGGTCTTGGTGAAAAGATCTCGAGAAAGTAAAGTGTGTGCAAAAATACTACGCTCTCTTCTGAAGCGGTTCAATTCAAAGGTAACCGCAATCCAGAACTTCGTGATACGGACAATATGAAGGTAGAAGAATTAGTTGGTTCTTTGCAAACCTATGAATTAAGTTTTAAAGCTCCTAAAGGTAAGTCTATTGCTTTGAAGTCATCTAAAAGTATTACTCAAGAAAATTGATTCGAGAAAAGTCTGAAGATGATATGGCCCTTTTGGCAAAAAGTTTTATAAGATTTTCAAAAGTAAGAAAAGAGTTGACTTTCAAAAGGCAAATGAAAAGAAACGTTCTAAACCTAAGTCTAAATCTTGGAAGTCATTGAAAGATAGTCAATGTTACAACTGTCAAGAATATGGGCATTTAGCAAACAAATGTCCTAAAAGGACAGATCCAAAAGGAAGGGTATGTTGGCTACTTGGGATGAATCGTCGATTAAAGCCTCTTCAATCGAGAAAATTCGAAAACCGAGTCGGGCAGTGAACTTAAGGCCCTTATGACTCTAGCCAAGTTTACCTTTTCAGATCACGATGATTCAACAAGTGAAGAAAATTTGGATAGTGATCATGAAAATGATGAAGATCTACAAGATGCTTACAATGCCTTATATAAAGAAAGTTGTAAAATTCTTTGTCAAACTTAAACTTCAAAAAGAAAAGTTCTTTAAACTTAAAGAATGTTTTGAAATCCTTGTTTTAGAAAAATCTCAAATTTCAGATTGTTTTGAAAAATCAAAGTGTGATTTAGAATTCAAAACCTCTCTAGTTGAAAATTTGAAATCTGAAAATGAGAAACTTAAAGATGAAGTATCTTCTCTTTTGAGTTTGAAGGACACATGGAGATATGCCCAAGGTGATCCAAAATTAGAGAAATTATTATCCGGATCAAGAAAATGTGGTGATCGATCCGGGTTGGGCTTTGACAAAACACATCTCCTAAACAGAAGAATGCTCCTTCCATTTTTGTGAAAGGAGAGACTTCTAACTCAAAAGGAAAAGGTACTAATCAAGTTTTTTCTAAAAATACAAAAACCTTTCAAAAACACAAAAGCAGCTATATAAATTTCAAAAATCAGATTCGAAACCCGCTAGCTAAAAAAATTATTGATTTACTTAAGGAGCTATTAAAATCTAACTCAGTAGGTCACTCTTATAACTATAAACAAAAGAAGACCAATTACTCTCCTAAACCCAAAACAATATTGAAATGGGTTCCCAAGGTTACTTGTTTGGTTGCTCACACTGCTTTCAAAGCTACAAGCCATTCAAAATGGTACCTAGGCAGTGGATGCTCCGGACATATGATGAGTGCGACAAAGCTCTATTCACCGATCTTAAAGATATGGTGATGGGTCGGTCACATTTGGTGATGGTAGCAATCGCAAGATAATTGGCAAAGGTACGGTCCAACTCTATAACCTTCCCTTATTTAAAAATGTGTTATATGTTGAGGGTTTAAAACACAACTTGTTGAGCATATCTCAAATATGCGATAACAACCATAATGTTAAATTTTCTAATCAAGGTTGTGAAATTACAAATGAAAAGGGTTATGTAATATTAAGTGGTCGCAGAACTTCGAAAGCTGCTATATTGTAAGCAATGGTAGCTCATCTAATCAAACGTGCTACATGGTCCATACCGATGAGAATGATTTATGGCATAAACGCCTTGGACATGTACACTACCGAAATTTATACAGATTGAGCAAAAGTGAACTAATAAAGGTCTACCTAAAATGCAAAAAGTAGACAAGATCTGTGGTGAATGCCAAGATATGGTAAACAAACTAGGAGCTCTCACAAAAAGGTGAACTCCAATATCACCACAAGACCACTCGAGCTTCTCCATATGGATCTTATAGGACCAACAAGAACGGAAAGTCGAGGTGGCAAAAGTACATCTTAGTTATTGTAGATGATTATACAAGATACACTTGGGTTTCATTCTTGAAAGATAAATCAGAAACCCTTGATGAAGTGAAAAAGATTATAAAACGGATTCAAACTGAAAAATGTTCTCAAGTCAGCAAGATCCGTAGTGATCATGGATCTGAATTTGAAAATAGCGGTTTTGAGAAATTTTGTAGCGATCAGGGAATATCGCATGAATTCTCTGCACCTAAAACTCCTCAACAAAATGGAATTGTCGAGAGGAAGAATAGAGTGCTTCAAGAAATGGGAAGTGTTATGTTAAATAGCATGAAGCTACCTAGGAATCTCTGGGCTGAAGCAGTGAATACAGCCTGCTACATTATTAACCGTGTTTATATTTGTAAATCTAATAATAAAACGGCTTATGAAATGTGGTTTGAGAAAAAGCCTTCTGTCAAATATTTTCGAATTTTTGGCAGCAAGTGCTATATTTTGCGTGACCGTGAAAATTTGGGAAAATTCGACACTAAAAGTGATGAAGGGATCTTTTTAGGTTATTCTTTAAACGAAATCGTGCTTATCGTGTTCTCGAACAACAGGACCGGTGTGATTCAAGAGTCAATAAATGTTGTGATTGACGATCTTTTGAAGACACTGTCCTAGTTTAGATAATGATGAAGTTCTTATACTTGAAAAACAAGAAACTTCATCAAGTGAAACTAATCTGAATTAAGGACTGTTAAAGATCATCCAACCTCTCAAATACTTGGAAACCCTCTCCTTTGGTGTGTGCACTCGTAGACAATTAGAGGACATATGTAACTACGTATGCTTTACATCCCAGTTGAACCGGGTAACGTAAAAGAAGCACTTTCGATGAAAATTGGATTCTTGCGATGCAAGAAGAACTTAATCATTTGTCGAAATGATGTCCTGCAACTTGTTCCTAGACCTAAAGATAAACATATTATTGGAACAAAATGGATTTTCAAAAACAAACGATGAGCTTGGAAATATTATTCGAAATAAAGCAAGACTAGTTGTACAGGATATACACAAATCGAAGGTATTGACTATAATGAAACATTTGCCCACGTAGCTCGTCTTGAATCAATCAGACTTTTTATCTCCATTGCATGTTTTAAGAAAATTAAAATTTATCAAATGGATGTTAAGAGTGCCTTTGAATGGTGATTTACATGAAGAGGTATATGTTGAACAACCTACAGTGGTTTGAAGATCCTAAATTCTTGATCATGTGTATCGTCTTAAGAAAGCTCTCTATGGTTCGAAACAAGCTCCCGAGCATGGTACGAAAAATTGACTAAGTTTTTCTTGAGTCATAACTTTCAGATGGGGTGTGTTGATAAGACACTCTTTGTTAAGAAATATAACGATGATATTTTAATGGTTCAAATATATGTTGACGATATTATTTATGGATCAACTCGTACTAACATATTTGTTGAGTTTGCAGATTTGATGAAGTCTAAATTTGAAATGAGCATGGTTGGAGAATTAAACTATTTCCTAGGATTGCAAGTAAAACAACAACTGATGGAATATTTATTTCACAAACCAAATATGCTCGAGTTTAATTAAAAAATTTGGATTTGAGAAAGGTAAAAATTTTGATACTCCAATGAGTACAAGCGTAAGACTCTCAAAAGACTCTACAGGTAATGATGTGGATCCTAAATTGTATCGTAGTTTGATTGGTAGCTTACTTTATCTAACTCGCTAGTAGACGAGATATTGCCTTGAGTGTTGGTATTTGTGCTCGTTATCAATCAAATCCTAAAAAGAATCTCACTTAGCTTCTGGCGTTAAGCGGATTATGCGTTATGTATGTAAGTTCTACTAAATTGGGTCTCTGGTATCCACATGAGACTAATGTTCAATTAGCGGTAAAGATGCAGATGAATTTTGAAACATTGATGATAGGAAATCAACCGGTGGTGGTTGTTTCTACATTGGAAATTGTCTTGTTTCTTGGTTTAGCAAGAAGCAAAGTTCTATATCGCTATCAATCACGAAATTTGAATACATTCTTCTTGGAAATGCATGTACTCAACTTGTTTGGATGAAACGAATGTTAAGCGATTATGGAATTACTCAAGATTCTATGATTTTATTTTGTGATAATTCCAGTGCAATAAATATCTCTAAAAATCCAGTTCAGCATTCAAGTACTAAGCATATTGACATTAGATTTCATTACATTCGTGAATTAGTGGAAGAAAAATTAATAAATTTAGATTACATTCCAACCGAGATTCAACTTGCGGACATTTTCACTAAACCGCTCGACAAAAGCCGGTTTAATAAATTAAAATTTGATCTCGGTATGTGCAATTTAAATTGAGTTTGCATGATTTTGTGTATCATAAGTTTGATGTTTTATTTGCTTAAACTTGAAATTATTTAAAAAAAAAATAAAAAAAATAAAAAAAAATTGCAAATTTTTTGTCATACTCGACCTGTCGTGAGAATACACGACCGGTCGTTCACGACGGTCGAACACGCATACCACGACCTGTCGTAAAAGCACGGATTTCACTTAAAATTGGAGATTTTAGTCTTCTTCTTCATTTCTTCATTTCTTTCCAACCGTCCTAGCTACGGCTGCCCCAACCCATCTTCATTGTTTTTCAAGGTTAGTGATTCTTTTACATTTTTCTTGTAGATTCTTACTATTAGTGCTTCAAAACTCATGTTTGTGGAATCTATTTGATCATTGATTGCAGGATTTGGGGTTTTTCTCTTGAAAAATCTGTTCTATCTAAATCTCATTTCTTCTATCTTGCATCTTGTTGTTTCCTTGAAATCTTTCTTTGAAAATGGATGCTAGAGGTAAAAAGAAAACTACTCGAGGTCCATCTTCTTCTAGATCAACTTCTATTGTTCAACGTCATCTTCGTTCTCCACGAAAATGATCCTACTTGATGCTCGAGATTTGCGTATGCGTAATGTAATTGTTGAACGTCATGTTAATGTCAATCACATTGCTTCTTTTGGTATTCCTTCTTTGTTGGAATCGTAGGATGGGATAACATCTTACATTGGGGTGGAGCGCATACCAGTCCATTGCCCAATCCATGTTTGCATGTATCTGCGATTTTTCTCTTGAGAATTTAACTTTTAAAGTTGATACTCAAGAAGGTTTGTTTGTTGTAGATCGACATTTGATTGAGATATTATGGAAATACCTATCAATGATGAAAGCATTCCAATTAATATTTTACATGATAGTCTCTCGAATCCGAACGACGAATGCTTACTAGAGATTTATGTAATATGGATGTTCATTGGACTCATAAAGGTCATGTACTTCCCTCAAGGTATTTGTTACCCGGATACGTAGTACTTCATAAGATATTCATTTCAAATCTTTATCCACGTTCGGTAACAAACCGAACTCACCGCTTTTATGGTTCGTGTTTTGCATTCTGTTGTCTCTGGTGCTAAAATATACCTCCCTTCTTTAATTTGTCATTCCATTATTTCTGTCACGTCACCATCCTGGACATAGTGATATACCCTTTGGTTATTCTATGACTATGTTAGCAAATCATATGCTCATAGCCATGCCTACTAGAGAAAAACCCATCCACCATCTCCTTTTAATAATTCCAATCTTAATAAGATGACTTTAGATTTGGCTAGAGGCCAAGTGGATGCTTGTAGCGATGGTGGTGAAGGGTAATGCTTGAAGCTAGTGATCTTCCCGAGGACGTGAATATGGATGACTTATTTGAAGAACTTGAGTCGACTCGGTGATGATCCCGATTTTCTACCTTTCCGATTTTGATGAAAGGTTGAATTCTCTTCAAGAGCGTGTGGCTCAAATTCGTGTTACTCAAGACACACAATTTTCTTATATGCGTAATTATATGAGGCGAATTGCTAAGGGATTACACAAAATTGATCCATCTAATCCGCACCCTCTTCTGGTTCGATTTGAATTTTTTTGGTCTGTAATATTTACTGATATCGGCTTGCATCTCAAAACCTTTTTGTTGGTTATGGACTATTTTTTTTGCTTCAACTCCTAATTGGTTATGCACATTTACTGTTTTTCTTCCTTTGTCATTTTGTGTCAAAAAGGGGGAGAAGTTTGGTGAATGTTATTGAATGATTATTAATTTTGTTGTGCTATTACTCAGGGGGAGTCCTATTACTCAGGGGGAGTTAAACTTCTCAAGAGTTATGGGAAAATGATTATTGCTTATCATGTCAAATGATTATTGCTTATCATGTCTATATATCTGTGCATGTTTCTCACCTCTTATGTCTCTTGGAAATATTATTACTTGGTGTTTTGTCACAAATTTGACAAAGGGGGAGATTGTAAGGGTTATGGTCTCATACTCCTTTGGTTGTCAAATTTTGTTGTGTCAAAACATCTATCTGTGTCTTGTGCTGATATGATGATTTTTATTCAAGACACTGCTTAAATACTTCAAAAAGCTACAAGTTGAAGCTCAAGATGTCAAAGCTCAAGATGTCGAAGTTAAAAGTTCAAGCCTGATATTGTTCAAGACTTCAAGCCTGATATTGTTCAAGACTTCAAGCCTGATATTGTTCAAGATTTCAAGACCGATATTGGTTCAAACAATCTACATTCGTTGAATGGTTGAAGTTCAATGTCCATACGACATATTTCAGGTTTGAATGACCTTAGGTTGACCCTTTAAGTAGGTCATTTTGGATACATAAATCAAATGTGTATTTTACATGAGCTTGGTCTGTTCCAAGACCGAGTCCTAGCTCTTGTTCGACCGATCTAGCATTGGTTCGACTAGTCCAAGAAATTCCACGACCAGCCCTAATTAGTTGAAGATTTTTCGATTTTTGGAACGCCCACGACCGGGCTCCCTGGAGGTCCTTCGACCGGTCGTAGGTTGGCTTCGACTCGTCCACGATCGGTCGTGGAGCTACGACCGAAAATCCAAGAACCTATTTCATGGTCCTACGACCGGTCGTAGGTGACCCACGACCGGTCGTAGGTGTCCCACGACCGGTCGTAGGGTACACACGACGATCGTGGAACGGCTTTCAAAGATCGCGCTCAATTTTTCAAAAATGTTAGAGCTACGACGACGGTACCCTAGGTTTCTAAGACCGGTCGTAGGAACGATTTTTTCTTCTATAAATTGAACACGAAATTGAGTTTTTACATCCAATTCCATTCCTTTCAAGAATTTTCAAGTAATCACTCGAGATAAGTCTGTGTTTATTTTAAGCTAAATTGTGCTTATTTAATATTCCTTTTTGCTAGCTTATTTAATTTGATTTTGTTTCTCTATTCCAATCTTATTTGAAAAGAGGAATTATATTATTCCTTCTTCTTGGAATCAAAATCAAATATAGCTACGCCCAACAAGTCAAAATCTAAAATCTATTAGAATTTAGAACCCTATGAATGTGAGTATTGGAAATTGAACTTTGATATTCAATCATCTACTCCGATTGGTTCTACCGGGCTGCTAAAGGAGAAATCCAGGTATTTTACAATTCTGTAAAATTCATTTATTTTTGGTTTTGTTTGAGGTTGAGCCAGAAAAATCTCATTGTATTGGTTGTCTGAGGAAAACCGAGAAAACTTCGAGAAAAAGGGGTTTTTGAATTGTGTAAGCCCAAGTGAAAAAGACACAATTGTAAAGGTTTTTGGTGAACCTGTGAAAACCTATTTGATAGTGAACGCTAATATCCCCTGTGTGAGGATATTAGGAGTGGAGTAGCATTTTGTGTGGCTGTTGTAAAACAGTTGGTGTACACACAGGCGAACCACTATAACTCTGTCTTGTGGATTGAATGCTTGCTTAATTTTCATATCTTTTATCATTCGATTGTGTGGAATGTACAAGTGGATGTGAATGTTGTAACTATTTACATTTTCAAGCAAGTGTGGGGATTGTTGTAATAATTTAGATCTTTATACGCATTTATTTTCAATTCCTTGCTACTTCATTTACTTATATTAACATTGAGTTCTTGATTCAAAAGAGGTTCTAGAAATAAGGTTGTCCTACCATAAGCCCTTGTTTATTATGGTGTAAGGTTGTCCTTAGAACTGAATTTGTATCAATCTCTCAATAATTATTTATCAAGGTGATTTATATTTAGCATTGTGAATTGATTCATTATTGTAAGGGTATTGATTTACTTTAGTTCCGCTGATTTATTTTTAAATTTGGCACAGTCCTATTCACCCCCCCTCTAGGACATATAGCTTGGCCTTTTCAAGAAGTCCTCCGTTGAGCTAAAAAAGTCCCGCTTTGGCTATAACCTAGGTGAACCTTGTCCAGAAGTCTATTTTGGTGAAGTTTTAGACTATATAAGGACCTTAAACCCTCTCCCATTTCAGCCATACGAATTTGGATTTGAGAGAGAGAAAAGAGAGAGAAAGTGAGGGAGATGTGGGAGGAACTCCCTGCTGCTGTTCCCTGCCGCTATTCGGGCTCCACCGCCTGATTCTCATCGCTTTTCCGGCGATACCGACTCCGTTTTAAGGTAATAAACCCTAACCCTAGACCCGTTTTGAGGTATATAGGCTACAGGTTATGAAATAGCTAACCGATTTCACTCTTTAGGCTAGAAAACTCCTAAATACGGAAGCTCCTCAACCCTTGTCGATCCGTTGAGATTCCAAGAAGAAAGGTGAGGACTTTAGGTGTATAGGTTGCGGTTTTTAATGCTTTCAATGTCAGATAATGGTAGATTCATGATCTTCATGCAATTGTACATGTACAAAGTGCTTTCCGTTTTCTGTTTCGATTAGAATTGTAGAATTTGGAATTTCACATACTCTAGGTATTCGTATAAAATACCGTATACGTATTTTTTATGGAAATGTGTTTGACATGTTTATTTGTCATATGGATATACGATATATGGATAAACGACTTATTTGGCGAAAGGATTTTCCTAAATACATGTTTTACTAATATACACTATGTATGTAGAAATATTGTATTGTAAGGAGTGTTGTATACATGTATATTTTGGAAATGTGTTTGCCATGATTATGTGTCGTATGATTATATGACATATGGATAAATTACTTATTTGGTGAAAAGAATCGCCGTAATACATGTTTGTTTGTATACACTATGTATGTTGAAAATGCGTATTCTAGAAAATACTGTATACGTATAAATTTTGGAGATATATTTATCATGATTATTTGCTGTAGTAATATATTATATATGGATAAAATACTCACTTGGCTAAAGGATAGCCCTAATACATGTTTTGCTAACATACACCATGTATGTTGTAATAGTGTATTCTAAGTGTTGTGAAAATGACTGAATGAGTATAGAATTCTCATTCGTGCTCGCCATGACTAATTGTCATGGATAATTGATTGTTGTATTGACAATACCCCTTTGACGAAAGGATTTGCCCTAAATTATGCCACGGCCAATACACACTATATATGCTAAAATGTGTGGCCCAAGTGTTTGTGGAAATGACTGAATGAATATGGAACTTGGTTTCCTACTTGCCATGACTATCCGTCATGGGTGTATGCATGTTATGATTGGGGTAACTCCCTAGTGAAAGGATTTGGCCTTATACCTCTGTGATCAACATATGTCATGTATGTTGATTCCTGTATTTTAAAGTGTTTGTTGAAATGTCTGAATGAGTAGTAGTTAGTAAATTGTAATGTTTAAGGGTGTTGAGATATGATTCTCAACTCCTTTAACTATGTGTATGATTTCCTTGAATAGCTATGTGATTAGGAATTGAATATGTACAAACTCATGCTTGTGTTGTGCTTTATAACATGCTCAATCGCTTTTATGATTTTATTTATGTAATGCATATGTTAAATTCATGTTTACGTTGTAATGATCCGTCATGGGTGATGGGGAGTGGAGCAACGTATGCGCAGTAATACTACCACAGTGACCTAAACGGATATTATCAAACTTTGATTGTATGATCTGAACCTTGATCCATTACTGCTTTACTATTTAAAATTGATTGTGTTTGGGGCTATGTTTATAGTCCAGACAATCGGTACCAGAATTGAATTCGTGGCTGTGATTCATTTGCCACGTGAGATGTGTTCGACGAACTCGAGTCGTACTTCGGTTGGCGATAGTGGTTGGCCACGCGAAGTGCTTATGCACTTCAGTCGTTTAACTTGTTGTGCACTCGAGCTAGCTGAGCTCGTCAGGCAACCCGATCTGTCTTGTGTATGTTCACCATGTTTGGACGCTACTGCTTGAACCTAGGGTACCAAACTTGCCAGTGGAATCCCTTTTAACCATGGTACCTCGATCCGCTAAGACTCATGAGCCGGGCATGGTGGTATGGGACACCGTGGTGTGCATTGTCGGCCTCTGGCCCACTGGGGCTACGTGCCTCCCCATAGTGACCAGTGAGCAACCAAACTCATGAGCTGATTATGGTGGTATGGGACACTATATTCGTGCTGTCGGCCTACATTGATAAGGTGATGGGGGAGTGGTGCAACGTATGTGAGCAATGACCACAGCGCCCTTTGTAGTGACCTCGAGCATACTCTGAAATCGCGGTGAGCCTTAGAGTTTGTCGCGGTATATAGAGTATGAACTAGGCCTGTTTCTGTATAATGATGAATCGTTTAAAAGGTGATGGGGGAGTGGTGCAACCTTTGTGCGTAACAGCCCTGACAGCCTCTGCAGTGACCTAGAAAACACACCATCGTCTGATATTAACTAGGACTGACAACCCTAGAATGGATCATGTTTGGGAATGATACAAGGGAGGTACCTTAGTTTCCCAATCCTGCTGTTTGAAATGGACTAATTAAAAACTCGGTAATCATGCTCATCATGCATCGCATGTGCCTAGAAGATGTGGAGCACTATGGGATGTAAGCATGCCGCGAACGTGAGATGGTGTCGCATGAGGGAGTATGTCGGTGAGGGCATCCATCATACCTGCATTCATACTTGCATTAATCAGAGTAACTAGGAGTGTTTGATTTACTGCTTTATCATTACTGCTTGACTGTATTGATAACATGATAACTTATGCCTTATTGTTCCACTGAGTTAGCTACTCACTCCCACGTTACGGGACGGTGTTGTACACACCAACCAGATTTGTTGAGTTTCAGATGATGGCGATGCTTATGAAGCAGAGCCAGACTACTTCTATGGTGATGAGGAGGAGTTCTCCTATCATGTAACTCTCTGACGAGTCTCTGAAGACTGAGCACTGTATTGACGGGGCTATGGTACTTGGGATAGAAGACATTACACTTACACATTTGGTATATTTAAGAACTGTACTTGTAATTATTTAACCTGGTAATGTTATCACACTCTAGAGACTCATCATAGTTTATATATTTTATCTATCTATCATAGTCTTCCGCTTGCAAATTTAACTGTCTCGGAGTATGATATCTTTGTTTTGGCTTAATCTCACTCATGTTCAATGTACGAATACAGTCAACATTCAATCATCATTCATTTTGTTGCATAAGTGATGTTCTGGAACTCGGGAGTTGAGTTTATGCTCGACCCCCGATTTTCAGGGCGTTACATATTCTCAGTTCCCAACAGCTATAACCTATAACCTAGACCTAAAACCTAAACCTAAACCTAAACCTAAAGCCTAAATGTGTTCTCAAATCCCCAAACCTAAACCTACACCTAATGCTAATCTCAACTCCCTAAACTAAGCCTAAACCCAAAGCAAAACCCGATCCCTAACCCAAACCCAATTTCCTAAACCTAAACCATAACCTATTCTCAGATCCCTACAGCTATAACCAATAACCTAGACCTAAAACTAAACCTAAACTAAACCTAAGATCTAAATGTTTTACCAAATCCCTAAACCTAAATCTATGCCTAATCTAATCTCAACCCCCTAACCTAAACCTAATCCTAAACTTGATAACCCAAAGCAAAATCCGATCCAAAACCCGAACCCAAATTCCTAAACCTAAAGCTAAACCAATTCTCAGTTCCCTACAGCTATAACCTATAACCTAGACCTAAAACCTAAACCTAAAGCCTAAATGTGTTCTCAAATCCCTAAACCTAAACCTACAACTAATGTTAATCTCAACTGCCTAACCTAAACCTAAACTTAAACTTGAAAACCCAAAGCAAAACCCGAACCCGAACCCAAACCCAATTTCCTAAACCTAAACCATAACCGATTCTCAATTCCCTATAGCTATAACCTACCTATAACCTAAACCTAAGACCTAAATGTGTTCTCAAATCCATCAACCTAAACCTACACCCAATCCTATTCTCAACTCCCTAACCTAAACCTAAACCTAAACTTGAAAACCCAAAGCAAAACCCGATCCCGAACCCGAACCCGATTTCCTAAACCAAAACCTTAACCCATTCTCAGTTCCCTACACCTATAACCTATAACCTAGATCTAAAACCTAAACCTAGCCCTAAACTTAAGACCTAAATGTGTTCTCAAATCCCTCAACCTAAACCTACACCTAATGCTATTCTTAATTCCCTAACCTAAACCTAAACCTAAACTTGAAAACCCAAAGCAAAACCCGATCCCGAACCCAAACCCAATTTCCTAAACCTAAACCATACCAGATTCTCAATTCCCTATAGCTATAACCTACCTATAACCTAAACCATTTCCTAAACCAAAGACCTAAATGTGTTCTCAAATCCCTAAACCTCAACCCACACCTAATCATATTCTCAACTCCCTAACCTAAACCTAAGCCTAAACTTGAAAACCCAAAGCAAAACCCGATCCCGAACCTAAACCTGATTTCCTAAACCTAAACCTTAACCTATTCTCAGTTCCCTACAGCTATAACCTATAACCTAGACCTAAAACCTAAATCGAAAACTAAACCTAAAGCCTAAACGTGTTCTCAAATCCCTAAACCTAAACCTACACCTAATGCTAATCTCAACTCCCTAACCTAAACCTAAACTTAAACTTTAAAACCCAAAGCAAAACCCGATCCCGAACCCAAACCCAATTTCCTAAACCTAAACCATAACCGATTATCAATTCCCTATAGCTATGACCTACCGCTAAACTAAACCTTAACCTACACCTAAGACCTAAATCTATTCTAAAATCCCTCAACCTAAATGTACACCTAATTCTATTCTCAACTCCCTAACCTAAACCTAAACTTGAAAACCTAAAGCAAAACCAGATCCTGAACCCAAACCCAATTTCCTAAACCTAAACCTTACCCTATTCTCAATTCCCTACTGACTATAACCTATAACCTAGACCTAAAACCTAAACCTAAAGCCAAAATGTGTTCTCAAATCCCTCAACCTAAACCTACACCCAATGCTAATCTCAACTCCCTAACCTAAACATAAACCCAAACTTGAAAACCAAAAGCAAAACCCGATCTCGAACCCGAACCCGATTTCCTAAACCTAAACTGAAACCTATTTTCAGTAACCTACAGCTATAACCTATAACCTAGACCTAAAACCTAAACCTAAGCATAAACCTAAAACCTAAATGTGTTCTCAAATCCCTAAATCTAAACCTACACCAAATGCTAATCTCAACTCCCTAACCTAAACCTAAACTTAAACTTGAAAACCCAAAGCAAAACCTGATCCTGAACCCAAACCCGATTTCCTAAACCTAAACCTAAACCTATTCTCAGTAACCTACAGCTATAACCTATAACCTAGACCTAAAACCTGAACCTAAACCTAAACCTAAAGCCTAAATGTGTTCTCAAATCCCTAAACCTAAACCTACACCTAATGATAACTCAACACCCTAACCTAAGCCTAAACCCAAACTTGAAAACCCAAAGCAAAACCCGATCCCTAACCCAAACCCAATTTCCTAAACCTAAACCATAACCGATTCTCAATTCCCCAAGGCTATAACCTTCCTATAACCTAAACATTAACCTACACCTACGACCTAAATGTGTTCTCAAATCCCTCAACCTAAACCTACACCTAATGTTATTCTCAACTCCCTAACCTAAACCTAAACCTAAACTTGAAAACCAAGAAAAACCCGATTCCGAACCCAAACTCGGTTTTCTAAACCTAAACCTTAACCTATTATTAGATCCCTACAGCTATAACCTATAACCTAGACCTAAAACCTAAACCTAAACCTACGACCTAAATGTTTTCCCAAATCCCTAAACCTAAACCTACGCCTAATCTAATCTCAACTCCCTAACCTAAATCTAAACATAAACTTGATAACCCAAAGCAAAATCCGATCCCAAACCCTAACCTGAATTCATAAACCTAAAGCTAAACCAATTCTCAGTTCCCGACAACTATAACCTATAACCTAGACCTAAAACCTAAACCTAAAGCCTAAATGTGTTCTCAAATCCCTACACTAATGTTAATCTCAACTGCCTAACCTAAACCTAAACTAAAACTTGAAAGCCCAAAGCAAAACCCGAACCCGAACCCAAACCCAATTTCCTAAACCTAAACCATAACCGATTCTCAGTTCCCTATAGCTATAACCTACCTATAACCTAAACCTAAGACCTAAATGTGTTCTCAAATCCATCAACCTAAACCTACACCTAATCCTATTCTCAACTCCCTAACCTAAACCTAAACCTAAACTTGAAAACCCAAAGCAAAACCCGATCCCGAACCCGAACACGATTTCCAAAACCTAAACCTTAACCCATTCTCAGTTCCCTATAGCCATAACCTATAACATAGACCTAAAACCTAAACCTAAACCTAAACTTAAGACCTAAATGTGTTCTCAAGTCCCTCAACCTAAACCTACACCTAATATTATTCTCAATTCCCTAACCTAAACCTAAACCTAAATTTGAAAACCCAAAGCAAAACCCGATCGCGAACCCAAACCCAATTTCCTAAACCTAAACCATAACAGATTCTCAATTCCCTATAGCTATAACCTACCTATAACCTAAACCATTTCTTAAACCTAAGACCTAAATGTGTTGTCAAATCCCTAAACCTCAACCCACACCTAATCATATTCTCAACTCCCTAACCTAAACCTAACCCTAAACTTGAAAACCCAAAGCAAAACCCGATCCCGAACCTAAACCCGATTTCCTAAAACTAAACCTTAACCTATTCTCAGTTCCCTACAGCTATAACCTATAACCTAGACCTAAAACCTAAACCGAAACTTAAACCTAAAGCCTAAACGTGTTCTCAAATCCCTAAACCTAAACCTACACCTAATGCTAATCTCAACTCCCTAACCTAAACCTAAACTTAAACTTGAAAACCCAAAGTAAAACCCGATCCCGAACCCAAACCCAATTTCCTAAAACTAAACCACAACCGATTCTCAATTCCCTATAGCTATAACCTACCTATAACCTAAACCTTAACCTACACCTAAGACCTAAATGTGTTCTCAAATCCCTCATCCTAAACCTACACCTAATCCTATTCTTAACTCCCTAACCTAAACCTAAACCTAAACTTGAAAACCCAAACCAAAACCTGATCCCGAACACAAACCCAATTTCCTAAACCTAAACCCTAACCTATTCTCAGTTCCCTACAGCTATAACCTATAACCGAGACCTAAAACCTAAACCTAAACCTAAACCTAAAGGCTAAATGTGTTCTCAAATCCCTCAACCTGAACCTACACCTAATGCTAATCTCAACTCCCGAACCTAAACCTAAACTTAAACTTGAAAACCCAAGGCAAAACTCGATCCCGAACCCAAACCCAATTTCCTGAACCTAAACCTTAACCTATTCTCAGTTCCCTACAGCTATAACCTATAACCTAGACCTAAAACCTAAACATAAACCTAAACCTAAAGCCTAAATGTGTTCTCAAATCCCTCAACCTAAACATACACCTAATCCTATTCTCAACTCCCTAACCTAAACCTAAACCTAAACTTGAAAACCCAAAGCAAAACCCAATCCCAAACCCAAACCCAATTTCCTAAACCTAAACCTTAACCTATTCTCGGTTCCCTACAGCTATAACCTATAACCTAGACCTAAAACCAAAACCTAAACCTAAGCCTAAAGCCTAATGGGTTCTCAAATCCCTAAACCTAAACCTACACCTAATGCTAATCTTAACTCCCTAACCTAAACCTAAACCTAAACTTGAAAACCCAAAGCAAAACCCGATCCCGAAACCAAACCCAATTTCCTAAACCTAAACCACAACCGATTCTCAATTCCCTATGACTATAACCTACCTAAAACCTAAACCTTAACCTACACCTAAGACCTAAATGTGTTCTCAAATCCCTCAACCTAAACCTACACCTAATCCTATTCTCAACTCCTTAACCTAAACCGAAACCTAAACTTGAAAACACAAAGCAAAACCCGATCCCGAACCCGAACCCGATTTTCCAAACCTAAACCTTAACCTATTCTCAGATCCCTACAGCTATAACCTATAACCTAGACCTAAAGCCTAAACCTAAACCTAAACCTAAAACCTAAATGTTTTCCCAAATCCCTAAACCTAAACCTACACCTAATCCTAATCTCAACTCCCTAACCTAAACCTAAACCTAAACTTGATAACCCAAAGTAAAACCCGATCCCGAACCCAAACCCGAATTCCTATACCTAAACCTAAACCTATTCTCAGTTCCCTACAGCTATAACCTATAACCTAGACCTAAAACCTAAACCTAAAGCCTAAATGTGTTCTCAAATCCCTAAACCTAAACCTACAGCTAATGTTAATCTCAACTGCCTAACCTAAACCTAAACTCAAACTTGAAAACCCAAAGCAAAATCCGATCTCGAACCCAAACCCAATTTCCTAAACCTAAACCATAACCGATTCTAAATTCCCTATAGCTATAACCCACCTATAACCTAAACCTAAGACCTAAATGTGTTCTCAAATCCCTCAACCTAAACCTACACCTAATCCTATTCTCAACTCCTTAACCTAAACCTAAACCTAAACTTGAAAACCCAAAGCAAAACCTGATCCCGAACCCGAACCCGATTTCCTAAACCTAAACCTTAACCCATTCTCAGTTCCCTACAGCTATAACCCATTACCTAGACCTAAAACCTAAACCTAAACCTAAACTTAAGACCTAAATGTATTCTCAAATCCCTCAACCTAAACCTACACCTAATGCTATTCTCAATTCCCTAACCTAAACCTAAACATAAACTTTAAAACCCAAAGCAAAACCCGATCCCGAACCCAAACCCAATTTAATATAGAATGATAATGTGTAATGGAATTTTCAAGGGTTATAGATTAAAGTTTACGGTTTTATTATATTCTGCTTGCATTATAGTGTAATGGTCTAATTATATTTTAATCATCTCTCTAAGCAGAAGCACAAATGCATTGTATAACGTTTTAGTATATTCCACTTGTATTGACATTGTTTAAATTTATAAGTTTGTAGCTCGCACATATTCATTGATGGCACCAGGTGGGAGACCACGTCGTTCGCACAGTGGATCTACCCCTTCTACCCGATGCGACGGAGCCAGCATCGCCGTCACATATTGCATCGCAGGAGTCTGATCCCTCAGTCGCGCATACACCGGGCACAACATGTAAGTCTAGACACATTTTTTTAATGACTTCTGTTTATGTTTAGACTTACATATTTCTTTTACAGCAGCGTTGTCATCCAGTCGACGAGGACGTGGACCCACGCGTAGGTTGCTTTTAGAGCGACTTACACATGAGGGTAGGGTGACGATAGAGTTCCCATAGGACTGTATTAGACCTGTTGGGAACAATACCAGCTTGTTTACATCGGAGGTCAGTGTCTTATGCTGATCTCTGATCCCCGCCACCACCCCCGTTGGGCAGACGTAACAGATGATGTGCGGCAGCTTATTCGTCAGCGCCTTCAGGTAAATTTCAGTAAATTAAAATTAATTTTATAAAAGTTTATTTATGATTAAGTTATTTTATATGGACAACATTGGAGGGGCCTGGCCATTTGGACAGGCCGTGTTTATGTATTTGCTCGAAATTAATAGAGCAGACCCGGATGTGCGTCGGAGCTATCCGGATGTTGAGCGGGGGTCCTTAGAAGGTGGGAACCGCTATTATGACCATGATGAAGCTGTCCATTTCTTATGAACAACATTGGAAGGGCCTGGCCATTTGGACAGGCCGTGTTTATGTATTTGCTCTAGATTAATGGAGAAGACCCGAATGTGCGTCAGAGCTATCCGGATGAGCGGGGGTCTCTGGAAGGTGGGAACCACTATAATGACCATGATGAAGCTATCCATTTCCTATGGACAGCAATGGTAGGGCCTGACCATTTAGACAGGCAGTGTTTATGCATTTGCTCGAGATTAATGGAGCCGACCTGGATGTGCGTCGGAGCTATCCGGATAAGCGGGGGTCTCTGGAAGGTGAGAAACGCTATAATGACCATGATGAAGCTGTCCATTTCCTAAACCTAAACTTAAACCTATTCTCAGTTCCCTACATCTATAACCTATAACCTAGACCTAAAACCTAAACCTAAACCTAAACCTAAGACCTAAATGTGTTCTCAAATCCCTCAACCTAAACCTACACCGAATGCTACTCTCAACTCCCTAACCTAAACCTAAACCTAAACTTGAAAACCGAAAGCAAAACCCGATCTTGATCCCGAACCCGATTTCATAAACCTAAACCTTAACCAATTTTCAGATCCCTACGGCTATAACCTAAAACCTAGACCTAAGACCTAAACCAAAACCTAAACCTAAAGCCAAAATGTGTTCTCAAATCCCTCAACCTAAACATACACCTAATGCTAATTTCAACTCCCTAACCTAAACCTAAACCTAAACTTGAAAACCCAAAGGAAAACCCAATCCTGAACCCGAACCCGATTTCCTAAAACTAAACCGAAACCTATTCACAGTTCCCTACAACTATAACCTATAACCTAGACCTAAAACCTAAACCTAAACCTAAACCTAAGACCTGTGTTCTCAAATCCCTCAACCTAAACCTACATCTAAGGCTATTCTCAACTCCCTAACCTAAACATAAACCTAAACTCGAAAACCCAAAGCAAAACCTGATCCCGAACCCGAACCCGATTTCATAAACCTAAACCTTAACCTATTCTCAGATCCCTATGGCTATAACCTATAACCTAGACCTAAAACCTAAACCTAAACCCAAACCTAAAGCCTAAATGTGTTCTCAAATCCCTCAACCTAAACCTACACCTAATACTAATCTCAACTCCCAAACCTAAACCTAACCTTAAACTTGAAAACTCAAAGCAAAGCCCGATCCCGAACACAGAACCCGAATTCCTAGACCTAAACCTAAACCTATTCTCAGTAACCTACAGCTATAACCTATAACCTAGACCTAAAACCTAAACCTAAAGCTAAACTTAAGACCTAAATGTGTTCTCAAATCCCTCAACCTAAACCTACACCTAATGCTAATCTCAACTCCCTAACCAAAACCTGAACCTAAACTTGAAAACCCAAAGAAAAACACGATCCCGAACCCGAACACGATTTCCTAAACTTAAACCTAAACCTATTCTCAGTAACCTACAGCTATAACCTATAACCTAGACCTAAAACCTAAACCTAAACCTAAACCTAAGACCTAAATGTATTCTCAAATCCCTCAACCTAAACCTACATCTAATGCTATTCTCAACTCCCTAACCTAAACGTAAACGTAAACTTGAAAACCCAAAGAAAAACCTGATCCCAAACCCGAACCCGATTTCATAAACCTAAACCTTAACCAATTCTCAGATCCCTATGGCTATAACCTATAAACTAGACCTAAAACCTAAACCTAAACCTAAACCTAAAGCCTAAATGTATTCTCAAATCCCTCAACCTAAACCTACACCTAATGCTAATCTCAATTCCCTAACCTAAACCTAAACTTAAACTTGAAAACCCAAAGCAAAACCCGATCCCGAACCCGAACCCGAGTTCCTAAAGCTAAACCTAAACCTATTCTCAGTAACCTACAGCTATAACCTATGACCTAGACCTAAAACCTAAACCTAAACCTAAACCTAAGACCTAAATGTGTTCTCAAATCCCTCAACCTAAACCTACACCTAATGCTAATCTCAACTCCCTAACCTAAACCTAAACCTAAACTTGAAAACCTAAAACAAAACCCGATCCTGAACCGGAACCGGATTTCCTAAACCTAAACCTAAACCTATTCTCAGTAACCTACAGCTATAACCTATAACCTAGACCTAAAACCTAAACCTAAACCTAAACCTAAAGCCTAAATGTGTTCTAAAATCCCTAAACCTAAACCTACACCTAATGCTAATCTCAACTCCCTAACCTAAACCTAAACATGAAAACCCAAAGCGAAATCCAATCCCGAACCCAAACCCAATTTCCTAAACCTAAACCATAACCGATTCTCAATTCCCTATAACTATAACCTACATATAACCTAAACCTTAGCCTACACCTAAGACCTAAATGAGTTTTAAAATCCCTCAACCTAAACCTAGACCTAATCCTATTCTCAACTCCCTAACCTAAACCTAAACCTAAACTTGAAAACCCAAAGCAAAACCCGATTCCGAACCCAAACCCAATTTCCTAAACCTAAACCTTAACCTATTCTTAGTTCCATACAGCTATAACCTATAAACTAGACCTAAAACCTAAACCTAAACCTAAACCTAAAGCCTAAATGTGTTCTCAAATCCCTAAACCTAAACCTACACCTAATGCTAATCTCAACTCCCTAACCTAAACCTAAACTTAAACTTTAAAACCCAAAGCAAAACCCGATCCCGAACCCAAACCCAATTTCCTAAACTTAAACCATAACCGATTCTCAATTCCCTATAGCTATAACCTACAGCTAAACTAAACCTTAACCTACACCTAAGACCTAAATCTGTTCTAAAATCCCTCAACCTAAGTGTACACGTAATCCTATTCTCAGCTCCCTAACCTAAACCTAAACCTAAACTTGAAAACCCAAAGCAAAACCAGATCCTGAACCCAAACCCAATTTCCTAAACCTAAACCTTACCCTAGTCTCAGTTCCCTACAGCTATAACCTATAACCTAGACCTAAAACCTAAACCTAAAGCCTAAATGTGTTCTCAAATCCCTCAACCTAAACCTACACCTAATGCTAATCTCAACTCCCTAACCTAAAACTAAGCCTAAACTTCAAAACCAAAAGCAAAACCCAATCCCGAACCTGAACCCGATTTCCTAAACCTAAACTGCAACCTATTCTCAGTAACCTACAGCTATAACCTATAACCTAGACATAAAACCTAAATCTAAACATAAACCTAAAACCTAAATGTGTTCTCAAATCCCTAAACCTAAACCGACACCTAATGCTAATCTCAACTCCCTAACCTAAACCTAAAGCTAAACTTGAAAACCCAACGCAAAACCCGATCTCGAACCCAAACCCAATTTCTTAAACCTAAACCTTAACCTATTCTCAGATCCCTACAGCTATAACCTATAACCTACACCTACAACCTAAACATAAACCTAAAACTAAAGCCTAAATGTGTTCTCAAATCCCTCAACCTAAACCTACACCTAATGCTAATCTCAACTCCCTAACCTAAACTTAAACCTAAACTTGAAAACCCAAAGCAAAACCGGATCCTGAACCCGAACCCAATTTCCTAAACCTAAACCTAAACCTATTCTCAGTAACCTACAGCTATAACCTATAACCTAGACCTAAAACCTAAAACCTAAACCTAAACCTAAACCTAAAGCCTAAATGTGTTCTCAAATCCCTAAACCTAAACCCACACCTAATGTCAATCTCAACTCCCTAACTTAAACCTAAACCTAAACTTGAAAACCCAAATCAAAACCCGATCCCGAACCCAAACCCAATTTCCTAAACCTAAACCATAACCGATTCTCAATTCCCTATAGCTATAACCTACCTATAACCTAAACCTTGACCTACACCTAAGACCTAAAGGTGTTCTCAAATCCCTCAACCTAAACCTACACCTAATCCTATTCTCAACTCCCTAACATAAACCAAAACCTAAACTTGAAAAGCCAAAGCAAAAACCGATCCCAAACCCAAACCCAATTTCTAAACCTAAACCTTAACCTATTCTCGGTTCCCTACTGACCATAACCTATAACCTAGACCTAAAACCTAAACTTAAACCCAAACCTAAAGCCTAAATGTGTTCTCAAATCCCTAAACCTAAACTTACACCTAATGCTAATCTCAACTCCCTAACCTAAACCTAAACCCAAACTTGAAAACCCAAAGCAAAACCCGATCCCTAACCCAAACCCAATTTCCTAAGCCTAAACCATAACCGATTCTCAATTCCCCATGGCTATAACCTACCTATAACCTAAACCTTAACCTACACCTAAGACCTAAAAGGGTTCACAAATCCCTCAACCTAAACCTACACCTAATGTTATTCTCAACTCCCTAACCTAAACCTTAACCTAAACTTGAAAACCATAAGAAAAACTCGATCCCGAACCCAAACCCGATTTTCTAAACCTAAACCTTAACCTATTCTCAGATCCCTACAGCTATAACCTATAACCTAGACCTAAAATCTAAACCTAAACCTAAACCTAAGACCTAAATGTTTTCCCAAATCCTAAAACCTAAACCTACACCTAATGCAAATCTCAACTCATTAACCTAAAACTAAACCTAAACTTGAAAACCAAAAGCAAAACCCAATCCCGAACCCGAACCCGATTTCCTAAACCTAAACCGCAACCTGTTCTCAGTAACCTACAGCTATAACCTATAACCTAGACATAAAACCTAAACCTAAACATAAACCTAAAACCAAAATGTGATCTCAAATCCCCAAACCTAAACATACACCTAATGCTAATCTCAACTCCCTAACCTAAACCTAAAGCTAAACTTTAAAACCTAAGGCAAAACCCGATCTCGAACCCAAACCCAATTTCTTAAACCTAAACCTTAACCTATTCCCCGTTCCCTACAGCTATAACCTATAACCTAGACCTAAAACCTAAACATAAACCTAAAACTAAAGCCTAAATATGTTCTCAAATCCCTCAACCTAAACCTACACCTAATGCTAATCTCAACTCCCTAACCTAAACCTAAACCTAAACTTGAAAACCCAAAGCAAAACCCGATCCTGAACCCGAACCCAATTTCCTAAACCTAAAACTAAACCTATTCTCAGTAACCTATAGCTATAACCTATAACCTAGACCTAAAACCTAAAACCTAAACCTAAACCTAAACCTAAAGCCTAAATGTGTTCTCAAATCCCTAAACCTAAACCCACACCTAATGTTAATCTCAACTCCCTAACTTAAAATTAAACCTAAACTTGAAAACCTAAATGAAAACCCAATACCGAACCCAAACCCAATTTCCTATACCTAAACCATAACCGATTCTCAATTCCCTATAGCTATAACCTACCTATAACCTAAACCTTAACCTACACCTAAGACCTAAAGGTGTTCTCAAATCCCTCAACCTAAACCTACACCGAATGCTATTCTCAACTCCGTAACCTAAACCAAAACCTAAACTTGAAAACCAAAGTAAAAACCGATCTCAAACCCAAACCCAATTTCCTAAACCTAAACCTTAACCTATTCTCAGTTCCCTACAGCTATAACCTATAACCTAGACCTAAAACCTAAACCTAAACCTAACCTAGAGCCTAAATGTGTTCTCAAATCCCCTAATGCTAATCTCAACTCCCTAACCTAAACCTAAACCCAAACTTGAAAACCCAAAGCAAAACCCGATCCCTAACCCAAACACAATTTCCTAAAACTAAACCATAACCGATTCTCAATTCCCCATGGCTATAACCTACCTATAACCTAAACCTTAACCTACACCTAAGACCTGAAACTGTTCTCAAATCCCTCAACCTAAACCTACACCTAATGTTATTCTCAACTCCCTAACCTAAACCTTAACCTAAACTTGAAAACCCTAAGAAAAACCCGATCCCGAACTCGAACCCGATTTTCTAAACCTAAACCTTAACCTATTCTCAGATCCCTACAGCTATAACCTATAACCAAGACCTATAACTTAAACCAAAACCAAAACCTAAGACTTAAATGTTTTCCCAAATCCCAAAACCTAAACCTACACCTAATCCTAATCTCAACTCCCTAACCTAAACCTAAACCTAAACTTGATAACCCAAAGCAAAACCCGATCCCAAACCCGAACCCGAATTGCTAAACCTAAACCTAAACCTATTCTCGGTTCCCTACTGACTATAACCTATAACCTAGACCTAAAACCTAAACCTAAAGCATAAATGTGTTCTCAAATCCCTCAACCTAAACCTACACCTAATGCTAATCTCAACTCCCTAACCAAAACCTAAACCTAAACTTGAAAACCCAAAGCAAAACCCGATCCCGAACCTTAACCCGATTTCCTAAACCTAAACCTTAACCTATTCTCAGTTCCCTACAGCTGTAACCTATAACCTAGACCTAAAACCTAAACCTAAACCTAAACTTAAGACCTAAATCTGTTCTCAAATCCCTCAACCTAAACCTACACCTAATGCTATTCTCAACTCCCTAACCTAAACCTAAACCTAAACTTGAAAACCCAAAGCAAAACCCGATCCCGAACCCATACCCAATTTCCTAAACCTAAACCATAATGGATTCTCAATTCCCTATAGCTATAACCTACCTATAACCTAAACCATTTCCTAAACCGAAGACCTAAATGTGTTCTCAAATCCCTAAACCTCAACCCACACCTAATCATATTCTCAACTCCTTAACCTAAACCTAAACATAAACTTTAAAACCCAAAGCAAAACCCGATCCCAAACCCAAACCCGATTTCCTAAACCTAAACCTTAACCCATTCTCAGTTCCCTACAGCTATAACCTATAACTTAGACCTAAAACCTAAACTTAAGACGTAAATGAGTTCTCAAATCCCTCAACCTAAACCTACACCTAATGCTATTCTCAATTCCCTAACCTAAACCTAAACATAAACTTGAAAACCCAAAGCAAAACCCGATCCCGAACCCAAACCCAATTTCCTAAACCTAAACCATAACAGATTCTCAATTCCCTATAGCTATAACCTACCTATAACCTAAACCTTAACCTACACCTAAGACCTAAATGTGTTCTCAAATCCCTCAACCTAAACCTACACCTAATCCTATTCTCAACTCCTTAACCTAAACCTAAACCTAAACTTGAAAACCCAAAGCAAAACCCGATCCCGAACCCGAACCCGATTTCCTAAACCTAAACCTTAACCCATTCTCAGTTCCCTACAACTATAACCTATAACCTAGACCTAAAACCTAAACCTAAATCTAAACTTAAGACCTAAATGTGTTTTCAAATCCCTCAACCTAAACCTACACCTAATGTTATTCTCAATTCCCTAACCTAAACCTAAACCTAAAAAACCCAAAGCAAAACCTGATCCCGAACCCGAACCCGATTTCCTAAACCTAAACCTTAACCTATTCTCTGTTCCCTATAGCTATAACCTATAAACTAGACCTAAAACCTAAGACCTAAGTGTGTTTTCAAATCCCTAAACCTAAACCTACACCTAATCCTAATCTCAACTCCCTAACCTGAACCTAAACCTAAACTTGAAAACCCAAAGCAAAACTCGATCCCAGATCCAAACCCAATTTCCTAAACCTAAACCTTGACCTATTCTCAGTCCCTACAGCTATAACCTATAACCTAGACCTAAAACCTAAACCTAACCCTAAACCTAAAACCTAAATGTGTTCCCAAATCCTTAAACCTAATCCTACACCTAATCTTAATCTCAACTCCCTAACCTAAACCTAAGCCTAAACTTGAAAACCCAAAGAAAAACTCGATCCCGAACCTAAACCCGATTTCCTAAAACTAAACCTTAACCTATTCTCAGTTCCCTACAGCTATAACCTATAACCTCGACCTAAAACCTAAACCTTGATTTAAACCTAAAACCTAAATGTGTTCCCAAATCCCTAAACCTAAACCTACACCTAATCCTAATCTCAACTCCCTAACCTAAACCTAAGCCTAAACATGGAAACCCAAACATAAACCCGATCCTGAACCCGAAACCAATTTCATTAACCTAAACCTTAACCTATTCTCAATTCCCTAAAGCTATATAATGACCTAAAATCTAAACCTTGATCTAAACCTAAAACCTAAATGTGTTCCCAAATCCCTAAACCTAAACCTACACCTAATCCTAATCTCAACTCCCTAACCTAAACCTAAGCCTAAACATGGAAACCCAAACCTAAACCCGATCCTGAACCTGAACCCAATTTCGTTAACCTAAACCTTAACCTATTCTCAATTCCTTAAAGCTATATAACCTATAACCTACCTATAACCTATACCTTCACCTTAACCAAAACCTTAACCTTAACCTTTTAATCTTAACCTTAGCCTTAACGTTAACCTAAATCTAAACCTATACTTATAAATCTTAATTTATTTGATAAAAGTTCATTTACGGTTAAGTTATTTTCTTTTTAAGTTTATTGCCTTAATATATTATTTATGAAATTGCAGGATAAAATTGAATTGAATTTGAGTGTTCCGCATGTTTCCTTTGTCGTCGTCGACATGATCAAGGAGCGGTTCAAGGAGTACTGCTCCTTGTTACACAAGCAGTACAAGCAGTGCATGAGCAATGAGGAGGGCACACTGTCCGCACCGCCGCACGTGACCCATGATGACTGGCAGATACTCTGCGATAGATTTTCGTCTGATTCTTTTCAGGTAATATTTACATATTTACGATATCTGTAAGGTAACAATTAAATTCACAATTAATAACAATGTATTATGAATAATGTGTTCAGAAGAGGAGCAAAATAAATTCTAACAACAGGGGAAAGTTAGCAGTGAACCACGTAGCTGGTTCAAAGTCATTTGTATAAATTCATCACGACATGGTAAGAAATTACTAGTAATTATTAAGTTGATATATTCTTTCAATGCATTTTATATTAACTCTATTGTCCTTTTGATTGCACAGCGAGATTCCGTCACTGGTCAGGAGCCCGGACCAATAGACCTCTACAAAGGAACTCACTGTCGGCAGACTACGGGATCTTGGGTACATCCTAGTGCCGGTGAGATTTGGGTAAAAATCCTTACATTATCAAATTTAATTGTATTAAATTATAATAATGTCATTTTTTTGAAAAAATTCATATGTTTTCATTACAGGCGGCGAGGACACCTTACGCAGTCAGCCCACTCCCGATGGTACTCAGCGGAGTGAGCCAGAGATCCTGAGTGAGGTGCTTGGCACCCGTTCTGGATGTATGAGTGGACTTGACCATGGTGCCATGCTCATGGCACCCGCTAGAGCTGCCTCCACCCGATCAGCGTCGTTGGCGAGAGTGCCACCCGCTGAGCTGATATCGCAGAGAGAGAGGTTCAGCAACTACAAGTCATCATCAATGACATTAGAGAGTAGCTGGAGAGGAAGAGTGAGTAGCTGGAGAGGCAGATGGAGGAGCAGCAGAGGAGGATGGAAGAGCTGATGAGGGAGAGAGAGGAGCAGGAGAGGAGGAGGATGGAGGAGCGGGCGAGGCTGAGGGAGGAGCAAGAGAGGAGGATCGAGGAGCTGACGAGGCAGAGGGAGGAGCAGGAGAGGATGAGGATAGAGGAGCATGCGAGGCTGAGGGAGGAGCAGGAGAGGAGGATCGAGGAGATGCAGGTGGAGCATGAGCGACGGATAGCGGATATGTTTCAAGCTCTCGTTGCATGCTTACCCATCGATGCCCCACCACCTCCGCCACCATCTTTGTGATTTTTTGTATTTTATTTATGATGTTAAACTTATATGTATTTATGCATGATGTAATTTATGTTTGGATGGATTTATTTATGTACTTTGGAGTTAAATGGATGAGAATGTGGAATATGATGAAATATATTACATAATAGGTCTATATTGTAACAGGTGTATATCAGGTGTATATCAAGAATTTTGTGCTGGAATTTGTAAAAAAAAAAAAAAAAACTTTTTCCTACGAAAATTTTTGTAGGTAAAAGTCTCATCCAAGCTTTTACCTATGAAACTTTTCGTTGTTAAAATTCTCATCCATGTTTTTACCTACGAAAATATTTATAGCTAAATGTTAGGTAACTTTTTCACCTATAAAAATAGACGTAGGTAAAAGAATTTTTAGCTACGAAATTAGTGGTAGGCAAAAGTTCTCTGAGGGTTTTTCCCTACGAATATATTTGTGGGTAAAAGTCTTGTAAATACCTTTTAGCTATGAAAATATTCGTAGATAAAGTTTTGTAAATATTTTTAACTATGAAATTATTGGTAGGTAAAAAGTGTTTTAAATAGTTTTAGCTACGAAATTGTTGGTAGGTAAAAAGTCTTGTAAATATTTTAAGCTACGAAGTTTTTGGTAGGTAAAAAGTTTTTAATTATTTTTAACTACTAAAATATTTGTAGATAAAAAGTCTTTAAATATTTTTTGCTACAAAATTGTTGGTAGCTAAAAAGTGTTGTAAATAATTTTACCTACGAAAGTAGTCATAGGTGAAAAGTTTTGTCAATATTTTTACCAACGAAAATTACCGTTGGTAAAATGTTTTTCCTACGAAAAATTTCGTCGACAAAAGTCTTACCTTTGCCAACAAATTTTTTTTTTCGTGGGTAAAAGCTTTTCCCCTTGGACTTTTAGCGAGAAATTTGACAACGAAAATTTTCGCGGGCAAAACTCTTTGCCTACGAAAATGAGACTTTTGCCTATGAAAATTTTTCTTGGTAAAAGTGGCTTTTCTTGTAGTGTCTGCTCGCAAGCTATCAGAGTCTTCACAATTTGTGCTCGCAAGCTGTTGGAGTGTTCACAGATTATGGTCGCAAGTTGTTGGAGCCTTCATAGTTTGTACTTATAAGTTGATTGAGTCTTCACAGTTTTTGCTCTCAAGTTGTTGGAGCCTTCACAGTTTGAGCGGGTAAATGTTTGTCTTCATAGTTTGTGCTCGCAAGCTGTTGGAGTCTTCACAGTTGTACGCACAAGTTGTTAGAGAGTTCACAATTTATGCTAGCACGCTTTAGAGTCTCCATAGTTTATGAGGGCAAATTACTAGACTCTTCACAGTTTGTGCTCGCAAGCTATTGGCGTCTTCACAGTTTGTGCTCGCAAGCTGGTGTTGTCTTCATAGTTTGTACCCGCAAGCTATTGAAGTCTTCATAGTTTGTGCACACAAAGTGTTTGTCTTCACAGTTTATGCTCGCAAGCTGTAGGATTCTTCATAGTTTATCCATGCAAATTATTGAAGTCATCACTATTTTTGGTCGCAAGTTATTAGAGTTTTCACAATTTGTATGCGCAAGCTATTGGAGTCTTCACAGTTTATACTCACAAGCTGTTGGAGTCTTCACAGTTTGTGTGTGCAAATTGTTGTACTTTTCACAGTTTGTGCTCGCAAGCTGTTTAAGTCTTCATAGTTTGTGCTCACAAGCTATTAGAGTCTTCATAGTTTGTGCTCATATGTTGATAGAGTCTTCATGGTTTATTCTTGCAAGTTGTTGGAGTCTTCACAGTTTATGCACACAAAGTGTTGGAGTCTTCACAGTTTGTGCTTGCAAGCTTTTGGAGTCTTCATATTTTATGCTCGCATGCTGATGGAGTCTTTGCAGTTTCTACTCATAAGTTGTTGGAGTCTTCACAGTTTGTACTTGCAAGCTGTTGAATTCTTAACAGTTTGCACACACAAATTGTTGGAGCCGTCACAGTTTTTTGTCGTAAATTGTTAGAGTTTTCATAGTTTATGGTCGCGAGCTATTGAATTCTTCACAGTTTATGCACGTAAATTGTTGGAGTCGTCATAGTTATTGGTCGCAAGTTGTTAGAGTCCTCACAGTTTGTATGCGCCAGCTATTGGAGTCTTCATAGTTTGTGTGTGTAAATTATTAGACTTTTCATAGTTTGTGCTGGCAAGTTGTCGGAGTCTTCATAGTTTGTGCTCGCAAGCTGTTGGAGTCTTCATAGTTTGTGTTCACAAGCTGATAGATTCTTCACAGTTTTTCTTGCAAGTTGTTGGAGTCTTCACAGTTTTTGCGCATAAAGTGTTTGAGTCTTCACAGCAGGTGCTTGCAAGCCGTTAGATTCTTCACAATTTGTGCATGAAATTTGTTGGAGTCTTCACAGTTTGTGCTTGCAATCTGTTGGAGTCTTCACAATTTGTTCTCACAAGTTGTTGGAGTATTCACAGTTTATGAGTACAGCTTGTTGGAGTCGTCACAATTTGTGTTCGCAAGCTGTTGGACTCTTCACAGTTTGTGCTCGCAAGATGTTGGAGTCTTCACAGTTTGTTCTCAGAAGTTGTTGGAGTCTTTACAAGTTTTGTGTGCAGAATATTGGAGTCTTCACAATATTTGCTCACAAGCTGTCGGAGTCTTCACAGTTTGTGCTCGCAAGCTATCGGAGTCTTCACAATTTGTTCTCGCAAGCTATTGGAGTATTCACAGTTTGTGCTCCCAAGCTGATGAAGTCTTTAGAGTTTGTTCTCGCAAGTTCATTGATTCTACACTGTTTGTGCGTACAACGTGTTTGGATCTTCACTGTTTGTGCTTGCAAGATGTCAGATTCTTCACAGTTTATGAGAGTAAAATTTGGTGTCGTCACAGTTTTTAGTCGCAAGCTGTTGGAATCTTTAAAGTTTGTGCTCGCAAGCTATTGGAGTATTGATAGTTTGTGCACACAACTTGTTGGAGTCGTCACAATTTGTGCTCGCAAGCTATTGGAGTCTTCACATGTTATGTGTGCAGAGTGTTGGAGTCTTCACAATATTTGCTCGTAAGCTTTCCGAGTCTTCACTGTTTGTGCTCGCAAGTTGTTAGAGTCTTTATAGTTTGTGCTCGCAAGTTGTTGGAGTCTTCATAGTTTGAGTTCGCAAGCTGATGCAGTCTTCACATTTGGTGCTCGCAAGCTTTTGGATTCTTCATAGTTTGTGCTCGTAAGCTAAATGAGTCTTCACAGTTTCTTCTTGCAAGTTGTTGACGTCCTCACAATTTGTGCACGTAAAGTGTTTGAGTTTTCATAGTTTGTGCTCGCAAGCTGTTGAGGTTTTACAGTTTGTTCGTGCAAATTGTTGGAATCGTCACAGTTTTTATTTGCAAGCTATTGGAATCTTCATAGTTTGTGCACGTAAGCTGTTGAAGTCTTAACATTTTGTGCTACCAAGTTGTTGTAGTCTTCACAATTTATTCTCGAAAGTTATTGAAGTATTCATAACTTGTGGGTGCAGCTTATTTGAGACGTCACAATTTATGTTCTCAAGCCGTTAGACTCTTCACAATTTGTGTGCGTAAATTGTTAAAGTCTTCACAGTTTATGCACCTAAGCAGTTCGAGTCTTCACAGTTTGTTCTTACAAGCTGTTGGAGTCTTCACAGGTTATGCGTGCAGAGTGTTGAAGTCTTCACAGTATTTTCTCACAAGTTGTCGGAGTCTTCATAGTTTGTGCTCGCAAGCTGTTGGATTCTTCACAGTTAATGCACAAAAATTGTTGGAGTCTTCAAAGTTTATGCTTGTAAGCTATTGGAGTCTTCATAGTTTGTGCTCTCAAGTTGATGGAGTCTTCACAGTTTCTGCTCACAAGTTGTTGGAGTCTTCACAGTTTAAACACGTAAAATGTTTGTGTCTTCAGAGTTTGTGCTCGCAAGCTGGTGGATTCTTCATAGTTTATGCCCACAAATTGTTGGAGTCTTCACAGTTTGTGCTCGCAAGCTGTTAGAGTCTTCACAATTTATACACGTAAATTGTTGGAGTCTTCCCAGTTTGTGCCCGCAAGCTGTTGGAGTCTTCACAGTTTGTGCTCATTAGCTGTTGGAGTCTTCATAGTTTATGCTCACAAGCTGATGGAGTTTTCATAGTTTCTTCTTGCAAGTTGTTGGAGTCTTCACAGTTTGTGCTCGCAAGCTATTGAATTCTTCATAGTTTGTGCATGTAAATTGTTAGAGTCGTCATAGTTTTTGGCCGCTAGCTGTTGGATTCTTCAAAGTTTGAGCACGTAAATTGTTGGAGTCTTCACAGTTTGTGCGGGCAAAGTGTTGAAATCTTCACAGTTTGTTCTCACAAGCTGTTGGAGTCTTCACATTTTATGCTCGCAAGTTATTGTATTCTTCATAGTTTGTGCTCGCAAGCTGATGGAGTCTTCACAGTTTCTTCTTGTAAATTGTTGGTATCCTCACAGTTTGTGCACGCAAAGTGTTTGAGTCTTCACAGTTTATGCTCGTGATCTGTTGAGGTCTTCACAGTTTATCAGCTCAAATTGTTGGAGTTGTCACAGATTTTGGTCGCAACCTGTTGGAATCTTCAAAGTTTGTGCATGTAAGCTATTGGAGTCTTCACGGTTTGTGCTAACAAGCTGTTGAAGTCTTCACAGTTTATTCTCGCAAGTTGTTAGAGTATTTGTAATTGTTATAGTTTCTAGCTCCTATGATTATCAAATTTTCGAGTGCCAAAACCTCTTGGAATCTGTGTCTTGTGTAGTGCATCTATATATTTAAAAAAGTGCATCTCATGTACAAGAACAAAGGTCTTTACTTCAAGAACGTCAAATGCAAGATTACATGTTCATGTTCAAGTACAACATCAAGTGTGAATTCAATCTTTAAAGCTTCAATGGTTCAAGTCAAGACAAAGTAATACTATTTCAAGCTCAAGCTTCAAGATCAAGCTCAAGCTCAATCTCAAGCTTTAATTCAACCTTCAGAAATCTCGAATTCAAGCTCCTACATATGACAAGATCTCAAGCTTCGTGAACTTCAAAGATTAACTATCAACCAAAGGAAAAGAAGTTTCAATGTTCATACATCGTGTATAAGGTATGAATGACCCTAGATTGACCTTAGGGTAGGTCATTTTGAATACATAATTCAATTGGGTCATTTTATAAGTGCATAGACTGTTTCTTGACTAGTCTTGGACTATGTTCGACTAGTCCTAGCACTGGCTCGACCAGTCCAAGAAAATCCTCGACCAGTACTAAGTTTGTTTAAAAATTTTAAAATTTTTTCTTAAGCATCGACTAGTCCTGAAAACTGCTCTACCGGTCGTGTGAACAGTGCTCGACTCATTCTCGACCATCCTACAAGATCGACTTAAAGTCCAGCAATTAAATTTAGTCCTGCATGACCTGTCGTGGATAGGACTCGACCGGTCGTGGAGGCCGCTTGACCAGTCGTGGAACGGTCTTGTCTTATCGTGCTCAAAATTTCAAAAATCTATTGGTCCTATGTCCAGTCGTGGCGTTCTCAGGACCATTCGAGCAAGCGATTTTTGTACTTATAAATAGAGCACGAATTTCAGAGTTTGGTATTCAATTCAAGCTAAAGCAATATGCCACTTTGAGAGATAAGTTCGTCGTTATTTTAAGCTATATCGTTCTCATTTAATATTCTCTTTAATTAGCTTTCTTTGTATTTGATTTTGAATTTTGCATTCCAAATTTATTTGAAAGAGGGATTGTTATATTCCCATTTCTTAGAATCAAAATCAAATCAAGCTAGCTCAAGGTGATTAAATTTAAAATCAATTTATAACCTAGAAGCATTTCATATGTGAGTGTGAACATTGAGCTTCTATGTTGAACTTCTACTCCGATTTGGTTCTTCTAAGCTGCATTAAAAGGAGAATATCCAGGTATTTTACATTATTGTAAATTCTTTCTTTTGGTTTCATTGAGATTGTGCCAGAAAAATTCCTCTGTTTTGGTTTGTCTGAGGTCATCCAGAAAACTCAGAGTGTGGGGTTTTTTGAATTATGTAAGCCCACTTGAAAGACAATTGTGAAGGCTTTAGGTGAACCTTGGAAAAACCTATTTTCATAGTGAACGCTAATATCCACTATGTGAGGATATTAGGAGTGGAGTAGTTGTGTGGCTGTTTCTCTAAACAGTTGGTGTATACACAAACGAACCACTATAATTTATGGTCTTGTGATTGGTTGAATATTTATTTCATTTTGTAGATGTTTGTAATTTCCCTTTACGCACTTGTGGAGAATATTGTAATCCTTTTATGTATGTGTGGGAATGTTGTAATAGCTTAACTTTCTTTTCTTGTTATTTATTTTATATCCTCTTCAGTTTGAGTTTTTTATACTCACCCAAGTTCTAGTAAGGTTGTCCTGCCATAAACCATTGGTTTTTAGTGTCAGGTTGTCCTTAGAACCAAGTTTGTATCAACCTCTCAATACTGGTACTCTTGAGGTTAATTTACATTTCTGCATTGTCAGATTGTTTATTGCTATCAATATTTAATGTATTTAAATTCCGTTGTTAATTTTTTAATTTTGCATAGTCCTATTCACCCCCCCCCCTCTTTAAGACTTAATAGCTCGGCCTTTTTAAGTGGTATCAGAGCTTAAAAGCTTGTTTTAATTATTATATCTTTTGGATTAAATTCCTGAGCTAACCGATCTGAGCTTTGTAAGATGTCAAATTTTGATAGCATATCAGTCACTAGGCTTGCACCATTTGATGGCTCCAATTATACCTATTGGATTGCCAGAATAAGAATTTTCTTAAAATCCATGGATGAGAGCGTGTGGCAAGCCGCAGTGACTGATTGGATACCTCCTACCACTGAAGTGATTGGTATCGATTGATCCAAAACTATAAGAGTTACACCTTATTTTTCTTGGACCACTCTTCAGAAAAGTGAGAGTAGTGCCAATGCAAAAACACTAAATGCAATCACTTGTGCACTATCACTGGATGAATTCAAAAGAATCATATCCTGTGATACTGTAAAGTAAGCTTGGGATATTTTAGAAATGACAAACGAGGGAACAACTATTGTCAAGAAATCTAAAGTCCAAATCCTCACAACCAAATTTGAGGAACTACCTATGGAAGAAAGTGAAACTTTCATGGACTTTTATACTAGATTAAATGACATTGTTAACTCTATGTAGGGTCTTGGTGATAAAATCTCAGAAAGTAAAGTATGTGCAAAGATACTACGCTCACTACCTGAACGGTTCAATTCAAAGGTGACTGCGATCCGGGAACTTCGTGATACAGATAATATGAGGGTAGAAGAATTAGTTGGCTCATTACAAACCTATGAGTTAACTTTTAAAGCTCTTAAAGGTAAATCAATCACCCTTAAATCTTCTAAAAGTATTTCTCAAGAAAACTGTGGTAATTCTGATTTTGAAATTTTCGAACATGATATGACATTTTTAGCTAAAAAGTTTTATAAGATTTTCAAAAGTAAAAAAAGGGTTGATTTTAAAAAATCTAATGATAAGAAAATATCTAAATCTAAAACTTGGAAATCTTTAAAAGGCAGTCAATGTTACAACTGCCATGAATATGGGAATTTAGCAAACAAGTGTCCTAAAAAGGACAAACCTAAAAGGAAAGGAATGTTAGCCACTTGGGATGAATCTTCCTGCTCTGAAGCCTCTTCTGAGTCAGAAGATTCTGAAACTGAGTCAGGTAATGAAGCCAAAGCCCTTATGACTCTAGCCAAGTTCACTTTTTCAGATAATGATGATTCAACTAGTGAAGAAAATCTGAACAGTGATCATGAAAATGAAAAAGACCTGCAAGATGCCTATAATGCCCTATACAAGGAAAGTTGTAAAATTGTGGTAAAATAAAACTTCAGAAAGAAAAGTTTTCTAAACTTAAAGAAAAATTTGATAGTTTTGTTTTAGAAAAATCTCACATTTTAGATTATTTTAAAAAAAACTAAGTGCGACTTAGATTTCAAAAACTCCCAAGTTGAAAACTTAAAATCTGAAAATGAAAAACTAAAACTTGAAGTCTCTTCACTTTTGAATTTAAAAGACACATGGAGGTATACCCAAGGAGATCTTAAGTTAGAAAAACTCTTATCCAGATCTAGAAAATGTGGGCATCGATTTGGATTGGGCTACAATAAAAGTATTCCTCCTAAACACAAGAATACTCCACCCAAATTTGTGAAAGGGGAGTCTTCAAACTTAAAAGGGAAAAGCCTAAATCAAAATCATTTTAAAAATGCTCAGTCTTTTCAAACATTAAAACCTAGAAGTTACCATATCAACTACAAAAATCAGAATCGTAATCCTTTAGCTGATAAAATCGTTGATTTACTTAAGGAGCTCCTAAAATCTAACTCAATGGGTCGGTCTTATAACAACTACAAACATAAGAAGACCAATTGTACTTCTAAACCCAAGACTGTAATGAAATGGGTTCCTAAAGTTACCTACTTGGTTGCCCACACTTCCTCCAAAGCTACAAACCATTCAAAATGATACCTAGATAGTGGATACTCCAGACACATGATAGGCGACATAGGTCTGTTCACTAATCTTAAAGATATGACTGATGGTTCAGTCACATTCGGTGATGGTAGCAACTGCAGGATTGTTGGCCAATGTACAGTTCAACTCTTTAACCTTCCTTTATTTGAGAATGTTTTATATGTAGAAGGGTTAAAACACAACTTATTAAGTATTTCTCAAATATGCGATAATAATCATAGTGTAAAATTTACTAATATAGGGTATGAAATTTTAAATAAAAGTAGTTCCGTAATATTAACTGGTCATAGAACTTCTAAAAACTACTACATCGTAAGTGATTCTAGATCATCTAATTTATCGTGCTACATGGTCCATACTGATGAGACTGAGTTATGGCATAAACGCCTTGGACATGTACACTACCACAACTTATATAGATTGAGTAAAAGAGAGTTAGTAAGAGGCTTACCCAAAATACAGAAATAGATAAAGTATGTGGCGAATGCCAGATTGGCAAACAAACTAGGAGTTCTCACAAAAAGGTGGACTCCAATGCCACATCTAAACCGCTCAAACTCCTTCATATGGATCTTATTGGACCAACTAGAACGGAGAGTCGAGGTGGCAAGAAATACATACTGGTAATTGTTGATGACTTTACCATATATGCTTAGGTAGTCTTCTTAAAAGATAAATCAGAAACTCTCGATGAAGTAAAAGGGATCCTTAAACGTATTCAAATGTAAAAAGGTTCTCAAGTCTGTAAGATCCGTAGTGATCATGGTCAGAATTTGAGAATAACAGTTTTGAGAAGTTTTGTAGTGATCAGGGAATATCACATGAATTCTCTACGCACAAAACACCACAACAATATGGTATAGTAGAAAGAAAAAATAGAGTGCTTAAAGAAATGGCAAATGTAATGTTAAATAGTATGAAGCTTCCTAAAAATCTTTGGGCTGAAGCCGTAAATACTATGTGTTATATAATTAACCGTGTTTATACTAAAGGTTCAAATAGTAAAATGGCTTGTGAAATGTGGTTTGATAAGAAGCCTACTGTTAAATACTTTCAGGTTTTTAGCAGTAAGTGCTACATTTTATGTGACCAAGAAAATCTGGGTAAGTTTATCACCAAAAGGGATGAAGGGATATTTTTAGGGTATGCTCTGAATAGTCGAGCACATCGTGTTCTTAATAAAAGGACTGGTATAATTCAAGAGTCTATTAATATGGTTATTGACGATCACTTAAATACACCTGCCTCAAGTTCAGAAAATGATGAAGTACTTCTAATTGATAAACTAGGTACTTCATCAAGTCAACAGAAACTGAACTGAGGACTATTAAAGATCATCCAACTAATCAGATTCTTGGAAACCCTCTCACTGGTGTGTGCACTCATAAACAACTGGAAGATATGTGTAATTACGTATGTTTTACATATCAGATAGAACCAGCTAACATAAAAGAAGCTCTTACCGATGAAAATTGGATTGTTACGATGCAAGAAGAGCTTAATCAATTTGTTAGAAATGATGTTTGGTACTTAGTTCCTAGACCTAAAGATAAACAGATTATTGGAACTAAATGAATTTTTAAAAATAAGTCTAATGAACTTTGTAATATTATTAAAAACAAGGCTAGGCTGGTTGTACAAGGGTACACTCAAATTGAAGGCATCGATTATGATGAACCTTTGCCCCAGTAGCTCGTCTTGAATTAATCAGACTATTCATATCCATTGCATGCTTTAGAAAGTTCAAAATATACTAAATGGATGCAAAGAGTGTTTTCTTAAACGACGATCTGCATGAAGAAGTGTATGTTAAACAACTAAGGGGTTTTGAAGACCCTAAGAATACTAATCATGTCTATCACCTAAAAAAGGCTCTCTACGGTTTGAAACAAGCTCCCAGGGCATGGTATGAAAAGTTGACTAAGTTTCTACTTAGTCATAAATTTATAATGGGAAGTGTTAATAAAACATTGTTTGTAAAGAAACATAATGATCACATTTTAATAGTGTAAATTTATGTTGATGATATTATTTATGGATCTACCTATGCTAACATGACTATTAAGTTTGCAGATCTTATGAAATCTAAGTTCGAAATGAGCATGGTTGGGGAATTGAATTACTTTCTAGGGTTGCAAGTTAAACAACAACCTGATGATTTTTTTATCTCTTAAACCCAATATGCTCTAAACTTAGTCAAAAAGTTCAGATTTGAAAATAGGAAAAATTTTAATACTCCTATGAGTACTACATTAAAACTCTCAAAGGACTCTACAGGTAAGAGTGTGGATCTTAAATTATATCGCAGAATGATAGGTAGTTTGTTGTATTTAACTACAAGCCGACCTGATATTGCATTTAGGGTAGGAATTTACGTTAGATATCAATCTGACCCTAAAGAGTCACATTTAACTACTGTTAAGTGTATTTTGCGATATGTCGCAAGTTCTGCAAATCTGGGTCTTTGGTATCCACATGATACTAGTGTGTAATTAGCTGATTACACTAATGCTGGTTAGGCTAGTAACATTGATGACCGAAAATCAACCAGTGGTGGTTGCTTCTATGTTGGGAACTGTCTAGTTTCATGGAAAAGTAAGAAACAAAGTTCCGTATCGCTTTTAACTACTGAGGCTGAATACATTGCAGCAGGTAATGCATGTATTCAGCTTACGTGGATGAAAAGAATGTTACTCGATTACGGAATTGTGCAAGATTCTATGGTTTTAACTGTGATAATTCCAGTGCAATTAATATATCCAAAAATCCAATCCAGCATTCATGACACATTGACATTAGATATCACTATATTCGTGGATTAGTGGAAGACAATATAATTTCTTTGGAATATATTCCGACTGAGACTCAACTTGCTGACATATTCACAAAATCGCTTGATAAAAGCAAGTTTTCTAAATTGAATTTTGATCTTAGTATGTACAATTTGAATTGATTATTTATGCATTTTTGTATCATATTGTATATATATGTTATTTTAAATGATTAGAATTTCAAATTTTATGAAAAAAGTGTATTTTGTGTTGTGCACGGCCAGTCGTGTAGCGCGGGTTAGTGCTTTATTTGGGAGAAAAATGTTTTTTTCTTCATTTTAGATTTCTTCTCCAACGGGTCCTAGGTCGACCGGTCGAACCCATCTCCTAGTTCTTCAAGGTTAGTGCTTCATTTACATTTTCCTTGTAGATTCAAGTTCTTATCACTCCTGTTTCATCATTGGTGTGATTTATTTCTTGATTCTTATTGATTTTTGAGGTTTTCTTTTCAAAAATCTGATCTAGTGAAAACCCACTCTACTTCTTTTGCAACCACTTGGTTCCTTGATTTCTTAGTTGCAAATGGAAGGTAGATCCAAAAAGAAAAGTTCTCGTAGTCCTTCTAGATCGACACCTATCACAAAGTGCCACCTTCGGTCACCCGAAGATGATCCCTCTTATGTGCAGGATATTAGGTTGCACAATGTTATAGTTGAAGGACCTGTTCATGTCGAACATCTAGCTCCATTTGAAATCCTTCATCTCCTCCAATCTGTAGGTTGGGATAACATTCTACATTGGGGTGGGCCGACATACTGGTCCATTGCACAAGCTATGTGCGCATGTATTCCTGATTTTTCAATTGAAAATCTAACATTTATTATATACACTAGAGAAGGTCCAGTTGAAGTAGACCGACATCTAATCTCTGGTCTAATGGACATACCTGTCAATGATGAAAGTATTCCCATTAGCACTTTAGTGGCTAAACCATCTAAATCTGAAAAGCGTATGCTTCCTAGAGCTTTGTGCAATATAAATGCTGAATGAAATCCTTCTGGAAATGTGCTTGCCTCAAAGTATTTGTTATCGAGATACAGAGTCCTTACAGGATTTTTATTTCAAATGTTTATCCACATTCTGGTAATAAAACCGAAATCACCACTTTCATGGTTCGGATTCTTCATTCGTTTGTTTTTTGAACTAGTATATGCCTTCCTTCTCTAATTTGTCATTGTATCATTCAATTTCATCTTCATCCTAGACATAGTGACATTTATTTCGCATATCTTATGACTATGTTGGCCACCCATATTTTAGTAGCTATACATATTGGGGAAGCTCCCATTCAACAACTCTAATATCAACAAAATGAATTTGAGGTTGGCCGCGAGCCAAGTCAATGTGGGTGTTGGTGGAGCTGATGCAGTGAATGAAAAGGAAGGTGATTTACCTCCAGATGACATTAACATGGATGATATTTTTGATGAGATTGAATCCGATTCAGCAGATGATCCTGATTATTAGTCGTCTAACTTTGATGCACGTTTGTGCTCATTAGAGGAGAAGGTAGAGAACATGAATGTGTCCCATGATTTACAATTTAAATATATGTGTAAATATCTGAGGCACCTTAACAAGGGACTTCATCAGATTGATCCTTCCATACTTGCTCCTTCGTCGGGTTCTGATTAGTTTCTACTTATCTTGGTTTGTAATAACTTTAATTATATTTGGCTTTCTGTTAAACTTGGTTACAGTTGACCGAACTTAGTTTAATTTGGTTGAACTTGGTTGATCATGCTTAAACAATATATGCTTATGAGTTTTATAATATTGACTATCTTGTTCATTTATGCCTCATTACTCTTCTTATTATTCCTTCTTTATCTACTTCATGTTCCTATATTGGTTCCTTCCTTTGCCATCTTATGACAAAAAGGGAGAGAATTTTATCATGCTGCTTGTGTGGATTGACATGTGGTGGATTGTGGATAATTGTGTGGATGGATTGTGGATAGGTAGCCATCATCCATTATTTGAAAGGGGGAGTAAGTAAGGGGGGTATTGTTGGAGGAATTGATGTGATGCGATTTGTTTTGACCTGTTTATAACTGGTGCATGATTCTTTGTGCGTATAACTGGTGCATGATTCTTTGTGCGTATAATGCTTATGTTATTTTGAAGTGTGTTTTATCACGAATTTGACAAAGGGGGAGATTGTAACGACTCGAAAAATTCCGTACAATGGCCCGAGTATCACCTCAGGCAGAAATCGCTTAGGATTAAATCCTTTGGAAAATTGACAAAGTTAACTAAGTGCTAAACTAGATTAGCCATGAAATCCGCTTGAATCACTTTAAATACGATCTGTAAGACCCAAAACTAGTAGAATCATTGACGCTAGGTTACCCTAAAATCTAGGATCAAACTCATTACCCGACTACTCTCGGGAGCACATTGAAACTCCGTATCATATCTGGACCGCACATCAAAAGTCCGAATGATACGAAGTTATAGACTTAGGACCGCCTCGCTGGGCTTGACAACCATCTCGGAGATCAAATCTAGATTGTGTACCATGGCTGTTCGCTTGAGTCCGGAGCAAGGAGTGTGAGAACACTTGGTTTTCTTTATAAATAAATATCTCAAATAGTAATCTGAGACTTGTTATTTGCGGACAATTTGTAAGCAACAGACCATCGGAATTTGACCCAAATACACCCTCGGATCAGGAAAAATTCAATTGGGTCATTTTATAAGTGCATAGACTGTTTCTCGACCAGTCTTGGACTATGTTCGACTAGTCCTAGCACTGGCTCGACCAGTCCAAGAAAATCCTCGAACAGTCCTAAGTTTGTTTAAAAATTTCAGAATTTTTTATTAGGACTCGACCAGTCCTGGAGACTGCTCGACCGGTCGGGTGAACAATGCTCGACTTGTTCTCGACTAGTCCTACAGGCTCGACTCAAAGTCCAGCAACAAAATTGAGTCATAGACAAGACTCGACCGGTTGAGCAGGTCCTACGACCAGTCGTGGAACAGTCTTATCTTATCACGCTCGAAATTTCAAAAATCTGTTGGTCCTACAACCAGTCGTGGCGTTCTCAAGACCAGTCGAGCAAGCGATTTCTGCACTTATAAATAGAGCATGAATTTCAGAGGTTGGTATTCAATTCAAGCTAAATCAATACGCCACTCTGAGAGATAAGTTAGTCATTATTTTAAGTTATATTGTGCTCATTTAATATTCTCTTTAATTAGCTTTCTTTGTATTTGATTTTGAATTCTGCATTTCAATTTTATTTGAAAGAGGGATTGTTGTATTCCCATTTCTTAGAATCAAAATCAAATCAAGCTAGCCCAAGGTGATTAATTTAAAATCATTTTGGAACCTAAAACCATTTCATATGTGACTGTGAACATTAAACTTCTACGTTGAACTTCTACTTCGATTTGGTTCTTTCGAGCTGCATTAAAAGGAGAATATCTAGGTATTTTACATTATTGTAAATTCTTTCTTTTGGTTTCATTGAGATTGTGCCAGAAAAATCTCTCTATTTTGGTTTGTCTGAGGTGATCCAAAAAACTCAGAGTGTGGGGTTTTTTGAATTGTGTAAGCCCACTTGAAAGACACAATTGTGAAGGTTTTAGGTGAACCTTAGAAAAACCTATTTTCATAGTGAACGCTAATATCCACTGTGTGAGGATATTAGGAGTGAAGTAGTTGTGTGGCTATTTCTCTAAACAGTTAGTGTACACACAAACGAACCACTATAATTTCTGGTCTTGTGGTTAGTTGAATATTTATTTCATTTTGTGGATGTTTGTAATTTCCCTTTACGCACTTGTGGAGAATGTTGTAATCCTTTTATGTATGTGTGGGAATGTTGTAATAGCTTAAATTTCTTTTCTTGCTATTTATTTTATATCCTCTTCAGTTTGAGTTTTTGATACTCACCCAAGTTCTAGAAAGGTTCTCCTGCCATGAACTATTGGTTTTTAATGTCATGTTGTCCTTAGAACCAAGTTTGTATCAACCTCTCAATACCGGTACTCTTGAGGTTGATTTACATTTCTGCATTGTGGGATTGTTTATTACTATCAACATTTAATTTATTTAAATTTTGCTGTTAATTTTTTAATTTGGCATAGTCCTATTCACCCCCCCCCCTCAGGACTTAATAGCATGGCCTTTTCAGTATTCACAGTTTGTGCATGCAGCTTGTTGGAGTTATCACAATTTGTGTTCGCATGCTATTGGATTCTTCACAGTTTGTGTGCTCAATTTGTTGAAGTCTTCACAGTTTGTGCTTGCAAGCTGTTGGAGTCTTCACAGTTTGTTCTCCTAAGCTGTTGGAGTCTTCACAGGTTTTGCGTGCAGAGTATTGGACTCTTCACAATATTTGCTCACTAGCTGACGGAGTCTTCATAGTTTATGCTCGCATGTTGTCGGAGTCTTCACAGTTTGTGCTTGCAAGCTGTTGGAGTCTTCAAAGTTTGCGCTCGAAGGATTCTTCACAGTTTGTGCACACAAATTTTGGAGTCGTCATAGTTTTAGGTCGCAAGCTATTGAAATCTTTAAAGTTTCTACTCGTAAGTTGTTGTAGTATTCACAGATTGCTTGCGCAACTTGTTGGAGTCATCACAATTGGTGCTCCCGAGCTGTTGGATTCTTCACAGGCTATGCGCGAAAAGTGTTGGTGTATTCACAGTATCTGCTTGCAAGCTGTCAGAGTCTTCAGAGTTTCTGCTCGCAAGCTATTGGAGTCTTCACAGTTTGTGCGCAAGCTGTTGGAGTCATCACAGTTTGAGCTTGCAAGTTGTTGGATTCTTCATAATTTGTGCTCGCAAGCAAGTTGTTGGAGTCCTCACAGTTTGTGCACGCAAAGTGTTTGAGCAGTTTGTGCTCGCAAGCTGATGAGGTCTTCACAGTTTGTTCATGCAAATTGTTTGAATTATCACAGTTTTTTGTCGCAAGCTGTTAGAATCTTCATAGTTTGTGCACGCAAGCTGTTGGAGTCTTCACAGTTGGTGCTAGCAAGTTGTTGGAGTCTTCACAGTTTGTTCTCACAAGTTGTTGGAATATTCATAGTTTGTGCATGCAGCTTGTTGGAGTCATCACAATTTGTGTTCGCAAGCTGTTGGAGTCTTCACAATTTATGTGTGTAAATTGTTGGAGTCTTCACGGTTTATGCTTGCAAGCTGTTGGAGTCTTCACAGTTTGTTCTCGCAAGCTGTTGGAGTCTTCACAGGTTATGCAAGTAGAGTGTTGGAGTCTTCATAGTTTTTTCTCACAAGCTGTCGAAGTCTTCACAGTTTGTGCTTGCAAGTGGTTGGAGTCTTCACATTTTGTGCTCGCAAGCTGTAAGTGTCTTCACAGTTTGTGCTCATAAGCTGATGGAGTGTTCAGAGTTTGTTCTCGCAAGGTGTTGGATTATACACAGTTTGTGTGCACAAAGTGTTTGAATCTTCACCGTTTGTGCTCACTAGATGTTGGATCCTTCATAGTTTATGCGCGTAAATTTTGGAGTCATCACAGTTTTTAAACACAAGTTGTTGGAATCTTCGAAGTTTATGCTCTCAAGCTGATGGAGTATTCACGGCTTGCACGTGCAACTTGTTGGAGTCATCACAATTTATGCTCGTAAGATGTTGGAATCTTCACAGGTTGTGCACGCAGAGTGTTGGAGTGTTCATAGTATCTGCTCACAAGCTATCGGAGTCTTCATAGTTTTTGCTTGCAAGCTGTTGGAGTCTTCACAATTTGTGCTCGCAAGCTTTTGGAGTCTTCATAATTTGAGTTCGCAAGCTAACACAGTCTTCACAGTTTGTTCTCGCAAGTTGTTAGATCTTCAAAATTTGTGAGCACAAAGTGTTTGAGTGTTCACAGTTTGTGCTCGCAAGCTGTTGGATTCTTCACAGTTTGTGCACGCAAATTGTTGGAATCTTCACAGTTTGTGCATGCAAATTGTTGGAGTCTTCACAGTTTGTTCTCGTACGCTGTTGGAGTCTTCATAGGTTGTGCGCAGAGTGTTGGAGCCTTCACAGTATTTGGTCGCAAGCTGTCAAAGTGTTCACAGTTTGTGCTCACAAGCTGTTGGAGTCTCCATAGTTTGTGGTCACAAGCTATTTGAGTCTTCATAGTTTGTGGTCACAAGCTGATCGAGTCTTCACAGTTTGTTCTCACAAGTTGTTGAATTCTGCACAATTTGTGCATAAAAAGTGTTTGAGTCTTCACCGTTTATGCTCGCAAGATGTTGGATACTTCACAGTTTATGCAGGCAAATTTTGGAGTGGTCACTGTTTCGTCAAGAAATAAATGCATTTCATTAGGGGGAATATCTTATTCAATCATAACAGAGAGAGTGAATGGAAAATAGTCATCATATTTATTCATACTGAGTTCATTTACATCCTTTGATTTCCCTTGATTTTAAGATAGAATATTCAGAAGAATTAAATGAATTTGAATTTTAAATCTGAATATCCGTCTGGCAGCATTTCGGCTTGTGATTTGGTCATCTCATTGAGAGGAATGTTGTGCAGATCTGATCATTTATCTCTCCTTCAACTCATATCTATATCCCTGTGTAAGAGGAAGATCAAAAAAATTGCATTTCGTCGGACATTTCGACAGCATTTCGGCCCATATACTGAAACCCATGCAACTAATTTGGTTTGGGTGGGCCAGCGCAACTTGCCTCTCCTTCTTCTCTTAAATACCTTTAACTCTCTCTTCTTTTCCAGAGACCTGATCTTCCTCAGAATCTTCAACCTCTCAAATGAGAGGGGGAATGGGATATTTATATGCCTCCACATGTGCGAACCCTCGATCTCTATGTCGTGGCCCACCTTCCATCATATCTCAGCCGTTCACATGAGCACGCCTGAATCTTCCTTGAGTCTGTCCGCGCAACACCCAATACCACTCGGGCGGGTCTGTGCAACACCAAATACCACTTGCGCGGGTCCGCGTGTGGGACAAAGGCTCCAACTTTCCTTAGTCACACTGTCATTGTGCAAACATGCGCAACATATAAGGGTTTTTGTGCAGGCTCGAGCAAATGCCACCGTTTGTGCGGGTCTGCGCAAAGGTCATGATTTCTTCCCTTTTCTTCATGTTTTCTTCATACTTCTTCTTCTTGTTTCCTTTCTCTAATACTTCCTCATCCTTCAAAATCCTCTTCTTCATCGTATAATAGAAACTTCATACACTTTCGTGCACCAACAGATGCCCCATCGTTCCTTCTTTGATTGATAAATGAAATCAAATGGAGGATCGATCTTCTTTTGCACAAAAATCCTTTCCTGGAAAAGATCCTTCATGAATGCAGAGATGACTATGTATCAGAGAAGAATCGCTTGAATGGAGAACTTCAACAGTCAAGCTCAGACGAAGGTTCATGCTCAAACATATTGTTATCGAATGAATCATGACCGAAGGAATCAAGCTCGAATGTATTGTGGCTGAAGGATGACTGGATGGCCAAGTCCTGAACAAAAGACTGAATGGTGCATTTGAATAGAAGATTGAATGATCGTGCTCGAAAGGAAGATTAAAATGATTGTGCTTGAATGAAAGACTGAATGATCGTGCTCGAACGAAAGACTAAAATGATCATGCTCAAACGGAAGACTGAAATGATCACGCTCGAACGGAAGACTGAATGCCCCCGGTCAGAGGTATCGAGCGAATGTTTCAATACGGAAGATGATGCAGCAACAAAAGCACTCAGTCTTCATAGCGGTGGATCAGACAAAATGTTTTTCCTTTGTTCGTGCAATTCTTTCCTTCTTCACTAAAACTTGCCATCGTAACGGCTACAACGACTTCATCATTGAGTAACTTGATCAGGGAATTGTCCCTCAATGCTGCTTTTGCTGCAACGATTTCTTCTATCAACTCCAACATCTCTTTCTTGAACTCCGTGGCTAGGGGTTTATTCTTTAATGCTGCTCATACTGCAACAATCTTTTTTATTGTCTTCTTTATTCATGGTCTGCATAACCCAATCTTTTGAATGGTAATCTTTCCTGCCAAATTGATCAGAATTAGTATCTCAGGAAGTCATAATTTTCCAATTTAGTTTCATGAAGTATATATTGAAAAACTTTTTAAAATGATTGTAATATTTGCAATATGATAATGATTTAGTCATGTGCTTGTCAGCATGCTTTGCATTGCATTTGTTGCATTCTTTGCTCATTATATCATGCTCTCGAAGACATTTTCTCTGGTTTTAAGGGTCATTTTTCCGAATCTTTTCCTATCTCTGGTTTTAAGGGTCATTTTTTCGAATCTTTGCCTATTTGTGCCCCATTGCACTTCTTCATAAGCTGGCTAGGAGTGTGCTTCCCCTTGGACATTTGCTGACTCTAGTAGAGCATATTCGAACCATGATCATCTTGATCACCTTCCTCCTTTTAGTGCTTCTTATTCCTGGATGCAGTGGTGGGTTCATCAGTATTTTTAATGGAATATTTCTACCCAGTAGATCATGACATATGGATTTTTCCCCCCTCGCTTAAGAGATTTCTAGAAAGACCAAGACGTTGGATATTTCGAAGAAGCAGATCGTGCCCCCTCTCCAGGCCAACTCTGCATAAAAATTTCTTCACAAATAATATTTCTGAAACAAAACCTGCTGATACTCTCGAGGGATAGATAGCCTTTGGTACACCTTTGAAGAATACCCATGCATTTCCTGCAGAAAATAATAGCTCTTCGCAATTCTATCCTTCCCCTCCTTTGCAGATTTCAAGAGATAATATTCCTTCGATATCAGAAAGGCGAGAAATATGAAGGCATCATCATCTTCCTTAGAAGAATAAACATATCTTAAAGCACTTGGCTTTAGAATAGAAGATATTGAATTTTCTGATCAGATTTGATATAATTGTAATATGTACCTATTTCAAAAGAAACACATTTTGCATATCTTATATCTATTTATGCTAAGTATGAAATTTTCATGATTTTCGTTATCATCTCAGGCAGTTTGCATCTTCAAGCATATTTCAAGTAGATAGATGATCATGTATTATATATATATATATTGCAGCGTTTTGATGTTATACATAGTGTAAGCTCTTGAATAATGGAGCTAGTGCACTTAGACCGACTTTTGACTGACCACACCTGGACTGAACTAAACAAAACTTGACTGAACAAGACTTGACCGATACAACTTTTCACCAGTTTAAGCTCTTAAGTAGTGGAGCAAGCAGTTTCTTAGACTCATGCGGGAGTCAGGTTTTACACAAATGGTCGTTGTAACTCTCTAGAGTTCACTAAACTTATCGTGGTTGGGGAGTTCACAAACTGCGATCCATCAGAGGGGCCCAATGAAGCTATCGGGGCCATGAACTCGGTGGGATTTATGCACAGGGTTGGCTAGAGTAACTCTCTAGTTCACGGGGTGCGCAAAGCTACCTTTTGTACCAAATCTAAGGTCGTCAGTCCATCAATGAGGGGTCATCTTGCTTCATAGAGCTTCCCTCATGCGTTACTACTAAAATCAAACAGGAATTTGGGGAATCATCTTGCTTCAGAGACTCACTTTTCCTTCGCCTGCCAGGTCAGACCCATTCACAAGTGGGAGCTCTCTGGCCGCCCACGTGACACTGCCTGAAGCTGTACAGACGACATGGGTCTTACGTGACTGCTTCATCAATTGCTCGTATGGGTGCACATGAAGCTCTCTACGGGCCTTTTTAGGGCCACAAACTTCACTGCTGACTGAATAATATATATGTTGGCGATGATGGTAGGTCTTGTACGTAGTTAGCCCTATAGGGCTTGGCTAGGCTACCTTAAATGATAAGTTATCATCGTTTTCATCAACTTTATATGTGGTTGGCCATATAGTTCATTCCACTGCCAAAAATGGTGAATCAATAATTAATATTTCGCCACGCTGATAATGTTTTGTCAATATTCATGTTATATTTAAAATAGTATATCACCTTGGCGATGATAGGAATTTCGATAATATAAGTTTGTACGACCGATTGATGAGGACAACGATACTTGCTAATTTTGGGGATAATCACTGACGCTTTACAACAATCATCAATGCTTAGCAACAATCGTCAGTGCTTAGTAGCAATCATCAATGCTTAGCAACAATCATCAATGCTTAACAACAATCATCAATGCTTGATCTTAATATGTCCGATATGCTTGAGAAGCTTTGCTTGGAAATTTGCACTTCTTTTTATTCATTCTCATGAAGAGGAATACATGACTTTATCTTTCGTAGCCCTTTCATCTTTTCATCTTTCTACTCGTCATGCCCCCTTTTGATTAGGAAGTATTGTTCTAATAATCTTCATAATCAAAATAACGATATTGCGATTCTTAACAAATATTTGAGATTAGTATTGCCCCCAATCTTGAACTAATCAAGCCTGTGTACTCTCATTTCTTCTTTTATTTCATACGCTTTCCTTATAGCGATTTCACCTTTATCAATCATCTTCTGTAACTTGTTCTTCAAACTGAAACAGTTCTCTGTTCGATGTTCGAGGAAATGATGGTAATAACAATAATCACCTTCACTTATTTTCTATATTTCCTTTGGACGTTTCAGCCATGGCAATTTGATCCTTTTGGCTTCCAGCAATTTGTTCAACATAGGGAGTATATCATCTTCTTCAAATGAGTACCTCATACAACCCTTAAGCTGTGTAAATTCTTTCTTCATTTTCTTGGTTGTATGTTCATTTATATTTCTTGTATCTGAACTTCCTTGCTCATTCTGTCGATTCTTCATTTTTCTTTCTTCCTCAGTCATATTGATTGAATTTCTCCTGAGGTTCGGAACCATCTGGCTTATATAAAAGTTAGACACTTTTGCCTTAATCCTTTCTAAACTACAAGCCTCTTTAATCAAATCTTGAAATGTCTGTATATTCGAATTCACGAGACTTAATGCAATACTTGTCCTTATGCATTCCAAGCATAACTTAACTTGTTCTTTTTCTTCTTTCACCAATCGCAAGTGTGATGCCCCCAGGATTGTCCATCGATTAATGAATTCTCTGACCAGTTCATCCTCTCTTTGGTGAATAAAAGCTAATCCATGACTGATTTCTTTAGAGGATAATTCAACAAATTGTGAATTATAACGAGAATTTCTAAGTGTATTCCCTAGTCACAACAGCCTTCCCTTTATCTTTCCAGCTCTTTGTCGGATCTCTTACAAATGTCATGTTCACAATGACTTTCTTGTCCCGCCCTTCATTCCCATTCATCACTATCTTACCTTCTTTTATCATCCGCTTTAATATATTTTTTAGTGTAAAACAATCTTTTGTACGATGTCTTAAACGATGATGATAATGACAATAATTTTCCTCTTTAGTCATTTCGAATTCTTCTGGATATTTCGGTGAAGGTAAGCTGATAGTTCCGGTGACAAGTAATTGTTCCATCATTGGCAACATATCTTCTTTATCGAATGCGTATTCCCTATAGGAGTCGTATGGTCGCGGTCGTTTATCGTTTACTCGATTCTTATATTGATATGAATCTTTTTCCTTGTTTCTCGCTTATTGTAAAAAGTATTTTTTTTTCTTTTCTTGATTAACGATATTCACCATTAATCTATTCGCTCCGCTTCTTTCTGTCCTAATCTGAAGGGCTAAATTTTCCTGACCATCAATTCCAATGCAAGTGCTTTTGTTGCAAGATCTCTGAAAGTCTTTATATCACACTCGTGAGCCCAAAAGCAATTCTCGGTTCCATAGAATTCAAACACATGTTCACTTGTTCTTTCTCTTCTGGTAACTGTCTACATGAAGCTGCCAAGGTCTTCCACCTGTCAATGAATTTCTCCACCAGCTTGTTTTCTCTTTGTCTGATAGAGGCCATTTCTGCAATACTGACGTCCTGTTCTGATGAGAAGAAATTGGATATAAATGCATCTTGCATCTGTTCCCAAGTTCTTATTGACTCGGGCACCAAACTAGAATATCATTGAAATGATTTACTTACTAAAGAAGATCTGAACAACTGTAAACAATATTGAGGAATAGTGGAGAAATTCCCCATAGTGGTGATGAAGTGTACGAGATGTTCTTTGGAGACCCATCTCCTTTAAATTTCTGAAAATCTGGCTGTTTGAAGTTGGCTGGGAATGGAATATCTTCTACCTCTCTTGGATACGGTGTTCTGTATCGGAACCTCCCAGTATGGTCACGCTTCCTGACAATGTTTACAACCATCTATTGCATCTCCTCTTGCATTATTGTCCTAGCAACCAGAGCAGACCCATGCGATCCTACTCTTTATGTCAATGAAGCTTTAGGTCGTCGCTCTTGTTCTTTCATAGTGGTCGTTACTGGCGGGACCGTTGCTTGAGCTACGTTATGAGCGAGAGTGGTCAAAGCTTCTCGAAGACTTCGACATTCCTCCATCAAGATTCTTTGAGTGTCGGCCATCTCAGCCATACGTTCATCAACATTTGGTGGGGGATCTTGACTAATTCCTGTCATGTGTACAATGGCCTCTCTGCTTTGTGATGACACCGTCGTTGGAGTAGAATGAAAATATAATGATATCACGGGACTGATCGAAAGAGGAGTTTCGTTTGATTTGCCCATGCTTTTGCAGAATTTGTCTGACTGTGAAATTTCCTGTCGAGGCATATCTTGAGATGAAACAGAAACTGCATTATTCACTAGTGTTTTACCTTTCTCTTTTCTTGTCCACCGAATCTTCATAATAGATAGTGCCGGGAAATCTTGTGATGTCAAAGAAGGGAGAGATCTCCCTGGATATAAGGCTGGAGGAGTGAGTTTAGGATTGTTTTTAGTCATATTCTGTGTTACTGCTCCCCCGATCTTACGTAGAGATGAGTTCATCTTGGCAGTTACTATATTTCGGGCCCTTGTTCTTGGAGATGCTACGACAATCCAATTATCATCATTCTCTTGTGCCAATGGTGAAACACATACAACTTCGACCATAGCTTCGGGCTTGTCATTATTGTTTGTAGTAAGCTGGGCTTTATGATTTATAAGATGGTTCATTGCGTATTCTACTACAAACCCGTTCGCTGTGAAGTAAAAGTTCATTTTCTTCATTATGCTCATCATTGATTGTAATTTGAAATTTTGTTTTCTTCAGATTCCTTCTGATAAGAATATAAAATCAAAATTAGTATTTAGACAATGAAATATTCTATCTTAGAGATGAAGGGGAGGATGTTCCCGTTGAGAGTCGCCATTTTAGCGTCGGAAAGACGCCAAAGTTATGACGAAAGTTCCTATAACCTTCTTAATGTTAGTTCTGAATAAGACAAAATATATTCCCCAACAGAGTCACCATTTTTTTCGACAAGAAACAAATGCATTTCATTTGGGGGAATATCTTATTCAATTTTAAAAGAGAGAGTGCATGGAAAACAATCATCATATTTATTCATACTGAGTTCATTTACATCCTTTGATTTCCCTTTATTCTAAGATAGAATATTCAGAAGAATTAAAAGAATTCGAATATTAAATCTAAATATCTATTCTGTCAGCATTTCGTCTTGTGATTTGGTCATCTCATTAAGAGGAATGTTGTGCGAATCTAATCATCTGATCTCTCCTTCGACTCATATTTATATCCCTGTGTAAGAGGAAGACCAAAAAATTGCATTTCATCAGAGATTTTGGCAGCATTTCAACCCATATACTGATACCCGCGCAACCAATATGGTTTGTGTGGGTCCACGCAACTGGTCTCTCCTTCTTCTCTTGAATACCTTTAACTCTCTCTTCTTTTCCAGAGACCTGATCTTCCTTAAAATCTTCAACCTCTCAAATGAGGGGGGAATGGGGTATTTATAGGCCTCCACATGTGTGAACCATCGATCTCTGTGTCGTGGGCCCACCTTCCATCAGATCTCAGTCGTCCACATCAGCACGCCCGAATCTTTCTTAAGCCTATCCGCGCAACACCCAATACCACTTGCGTGGGTCCGTGCAACACCAAATACCACTTGCGCGATCAGGCACAAAAGCTTCAACTTGCCTTACCCACACTGTCATTGTGCAAACGTGCGCAACCCATAAGGGTGTTTGCGCGAGCTCGTGCAAATGCCACCCTTTGCGCGGGTCCGCGCAAAGGTCATGATTTATTCCCTTTTCTTCATGTTTTCTTTATACTTCTTCTTCTAGTTTCCTTTCTCTAATACTTCCGCATCCTTCAAAATCCTCTTCCTCATCGTATAATAGAAACTTCATACATTTTTGTGCACCAACAGTCATAATTTTATGTCGCACGATGTTGGAATCTTCACAGTTTATGCTCACAAGCTGTTGGAGTAATCATAGTTGTGGGCATAACTTTTTGGAGTTGTCCCAATTTGTGCTCACAAGCTGTTGCTGTCTTCACAGGTTTTGTGCGCATAATGTTAGAGTCTCCACAGCATCTACTCGCAAGCTATCGGAGTCTTCACAGTTTGTGCTCGCAAGCTGTTAGAGTTTTCACTGTTTGTGCTCGAAAGCCGTTGGAGTCTTCATAGTTTGAGCTCGCACGCTGATGCAGTCATTTTGTTCTTCCAAGTTATTGGAGTCTTCAAGGTTAGTGTGCACAAAGTGTTCAAGTTTTCATAGTTTGTGCTCGCAAGCTGTTGGATTCTTCACAGATTGTGTGTGCAAATTGTTAGAGTCTTCACAGTTTGTGGTCACAAGCGGTTGGAGTCTTCACAGTTTGTGCTCACAAGCTGTTGGAGTCTTCATAGTTTGTGTTCAAAGCAGTTGAAGTCTTTAAAGTTTGTGCTCACAAGTTGTTGGAGTATTCACAGTTTGCATGCGCAACCTGTTCAAGTCGTCATAATTTGCGCTAGTAAGTTGTTGGAGTCTTTACAGGTTGTGCGGGCAAAGTGTTGGAGTCTTCATAGTATCTACTTGCAGGCTATCGGAGTCTTCACAGTTTACGCTCGTATGCTGTTAGTGTCTTTACAGTTTGAGCTCGAAACTTGTTGGAGTCTTCATGGTTTGAGCTCATAAACTGATGCAGTCTTCACAGTTTATTCTCGCAACTTGTTGGAGTCTTCACAGTTTGTGCACACAAAGTGTTTGAGTCTTCACAGTTTGTGGTCACAAGCAATTGGAGTCTTCACAGTTTGTGCTCACAAGATGTTGGAGTCTTCATAGTTTGTGTTCGCAAGCAGTTGGAGTCTTTAAAGTTTGTGCTCACAAGCTGTTGGAGTATTCACAGTTTGCATGCGCAACCTGTTCGAGTCGTTATAATTTGCACTAGTAAGTTGTTGGAGTCTTTACAGGTTGTGCGTGCAGAGTGTTGGAGTCTTCATAGTATCTACTTGCAGGCTATCGGAGTCTTCACGGTTTACGCTCGTAAGCTATTAGTGTCTTTACAGTTTGAGCTCGAAACTTGTTGGAGTCTTCATGGTTTGATCTCATAAACTGATGCAGTCTTCACAGTTTATTCTTGCAACTTGTTGGAGTCTTCACAGTTTGTGCACACAAAGTGTTTGAGTCTTCACTATTTGTGCTCGCAAGCTATTGGATTCTTCAGAGTTTGTGCACGTAAATTGTTAGTCTTCACAGTTGTACACGCAAGCGGTTGAATTCTTCAAAGTTTATGCCCCCAAATTGTTGGAATCTTCACAGTTTGTGCTCGCAAGCTGTTAGAGTCTTCATAGTTTTTGCTCACAAGCTGTTAGAGTCTTTAGACTATGTGCTCACATGCTGATGGAGTTTTCACAGTTTGTTCTCGCAAGCTGTTGGAGTCTTCACAATTTGTGTGCACAAAGTGATTTACTCTTCACAATTTATGCTCGCAATTTGTTGGATTCTTCACAGTTTATGCACCCAAATTGTTGATGTGAGGCCCGTATCCTAGTCCGTACTATTCCTTAGGCTTCCGCATTCCTCCCGGTCGAATTCCGGTGACTCGCGATCTGTAATCAGCATTTACGCGTGACCCTGATTTGCATCCTGTTAATCTGAGTCGGCTCAGCCCGAGACTTATATCATTGCGACCGCACCATCACCTCGGTTTTGATGCCGCGTGTCGCTCGCCGAGGCGATACCCAGGCTAGGAGATGTGGGCCCGCGTTCAGTTCAAGAAAAATGATGTCCATTTATAAAAACTAAGACAACCTTTCAAATTAATACCATCAATCACATCAAATGTCAAGTACAACCATTCCATCCCCAACTACAACAACCACCCTAGGTCAACTCTTTCTCTTACACACCCTTACATGTCAATTACACCCATCACTTCACCCATCCCTCTTCTCGTCACTCCATCACTCTCATCACCTCTCTCTCTCATCTCTCTCTCATTTTTCTACCAAGGTCCATGAGAGCAATCCAATGCCCACCTCCATGAGAGAAAGCTTGGTGTGGCCCACCTTCCTATCTCCCATCCCACCATCCTAATATCATCTCAACCGTTGAAAATGCACCCTTGGAGCTTTAGATCACATCGGTGGAAGGAAGAGTCTAAGATCAAACGGTGGGTGTTTTTCTAGGATTTGAATTGTGATTTATGGCTTGGATTTGATGATTTCAGGGCCCACTTGTGGTGGGATCCATTTGATGTATGGTTTGTATCTCCTAAAGGGGCCCATAGTGGTGGGGTCCCTCCATCGCCATCTGATCTCTCTCATCTTCTCTCTTTCTCCCTCTCTCCCTTTTTCTCATTTTCCTTTTTTTGTTGATGATGTTTGTGGCCAACCTGATGACGTGTTGGGGGTCGGGCCATCCAAGGTAGGGACGTAGCCCACCTTGATGTATTTATTCTATGTCCACTCAGCCCATCTACCCAGGACAGTGGACCCACTGTAATGTATGTATTTTACACACCATCCGTGGACAGTGGGTGGGGTCTGATCATCCAGACTGTCCATCTATGTGTGCCCCACCTCCTGCTGATGTTGTCCAAAGTCAGCAAGGCCTGTGGGTCATCATGAGGTATGTGGTATATCTGAACCGTCTGTCCAGATTGGACGCTGGATGGACAAAAAACACAAATATCTGATGATTTAAAACTTTAGTGGCCCACACCATGTGGCCACCTTGATGTACGTTCCTTGCATCCACACCATCCAGACGTCCAGGGTCTGGACGGTGGATCTGGATAGCCTTATATATATATATAAGGTATATTATATATATATATATATTACAGTGGTTATATATATAATATTATATAATATAATATATTATACATATGTAATGGGTGGGCCACACCACGTGAGACCCACCATGAGGTATGGTTTAATCCACGCCGTCCATCCATGGATGATGTGCCATGGGACGAACGCACCACGTGGCCACCTTGATGTACGTTCTTCACAGTTTGTGCTCGATACCTATTAGAGTCTGCATAGTTTGTGCTCGCAAGCTGATGGAGTCCTCACAGTTTCTTCTCGCAAGTTGTTAGAGTCTTCACAGTTTGTGCGTGCAAATTATTTGAGTTGTCACAGTTTTAAGTCTCAACTATTAGAGTCTTCATAGTTTGTGCTCGCAAGTTGTTGGAGTCTTCACAATTCGTTTGCTCAAATTGTTGGAATCTTCACAGTTTGTGCTCACAAGCTGTTGGAATCGTCACACTTTGTGCTTGTAAGCTGTTGGAGTCATCATAGTTTGTGCTCAAAATCTGATGGAGTCTTCATAGTTTGTTCTCACACATTATTGGAGTCTTCACAATTTGTACGAGCAAGCTGTTGGAGTCTTTACAGTTTGTGCTTGCAGGCTTTTGGAGTCGTCACAGTTTGTGCTCACAAGCTATTGGAGCCTTCACAGTTTCTTCTCACAAGTTGTTAGAGTCTTCATAGTTTGTACTCACAAGTTGTTGAATTCTTCACAGTTTGCATGCATAAATTGTTGGAGTCATCACAGTTTTTAGTCGTAAGATATTCACAGTTTCTGCTCGCAAGCTATTAGAATCTTCATAGTATGTGCTCGCACGTTAATGGAGTTTTCACAGTTTGTTCTCGCAAGTTGTTAGAGTCTTCGAAATTTGTGCATACAAAGTGTTTAACTCTTCACAGTTTGTGCTCGCAAGCTGTTGGATTGTTCATAGTTTATGCGCCTAAATTGTTAGAGCAGTCACAGTTTTTGTTTGCAAGCTATTGGAATCCTTATAGTTTGTGCGCACAAGCTGTTAGAGTCTTCACAGCTTGTGCTCGCAAGCTGTTAGAGTCTTAATAGTTTGTGCACACAAATTGTTGGAATCTTCACAGTTTGTGCTTGTAAGGTGGTGGAGTCTTCACAGTTAGTGTTCGCAAGTTATTGTTCTCTTCATAGTTTGTGCTCGTAAGCTGATGGAGTCTTCACAGTTTGTTCTCGTAAGTTGTTGGAGTCTTCGCAGTTTGTGTGCACAAAGTGTTTGAGTCTTCATAGTTTGTGCTTGCAAACTATTGAATCCTTCACAGTTTGTACGCGAAAATTAGAGTCTTCATAGTTTGTGCCTGTAAGCAGTTGGAGTCTTCATAATTTGTGCTTGCAAGGTGATGGGGTCTTCACAATTTCTACTCACAAGTTGTTAGAGTCTTCACAGTTTGATCACGCAGATTGTTTGAGTCTTCACAGTTTGTGCTCGCAAGCTGTTGGATTCTTCACAGTTTATGCGCGCAAATTGTTTGAGTCTTCATAGTATGTGCTCGCAAACTGTTGGAGTCTTCATAGTTTGTGGGCGTAAATTATTGAAATCTTCACAATTTGTGCTCACAAGCTATTAGAGTCTTCAAAGTTTGTAATGGCTAGCTATTGGGGTCTTCATAGTTTGTGCTCTAAAGCTGATGAAGTCTTCATAGTTTCTTCTTAAAAGTTATTGGAGTCTTCAAAGTTTGTGCGAGCAAATTGTTGGAGTTGTCATAGTTTTTTGTCGCAAGCTATTAGAGTCTTCAAAGATTGTGCTAGCAAGCTATTGGAGTCTTCACAATTTGTCTGCTCAAATTGTTGGAATGTTCATAGTTTGTGCTTGCAAGCTGTTGGAGTCATTATAGGTTATGCTCGTAAGCTGTTGGAGTCTTCATAGTTTTTGCTCGCTAGCAGTTAGAGTCTTCATAGTTTGTGCTCCCAAGATGATGGAGTCTTCATAGTTTCTTCTCACAAGTTGTTAGAGTCATCACAGTTTGTGCTAGCAAGTTGTTGAATTCTTCGCAGTTTGCGCTAGAAAATTGTTGGAGTCGTCGCAGTTTCTAGTCGCAAGCTGTTAGAGTCTTCACAGTTTGTGCTCTCAAGCTATTGGAGTCTTCACAATTTGTCTGCTCAAATTGTTGGAATCTTCACAGTTTGTGCTCACAAGCTGTTGTAGTTGTGATAGTTTGTGAACGCAAGTTGTTGGAGTCTTCATAGTTTGTGCTCGCAAGATGATAGAGTCTTCACAGTTTGTTCTCGCACGTTGTTGGAGTCTTCACAATTTGTGTACGAAGTGTTTGAGTCTTCACAGTTTATCGTCGTAAGGTACTGGATTCTTCACAATTCGTGCACGCTACCTGTTGGAGTCTTCACAGTTTGTACACGCAAGTTGTTGGAGTCTTCACAGTTTGTGCTTGTAGGCTGTTGGAGTCGTCATAGTTTATGCTCACAAGCTGTTGAAGTCTTCACAATTTATTCTCACAAGTTGTTAGAGTCTTCATAGTTTGTGTTCGCAAGTTGTTGAATTCATCATAGTTTGCATGCGTAAATTGTTGGAGTCATCACAGTTTTTAGTCGCAAGATATTCACAGTTTGTGCTCGCAAGCTGTTGGAATCTTCATAATATGTGCTAGCACGCTAATGGAGTTTTCACAGTTTGTTCTCGCATGTAGTTGGAGTCTTCAAAGTTAGTGTGCACAAAGTGTTTAACTCTTCACAGTTTGTGCTCACAAGCTGTTGGATTGTTCACAGTTTATACGCCTAAATTGTTGGAGTAGTCATAGTTTTTGTTCGGTCCTACAATGCCCTATCCCACCGCACCCAAAGCAAGCATCTGGGTGGCAGGGGCTGCCGAGGGTGGGGGCACTCCCAGATGTGGTGCCCCGTCACACCACATCTGAAGCATACACTTGAAGACTGACGTTTAGGTGGTGCAAATGCTCGGAAGGGCGGACGGTTCTTATGTCTATGTGGTCATCGACATCGCTGCACCTAGGAGCTACCGGAGGGGGCCTTCCTCTTCCGTACTCCTCTCTGAAGAATGACGGTCATTGCTTGTAACATCGCAGCAGCTGGTCGGCACTTACGGTCATGGTCGGTGCTGCACTAGACTCGAATGGGGGTGCAGAAGTCTCAGCTAGGGGAACAGGAATCTCAAGCGAGGGAACGAAAGTCGCTCGAGTCGCTCTCTTGGGTCTCATGTCCTAAAAGAAGGAACAATGACATATCATCCTTGGGAACACTCGAATGTACACATGATAGGAGCTATATCAGGGAGTTTCTAAGTTATTCGAACTCGGGGGTCTAACCATTCTAAATTCTCAACAATCACACAGTGTAGTGTAGCTATCAGCAGATATGTGATGTTATCCTCAGTTATTCCCAAGTTATGCTCTGATACCAACTTCTGTCACGCCCAAAACTCGGAAAACGGGCTCACAGAATTCCCGATCACCGAATCTGGTGCCCACAACCTCCGTAGTACCCCATTCTCAGTTTCCAGCGCCCATATGCCAGATTCCAATCCAGGGATCCTACAAGGAGGATTGTAACGCCCTGAAAATCGGGGGTCGAGCATAAACTCAACTCTCGAGTTCCAGAACATCACTTATGCAATAAAATAAATGATGATTGAATGTTGACTGTATTCGTGCATTGAACATGAGTGAGATTAAGCCAAAACAACATATCATACTCCAGAGACAGTTAAATTTGTTTTAAGACTGTAATAGATAGATAAAATATATAAACTGTGGTGGGTCTCCAGAGTGTGATAAAGTTACCAGGTTAAATAATTACAAGTATGATTTTAAATTATACCAGGTTGTGTAGTGTGATCTAGTCAACATCCCTGTAGCCCCGACAATCAAGGCACGGCTCTGACGAAGCCACCAGAAAATGGCATATACGAGGAAGTATTCTCGTCGTCATAGAAGTCCGGCTCCGCCTCAGAAGTAGCGTTGCCATCTGCAATCAGACAAAGTCTGGTGGGTGTTCGGAACATCGTCCCGTATCGTGAGAGTGAGTGATCAACTAAGTGGAACGATAAAGCATAGGTTAACATGTTATCAATTCAGTCAAGCAGTAATGATAAAGCAGTACAAATCAAACAATTCTAACTACTCTTATTAAGTGCGAGAATGAAATGACATGATGCTGTATGCCCTTGCCAAACCACCCTCATGCGACATCATCTTACGTTCGCGAATGCTTAACTCTCTCAGTGCGCCACATCTACTATGCACATGCGGTGCGATGATGATCATGATTACCGAGTTATTATTAGTCCATTTCAAACAGCAATATTGGGAAACTAAGGTACCTCCCTTGTATCATTCCCAAACATGATCCATTCTAGGGTCGTCAATCCTAGTTAATCTCATACGATATTATGGTTCGAGAAGCATAGCGAAGGCATCGCAAAGGGCTCGTCACCCGTCAGCGCGGATACAGATCTCACCGTATGCGGCTCAATTGTTAGCCGTCAGCTCGAGTACAGGTCTCACCGTACTCGGCTCAATCACTAGCCGTCAGCTCGAGTACAGGTCTCACCGTACTCGGCTCAATCACTAGCCGTCAGCTCGAGTACAAGTCTCACCGTACTCGGCTCAACTCATACTCTAGTTGCTGTGAAAGACTCGTCGCCAATCACAGACCCTTGGAGTATACTCGAAGATACTACAGAGGACTCGTTGCCCGTCAGCACGAGCACAGGTCTCACCGTACTCGGCTCTCGCCGTAAGTATCGACAGCTCGAATATAGTGTCCCATACCACCGTATTCGGCTCACGAGTCTGGTTGCTCACTGGTCACTACGGGGAGGCACGTGGCCCCAGCGTAGGCCGACAGCTCGACCACGGTGTCCCATACCACCATGCCCGGCTCATGAGTCTTAGCGGATCGAGGTACAATGGTTAAAAGGGATTTCACTGGTAAGTTTGGTACCCTAGGTTCAGGCAGTAGCGACCAAACATGGTGAACATAAATAAGACAGATCGGGTTACTTGACGAGCTCGGCTAGCTCGAGCGCACAACAAGTTGAACGACATGAAGTGCATAAGTACATCGCGTGGCCAACCACTATCGCCAACCGAAGTACGACTCGGGTTCGTCTAACACATCTCACGTGGCAAATGAATCGCAGCCACGAATTCAATTCTGGTACCGATTGTCTGGACTATAATCATAGCCCCAAACACAATCAAGTGCAGATAGATAAAGTAGTAGTGAATCAAGATTCAACTCATACAATCGAGATCTGGTAGTATCCGTTTAGGGCTGCCAGGGCTGTTGCATGCATTCGTTGCTCCACTCCCCCATCACCCATGACGGATCATACAATGTAAATATAAATTTAAACAAATGCATTACATAGTTAAAATCATAAAGCAGTTGAGCATGTTATGAAGCACAACACGAGCATGAATTTGTACATGTTCAATTCCTAATCACGCAACTATCCAAGGAGATCATACACATAGTTAGAAGAGGTTGAGAATCATATCTCAACACCCTTATACATTACAATTTGCTAACTACTACTCATTCAGACATTTCAAGAAACACTTAAACAAACATGCATCAACATACATGACATATGTCGATTGCATAGGCATTAGGCCAAATCCTTTCACTAGGGAGTTGCCCCAATCATAACACGCGTACACCCACGACGGATAGTCATGCCAAGCAGGAATCCAAGTTCCATATTTATTCAGTCATTTCCACAAACACTTGGGCCACACATTTTAGCATATATGGTGTCTATTGGTCGTGGCGTGATTTAGGGTAAATCCTTTCGTCAAAGGGGTATCGCCGATACAACAATCATGAATCCATGACAATTAGTCATGGCGAGTATGAATGAGAATTCGATACTCATTCAATCATTTTCACAAACACTTAGAATACACTATTACAACATACATGGTGTATGTTAGCAAAACATGTATTAGGGCTATCCTTTAGCCAAGTGAGTATTTTATCCATGTGTAATATATTACTACAGCAAATAATCATGATAAATATATCTCCCAATATTTGTACGTATACAGTATTTTCTAGAATACGTATTTTCAACATACATAGTGTATACAAGCAAACATGTATTACGGCGATTCCTTTCGCCAAATAAGTAATTTATCCATATATTATATAATCATATGACAAATAATCATGGCAAACACATTTTCAAAATATACATGTATACGGCACTCCTTACAATACAGTATTTCTACATACATAGTGTGTATTAGTAAAACATGTATTTAGGCGAATCCTTTCGCTAAATAAGTATTCTATCCATACGTCATATATCCATACGACAAATAAACATGTCAAACACATTTCCAAAAAAAATACATATACGGTATTTTATACGAATACCTAGAGTATGTGAAATTCCAAATTCTACAATTCTAATCGAAACTGAAAACGGAAAGCACTTTGTACATGTGCAATTGCATGCAGATCATGAATCTATCATTATCTGACATTGAAAGCATTGAAAACCATAACCTATACACCTAAAGTCCGCACCGTTTGTCGTAGAATCGTAACGGAGTTGATAGGTTCGCTAAGCTTCCGTATACGGGAGTTTGGCAACCTAGAGAATGAAACAGGTTAGCTATTTCATAACCTGTAGCCTATACACCTCAAAACAGGTCTAGGGTTAGGGTTTATTACCTTAAAATGGAGTCGGTATCGCCAGGAAAGCGTCTGGAAAGAGGCGGTGCAGCCCGTATAGCGGCAGGGAAGTACGGTAGGGAGAAGCTCCCACTTCTCCCTCACTTTCTCTCTCTTTTCTCTCTCTCAATCTCAAATTCGTATGGCTGCCATGAGAGAGGGTTTAAGGTCCTTATATAGCCTAAGAATTCCCCAAAACAGACTCCAGGTCAAAGTATACTTATGTTATAACCAAAGCGGACCTGTTTCAGCTCAACGGAGGACTTCTGGCGGGCCTCCTTGAGCCAAAGGTTGGACTTAAGCTCACTAACGCTGGATCTACGTTCTATTAAGTTTTCATTTCGGTCGGGATTCCAGATCACGCGTGGCGGACCGATTTCGGCTTCAACGGCCACGGATCTCGATCGGAGATTCCGAGTACATGTAAATGTGTATGAAATTTTTCCTGATCCGAGGGTGTAATTTGGTCAGATTCTGACGGTCTGGTTGCTTAAAACTGATCCGCAAACGAGAGATGCCAGATTACTATTCAAGATATTTATTTTTAAAGAAAACAAGTGTTTTCACACTCTCTCGCTCCGGACGCGATCGAATGGCCGTGGGACATCGTCTGGACTTGATTTCTGAGATGGTTGTCGAGCCCAATGAGGCGGTCCTAATTCCTTAACTTCGAGTTATTCAGACTTCTGACGTGCGGTCCAGATCTGATACGGAGTTTCGATGTGCTCCCGAGAGCAGCCGGGTAATGAGATTGATCCTAGATTTTAGGGTAACCTAGCGTCAATGATTCTACAAGTTTTGGGTCTTGCAAATCATATTTAAAGCGATTCAAACGGATTTCATAACTAATCTGGTTTCACACCTAGTTACTTTGTCTCATTTCTAAAGGATTTAATCCTAAGTGATTTCTGGTCGAGGTGGTACCGAGGCCTTTGTAGTTTGTATATAAAGTGATCCAAGTTATAATACTTAGCTAGTTTTAGTGTCTAGGGTGAAAGTTCTTTAAAAAAAATTGGAAGATCAAGGTGGTGAAGGGTGAGATTTGTGAAGGAAATGAGTTCAAAGGCGGCTTTAGACTTTGGGATTCAGTTTTGACAAGTTAATGAGGTATTAGGATCGACCCATTGCCTAAGGACGTCTAATCACAGGTTGGCAAAAATCCGGGGCATTACAAGGATTTTTGGTATGATTTTTTTTTGTAATGAAGCATAACCACAACTATACCCAAATCATAAAGGCAACATCATCATCACATATCTACTAATATAATCATTTAAATACACTACTGAAAGGGAAATACATATATCGAAATCAAAGCTCCAGAGGACAGCTGCGTGCTCCAAGCTCAACGCTGCTGCAACCTAACGCCACCTGCACGCATCTATCGTGCACAAGCTTACAAAAGCTTAGAGGGTGGTGAAAGCATGTGCACAAGATAAGTGTCAAGTATACCATAAAGCACATAAATCATGCATCATCGGGATAAGCAGAAATACTAACAAGATCATGAATCATATGACATCAGAGTAAGTGGAAGTATACTGGTAAGTCCATGAATGCTATCAGCCGTACCAAGGCTATGCGATGCAAAACATAATAAGACAATAACAAATGCTGAGGATGCAATGCAATATGTAAATCCTGACGAGCCACAAATACCATCAACCCCATCTAGGCCATATAAGTGCAAAAACATAGTAACCCAAAATGCTAAGTACTGCAGATGCAATGTAATATGCGGTGCGAATGAAATGACCATGCAGGAATGTGAAGTCAGGATGATAGTACGAAGTATCACATGCTATGGGGTCCATCATAAGGGACTTCTATCCAAACCAGTCCAATACCTAAATTTGGATAATCAGACATAATGTGGTAAACTCCTGATCTCAGGTTAGTCGCGCGCCCAACCGAAATCGTGGTCATACGAAGGTACATGTAACAAATAGTTACGCACCACCAGCCCAAGTGGATAGTGAATGAATGAATGAATGGATATGCAATTCCTGCTCAATAAGTCCACATCTCATTACGGTTGCTCTCTGGGGAAATCACCGGGGTCTATTACACTCGACACCGACTGCCTCCTCCCTAGCTGCACAGCCCAGTGAGCGGAATAGACCTCACTATTCGCCTGACCAGTAGTTTGCCAATACCTACCCGGCTCGTCGATAGCGGACCCATTTATGAGCTGGTCATACTCAGCCTAGCTTATAGCCCCCTCACTCAGGCAGATAAGGCCACACCCCCTCCCAACTGACCACGACACAGTGAGAGACGCGACCTACTAGTATTCGACACTCGGGCACTCATGTTCCACTCGGTCCAGACATTAGGGCTACTCCTGGCCTCGAAGGTTCTGGGATTTTCACCCAAGGACATCCTAAGTGCCCACAGTGCTAGAACTAAATATTTCTAGTGTCCCATCTAGCCATCCACGATGTTCCTGTGGAGGCTATGGCCCTGATGTCGCTAGGGCATATAATGATCAAGGTACACATATGCCAGATACATGAGTCACACTATCCAGTCATGTAGCAATCCTGCGCGTACAGCGTGATAATGTGGGCACTCCGTCTCATAAGGAGTCCCATAAATAGTCTGCCCAATGGCGTGTGTTATGATCAAAACATTCCTCATATCAGGCATACATATGATACGTATGGGCATGAATCATGGAGTTATACTAAGCATGTTATATGGTGATGAACTATCCTCACAACGAAGATGGGCCTTGATGGCCTACATACAACAAGTGTGGGCCTATTAATGGGCCCTAGGGAGAAGTACAATGCGAATATTTAACCAACATTATCCTTACAATGTGGAAGTCAAACCAACATTGCTCCTAAGGCATGACCGCCTTAAAGGTCAACACATGAACCACGGTGGAATCACATTACAATGGGCCTCAACACATGGGCTTCAAATACATCACAATAAGCCTCAACCCATGGGCCCTATACACATCACAGTGGGTCTCAACCCACGGGCCTTTATACATCACAATGGTTCTTAACCCATGGGCCGTAATACATCACAATAGGCCTCAACCCATGGGCCCTATACACATCACAGTGGGTCGCAACCCATGGGCCTTTATACATCACAATGGGTCTCAACCCATGGGCCCTAATACATCACAATGGGCCTCAACCCATGGGCCTTAGAATACATCACAATGGGTCTCAACAACGGGACACAAATGCAACAAGATGAGCCAATTCACATGGGCCTCATATATATTAAGGTGGGCCACACCAATGGGCCACAAAGATATTAAGAAAGGCCCACATTACATGAGCCTTATGTAGATCAGATGGGTCACACCAATTGGGCCCCATACGTACATCAAATGGGTTACAACCAAATAAGTGGTGATAATGATTTCCACCATTGAAATCTCAAGGCCCACGATAACATTTATTCCCCATCCAACCTGATCATAAGGTCACAATGACCTGAAAGGGGAAGAGCAAATATCATATTGGTCCAAAATGGGTGGCCCAAGGGTTTTAATGGTGGACGTTCAAACCCACTACTTTCTATAATGTGGCCCACCTAATCCTGGATCTGTCTTGCTCTTTGTCTCAAGCCCTAAAATAAGCTTTCAAAATGGTTGGGCAGATTGGATGCAACACATGCATCAAGGGTGGGGTCCACTGAACTATGGATCTAACTCATTCTTTAGCTCATGCCCAAAAATGAGCTTTAGAAATGGATGGACAGATTGGATGTAACACATGCATCATGGTGGGGTCCACACGAAGGCCCACCATCTTGTATATTATACATAATATAATGTATAATTTATATATAGTATATACACAATTTTATATATAATATAATATATATATATACACATATATTTAGGTGTACACACACTCATTGTAACGCCCTGAAAATCGGGGGTCGAGCATAAACTCAACTCCCGAGTTCCAACGCATCACTTATGCAACAAAACGAATGATGATTGAATGTTGTCTGTATTAGTGCACTGAACATGAGTGAGATTAAGCTAAAACAACATATCATACTCCAGAGACAGTTAAATTGCAAGCGGAAGATTGTGATAGATATATAAAATATAAAAACAGTGGTGAGTCTCCAAAGTGTGATAATGTTACCAGGTTAACGAATTACAAGTACAATTTCAAATTATACCAAAGGTGTAGTGTTATCTAGTCAACATCCCTGTAATCTCGTCGATCAAGACACGGATCACTTGAAGCCGTCAGCATACAACATATACGAATAAGCATCATTGTCATCATAAAGGTCCGACTCCGCCTCAGGAGTAGCGTCGCCATCTGCAATCAGAAAAAGTCTGATGGGTGTTCGGAACACCGTCCCGTAACGTGGGAGTGAGTGATCAACTCAGTGGAATAATAAAGCATAGGTTAACATGTTATCAACTCAGTTAAGAAGTAATGATAAAGCAGTACAATCAAACAATTCTAAATACTGTTATTAGTGCAAGTATGAATGTAGTCATGATATATGCCCTTGCCAAACCACCCTCGTGCGACACCATCTTACGTTTGCGGCATGCTTTCATCCCTCAGTGCTCCACATCTTCCAGGCACATGCAATGCGATGATGAGCATGATTACCGAGTTGTTATTAGTCCATTTCAAACAGCAGGATTAGGAAACTAAGGTACCTCCCTTGTATCGTTCCCAAACATGATCCATTATAGGGTCGTCAGTCCTAGTTAATCTCATACGATATTATGGTTTGAAAGGCATCGCGAAGGCATCACAAAGGGCTTGTCACCTGTCAGCACGGATACAGATCTCACCGTATATGGCTCAATTGCTGGCCGTCAGCTCGAATACAGGTCTCACCGTACTCGGCTCAATCGCTGGCCGTCAGCTCGAATACAAGTCTCACCATACTCGGCTCAACTCATGCTCTAGTTGCTGCGAAGGGCTCATCGCCAATCATAGACCTTAGAGTATACTCGAAGACAGTATGAAGGGCTCGTCGCCCATCAGCATGAATACAGGTCTCACCGTATTCGACTCTCGCCGTAGGTGTCGACAACTCGAATACAGTGTCCCATACCACCGTATTCGGCTCACGAGTCTGGTTGCTTAATGATCACTATGGGGAGGCACATGGCCCCAGCATAGGCCGACAGCATGACCACGTTGTCCCATACCACCATGCCCAGCTCATGAGTCTTAGCAGATCGAGGTACCATGGTTAACGAGATTTCACTGGTAAGTTTGGTATCCTAGGTTTAAGCAGAGGCGTCCAAACATGGTGAACATACATTAGACAGATCGGGTTACTTGACGAGCTCAACTAGCTCGAGTGCACAATAAGTTGAACGACATGAAGCGCATAAGCACTTCGTGTGGCCAACCACTATCGCCAACCGAAGACGACTCGAGTTGGTCAAACACATCTCACGTGGCAAATGAATCACAGCCACAAATTCCTTCCCATTACCGATTGCCTGGACTATAATCATAGCCCCAATCATATGCAATTACAAAGAGTTAAAGCAGTAATGGATCAAGATTCAAATCATATAATCAAAGTCTGATATTATCCGCTTAGGGCTGTCAGGGCTATTGCACGCACTCGTTGCTCCACTCCCCCATCACCCTTCGCAGATTTATGGAATACAACTTAAACATGTAAAGTAGCTAGAGCAAAATTAAATAAACAAGTAATTCAAACATATTAACAAGCATGTTATAAAACATAATGCAAACAGGAAATTCAAACACATATGTTTCATAAACCAGTAAGTGGTTAAACTAATCAACTTACATGAAGGAAATCATGCACATCACTAAGGTAGTTGAGAATCCTATCTCAACACCCGATTAAACTTACTTCATCACACAATTTCTCACACAGGCATTTTAGCAAACACTTAAACTACACCACTCCAACATACATGACGTATGTTGATTTCAACATAGAATAGGACAAATCCTTATAACAAGGAGTTGTTGCATACACATCAATCATGTTCTTACATTTAAGACATTTGGCAGGCATAAATCATAAATCCATATTTATTTATTCATTTCAACAAACACTTTAAACTACATACATCAACATACATGAAGTATGTTGATCACATCACATAGGTATAAGGCCAAATCCTTTCACTAGGGAGTTGCCCCAATTATAACACGCGCGCACCCACGACAGATAGTCATGGCAAGCAGGAATCCAAGTTCCATGTTCATTTAGTCATTTCCACAAACACTTGGGCTACACGTTTTCGCATATATAGTGTATATTGGCCGTGGCATGATTTAGGGCAAATTCTTTCGTCAAAGGGGTATCACCAATACAACATTCATATATCCATGACAATTAGTCATGGCGAGCACGAATGAGAATTTTATACTCATTCGGTCATTTTCACAAACATTTAGAATACACTATTTTAACATACAGTGTATTTTAGCAAAACATGTATTAGGGTGAGTCCTTTCGCCAAATAAGTATTTTATCCATATATAATATATTCATACAATAAATAATCATGGCAAACACATTTCCAAAATTTATACGTATACGGTACTTTTTAGAATACACTATTTTAACATACATAGTGTATATTAGCAAACCATGTATTAGGGCGAGTCCTTTCACCAAATAAGTATTTTATCCATATATAATATATTCATACAACAAATAATCATGGCAAACACATTTTCAAAATTTATACGTCTACGGTACTTTCTACAAATACCTAGAGTATGTAAAATTCCATATTCTTCATCTTTAATCGAAACAGAAAACAGACAGCACTTTGTACATGTGCAGTTGCATGCAGATCATGAATCTATCATTATCTGACATTGAAAGCGTTGAAATCCATAACATATATACCTAAACTCCGCACCTTTCATCGTAAAATCGTAACGAAACCAATAGGTTTGTTAAGCTTTCATCTACGGCAGTTTGACAACCTATAAAACGAAATAGGTTAGCCATTTCATAACCTACAACTATCAAAACCCCCAAAAAGATTAGGGTTAGGGTTTCTTACCTAGAAATGACGCCGAAATCGCCGGGAAAGCGATTAGAAATGAGTGGTTAAGCTCGTGTAGCGTTAGGGTAAAGTGGCAGGGAGATTCCCCCACTTCTCTCACACTTTCTCTCTTTTCTCTCTTCCCTCTCTAGGGTTTCTCTCAAATTCATATGGCTGTGAGAGAGAGGGTTCTAAGGTCCTTATATAGCCTAAAATCTCACCAAAACAGACTTGGGAACAAGGTATACTTGGGTTTTATCCAAAGGGCATCTGTTTCAGCTCAACGGAGCATTTTCGGAGCCCCCCCTCGAGCCAAAGGTCGGACTTAAGCTCACTAACTATGGATCTAGGTGGAGTTACATTTTCGTTTCGGTCGGATTCTCAAATCACGCGTGGCGGATCAATTTCAGTTCAACGGTCAGTGGATCTCGAGCGGAGATTTCGAGTACACTGACACGTGTATGAAATTTCTCCTGATCCGAGGGTGTAATCTGGCCTGATTCCGACAGTCTAATTGCTTATAACTGATCCGCAAGTGACAAGTCTCAGATTACTATTTGAGATATTTATTTAAAAAGAAATCAAAGTGTTTTCACACCCCTCGCTCCAGACTCAAGCGAACAGTCGTGGGACACTGTTTGGATTTGATTTCCAAGATGATTGTCAAGCCCAGCAAGGTGGTCCTAATTTCTTAACTTCGTGTTAATCGGACTTCCGACGTGTGGTCCAGATCTGATACAGAGTTTCAATGTGCTCCCGAGAGCAGCCGGGTAATGATATTGATCCTAGATTTTAGGGTAACCTAGCTTCAACGAATCTACAAGTTTTGGGTCTTGCAGATCGTATTTAAAGCGATTGGTGCTAATTTCACAGGCACTCTAGTTTAACACTAGCTAATTCTCGCCTATTTCTAAAGGATTTAGTCCTGGGTGATTTCGGTCTGAGGTGGTACTTAGTCCTTTGTAGCAATGTTTAGTTTAAGTATTGTTCTTCATTACCTAAACTTTAAGATAGTGTCTAATGTGAAAGTACTTAGAAAATTTAAAGAACAAGGTGGTGAAAGGTGAGATTTGTGAAGGAAAAGGGTTAAAAACCGATTTTTGACTGTGGGATTCAGTTCTGACAAGTTAATAAGGTGTTAGGATCGACCCATTACCTAAGGACGTCTAATTCCAGGTTGGTAAAAATCTGGGATGTTACACTCACACACACACTCTCACACACACACACACACGCTCACACACACATCACACACTCACACACACACACACGCTCACACACACATCACAATGGGCTCCACCGTCCATATGGAAGGTGGGGATGAAACATAGACATCACAGTGGACTCCACCGTCCGCCTGGACGGTGGAAGCAAAACACATACATCTCTGTGGGTCCCATGTGGGGCCCACCATAATGTAAATTTGACATCCAACCCGTTGGTAATGTCATGCGGACTTGGATGAACAGGAAAAACAAATTTCATCTTGATCCAAAACTTCTGTGAACCCAAAATGGGTTTCAATGGTATATGCTCAATCCCACTGTTTCCTCTGACGTGGGCCACCTGAGCATTGGATATGGCTGATTTTTGGAGGGCGGCTCGATGTCACAGGGGCCCACCATATGAACGGCTTGGATGACAGATATACATCAAAGTGGAGCCCACAGTTGGAGCCATGGGACCCTACTGGTCGTCCGTCAAAATGCAGCATCGTCCTGCTGCTGCATCTGCAGCAGCAGGCGCTGCCTCTTCTTTTTTTTTTTTTATGCGGTATTTTCATGGTTTTTCACGTGTGGGGCCTACATTGCAAGAATCCGCCTCATCCACTGCTTCCCATAGTCCATAACAAATCCATCAAGCCCAATATTGGGCATGTTTTGGCGTGTAGAAAAATTAAAATGTGTTTCAATGGTGAAAAATCACTATTTCAGAAGGTATGGCCCACCCGAAAGTCGGATTGACTTCCTTTTTCGGTTTAACGCCTAAAATGGGCTTGGGAACGGGATCGACGACGTGGATTCCATTTATATATCAAGGTGGGGCCTATACAAGTGGCCCACCTCATTGCTTCCTACCAAGCTAATATTTGTGTTTTCATTTTAGTCCAGGGACGTCCCTGGACGTCTGAGCGTCACACATGCTCAAGGTGGGCCCTACTCAGGTAGGCCACCAAATGGATAAACGGCATGTATAAAATATACATTAAGGTGAGGTCCATCCAAGTGGGCCACATGACCACCTCATCACACACAAAGATAAATAAATAAATAAATAAAAAGAGAGGGAGAGAGAGATAGAGAGGGAGATGGGACACGCATGATGGAGGGCTCCGCTGTGATGAATAAATAAAAAGAGAGGGAGAGAGAGATAGAGAGGGAGATGGGACACGCATCATGAAGATCAAGGTGGGCCATCGGCCACATCTAGGGTCCCAAGTGAGATCCGTACCATCAATCGGTAAGCCTCACTTGGCCCTTCATCATAAAAATGAAATCTAGTCCTATGGACAACACCCACCTTTCGATCTAATTGGTCCGTTGGAACGCCTATCTTCTTGTGCTCCTCTTTGACAAAAGAGATGAGAAATGGAGGGCTAAGATGATGGGATTTTGGGATGGAAAAGGTGGGCCTCACACATGCACTTTTCTCTCCATGGGAAGAGCTTGGACGTGGGTGTTCTTTGCTTAGAATTGTAAAGGAAAAGAGAGAGAGGTGTGGTGGTTGTAAGAGAAGTGATGGGAGATGGGTGATGGATGTGAGTGATGGGTGAGGTGATGGATTGGTTGACTTTTGTGGTTACTTTACTTGTGGAGAAAGGAAGCATGGGGGTGCTTTGTACTTGACATGAGGGGTGATTGATGGGATTGATTTGACATGTTGTAGAAATTTTCTCGAGATCGTAAAAGCACGGCATTTCTTCGAAATAAATGCCGGTCCACATCTTTCGGCTTGGGTATCGGATCGGTGCGTGAGTCGCGGCGTTGGAACCGCGGCGACGGTGCGGTCTCAATGATACAGGTTTCGGATTAAGTCGACTTAATTCTATAGGATACGACTTAGGGTCGATCGCAAATGTCGGTTATCAGTCGTAGATTGCTGGACTTCGACGAAAAGGATCGCGAGATTTGACAGAACAGTACGAACAACGATACGGGTCTTATAGCTCGCAAGCCGCTAGACTCTTCACAGTTTGTGCTCACTAACTATTGGAGTCTTCGTAATTTGTGCTCACAATCTGATGGAGTCTTCACAGTTTCTTCTCGCAAGTTGTTGGAGTCTTCACAGTTTATGCGTGTAAATTGTTTGAGTTGTCACAGTTTTTGGTCGCAATTGTTAGAGTCTTCACAGTTTGTGCTCGCAAGTTGTTAGTCTTCACATCGCTCAAATTGTTGGAATCTTCATAGTTTATGCTCGCAAGCTGTTAGAGTCATCATTGTTTGTGCTCAAAATCTTATGGAGTCTTGACAGTTTATTTTCGCACGTTGTTGGAGTCTTCACAGTTTTTACGCACAAGCTGTTGGAGTCTTCACAATTTGTGCTCGCATGCTATTGGTGTCGTCACAATTTGTGCTTGCAAGCTGTTAGAATGTTGACAGTTTCTTCTCACTAGTTGTTAGAGTCTTCATAGTTTGTGCTCGCAAGTTGTTGAATTCTTCATAGTTTGCACGCGTAAATTTTTGGAGTCATCACAGTTTTTGGTCGCTAGATATTGACACTTTGTGCTTGCAAGCTGTTGGAATCTTCATAGTATGTGCTCGCTAATGGAGTTTTCACAGTTTGTTCTTGCAAGTAGTTGGAGTCTTCAAAGTCTGTGCGCACAAAGTGTTTAACTCTTCATAGTTTGTGCTCGCAAGCTGTTGGATTGTTCACAGTTTATACGCCTAAATTGTTGGAGTAGTCATAGCTTTTGTTCGCAGGCTATTGGAGTCCTTATAGTTTGTGGGCACAAGCTATTAGAGTCTTCACAGTTTGTGCACGCAAGCTGTTGGAGTCTTCACATTTTGTTCTCGCAAGCTGTTGGAATCTTCATAGTTTGTGTGCACAAATAGTTAGAATCTTCACAGTTTATGCTTGTAAGCTGGTCGAGTCTTCACAGTTAGTGTTCACAAGTTGTTGTTCTCTTCATAGTTTGTGCTCATAAGCTGATATTTGTTCTCGTAAGTTGTTAGAGTCTTCACAGTTTGTGCGCACAAAGTGTTTGAGTCTTCATAGTTTGTGGTCGCAAACTATTAGATCCTTCACAGTTTGTATGCAAAACTTGAAGTCTTCACAGTTTGTGCCAGCAAGCAGTTGGAGTCTTCATAATTTGTGCTCACAAGGTGATAGGGTCTTCATAGTTTCTGCTCACAAGTTGTTAGAGTCTTCACAGTTTGAGCGTGCAGACTGTTTGAGTCTTCACAGTTTGTGCTCGCAAGCTGTTGGATTCTTCATAGTTTATGGGCGTAAATTGTTTGAGTCTTTACAGTTTGTGCTCGTAAGTTGTTGGAGTCTTTATAGTTTGTGCGCGTTAATTGTTGGAATCAACCCAGTTTGTGCTCGCAAGCTGTTAGAGTCTTCACAGTTTGTGCTCGCTAGCTGTTGGAGTATTCATAGTTTGTGATCTCAAGCTGATGGTGTCTTCATAGTTTTTTCTCAAAAGTTATTGGAGTCTTCACAGTTTATGCGTGTAAATTGTTAGAGTTGTCATATCTATTTGTCGCAAGCTGTTAGAGTCTTCACACTTTGTGCTTGCAAGCTGTTAAAGTCTTCAAAATTTGTCCGCTCAAATTGCTAGAATGTTCATAGTTTGTGCTCACAAGTTGTTGAAGTCGTAACAGTTTGTGCTTGCAAGCTGTTGGATTCTTCATAGTTTGTGCTCGCTTGCAGTTAGAGTCTTCATAGTTTTTGCTCGCAAGCTGTTGGAGTCTTCGTAGTTTGTACGCATAAAAATTGTTGGAATCTTCACAGATTGTGCTTGCAAGCTATTAGAGTCTTCACAGTTTGTGCTCGCTAGCTGTTAGAGTTTTCATAGTTTCTTCTCAAAAGTTGTTGGAGTCTTCCCAATTTGTGTGTGCAAATTGTTGGAGTTGTCATAGTTTTTTATCGCAAGCTGTTAGAGTCTTCACAGTTTATGCTAGCAAGCTGCTGGAGTCTTCATAATTTGTCAGCTCAAATTATTGGAATGTTCACAGTTTGTGCTCGCAAGCTCTTTGAGTCATCACGTTTGTGCTCGCAAGTTGTTGGAGTCTTCATAGTTTGTGCACGCTAGCAGTTAGAGTCTTAATAGTTTATGCTCGCAAACTGTTGGAGCCTTCACAGTTTCTTCTCACAAGTTGTTAGAGTCTTCACAGTTTGTGCTCACAAGTTGTTAAATTCTTCACAGGTTGCGCTTCAAAATTGTTGGAGTCGTCACAGTTTCTGGTCGAAAGCTGTTAGAGTGTTCACAGTTTGTGCTCACAAGCTGTTGGAGTCTTCACAATTTGTCTACTCAAATCATTGGAATCTTCACGGTTTGTGGTCGCAAGTTGTTGTAGTCGTTACAGTTTGTGCATGCAAGTTGTTGGCGTCTTCATAGTTTGTGCTCGCAAGCTGATATAGTCTTCACAGTTTATTCTCGCACGTTGTTGGAGTCTTCACAGTTTGTGCGTACAATGTGTTTGAGCCTTCACAGTTTGTGCTCTTAAGCTGTTGGAGTCTTCATAGTTTGTGCGCGTTAATTATTGGAATCATCCCAGTTTATGCTCGCAAGCTATTAGAGTCTTCACAGTTAGTGCTCTAGCTATTGGAGTATTCAAAGTTTATGATCTCAAGCTGATGGTGTCTTCATAGTTTTTTCTCAAAACTTATTGGTGTCTTCACAATTTATGCGTGTAAATTGATGGAGTTGTCATATCTATTTGTCGCAAGCTGTTAGAGTCTTCACACTTTGTGCTTTCAAGCAATTAGAGTCTTCACAATTTGTCCGCTCAAATTGCTAGAATGTTCATAGTTTATGCTCGCAAGTTGTTGAAGTCGTCACAGTTTGTGCTCGCAAGCTGTTGGATTCTTCATAGTTTGTGCTCGCTTGCAATTAGAGTCTTCATAGTTTTTGCTCGCAAGGTGTTAGAGTCTTCGTAGTTTGTGCGCGTAAAAATTATTGGAATCTTGCAGTTTGTGCTCACAACCTATTAGAGTCTTCACAGTTTGTAATCGTTAGCTATTAGAGTTTTCATAGTTTGTGTTCTAAAGCTGATGGAGTCTTCACAATTTCTTCTCAAAAGTTGTTGGAGTCTTCCCAGTTTGTGCGTGCAAATTGTTGGAGTTGTCACAGTTTTTTATCGCAAGCTGTTAGAGTCTTCACAGTTTGTGCTAGCAAGCTGCTGGAGTCTTCACAATTTGTCCACTCAAATTATTAGAATGTTCACAGTTTGTGCTCGCAAGCTGTTGGAGTCATCATAGTTTGTGCTCGCAAGCCGTTGGAGTCTTCATAGTTTGTGCTCGCTAGCAGTTAGAGTCTTAATAGTTTATGCTCGCAAGCTGGTGGAGTCTTCACAGTTTCTTCACACAAGTTGTTAGAGTCTTCACAGTTTGTGCTCGCAAGTTATTGAATTCTTCACAGTTTATGCTTGGAAATTGTTGGAGTCGTCACAGTTTCTAGTCGCAAGCTGTTAGAGTGTTCACAGTTTGTGCTCACAAGCTGTTGGAGTCTTCACAATTTATCTGCTCAAATTGTTAGAATCTTCACAGTTTGTGGTCACAAGTTGTTGTAGTCGTCACAGTTTGTGCATGCAAGTTGTTGAAATCTTCATAGTTTGCGCTCACAAGCTGATAGAGTCTTCACAGTTTGTTCTCGCACGTTGTTGGAGTCTTCACAATTTGTGTGTACAATGTGTTTGAGTCTTCACAGTTTGTGCTCGCAAGCCACTAGATTCTTCACAGTTTGTGGTCGCTAGCTATTAGAGTCTTTGTAGTTTGTGCTCGCAAGCTAATAGAGTCTTCACTGTTTCTTCTCATAGGTTGTTGGAGTCTTCACAGTTTGTGTGTGTAAATTGTTTGAGTTGTCACAGTTTGTGCTCGCAAGTTGTTAGACTCTTCACAATTCGTTCATTCAAATTGTTGGAATCTTCACAGTTTATGCTCGCAAGCTGTTGGAGTCATCTTTGTTTGTGCTCGAAATCTGATGGAGTCTTGACAGTTTGTTTTCGCACGTTGTTGGAGTCTTCATAGTTTTTACGCGCAAGCTGTTGGAGTCTTCACAATTTGTGCTCGCAGGCTATTGGTGTCGTCACAGTTTGTGCTCGCAAGCTGTTGTAGTCTTCACAGTTTCTTCTCACTAGTTGTTAGAGTCTTCATAGTTTGTGCTCGCAAGTTGTTGAATTCTTCATAGTTTGCATGCATAAATTGTTGGAGTCATCACAATTTTTGGTTGCAAGATATTTACAGTTCGTGCTTGCAAGCTGTTGGAATCTTCATAGTAGGTGCTCGCACGCTATTGGAGTTTCCACAGTTTGTTCTCACAAGTAGTTGGAGTCTTCAAAGTTTGTGCGCACAAATTGTTTAACTCTTCACAGTTTGTGCTCGCAAGCTGTTGGATTGTTCACAGTTTATACACCTAAATTGTTGGAGTAGTCATAGTTTTTGTTCCAAATTATTGGAGTCCTTATAGTTTGTGCGCACAAGCTGTTAGAGTCTTCACAGTTTGTGCGCATAAGTTGTTGGAGTCTTCATAGTTTGTGGTCGCAAGCTGTTGGAGCCTTCATAGTTTTTGCGCACAAATTGTTGGAATCTTCACAGTTTATGCTTGCAAGCTGGTGGAGTCTTCACAGTTAGTGTTCGTAAGTTGTTGTTCTCTTCATAGTTTGTGCTCGTAAGTTGATGGAGTCTTCACAATTTGTTCTCATAAGTTGTTTGAGTCTTCACAGTTTGTGGGCGTAAAGTGTTTAAGTCTTAATAGTTTGTGCTCGTAAACTATTGAATCCTTCACAATTTGTATGCAAAAATTGGAGACTTCACAGTTTGTGCCAGCAAGCAGTTGGAGTCTTCATAATTTGTGCTCGCAAGGTGGTAGGGTCTTCACAGTTTCTTCTCATAAGTTGTTAGAGTCTTCACAGTTTGAGCACGTAGACTGTTTGAGTCTTCACAGTTTGTGCTCGCAAGCTGTTGGATTCTTCACAGCTTGTAGGCACAAATTGCTTGAGTCTTTACAGTTTGTGCTCATAAGCTGTTGGAGTCTTCATAGTTTTTGCACGTTAATTGTTGGAATCATCCCAGTTTGTGCTCGCAAGCTGTTAGAGTCTTCACAGTTTGTTCTCGCTAGTTGTTGGAGTATTCATAGTTTGTGATCTCAAGCTGATGGTGTCTTCATAGTTTTTTCTCAAAAGTTATTGGACTCTTCACAGTTTATGCGTGTAAATTGTTAGAGTTGTCATATCTATTTGTCGCAAGCTGTTAGAGTCTTCACACTTTGTGCTTGCAAGCTGTTAAAGTCTTCAAAATTTGTTCGCTCAAATTGCTAGAATGTTCATAGTTTGTGCTCACAAGTTGTTGAAGTCGTAACAGTTTGTGCTTGCAAGCTATTGGATTCTTCATAGTTTGTGCTCGCTTGCAGTTAGAGTCTTCATAGTTTTTGCTCACAAATTGTTGGAGTCTTTGTAGTTTGTGTGCATAAAAATTGTTAGAATCTTCACAGTTTGCGCTCACATGCTATTAGAGTCTTCACAATTTATGCTCGCTAGCTGTTAGAATTTTCATAGTTTCTGTTTTAAACCTGATGGAGTCTTCACAGTTTCTTCTTAAAAGTTGTTGGAGTCTTCCCAGTTTGTGCGTGCAAATTGTTGAAGTTGTCACAGTTTTTTATCGCAAGCTGTTAGAGTCTTGACAGCTTGTGCTTGCAAGCTGCTGGAGTCTTCACAATTTGTCCGCTCAAATTATTGGAATGTTCACAGTTTGTGCTCGCAAGCTGATGGAGTCATCATAGTTTATGCTCACAAGCCATTGGAGTCTTCATAATTTGTGATCGCTAGCAGTTAGAATCTTCATAGTTTATGCTAGCAAGCTGATGGAGTCTTCACAGTTTCTTCTCACAAGTTGTTAGAGTCTTCACAGTTTATGCTCGCAAGTTGTAGAATTCTTCACAGTTTGCGCTTGGAAATTGTTGGAGTCGTCACAGTTTCTGGTTGTAAGTTGTTAGAGTGTTCATAGTTTATGCTCACAAGCTATTGGAGTCTTCACAATTTGTTTGCTCAAATTGTTGGAATCTTCACAGTTTGTGGTCGCAAGCTATTGTAGTCGTCATAGTTTGTGCATGCAAGTTGTTGGAGTCTTCATAGTTTATGCTCGCAAGCTGATAGAGTCTTCGCAGTTTGTTCTCGCACGTTGTTGGAGTCTTCACAGTTTGTGCGTACAATGTGTTTGAGTCTTCATAGTTTGTGCTCGTAAGCTGTTGGAGTCTTCATAGTTTGTGAGCGTTAATTGTTAGAATCATCCCAGTTTGTGCTTGCAAGCTGTTAGAGTCTTCACAGTTTGTGCTCGCTAGCTGTTGGAGTATTCATAGTTTGTGATCTCAAGCTGATGGTGTCTTCATAGTTTATTCTCAAAAGTTATTGGTGTATTCACAGTTTATGCGTGTAAATTGTTGGAGTTGTCATATCTATTTGTCACAAGGTGTTATAGTCTTCACACTTTGTGCTTGCAAGCTGTTAGAGTCTTTAGAATTTGTCCACTCAAATTGCTAGAATGTTCATAGTTTGTGCTCGCAAGCTGATGAAGTCGTCACAGTTTGTGCTTGCAAGTTGTTGGATTCTTCATAGTTTGTGCTCCCATGCAGTTAAAGTCTTTATAGTTTTTGCTCACAAGCTGTTAGAGACTTTGTAGTTTGTGCGCATAAAAATTGTTGGAATCTTCATAGTTTGTGCTCGCAAGCTATTAGAGTCTTCACAGTTTGTACTCACATGCTATTAGAGTCTTCACAGTTTGTGCTCGCTAGCTGTTAGAATTTTCATAGTTTGTGTTCTAAAGCTGATGGAGTCTTCACAGTTTCTTCTCAAAAGTTGTTGGAGTCTTCCCAGTTTGTGCGTGCAAATTGTTGGAGTTGTCACAGTTTTTTATCGCAAGCTGTTAGATCTTGACAGTTTGTGCTAGCAAGCTGCTGGAGTCTTCACAATTTATCCGCTCAAATTATTGGAATGTTCACAGTTTGTGCTCGCAAGCTGATGGAGTTATCATAGTTTATGCTCACAAGCCGTTAGAGTCTTCATAATTTGTGCTCGCTAGCAGTTAGAGTCTTCATAGTTTATGCTAGAAAGCTGATGGAGTCTTCACAGTTTCTTCTCACAAGTTGTTAGTGTCTTCACAATTTGTGCTCGCAAGTTGTTGAATTCTTCACAGTTTGCGCATGGAAATTATTGGAGTCGTCACAGTTTCTAGTTGTAAGCTGTTAGCGTGTTCACAGTTTGTGCTCGCAACCTATTAGAGTCTTCACAGTTTGTAATCGTTAGCTATTAGAGTTTTCATAGTTTGTGTTCTAAAGCTGATGGAGTCTTCACAGTTTCTTCTCAAAAGTTGTTGGAGTCTTCCCAGTTTGTGCGTGCAAATTGTTGGAGTTGTCACAGTTTTTTATCGCAAGCTGTTAGAGTCTTCACAGTTTGTGCTAGCAAGCTGCTGGAGTCTTCACAATTTGTCCACTCAAATTATTAGAATGTTCACAGTTTGTGCTCGCAAGCTGTTGGAGTCATCATAGTTTGTGCTCGCAAGCCGTTGGAGTCTTCATAGTTTGTGCTCGCTAGCAGTTAGAGTCTTAATAGTTTATGCTCGCAAGCTGGTGGAGTCTTCACAGTTTCTTCACACAAGTTTTAGAGTCTTCACAGTTTGTGCTCGCAAGTTATTGAATTCTTCACAGTTTATGCTTGGAAATTGTTGGAGTCGTCACAGTTTCTAGTCGCAAGCTGTTAGAGTGTTCACAGTTTGTGCTCACAAGCTGTTGGAGTCTTCACAATTTATCTACTCAAATTGTTAGAATCTTCACAGTTTGTGGTCACAAGCTGTTGTAGTCGTCACAGTTTGTGCATGCAAGTTATTGGAATCTTCATAGTTTGCGCTCGCAAGCTGATAGAGTCTTCACAGTTTGTTCTCGCACGTTGTTGGAGTCTTCACAATTTGTGCGTACAATGTGTTTGAGTCTTCACAGTTTGTGCTCGCAAGCCACTAGATTCTTCACAGTTTGTGGTCGCTAGCTATTAGAGTCTTCGTAGTTTGTGCTCGCAAGCTAATAGAGTCTTCACTGTTTCTTCTCACAAGTTGTTGGAGTCTTCACAGTTTGTGTGTGTAAATTGTTTGAGTTGTCACAGTTTGTGCTCGCAAGTTGTTAGACTCTTCACAATTTGTTCGTTCAAATTGTTGGAATCTTCACAGTTTATGCTCGCAAGCTGTTGGAGTCATCTTTGTTTGTGCTCGAAATCTGATGGAGTCTTGACAGTTTGTTTTCGCACGTTGTTGGAGTCTTCATAGTTTTTACGCGCAAGCTGTTGGAGTCTTCACAATTTGTGCTCGCAGGCTATTGGTGTCGTCACAGTTTGTGCTCGCAAGCTGTTGTAGTCTTCACAGTTTCTTCTCACTAGTTGTTAGATTCTTCATAGTTTGTGCTCGCAAGTTGTTGAATTCTTCATAGTTTGCATGCATAAATTGTTGGAGTCATCACAGTTTTTTGTTGCAAGATATTTACAGTTCGTGCTTGCAAGCTGTTGGAATCTTCATAGTAGGTGCTCGCACGCTAATGGAGTTTCCACAGTTTGTTCTCACAAGTAGTTGGAGTCTTCAAAGTTTGTGCGCACAAATTGTTTAACTCTTCACAGTTTGTGCTCGCAAGCTGTTGGATTGTTCACAGTTTATACGCCTAAATTGTTGGAGTAGTCATAGTTTTTGTTCCCAAATTATTGGAGTCCTTATAGTTTGTGCGCACAAGCTGTTAAAGTCTTCACAGTTTGTGCGCATAAGTTGTTGGAGTCTTCATAGTTTGTGGTCGCAAGCTGTTGGAGCCTTCATAGTTTTTGCGCACAAATTGTTGGAATCTTCACAGTTTATGCTTGCAAGCTGGTGGAGTCTTCACAGTTAGTGTTCGTAAGTTGTTGTTCTCTTCATAGTTTGTGCTCGTAAGCTGATGGAGTCTTCACAATTTGTTCTCATAAGTTGTTTGAGTCTTCACAGTTTGTGGGCGTAAAGTGTTTAAGTCTTCATAGTTTGTGCTCGTAAACTATTGAATCCTTCACAATTTGTATGTAAAAATTGGAGACTTCACAGTTTGTGCCAGCAAGCAGTTGGAGTCTTCATAATTTGTGCTCGCAAGGTGGTAGGGTCTTCACAGTTTCTTCTCACAAGTTGTTCGAGTCTTCACAGTTTGAGCACGCAGACTGTTTGAGTCTTCACAGTTTGTGCTCGCAAGCTGTTGGATTCTTCACAGCTTGTAGGCGTAAATTGCTTGAGTCTTTACAGTTTGTGCTCATAAGCTGTTGGAGTCTTCATAGTTTTTGCGCGTTAATTGTTGGAATCATCCCAGTTTGTGCTCGCAAGCTGTTAGAGTCTTCACAGTTTGTTCTCGCTAGTTGTTGGAGTATTCATAGTTTGTGATCTCAAGCTGATGGTGTCTTCATAGTTTTTTCTCAAAAGTTATTGGAGTCTTCACAGTTTATGCGTGTAAATTGTTAGAGTTGTCATATCTATTTGTCGCAAGCTGTTAGAGTCTTCACAGTTTGTGCTTGCAAGCTATTAGAGTCTTCACAATTTGTCCGCTCAAATTGCTAGAATGTTCATAGTTTGTGCTCACAAGTTGTTGAAGTCGTCACAGTTTGTGCTTGCAAGCTGTTGGATTCTTCATAGTTTGTGCTCGCTTGCAGTTAGAGTCTTCATAGTTTTTGCTCACAAATTGTTGGAGTCTTTGTAGTTTGTGTGCATAAAAATTGTTAGAATCTTCACAGTTTGCGCTCACATGCTATTAGAGTCTTCACAATTTATGCTCGCTAGCTGTTAGAATTTTCATAGTTTGTGTTTTAAACCTGATGGAGTCTTCACAGTTTCTTCTTAAAAGTTGTTGGAGTCTTCCCAGTTTGTGCGTGCAAATTGTTGAAGTTGTCACAGTTTTTTATCGCAAGCTGTTAGAGTCTTGACAGTTTGTGCTAGCAAGCTGCTGGAGTCTTCACAATTTGTCCGCTCAAATTATTGGAATGTTCACAGTTTGTGCTCGCAAGCTGATGGAGTCATCATAGTTTATGCTCACAAGCCGTTGGAGTCTTCATAATTTGTGATCGCTAGCAGTTAGAATCTTCATAGTTTATGCTAGCAAGCTGATGGAGTCTTCACAGTTTCTTCTCACAAGTTGTTAGAGTCTTCACAGTTTATGCTCGCAAGTTGTAGAATTCTTCACAGTTTGCGCTTGGAAATTGTTGGAGTCGTCACAGTTTCTGGTTGTAAGCTGTTAGAGTGTTCACAGTTTATGCTCACAAGCTATTGGAGTCTTCACAATTTGTTTGCTCAAATTGTTGGAATCTTCACAGTTTGTGGTCGCAAGCTATTGTAGTCGTCACAGTTTGTGCATGCAAGTTGTTGGAGTCTTCATAGTTTATGCTCGCAAGCTGATAGAGTCTTCGCAGTTTGTTCTCGCACGTTGTTGGAGTCTTCACAGTTTGTGCGTACAATGTGTTTGAGTCTTCATAGTTTGTGCTCATAAGCTGTTGGAGTCTTTATAGTTTGTGAGCATTAATTGTTAGAATCATCCCAGTTTGTGCTCGTAAGCTGTTAGAGTCTTCACAGTTTGTGCTCGCTAGCTGTTGGAGTATTCATAGTTTGTGATCTCAAGCTGATGGTGTCTTCATAGTTTATTCTCAAAAGTTATTGGTGTATTCACAGTTTATGCGTGTAAATTGTTGGAGTTGTCATATCTATTTGTCACAAGGTGTTATAGTCTTCACACTTTGTGCTTGCAAGCTGTTAGAGTCTTTAGAATTTGTCCACTCAAATTGCTAGAATGTTCATAGTTTGTGCTCGCAAGCTGTTGAAGTCGTCACAGTTTGTGGTTGCAAGTTGTTGGATTCTTCATAGTTTGTGCTCCCTTGCAGTTAAAGTCTTTATAGTTTTTGCTCACAAGCTGTTAGAGACTTTGTAGTTTGTGTGCATAAAAATTGTTGGAATCTTCATAGTTTGTGCTCGCAAGCTATTAGAGTCTTCACAGTTTGTACTCACATGCTATTAGAGTCTTCACAGTTTGTGCTTGCTAGCTGTTAGAATTTTCATAGTTTGTGTACTAAAGCTGATGGAGTCTTCACAGTTTCTTCTCAAAAGTTGTTGGAGTCTTCCCAGTTTCTGCGTGCAAATTGTTGGAGTTGTCACAGTTTTTTATCGCAAGCTGTTAGAGTCTTAACAGTTTATGCTAGCAAGCTGCTGGAGTCTTCACAATTTATCCGCACAAATTATTGGAATGTTCACAGTTTGTGCTCGCAAGCTGATGGAGTTATCATAGTTTATGCTCTCAAGCCGTTAGAGTCTTCATAATTTGTGCTCGCTAGCAGTTAGAGTCTTCATAGTTTATGCTAGAAAGCTGATGGAGTCTTCACAGTTTCTTCTCACAAGTTGTTAGTGTCTTCACAATTTGTGCTCGCAAGTTGTAGAATTCTTCACAGATTGCGCATGGAAATTATTGGAGTCGTCACAGTTTCTGGTTGTAAGCTGTTAGCGTGTTCACAGTTTGTGCTCGCAACCTATTAGAGTCTTCACAGTTTGTAATCGTTAGCTATTAGAGTTTTCATAGTTTGTGTTCTAAAGCTGATGGAGTCTTCACAGTTTCTTCTCAAAAGTTGTTGGAGTCTTCCCAATTTGTGCGTGCAAATTGTTGGAGTTGTCACAGTTTTTTATCGCAAGCTGTTAGAGTCTTCACAGTTTGTGCTTGCAAGCTGTTAGAGTCTTCACAATTTGTCCGCTCAAATTGCTAGAATGTTCATAGTTTGTGCTCACAAGTTGTTGAAGTCGTCACAGTTTGTGCTTGCAAGCTGTTGGATTCTTCATAGTTTGTGCTCGCTTGCAGTTAGAGTCTTCATAGTTTTTGCTCACAAATTGTTGGAGTCTTTGTAGTTTGTGTGCATAAAAATTGTTAGAATCTTCACAGTTTGCGCTCACATGCTATTAGAGTCTTCACAATTTATGCTCGCTAGCTGTTAGAATTTCATAGTTTGTGTTTTAAACTTGATGGAGTCTTCACAGTTTCTTCTTAAAAGTTGTTGGACTCTTCCCAGTTTGTGCGTGCAAATTGTTGAAGTTGTCACAGTTTTTTATCGCAAGCTGTTAGAGTCTTGACAGTTTGTGCTAGCAAGCTGCTGGAGTCTTCACAATTTGTCCGCTCAAATTATTGGAATGTTCACAGTTTGTGCTCGCAAGCTGATGGAGTCATCATAGTTTATGCTCACAAGCCGTTGGAGTCTTCATAATTTGTGATCGCTAGCAATTAGAGTCTTCATAGTTTATGCTAGCAAGCTGATGGAGTCTTCACAGTTTCTTCTCACAAGTTGTTAAAGTCTTCACAGTTTATGCTCGCAAGTTGTAGAATTCTTCACAGTTTGCGCTTGGAAATTGTTGGAGTCGTCACAGTTTCTGGTTGTAAGCTGTTAGAGTGTTCACAGTTTATGCTCACAAGCTATTGGAGTCTTCACAATTTGTCTGCTCAAATTGTTGGAATCTTCACAGTTTGTGGTCGCAAGCTATTGTAGTCCTCACAGTTTGTGCATGCAAGTTGTTGGAGTCTTCATAGTTTATGCTCGCAAGCAGATAGAGTCTTCGCAGTTTGTTCTCGCACGTTGTTGGAGTCTTTACAGTTTGTGCGTACAATGTGTTTGAGTCTTCATAGTTTGTGCTCGTAAGCTGTTGGAGTCTTCATAGTTTGTGAGCGTTAATTGTTAGAATCATCCCAGTTTGTGCTCGCAAGCTGTTAGAGTCTTCACAGTTTGTGCTCGCTAGCTGTTGGAGTATTCATAGTTTGTGATCTCAAGCTGATGGTGTTTTATGCGTGTAAATTGTTGGAGTTGTCATATCTATTTGTCACAAGGTGTTATAGTCTTCACACTTTGTGCTTGCAAGCTGTTAGAGTCTTTAGAATTTGTCCACTCAAATTGCTGGAATGTTCATAGTTTGTGCTCGCAAGCTGTTGAAGTCGTCACAGTTTGTGCTTGCAAGTTGTTGGATTCTTCATAGTTTGTGCTCCCTTGCAGTTAAAGTCATTATAGTTTTTGCTCACAAGCTGTTAGAGACTTTGTAGTTTGTGCGCATAAAAATTGTTGGAATCTTCATAGTTTGTGCTCGCAAGCTATTTGAGTCTTCACAGTTTGTACTCACATGCTATTAGAGTCTTCACAGTTTGTGCTCGCTAGCTGTTAGAATTTTCATAGTTTGTGTTCTAAAGCTGATGGAGTCTTCACAGTTTCTTCTCAAAAGTTGTTGGAGTCTTCCCAGTTTGTGCGTGCAAATTGTTGGAGTTGTCACAGTTTTTTATCGCAAACTGTTAGAGTCTTGACAGTTTTTGCTAGCAAGCTGCTGGAGTCTTCACAATTTATCCGCTCAAATTATTGGAATGTTCACAGTTTGTGCTCGCAAGCGGATGGAGTTGTCATAGTTTATGCTCACAAGCCGTTAGAGTCTTCATAATTTGTGCTCGCTAGCAGTTAGAGTCTTCAAAGTTTATGCTAGAAAGCTGATGGAGTCTTCACAGTTTCTTCTCACAAGTTGTTAGTGTCTTCACAGTTTGTGCTCGCAAGTTGTTGAATTCTTCACAGTTTGCGCTTGGAAATTGTTGGAGTCGTCACAGTTTCTGGTTGTAAGCTGTTAGCGTGTTCAGAGTTTGTGCTCACAAGCTATTAGAGTCTTCACAATTTGTCTGCTCAAATTGTTGGAATCTTCACAGTTTGTGGTCGCAAGCTATTGTAGTCGTCACAGTTTGTGCATGCAAGTTGTTGAAGTCTTCAGAGTTTGTGCTCGCAAGCTGATAGAGTCTTCACAGTTTGTTCTCGCACGTTGTTGGAGTCTTCACAGTTTGTACATACAATGTGTTTGAGTCTTCATAGTTTGTGCTCGTAAGCTATTGGAGTCTTCATAGTTTGTGCGCGTTAATTGTTAGAATCATCTCAGTTTGTGCTCGCAAGCTGTTAGAGTCTTCACAGTTTATACTCACTAGCTGTTGGAGTATTCATAGTTTGTGATCTCAAGCTGATGGTGTCTTCATAGTTTTTTCTCAAAAGTTATTGGAGTATTCACAGTTTATGCGTGTAAATTGTTGGAGTTGTCATATCTATTTGTCACAAGGTGTTAGAGTCTTCACACTTTGTGCTTGCAAGCTGTTAGAGTCTTCAGAATTTGTCCACACAAATTGCTGGAATGTTCATAGTTTGTGCTCGCAAGTTGTTGCAGTCGTCACAGTTTGTGCTTGCAAGTTGTTGGATTCTTCATAGTTTGTGCTCCCTTGGAGTTAAAGTCTTCATAGTTTTTGCTCGCAAGTTGTTGGAGTCTTCATAGTTTATGTGCATAAAAATTATTGGAATCTTCACAGTTTGTGCTCGCAAGCTATTAGAGTCTTCACAGTTTGTGCTCACATGCTATTAGAGTCTTCACAGTTTGTGCTCGCTAGCTGTTAGAATTTTCATAGTTTGTGTTCTAAAGCTGATGGAGTCTTCACAGTTTCTTCTCAAAAGTTGTTGGAGTCTTCCCAGTTTGTGCGTGCAAATTGTTGGACTTGTCACAGTTTTTTATCGCAAGCTGTTAGAGTCTTCACAGTTTGTGCTAGCAAGCTGCTGGATTCTTCATAATTTGTCCGCTCAAATTATTGGAATGTTCATAGTTTGTGCTCGCAAGCTGATGGAGTTATCATAGTTTATGCTCACAAGCCGTCAGAGTCTTCATAATTTGTGCTCGCTAGCAGTTAAAGTCTTCATAGTTTATGCCAGCAAGCTGATTGAGTCTTCACAGTTTCTTCTCACAAGTTGTTAGTGTCTTCACAGTTTGTGGTCGCAAGTTGTTGAATTCTTCACAGTTTGCGCTTGGAAATTGTTGGAGTCGTCACAGTTTCTGGTTGTAAGCTGTTAGCGTGTTCACAGTTTGTGCTCACAAGCTATTAGAGTCTTCACAATTTGTCTGCTCAAATTGTTGGAATCTTCACAGTTTGTGGTAGCAAGCTGTTGTAGTCGTCACAGTTTGTGCTTGCAAGTTGTTGGATTCTTCATAGTTTGTGCTCCCTTGCAGTTAAAGTCTTTATAGTTTTTGCTCACAAGCTGTTAGAGACTTTGTAGTTTGTGCGCATAAAAATTGTTGGAATCTTCATAGTTTGTGCTCGCAAGCTATTTGAGTCTTCACAGTTTGTACTCACATGCTATTAGAGTCTTCACAGTTTGTGCTCGCTAGTTGTTAGAATTTTCATAGTTTGTGTTCTAAAGCTGATGGAGTCTTCACAGTTTCTTCTCAAAAGTTGTTGGAGTCTTCCCAGTTTGTGCGTGCAAATTGTTGGAGTTGTCACAGTTTTTTATCGCAAACTGTTAGAGTCTTGACAGTTTTTGCTAGCAAGCTGCTGGAGTCTTCACAATTTATCCGCTCAAATTATTGGAATGTTCACAGTTTGTGCTCGCAAGCGGATGGAGTTATCATAGTTTATGCTCACAAGTCGTTGGAGTCTTCATAATTTGTGCTCGCTAGCAGTTAGAGTCTTCATAGTTTATGCTAGCAAGCTGATGGAGTCTTCACAGTTTCTTCTCACAAGTTGTTAGTGTCTTCACAGTTTGTGCTCGCAAGTTGTTGAATTCTTCACAGTTTGCGCTTGGAAATTGTTGGAGTCGTCACAGTTTCTGGTTGTAAGCTGTTAGCGTGTTCATAGTTTATGCTCACAAGCTATTAGAGTCTTCACAATTTGTCTGCTCAAATTGTTGGAATCTTCAGAGTTTGCGGTCGCAAGCCGTTGTAGTAAATCTGATTTGTGCTTGCAAGTTGTTGGATTCTTCATAGTTTGTGCTCCCTTGTAGTTAAAGTCTTCATAGTTTTTGCTCGCAAGCTGTTGGAGTCTTCATAGTTTATGTGCATAAAAATTGTTGGAATCTTCACAGTTTGTGCTCGCAAGCTATTAGAGTCTTCACAGTTTGTGCTCACATGCTATTAGAGTCTTCACAGTTTGTGCTCGCTAGCTGTTAGAATTTTCATAGTTTATGTTCTAAAGCTGATGGAGTCTTCACAGTTTCTTCTCAAAAGTTGTTGGAGTCTTCCCAGTTTGTGCGTGCAAATTGTTGGAGTTGTCACAGTTTTTTATCGCAAGCTGTTAGAGTCTTCACAGTTTGTGCTAGCAAGCTGCTGGAGTCTTCACAATTTGTCCGCTCAAATTATTGGAATGTTCACAGTTTCTGCTCGCAAGCTGATGGAGTTATCATAGTTTATGCTCACAAGCCGTTGGAGTCTTAATAATTTGTGTTCGCTAGCAGTTAGAGTCTTCATAATTTATGCTAGCAAGCTGATGGAGTCTTCACAGTTTCTTCTCACAAGTTGTTAGTGTCTTCACAGTTTGTGCTCGCAAGTTGTTGAATTCTTCACAGTTTGCGCTTGGAAATTGTTGGAGTCGTCACAGTTTCTGGTTGTAAGCTGTTAGCGTGTACACAGTTTGTGCTCACAAGCTATTAGAGTCTTCACAATTTGTCTGCTCAAATTGTTGGAATCTTCACAGTTTGTGGTCGCAAGCCGTTGTAGTCGTCACAGTTTGTGCATGCAAGTTGTTGGAGTCTTCATAGTTTGTGCTCGCAAGCTGATAGAGTTTCACAGTTTGTTCTCGCACGTTGTTGGAGTCTTCACAGTTTGTGCGTACAATGTGTTCGAGTCTTCATAGTTTGTGCTCGTAAGCTATTGGAGTCTTCATAGTTTGTGCGCGTTAATTGTTAGAATCATCTCAGTTTGTGCTCGGAAGCTGTTAGAGTCTTCAAGTTTGTACTCACTAGCTGTTGGAGTATGCATAGTTTGTGATCTCAAGCTGATGGTGTCTTCATAGTTTTTTTCTCAAAAGTTATTGGAGTATTCACAGTTTATGCGTGTAAATTGTTGGAGTTGTCATATCTATTTGTCACAAGGTGTTAGAGTCTTCACACTTTGTGCTTGCAAGCTGTTAGAGTCTTCAGAATTTGTCCACTCAAATTGCTAGAAGGTTCATAGTTTGTGCTCGCAAGTTGTTGAAGTCGTCACAGTTTGTGCTTGCAAGTTGTTGGATTCTTCATAGATTGTGTTCCCTTGGAGTTAAAGTCTTCATAGTTTTTGCTCGCAAGCTGTTGGAGTCTTCATAGTTTGTGTGCATAAAAATTGTTGGAATCTTCACAGTTTGTGCTCGCAAGCTATTAGAGTCTTCACAGTTTGTGCTCACATGCTATTAGAGTCTTCACAGTTTGTGCTCGCTAGCTGTTAGAATTTTCATAGTTTGTGTTCTAAAGCTGATGGAGTCTTCACAGTTTCTTCTCAAAAGTTGTTGGAGTCTTCCCAGTTTGTGCGTGCAAATTGTTGGACTTGTCACAGTTTTTTATCGCAAGCTGTTAGAGTCTTCACAGTTTGTGCTAGCAAGCTGCTGGAGTCTTCACAATTTGTCCGCTCAAATTATTGGAATGTTCATAGTTTGTGCTCGCAAGCTGATGGAGTTATCATAGTTTATGCTCACAAGCCGTTAGAGTCTTCATAATTTGTGCTCGCTAGCAGTTAAAGTCTTCATAGTTTATGCCAGCAAGCTGATTGAGTCTTCACAGTTTCTTCTCACAAGTTGTTAGTGTCTTCACAGTTTGTGGTCGCAAGTTGTTGAATTCTTCACAGTTTGCGCTTGGAAATTGTTGGAGTCGTCACAGTTTCTGGTTGTAAGCTGTTAGCGTGTTCACAGTTTGTGCTCACAAGCTATTAGAGTCTTCACAATTTGTCTGCTCAAATTGTTGGAATCTTCACAGTTTGTGGTAGCAAGCTGTTGTAGTCGTCACAGTTTGTGCTTGCAAGTTGTTGGATTCTTCATAGTTTGTGCTACCTTGGACTTAAAGTCTTCATAGTTTTTGCTCGCAAGCTGTTGGAGTCTTCATAGTTTGTGTGCATAAAAATTATTGGAATCTTCACAGTTAGTTCTCGCAAGCTATTAGAGTCTTCACAGTTTGTGCTCACATGCTATTAGAGTCTTCACAGTTTGTGCTCGCTAGTTGTTAGAATTTTCATAGTTTGTGTTCTAAAGCTGATGGAGTCTTCACAGTTTCTTCTCAAAAGTTGTTGGAGTCTTCCCAGTTTGTGCGTGCAAATTGTTGGAGTTGTCACAGTTTTTTATCGCAAGCTGTTAGAGTCTTCACAGTTTGTGCTAGCAAGCTACTGGAGTCTTCACAATTTGTCCGCTCAAATTATTGGAATGTTCACAGATTGTGCTCGCAAGGTGATAGAGTTATCATAGTTTATGCTCACAAGTCGTTGGAGTCTTCATAATTTGTGCTCGCTAGCAGTTAGAGTCTTCATAGTTTATGCTAGCAAGCTGATGGAGTCTTCACAGTTTCTTCTCACAAGTTGTTAGTGTCTTCACAGTTTGTGCTCGCAAGTTGTTGAATTCTTCACAGTTTGCGCTTGGAAATTGTTGGAGTCGTCACAGTTTCTGGTTGTAAGCTGTTAGCGTGTTCATAGTTTATGCTCACAAGCTATTAGAGTCTTCACAATTTGTCTGCTCAAATTGTTGGAATCTTCAGAGTTTGCGGTCGCAAGCTGTTGTAGTCGTCACAGTTTGTGCTTGCAAGTTGTTGGATTCTTCATAGTTTGTGCTCCCTTGTAGTTAAAGTCTTCATAGTTTTTGCTCGCAAGCTGTTGGAGTCTTCATAGTTTATGTGCATAAAAATTGTTGGAATCTTCACAGTTTGTGCTCGCAAGCTATTAGAGTCTTCACAGTTTGTGCTCACATGCTATTAGAGTCTTCACAGTTTGTGCTCGCTAGCTGTTAGAATTTTCAAAGTTTGTGTTCTAAAGCTGATGGAGTCTTCATAGTTTCTTCTCAAAAGTTGTTGGTGTGTTCCTAGTTTGTGCGTGCAAATTGTTGTAGTTGTCACAGTTTTTTATCTCAAGCTGTTAGAGTCTTGACAGTTTGTGTTAGCAAGCTGCTGGAGTCTTCACAAATTGTCCGCTCAAATTATTGGAATGTTCACAGTTTGTGCTCGCAAGCTGATGGAGTTATCATACTTTATGCTCACAAGACGTTGGAGTCTTCATAATTTGTGCTCGCTAGCAGTTAGAGTCTTCATAGTTTATGCTAGCAAGCTGATGGAGTCTTCACAGTTTCTTCTCACAAGTTGTTAGTGTCTTCACAGTTTATGCTCGCAAGTTGTTGAATTCTTCACAGTTTACGCTTGGAAATTGTTGGAGTCGTCACAGTTTCTGGTTGTAAGCTGTTAGCGTGTTCAGAGTTTGTGCTCACAAGCTATTAGAGTCTTCACAATTTGTCTGCTCAAATTGTTGGAATCTTCACAGTTTGTGGTTGCAAGCCGTTGTAGTCGTCACAGTTTGTGCATGCAAGTTGTTGGAGTCTTCATAGTTTGTGCTCGCAAGCTGATAGAGTCTTCACAGTTTGTTCTTGCACGTTGTTGGAGTCTTCACAGTTTGTGCGTACAATGTGTTTGAGTCGTCATAGTTTGTGCTCGTAAGCTATTGGAGTCTTCATAGTTTGTGCGCGTTAATTGTTAGAATCATCTCAGTTTGTGCTCGCAAGCTGTTAGAGTCTTCACAGTTTGTATCACTAACTGTTGGAGTATTCATAGTTTGTGATCTCAAGCTGATGGTGTCTTCATAGTTTTTTCTCAAAAGTTATTGGAGTATTCACAGTTTATGCATGTAAATTGTTGGAGTTGTCATATCTATTTGTCACAAGGTGTTAGAGTCTTCACACTTTGTGCTTGCAAGCTGTTAGAGTCTTCAGAATTTGTCCACTCAAATTGCTAGAATGTTCATAGTTTGTGCTCGCAAGTTGTTGAAGTCGTCACAGTTTGTGCTTGCAAGTTGTTGGATTCTTCATAGTTTGTGCTCCCTTGGAGTTAAAGTCTTCATAGTTTTTGCTCGCAAGCTGTCGGAGTGTTCATAGTTTGTGTGCATAAAAATTGTTGGAATCTTCACAGTTTGTGCTCGCAAGCTATTAGAGTCTTCACAGCTTGTGCTCACATGCTATTAGAGTCTTCACAGTTTGTGCTCGCTAGCTGTTAGAATTTTCATAGTTTGTGTTCTAAAGCTGATGGAGTCTTCACAGTTTCTTCTCAAAAGTTGTTGGAGTCTTCCCAGTTTGTGCGTGTAATTTGTTGGAGTTGTCACAGTTTTTTATCGCAAGCTGTTAGAGTGTTCACAGTTTGTGCTAGCAAGGTGCTGGAGTCTTCACAATTTATCCACTCAAATTATTGGAATATTCACAGTTTGTGCTCGCAAGCTGATGGAGTCATCATAGTTTATGCTCACAAGTCGTTGGAGTCTTCATAATTTGTGCTCCTAGCAGTTAGAGTCTTCATAGTTTATGCTAGCAAGCTGATGGAGTCTTCACAGTTTCTTCTCACAAGTTGTTAGAGTCTTCACAGTTTGTGCTCGCAAGTTGTTGAATTATTCACAGTTTGCGCTTGGAAATTGTTGGAGTCATCACAGTTTCTGATTGTAAGTTGTTAGAGTGTTCACAGTTTGTGCTCACAAGCTATTGGAGTCTTCACAATTTGTCTGCTCAAATTGTTAGAATCTTCACAGTTTGTGGTCGCAAGCTGTTGTAGTCGTCACAGTTTGTGCATGTAAGTTGTTGGAGTCTTCATAGTTTGTGCTCGCAAGCTGATAGAGTCTTTCCAGTTTGTTCTCGCACGTTGTTGGAGTCTTCACAGTTTGTGCGTACAATGTGTTTGAGTCTTCATTGTTTGTTCTCATAAGCTGTTGGAGTCTTCATAGTTTGTGCGCGTTAATTGTTAGAATCATCCCAGTTTGTGCTCGCAAGCTGTTAGAGTCTTCACAGTTAGTGCTCGCTAGCTGTTGGAGTATTCATAGTTTGTGATCTCAAGCTGATGGTGTCTTCATAGTTTTTTCTCAAAAGTTATTGGAGTATTCAAAGTTTATGCGTGTAAATTGTTGGAGTTGTCATATCTATTTGTCACAAGGTGTTAGAGTCTTCACACTTTGTGCTTGCAAGCTGTTAGAGTCTTCAGAATTTGTCCACTCAAATTGCTAGAATGTTCATAGTTTGTGCTCGAAAGCTGTTGAAGTCGTCACAGTTTGTGCTTGCAAGTTGTTGGATTCTTCATAGTTTGTGCTCCCTTGGAGTTAAAGTCTTCATTGTTTTTGCTCGCAAGATGTTGGAGTCTTTGTAGTTTGTGCGCATAAAAGTTGTTGGAATCTTCACAGTTTGTGCTCGTAAGCTATTAGAGTCTTCACAGTTTGTGATCGCTAGCTGTTAGAGTTTTCATAGTTTATGTTCTAAAGCTGATGGAGTCTTCACAGTTTCTTCTCAAAAGTTGTTGGAGTCTTCCTAGTTTGTGCATGTAAATTGTTGGAGTTGTCACAGTTTTTTATCGCAAGCTGTTAGAGTCTTCACAGTTTGTCCTAGCAAGCTGCTGGAGTCTTCACAATTTGTCCGCTCAAATTATTGGAATATTCACAGTTTGTGCTCGCAAGCTGTTGGAGTTATCACTGTTAGTGCTCGCGGGCCGTTGGAGTCTTCATAGTTCATGCTCGCTAGCAGTTAGAGTCTTAATATTTTATGCTCGCAAGCTGATGGAGTCTTCACAGTTTCTTCTCACAAGTTGTTAGATTTTTCACAGTTTGTGCTCGCAAGTTGTTGAATTCTTCACAATTTGTGCTTGGAAATTGTTGGAGTCGTCACAGTTTCTGGTCGCAAGCTATTAGAGTGTTCACAGTTTGTGCTCACAAGCTGTTGGAGTCTTCACAATTTGTCTGCTCAAATTGTTGGAATCTTCACAGTTTGTGGTCGCAAGCTGTTGTAATTGTCACAGTTTGTGCACGCAAGTTGTTGGAGTCTTCATAGTTTGTACTCGCAAGCTGATAGAGTCTTCGCAGTATGTTCTTGCACGTTGTTGGAGTCTTCACAGTTTGTGCGTACAATGTGTTTGAGTCATAGATTCTTCACAGTTTGTGCTCGCTAGCTATTGGAGTCTTCGTAGTTGTGCTCGCAAGCTGATGGAGTCTTCACAATTTCTTCTTACAAGTTGTTGGAGTCTTCACAGTTTGTGTGTATAAATTGATTGAGTTGTCACAGTTTGTGCTCGCAAGTTGTTAGAGTCTTCACAATTCGTTCGTTCAAATTGTTGGAATCCTCACAATTTATGCTTGCAAGCTGTTGGAGTCATCATTGTTTGTGCTCGAAATCTGATGGAGTCTTGACAGTTTGTTTTCGCACGTTGTTGGAGTCTTCACAGTTTGTACGTGCAAGTTGTTGGAGTCTTCACAATTTGTGCTCGCAGGCTATTGGTGTCGTCACAGTTTGTGCTCGCAAGCTGTTGGAGTCTTCACAGTTTCTTCTCACTAATTGTTAGAGTCTTCATAGTTTGTTCTCACAAGTTGTTGAATTCTTCACAGTTTGCATGCGTAAATTGTTGGAGTCATCATAGTTTTTGGTCACAAGATATTCATAGTTCGTGCTTGCAAGCTGTTAGAGTCTTCATAGTTTGTGCGCGTTAATTGTTGGAATTATCCCAGTTTGTGCTCGCAAGCTGTTAGAGTCTTCACAGTTTGTGCTCGCTAGCTGTTGGAGTATTCATAGTTTGTGATCTCAAGCTATGGTGTCTTCATAGTTTTTTCTCAAAAGTTATTAGAGTCTTCACAGTTTATGCGTGTAAATTATTAGAGTTGTCATATCTATTTATCGTAAGCTGTTAGAGTCTTCATACTTTGTGCTTGCAAGCTATTAGAGTCTTCACAATTTATCCGCTCAAATTGCTGGAATGTTCATAGTTTGTGCTCGCAAGCTGTTGAAGTCGTCACAGTTTGTGCTCTCAAGCTGTTGGATTCTTCATAGTTTGTGCTCGCTTGCAGTTAGAGTCTTCATAGTTTTTGCTCGCAAGCTGTTGGAGTCTTTGTAGTTTGTGCGCATAAAAATTGTTGGAATCTTCACAGTTTGTGCTCGTAAGCTATTAGAGTCTTCAAGTTTATTCTCGCTAGCAGTTAGAGTTTTCATATTTTGTGTTCTAAAGCTGATGGAGTCTTCACAGTTTCTTCTCAAAAGTTGTTGGAGTCTTCCCAGTTTGTGAGTGCAAATTATTGGAGTTGTCTTAGTTTTTTATCGCAAGCTGTTAGAGTCTTCACAGTTTGTGCTACCAAGCTGCTGGAGTCTTCACAATTTGTCCCATCAAATTATTGGAATGTTCACAATTTGTGCTCACAAGCTGTTGGAGTCATCATAGTTTATGCTCGCAATCCATTGGAGTCTTCATGGTTTGTGCTCGCTAGCAGTTAGAGTCTTAATAGTTTATGCTCGCAAGCTGATAGAGTCTTCACAGTTTCTTCTCACAAGTTGTTAGAGTCTTCATAGTTTATGCTCGCAAGTTGTTGAATGCTTCATAGTTTTTGCTTGAAAATTGTTGGAGTCGTCACAGTTTCTGGTCGCAAGCTGTTAGAGTGTTCACAGTTTGTGCTCACAAGCTGTTGGAGTCTTCACAATTTGTTTGCTCAAATTGTTGGAATCTTCACAGTTTGTGGTCGCAAGCTGTTGTAGTCATCACAGTTTGTGCATGAAAGTTGTTGGAGTCTTCATAGTTTGTGCTCGCAAGCTGATAGAGTCTTCACAGTTTGTTCTCGCACGTTGTTGGAGTCTTCACAGTTTGTGCGTACAATGTGTTTGAGTCTTCACAGTTTATGCTCGTAAGCCGCTAGATTCTCCATAGTTTGTGGTCGCTAGCTATTGGAGTCTTCATAGTTTGTGCTCACAAGCTGATGGAGTCTTCACAGTTTCTTCTCACAAGTTGTTGGAGTCTTCACAGTTTATGTGTAAATTGTTTGAGTTGTCACAGTTTGTGCTCGCAAGTTGTTAGAGTCTTCACAATTCGTTCGATCAAATTGTTGGAATCTTCACAGTTTATGCTTACAAGCTTTTGGAGTCGTCACACTTTATGCTTGCAAGCTGTTGGAGTCATCATTGTTTGTGCTCAAAATTTGATAGAGTCTTGACAGTTTGTTTTACACATTGTTGGAGTCTTCACAGTTTTTACGCGCAAGCTGTTGGAGTCTTCACAGTTTGTGCTCGCAGGCTATTGGTGTCGTCACAGTTTGTGCTCGCAAGTTGTTGGAGTCTTCACAGTTTCTTCTCATAAGTTGTTAGAGTCTTCATAGTTTGTGCTCACAAGTTGTTGAATTCTTCACAGTTTGTGCGCGTAAATTGTTGGAGTTGTCACAGTTCTTGGTCGCAAGCAGTTAGAGTCTTCATAGTTTTTGGTCGCAAGCAGTTAGAGTCTTCACAGTATGTGTTTGCAAGCTATTAGAATCTTCATAGTATGTGCTCACAAGCTGTTGAAATCTTCATAGTATGTGCTTGCACGCTAATGGAGTTTTCACAGTTTGTTCTCGCAAGTTGTTGGAGTCTTCAAAGTTTGTGTGCACAAAGTGTTTAACTCTTCATAGTTTGCGCTCGCAAGTTGTTGGATTGTTCACAGTTTATGCGATTAAATTGTTGGAATAGTCACAGTTTTTGTTTGTAAGCTATTGGAGTCTTTATAGTTTGTGCGCACAAGCTATTAGATTCTTCACAGTTTGTGCGCGCAAGTTGTTAGAGTCTTCACAGTTTATGCTTGCAAGCTATTGGAGTCTTCATAGTTTGTCCACACAAATTGTTGAAATTTTCACAGTTTGTGCTCGTAAGATGGTGGAGTCTTCACAGTTGGTGCTCGCAAGTTGTTGTTCTCTTCATAGTTTGTACTCATAAGCTGATGGAGTCTTCACAGTTTGTTATCGCAAGTAGTTGGAGTCTTCACAGTTTATGTGCACAAAGTGTTTGAGTCTTCATTGTTTGTGGTGGCAAACTATTGATTCCTTCACAGTTTGTATGCGAAAATTGGAGTCTTCACAGTTTGTGTTTGGAACCAGTTGGAGTATTCATAATTTACGCTCGCAAGGTGATGGAGTCTTCACAGTTTCTGCTCACAAGTTGTTTTAGTCTTCACAGTTTGAGCGCGCAAACTGTCTAAGTCTTCACAGTTTGAGCTCGCAATCTGTTGGATTCTTCACAGTTTATGTGCGCAAATTGTTTAAGTCTTCATAGTTTGTGTTCGCCAGTTGTTGGAGTCTTCATAGTTTCTGCATGTTAATTGTTGGAATCTTCACAGTTTCTGCTCACAAGCTATTAGAGTCTTCACAGTTTGTGCTCGCTAGTTATTGGAATCTTCATAGTTTATGCTCTCAAGCTGATGGAGTCTTCATAGTTTCTTCTCAAAAGTTGTTGGAATCTTCATAGATTATGCGTGCAAATTGTTGGAGTTGACATAGTTTATTGTCGCAAGCTGTTAGAGTCATCACACTTTGTGCTCGCAAGCTATTGGAGTCTTCACAATTTGTTCGCTCAAATTGCTGGAATGTTCATAGTTTGTGCTCGTAAGTTGTTGGAGTTGTCACAATTTGTACTCGCAAGCTACTGGAGTCTTCATAGTTTGTGCTCGCTGGCAGTTACAGTCTTCATAGTTTGTGCTCGTAAGCTGATGGAGTCTTCACGGTTTCTTCTCACAAGTTGTTCTTCACAGTTTATGCTCACAAGTTGTTGAATTCTTCACAGTTTGCTAGCAAAAATTGTTGGAGTCGTCACAGTTTTTGGTCGCAAGTTGTTGGAGTCTTCATAGTTTATACTCGCAAGTTGTTGGAGTCTTCACAATTTGTTTGCTCAAATTGTTAGAATCTTCACAGTTTGTGCTCTCAAGCTGTTGTAGTCGTCATAGTTTGTGTACGCAAGCTGTTGGAGTCGTCATAGTTTGTGCTCGCAAGCTGATAGAGTCTTCACATTTTATTCTCGCACATTGTTGAAGTCTTCACAGTTTGTGCGTACAAAGTGTTTGAGTCTTCACAGTTGGTACTCACAAGCTACTGGATTCTTCATAGTTTATGCTCGCTAGCTGTTGGAGTCTTCATAGTTTGTGCTCGCAAGCTGATGGAGTCTTCACAGTTTCTTCTCGCAAGTTGTTGGAGTCTTAACAGTTTGTGCATGCAAATTGTTTGAGTTGTCACAATTTTTTGTAGCAACTGTTAGAGTGTTCATAGTTTGTGCTCGTAAGCTGTTGGAGTCTTCACAATTGGTTCGCTCAAATTGTTGGAATCTTCACAGTTTGTGCTCGCAAGTTGTTGGAGTCGTCACAGTTTGTGCTCGCAAGTTGTTGTAGTCTACATAGTTTGTGCTCGCTAGTTGTTGGAGTCTTCATAGTTTTTACTGGCAAGCTGATGGAGTCTTCACAGTTTCTTCTCACAAGTTGTTAGATTCTTTATAGTTTGTGCTCGCAAGTTGTTGTAGTCTTCATACTTTGTGCCCGTAAATTATTGGAGTCGTCACAGTTTTTGGTAGCATGCTGTTAGAGTCTTCACAATTTGTGCTCGCAAGCTGTTGAAGTCTTCACAATTTGTCCGCTCAAATTGCTGGAATCTTCACAGTTTGTGCTCACAAGCTGTTGGAGTTGTCACAGTTTGTGCACCCAAGTTGTTACAGCCTTCACATTTTGTGCTCGCAAGTAGATAGAGTCTTCACAGTTTGTTCTCGCACGTTGTTGGAGTCTTCACAGTTTGTGTGTGTAAAATGTTTAAGTCTTCACAATTTGTGCTGGCAAGCTGTTGGATTCTTCACAGTTTATGCTCCCAAGTTGTAGGAGTCTTCACATTTTGTGCTCTCAAGCTGTTGGATTCTTCATAGTTCGTGCTTGAAAGCTGATGGAGTGTTCACAGTTTCTGCTTGCAAGTTGTTGGCATCCTCATTGTTTCTACACGCAAAGTGTTTGAGTCTTCATAGTTTGTGTTCGTAAGCTATTGAGGTCTTCACAGTTTGTCCGCGCAAATTGTTAGAGTCATCCCAGTTTTTTGTCACAAATAGTTGAAATCTTCACAGTTTGTTCGCGTATGTTGTTGGAGCCTTCACATTTTGTGATAGCAAGTTGTTGGAGTCTTCACAGTTTATTCTCGCAAGTGATTGGAGTATTCACAGTTTGTGCGTGCAGCTTGTTAGAGTCGTCACAAGTTGTGTTCGCAAGCTATTGTACTCTTCATAGTTTGTGTGCTCAAATTTTTGAAGTCTTCACAGTTTGTGCTCGGAAGCTATTGGAGTCTTCACAATTTGTTCTCCCAAGCTGTTGGAGTCTTCACAGGTTGTGCTCACAGAGTATTGGAGTCTTCACAGTATTTGTAGACAAGTTGTCGGAGTCTTCACAGTTTGTGCTCACAAGCTGTTAGAGTCTTCACAGTTTGTGCTCGCAAGCTGTTGGAGTCTTCACAATTTGTGCTCGCAAGCTGATGGAGTCTTCACAGTTTGTTCTCACAAGTTGTTAGATTCTGCATAGTTTGTAGGTACAAAGTGTTGGAATCATCACCGTTTGTGCTCGCAAGATGTTGGATTCTTCGGAGTTTGTACGCGTAAATTATTGAAATCTTCACAGTTTTTGTGCATAATTTTTGGAGTTGTCACGGTTTTTAGTCACAAGTTGTTGGAATCTTTGAAGTTTGTGTTCACAAGCTATTGGAGTATTCACAGTTTGCGCGTGCAACTTATTGGAGTCCCCACAATTTGTGCTGCAAGCTGTTGGAGTCTTCACAGGTTGTGCGCACAGAGTGTTGGAGTCTTCACATTAGCTGCTCGCAAGTTGTCAGAGTCTTCACATTTTGTGCTCGCAAGCTGTTGGAGTCTTCACAGTTTGTGCTCGCAAGCTGTTGGAGTCTTCACAGTTTATGCTCGCAAGCTGTTGGAGTCTTCATAATTTGAGTTCGCAAGTTAACGCAGTCCTCACAATTTGTTCTCATAAGTTGTTGGAGTCTTCAAAGTTTGTGTACACAAAGTGTTTGAGTCTTCACAGTTTGTGCTCGCAAGCTGTTGGATTATTCACTGTTTGTGGGCACATAGTGTTTGAGTCTTCATAGTTTGTGCTCGCAAGCTGTTGGATTCTTTAGAGTTTATGCACATAAACTGTTGTAGTCTTCACAGTTGTGCTTGCAAGCGGTTGGATTCTTCCCAGTTTGTGCCAGCAAATTGTTGGAATCTTCACAATTTATGCTCATAAGCTGTTGGAGTCTTCACAGTTTGTGCTCGCAAATTGTTGAAAACTTTATAGTATGTGCTCTCAGGCTGATGGAGTTTTCACAGTTTATTCTCACAAGTTGTTGTAGTCTTCAAAGTTTGTGTGCACAAAGTGATTTACTCTTCATAGTTTGTGCTCGTGAGCTGTTGGATTCTTCACAGTTTATGCGCCCAAATTGTTGGAGTTGTCACAGTTTTTTGTCGCAAGTTGTTGCAGTCTTCACAATTTTTGCACGCAAGCTGTTAAAGTCTTCATAGTTTATGCTTGCAAGCTGTTAGAGTCTTCATAGTTTATGTGTACAAATTGTTGGAATCATGACAGTTTGTGCTTGCAAGCTGTTGGACTCTTCATAGTTGGTGTTCACAAGTTGTTGTTGTCTTCGTAGTTTGTGCTCATAAGCTGATGGAGTCTTCATAGTTTGTTCTCGCAAGCTGTCACATTTTATGTGCACAAAGTGTTTGAGTCTTCACAGTTTGTGCTCACAAGCTGTTAGATTCTTTGTAGTTTGTATGTGAAAATTGTTGGAGTCTTCACAGTTTGTGCTTGCAAGCTATTGGAGTCTTCATAATTTGGGCTCGCAAGGTGATGGAGTCTTCACATTTCTACTTGCAAGTTGTTGGAGTCTTCATGTTGGAGCATAAAAATAATGAAGAAAGATTGAAAGGGTAGAAGATAAAAAAAGAATTGGAGAAATGAGAAAGAAAGAAGAAAATCAAATATCATAGTCACTGGTCATGCGGGTTGTGTAATCAATAGTTAGTTGCGTGGGCCGTGCAATCGACTTCCTTCATTGCGCTGGTCGTGCAACCAAGATCAGAGGTAGTTTATTATGGATGGTCAGATCTGATGCAAGGTGGGCCCCATGGCACAAAAATCGAGGGTTCGCATGCGTGGAGGCTTATAAATACCCCACTCCCCCTCTCATTTGAAGAGGAGAAGAATTTCGGATGAAAAGCAGAGCTCCAGAGGAAGATCGAAGGTGAGAGAGAGCACTGGCAAGTTGGTTGCGTGGGATGCACAACCAGGCTGTTATATACCTAGTAATGAAAGGGGCAAAGGTGCGGCCAAAATCGCCAAGTTCGATCTCTATCGCTTTAAGCTCTCCTTTTGCATAAGGGACAAGCTAAAAAAAAAAAGGGAAAGATCGAATGATCAAACCTGCACGACATTCCTCCTAAGAAGATGACCAAAGCAAAAGTCGAAATGTTGCCAAATTCTAAGATTCGACATTCGAACTATGTCAATTTATGTATTTCAAATGATCTATCTTAGAATCAAGGGATATTAGAGGATTTAAATGAACTCGGTATTATTAATACAATGATTGTTCTGTGTATTCTTTCTTTGTTATGTTCTAATAAGATAATTCCCTAAATCAAATGCATTTGTTTCTTGTTCGAAACAAAATGACGACTCTGCTGGGGAACTTATTTATCTTATTTTATGTTAACATTGAGAGTATTATAGGACTTTTGTTGTAGTTTGGCGTCTTTTAATGCCAAAATGGCGACTCTCAGTGGGAACATCCTCCCCTTCATCTCTAAGATAGATTATGTAATTTTTCAAATACTAACTATAATTTAATTCTATGTTTTATATGCAAAGAGATCAAACTGCAAAATATGACCAATGACAATTTCTACGAGGAAAGTGAACTTCTATTTCACTATGACTGGATTCATGGTGGAATATGTGCCAAACCAGCCTCCAAAGAGCAGGGCTCAACCTCCTGCAAGCAAAAATGACTTAACCCAATCAATGGTTGGAGTTGTGTCTACTTCGCCTCAAGCACCGGAAGGTGACAAGGACTGGACTGTTGTAATGTCTCACAGGATGAGAGCTCGGAATACGAGAAACCCCAGAATGAATCTGCCTTCACCAAGAGTTAGAGGACTAATAACACGTAACGCTACTAAGAAGAACCCCGAACTCGCCCCTCTTACGATATATCCCGAGCGAACAACTCCGCAGTTAACGTTACGCGACTTCCCAGTATGGTTGCCTCAAGAGTTAGATGGACAAAAGAGCAAAAAGGTAAGGCATTACTAGTAGGCTCACCGATGTCTGTATCAACATGAAAAAAAGTCAAGATGTGTCTGAACTCCATGGAAACAGGAAAAACGTTCGGACTCACTAGTGCCGATATCAGGACTTTCCGTGACCTAGCCACTAAGGCCCATGCTTTAGAGTTGATGACTTGGAAGATGCCAACGTTTCATTATGAGACAACCAGGAGGGGACCCAGCAGGATGGCCGCAAATACCGTGGATCATGAAAAGAGAAGTCAAGATGCAAGAGATTCGGGAGGAAAAAGGTCATAACGGAAAGAAGAATTAAATGGCTGAGAAACAGATACAGTGAAAAAAGGCCCAGAGCGCTCAATTCTCACGAAGGGTTTGCGTTCGATAGGGAAGATGTTGTCCCTATGATGAACCAATTACTAAAAGGCGGTACGATAGAATTACCAGCACCCAAGCGCCCTGAAGACATGACAAGAATGAGAAAAAGAGATTTTTGCCATTATCCTTACCTATGGGACATTTGATAGAAAATTGTTATACGTTAAAATGTATAATACAACGGATGATAGACAGGGGAGAAACAATGATTGAAAAAGAAAAGGAAAGGGATGCAAGGACAACAGTGAATGTGCTGACAATCCGAGAAGAGTCCAAGAAAAGAAAGAGAAAGAAGACTGTAAGACGAAAAGAAAGGTAGCAGTGATTACGCTACAATCAGGAAAGAAGATAATAACCCCTACGAAGCAGAAAATAGGAATTATAAGAAGCGAAATTGTCGAAGGACAAAACGATAGTGATAAGAGAGAAGAGAGAATGAGACAGCAAAAGTAACCTATGATGTGGTAAGTCATTTGAAGGGCATACCGACTCAATTGAGCATCTACGATGCGCTTAAGTTATCAGAGGAATTTCGATAAAGCTTGGTTCAAGCATTATCCAATAACGATGTCAGAGAAACCTTACTGGCAAATATGGAAAACGAAGAATATAAAGAGCGAGAAGACTGCATGCTAGTCGATTCCTTCTTTGATGATGATTTACTCTGTGACATAGGGCATAATAGGTCGCTAATGATAGAGGGCCATATATGTGGCAAGAAGGTTAAACAGATTATGCTTGATAACGAGTCTACAGTGAATCTCTTACCACTCTCAATGTTGAGTAAACTAGGTTATCATCGTTCCGATATACGCCCTAGTGGAATGATGATACAGGGCTTCAATCAAGACGGGCAACATGCACTCGGTAAAATTACATTGACGTTGGGGATAGGAAACCTAACTACTAAGTCGTGTGCCACATTACAAATGCAGCGATGATTGAAAGTGCACCTGCTCGTGCCCTGGTTTGTCAAGTTACGTGTGTGGTGAGTCAGACTGGCTGCAGAACTCGATAGGAAGATTATTTCAAGCGTCTGCCTCAACCGGATGTGTGGAAGCTCGCAAGAGGTAAATCATAGCCTCACATCTCATGTCCCAAAGCACCAGGTGATTAAAATCCTTAAAACAAGATAGACATCTTAGGGTTTTATGGTGAGAAAACTTTTTACAAAATAGGAAAATTTCTATGTTTTTTCGCTCCGTCGATTTTATCGAAGCACCCTCGATATGATCGACCTGCACTGTCGATGTCCTCAATACCTTAACGATATTATTGATAAGAGGACCAAAATGTTCAGCAACTAAATATTCATCTGGATGGATTTATCGATATATCGATGCATCTATCGATATCATCGATAAAAGCACTAAATATATCGAGCAACTTCACAATATATCTGGACGAATTATCGATGTATCGATACACATATCGATATCATCGATATTCAAAACTCGAGACCATCGAGAGTGGCTCGATAAGATCGACAGGCTAATTTCTGGCGCCCCTGTTTTTTAATGAAAATCTCAAATTCCTTCGATATATCGATGACCGTCCGATATGATCTGAAATCAAGTATCGATAAGATCGGAGGTCCATCGATGATATCAACAGTGGGCGCGCATTTCTTACAGCAGTTATTTCAAGTTGTTTTTACTATGATTGAGGGCCCTTCGATTTAATCGATATTCAAATATCAATGATATCGACACTAGATCGATTGCATCGAATGAAGCCATAATCTGTCCAGCAAGTTCAAAGATAAATAAGCTGGATTTATCGATGCCTCAACTCTAATCTCGATGTCATCGACATTCAAATTCCGATGACCTCGACAGTTCCCCCGATCATTCATGAAAACCTGAAATATCTCAAAGTCAAGTCTCTCTCATTTTTCAAGTGTCGATGGATCGAACTTGTCATCGATGGAATCAGAGTTCGAAATCCGATGACATCAATAATAGCTTCGATTCATCGACCAATTGGCAAAGAGTTTCAAAAGTGTATGACATCAAGTCCGAGTCATCGAGTAGACCATCGATGTTATCGAGAGTATACGCTCGACGATATCGAACCTGCTCGATAATATCGAACTCTGTCATAAATGTGACCGTTTTATATCCGTTGGAACTTTTTGCCTATTTATAGAGGACTTGTCTTTTGTTGTTGTGAGAGGAAGTAGAGAGAGCTTTTGAGTGTTTCAACTTATATCTTATACCTAAAGCCCTTTCTCTTAAGGGAATTGATCCTCCAATCCACCCTCACCATTGATATTCAATAGAGTGGATTAGAGAATGAACTTCCACGTTCAAGGATCCTTCAGCTACTACCTTAATGGCAAATCATTATGCTGGGATGCCTTGAATGTATAAGAGTGGAACTACTCTACCTCCCTTATAGGAAAATTTTTAGAGAGTAGGATTCCATCTCTACCTTGACCCAACCTCAAGCCTAGTCTTGGTATATCTTTTGTGTTGCAGATCAAGGGAGCAGAAGACTCTTCGTCAACAAGGAGTAGGAGATCTTCGGCGTTGTGCTTAATGGGAGTCATCAACTTATCTATAAGTATCTAGAGTCCAAGAGGACACTTGTGATCATTCCTTTCTAGGATTGGGTCTTAAGTAGTTCTCACCCTTTGAAGCCCTCGTAAGAGGCCTCCGGCGGGAGTATACATTGTGGGTGCATAGAGTGGACCCTTGCTCTTGTGTAGGGCATAAACTATTAGGTCCTTGTGTAGGTCCTTGACCTGTGTGGTCTAAAATCCGAGTGCATTGTGTGGACCCTTGCTCTATGGAGAGCATAAACATCTGGTTAGGAGTGAACCAGCAAAACTCTGGGTTTAAGGTGAACTGTGCAAAACCTCGGGTTTGAGGTGAACTGTACAAAACCTCGGGTTTGAGGTGAACCGCGTAGAAACCTCCGTGTAAGGGTTGAAGGTGAACCTGATTTAAAACCTTAAGTTTGAGGTGAACCCTGAGAAACCTCCTTAGTGAAATTTGGTACACTCAAAGGTTGAGTGCGACAGCCGAGAGTGGAGTAGACTTATCATCGAACTACTATAAAATGACTGTGTTTGTAATTACTTTCTCTATGTGTGATTCATGACAATGAATTTATATTCATATATCTGATCACATCTCTCACATACACACACAGTCACATCCAACATAGACTAAGTTGCATATTGCTATATCTTGATTAGTTTGTGATTAGATCCTCTACTTGGCTTGGAAGTCAGTAGAGTTACATTTGAGTAATCCTGAAAATTGCATACATGGTAGGATTAGTGTGATAGGATTTTTAAATAACTCATAAATCCTTAAAAAGTCCTATTCACCCCCCTTTAGGACATACTGACATATTCCAACTTCTACTCAAGTGGTCTTCACCTCTATTTCAGCGACAACATACAATCTTCTCCTAGGAAGGCCATGGATACATCAGTACGGCATTGTACCCTCTACTCTGCATTAATGCTTCAAGTATGGTAAAAATGGGATACAGTATAAAGTAATGGCCGATGCAATGCCTTATACAGAAGCCTAACCTTCTTTGCAGACGCCAGCTATTATAAGGGTTTGGCTAAAGAAGAAGGAATGATGAAAACAAAACCTAAAGGACATTCAAGTAAAGATGATGAAAGAAGAAACAGAAGATGCAAAATCATCCGGAACTGCAGAAATAAAGAAGAAATTCTATTTTGTGCCAAAACATCTGAGACAACCAGGGCAGCCACCGCTAACTCTGTTATCGCCTGAACAGTTGAAAGTTTTATAGTTCAATTATACAGTGCCATTGCCTTATTCTGAAAGAAATAAGTCATTTTTGGCTATTCCGAAAAGGTTTTAGGTCAGGGCCAGCGTAAAATACCCGTAACCAATAGAATTCTACGCCCCAGTAGAAACAAATATAGGGGAAGAGGCTAAGAATAATGTGTATTGAAGTAAGCTGACACCGTAAGATCTTAAAAAATATAGCCCGTCAAGTAAGAAAATCATGAAAAACATGGGTTTCGATTACGAAGAACCCACTGACCTAAATCACCGGAAAACAATTCAGATTCTTATTGGGGTTGGTCAGGAAAAGCGATGAATGTTTCAAGGATTGGGGGCAGAATCATCGGTGAACATGGTCACAGTTGGGCAGTTATCAGAGGAAGATCCAAAAATAGTCGAGCATCCTTAAATGGCCCCAAAGCAAATAGAAGATGGGGGGCAGCCAACGATAGACAGTTTACGAGAAGTAAACTTGGGTACAGAAGAAGAGCCAAAGAACACAGTCATGAACACCAGTCTTTCTGAGCAGGAGGCTGAGAAATAAGTTGAACTTCTCAAAGAAAATAGAGACGTCTTCGCTTGGACATATGCAGAGATGTCGGGTCTGGAGCTGTTAGTAGTAATGCACTGGTTTCATATTTCTAAGGAGAAAAGGCTGGTTAAACAAGCGCAAAGGCGATTTCACCCGGACTTGGTTCCCTTAATAGAAGAAGAAGTGAGTAAGCTGATAAAAGCCGGGTTTATCAAGGAGGTAAAATATCCCAAGTGGATATCGAACATTATCCCAGTAAAGAAGAAAAATGGGCAAGTCAGAATGTGTGATGATTTCAGTGATCTGAATGAAGCTTGCCTAAAAATGATTTTCCTCTCCTGATGACCAAATTGTTAATTGATAGTACGACTCAGTATGCTGTCATGACCTTTATGGATGGTTACGTCGGTTATAATCAAATTAGAATGGCACCAGAAGATGAAGAAGCAACGACGTTTAGAACATCGCTGGGAATTTATTGTTATAAAGTCATGCCATTTGGTCTCATGAATGGTGAGGCCACGTATCAGACAACGATGCAGAATATCTTTCAAGATATGATGCACAAGCATGTTGAGTGTTATGTGCACGATTTGGTGGTCAGGTCAGGTAATCATCAGGAACATCGCGAACATCTGGCATCAGTCTTCCGTCGACTCAGAAAGAAGCAGCTAAAAATGAATCTAACTAAATGTGCTTTTGGGTTGTTGTTGAGGCACAAAAAATATCTCATTACAGTGGTCAGAGAGTTTCCATGTCCGGGGGTATTTCGATAATTTCCATGTTCGAGGTATTTTGGTAATTTCCATGTCCGGGGATATTTTGGTATTTTGGTAAATTTTCAAGTCCAGAGGTAGTTTAGGTATGTTGCTAAAAAGGCATTGGAAAGGGTAGTTTGGTAAAAAAGGTGCAAAGGTGTCATTTGAAAGGAGAAAGGTAGTACACCACCATTCAAGAGGGAGGTTGGTGGTCACCATGGTTTAAGGAAAGAGAAAGTCCATATATGAAGAGATAAGTGGTGGTGATCACCACTCTGTAAGAGTGGTGGGGCCTATAAATACCCCTCCCCTCTTCATTTGAAGGGGGGGGGGGAATCAGTTGTTAGATCAGTTGGTGTGCCAGGAAATGAGAGAGAAGAAAGAGACAATGGGGGGAATCAGTTGTTAGATTAGTTGGTTTGCCAGGAAATGAGAGAGAAGAAAGAGACAAGAGAGGGAGAGCATTATGTGCACCTTATTGTGTGCTGGAACCATTGTCTGCACAACACCTTACCTTGGAATGTGCGGCACACAATGGAGCTTCCGCACAACAGCCTTTAATGAAGCGTCCACACAACGCCTTGTAATGGAGGTTCCGCAGAAAGCCTTGCAAGGGAGCTTCTGCACAACCCCGTCTCCGCACAAAGCTTCTCCACGCAAAGAACTTCCGCACAACAGCCTCCTATGCAACGTCCACACAATGCCTCCTTCAACAGACCCTTCAAAGAGCCTGTCCGTACCCTGTCCGAGAGATCCACACCGTCCACCATCTTTCTCTAAGGATTTAGACCGTAAAAGACTGGTCTTGGTCATCTGATGATGTGGCCCACTAAAATAATCAAGCTGTAACAACAGCCGAATGGTCCTTTTTCGATCACTGCATCGATCATTTGAATAAGCATGGTCGCCAAAGCTCAACATCACTTCGATGGGTATTTCTCCCTCTACCTGATGGACGGCTCAGATCATCCCTTTGCTGCGTGATGGTGGCCCACAACAAATGCAGAACCTCTGTTTCATAACAGAGTCGACGTACGTCGACTCTGTGATGTGTAGTGGCCCACTTATTGAAATTACATGTGAAATCAACTCCGTCCATTAATTTTAGGGCAAAATACCATCCGGAAAGGTGTCCTTCTGAAGTGAAATCGGTGCAGTCCACGAGGTTGTTCATTTCACTGTCCATTTCATGTTTAACGGCTATGATTCTGCAACAGCTTGCATGGAGACAAAAGGACAGCTAGGAAAGGGTAAAACCCATCCTCTGAAGTGAATGGACGGGTCAGATCGTGTAAAAGAGCGGAGAGTGGGCCCCACTACTAAAGATCAGCAAAAAAGCATCCGCTCGCTATCTCATTTGAAGGAGAAGGTCGGGTCAACCAACCATTGACCAATGAGCTTGGTCTGGTGCGCGTCGAGTGCATGTGCACTTTATGCACATGCAATGTACATGAGGGTCCAGCATGGTGATCGTGAGAAATCTGCTCCAACCATCCGTTTTGCCGCCATGTTTAACGCATTGAGACCAAATTTGAAGCACATCCAAATATCAGGCAGGTCCCAAATCAGGATTTCAAGGGCTGATCTGTCAGTTTGGCCATTTTCAGAAGGATACAGGAGTTGAAATTTGACGTGTACGACTAATTTGTGGTCCCAAGTCTATACGTAAAGTGTCGAGCTGATCGAATGTTGGTAACCCCATGATCTTACATTCTGGGATGAGTTTTCAGGCCCGTTTAATGGGACTACTCAACATTTCAAGGAGGATTCAAGGAAGAATGACTGGAAGGATGCTCAGGACTGATTTCAAGCTCGATATTAGTTGATCAACTCAACAATTCCTCCTAAGTACTGGGAGATGACTGAAGCGACTGTCGAAATGCTGTTGAAATTTCTATCAAACTATCCTAACTAACTTTGATTGATTGTAGTTTGTTTTTAGAATCAAGGGAGTCCGAGGATGTAAATGAACTCAGAATAAATGTGATTAATGTTCTCTCATTCTTTCTTTGTTATCATTGAATAAATCCCCCAAATCAAATACATTTGTTTTCTTGTCGAAAGAAAATGGCGACTCTGTTAGGGAATTTATTATTCGATGGTAATTTAGAAAATATTAGGAGAACATTTATCGCTTTTCGGTGTCTGTAAAGACGCCAAAATGGTGACTCTCAATGGGAACATCCTCCCCTTCATCTTTGAAAATAAAGTACGAGTTTATTTAATAAATTAACTAACACTCTGTTCTGAAATACATATATATCAAAGCGATATTTCTTCCGACTAATATAGTTATTTACTTCACATCCCATAGACTTTCAAAAAAAAATAAGTGTCAGAGACAATCAAATTAGTTTCCATCAAAGACAAATAATGTCAGAATGATGACAGTTTCTAAAGAGAGCTAGCTTCTTGTACGAGAGCAATTCAAACATCAATTAAGCAACACATGTCTAAGGAAGAGGAGCAGGTCTTCCCCTTGCTTGTAGACAAGTTCTCATTCGAAGAATAGACTACCTTGATCTAGCAGTTCTTTCGCAGCATCCCTGTGAATATGATGGCGGAGTTCCTTCCATTGCTTTCTTCCTCTATTTCACTAGATGAGCATCAAGATATGTTGAAATTCTTGTGCAAGATAGTTCTAGATGAAAAACTTCCTCAAAAGGTTATATTCACCTGGATGGAAGGAAAATACTGCCAATATCATTAAAAGTTCTGAAGATGATCCTTAACTGCAGTACTGTATGGATCTCACACATGACCAGTTAATAAATCGAACAGAGAATGGGTGGCGCACTTGTGAATCTTCCAAGACTAGAAAAAGGAAACATTTGGAGTCAGCAGTTGATTCAATTATAGAACAACCAATTGATGAAATATTGTATTGGCATAATGCTATAAAAAGAGAGTTAAATGATATAGTTGACTAGGCAAGGAAGATACAACTTTCAGGAGATTTCTCTAATCTATCAACTTTTAATGAGAGGTAACAATTTATTGCCAAAGTATGTATCTTCCACAGCATGGCTGAGGATACGATTATATTCCTAGCAGTAGATGGAGAATTACCGTTTACTCAGGTGCATGTTGAAGAAGAAAGCCAATTTGACAATTTTAGATGCTTGATAGAAAGCATTCAGTGTGCTGGAGCTAATTTAAATTCAGCTGATTCTTATGCAAAGCTGTGCTTACATGTTGACCAAATAATGGGCATCATACGGAAGCACTTCTACGGTAAGGAAGTTGAGGTTGTTCCTCTTTCTCATGAGCATTTCAGTCCTACAAAACAGTGAGAGCTTCTGTATGAAAGCTTGTGTGCGATGCCACTGAAATTGGTAGAACACGTCTTGCCATGGTTGGTAGAATCACTTAGTGAAGAAGAAGCGAGGTTTTTACTTCAAAATATAAACTTAGCAGCTCCAATGTTTGATGCCACACTGGTTACACTTTTCTCTGCCTGGGCATGCAAGGGTCATGCCTGAGATGTTTCCAAATCAGGAAGGTTCATACGTTTATCTTCAAGTGCAATCAGTGACTATCCGGTAAAGAGACTGGATGAAATTGAAGTAGGTATCAATCGACCATTATGTGCATGTGATTCTCGATTGTACACACATGAAGAGACATCATTTCTCGATTGTACAACAAAAGGCCAGTCAAACATGGAAACTTCTCAGGGTAATGTCCAAAGCAGTTTCTATTTCACCGATGGTGCAATAAGACAATGAAGAACAGATGATAGTGTGGTGGTGCACGAAAATATATGAAGTTTCCATCATACATTGCTTTTGAGAGATGAGAGGATGTTGGAGATAAGAAAGAAAGAAGAAAGAAGATTAGAAAGAAATGATATGTAAAGAAGAATGAGACCTGCGCAAAAGTTATAGGGAACTACGCATATAGGGACAATGGTGATTAGATCAAATTGACAGAGACGGCTGAGATTTGGTGAAAGGTGGGCCCATGACATGTATATCAAGAGTCCGTACATATGGAGGTCTGAAAAAATAAATAAATGGAACATATTAATCTCTGAAAAAAGGAAAGGTTCAATCTTCTCTCACAAGGAATATTGTCCTGCCGAGTACCGATATCAGTACATTCGAAGTGTGTAAAAAATAGAAAAAATCGCCAACAAGGTGTTCATCATCCTTCACCAAATGAACGTGTTACCGAAGACCTTACTCTTCCAACAGCAAACCTTGCGGAAAACCCTCAGATGAAAAGTTAGTTCGATTGAATCAGACGTTGCTCACCAATAAGCAGATGAATCAGTTAACAAACAAACAAATTCATCGGTCAATAGAGAACCCTGGGGGCATCATCACAACTTACCAAAGTAGAAGAACAAGTCCAATTTGTAATTTGAAAAGGGTCAAAGTGAAGCTGCTCAACTCTCATATGAATCAGTTGCTTGAAAGTCTTAAAAGAGTAGCAACAGATATTGCCGAAGAAAGAAAGCAAAACAAAGGATTGTCAAAGGTAAATATTTGAAATCCTGCTAAAGAGAACATCGGCGATTTTACAAACAAGAAAGTAAAGAAAGGGTTCGGGCATACTCCTTATGATTGCTAGTTGCGAGGAAAATTGAATTGCTATAGTTAAAGTATTAAAGGAAATAAAATAAAGAAGAAAAGAATAATAGGCAAGAAGAAAGCAAGACATGTTGACTTAGAAGATTCACGGCGTTTTGACCCAAGAAGAATTACAGTGTTTTGACCTAAGAAGAATTACAGCATTTTGACCAGGAAGAATTACAACATTTTGACTCAGAAGATTCATTGCACAGCTATTCAGGGGGCAAGATAAGCAGTCTCATAATGCCAGCAAAGTCTCAGAATGCCGAAATCTCATAATCCCAAATGAGGTAATCGTTGATTCCCCAAGATGATAATTGTCTATATCATTTTTTGCAGGTCAAAGTTGGGGCAAAAGTAAGCATTGATGATTGCTATCAAGCATTGACGATTGTCGCCAACAAGTAGAGAAGCAAAAGGATTGTGAAAGACAAGGTCATGCACTCTTCCTTATGCGAATGAATTAAAGCACAAATTTTCAATTGACTTCGAATTTCAGAAGAAATGCAGGAGATACAATTAAAGAAGAAAGAAAAGTGAATGGCTTGAAGAACAAGTTATGGAAGACGGTTGATAAAAGTAAAATTGTTAAGGTGTACGACATAAGAGAATATATATATATATATATATATATATATATATATATATATATATAAGATTACACAGGCTTGATTAGTTCGAGACTGTGGGCAAAGCTAATCTTGAGCAAAAGTATGAAATGATGAGGCGTCAGCATATTTGTTAAAGGTCGCAACATCGTGATTTTGATTACAAAGATTCCTAGAGCAATGCTTCCTAATCAAAAGGGGGCAAGACAAGTGAGTAAAAATAAGACGTGTGAGTAAAAAACTATGAAATATGTTTCTCACCATAGAATGTATTTCTTTTGTGTATATGAATAAAATGCAGGCTTTCAAATACATTAAGTCATCGCCAAATGAAAAGTGTTGATGATCGCTGCTAAACATGGATGATCGCGGCCAAGCATTGATGATTGCTGTCCAGCATTCACGATTGTCGCCGACGCCGAAGATTATCGCCAAAATCGCCAAGCATCGATGATATCGCCAAATTCACCAAACGCCGATGATTGTCGCCAAAATAAACAACTATCACTGTCATCATCAACTGCTCATACAAGCTTATCTTATCAAAATTGTTATTATTGTCAAGCTGATAAACTATTTCAAATATAACATGAATATTGACAGAACATTATCAGAGGTGGCGAAATATCAATTATCGATTCACTATCTTTTGGTAGTGGAATAAACTATACAGCCAACCACATTATATAAAGTTGATGACAGCGATGGTAGCTTATCATTTAAGGTAGCCTAGCCAAGCCTATATGGCCAACTACGCATAAGACCTACAAAGCCTGAAATTGGTAGTCCAAAATTGGCGGTAAACTAGAATTGCTCCTTGAGCCCTGCCCATAAACTATGTGTAGCATCAAAATGCTGCAGATACATATTAGAGATGCTCAAATATGAAAAGCATAAACTAAGTTTAACATTCAAAATGCTGCAGATACATATTAGATATGCTCTCAAATATGCAATTGCCTGATGAAATTTTGAATATTGAGTAAAAAACATGCAAAAATGCGTTTATCTTGAATCAGGTTCAAATTACAAACAATGGTAGTAAACCATCTCTAAGGTTTGCTCTTTTTGGCAATTATTTACTCTAAAGTTCAAGTCTTCAAGATATTAACAATTATCTACTCAAAAGTTCAAGTCTTCAAGGTCAATTGGTATATTGACAAAAGCCATAAGATCTTTTTGTCTCTTGCCTTCTCGATGAATAGAGAAATATTATCGCACAAGATTTTCAAAAGGGGGTAGAGAATGAACTAGTGAAGAATTATCATTCTCTTTCGATATACTCTTTAGATTCGTTAAAGAAGTCAGGCTTTAGAAAATATTATCTCAAGAAATCTCTATGCGAAGATTGACCTGGAATGGGGGCATGATATAGTCTAAACCATGCTTTAGTCTTGTCCGATGAAGGAATTATAAGAATCATGCATGATCGGTGTGAACTTTCAAAAGTACACAGTTATCTTCTCACTATCCTAGTAATGATATCACAAAGCATAAATCTAATGTGTAGCATCATTAGTAACTTCTATGTCCTTTGAAAAGATACATATTGAGAGAAGATGCTCAAATATGAAAAGCATAAACTAAGTTTAACAAGAAAAATGATTGAACCTTTGGAGTTGGAAAGATACATATTAGATATGCTCTCAAATATGCAATGAAATGATTAAATCATTATCATCGATGAAATTTTGAATATTGAGTAAAAAACATGCAAAAATGCGTTTATCTTGAATCAGGTTCAAATTACAGCAATAGTAAATGTCTTTAAGATATTGACAATTATCTACTCTAAAGTTTAAGTCTTTAAGATATTGACAATTATTTACTCTAAGGTTCATGTCTTCAAGATATTGGCAATTATTTACTCTAAAGTTCAAGTCTTCAAGATATTAACAATTATTTACTCTAAAATTTAGGATCAATCTCATTATCTTGTTCTTTCAATTTTCCAAAGTACTTTCACCTTAGATACTATCTTAAACTAGTTAAGTATTATAACTTGGGGACGAAGGCATCTCGACGGAAATCACTTAGATTAAATCCTTTAGAAATGAGACAAAGTAACAAGTGCTAAACTAGATTAGCTACGAAATCCGTTTGAATCGCTTTAAATACCTGCAAGACCCAAAACTTGTAGTGGCCCTAGGTTAGTCTAAAATCGATCAATTCATTACACATTTGCTCTCGGGAGCATTCGAAAAGGGACTGGACCGCACCACGAAGTTAAGGAACTAGGACCTCACTGGGCTCGACAACCATCTCAGAAATCAAGTCCAGACAATGTCCCACGGCCATTCGATCGCGTCCGGAGCGAGGGAGTGTGAAAACCACTCTTTCCTTTACAAAATAAATATCTTGAATAGTGATCTAGCACCATTCGGTTGCGGATCAGTATTAAGCAACCAGACCGTCAGACTCAGACCAAATTACACCCTCGGATCAGGAAAAATTTCAGGAACATTTACATGTACTTGAAATTTCGGATCGTGGCCCACTGACCGTTGAACTGAAAGTGGTCCGCCCCGTGTAATCTGGGAATCCGATCGAGTCGAAAATGTAATCCCACGTAGATCCATGAGTTGTGAGCTTAAGTCTGACGTTTGGCTCAAGGGGGGCCGCCAGAAACACTCTTTTGAGCTGAAAAAGTGCCGAAATACCTATAATAGTCGTACCTCTTGAATCGGAGTCTATTCCGGAGAGGTTTTTGGCTATATAAGGGCCTTAGAACAGCCCCTCTCACAGCCATATGAATTTGGGATAAAACCCTAGAGAGAGAAAAAAAAGGAGAGAAAAGCTTGGGATTTGTGGGAGAATTTTCCTCCTACTGTTGTAGATCATCTAACGGGCTGCACCACCCCTTCCTTGACATTTTTCCGGCGTCACCGACTCCGTTTTAAGGTGAGAAACCCTAACCCTAGATCTGATTTGAGGTGTATAGGCTTTAGGTTGTGAAATAGCTAACCGATTTCACTCCTTAGGCTAGAAAACTCCCGAATACGGAAGCTCATCCAACCTTGCTGATTCATTGATATTCCAAGGTGAAAGGTGAGGACTTTAGGTGTATAGGTTGCGGTTTTCAACGCTTTCAATGTCCAATAATGGTAGATTCATGATATGTATGCAATTGCACATGTACAAAGTGCTTTCCGTTTTCTGTTTCAATTAGAATTGTAGAATTTGGAATTTCACATACTCTAGGTATTCGTATAAAATACCGTATACGTATTTTTTATGGAAATGTATTTGACATGTTTATTTGTCATATGGATATATGATGTATGGATAAAATACTCATTTGGCGAAAGGGTTCGCCTAAATACATGTTTACTAATATACACCATGTATGTAGAAATATGGTATTGTAAGAAGTACCGTATACGTGTATATTTTAGCGATGTGTTTGTCATGATTAATTGTTGTATAAATATATTATGTGCGTATAAATTAATTGCTTGGCGAAAAGAATCGCCGTATTACAAGTTCCCTTGTAAACACTATGTATATTGAAATTGGGTATCCTAGAAAATACCCTATACGTATAAAATTTGCTGATGTAATTGTCATGATTATTTGCTATATGAATATGATGTATGCATATAAAATACTAGTTTAGAAAAGGGACAGCCCTAGTGCACTTTCGTCTAACATACGCCATGTATGTTGAAAAAGTGCATTCCAAGTGTTTGTAAAAATTGCTAGTGTTAGAACCTTAGGTAGGTGCTGAGATGGGATTCTCAACTACCTTAGAGTCACATATGATACCCTCCATGTGGTTATTTACTCTAACCACTCACCTATGAAATATATGTATTTGTATCCCTATTTGTATAGTTCTTTACAACATGCTTTTGAACATGCTTTGTAACTTGTTTATTAACATGCTTTATGACATGCTTTATAACATGATTGCTAGCGTTCCTGAATTACCTTGTTTATCATACTGTACTTCACATGTTATGGTTAGGAATTGATTGAGCTTGGGACTATGTCCATAGTCCAGGCATCCGGTATCAGACTTGGAATTGTGGTTGAGATTCGTTTCGCTACACATGATGTGTTGGCGAACCCGTGTCGTACTTCGGTTGGCGATAGTGGTTGGCCACACGAGGTGCTTCTGCGCTTCATATCGCCCAACTTGTTGTGTGCAGCCGAACAAGTCAAGTAACCCGTGTGTCTTATGTATGTTCACCATGTTTGGTCGCTAATATTTGAACCTAGGGTACCAAACTTACAAGTGAAAATCCCGTTAACCATGGTACCTCGATCCGTTAAGACTCATGAGCCGGACATGGTGGTATGCGATACCGTGGCCTAGCTGTCGGCCTATGCTGGGGTCATGTGCCTCCCCGTAGTGACCATTGAGCAACCTAGACTCGTGAGCCGAATACGGTGGTATGGGACACTGTATTCGAGCTGTCGATACTTACGGCGAGACCCGAGTACGGTGAGACCTGTACTCGTGCTGATGGGCGACGAGTCCTCCGTAGTGTCTTCGAGTATACTCCAAGGTCTGTGATTGGCGACGAGCCTTTCACAGCAACTAGAGTATGAGTTGAGCCGAGTACGGTGAGACCTGTATTCGAGCTGACGGCTAGTGATTGAGCCGAGTATGGTGAGACCTGTACTCGAGCTGACGGTCAGCAATTGAGCCGCATACGGTGAGATCTGTATCCGTGCTAACGGGTGACGAGCCCTTTATGATGCCTTCGCTACGCCTCTCAAACCACAATATCGTATGAGATTAACTAGGACTGACGACCCTAGAATGGATCATGTTTGGGAATGATACAAGGGAGGTACCTTAGTTTCCCAATATTGCTGTTTGAAACGGACTAATAACAACCCAGAAATCATGTACATCATTACACCGCATGTGCCTAGTAGATGTGGGGCATTGAGGGAGTTATGCATTCGCGAGCGTAAGATGTTGTCGCATGAGGGTGGTTTGGCAAGGGCATACATCATCATGTCATTTCATTCTTGCATTTATCAAGAGTAGTTAAACTTGTTTGATTTGTACTGCTTTATCATTACTGCTTGATTGCATTGATAACATGTTAACCTATGCTTTATTGTTCCATTGAGTTGATTACTCACTCCCACGATACGGGACGGTGTTCCGAACACCCACCAGACTTTGTCTGATTGCAGATGGCGACGCTACTTCTGAGGCGGAGCCGGACTTCTATGACGACGAGAATGCTTCCTCGTATATGCTATTTTCTGGCGGCTTCGTGAGAGCCGTGCCTTGATTGTCGGGGCTACAGGGATGTTGACTGGATCACACTACATAACTTGGTATAATTTAAAATCATACTTGTAATTATTTAACCTGGTAACTTTATCACACTCTGGGAACCGCCACCTTTATATATATTTTATCTCTCTCACAGTCTTTTGCTTGCAAAATTAAATGTCTCTCTGGGTATGATATCTTTGTTTTGGCTTAATCTCACTCATGTTCATTGCACTAATACCAATCACATTCAATCATCATTCATTTCGTTGCATAAGTGATGCGTTGGAACTCAGGAGTTGAGTTTATGCTCGACCCCCGATTTTCAGGGCGTTACAAGATGGTATCAGAGCATGATTTGGATTAAACTAGACCTGGGTTATGGTCACATGATGCACTATGACGCACTCTGACGTAGGAGGGAGCAATGGAATGTAGAAACAGACTTAGGTTCTCTAATTTCACCAAATAACACAATTGGTTGAGACCAACCGTAGAGATTGGACCCGTAGGCCTCAATGATTGCACGAAACGATCTCGAATCGCCTCTAGGTCGTCAGTTGATAGGTTTGAGTCGTTCCCTAGAAATGAATGTTCTTAGGTTGTGGGTCAACCACAACACCAAAGCCTAAAACCCGTTTTTACCCAATTCCTTCAAAACCTCTCCTTGCACCACTTCATTCTTCAATTTTTTCTAAATCCATTTGTACCAGATATAAATTCTAACATATAAATGATGAAGAATAATACTTAAACAAAAAGTTATTATAAATAGTAAATATATGTATAAATTGGACTTTTGTCCATTCCAACTTTGGAATCTAACCAATTAAATAGGTTATTTGGATAGATTAGCTCGTTCTACCCCAAAATAATATATTATATGTCAGATAACTCATTCCATATTGCAAGATACGTCTGATTTGATCTGAAACGACTCGAAACGGAGTCGTGGGCCACACGCGTCAATTCGAGGGGACCCGGGGCTGACCCGGGGTACCATTGGCCTCTTGGGAGGGTGGAGAACACCACTGAGCTTGGCGGCATGGTGCCGGACAAGACGGACCGCGGTGGAACCGCGGTTACCGCGATGGACCGCGGTCCAACGGGCCCGGGCGGGCCGCAGTTCGTTGCTGGCCCGTTTTCGGCCACTTATTTTCTGTGATTGTAGTCTGACTTCAAAAAGTCATATCTCCCTCGTTATAACTGCAATTTAGGTGATTCAAAAGCCAGATTTAAGCTTGATAAGTCTAGTTGCATATAAAAATTAGTGAAAAATATAATAAAATATTTAATATAGTTAAATATGGATTGTTGTGTCAACTATCCGAAAGTTATTAGTTTAGACAGCTGCTGCTTCTAGAATTTTTAGAATTTTTCTACAAGACAAAATCTAATGAAATTTGGTAGAGATGAAGTATACTTGATGATGAACTACTAGAAAAATAATTAAAATAATAGACCAACTAGAAATGCTAGAAAAGGCGTAGAACTTCCCTAGGCCCGTATGGTGCCTACCAAATTTTCTGAGGGACCCCTTTTTCACGTCGTTTTTGCCCCCTCTCTCTCAAACGCCCCTCCAAGCCCACCTTTCTCTTTCGACTTGCTGTTTTACCTCTCAAACCTTCTCTCTAATCACTCATTTCATCATTTCCTGCCCAACTCATCCTCTTCCAACGTCTACAACATAACCTACTCCCTACCCTCTCCATTCTCTTTCTTTTGATCACTTACATGCCCCATTTGGAGCTCAAATTCGGGTAAGCTCTCAACCCATCCCATCTATTCATTTTCCTTCTTTAAACCCTATCTATTAGGCCTCTACGACGTCTGTTGAGACTCTAATCCATGGAGAACCAAAAACTCCAGCCCCCAATTTCCCCTTATCCTCATTTTTCATGTCTCTATCCGAGCGTGTACGGCCATTTTCTTGGAGGCCTAATCATCCATACTATGTTTGGAATGTAGGCAGTTAAACGTAAATCCCGTATTTTTCTTTTCAAATTATACTTAGAAATTCCTCATCCTGGGATTTGGAAATCCCATCTCACACTTTTCCAACACCAGGCTCATTTTCCAAAGCCTATAAAAATTAATCCCCACCCACCCTCCTACCAAACAAGCCACTCCCAATCCCGAGGTAGGATTAGCAATGCAGTCCCAATTAATACAACTTTGGACCACTGGCCAAATCAGGTTGAAGTGATAAAGTCCCTTGATATACATTAACCCACCACGCTCTGACAGCTTAAGCTTTTAGAGTAAATGGTTGTTTGACAAATAGGCCTTAGAGTTTTGGACCTAGAGCGATACTCCTAGTTTTCGACAGACCTGACCGTATAGGAAATCCAACAAATTAATAATGTAAACCTTAGGATCTTCTTAGCTAGTATGAACATGTGTGAAATGCTCATGCGTAGTTAAATTCGAGTTCAGGCAACCCAATTCCAATCAGACAACTTTGACCCTAGGTGATAAAACAATCTCTTTTATTAGAAAGGGTATAAAATCATCTAATGTATAAGCATAGACTTTGGATTACACTTAGAGGATATCGCTACTCCTAAATTAAGACTAGACTACTGGTTAGGCTAAGGAAAGACAAATTAATTATGCTAAGCCAATTGAATGATAGACTTGGTTAGTCGGCTTAAGTCAGTTGGAGCGAGACCCTTTCGTGTTAAGGATAGGTCCTAAATTACACCTTGTTCCGATATACGGAGCAGGACATAAATCTTGAGCCTTGAGGGTGAAAATAAATTTTTAAGGGGGGTAGAACATTATGAGCCCAATCTGTTTAGGTCACCTATTGCATCTCTTTGATCTGGGTGGCGCAGCGGAAGCGTGGTGGACCCTACTCCACTGGCCCAGGATCGAAACTGTGTTCGTTGAATACGAACATTATAGAAGCCCTAGCAAGTTCTACTATGAGAAACCATTTTAGGATCATCTAGTAAGATTTGATTCACCACTTCCTTCGACATAGATAATATCACGGCTTCTCTTAAACTAAGACCTAAGGGGTAACCTTAGACATAGACAATTTGAGCTTTTCAATGATGGACATTCCCTACGTTTCTAGAGTGATCGGACTACGGAGTTACTGAAATATACAACTGCGAAACATTCGCGGCTTGACCCAATTCTCAATCCTGGGCGACTACCAATGGACTCACTGCTTGGCCGAGCAGAAGACCAGGATCCACCAGGATTCGGAAGGGATACGATGAGCTTCCTACCCTGGCCTGGTAGATGATCGATGTATCGGGATCGAGCCCACTATTACCGTTTCTCCGTGTTGGTCAAACAATGAAAACAACTATCTTACTCTAAATTGTTGGGAGTTGTCGTCAAGAATCCAAACAGGTAAAGAAATAAATTGTAGCAAACCATCAGGGCATAAGAAATGGATAAAAAAATAAGTTTTAAGGAGGGTAGACTAAAATGAACTAGGCTAGTACATACCCTACCACACGTAGAAACTTGAAATCAATAAAACTTGGGCAAAAGAAATAATTAAATCTTTCCTTATTACCCTTTGGCAATTTCGGGGAGGAAATTTTATTTTAAGGGGGGTAGATTGTAACACCCCAGATTTTTGCCAACCTGGAATTAGACGTCCTTAGGCAATGGGTTACTCCTAACACCTTATTAACCTATCAGGACTGAATCCCACAGTCTAAAATCACTTCTGAACCCATTTCCTTCACAAATCCAACCCTTCTCCATCTTGTTCTTTCAATTTTCCTAAGTACTTTCACCTTAGATACTATCTTAAACTAGTTAAGTATTATAACTTGGGTCACTCTATATACAAACTACGAAGGACTAAGTACCACCTCAGACGGAAATCACTTAGGATTAAATCCTTTAGAAATGAGACAAGTAACTAAGTACTAAACTAGATTAGCTACGAAATCCGTTTGAATCGCTTTAAATACGATCTGCAAGACCCAAAACTTGTAGAATCATTAACGCTAGGTTACCCTAAAATTTAGGATCAATCTCATTACCCGGCTGCTCTCGGGAGCATCTCGAAACTCCGTATCGGATCTGGACTGCACGTCGGAAGTCCGATTAACACGAAGTTAAGGAACTAGGACCACCTCACTGGGCTCGACAACCATCTCAGAAATCAAGTCCAGACAATGTCCCACGGCCATTCGATCGCGTCCGGAGCGAGGGAGTGTGAAAACCACTCTTTCCTTTACAAAATAAATATCTTGAATAGTGATCTAGCACCATTCGGTTGCGGATCAGTATTAAGCAACCAGACCGTCAGAATCAGACCAAATTACACCCTCGGATCAGGAAAAATTTCAGGAACATTTACATGTACTTGGAATTTCGGATCGTGGCCCACTGACCGTTGAACTGAAAGTGGTCCGCCCCGTGTGATCTGGGAATCCGATTGAGTCGAAAACGTAATCCTACATAGATCCATGAGTTGTGAGCTTAAGTCTGACGTTTGGCTCAAGGGGGGCCACCAGAAACACTCTTTTGAGCTGGAAAAGTGCCGAAATACCTATAATAGTCGTACCTCTTGAACCGGAGCCTATTCCGGGGAGGTTTTTAGCTATATAAGGGCCTTAGAATAGCCCCTCTCACAGCCATACGAATTTGGGATAAAACCCTAGAGAGAGAGAGTAAAAGGAGAGAAAAGCTTGGGATTTGTGGGAGAATTTTCCTCCTACTGTTGTAGATCATCCAACGGGCTGCACCACCCCTTCCTTGACGTTTTTCCGGCGTCACCGACTCCATTTTAAGGTGAGAAACCCTAACCCTAGATCTGATTTGAGGTGTATAGGCTTTAGGTTGTGAAATAGCTAACCGATTTCACTCCTTAGGCTAGAAAACTCCCGAATACGGAAGCTCATCCAACCTTGCTGATTCGTTGATATTCCAAGGTGAAAGGTGAGGACTTTAGGTGTATAGGTTGTGGTTTTCAACGCTTTCAATGTCCAATACTGGTAGATTCATGATCTGTATGCAATTGCACATGTACAAAGTGCTTTCCGTTTTCTGTTTCGATTAGAATTGTAGAATTTGGAATTTCACATACTCTAGGTATTCGTATAAAATACCGTATACGTATTTTTTATGGAAATGTATTTAACATGTTTATTTGTCACATGGATATATGATGTATGGATAAAATACTCATTTGGCGAAAGGGTTCGCCTAAATACATGTTTACTAATATACACCATGTATGTAGAAATATGGTATTGTAAGAAGTACCATATACATGTATATTTTAGCGATGTGTTTGTCATGATTAATTGTTGTATAAATATATTATGTGCGTATAAATTAATTGCTTGGCGAAAAGAATCGCCGTATTACAAGTTCCCTTGTAAACACTATGTATATTGAAATTGGGTATCCTAGAAAATACCCTATACGTATAAAATTTGCTGATGTAATTGTCATGATTATTTGCTATGTGAATATGATGTATACATATAAAATACTAGTTTGGAAAAGGGACAGCCCTAGTGCACTTTCCTCTAACATATGCCATGTATGTTGAAAAAGTGCATTCCAAGTGTTTGTAAAAATTGCTAGTGTTAGAACCTTAGGTAGGTGCTGAGATGGGATTCTCAACTACCTTAGAGTCACATATGATACCCTCCATGTGGTTATTTACTCTAACCACTCACCTATGAAATATATGTATTTGTATCCCTATTTGTATAGTGCTTTACAACATGCTTTTGAACATACTTTGTAACTTGTTTATTAACATGCTTTATGACATGCTTTATAACATAATTGCTAGCATTCCTGAATTACCTTGTTTATCATACTGTACTTCACATGTTATGGTTAGGAATTGATTGAGCATGGGACTATGTCCATAGTCCAGGCATCCGGTATCAGACTTGGAATTGTGGTTGAGATTCGTTTCGCCACACATGATGTGTTGGCGAACCCATGTCGTACTTCGGTTGGCGATAGTGGTTGGCCACACGAGGTGCTTCTGCGCTTCATATCGCCCAACTTGTTGTGTGCTCGAGCCAGCCGAACACGTCAAGTAACCCGTGTGTCTTATGTATATTCACCATGTTTGGTCGCTAATGTTTGAACCTAGGGTACCAAGCTTACCCGTGAAAATCCCGTTAACCATGGTACCTCGATCCGTTAAGACTCATGAGCCGGACATGGTGGTATGGGACACCGTGGCCGAGCTGTCGGCCTATGCTGGGGCTATGTGCCTCCCCGTAGTGACCATTGAGCAACCCAGACTCGTGAGCCGAATATGGTGGTATGGGACACTGTATTCGAGTTGTCGATACTTACGGCGAGAGCCGAGTACGGTGAGACCTGTACTCGTGCTGACGGGCGACGAGTCCTCCGTAGTGTCTTCGAGTATACTCCAAGGTCTGTGATTGGCGACGAGCCTTTCACAACAACTAGAGTATGAGTTGAGCCGAGTACGGTGAGACCTATATTCGAGCTGACGGCTAGTGATTGAGCCGAGTACGGTGAGACCTGTACTCGAGCTGACGGTCAGCAATTGAGCCGCATACGGTGAGATCTGTATCCGTGCTGACGGGTGACGAGCCCTTTGTGATGCCTTCGCTACGCCTCTCAAACCATAATATCGTATGAGATTAACTAGGACTGACGACCCTAAAATGGATCATGTTTGGGAATGATACAAGGGAGGTACCTTAGTTTCCCAATATTGCTGTTTGAAACGGACTAATAACAACTCAGAAATCATGCGCATCATTGCACCGCATGTGCCTAATAGATGTGGGGCACTGAGGGAGTTATGCATTCGCGAACGTAAGATGTTATCGCATAAGGGTGGTTTGGCAAGGGCATACATCATCATGTCATTTCATTCTTGCATTTATCAAGAGTAGTTAAACTTGTTTGATTTGTACTGCTTTATCATTACTACTTGATTGCATTGATAACATGTTAACCTATGCTTTATTGTTCCACTGAGTTGATCACTCACTCCCACGATATGGGACGGTGTTCCGAACACCCACCAGACTTTGTCTGATTGCAGATGGCGACGCTACTTCTGAGGCGGAGCCGGACTTATATGACGACGAGAATGCTTCCTCGTATATGCTATTTTCTGGCGACTTAGTGAGAGTCGTGCCTTGATTGTCGGGGCTACAGGGATGTTGACTGGATCACACTACATAACTTGGTATAATTTAAAATCATACTTGTAATTATTTAACCTGGTAACTTTATCACACTCTGGAGACCCACCACAGTTTATATATTTTATCTATCTATCACAGTCTTCCGCTTGCAAATTTAACTATCTCTGGAGTATGATATGCTGTTTTGGCTTAATCTCACTCATGTTCATTGCACTAATACCGATCACATTCAATCATCATTCATTTCGTTGCATAAGTGATGCGTTGGAACTCAGGAGTTGAGTTTATGCTCGACCCCCGATTTTCAGGGCGTTACAAGCACAATCATCAAGTCTTCCGGTCGTACGTAATCATTCAAGTCTTCTATTCGAATGCAATCATTCAAGTCTTCCATTAGAGCAGGGATCATTCAAATCTTCCATTCGAGAGCGAGCATTCAAATCTTCTGGTCAAATATGAGCATTTCAGTCTTCTAGTCAAATGTGAGCATTCAAATCTTCCGGTCGAGCGCGAGCATTCCAGTCTTCTGATCGAACGCGATCACTCGATCTTCTGGTTAAAGATGATCATCCAGTCTTCCATGCAAGCATGATCATCCAGTCATCCTTCAGTTGCAGTTCATTCAAGATTCTTCAGGTGGAGGAAGATCGATCCTCCATTTGATTTCAGGAATCAATCAAAGAAGGATCGAGGGGGCATCTGTTGAGGCACAAAAAATATCTCATTGCAGTGGTCAGAAAACTTCCATGTCCGGGGATATTTCGGTAATTTCCATGTCCGGGGGGTATTTCGGTAATTTCCATGTTCAGGGATATTTTGGTATTTTGGTAAAATTCCAAGTCCAGGGGTAGGTTAGGTATGTTGGTAAAAAACCATTAGAAAGGGTAGTTTGGTAAAAAGGGTGTGAAGGTGTCATTTGAAAGGAGAAAGGTGGTACACCACCATTCAAGAGGGAGGTTGGTGGTCACCATGGTTTAAGGAAAGAGAAAGTCCATATATGAAGAGATAAGTGGTGGTGATCACCACTCTGTAAGAGTGGTGGGGCCTATAAATACCCCTCCCCTCTTCATTTAAGGGGGGGGAGGGGGGGGGGAGGAATCAGTTGTTAGATCAGATCAGATGGTGTGCCAGGAAATGAGAGAGAAGAAAGAGACAAGAGAGGGAGAGTATTACGCGCACCTTATTGTGTACTGGAAGCATTGTCCGTACAACACCTTGCCCTGGAATGTGCGGCGCACAATGGAGCTTCCGCACAACAGCCTTCAATGAAGCGTCCGCACAACGCCTTGCAATGGAGGTTCCACATAAAGCCTTGCAAGGGAGCTTCCGCACAACTTGTCTCCGCACAAAGCTTCTACGCGCAAAGAACTTCCGCACAACTGCCTCCTATGCAACGTTCGCACAACGCCTCCTTCAACAGACCCTTCAGAGAGCCTGTCCATACCCTGTCCGAGAGATCCACACCGTCCACCATATTTTTATCAGGATTTAGACCGTAAAAGACTGGTCTTGGTCATCTGATGATGTGGCCCACTGAGATAATCAAGCTGTAACAATAGTCGAACGGTCCTTTTTCAATCACTACATCGATCATTTGAATAAGCATGGTCGCCAAAATCAATATCACTTCGATGGGTATTTCTCCCTCTACCTGATGGACGACTCAGATCATCCCTTTGTTGCGTGATGGTGGCCCACAGCAAATGCAGAACCTCTGTTTCGCAACAGAGTCGACCCACATCGACTCTGTGATGTGTAGTGGCCCACTTATTGAAATTGTTGATGCAAAAATCTGGTCCACCCTCTTTAGACCTTCGAGTACCTGCACAAGAAGAAGACAAAGGAGACCCTGGCTAGAGCAGGGGACCCTCCGATGCCAAAGTCAGGCTAGGAATCTGGGTCTTACTGTATTGAGGGAGTCTGGGAGAGAATTTTTTACGTACCTTTTAGATGATGAAGGCTCCCCTTTTATAGCTGCTGGAGCGTTTAATCGTAGGAGGATTCTTCTCCTGGTCTTGTGCAATCGAAAGAGGATTCTCTTCCTAGGATCGCGGACACCGGATGGCACCCGTCCGCGATCTTCGTCTGATCCCGCGAGCTTCGGGATCGGGAATCTTATCCCAAAATGTTCGGGACGAAATCCGGTTTCGCGCTGTCCTTTGGCTAGTTCCGTTAAGAGGGTCGGCCCGATGCATCCTCGGATTACTGGTTCTTCGTCCGAGGTGAGTTAACTTTCGTCTCGGTTTATAGAGTTCATAACCCTGCCTCGGATCCGACGTAGTGCTTCCCAAGCCGAGGCACCAGATCCGAGTCTCTGGACTTAGTATTTTTGTCCCCAACAGTAAGCCCCCTTACTCCGTGTGTCTCACGTGACACTCAGGAGTAACGAGTTGTGAGTCGGTTCATAACCTGGTCCGAGGCAATAAGTACATTTAATGCATCCTGTGCTGTCTTTGATAGGAGACGATTCAGTTTCTGACAACGCACGCGCCAGCAACCGTCAACTCGCTTATCCCACCAATGAGGGTTAGACACATAGCAAGGGCGTTATTGTCGTCAGTCGATGCGCGCCACGTGTCGAGCCGGGGAGTCGACGCAGGCGTCGAATCATTTCCGCATTAATTGCCTCCGCCACATGACAATCTTATAAAAGGGTAAGGGTCCCGCATTTCAAACTACTAATGTCATTCCCGCTTTTCATTTCTTTCGGAGCTCTTTTCGGCCTTTCTTCTTCTTTCATTCTTCTTTGTTGACTGTCAGCGGCTCTTCTTCGCCATTTCCGTTTCACCCTCCTTCCGGTGAGTCTCTCCTTCCTCTTTATTTAGTGATAATGGCGGCTAGGGGTTCTCAAAGTCCCCAGAAGGAGCTTAGGAGATGAAGGCGAAGCGCAACGTTTTGGAACGTTGCGGAATCGCTTCTCTTTATTGACGGAAATGGCAGTTGATGCTAACGCTGCTTTTTTCTCTCGAGAGGGTCACCGAAGCTCCCCGGAGCGCCCTGCTTCCGTTACTCCTTCTCGGGGTGGGTCGTCTTTAATAACCCGCCCGGGAAGGCCTAATCTTCCAAGGGACATGGAAGAAGAAGAAGAAGAGGAGGAGGAAGAGGAAGTAATAATTGCTGAAGGAACTTCTGCGTCGGCTCCTGCTGATAAGTCGGCACATGCCGAGTCTGACGGAGAAGGATCGGTGGATGACTTAAGCGGCCCGGTTCCTTCGGTCTTAACCGAGGCGGACTTGGACAGGATCCGAATTGGGTACCACATTCCCGAATCGGTCATCACTTATCTCCCCGTCCGAGAGACTTGCCGGACCATCCTCCTCTGGGGCGGTCGCGATTTACCAAGTCTCGATGCAATGCGGCTTGCCGTCGCCCTTCAACCCATTGTCCGGGGAGTTTTGTCTCGTATTCGGATTGCACCGGGGCAAATAGTTCCGAATGGGTGGAGGAACTTACTCGGGTGTGCGGTACTGTGGGCTGAGATGGAACAGCCGCCGTTAACAGTCGACGAATTTCTTCACTTATACCAAGTGCGCGTGAATCCGAACTACCCCGGCTTTTACGTCTTCGCTGCTTGGCGGGGCGGAGGCGGCTCCCTAATAACTGACCCTCCCACTTCTAACAAACACTGGAGAGAGCGTTGGTTTTGGGCCTGTGGCCGTTGGGAGTCGGCTGAATCCGGGTCCTACGAGGCTCGTGTTCCTCGGTCGTTTCAAAGAGCAAGTGACCTGGCTCTCCTCTCTTGCCTTTCTTTATTTTTTGTAATATACTGAGTCTGACGAGCTTGTGTCTGACAGACATCCCCAAGAAGCGGCAAAAGCTCGGTTCCAGTGCTTCGGCTCGGATCAAAGAGTTGAGGACGCTGGATCCGGCAGATAGGTCCTGGAAAGTGCTTTTACAGCCGGAGCGTCTTCATCTCGCAGGTCTAGACTCGGCTGTCACAGGTAATTGAGAATGTACCTTTGTGTATCTTCTGAATTTTCCCTGACTTGAAGTTCTTTCTTTTCTTTTATTTCAGATTTGCCTGAAGCTCGTCCTCATCTAAGGACTGTTCCCGAATCTGCCTCCGCTCCCTCGGAGACGGCTGGAACCCGTCCTCCTCTAAGGACGGTTCCCGAATCTGTTCCTTCGGAAATGACCGGAGCTCGCCCTGCACTTAGGGCGGTGTCGAGGTTGAAGGCCCCTCCACGATCAGTTCTTCTGTCTGAACCTCGGCCGCCGAAGAGACAAAAGGTGGTGCGGAAGGAGAAAGAACCTGCGGGTTCTTCTGCTCCCCCTGTTGTCGTAATTTCTGACCCGGAAGAAAGGGTGGAAGTGACGGCGACTGCGGCCTCTGAACCTCTGTTGATGCAAAAATCTGGTCCACCCTCTTTAGACCTTCGAGTACCTGCACAAGAAGAAGACAAATGAGACCCTGGCTAGAGCAGGGGACCCTCCGATGCCAAAGTCAGGCTAGGAATCTGGGTCTTACTGTATTGAGGGAGTCTGGGAGAGAATTTTTTGCGTACCTTTTAGATGATGAAGGCTCCCCTTTTATAGCTGCTGGAGCGTTTAATCGTAGGAGGATTCTTCTCCTGGTCTTGTGCAATCGAAAGAGGATTCTCTTCCTAGGATCGCGGACACCGGATGGCACCCGTCCGCGATCTTCGTCTGATCCCGCGAGCTTCGGGATCGGGGATCTTATCCCAAAATGTTCGGGACGAAATCCGGTTTCGCGCTGTCCTTTGGCTAGTTCCGTTAAGAGGGTCGGCCCGATGCATCCTCGGATTACTGGTTCTTCGTCCGAGGCGAGTTAACTTTCGTCTCGGTTTATAAAGTTCATAACCCTGCCTCGGATCCGACGTAGTGCTTCCCAAGCCGAGGCACCAGATCCGAGTCTCTGGACTTAGTATTTTTGTCCCCAACAGAAATTACATGTGAAATCAACTCTGTCCATTGATTTCAAGGCAAAAAACCATCCGGAAAGGTGTCCTTCTGAAGTGAAATCGGTGCAGTCCACGAGGTCGTTCATTTCATCGTCCACTTCATGTTTAACGGCTAAGATTCTGCAACAGCTTACTTGGAGACAAAAGGACAGCTAGGCAAGGGTAAAACCCACCCTCTAAAGTGAATGTACGGGTCAGATCGTGTAAAAGAGCGGAGAGTGGGCCCCACTACTAAAGATTAGCAAAAAAGCGCCTGCTCGCTGTCTCATTTGAAGGAGAAGCTCGGGTCAACCAACCATTGACCAATGAGCTTGGTCCGGTGCGCGTCGAGTGCATGTGCACTTTATGTACATGAAATGTACATGAGGGTCCAGCATGGTGATCTTGAGAAATCTGCTCCGACCATCCGTTTTGCTGCCATGTTTAATGCATTGAGACCGAATTTGAAGCACATCCAGATATCAGGCGGGTCCCAAATTAGGATTTCAAGGGGTGATTTGTCAGTTTGGCCATTTCCAGAAGGATTCGGGAGTTGAAATTTGACGTGTATGGCTAATTTGTGGTCCCAAGGCTATACGTAAAGTGTCGAGCTGATCGGATGTTGGTAACCCCATGATCTTACATTCCGAGATGAGTTTTCAAGCCCGTTTAATGGGACTGCTCCACATTTCAAGGAGGATTCAAGGAAGAATGACTGGAAGGATGCTCAAGACTGATTTCAATCTCGATATTAGTTGATCAACTCAACAATTCCTCCTAAGTACTAGGAGATGACTGAAGCGACTGTCGAAATGCTGTTGAAATTTCTATCAAAATATCCTAACTAACTTTGATTGATTGTAGTTTGTTTTCAGAATCAAGGGAATCCGAGGATGTAATTGAACTCAGAATAAATGTGATCAATGTTCTCTCATTCTTTCTTTATTATCATTGAATAAATCTCCCAAGTCAAATACATTTGTTTTCTTGTCAAAACAGGTGTCATCAAGAAAATTCCTCGGTTTTGTTATCATGCATAGAGGCATAGAGATAGATCCAGGGAAAGTTAAAGCCATTCAAGATATGCCACCTCCAAAGACATTGAAGGAATTAAAAAGTTTGTAAGGAAAGTTGGCGTGCATTCGCCATTTCATTTCAAATATGGCAGGAAGATGTCAGTCATTTTCTCATTTAATGAAGAAAGGAATAGAGTTTGTATGGGACAAAGCCTGTCAGAATGCGTTTGATTCAATAAAGGAATTGCTGAAATAACCGCCGGTATTAACAGCTCTTATAAAAGGAAATCCGCTCATTTTGTACATATCTGTAGCTAAAAACTCGTTAGGAGCCTTATTGGAACATGTAAGTGAATATGGGAAAGAGACCGCTCTTTATTATCTAAGTAGAACTTTGATGGGCGCAGAATGCAATTATTCCTCGATTGAAAAGGAATGTTTAGTGCTAATATTCACAGTACAGAAGTTGAGGCATTATTGTCTCTCACATGACATAACTTTAATCTTAAGAGCAGATCTGATAAAGTTTTTGATGATGAGGCCAATGCTGGCAGGAAGACTGGTCAAATGGATGCTGTTACTTTCAGAATATACGATCATGTATGAGCCGACAAAAGCAGTGAAAGGGCAAGCAATGGCGGACTTCCTAGCAGTCCATCCTGTGACAGAAAGTGAGACCATTAGTGATGATTTTCCTGATGAATAGGTTATGTTGGTTGAGTCACAAAATCAATGGCAAATGTATTTCGATGGTGCTTCTAAAGCATCAGGGGTAGGGGCCAAGGTGATATTCATTACTCCTCAAGGTGACTTGTTACCTTACTCTTGCACGTTGGGTGCTGTGTGTACGAGCAACAAGGCCAAGTATAAAGCCCTCATCATTGGAATGGAAATTGCTCAAGAAATGAAGATAAAAACATTGTAAATCTTTAGAGATTCTAAATTGATCATAAATTAGTTAATGACTGAATTTGAGATAAGGAAGCAAGAGCTCTTACCATATTGTCGAAAAACAAAACTGCATTGGAACAGTTCCACCATGTTGAAATCAAACATGTACCACGGTCTGAAAATGTAAAAGCAGATGCTCTGGCCAGCCTAGCAGCAACTCTATCCTATCCAAACTAGAGTCCGCTGCAGGTGACTACAGAAGAAAAAAGATTTTTACCCTCTTTAGAGGTTATTGATGAAATTATCGAGGTGCTCCCTATACCGTGTTTAGAGGTGATGACAGGCGATTGGCGTTAGCCTTTTGTAGATTACCTCAAATATGATATCTTGCCAGAAGACTTGGCTAGATATAACAAATCAAGCAAAGGTCGGGCAGATTCATCATATGCAGCGAGGTGCTGTACAGAAAATCCTACAATGAGATTATAACACCCTGAATTTTCGCTATTTTGAAATTTCTAAAAAAATCCTTAAATTTTCTTTTTTAACTAGCTACATCATCACTTAGTGACCCTCGACACTCAAGATGGGCTTATACGCAGCTGATACCAATAAAGAACTGTACAAATAGGATTGATTGACTGTAGAGGACCAACGAATTCGCCTGATCAGTTAAACATAGAGCTTAGCCTCAGGATTTGTTCACGTAGGGTTTAATTTTAGCCGACCTATCACTGACTAATTGAGATGACCGTAACTAAATAAAGACATACCAAAAGTTGTGACAACTAAGGGTTAGGTCTTAATTAACAAACTAAACTGAGTCAATATCCTTTTAGCCTAAGAACCGACGGTTTAGAGTGATTATAATCGAATCTTCATTTCTATTGGCCGCAAATAGGTCACTCTATGAACTTAGCTAATCCAAATCCTAATAATTGCGCACAAGAAATCTTGATACCTAATTCATTCCAAAAATATCCCAATTTCCCGAACAAGCTCTAGACCGCTCGTTAGTGGGCCACTAGTTCCAAAACTATAGAATAATATCTGTCTTACTGGGCTCAACGTCCATCGCGGGAGTCGGACCCGGGTAGTGTCCAGAATTGCTCAAGTTGAACTAAGGGACGAGTGAATGAGAAGTGTAAATACTCTAAAGGAAGAAGTTGAAACTTAAGTGAACTGGGTCTTCCACTCTTATGCAAAGTTGAGAATTTTGGACCGTCGGTTTACGACTAAACTTCACACATTGAGTAAAGCTATTTCCCTACTCATATCCGTATAGCCACGACCCCGACAACCATCGGTGATTGTTGAATAAACTTCTAATCATATTTGTTGATCGACGCATCTAAATGGCGGGCCGATCATGTCCATATGTAGATCATCATTAGGGCTAACTATCCTACCATGTATATCAATATGTACACCTCATAGTGGGCCCCAGAGGTTAGAAAAACCCTCCCATTAGGCTAATATAGTAAAAACCCAACCCTTGGGGCCATTTACACCAAATCTAGCACTATAAAATGGCCTCGTTTGGGCACCCCCTTCTCTCATACAAATTTCATACCCTACCTTGGGTGAAGGAGAAGAGAGAGAAAGAGAGATGGAGAGAAAATGAAGATAAAGATAAGGGGGAGAATATTTGTGTGAGTAAGAGAAATCTTGATGCTTGTAGGGTTGGTATTTCCTTAACAAAAACCGGTGGCTACTACAAAACCTCCACCAAATCCACCCATGCCAAGAATCGGAGGTAATAATGGTATATTTTCTCTTCAATTAAGTAACCTAGTGTAGATTTCTAGTCATTAATGTTATTTTTCTTGATTTTGATTTAGGAATTGGTGGTTTTACCCAAATCCTCAAATCCTAAGGTCTCAAAGAATGAAAATCTCTTCTTAAGGTGCATGTTATTATTCTTAGGTGGCCAAGTACCAATTTTAGGATAAATTTAATGATTGCGAATGTTAGAGTGATGTGCATGAGTGATTTAGGGAAACTCTAGCTAGAAACCTACACGTTAAGTTCACCAACTTACTTGCAATGATGAATTTTTGTTTAATTAGTCTTCAACATGTTTGGGCATGAAATTGGTGTTGCATGTTCTTCATCACATCTGTTTTTACATGATCATCCCTATAGCATGTATGATTGCATTATTTCTTATTGTATTTTTATACTATGAGAGAGGTGTTGTCCTTGGACGCTTAGGTAATCCAACACCACACACACACACGTCTAACTTATGATATTAAGAGTAGTCATATTCATTTTAACAATTTGAAATCTTATGTTAGATGTATTGTATGCATGATTCTACCTATACTAGAAGATGAACTCAAAATTGCTAAAAGTGTTATTGAATACAACCCATTTTCTGGGTTGGTCAGAGAACTAAGATTTGTGAAGGTGGTTCCGTTGGTTAGACCATCCTGACACTAGATTGACTGATTTGGGCATGTGCGAATGGGTGACAGTAGTGGGACTACATGGGTTGTTTGCACCCGATGCCGTGCGTTGTGTGCTCGCTTGAACTTAGGCGGTCTAGTCCACCCACTGACCAATCATGTTTGCTCACGCCTGTTTGGAACCTAAAACACCCCTCGCCCACTGACGCCCACTAACAACAGCTAGAAACTAATCCACAGTCTCGTGAGCTGGGCATGGTGGAATGGGACACTATGTCTAAGCTGTCGGCCTGCGTTGGGGTGACGAGCCTCCTCGTAATGACCGCGAGCGATCCCGCTTCCCAGCACTCCCCACGTGCTTGCAATTGGGGGTGGGGACTCCGATGAGATCAAGGATCACGGGGTCTTGGCCTCGCACAGAGAGGGGTCCTGGCCTCGCAAATGGATGAGGGCATTGATATTGTCGGGGTGTACCAGTTTCCCTAACCTGCTGAATGAACAGAATTAACTAAATACTCGGCTAACATTACTCATGCATCGCATTACCTAGGATTTGGTGACTTGGCAGTTGAGGTCGCAATGAGGGAGTGTTGGTCATGCGTGACCGTGAGACGAAGTTGCTGGAGGGAGTGTTGTGGGTCAGGTCATGCATCATACATAACTCATGCATATGCATTAACAAAGACTAGTTAGTGATTTATGAATTTATGCTTTTCATTAAATTCATCATAGAATTGTTATTTGATGCAACTTATGGTTAATGGCACCCACTGAGTTAGCTACTCACTCCCACTCTAGGACGGTGTTTTAAAACACCTACCAGACACGTCATTAGATGCAGGTGAGGCGGAGCTCGACGGCTGAACGGGGTGAGCATGGATGAGGAAGAAGAGCTTCCTACTTCCAGTTTATGGGCGGATCACCGTAGACTGTGTGGGTTGATTATGGGTTGTTGAGCTGTGGATCTAGCGCACCATTTCTTTTGGACATGTATTTTATAAAAAATTTTGGGTGACGCCTTGTGCAACCCATTTGATATTCCTATAGACTTGTATTTCCTAGTCACATTTATTTCAGTAGATTAGTTGTGGTTGTGGTTTATGTTCTACCCAATTCCTTTATTGCTCATTTAAATTGATTTATGTACCAATCACCATAATTAAGATACAAGCGACACCCGAGAATTTGGAGGCCGAGTTCCTACACGGCTCCTGAAAACCCGGGGTGTTACAGGGATGTTACTACGTTGCCTAGATAAACAAGGAGCATACCAGATATTACGAGAAGCGTATTCTGGAGAATGTGGGGGCACATCAAGCTGGCTAAAATTTATTTCATCGGATACATCGAATGGGATACTATTGGCCTAGAATGTTCAAAGATGTTATAGATTATGCAAAGCGATGTTACGAATGTCAAATTCATAGAGATGTTATACACATTCCCCCAGAAGACCTGTATCAATTAGTAACTTCTTGGCCATTCTCTGTTTGGGGAGTTATTGGTCCCACAAACTCGTCTTCATCCAAAGGGAAACAGTATATTCTGGCAGCGATAGATTATTTCTCCAAGTGGACAGAAGTGATTGCATTGTGCAACATTAAAGAAAGAGATGTGGTTAATTTCATTCGACACGCAATAATATATCTCCATGGTATCCTGAAGAAAATTGTCACTGATAACGACACTCCTTTCAAGAATAGAGATATGGAGAAGTTATGTCAGAAATTCAATATTGACCATTCGTTTTCAACACCTTACTATCCGTTGGCCAATGGATTAACAGAGGCATTTAATAAAATGATAGTGAAAATACTGAAGAAGACAGTGACAGGAAACAAGCGTGACTGGGATGAAAAGTTATAGGAAGCATTATGGGCCTACAAAACTACCCACCGGATAGCAACAAGAGTAATGTTGTATTTATTGGTGTATGGCGTATAAGCGGTCATCCTGATCGAAACACAAGTTGTGTCACTCAGAGTGGCAGTACATCAGTCAATTACTAATGATGAAAATGTAAAAATAAGGTTGGAAGAACTAGATTTGCTTGATGAGAAACACTTGGCAGCTCAGTAGCGATTACAATCATATTAGGCAAGGATATCAGCTGCCTTTGATAAACGAGTCAAGTATCGCTCTTTCAAAAAATGGGATATGGTGCTAATGTTAAAAAGACCGATAGTGGTCACCCATAAAACAGGGGGCAAATTTGAGCCCAAATGGGACGGGCCATACATAAGAAAATAGGTATATTCAAATGGAGCATACAAAGTTGTAGACCAAGAAGGACAAGGTATCAGCATACCAGTCAATGTTCGCTTCATCAAAAGATATCGTCCTTGAAGATAATTCTGATTTTGATCCAAAAGATTATCAGAATAATTCTTCTGCATCAAAAGTGGGCAAGAATAAATAAGACCATGGCCATGTACTCTCTTGTCAAACATATGAATAAAGAAGAAATTTGTGAGCATAACAAGATTGTATGTCAGCAATTGACATAAAAGAAAAAATGATCATCAATGTTGTCAGTAAGCGAGCTTTGAAGAAATTGATATCATCACCAAGCTGATACATTGTGAACACATACGAATATCGATGAAGATACCAGCAGAAGCAGTGATGTATCAATCTCAAGCAGAGATATATATCATTCTCATGACAACAATGGATACTTACCATTATCTTTTAAGGCAGCCTAGCCAAGCCCTAAAAGCGGCCAACTATGCATGAGACCTATCATTTTTGTCATTCGGGCAACAGTGAGAAGTCAGTGGCCCTAAAACACTGGTGAAGGCCATCATATGCACACTCATGCGGGCAACAGATGAAGCTAGTGACTTAAAGCCCTAAAAGGCCAAAAAGTCCTCAACGGCAAGTGTCACGCCCCAAACTCGAAAACCGGGCTCACAAAATTCTCGATCACCGAATCCGACGCCGACAGGCTCCGTAGAACTCCATTCTTGGGTCCTAGCGCCCATATGCCAGGTTCCGATCCTGGGATGCTACAAGGAGGATTTTCAACATCAGTTTAATTCGTAATAAACATAACCAAAGGCATAACCCACAAACAACAACCAAAAACTCCATCACATTTCCACTATGATAAAAAACTTTACAAGTACAGTGAGCATAAAGGGAAATACAATGATAAAGGATAAAAGCTCCAAGACGATCTGATTTGCACTCCTGCCTCAGCGCTGTTACGATCCAACGTCACCTACACGCAACGATTGTGCATAAGTTTATAGAAAGCTTAGAGGGTGGTGAAAGTGTGTGTGCAAGGTAGTAATACAGTTATGCAGTATCAGAGTAATGTGGAACATGTTGATGAATCCATGAATACCACTAACTGTACCATGGCTATACGATTAAAGGCATGAATGATGTCGTCCATACCAAGGCCATGCGATGCAAGATGCAACACAAGCATACAAATCCTCATCTATATCCACATGTCAATACAACTCAAATTTGGAATATCACCGGGGTCTAGTACACTCTAAACCAGATTGCCGCCCCATTGCACGCAATAAGGTAAGTGGAAGAGACCTCACTATCCGCCTGCCAATATCGGGCTTGGCTCGTCGATAGCGGACCCATTCCTTGAGCTGGTAAAACTCAGCCTAGCTTTGCCCCCTCCTTTTGGGCGGGTAAGGCCGCACCCCCTTCCAACCAACCACGACACAGTGAAAAATGTAGCCTCCTGGTAATCGACCGTCGGCGCTCATGCACCCACTCGGTCTAGACATTGGAGCAACCTCTTGGTACCATAAGGGTTTAGGGACTGTCACCCAGGGATATCTATAGCACCCCATGTAGAACATGATTTCCAGTATTTAATCCTGCCAACCACGATACACCTGTGAAGGCTATGGCCCTGATGTCGCTAGAGCGTATGGTAACCATGTCACACAATGCGAAATGCATGAATCACACTATCCAGTCATGCAGCAATCCTGAGTGTATCATGTGCTCATGCGGGGCAACACCGCCTAACCGGGAGCCCCTAGATAATCTGCTTGAAGGCATATGCTATGATCAGTCACTCCTCATATCAAGCATACACATGATGCATATGATCATGAATCATGGAACTATACTAAACATGTTATATGGGATAGATGCTATTCATAATGAAGATGGGCCTAGACGGCCTACAAGTATGGGCCTAACAATGGCCCTAAGGAGAATCATAATGCGGACATTTAACCAACATTATTCTATAATGTGGACGTCAAACCAACATTGATCCCAAGGCATGGCCGTCATAACATTATTACACAAACTATGGTAGGATCATATATCTTAATGGACTTGTGTACATCCAATTGGGCCTCGACCCATGGGTCTTAGGATCAAGAAATGGGCAAATGGGCCTCCTAACATGGGCTTCATATATATCAAGGTGGGCCTAAACATATGGGCCATAACTTACATCAAGATGGGCCTAAACATATGGGCCAATCAAGTGGGTCGAGTCGAATAGACCGAATCAATCGGGCCAGGTCAAATGGGCCGAGTCAAATGGGCCTCAAGTATATCAAATTGGGCCCACCCTCATATATTTGAGATCTGACCTATTCACAAGTTAACATAGAGATAGAAAGAGAGAGAGATAGAGAGAGAAAACTAGAGAGAGAGAGTAGAGAGAGATAGAGAGAGCGAGAGAGAAAGCTAGAGAGAGAGGTAGAGAGAGATGTAGAGATAGAGAGAGAGAGCTAAAGAGAGATATAGAGAGAGGTAGAGAGAGGGCACGTGGTTGCTCTCTCCTCATCTCACTTCTTTTCTTTTTCTTTTTCTTTTCTTTTCTTTTCTTTTCTTTTCTGACAACACAACAGAGGTGGGTCCCATGTAGGGCCCACCATATATATTATATATGGGAAAGGTATAGCACTCGAGCTGATTTTAACATCCCATGAGGTCGATCGGTGTGGGCCCCACCGTTGATGTTTGCCAACATCTAACCCACTAGCCAGATGCACCATTCTAGCATTGGCTTGGGTCTCAAAATTCAAGTCAGGCCGTGACTTGTGTGGGCCACACCAGATACAACAGTTGAGAGGGATACCCTCCATTAAAAACATTCATAATCATTTATTTGGGCCCACCAAGATGGAGTTCACTAATCCAGCCCACCCATCGTGGGTGTCCCACTTGAATGATGGGTCAGATCAAGTTTCAGCCGCACCAAACCTACGTGGGCCCCACGCACAGGTCACCCACACAAGGATGGATACCAAGACCTCCACTCAGTCTGCCCGTTGAGCCATGGATTTGGGCGTCAGGGAGGGCCCACACAAACGTGGGTCCCACTGTCCGAGGGCGGTGGACACCAACGTGATGGTGTGGCCCACCAAAAAGGATGGATGGCGTGGATGGGGTGGGTTCCACGGACCCACCGTCAGTTGGCACTTCACCGTTAGCTAGCCTACAGGGATCGAAACCAAGACCTCAAGTATTGAGATGAGGTATCTTTCACACAGTCTGCTAGTTGAGCTAGGGATGGGTCCCACCGTTCCTGGACGGTGGATGCATAGATGTACAGGATGGTGCGGCCCACCAAAATGGATGGACGGTGTGGATGGGTCACATGGACCCCACACCCTGCACACCCTCCATGGCAACACACACCCATGTTAATACACACTCATGTCAGCACTCACACCATGTTAGTACACACTCATGCCAGCACACCCACGTTAGTGCACACCCACTGTTAGCTACTCCCACAGAGTATCTGCTTGGACAGACGGTGTGGATGTACACCCCATCAAGGTGGGTCCCACATGGCCCACCTATTTCCGATCAGGCTAATATTTGTGTTTCCCCTTTCATCCAGGTGGCCCACCATTTAGATGGCCCATACCAACAACAAAAGGCCAAGGTGGCCCACTATTTGGATGGTGTGGATGAGATACATACATCAAGTGGGCCACAAGTCATCACACACAAAGGAAAAAGGGAGAGAGAGAGAGAGAGAGACAAAGATCGGTGAGGATGGAGGGACCCCGCCACTATGGGCCCCTCATACAAATATACATCAAGGTGGGTCCCACATATATGGACCCTTAATCAACGAAATGAAGGAAAATAAAGATCTAAGATCACCCACCGCTTCCTTCTTGCACCAAAGGCTTCCTTAGCTCCTTAGCTTTGATTCCAAGGGAGGAGATGAGGTTTGGATGGTGGAGATGGGGGATAAGAGGGTGGGAAAGGTGGGCCACACTTATAGCTCTCTTGGAGAGATGGGGAAACTTGGACGTATGGGGTTCTTGCTTGCTAGGAAATGTTATTTTGAAAATGAGAGAGAGAGAGAGGTTTGTAAAAGGGAGAGAGAGATGGGTGATGTTTGATGTGGTGGTGATGGGTGTAAGAGCCACTTTTTTTTACTTTTGTGGCACATGTTGTAAGAGAGGTATGGGCTTGTGTAAGAACTTTTTGACTTTTGGGGGTTGCTTGGAGAAGAGTGTGAGGTGATGTGTACTTGACATGATGGGATTGATTGATGTGACATCTCATAGAGATTCTCTTGGGTTTCGCACGCGCAGCATTTTCCTCGCACCGAACGATAGCCCACATCTCCTGGCCAGAGTATCGCTTCGGCGCGCCAGTCACGGCATCAGAACCGCGGAAATGGTGCGGTCGCAATGGTACAAGTCTTGGGTTGAGTCAAATCAGATTAACGATGTGTGAATCAAGGTCACGCACAATATTGGTTAAGGGTCGAAGGTTGCTAGAATTCGATCGGAAAGACCGTAGGAACCTACAGAACGGTACAATCTAGGATACAGGTCTTACAGCTAGTCATGCGTAATACATATGTTGCCTGTATAGCTTTTCGATATCGTCATAAAGAACAGATGAAAATGCCCTCCCGTGAATGGGTCCGACCTTGCAGGGGAAGAAAATTCTTGTTACAGTGTGAGCTCTTTGGCCTTGTCCATATATAGGCCAACCATGCATAAGACCCCCCAGATCTTTGGCTTGATTTCAGTAGTAACTCATGAGAAAGGGCTTAAACCTACTTATTGATGGACTGATGACCCTAGATTTAGTACCCCAAAGGTCGTCTTGTGTGCCCCTTGAACTTTAGAGAGTTACTGTGGCCAACCTTGTGTGTAAATCCAACAGAGTTCATGGCCCCAATAGCTTCATTAGGCCCCTCTGATGGATCGCATTTTGTGAACTCACCAGGTTGTGAGAAGTCCAGTCAACTCCTAAGAGTTATAGAGACTATCATGTGAGACCCGACTCCACTACTCAAGAGTCTAAAAAACTGGGTGACTTCACTACTCAAGAAGATAAACTGTGTGATTATCTGACTAAACTAAAACTTAGCACCGCCAACTAAGACAAAAATCATATAGGAAATCCCTTACTAACAAGTCATAAGAGATGCTTAAAAAAAGGGGGTATAACACATCAATCAGAACATTGCAGAAACATACAAGAGAACCATTATCAAGAACATCACAAAATACCACTACCAAAAAAATGAGCAAAGGGTACGGACTATATAGGTCTATAGCTATGACTTTAATCTGTAGCTAAATAGCTATGGATTTAATCCGTAGCTATAGACTCCGACCCACCGTCCATCTTTTATAAGTTGACGGTCTCATAAGGGTCTTTGTGGGGCCCATCGTAATGTATTTGTTTTATCTAAGCCGTCCATATGTTTTGATATCGTATTTAAGGGTATGATCCTAAAAAAGGACGCATATTGAAGCCTCAAGTGGACCACACAATAGTAAACACTAGAAATTATGTGCATATTGTTGAAAGTTATTTTGGAGTGGTGTGGTTAACTTGGGCTTTCAATCTGCCTCATTTTTGGTTTCATGTCCTATTCATGGTTGCCTAAATGAATGGACTACGTGGATAAGACACATCCATCAGGGTGCCCCTCACAAAGCCCCTGAATCAGCGACCAAAATAATATCCCAAGCATTGGCTTGAAAGCGGATTGGCTGCTGTCGCACACACCGCATGATTTGGTGTGTTGACGTCACAAAGTTCTGTGGGTCCCATCGTGATGTATGAGTTATATCTAAATCATCTGTCAACTTGGCGACCTCGTCGTAATGCTTGAGATGAAAAATAAGACAGATCAAAAAATTAAGTGGACCATAGTTGATTGTAATTTCAAGGTGAAGTTGAGCAAATTTCTCTAATGAAGCCAAAGATATATATTTTCAACATTATTATAATTGTAATTGTAATTGATTGAATGAAGGATTGTAATTGATTGTAATTGATTGTAATTGTAATTAATTGTAATTGATTGTAATTGAATGAATGAATGAATGATTGTTATTGATTGTAATTGAATGAATGAATGAATGATTGTAATTGATTGTAATCGAATGAATGAATGATTATGCAGGTGGTAATTGAATGAACAAATAATTATATAAATATATATATATATTTTTAATGTTCGAAATAACTATGGATATTGATCGTTGTCGGTAATCTGACAGTTGTAGCCATTATTAAATTTGGCATATTGCTACGGACTTTTAGCTGTAAATAATATCCATAACCGTTTGTCCTTTTCATTACAGATATAATTGCTAGGGATTATATATGTAGCTATTGTAATCTATAGCCACGGATTATATCTGTAGCCATAGGTTCAAGACCTATTATTACGACACCTACGACTACGGTCGTGCCACAGACTAAATCCGTAGCCATAGGTCTATGGCTATGGCTTTTATCCATGGCCTTTGCCCATTTTTCTGGTAGTGTACTTGTATAACTTGCAATTTCAAGAGTACTTGTAATAACAAAAGAAAATATGTCAAAGTTTTATATCTCATAGTTCTCCTACTATGCCTAGTGTTGCTAAGTATTGTTACAAATTTTTTTGAAGATTAATTTGAGTAGCTATGTGTTCCAGTTTGGCGTTTGAGATAATTTGGTAGGATCCAGGATACCAGCTAACTTTTCTTCCAAGGAAGCAATTAATTCTTCATTCTTGGCTAGTTCAGATCTTTCGGCGTCCACAGAATGAGGGCTACATTGTATCTTTTCCTATACTCTTTTAATGTTCAAATCTTCCTCCAGATCCTGCTTCTCCAGCTGAGCGATTTCTTGCTTCAAAAGGGCAATATGGCTCTAGATAGTCACCTTGTTATCAACAAAAGTCTTTAGTTGCTCTCGCAAAGATAGTTGTTTGGTCGTGACGAGAAATGATGGGAGTAATCTTAGAAACCTTGTCTCTAGAGTATGCAAGTTGCTTCCGACACTCTAAAATCTCTGGCAGGACAATCGCAGTTTTAGTTGATTTCAAAGCGATTATTGAATTATGGAATCTTAGGAGAGCATCGCGCATAAAAGAAACGTTGACTTTAGCCACCCATGCAGCATTGTCCAAAACATCTAGAGCAAAAGCTAGATCTAACCATTGATCAGGATCTTTAAGCATCTCGACAATGGCTAACATGGAGTTCCTGATCAACACCAATTTATACGCAGGAATCTTCTCAAAAGATAGCACATCTGATAAAGTCACAATAGAACCAGAACTCGCATGCCACTTTAAGGTAAGTTCCCTATTAATAAACAAAAGGTATGAAGTTATAGCAAAACCATAACAACAGATAATATGGAAAGTATAAATGAGGAAAAGAATATACCTTCTGCTGGTACCGGAACAGTGGAAGAATGCATCTCTCTAGTAAGAGGGGGATCAGGTCCCACCATCTCAACAAAAGATGGAGCCCTAGCTTCAGTACTTGAATCAATGGTGGTGGGAGTTAGTAGATCAGTTGATTCTACAGGAAAAACAATTTCGCGTGCCACTGCCCATGGGGGCACCAAAGAGGCTAGAGAGAATCTCGGTGAAGCTGCTTGTACAACGGGAGGTAGATCTATGGTGAAATACTATCTCCCCGGTATTAACAATATGACCACATGGAATAAAAATACGTAAGATAAGGAGAAAAGAATGAAGCCAAACAAAATAACATGATTTTCTTACATGATGAATAACTATATTCCCCTAGACTATGGGTGAAGTCTTTACAGGAATAGCTATATGGGTGAAGTCTTTGCAGGAACAACTATATGTTCTTCTTTAGAAGGAACATCTTTTGCAATGATGTCTTCTTCACCGCTAATATCAACTTCCCCCTCCTCATAATTATCGTCTTGATCCTCTTTCTGCCTCATATTCATTAGAAACAATATTTCCAGAAGAGGAAATTGAGCCTTCACTCTCCGAATCTCCTTCATTGGCTTCTTCAATAACAACCTGTTTCCCTTTAGAAAGAAGAGGCCGACTGCTCCCCGGTTGAGGATTTGCACTAACTAAAGCCGGAGAGGCAGAAGCAACGGTCCCTTCTTGTGGTGAAGGGGGAGAAGCTTGGGCACGCATTTGAGATCTTTTCATTGGTAAAAAAGGACTAGGGTGAAGAGTCCTGGGGGCAGGAGAAGAGATCAACTGATTTTGAAGATGGGTAGAAGAGGTTGGCTGGTCTTGAAGATTGATAACATTCTCTGGAATAGGGGAAGCAGCCTCTATGATTTCCCCCTTCTCGGAGCAGTCTCAGGGAACTTTTTCAAACTCATGAATGACACCGTAGGCTATCCACCCTTCTAGGGTATTGTTAGGCTTCTTCTAGCGAATAGGTTCTTTTACGGATATTTTGACGCAAAGATGACCAACAAAAGGGGCATGACTGGTCTTCGCTATGAAGCCTACTCCCTCTTCAATTGTGTGACCTCTAAGCCTTGGTGGTGAAAGCCAGATGGGCTTAGCTACTAGTAGACCTTTCCTTACCAGAAAAGATTTGTGAACCCACCATCTCATGTGATTATATGAAGCCCGAGGAATACGGTCGCAGTCTAGGATAATGAAAGAAGAATTAACTCAGCAACCCAACAATTATTTCCATACCATCGCCCAATTAAATGGACCAGTACCATAACTCTCCATCCTTCGGGTCACTAGTCCACAATCTTCGGGAACCGCCTGATCAAAGTTGAATTGGCGAGAAAAACGACTGGGATAGTACAGTTCTCTCCAACATTTTGTTCCCTCCCTCAACGAGAAACTATATGACCTAATCGACAAAAAGAATGCCATTTCTCCTAGAGTAAGTGACCCTGTGTCTAACTTGTTTATGTCTGTTGTGTAGCAAGGCAGGCAGAAATGAAAATAATTAATCTTGGCATCGGAGTAGATGACATCTTTCACCCAGTCATAGGCCTCTTCGCCATGGCTCTCTTTTGAAATAACCAGAGGGGAATCTAAGAAGCATGAACATAAGCTTTCTTTGGAACTTCGAAGGTCCAAGGGAAATATATGTCGAGCCAGCCGATGAAGTAGTGTCATGGCATGTAGGAGGAAGCAGAGCCGACGGAGGGATTTTTTATGTGAGAAGTGATGTCTCCGAAAGCTTTATAAATTGAACAAAGAGTAGGAGGAGCAAGGGAGTATTTGACCCCTTCGACCATGGCACCGGCTACTATAAATAGTGAGGGGCGGATGACATCTACTGACTTGGAGCTGGGAAAAACTACTATGCTTAGCCAGTAAGCGATAAATGTTGCGAGCTCCTCGTAAAGAGAATATTCGGCACGCTCTTTTATATTATTACGAGGGCCTTCCAGGTCTCGCGAGTGATTACCATTAAACCTGGAAGAAAAGGAGAAGTAGGTGAAACCAAGATTAATATGTATCATGTAACACCCTGAAATTCGAGGGTCGAGTAGCAACTCAACTCTCGAGTTCCAGAACATCACTTATGCAACATAGATGATGATGATTGAATGTTGTCTGTGTCAGTGCAATAAACATGTGTGAGATTATACCAAAACAGTAATTCATACTCCAGATCAATTGTATAAAGGCAAGCGGAAGACTGAAACTGTATATATAAGGTAAGTAAAGAAACAAAACCATCTCAATCTCCAGAGTATGAACACTAACTGAGTAACCATATACATATATTGTTTCTGAATCAAAAGGTCAAAATACAACTAAAAAGATAAATCTTGAAATCCCCACGATCCAGTCAGCCTAAGCAAAGCCGTCTGAGTACTGCATATATGAGAACTCGTCCTGGTCCTCATCGTAGTCTGGCTCAGCCTCTTGAATCGACGTATCATCTACACCTAAGACAGAGTCTGGTTGGTGTGTACAACACCGTCAAGTAACGTGGGAGTGAGTAGCTAACTCAGTGAAACAATAAAGCATAGGTTAACATGTTCAATCAGTCAAGCAGTAATGATAAAGCATTACAATCAAACAATCCTAACTACTCTTATTTAATGCAAGTATGAAATGACATGATGAATGCCCTTGCCAAACTACCCTCATGCGACACCATCTTACATTCGCGATATACGTTCATCCCTCAGTGCTCCACATCTACCAGGCACATGCAGTGCGATGATGAACATGATTACCGAGTAGTTATTAGTCATTTCATATAGCAGGATTGGGAGTACCTCCCTTGTATCATTCCCAAACATGATCCATTCTAGGGTCGTCAATCCTAGATAATCTCATATGATAGTATATTTCTAGGTTACGGCAAAGGTTGTCAGGGCTGTTACACGCAACCGTTACACCACTCCCCCATCACCTTTTTAACGGTTCATCACTAAATTGATACAGGCCTAGTTCATACTTTATTTATTATGGCAAAACTCGTCGCCTCACTGTAAATTCAGAGTATACTCGAGGTCACTACAAAGGGCTCGTCACCAATCAATGTAGGCCGACAGCTCGAATACAGTGTCCCATGCCACCGTATTCGGCTCACGAGTCAATGTTGCTCACTGGTCACTACGGGGAGGCACGTGGCCCCAGCGTAGGCCGACAACTTGACCATGGTGTCCCATACCACCATGCCTGACTCATGAGTATTAGCGGATCGAGGTACCATGGTTAACGGGATTCAACTGGTAAGTTTGGTACCCTAGGTTCAAGCAGTAGCGTCCAAATATGTTGAACATACATAAGACATATCGAGTTACTTGACGAGCCTGACTAGCTTGAGCGCACAATCAACTGAACGACATGAAGTGCATAAGCACTTCGTGTGGCCTAACCACTGTCGCCAATTGAAGTACGACTCAGGTTCGTCAAACACATCTTACGTGGTGAAATAAATCTCAACCATGATCTCAAGTCTGGTACAAATTGTCTGGACTGTAAACATAGTCCCAAACTCAATCAATCCTTATTTAGAGCATGTAGAGTAAAGCATATTAAAGAAAGTAATTCAAGAAAGTTAACAAGCATGTCATGAAGCATGTTATAAAGCATGTTATAAAGCACCATATAAACAGGAAATATAAACACATATATTTCATAAGTAAACTGTTACATTAAACAACCCACATGGAGGAAATCATACACGTCTCTAAGGTAGTTGAGAATCCCATCTCAACACCTACCTAAGGCACCATCATCCAAGCACTTACTCTCACATGCATTTTCACAAAAACTTAGAATACACTATTTCAACATACATAGTGTATATTTGCAAAACATGTATTAGGGCGAGTCCTTTCGCCAAGCAAGTATTTTACGCATATATAATATGTTCATACAGCAAATAATCATGGCAAACACATTTCCAAAATTTATACGTATATGGTACTTTCTACCAATACCTAGAATATGTAAAATTCCATATTCCTCGTCTTTAATTGAAACAGAATACAGACAGCACTTTGTACATGTGCAATTGCATGCAGATCATGAATCTATCATTATCTAACATTGAAACCGTTGAAAACCATAACCTATACACCTAAAATCCTCACATTTCGTCTTAGAATCGTAACGAATCAGCTAAGTTTGCTAAGCTTCCGTATTCGGCAGTTTGGTAGCCTATAGAATGAAATAGGTTAGCTATTTCATAACCTACAACCTTTACAACCCCAAAACAGATTAGGGTTAGGGTTTCTTACCTAGAAACGAAGTCGGATTCGCCGGGAAAGCGACTTGATAGGCTTGTAGAATGGCATGAAAAAGGGTAGGAAGGATCTCCCACAACTCTCACACTTTCTCTCTCTTTTCTCTCTTCTCTTTCCTAGGGTTTCTCTCAAATTCGTGTGGCTGTGAGAGAGAGGGTTCTAAGGTCCTTATATAGCCTAAAAACTCACCAAAGTAGACCTAAGGTCAAGGTATACTTAGGTTATAACCAAAACGGGTTTGTTTCAGCTCAACGGAGGACTTCTGGCGGGCCTCCTTGAGCCAAAGGTCGGACTTAAGCTCACCAACCTTGGATCCAGGTGGAGTTAAGTTTTCATTTTAGTTAGATTCCCAGATCACGCGTGGCAGACCAGTTTCAGTTCAACGGTTAGTAGATTTCGATATGAAATTCTAAGTACATGGATATGTTTATGAAAATTTTCTTGATCTAAGAGTGTATTTGGGTCAGATTCTGACAGTCTGGTTGCTTACAAAATGTTCGATAGTAACAAGTCTCAGATTACTATTTGAGATATTTATTTATAAAGAAAAACTAAGTATTTTCACACTCCTCGCTCTGGACTCAAGAGAACAGCCGCGGGACATTGCCTGGATTTGATTTCTGAGATGGTTCTCAAGCCCAGCGAGGCAGTCCCAAGTCCTTAACTTCATATTATTCGAACTCCCGATGTGCGGTCCAGACCTGATACGGAGTTTCAATGTGCTCCCGATAGCAGTCGGGTAATGAGTTTGATCTTAGATTTTTGGGTAATCTAGCGTCAATGATTCTACAAGTTTTGGGTCTTGTAGATCATATTTAAAGTGATTCAAATGAATTTCATGGCTAATCTAGTTTAGCACCTAGTTAACTTTGTCAAATTTCTAAAGGATTTGATCTTAAGCGATTTCTGCCTGAGGTGGTACTCAGGTCTTTGTACGAAAATTTACGAGTCGTTACATATCAAGACGCAATAAAAATGCTAATTTGAAAATAAGAAAGGTTACCGAAGAGCCCTAGTAAAATGGGCTAGCCATTGCATAGGATGGATCTTGTGGATATTTGGAAACTTAGACACCTCTTCAAAGAGTTCAGTGGTCTTTTCTGAAATAGAGATGATACGGTCGGGCGACGAGACAAAGGCTAATTCGTCATTGTTGGGGATAAATTCATCAAAGATTTTTTCGATTATTGGCAGACCGGCAATCCTATTAATATCCTAGAGCGTAATGCTCATTTCACCTTCGGGTAGATGGAAAGAATTGGTGGAAGGGCACCAGTAATTGAGAAAGGCCTTTAGAATGGAAGACTCCTTATAGAAAGGATGTGATGTTGCTTCAATCGCGGTGTATATATCTATCTTAGATAAGATCTTCACTTGCTTCGCCAGAATTGTCGTAGCCTATTCAGAATAATAACTGCGAGGAGTCAAGAGACCCCTTGTTCTGAATTAGTCAGGACTCCAGATGAGTTGATGTTCGCTGAAACGCTGCTGGAGTGTCTCGTAAAAACAAGTTGGATATAGGTTGTGGGGATTGTAAGATGGGGTGAGGAAGATCATGGAATGAATATCACCGATTTGTTGTCTTGATTTCGTCGGCTGTAGAATGCCTTCCAGTAATCTTGGTTCTCTGAATGACCAAAACTCTGTATAAGCTAGTCTTTCTCTGTCCAGATGATCACTAGGCTCATAGTTCAAAATGGAATGGTGATGATGGAGACTGACTGGAATCACCATGATACCTTGCTTATAAGGGTTGTCAAATTTTATGACATCCTCGATCGCACGAACTGACTCCCAAGAGTTTTGCAACTTCTTCCAGTTATGCTCCTTAATTTTCTCTTGGAACTCTTCAGCCTTATTTCGGTGAATCTTCTTCAGTCGGGAAGGGGATAGAGTGTCTTCCCTAGCAGGAGGTTTTTGGCTAATGGTTTGATGATGCGCTATTGATTTCAGCCATTCCTCCCAGTTGTATTCACGACCATGCCTGTGCGGTCTTTCAATATCGCCCATGGCGATGGCTCTGTGGATAGGAGATGGAAGCATGTTGATGCGTTCGGTGAAGTCGAAAGTAGGAAGCATTGGCTCCTTGATGTAGGCAGAGTGCTTAACGGTTGTCTTAAAGTGCTTGTACGGAAGCTGGACAGGGGATGGTGGAGATTCTGTGGCTTGAAAAGATGCAGGGTTTGGTATTTCTAGGTGAGAAGGATGTTCAGTGGGAGGATTGATAGGAATGAAGGTTCTTTTCTTGCGGGCCATAGTGGAAAAGTGCAAGTTTTAGACTTTCGAGTTTAGAAAATCGGCTAAGTCTGGAAAATTGGCTAAGGGTCAGTTGCGCGGGTCATGCAACTAATATATCTCATTGTGCGGGCAATGCAATGCAATTCTGACTTGCACCAATGAAAAGTCAGTTGCGTGGGTCACGTAACCTATGTTCGTTTCGTGGGTAGGAAAAAGTGAGATAGAGCTTCGCTTTAGAGAATGGAAGTGAAGAAATGAGTTGGGCCGGCTGTTTATAAAAATTGGGCCGAGTATAGTGCTCGGGTGGCCATTACGCGGGTCGCACAACACGTTTAGGGTTTAGAAATTGAACATGATTGATCCTAATTCTTTAATTCCAATAAACAAAGAAAGGATCAAGGGGGCATCTGTTAGAGTATAAAAATAATGAAGAAAGATTGAAAGGGTAGAAGATCAAAAGAGAATTGGAGAAATGAGAAAGAAAGAAGAAAATCAAATGTCATAGTCAGTAGTTACACGTGTCGCGCAACCAATAGTTGGTTACACGGGCCGCCCAATCAATTTTCACCATTACGCGGGTCACGCAACCAAGATAATAGGTAGTTTATTATGGACGGTCAAATCCGATGCAAGGTGGGCCCTATGGCACAATGATCGAGGGTTCATACGTGTGAAGGGCCATAAATACCCCACTCCCCCTCTCATTTGAAGAAGAGAAGAATTTCGGAAGAAGAGTAAAGCTCCAGAGGAAGATCGAAGGTGAGAGAGAGTAGTGGCAAGTTGGTTGTACGGGTCGTGCAACCAATAATTGGTTATGCGGGCCGCAGAACCAGGCTATTATATAGCCAGTAATGAAAGGGGCCAAGGTACTGCCGAAATCGCCAAGTTCGATCTTCGTCGCTTCAAGCTCACCTTTTGCATAAGGGACAAGCTCAAAAAAAAAGAGGGAAAGATCAAATGATCAAACCCGCACAACATTCCTCCTAAGAAGATGAGGGAAGCACAAGTCGAAATGCTGCCAAATTCTAAGATTTGACATTCAAACTTTGTCGATTTATGTATTTCAAATGATTTATTTTAGAATTAAGGGATATTAGAGGATGTAAATGAACTCAATATTATTAATACAATGATTGTTCTGTGTATTCTTTCTTTGTTATGTTCTAATAAGATAATTCCCAAAATCAAATGCATTTGTTTCTTATTTGAAACATTTCACTGTTTGAGCGCACAAACTATTTCAGTCTTCACATTTGTGCTCGCAAGTTGTTGGATTCTTCATATTTTATGTGCGCAAATTATTGGAGTCTAAACAGTTTGTGCTCGCAAGCTGTTGGAGTCTTCACAGTTTGTGCGCGTAAATTGTTGGAATCTTCACAATTTGTGATCGCAAGCCATTGGAGTCTTCACAGTTCGTGCTCACTAGTTGTTGGAGTCTTCATAGTTTGTGCTCGCAAGCTGATGGAGTCTTTACATTTTTTTCTCGCAAGTTGTTGGAGTCTTCACAGTTTGTTCTTGCAAGCTGTTGAATTCTTCACAGTTTGCATGCAAAAATTGTTGGAGTCATCGTAGTTTTTGGTCACAAGCTGTTAGAGTCTTCATAGTTTGTGCTTGCAAGTTGTTGGGATCTTCATACTTTGTGCTCGCAAGGTGATAGAGTCTTCACAGTTTGTTCTCGAACGTTGTTGGAGTCTTCAAAGTTTGTGCCTTTAAAGTGCTTGAGCCTTCATGGTTTGTGCTCACAAACTATTGGATTCTTCACAGTTTGTGCACGTAAATTGTTAGAGTCTTCATAGTTTGTGGTCACACGTTGTTGGAGTCTTCACAGTTTGTGCGCACAAAGTGTTGGAATCTTCACAGTTTGTGCTCGCAAGCAGTTGGAGTTTTCACATTTTGTGCTCACAAGCTGTTGGATTCTTCATAGTTTGTGCTCACAAGCTAATGGAGTCTTCATAATTCCTGCTTGTAAGTTGTTGGAGTCATCACAATTTGTGCACGCAAAGTGTTTGAGTCTTCATAGTTTGTGCTTGCAAGATATTGAGGCCTTCATAATTTGTCCTAATAAATTATTGGAGTCATCACAGTTTTTTGTCGTAAGCTGTTGGAATCTTCATAGTTTGTGTGCCCAAATTGTAGCCTTCACATTTTGTGCTAGCAAGCTGTAGGAGTCTTCACAGTTTGTTCTCGCAAGTTGTTGGAGTATTCACAGTTCGTGCGTGCAGCTTGTTGGAGTTGTCACAATTTGTGTACGCAAGTTGTTGGACTCTTAACAGTTTGTGTGCACAAATTGTTGAAGTCTTCATAGTTTGTGCTCGCAAGCTGTTGGAGTCTTCATAGTTTGTTATCGCAACTGTTGGAGTCTTCACAAGTTGTGCACGTAGAGTATTAGAGTCTTCACAGTATTTGCTGACAAGCTGTCAGAGCCTTCTCAGTTTATGCTCGCAAGCTGTTAGAGAATTCACTATTTGTACTCATAAGTTGTTGGAGTCTTCACAGTTTGTGCTCGTAAGCTAATTGAGTTTTCACAGTTTTTCTCGAGTGTTGTTGGCTTCTGTATAGTTTGTGTGCACAAAGTGTTTGAATCTTCCCCGTTTGTGCTCGCAAGATGATGGATTCTTCAAAGTTTGTGTGCGTAAATTGTTGGAATCTTCACAGTTCGTGCGCACAATTTTTGTAGTCATCACAGTTTTTAGTCGCAAGCTATCGGAGTATTCATAGTTTGCGGTGCAACTTGTTGTAATCGCCACAATTTGTGCTTACAAGCTGTTGGAGTCTTCACAGGTTGTGCGCGTAGAGTGTTGGAGTCTTCACAGTATCTGTTCGTAAGATGTTGGAGTCTTCACAGTTTGTGCTCACTAGCGGATGGATTCTTCACAGTTTGTGTACGCAAATTGTTGGAATCTTCATAGTTTGTGCTCACAAGCTGATGCGGTCTTCACAGTTTATTCTCGCAAGTTGTTGGAGTCTTCAAACTTTGTGTGTGCAAACTGTTTGAATCTTCACAGTTTGTGCTCGCAAGCTTTTGGATTCTTCATGATTTGTGCACACAAAGTATTTGAGTCTTCATAGTTTGTTCTCGCAAGATGTTGGATTCTTCAGAGTTTGTGTGCGCAAATTGTTGGAGTTTTCACAGTTGTGCTCGCAAGTGGTTAGATTCTTCACAGTTTGTGCACACAAATTGTTGGACTCTTCACAGTTTGTGTGTGCAAATTGTTGAAGTCTTCACAGTTTGTGCTCGTAAACTGTTGGAGTCTTCACAGTTTGTTGTTACAAACTGTTGGAGTCTTCACAGGTTATGAGCGCAGAGTATTGGAGTCTTCATAGTATTTGCTGACAAGTTGTTGAAGTCTTCTCAATTTATGCTTGCAAGCTGTTAGAGTATTCACTGTTTGTACTCATAAGCTGTTGGAATCTTCACAGTTTATGCTCGTAAGCTGATTGAGTCTTCATAGTTTTTTTCTTGAGTGTTGTTGGATTCTGCATAGTTTGTGTGCACAAAGTGTTTGAATCTTCCCTGTTTATGCTTGCAAGATGTTGGATTCTTCAGAGTTTGTGCGCACAAATTGTTGGAATCTTCACAATTTGTGCATGTAATTTTTAGAGTCATCACAGTTTTTAGTCGCAAGCTGTTGAAATCTTCGAAGTTTGTGCTCGCGAGCAATTGGAGTATTCACAGTTTGTGCCTGTAACTTGTTGGAGTCGCCACAATTTGTGCTTGCAAGCTGTTGGAGTCTTCACAGGTTGTGCACGTAGAGTGTTAGAGTCTTCACAGTATCTGTTCGTAAGATGTCGGAGTCTTCACAGTTTGTGCTCGCAAGTTATTGGAGTCTTCACAGTTTATGCTCGGTAGCGGATGGATTCTTCATAGTTTGTGCTCACAAGCTGATGCGGTCTTCACAGTTTATTCTTGCAAGTTGTTGGAGTCTTCAAAGTTTGTGCACAAAGTGCATGAGACTTCACAGTTTGTGCTTGCAAGCTGTTGGATTCTTCATAGTTTGTGCGCACAAACTGTTTGAGTCTTCATAGTTCGTGCTCGCAAGCTGTTGGATTCTTCAGAGTTTGTGCGCGTAAATTGTTGGAGTTTTCGTAGTTGTGCTCACAAGCGGTTGGTATCTTCACAGTTTGTCCGCGCAAATTGTTGGAATCTTCACAGTTTGTGATCGCAAGTTTTGGAGTCTTCACAGTTTGTGCTCGCAAGCTATTGGAGTCTTCATAGTATGCGCTTGAAGGCTAATGAAGTTTTCACAGTTTGTTCTCGTAAGTTGTTTGAGACTTCAAAATTTGTGTGAACAAAGTGTTTTACTCTTCACAGTTTGTGTCACAAGCTGTTGGATTCTTCCTAGTTTGTGTGCCCAAATTGTTGGAGTAGTCACAGTTTTTGTTTGTAAGCTGTTGGAATCTTCATAGTTTGTGCGCACAATTGTTAGAGTCTTCACAGTTTGTGCTCATTTGTGTGCACAAATTGTTGGAATCTTCACAATTTATGCTCGTAAGCTATTGGAGTCTTCACAGTTGGTGTTCGCAAGTTGTTGTTGTCTTCATAGTTTATGCTCGTAAGCTGATGGAGTGTTCAAAGTTTGTTCTCACAAGTTGTTGGAGTCTTCACAGTTTTTACACACAAAGTGTTTGAGTCTTCACAATTTATCCTCGCAAGCTATTGTATTCTTCATATTTTGTGCGCACAAATTGTTGGAATTTGCACAGTTTGTGCACGGAAGCTGTTGGAGTCTTAACAGTTTCTGTTCGCGAGCTGTTGAAGTCTTCATAGTCTGTGCTCCAAGCTGATGGAGTCTTCACATTTTGTTCTTGCAAGTTGTTAGAGTCTTCATAGTTTGCAGTCGCAAGCTGTTGGAGTTTTTAAAGTTTGTGCTCGTAAGTTGTTGGAGTATTCACATTTTACACGCACAACCGTCACAATTTGTGCTCGTAGGCTACTGGAGTCTTCACAGTTTGCACGCGCAAGCTACTAGAGTCTTCACAATTTGTGGACATAAATTAGAGGCTTCGCAGTTTGTGCTCGCAAGCTGTTGGAGTCTTCACAGTTTGTGCGTGTAAATTGTTACACTTTTCATAGTTTGTGCTCACAAGCTATCAGAGTCTTCACAGTTTGTTCTTGCAATCTGTTGGAGTCTTCATAGTTTGTGCTCGCAAGCTGATAGAGTCTTCATAGTTTGTTATTGCAAGTTGTTAGAGTCTTCACAGTTTGTGCACGCAAAGTGTTTGAGTCTTCATAGTTTGTGCTCGTAAGCTGTTGGATTCTTCATAGTTTGTGCGCAAAAATTATTAGAGTCTTCATAGTTTGTGCTTGCAAGCTGTTGGAGTCTTGATAGTTTGTGCTCGTAAGCTGATGAAGTCTTCACAGTTTCTGCTCGCAAGTTGTTAGAGTCTTCACAGTTTGAGTGCATAAACTATTTAAGTCTTCACAATTTGTGCTCGCAAGCTATTGGATTCTTCACAGTTTAAGAACATAAATTGTTGGAGTCTTTAAAGTTTGTGCTCACAAGCTGTTGGAGTTTTCACGGATTGTGCACGTAAATAGTTGGAATCTTCGCAGTTTGTGCTCGCAAGCTGTTGGAATCTTCACAGTTTGTGCTCGCTAGCTGTTGGAGTCTTCACAGCTTGTGCTCGTAAGCTGAAGGAGTCTTCACAGTTTCCTCTCACAAGTTGTTGGAATCTTCACAGTTTGTGCTCGCAAGCTATAGAATTCTTCCTAGTTTGCATTCATAAATTGTCAGAGTCATCACAGATTTTAGTCGCAAGCTGTTAGATCTTCACAGTTTGTACTTGCAAGCTGTTGGAGTCTTCACAATTTGTTCGCTCAAATTGTTGGAATCTTCACGGTTTGTGCTCACAAGTTATTGGAGTCATCATAATTTATGCTCGCAAGCTGTTGGAGTCTTCATAGTTTATGCTCGCAAGCTGATAAAGTCTTCACAGTTTATTCTCGCACGTTGTTGGAGTCTTCACAGTTTATGCATACAAAGTGTTTGAGTCTTCACAGTTTGTGCACGCGAGCTATTGGATTCTTCACAGTTTGTGTAGAAAAATTGTTGGAGTCTTCACAGTTTGTGCTTGCAAGCTATTGGAGTCTTCATAGTTTATGCTCGTAAGCTGATGGAGTCCTCACAGTTTCTACTCGCAAGTTATTAGAGTCTTCAAATTTTGAGCGCGAAAACTATTTAAGTCTTCACAATTTGTGCTTGTAAGCTATCAGATTCTTCACAGTTTATGAGCGTAAATTCTTGGAGTCTTTAAAGTTTTTGCTCACAAGTTGCTGGAGTCTTTACGGTTTGTGCATGAAAATAGTTAGAATCTTCACAGTTTATACTCGCAAGCTGTTGGATTCTTCACAGTTTGTAATCATTAGTTGTTGGAGTCTTCAAAGTTTGTGCTCATAAGCTGAAGGAGTCTTCACAGTTTCTTCTCTCAAGTTGTTGGAGTCTTCACAGTTTGTGCTCACAAGCTATTGAATTCTTCCCAATTTATGTTCGCAAATTATTAGAGTTGTTAGAGTTTTTGGTCGCAAGTTGTTAGAGTCTTTATAGTTTGTGCTTGTAAGTTGTTAGAGTCTTCATAATTTGTCTGCTCAAATTGTTAGAATCTTCACAGTTTGTGCTCGCAAGCTGTTGGAGTCTTCATAGTTTATGCTCGCAAGCTGATAAAGTCTTCACAGTTTATTCTCGCACGTTGTTGGAGTCTTCACAGTTTGTGCGTACAAAGTGTTTGAGTCTTCACAGTTTGTGCTCGCAAGCTATGGGATTCTTCACAGTTTGTGTACGCAAATTGTTAGAGTCTTCACAGTTTGTGGTCACAAGCTGTTGGAGTCTTCACAGTTTGTGCACACAAAGTATTGGAATCTTCATAGTTTGTGCTCGCAAGCTATTTGAGTCTTCACATTTTGTGCTCGCAAGCTATTGAATTCTTCATAGTTTGTGCTCGCAAGCTGATGGAGTCTTCACAGATTCTATTTGCAAGTTGTTAGCATCCTCACAGCTTGTGCACGCAAAGTGTTTGAGTCTTCACAGTTTGTGCTCGCAAGCTATTGGAGTCTTCATAATTTGAGTTCGCAACCTGACGCAGTCTTCACAGTTTGTTCTCGCAAGTTATTGGATGCTTTAAAGTTTGTGTGCACAAAGTGTTTGAGCCTTTGCAGTTTGTGCTCACAAGCTATTAGATTCTTCACAGTTTATGCGTGCAAATTGTTGGAGTCTTCACAGTTTGTGCGCGTAAGCTGTTGGAGTCTTCATAGTTTATGCTCGCAAGCTGTTGGAGTCTTCATAGGTTGTATGCGTAAAGTGTTAGAGCCTTCACAATATTTGCTCGCAAGCTGTCGGAGTCTTCACAGTTTCTGCTCTCAAGTTGTTGGAGTCTTCACAGTTTGTGCTCACATGCTGATTGAGTCTTCAAAGTTTGTTCTCATAAGTTGTTGGATAGAGTGTTCATCTTTATGCTCGCAAGATGTTGGTTACTTGACAGTTTATGCGCGTAAATTTTGGAGTCGTCACAGTTTTATGCCACAAGATGTTGGAATATTCACAGTTTGTGCTAGCAAGTTATTGGAGTATTCACAGTTTGCACGCGTAACTTGTTAGAGTCATCCCAATTTGTGCTTGCAAGCTGTTGGAGTCTTCACAGGTTGTGCGCACGGAGTGTTGGAGTCTTCACAGTATCTGGAAGCAAGATGTCGGAGTCTTTAAAGTCTGTGCTCGCAAGTTGTTGGAGTATTCACAGTTTACGCGCACAACTAATTGGAGTTGTCACAATTTGCGCTCGCAAGCTATTGGAGTCTTCCCAAGTTGTGCGTGCAGAGTGTTGGTTTCTTCACAGTATCTGCTTGCAAGCTGTCAAAATCTTCATAGTTTGTGCTCACAAGCTGTCAGAGTCTTCACAATTTGTGCTCGAAACTTGTTGGAGTCTTCATAGTTTGAGCTCGCAAGATGATGCAGTCTTCACAGTTTATTCTCGTAAGTTGTTGGAGTCTTCACAGTTTGTGCGCACAAAGTGTTTGTGTCTTCACAGTTTGTGCTCACAAGCTGTTGGATTATTTATAGTTTTTGCACGGAAATCGTTGGAGTCTTAATAGTTTGTGCTCCCAAGTGGTTGGATTCTTCAAAGTTTGTGCGTGCAAAGTGTTGGAATCTTCACGGTTTGTGCTCGCAAGTTGTTGGAGTCTTCATAGTATATTTTCGTAGGCTGATGGAGTTTTCACTGTTTTTTCTCGCAAGTTATTGTAGTCTTCACAGTTTGTCCACACAAAGTGTTTTCCCCTTCACAGTTCATGCTCGCAAAGTGTTTTCCTCTTCATAGTTCATGCTCACAAGTTGTTGGATTCTTTGCAGTTTGTGCGCCCAAATTGTTGTAGTCACAGTTTTTTATCACAAGCTGTTGGAGTCTTCACAGTTTGTGCGAGCAAGCTGTTGGAGTCTTCACAGTTTGTGCTCGCAAGTTGTTGGAGTCTTCACAGTTTGTGCACACAAATTATTGTAATCTTCACATTTTGTGCTCGCAAGCTGTCGGTGTCTTCACAGTTGGTGCTCATAAGCTGTTGTTGTCTTCATAGTTTGTGCTCGTAAGCTGATGGAGTCTTCACAGTTTGTTCTCACAAGTTGTTAGAGTCTTCACAACTTGCGCACACAAAGTGTTTGAGTCTTCACAGTTTGTCCTCGCAAGCTGTTGGATTCTTCACAATTTCTGCCCCCAAATTGTTGGAATCTTCACAGTTTATGCTCGAAAGCTGTTGAAGTCTTCGTATTTTGTGCTCGCAAGCTGTTGAAGTCTTCATAGTTTATGCTCATAAGTTAATGAAGTCTTCACAGCTCTCGCAAGTTGTTGGAGTTTCATAGTTTGTGGTAGTAATCTATTGGAGTCTTTAAGGTTTGTGCCCGCAAGCTGTTGGAGTATTCCAGTTTGCGCACACAACTTGTTAAAGTTGTCACAATTTATGCTCGCAAGCTGTTGAGGTCTTCATAGTTTATGCGTGCAAGATGTTGGACTCTTCCTAGTTTGTGCTCGCAAGTTGTTGGATTCTTCACAGTTTATGCTGGCAAATTGTTGGAGTCTTCACAGTTTATGCTCACAAGCTGTTGGAGTCTTCACAATTTGTGCTCACAAATTGTTAGAATCTTCACAGTTTGTGCTCGTAAGTTGTTGGAGTCTTCATAGTTTATGCTCGCAAGCTATTGGAGTCTTCACAGTTTCCCAGCACAACTTGTTGGATTTGTCAATATTTATGCTCGCAAGTTATTGGAGTCTAATCAGGTTGTGCGTGGAGTGTTGGAGTCTTCACGGTATCTGCTTACAAGATGTCGGAGTCTAGACAGTTTGTGCTCGTAACCTATCGGAGTCTTCACAGTTTGTGTGTGAAAGCTATTGGAGTCTTCATAGTTTGTACTCTAAGCTGATGCAGTCTTCACAGTTTGTTCTTGCAAGTTACTGGAGCCTTCAGAGTTCGTGCGCACAAAGTTATTGAGTCTTCACAGTTTGTGATCGCAAGCTGTTAGATTCTTCACAGTTTGTTCGAGCAAATTGCTAGTCTCCACAGTTTGTGTTCGCAAGCTATTAGATTCTTCATAGTTTGTGTGTGAAAATTGTTGGAGTCTTCACAGTTTGTGTGCGCCAATTGTTGGAATCTTTACATATTGTGCTCGTAAGCTGTTGGAGTCTTCACAGTTTGTGCTCATAAGTTGTTGAATTCTTCACAGTTTTAGCACGCAAGCAGTTGGTGTCTTCATAATTTATGCTAGCAAGTAGTTGGAGTCTTCACAGTTTATGCGTGTAAACTGTTGGAGTTCTCGTAGTTTAAGTTCGCAAGTTGATGGAGTCTTCACAGTTTGTTCTCACAAGTTGTTAGAGTCCTCACAGTTTGTGCACACAAAGTGTTTTAATTTTCACAGTTTGTGCTCATAAGCTGTTGCATTTTTCACAGTTTATGTGCATAAAGTTTTTAAGTAGCCACAGTTTTTTATTGGAAGCTGTTGGAGTCTTCACAATTTATGCTCGTAAGCGGTTGGAGTCTTCACAATTTGTGCGCATGAATTGTTGGAATCTTCACAGTTTGTGCTCGCAAGCTATTCAAGTCTTCACAGTTTGTGCTCGCAAGCTCTTGGAGTCTTCATTATTTGTGCTCACAAGCTGATGGAGTCTTTGCAGTGTATTCTCACAAGTTGTTAGAGTCTTCATAGTTTGTGCTCGTAAGCTAATGCAGTCTTCACAGTTTGTTCTCACAAGTTGTTGGTGTCATCATAGTTTGCATGCACAAAGTATTTGAGTCTTCACAATTTGTGCTCGCAAGCTATTGGATTCTTCATAGTTTGTTCGCGCAAATTGTTGGAGTCTACAGAGTTTGTGCTTGCAAGCTGTTGGAGTCTTAATAGTTTGTCTTTGTAAGCTGGTGGAGTCTTCACAGTTTATTCTCCCAAGTTGTTGGAGTCTTCACTGTTTATACACACAAAGTGTTTGATACTTCACAGTTTGTCCTCGAAAGTTATTGGATTCTTCACAGTTTGTGCGCGTAAAATGTTGGAATCTTCACAGTTTGTGCTCGCAAGCTGTTCGATTCTTCACAATTTATGCCCATAAATTGTTGGGGTCTTCATAGTTTATCCTCTCAAGCTGTTGGAGTCTTCACAATTTGTTCTCGCAAGTTATTGGAGTCTTCATAGTTTGTGCTCGCAAGCTGATGATGTCTTAACAGTTTGTTCTCATAAGTTATTGGAACCTTCTGAGTTTGTGCATGCAAAGTGTTTGAGTCTTCATAGTTTGTGCTCACAAGCTGTTGGATTCTTCACTGTTTGTGCGCACAAAGTGTTTGAGTCTTCACAGTTTGTGCTCGCAAGCTATTGGAGTCTTCGAAAATTGTGCTCATAAGCTGATGGAGTCTTCACAGTTTGTTCTCGCAAGTTGTTGGAACCTTTAAAGTTTGTGCACACAAAGTGTTTGAGGCTTCATAGTTTATGCTCGCAAGCTGTTGGATTCTTCGCAGTTTGTTCATGCAAATTGTTGAAGTCTTCACAGTTTATGCTCGCAAGCTGTAGGATTCTTCATAGTTGGTCTGCATAAATTGCTACATTCTTTGCAGTGTGTGCTTGCAAGCTGTCGGAGTCTTCATAGTTTGTGCGTGTAAATTGTTGGAGTCTTCACAGTTTATGCTTGCAAGCTACTGGAGTCTTCACAATTTGTGCTTCCAAGCTGAAGGAGTCTTCACAGTTTGTTCTCGCAAGTTGTTGAAACCTTCAGAGTTTGTCGCATAAAGTGTTTGAGTCTTCACAGTTTGTGCTTGCAAGTTGTTGCATTCTTCACAGTTTGTGCGCATAAATTGTTGGAGTCTTCGTAGTTTGTGCTCACAAGGTGTAGGATTCTTCACGGTTTGTGCATGTAAATTGTTGGAGTCTTCACAGTTTGTGCTCGCAAGCTGATGGATTCTTCACAGTTTATGCACGCAAATTGCTGGGGTCTTCACGGCGTGTGTTCGCAAGCTGTTGGAGTCTTCACTGTTTATGCTCGCACACTAATGGAGTCTTCACAGTTTGTGCTCACAAGCTATTAAATTCTTCACAACTTGTGCTTGCAACCAGTTGGAGTCTTCACTGTTTGCGCTCGCAAGCCGTTGAAGTCTTCACAGTTTATGCACGCAAATTGTTGGACTCTTCACAATTTGTGATCATAATCTATTGGAGTTCACATTTGGAGCTCCCAAGTAGTTGGTGTTTTCATAATTTGTGCTTGCATGCTGATGGAGACTTCAAAGTTTGTTCTCACCAGTTGTTGGAGTCTTCACAGTTTTTACGCACAGTGTTTTAGTCTTCATAGTTTATTCTCATAAGCTATTGGACTCTTCACAGTTTATGCGCTCAAGTTGTTGAAGTAGTCACAGTTTTTTATCACAGGCCGTCAGAATCCTCACAGTTTATACGCGCAAGCTGTTGGAGTCTTCACAGTTTGTGCTTGGAAGCTGTTGGAGTCTTCACAGTTTGTGCATGTAAATATTTAGAATATTCACAGTTTGTGCTCACAAGATGTTGGAGTCTTCACAGTTTGCGCTTGCAAGCTATTGGAGTCTTGATAGTTGGTGCTTGCGAGCTATTGGAGTCTTCATAGTTTGAGCTCGCAGCTGATGGCGTCTTCACAGTTTGTTCTCACAAGTTATTGTAGTCTTCATAGATTGTGCTCGCAAGCTAATGCAGTCTTCACAGTATGTTCTCGTAAGTTGTTGGAGTCTTCATAGTTTGTGCGCATAAAGTGTTTAAGTCTTCACAGTTTGTGTTCACAAGCTGTTGGATTCTTCACAGTTTGTTCGCGCAAATTGTTGGAGTGTTCATAGTTTGTGCTTGTAAGTTGTTGGAGTCTTCACAGTTTATGCTCGCAAATTGTTGGAATTTTCATAGTCTATGCTCGCAAGTTGATAGAGTCTTCACAATTGGTGCCCGTAAGCTATTGGAGTCTTCATAGTTTAAGCTCGCAGCTGATGGAGTCTTTATAGTTTGTTCTCGCAAGTTGTTAGAGTCTTCATAGTTTTTGCGCACAAAGTGTTTAAGTCTTCATAGTTTGTGCTCGTAAGCTGTTAGATTCTTTACAGTTTATTCACGCAAAATGTTGGAGTCTTCACAGTTTGTGCTCGCAAGCTGTTAGAGTCTGCATAGTTTGTGCTTGTAAGCTGATGGAGTCTTCACAATTTGTTCTCGTAAGTTGGAGTCTTGTGCTCACAAGCTGATGAAGTCTTCACAGTTTGTTCCTGAGTTGTCGGAGTCTTCACAGTTTGTGCACATAAAATGTTTGAGTCTTCACAGTTTGTGCTCGCAAGGTGTTGGATTCGTCACAGTTTGTGTGCATAAATTGTTAGAGTTGTCATAGTTTTTGTTCACAAGTTGTTGGAGTCTTCACAGTTTGTGCCCACAAATTGATGAAATATTCATGGTTTGTGATCGTAAGCTATTTGAGTCTTCAAAGTTTGTGCTCACAAGCAGTTGGAGTCCTCATAGTTTGTGGTAGCAAGCTGATGCAGTCTTCACAGTTTCTTCTCACAAGTTGTTGGAGTCTTCACAGTTTGTGCGCACAAGTGTTCGAGTCTTTACAATTTGTGCTTGCAAGCTGTCGGATTGTTCACAGTTTGTGCATGCAAATTGTTGGAGTCTTCACAGTTTGTGCTCATAAGCTTTTGGAGTCATCACAGTTTGTGTGCGTAAATTGTTGGAATCTTCATAGTTTGTACTTACAAGCTGTTGGAGTCTTCACAGTTTATGCTCATAAGCTATTGGAGTCTTCATAATTTGTGCTCGCAAGCTGACGGAGTCTTCACAGTTTGTGCTCACAAGGTGTTGCAGTCTTCACAGTTTGTGTGCACAAAGTGTTTGAGTCTTCACAGTTTGTGCTCGCAAGTTGTTGGATTCTTCATAGTTTGTGAGCGCAAATTGTTGGAGTCTTCACAGTTTGTGCTCGCAAGCTGTTGGAGTCTTCATAGTTTATACTCATTGTTGGCGCATAATATTTGGTTAAGGAAAGAAGCTTCAAGAAGAAGAATTTGAGAAAGAAATAGAGCATATAAGTAAAGACAAGATAACTTGCATGAGACCCAAGTTGCGTGGGGCCCGAGTTGCATGGGGCCCAAGTTGCGCTGGTCCGAACAACTCGCCATACTTGTGTTAGGCCGCGCAACTCTCTTCATAAAGCGATGAATTGGAAATGCGAAGTGGGGTTCATAGCATAAGATTCGAGGACTCACACGTGTGGAAGTCTATAAATACCCCCTACCCCCTCTTTTGGAGGATCGGATGTTTGGAAGACCAGTGCCTTGACAGGTATTAGAGATGGAGAGAAGGAGAGGGAGTGTAGAGCACGGAAGGCCAGGCCACGCGACTCCTTGTGAGTTTCACTGGCCCACACAACTCCTTGGCCCATGCAACTCAGGGAGGAGTTGGGGTACTCTGTGAGGCAATACTATGTTGCGTTTTCTCAGGTCTTCAGGTCATTTCAGTTGTTTCAAAGGGATCTTGGCACTCCTTTATCATGTCAATGAGGGATGAAGTGCACAGAGAGCCCACACAACTCATCTCCCCCGGAGACATGACTGATATGAGCCAGAATGTCGCCGAAATTTATATTTGAGCCCATTTAATACTTGCACTTTTGCGTTTTCTAGAAATTCTATCCTGGAATCAGGGGACCAAAAGGATTAATGAACTTAAAATGAATAAATTTAATGATTATTTTATTTGTTCATTCTTTTTATCATTATTGAGTGAGATGATTCCCCAAATCAAATACTTTTTGTTTCTGGTCGAAACAAAATGGCGACTCCACTGGGGAATATCTTACTTAATATTGACTTAAGAATGACGTAGGGAGTTTCATCATTGCTTGGCGTCCTATAAGGTGCAAAAATGGCAACTCTCAGCTGGAACATCCTTCCTTTAATCTCCGGGATAGAATATGTTTGTAAACGAATACTAATCAATATCGCATATAGTCTCTTACAAAAAAAATTACAAAAGACATACGTATTCAAGCTCTAGATTTCAAGAGAAATGGCAACCTTGGCAAGAGAAACGATCTTCTACTTCATACCGATCGGATTTGTAATCAAGTATGCCCCTGACTAAGCTCCGGGCTAACAAGAGCAGTTTGCATTAAACAGGAAAGAAAAATTCCAAGCTATTGTCAAAGTCCTAACAGTCTCCCCGATAGTACAAGAAAATGAGAACAATTGGATCATGGTGACACGCCAGAGATTGAAAGTCAGCCAGGATGAGTCCATCAATGCCGAGAACTAGAGGACCTGTTGTTGGGGTATAAAAATTTGTTAGGGAGAGAAACTTTAAGGAGAAGAATTGGTGAAAGAAGTGAAGGATAGAGATGAAAGGCAGGTGAATTGCATGGGAACCATGTTGCGTGAGAGTTGAGTTGTGAGGGTCCGCGCAACTTGACATTGGTCATGTTGGGCCGTGCAACTCTCTTCAGAGAGGGACGGATTGGGAAAGCGAAGCGGGGTCCACGACACAAGATTTGAGGGCTCACACGTGTGAAAGCATATAGATACCCCCTTTACCCCCTCATTTGTATCATTAGGTGCTCAAAAGACCAGTGCCTCTGACAGGTATTGGAGACAGAGAAAAGGAGAGGGATGCAGAGTGCGGAAGGCCCGGGTAGCGCCACTCCTGGCGAGTTGTGCGGGTACTCTTTGAGGCAGCTGCCATGTTGAAATTTTTTTAGATCCTCAGGCTATTTCAGATGTTTCAAAGGGATCCAAACACTCCTTTATCATGCCAATAAGGGATAAAATGCATAGGAAGCCCGCACAACTCATCTCCCCTGGAGATATGATCAATATGAGCCGGAATGCTGCCGAAATTGATATTTTGAATTTACTTAGTTTTTGTATTTCTGGCATTTCTAAGAGATTTTATCCTAGAATCAAAGGACTAAAAGGATGTAAATGAACTCAGAATAAATGAAATTGATGATTATTCTCTTCGTTCTATCTCTTGTTAATATTAATTGAGGTATTTCCCAAATCAAATGCATTTCGTTTCTGGTCGAAACAAAATGGCGACTCTGTTGAGGATTTTATCTTACTTAGAATTGACTTAAGAATGACTTAGAGGATTTCATCATTGTTTGGCATGCTATAAGGCGCCAAAATGGCGACTCCCAGTGGGAACATCCTTTCATCTCCAGGATAGAATATATTTGTGAATAAATGCTAATTAAGTTCTATTGTTGGTCTCTGACAGACATAAGTGCCATACATCAATAACAAGTGAACAGATTGTTGACAAAACAACTGGTAAAAAGGCAAAAGGGTATGAGAAATGGATGACAGTCATTCTCTTAGGTGAACGGGCAAAGCCGCGGTAGTCACATTATGCTCGGGTAAAAGGATAAAGAGCCCCTATAAACAGAACACTGAGGTAACAAGAAGAGAGACATCTGAAGAATGCCATGAAGTATCAGAGAGAAAGGGAAAAATAAGGTGGAGGGGGTAACATACGATGTGGTGAGTCATCTGAAAGGCACACCAGATCGACTAAATGTATATGATGCGTTATGACTGTCAGAAGATTCTCAGATAGTCTTATTCAAGCTCTATCCGATAATAATGTCAGAAAAGCATTGCTTATAGAGATGGAACACAAAGAGCAAAATAATTGTATGCTAGTCATTTCTTTCTCTGATGATGACCTAATTTGTGGTGAAGAGCATAATAGACCATGATGGTTGTGGGCCATATCGGCGGTAAACAGATAAAATGAATAATGCTTGATAATAGGCCCGCAGTGAATTTGTTGCCCTAGCGGGATGATGATATAAGGGTTTAATCAAGATGGACAGAGGGCACTTGGCAAGATCACATTGACATTGGAAATAGGGGAGCTAATGACAGACGTTGTTTGTCAAGTCATCAACATAGTAACAACATATAATCTCCTTTTGGGAAGACCCTGGATGCACCAATACAACATCGTATCGTCGACTCTCCATCAATGCTTCAAGTACTATAAAGATGGGATTCGATGTAAGGTAATGGCTGATGCAAAACCGTATACAGAAGTAGAGTCCTTCGCCGATGCTAGCTATTATGACAAGTTCACCGTAAGGAATAAAAAGGGAAGTAATGATAATGAAATAGCGAAAGGTGAAACAAGGATAATGTTGAATGGGGTCATGAGGATAAAGTTATCTGAGAAAGAGAATGCGAAGCAAAAATTTTATTTCGTGGGGCAGCCTCCGCTGACATTATTATCGCCTAAGCAGTTAGAAATTTTGCAGTCAAATTACACGATGCCGCTACCGCAAGCTAAAAGAAAGAAACCATTCCTAGTTATGCCTAAGAGGTTCCACGTTGAGGCCAGTATGAAAACCCCGAACCTATTGAATTCTACGCAGTGTCAAAGGTAAAGGTAGAAGAAAAGATAGATAATAAGATGAACTTTGCGAAGTTGACACTTGAAGATTTGGAAAGATACAGTTTTACTAGCAAAAGGATAAAGAAGAACATGGGCTTCGATTCTGAATAGCTGACCTGCTTATACAGTGGAAAAGGTATCTTGATCCCAATCGGGATGAATGAGAAAAAATGAGAAAAGTTCCACGGATTGGGAGGAGAATCTTCGGTAAATATGATCACTATAGAATCAGAGGAAGAAAAAGAAGCTGAAATGATCAAACATCCTGAGGTGGCTCCGAAGCAGATGGAAGATGGGGGGGCAACCGACCATTGATAGCTTACGATAAATAAATCTAGGGACAGAAGAAGAACCCCAGAATACATTCATAAGCGTCAGTCTCTCTGAACAAGAAGCTAACCGGTATATTAAACTTTTGAAAGAAAACAAAGATGTGTTTGCCTAGATATACGCTGAAATGCCAGGTCTGGAACCATCAGTAGCAATGCATCGGTTAAATATTTCTAAAGACAAGAGGCCGGTTAAACAAGTACAGTGACGATTCCACCCAGAGCTGATTCCGTTGATTAAAGAAGTGAATAAGCTAATTAAAGTTAGGTTTATCAGAGAAGTTAAGTATCTTAAGTGGATATTAAATATTGTCCCATTGAAAAAGAAGAGTGTATGCATCCATTTCAGAGACTTAAATGAACCGTGTTCGAAGGATGATTTCCCACTACCGATCACTGAGCTATTAATTGTTAGTACGACTAAGTACATTGTTATGTCCTTTATGGATGGTTATGTTGGGTATAATTAAATAAGAAAGACCTCGGAAGACGACGAAGCCACGACATTTAGAACGTCACTGGGAATTTATTAATATAAAGTCATGCCATTTGGTCTCAAGAATGATGGCGCAGCATATTAGAGGGCGATGCAGAATATATTCCAAGACATGATGCACAAGCATGTTGAATGCTATGTAGATGATTTAGTGGTCAGGTCAAACGACCATGAGGAACATTGTGAACATCTTATTTCAGTATTTCGTTGGCTCAAGAAGAAGCAACTGAGGATGAATCTGTCTAAATGCGTGTTTGGTGTTTCGTAAGAATGGCCTCGGAAGACGAGGAAGTCATGACATTTAGAACGTCACTGGGAATTTATTATTACAAGGTCATGCCATTTGGTCGAAAGAATGATGGCGCAACATATCTGTAATGCCTTGAAAATCGGGGATCGAGCAAGCTCAGCTCCCGAGTTCCAACGCATCACTTATACAACATAGATAATAATGATTATGATGAGTGCATTGAAACATGAAGGGGATTAGACCAAAACAGCATATCATACTCCAGAGATAGTTAAATTATGCAAGCGAAAGACTGTGATAGATATATAAAATATATGTAAACTAGTGTAAGTCTTCAGAGTCTGAACATGTTACCAGGTTAAAGACTTACAAGTGTAGTTTCACAATGTACAAAATGAGAAAGTGTAATATTCGATATCCAAAACCCTGTAGCCCCATCAGCGCAACTCCAGGTCTACATAGACCCACCAGAGAGTTGAATATAGGAGAGCTCCTCATCATCATCGTAAAAGTCTGGCTCTGCCTCACAAGCATTACCATCACCTGCAGCTAAGACAGAGTCTGGTTGGTGTGTACAACACCGTCCCGTAACGTGGGAGTGAGTGATCAACTCAGTGGAATAATAAAGTAGAGGTTAACATGTTACCAATTCAGTCAAGCAGTAATAATAAAGTAGTAAATCACACATCCCTAAGTACTCTTGTTAATGCAAGAATGGTATGAATGTATGATGCATGCCCTCGCCTACGCTCCATCAGCGACTTCATCTCACGTTCGCGCATGAACAACACTGCTTCAGTGCTTGACCTGCTACACCTGAACGCACGCGTAATGTAGTGCATGCATATGATTACCAAGTTCTTATTAGTCATTTTCATATAGTCGGGTTGGGAAACTAAGGTACCTCCCTTATATCAATACCCAAACTATGATCCATTCTAGGGTCGTCAGTCTTAGTTAAACTCATATGATATTGCAGTTCTAAGTCGCTGCAAAGGGCTCGTCGCCAAATCAATACAGGCCTAGTTCATACTCTGATTATTACGGAAAGGCTCGTCGCCTCAACGCAGGTTCAATGTATACTCAAGGTCACTACAAAGGGCACGTCTAGGGTTATCAGGGCTATTATACAGAATCGTTACACCACTCCCCCATCACCCATCACGGCTTTGTCACCAAAACAGAGTAGGGCGATAGCTCAAATACAGTGTCCCATACCACCATATTCAGCTCACGAGTCCGGGTTGCTCACTGGTCACTACGGGGAAGCTCGTCGCCCCAGCGTAAGCCGACAGCTCGACCATGGTGTCCCATACCACCATCTCGGGCTCATGAGTCTTAGCGGATCGAGGTACCAACGTTAACGGGGTTTCCACTGGTGAGTTTGGTACCTTGGGTTCAAGTAGTAGCGTCCAAACATGGTGAACATACATAGGGCCAATCGGGTTACTTGACGAGCTTGATTAGCACGAGCGCACATCAAGTGGATCGACATGAAGTGCGTAAGCACTCCGTGTGGCCTAACCGCTGTCGACAACCGAAGTACGACTCGGATTCGTTAAATACATCGTGTGTGGCGAAACAGCATCATCCACCAATCTAGGATCTGTTACCGATTGCCTGGACTATACAATAGCCCCAATCACATTCAATTACAACAAAATATCCTAAAAGATAATTAAAGTAGTAATGGAACAAGATTTCAAATCATACAATCAAAGGTCCAATATTGTTCGCTTTAGGGATGCAAGGGCTATTGCATGGAATCGTTACACCACTCCCCCATCACCCTTCACGGCTTTGTTCTTGCATTTTATAGAATATAACATAAACATAGATTTATACATATACATTACATAGATAAACAAACACTACAATATATGGTACATGGAGGAAAGCATGTACATAGTTAAAGGAGTTGAGAATCATATCTCAACACCCAGTTAGAGAAGAATTTATAAGCACTTACTCATACAGACATTTTTACATACACTTAGTCTGCACATAACATCATACATGGTATGTAGTTATTAGAATACGTATCATGGAAAGTCCATTCGTCAAAGGATTGTCGCTTATACAACAATCACATATCCACGACGGTTAGTCGTGGCGTACACTAATGCATAGTTTATACTCACTTTGACATTTTCACAAACACTTAGGCTACAAATTGTACATATACAACGTATGTTAATATAATAAGTATTAAGCTAATCCGTTCACCCAGAAGTTGATACACATGCATCTAGCATACATAGACAACAATTAATCATGGCAAGCATAAATCCGTATTTCATACTTATACGATATTTTCTACAAATACGAGGAATATAGTATATTCAACATAGTTAACGTATATTTAAAAAATGAAACGGACAACACTTCGTACATGTGCAATAGCATCCACGTCAGTAATATATCATTAATTGACATTGAAAGCCTTGAAAACATAAACCTATACGTTCAAAGTCCGCACCTTATGCCGTAGAACTGTAACGAACTCAACAGAGATTCTAGGTCTTTGTCAACGATGAAATGACAACCTATATCACGAGTTAAGTTAGTTATTTCATTACTTGTAACAATTGAAACCCTAGAACAGGTTAGGGTTAGGTTTTCTTACCTAAGAACGAAGTCAGAATCGCCCTAGTAACGACATGGACGCGATGAATAAGCACGTAGAATAGCAGAAGCGATTCTCAAGAATAACTCCCACTCATTCACTCACTTTCTCTCTCTCTCTTTCCTTCTCTTTCTTTCTTCTCTCTCCCTTAGGTTTAGGAAATTCGTATGGAATATGAGAGAGAGGGTTTAAGCCTCTTATATAGGCCCAGAATTACCGGAAATAGGCCCAGGGCCAAGGTATACTTAGGTTATGTCAAAAGGGAGGTTGTTCCATCTCAACAGAGCACTACCGGAGCCCCCCCTTGAGCCAAAGGTTGGACTTAAGCTCCCTGACTATGGATCTAGGTCAAGTTAAGTTTTCATTCCAATCGGGTCCTCAGATCACACGTGGCAGACCAGTTTCAATTCAATGGTCACCGAAACTCGATCAGGATTACAAGTACACTACCATGTGTAAGAAATTTCTCCTAATCCAAGGGTGTATTTGGGTCAGATTCTGACGGTCTTATTGCCTATATCAGGCCCGCAAGCGACAAGTCTCAGATTACTTAAATTGTATTTAATTTCTAAAGAAAACCACGTTTTCTCACACACTTCACTCCGGGCTCAAGCGAATAGCCCCGGGACACTATTTGAATTTAAGCCCAGTAAGGCGGTCCTAATTATATAACTTCATATTATTCGGACTTTCGACGTGTGGTCCAGATCCGATATGGAGTTTCAATGTGCTCCTGAGAGCAACTGGGTAATGAGATGGATCCTTGATTTTAGGGTAATGTAGAATCAACGATTCTATAAGTTTTGGGTCTTACAGATCATATTTAAAGTAGTTGAAGCTAATTCTACTGATTGTTCAGCTTAGTACTTAACTAAAGCATGCCCTAATTATGACAGAATAAGGTCCTAGGGAAGTTCTACACCTGTTTCTGGCACTTTCAATTAGTATGTTATTTTTATTATTTTTTTAATAGTTTATCGACAAGTCTACTTCATCTCTGTCAAATTTCATTAGATTTCGTTTTGTAGAAAAATTCAAAAAATTCTCGAAGCAGCAGCTGTCCAAACTAATAATTTTTAGACGGTTGTCAGAACTACATATATTTAACTATATTAAATAATTCATTATATTTTTCACTTATTTTTATATAAAACTAGACTCATCGAGCTTTAATCTGGCTTTTGAATCACCTAAATCGGAGTTATAATGATGGAGATGTGACTTTTTGAAGTCAGACCAAAATCGTAGAAAATGTGACCGAAAACGAGCCAGCCGATGAACTGCGGCCCACCCGGGCCAGCTGTACGGACGAGGCCTTGCCAAACCGGTGAGCCCCTTGCCGCTCGTTGTCCTATCTAGGGTGGTTTCGCCACCCGATATTCGAAATAGGTGTATTTTACAACCCCGGATGAGTTATTTGACGTGCAATACATATTTTTGGGGTAGGAGAAGCTGATCTATCGAAATAGCCTACTTATATCGTGAGATTCCAAAAGTTTAATGGTTAAAAACTCATTTTATTTATTTATTTACTATTCATAGTAATTTTTAGTTTAAGTATTGATTAACATCACCTAAACTTTAAGATTTGTGTTTAATATGAAAGCACTTAGAAAATTTTGAAGGATAAGGTAGTGAAAGGTGAGATTTTTGAAGGAAAGGTGAGATTTTGAAGAAAATGGTTTGAAAAGGGATTTGAGACTTTTGAATTGAGTATTTGAGAAGTTAATCAGGTGTTAGGATCGACCCATCGCCTAAGGATGCCTAACTCCAGGTTGGGAAAATTTTGGGGTGTTACATTACCACAGGGTGATTCAAAATATATTTCAAGACATGATGCACAAGCATGTCGAATGTTATGTGGATGATTTAGAGGTTAGGTTAAATGACCATGAGGAACATTGTGAACATTTTATTTCAGTCAGTTTTATTGTCGGGCACTAGGGAATCGAAGTTAATCCAAGAAATATTAGAGCTATTCAGGAAATGCCACCTCCAAAAACACTAAAGAAATTAAAAAGTTTGCAGGAAAAGTTGGCATATATTCATTACTTTATCTCTAATCTCGCAGGAAGTTGTCAGCCGTTTTCCCATATAATGAAGAAAGGGGAGAAATTTGTTTGGGACTAGTCATGCCAAAATGCATTCAATTCAATTAAAGAATTGTTAAAACAATCCCCAGTACTAGCGGCACTTGTGAAAGGTAAACCCCTCATCCTTTATATTTCTGCAGTAGAAAGTTTGTTGGGAGCTTTCTTAGCACAAACAAATGAGCAAGGGAAGGAGATTGCGTTGTATTATCTGAGCAAAACTCTGATAGGAGCTGAATGCAACTATTTGCCCATCGAGAAAGTGTTCTTAGCTATAATCTTCGCAGTACAGAAATTTAGGCATTACTCTCTCCCATGATATAATATTGATCTCGAGAGTGGATCCCTTGAAGTTCTTGATGACAAGGTTGATTCTATTTGAGAGATTGGCTAAATGGATGCTTTTATTGTTAGAATACATGATCACTTATAAACTGGCAAAAGTAGTAAAGGGACAAGTAGTGGCGGATTTCTTGGAAGCCCACCCAGTACTGGATAATGAAATGATCAGTGATGACTTTCCAGATGAGCAAGTGATGATGAAAGAATTGCCTAGTTTGTGGCAAATGTACTTCGACAGCGCTTATAGCACCTCAAGAACAGGTGTCGAGGTGATATTTATTAGTCCGCAAGGTGACCTATTACTATATTCTTTTACGTTAGGTGTAGCGTACACTAATAACGAAGTTGAATATCAAGCTCTCATTATAAGGATGGAAATAGCTTAGGAAATGAAGATAAAAGGTTACGAATTTTTGGCAATTATAAGCTAGTGATAAACCAGCTTACGACAAAATTCGAAACAAGGAAGTAAGAGCTCCTCTCGTATTATTGTCACACGCAACAGTTGTTGGAGAAATTTCAGGATGTTAAAATCAAGCATATACCAAGATTAGAGAACACAAGGGCAAACGACTTGGCTAGTTTGGCTGCAGCCTTGGCTTGTCCTAATCGAAGCGCTCTCCAAGTAATAATTGAAGAAAGAAGGTTTTTGCTACCTGCTGAAGATATCAAAGTTGTTGAAGTATTTCCTATGTCATGTTTGGAGATTACAATTGATGATTGGCACCAGCCTTTTTTGGATTATCTCAAATATCATATCTTGCCGGAGGATCTAGCACAAAAGTTACAAATAAAGCAAAGGGTGAAGAAATTCATTATGTGTAATGAAGAGCTTTACAGAAAGTCCTATACTGAGGTGTTGTTGAGATGCTTGGATATGAAAGAAGCAAATTAAATATTGCACGAAGCACATTTAGGCGAATGCGGGGCTCATCAGGCTGGTAGAAATTTGTTTCATCGAGTGCGTCGAATGGGGTATTATTGGCCAACAATGTTCAATGACACAATTGATTACACACATCGATGTCACGAATGCCAAATACATGGCGATGTCATACATGTACCCCCTGAGGATTTGCATCAGTCAGTAGCTTCTTGGCCCTTCATAGCTTGGGGACTCGATGTTATCGGTCTTATAAACCCATCATCATCCAGAGGGAAACAATACATTTTGACAACCACAAATTACTTCTCAAAGTGGACTGAAGCCATCATGTTGAGAAATGTCAAAGAAAAGGACGTCGTAAATTTCATACGACATGTAATAATATACCATTACAGGATTTCGAAGAAGATCATCGCTGATAATGGGACCCCATTTAAGAACGGGGGAACGGAGAAATTGTGCCACAAATTTGATATCCAACATTCATTGTCAACACCTTACTACCCATAGGCTAATGGGTTGGCCAAAGCATTCAACAAGACAATTGTGAAAATATTGAAGAAAATAGTTGCAGGAAACAAACGCGATTGGGATGAGAAGTTACAAGAAGCTTTATGGGCTTATCGAACTACTCACCATACTGCTATGAAAGCAACACCAAATTCTTTAGTTTATGGGATTAAAGTTGTTATCCCCATTGAAGTGCAAGTTGCATCGCTTAGAATAGTAGTACATCAGTCGATTACTGATGATAAAACGCTAAGATCAGGCTGGCAGAGTTAGATCTGCTAGATGAAAAGCGATTAGCAGTGCAACAGTGATTACAGTTATATCAAGCAAGAATCTCTATTGCTTTTGACAGAAAGGTTAAGAATCTCTCTTTCAAAAGAGGCGATAAGTATTGATGCTGAAAAGACTGATAGTGGTCACTCGCAAGACAGGGGGCAAGTTTGACCCTAAATGAGGTGGCCCATACATAATATCGAAAGTGTACTCTAATGGGGCCTATCGGGTGATAGAATAGATGGACGAGGCATAAGTATACCAGTGAATGCTAGTTTCATAAAAATATATCATCCCTAAATATATGTGCAGTTTTGATTCAGAAGATTTACAAAATTCTTTTCAATCAAATGGGGGCAGGCAAGAGCATACAAAGGCAGAACTCTGTATTTGTTTTTACATTGTATTTCTCTTTGAGTACTAATGAAGTGCAGGCCTTCAAAGCATATCAAATTCAAGCAAGTCAATGAAAAGCGCCAATGATTGTTGCCATATCGCCAATGGTTATTACCAAAATGCCAAATGAGTATCGCCAATGTGGCAATGACTATCGCCGAATCGCCAAAACTATTATTACTATCATTATCTCGCTAGCACAAGGCCATTCAAATTTATCAAAATTAATAGCACGCCAAGCTGATATACTATCTTAACTATAAAATTTCGTTTCATATCATCTGCGAGTGTGGCATATTAATTTCGATTTATTATTCCAGCAAGGTCAATTCATCATTTACAGGTGGCAGTATGGAAATTGTGACAACAATTATGTATGAGAATCGTAGCAACAATGATGACTTATCACACGTGAAGCCAAACACACATAAGGCTTATCATTATTGGCGATGGGGTTATAGCAAAACTATACTGGTAGTAGTGTCGCCTGTGGCCTTAAAAAGCCTAGAAAGAGCATCACGCGCACCCATGTGAGCAGTGACTTATGCCGTTTGTATAGCTTCAGGCAGGGTCATGAGGATGGTCAAAGAGTGTCTCCTCGTGAATGGGTCTGACCTTGCAGATGAAGAAAAAGTGAGTCTCTGAGGTAAGATACTCCCCAGATCCCTGGTTTGATTTCAGTAGTAACGCGTGAGGGTAGGTCTCTGAAGTAAGATGACACCTCATTGATGGATTGGAGGCCTTAGATTTGGTACCCGACGGTAGCCTTCTGCACCCCATGAACTCTAGAGAGTTACTATGGCCAAACCTGTGTGTAAATCCTATTGAGTTCACTGCCTCAGTAGCTTCACCAGGCCCCTCTAATGGATCGCAGTTTGTGAAATCCTCGGCCGCGATAAGCCCCGTGAACTCTAGAGAGTTACAGCGGCCATTCTTGTAAGATAAACTCCAACTACTTATGAGTCTAAACTGTGATTGCTCCAACTACTTATAAGCTTAAACTGTGTTCAACTAACTGGAGCTGAAACTTAGTTCCGCCCATTCTAAAATACCACTTAGGTGATGTTATGATAACAACTATAGATAAATTGCTATTTTGATTAGCATGTGTCTATCAAATATGCTTATGAGAATTGTTTAAGTTTAGAAATACTATGGATCCTGAATCAGTATATAATTTTGAAGACGCATATGTTCACATGTCTGTATAGAAATGCATTATTAAAAATAGGTGTAAGAAAGGCAAAATGTTATGTTTCATGTTCAAATACAAAAATGTCAAGTTCGATCAGAACATCTGCCACTTTCTACTCTGAAGAGGATGAATCTGTAATGATGATATGTTTGCCCTTTTTAAGGGAATGACGACGTCTTTCTGTCTCTCGCCTTCCTGATGTTACAAGAGTATTGTCTCTTAAAATTTGGAAGGGAGGAGGAGGATAGAATTGTGAAGAATTATCATCCTCTTCTGGAAAATCTAAAGATTCATAAGTAATCTCTAAAGGCATACCAGAAGCTATCCATCCTTCGAGGGTATCTGCTGGCTTTGCTTCATGAATAATATGTTCCAAAAAAATTCTTGCACAGAACTGACCGGAACAGGGGACACTATTGGTCTCTTCGAAATAACCCATGCCTTGGTCTTCCTGATAACTCCTTAACTGTTGAGGAGGAATATATATGGCATAATCAGCCACATAATATCTACGTACCAAGTAGTACTGGTGAGCCCACTAGTGTATCCAGGGATAAGAAGTATGAACTGGGTAATCTTGACCTGAAACTATGAAGTGAGATTCAGTATTGACATTTAAGAGCTGCCTCCATATCAAAGCCCAATTATATGGCCCTACACCGCAACATCACAGGTTTCTGGCACGGTCTGGTCAAATCTGAATTGACGATCAAATCTACTCGGATAATATGGTTCGCGACAGAATGCGCTGCCCTCTCTCAATGGTAGAGTACCGGATCTGATAGAAATAAGGAATAAATGTTCTCCATAAGAGATAGAATTATCATCAATAACTTCTATGTCTTCTGGGTGAATGGTGGATGCAAATTGATGAAAATCAATAGGGTCACCATCCTCTATCTTTTGAGTGACCCAACCATTCAATTTTTCAACCATCTTCCTTAGTTGATAGTGCTGAAGAGGGAACCGTTGAGGATCTGAATATGCTCTTCTTGAGTCATCAAAGTCCAGGGGAAATACACTCCTAGCCAACCTATGAAGAAATGTCAGGGAGCGCAAACTAATAAAGATTTGATTGTTGAATTTATGGAGCTAGAAACTATATCCCCAAAAGTGCGATATAGGGAGCATAAAACTGGAGGAGCTAATGAATGTTTCTGACCCTCAACCATCGCACCCGCGGCTATAAACAAGGAAGGTCTAATGATGTCCACTTGTTCTGAGTCAGGAAATATCACTAAGCTTAGCCAGTAAGTTAAAAAAGTGGCTAATTCACAAGAATGGCTGTATTCAGTGGTGCTTGTGATGTTTTCACGAATGGTCTTGAGGTCCCGATGATTATAGCCCGTAAAGCTGCCAAAGTAAAAATAGTATCGTTATTCAAAAGAGAGATGAAGGCCTGAAAGACCTGAAAAGGAAAGAGTAAAAGAAAAAGAAGTATATCATAGTTTTCGAGAAAAATGAGCTAGCCATTCAAGGGAAGTGATATGTTCAGGTTGAGGAAAGTTGGCCAGTTCTCTGAAGAGTTCAAGTGTGGTTTTTGTAATCTCAGATTTACTATTTTCTGCAGAAGTAAGAGAGTTCTTCGTTTGAAGGGATGTAGGTGTCAAAGATGTTACCCATGATGGGGAGGCAGCTATACAGAGAAGATCCCATAGAGTAATGCTCATCTCACCCAAAGTAAGATGAAATGAGTTAGTGATAGAGGACTAGTGATTGAAAATGGCTGCATCACTATGGAAATGTTCTTATGTGTCTATGATGGCATTAAGAAGGTTAATCTGTTCAAGAATGGTAGTGTGTTTTCGAGCAACAGTCCGAGCCCAAGCACTGTAGAAATTTTGAGGAGATAGAAGACCCTTAACCAAAAAATCATCTGTTCTCCAGGATACATGACCATTGAAGAAATATTGTTGGGCAACTTCAAATAAATGAGTTGGGAAGGGCTGATGAGGATTATGACAAGGATGTAGAAATCACATTTTATATATCATACCGGCCTTCTGACTGATTCTTTCCCTTCCAAACGACCTTTCAAAATCCTTGGTTCTCTCATAATCTGAATGCCCATAGAAGTAAGGTAGCTTTGACGGGTGGATGGTTAGTTATGGAGGATTGACCAATGACGTTGTAAATTTATAGGTATAGTAATGGTTTCGTCCGTAGAAGGGCAATGAAGCTCTAATACTTCTTCATTGATTTCTACGTAATCTCAAGTATGATGAGAAGATTGTTGAGATGCTAAGGAAAATGAAGGACCTCTTCCTCTTGAAGATGAAGCTCCTGAATGTCTGATGATTAAGGGAAGGGATGTTAAGTCAAGTATAAGGTTTTGACTAAGGGGTCGAGAGAAAAATTTAGGATAGTTTCGGAACAGGAGTTTTTAGCACTAAGTGTTGAGGACTTGCATGGGCGAGTTACGTGGAACAACTACGTGGAAGAGGGGTTTGCTAGGAAAAAGAAGAAACTTTGAAGTGATGAATGGCTGAGAGTACTAGTATTTGTAGACCAGTAGGACTTGCTGAGAGTTACGCGGGTGGGAGTTGCGCGGACCCGCGTAACTCAAGTTCTACAAGAAGAAGTTCATCCTTCAAGTTGACTTAGAGAAGTCAAATTTTGGATCAGGGGGGCATCTTTTGGAGTATAAAATTTCGTTAGGGAGAGAAGCTTTAAGGAGAAGAATTGGTGAAAGAAGTGAAGGATAGAGACGAAAGGCAGGTGAGTTGTGCGGGAACCATATTGCATGAGAGATGAGTTGCCTAGGTCCACGCAACTCAACATTGGCCATGTTGGGTCGCACAACTCTCTTTAGAAAGGGACGGATGGGGAATGCGAAGTGGGGTCCACGACACAGGATTCGAGGGCTCACACGTGAAAAAGCTTATAAATACCTCCCTTATCCCCTCATTTGGATCATCAGATGCTCAGAAGACCAGTGCCTCTAATAGGTACTGGAGACATGAGAAGGAGAGAGAGTGCAGAGTGCAAAAGGCTTGGGCCGCACCACTCCTGATGAGTTACGCGGGTACTCTTTGCAGCAGCTGCCATGTTGAAATTTTTTCAATTCCTCAGGCTATTCCAGATGTTTCAAAGGGATCCAAGCACTCCTTTATCATGCCAATAAGGGATGAAATGCATAGGAAGCCCGCACAACTCATCTCCCTTGGAGATATGATTAATATGAGCCGAAATGCTGCCAAAATTCATATTTTGAATTTACTTAGCTTTTGTATTTATAGCATTTCTAAGAGATTTTATCCTATGATCAAAGGACTAAAAGGATGTAAATGAACTCATAATAAATGAAATTGATGATTATTCTCTTTGTTCTATATTTTGTTAATATAAAGTGAGATATTCCCCAAATCAAATGCATTTCATTTCTGGTTGAAACACCTATGAAACGAAATGCAGTAAAGAAAAATCCCAAACTTGCTCCCCCAACAATATATCCGAGTAGATCTTCACCTTCATCCTCACAATAAGAAGTTCCAGCCCTACTTGTTGCAAGCGTTCAATGGACTAAAAGGCAAAAAGGTAAGTCACATATGGAGGGCTCACCAATTTATGTGTCACCTCAAAGTCTATCGCCTCACATCATATCACAATCAGTCAAATCTTACGAGAGTACAGAAGGATCAAACAAAACTCCCTTTCCAATAAGTCCTATTACACCAACCTATTCTTGTTCTACCCCGATGACCACCTCGTCAGGAAATGAAGAAGCTGCAGTATGCATGGTCGGAACAAATAACGACCCCCGCCTACCACTGACGATAAGTTAGCTAAAATGGCCCAAGTGCAGAAGACGTTAATGGATGAGTGCAGGAATCTTGGGGAAGCTCTTGCTACTCTTGAACACAACGTAGCCCAAAAATATCACCCTTAATGATGGCTACTATGAATGAGTGGGAATGGTAACCTGAAGGTTCTCAACTGCCTAGAGCGGGATCACACGGATCCATCCCTGTGACATGAGTTATAGCTCAGGAGGAAGTGCGACAAGTGGTCGTGGAAGCTGTCCGAATGGAAAGGGAACGTGACAACACAGGAAGGTTCCGATACCGAACGCCGTATCCGAGAGAGGTAGAAGATGCACCTTTCCTCGTTAATTTCAAACACCCTGAGTTTCAGAAATTTAGTGGAGAAGGATCCCCCAACGAATATTTGATGCACTTTATCACATCTATGGGGAATTTCTCCCCTGTCCCCCAATATTGCCTACAGCTATTCGGGTCTTCCTTAGCACGAAAAGCATTCCGATGGTATTCCATCCTGACCATAGAATTAATACAGACTTGAGAACATATGCAAGATGCATTTATGTCAAATTTCTTTTTGTCAGACAGAGATGTTAGCATGCGGAGTTATCATCTGTAAGACAAAGAGAAAACGAGTCTGTGGAGAAATTCATTAGCAAGTGGAAGACCTTGGGAGCATCATGCCAGCAGTTACCTGAAGAGAGAGAACAGGTGAAAATGTTTCTAAGCTCTATGGAAATAGGGATTGCATTCGAACTCACTAGCACCAATATAAGGACTTTTCGAGACTTGGTGACCAAGGCGCATGCACTTGAGCTTATGACTAAAAAGATGTCAGCCTTCTAAGTTATAATTGAAAAAAGAGGGCTAAACAGGACAGTAGTGAATGTTGTTGAATAAGAGAAAAAGAAAAACATCTTCCGTGACAAGAAAGAAACGAAGGGAAGAGAACATTCGGACCGGCGTAGGGATTATAAGAATGACAAGCGACCGCGACCACACAACTCACATAGAGAGTATGCGTTTGATAGAGAGGACGTGTTGCCAATGGTGGAATAATTACTGGCTGTTGGAAGCATCAGGCTACCTTCACCATGATATCCAGAACAGGCTGAAATAACTAAAGAAAGGAATTACTGTCATTACCATCGCTGTTTGAGGTATCAGACAGAAGATTGCTTCACATTGAAGAATATATTGCAAAGAATGATAAGGCAAGGAGAAATAGTCTTGAAAAAAGATGATGAACACGTTGGAAGGCAATAATAAATATAACATACATAAGTGAATTGTCAGTAATATTCACCAGAAAAGTCAATTTAGAAGATTTATCTTTTGTCAACTGCCGAAACAATGGACCGATAGAGCGGTCTATAGGTCAAAGGAAAATTCTAGGGGCATCCACATTTGAAGATGACAACATGCTTCACGTGATGAACCGATGCCCAATAATAGACAAAGCAGGGGTATCACAGCTCAAATGGCCCGATAAAGAAGCAAATGAGAAAAAAGATATGAAACTGTTACAAAAAGGTTTTTTTTTTTCATTAGAGGAATAAATGGGTGCCGGCACACCCATATATGGTTTATCGACAAAAGCCAATCTAGGGAGTAGCAGTGATTTTGGTTTCAAAAGGTATCATCATAATACCTTCAAAACTAAAACAGGGCAAGGTAGGTAATAAAAAACTATAGAATGTATTCCTCTTTTTATATGAATAAAATGCAGTTTTTCATGTACGCCAATGATTATCGCCAATGATTATCTCCGATGATTAGAGTTTTACTTGTATAATAAATAACGTAGAGCTTCCAAGATTGTAGCCTAAATATCCATTAATGAAACAGTAATAGGAATGACCAACTAGCCTTTCCAAGATTTGATCAATGAAGGGCAAAGGAAAGTTGTCCTTCCTCGTGACGGTTTTCAACTTCCTGTAGTCAATGCACAGTCTCCAACCAGTAGTGACTCTAGTTGGCACAAGTTCATTGTCGACATTGGCTATGATGGTGATTTTGGACTTCTTAGGAACCACCTAAGTTAGACTCACCCATTAGCTATCGGATATAGGGTATATGATACCCATATCTAATATCTTAAGAACCTCGACCTTAACCACTTCCTTCGTGTTTGGATTTAATTTATGTTGTGGTTGCCGGTTGGTCTTTGCATTATCCTCATGATAAATGCGGTGAGTACAAATCAAAGGGTTGATTCCCTTAAGGTCCGCAATCAACCATCCATGGGCTCCTTTATGCTCAATGAGAGTAGAGATAAGCATAATATCCTGTTCTTGTTCAAGGTGGGAAGAAATCACCACCAATTATGTCTCATCTTGACCCAAATAGACATATTTCAAATCAGAGGGTAAAGGTTTTAGGTCAAGCTTCGGTGCTCTGAGGTTAGACGGTAGAGGCACTACATCAATTTAGGATAATTCTTCAAATTGTGGCCTCCACTGGTTAACTTCAAGTGCCGACATAGTATCAAGCATGACACCTGTCTCCCTAATCATATCATCCTCTAAATCATGGGAGTGGCCCAAGTACGTCTCTAAAGGGTCAGAGGATAAGGTCATCAAAGTTTTATCCTCCACAAAAGAATCAATCATGTTAATATCGTGGGTATCGTTGCCATCCTCTGCCTGTTTTCTCATATTGAAAAAGATATTGAGATATAATGTCATATTTCTAAAAGATAAATTCATGATTCCATTCTTACAATTAATGATTACATTTGATGTAGCAAGGAATGGGTGACCAAGAATAACAGGAATTTGAGTGTTCATGTCCACAATAGGTTGAGTATTCAGGATGATAAACTCCACTGGGTAGTAGAATTTTTCAACATAGACCAACACATCCTCAATTATCCCTCTCAGTACACAAACTGAGCGATCGATAAGTTGTAATGTGGTTTGGGTGGGTTTTAATTCACCTAGACCCAGTTGTTCGTAGACCGAGTAAGGGATCAAATTTACGCTCGCTCATAAGTCAAGAAGTGAGTGGTCAATCTGGTAATTCCCAATTACACAAGCGATGGTTGGGCTACTAGGATCTTTGTATTTCTGTAGTACATTTTGCTTTAGGATGGCACTCACTTTTTCTGTCAAAAATACTTTCTTTTTGATGTTTTGCTGTCTCTTGGTCGTACATGGATCTTTCAAAAATTTGGCATATGAAGGAATCTATTTTATGGCATCCAGTAGAGGAATGTTGACCTTCACTTGCTTAAGCACCTCTAAAATGTCCTAAGAGTTAAAGAGAGGTTTTGGTGCTATCAACCGTTGGGGGAAATGGTGCAACTGGTTTGTTTTAAAGTTCTGGTTCTAACTCATGTGGAGCACTGCTCGGTCTAGTCGTCTCATCTACGGGTCGTTAGGCTTTTTAGCCCTTATCGGAATAGATTCATCAATTGTTTTTCCACTCCTAGGAGTTGTGATAGACTTGGCTTGATCTAGTTGATTTGAAGAGTTTGAGCCACTAATCTCATATTATGATTTTAGATTAGGGAGAGGTTGGGCTGGAAGCATCCCTTTTATCCCCAATCGCTAAGTGTGAATCTATTTTTTTAATGGAAGATGCAAGGTTCCCAATGCAAATTTGATGTCCTGATTGAATAGCTCTTGGTCTTGAATATGTTTTAGAATTGGGTCCTCTTGAGGTTTCCTTTATTCCACAAATTAATTAAGGATCCCTTGAGGAGTAGCAGTTTGTCCATTCCTCCAGCTAAAATTTAGATGATTTCTCTAGCTGGAGTTGTATGTATTGGAGGAGGTTCCTCTGAAAGGTCTCTGGTAGTTATTTATGGCATTTGATTTCTCATTCAATACCTCTTGAAAAGCAGGTATCCTTGGACAATTTTCAGTTGTGTGTATGTTACAAGCACGAATACCGCAAACAACTTCCTTAGCCTTATCCTTCTTAAGTTTTATGGCCTCGAGTTTCCTTGCAAGACCGGCCACTTTAGCATTTATATCATCGTCCTCTTTCAACAAATATATTTCGCCCCTCTCCTTTGGTTGAATAAACTTCGATGTGGTGCTAGGTGTTTCGACAAGGAAACAAATGTGTTTGATTTGGGGGATTTATTCAATGATAATAGAGAAATAATGAGAGAACACTAATCATAAGATATCTTATTCTGAGTTCATTTACATTCTCGAATTCCCTTGATTCTGAAAACAGAGTACATTCAATACAACGTAATGAATGAAAGATAAGACAGTCTGACGACGATTTTGGCAGCATTTCGACGCTTTTGACGTTTATCGTCAAGGCCGAAAAGGTTGTGCGGGCATGAAACCCTTAATTTGGTTGTGCGATAGGTTTTGATCATCCTTCCATTCATCTTTCCAGTCACACAAATAAATTCTTCTTTCTTATAGAATTCTCTTTTGTACTTCAAATTTCCTTTATTTTCCTTGAAATGTGGAGCGCACTTCCTTGAAATATGGAAGCGCGACCCTTGAAATGTGAAGCGCACTTCCTTGAAATACGGAGCACATGACCCTTGAAATGTGGAGCGCACATCCCTGAAATGTGTAGCGCGTGACCCTTGAAATGTGGAGCGCACATCCCTGAAATGTGAAGCGCACTTCCCTTGAAATGTGGAGCGACGATCATCCTGATCATCCCTTGAAATGTGGAGTGGTGATCATCCCTTGAAATGTGGAGTGGTGATCATCCCTTAAAATGTATAGCGACGATCATCCCTTGAAATGTGGAGCGGTGATCATCCCTTGAAATGTGGAGCGACGATCATCCCTTGAAATGTGGAGCAATGATCATCCCTTGAAATGTGGAGCAATGATCTCTTAAAATGTGGAGCGACGATCATCCCTTGAAATGTGGAGCGATGATCATCCCTTGAAATGTGGAGCGATGATCCCTTAAAATGTGGAGCGATGATCATCCCTTGAAATGTGAAGCGATGATCCCTTGAAATGTGGAGGCCATTTGTCTGAGGGTAGGAGTACATAGGCCTAGGCAGGGAATGTAGAGTGCATGGATCTTACTTCGGGGATTATGGAGTCCTTGGTGCTTACTTTAGGACAAAAGTTATGCATCAAGACAAGTTCCCTCATAACATGGCGCATGGGCTATTTGTTAAGACAACACAAGCCTTTCCTTAAGACAAAAGGAGAGAGAAGTGGCGCATGGGCTATTTGTTAAGACAACACAAGCCTTTCCTTAAGACAAAAGGAGAGAGAAGTGGCGCATGGGCTATCTGTTAAGACAACATAAGCCTCTCCTTAAGACAAAAGGAGAGAGAAGTGGCGCAGGGGGTTATCTGTTAAGACAACATAAGCCTCTCCTTAGGACAAAAGGAAAGAGACGTGGCGCATGGGGTATCCTTTGCAAAAGTGGTGCAAAAGACTTCTTCTGCAAATTATATCCGTTAGGACAACATAAACCTGGCGTCTAGACAAGCTCCATAACGAGTGGCGCATGGAAATTCCTTTACACACATAGTTGCACGATTCACGTAATGACTTTCCTGCAAACACGGTTATGCGGTTCACGCAATAGACTTCTCAGCAAACCTGGTTACGCGATTCGCGCAACGGACTTCTCAGCAAACATGGTTGCACAGCTTGCGCAATGGACTTCTCAAAGGCTGTACTCTAAAGTTCTTTCCGCGGATAGGCGCAAGGGGTCTTTTCTCCAAAGTGCTTTAAGCGGATAAGCGCCTCTCCACAAAAGGTGGCGCAATGGGACTTCTCTCATTCCCATTGCGCGGGTCGCGTATTAGATTTCTCCTCTCTAGACAACCTCCACAATGTGTGGCGCATGGGAGTTCTCCCAAAGTGATTACATAGTTCGTGCAAGGCCTGTCTTAAAGACAGGCCTCCACATAAAGTGGCGCCCAAGCCATTTCCATTGCGCGGATGGCACAATGGGTTTCTGTCCCTCTTTGCTTTGTGCGGATGGCGCAATGAGTTTCTCCTCATTTTTTCATTAGAAGGGTCGCGCAATGGCCCTCTTTCCTTCTGTCGCTTGTCTTCCTTCGTTCTTTTCCTCCAACCTCCTTGTCTTCCAACCAACCAACCCCTCAAATGTGGCATGGAGAGGGGTATTTATAGGCATTCCTCTCTTATATAGTGGTGATCACCACCACTCCTCTCTTAAGGCGATACTCAAACTTCTCTCTTAAACAATGGTGTTCACCAAGCTCTCCTTTAAATGGTGATGTACAACCACTCCTTTATACCAAAATACTCTCCTTCACTGATTTTTACTAAAATACCCAAAATACCCCTGAATGCTGATTTTTACCAAAATACCAAAATACCCGGATGCTGATTTTTACCAAAAACGGAGTGCACAACCCTGAAAAAGATCCGTACCATGGAATTCTCTGACCAATGAAATGGAATATTTTTTATGCCTCAACACTAGGTCTTGGGGAGATGTCCCATGATTGTGCGGTCTCAGCAAGTTTGTCAAAGTAATCCCACACATCATCGACATTTTTGTTCATGAATTTCCCATTGCACATCGTCTCGACGAATTGGCACACGAAAGATGCCAGTCCTTCATGGAAGTAATTTGTTATGCGCCACATTTCAAAAATGTGTTGTGGGCATGAACTGACAAGATCCTTGAACCACTCCCAACATTGGAAGAATGTTTCATCTTCCTTTTGGGCGAAGTTCATGATTAACTTTCTGATGGTGTTCGTCTTATGATATGGAAAAAATTTCTTTATGAACTCCCTTATCATGTCATTCCATGTGCCAATAGATCGTGGACGTAGTGAGTACAACCACATCTTAGCTTTTTCTTTCAAGGAGAAAGGAAAGAGTTTCCAGCCTGACCGTGTCCTCAGACACATTAAGAAAGTATAAAGTACAATCTCGTCAAACTCTTTCAAGTGTAGATATGGACTTTCATATTCAAGTCCAATGAGCTTTGGAAGGAGTTGGATCACTCCTGGCTTGATTTCATGTTTCCTGTATTTTTTGGAAAGACCATATAGGAAGGCGTGCTCACCCCCACTAGTTATAAGTAGTCTCATAAAATACGAGGCGAGGGTGCTTGATGCACATCATTTTCATCCTGGATTTCCTCAACCCGAGGTTGAGGAGGATTTGGAGGTTGATTGGTAGTCATAACTTCAGTTAACTCTATGGATCTCGAGTGATGTCTAATCTTGTGATGGATAGATAACCCCTCAACCAATCCTCCTTCACTCAAGAGACGTCGAGTTTTATCCCAGACCCACTTAGGCAAGAAACACTCTCAGCCTCAATTTCAAAACCTAACCTAAACCTAAAAAGAAAGAGAGAAATAGAAATCTAGAAATAGAAAGAAGTTACTAAATTAGAAGTTGTTATATTAAGATCCTGTAAAAATAGAAAAATAAGTTAGTTTCTAAAAAAAAAAATTAGGAAAGTTTCTAACATAGAAATAGAAAGTAAGCAAACCCTATTAACCTAATTCCAAAACTAATTAATCTCAGAAAAAAGCAACTATTAGTCCCTGAAAATGGTGCCAAAAACTTGTTCACAACCCCAACTGTAGGGTTGCAATGTAATAATAATCTCAGTAAGACCAAGGTCGAATCCATAGGGAATAATCTTGTGTGTATTCTGAAAGTAACTGGAATCAGAACTAAGAAAACATCCCAATCATGCTACAAGCTACACCTCTTATCACTAGCTGAGAGGTTTAACCAACCATAAACATGATTGAATTAAAATCGCTTAAGAAAAGCATAAAAACAACAAAGGAAGAAGAAGAAAGACTCTTGGCGGTGGCTCTCCACGCTTTTGCTCCACTCCTCAAACTCTAGAAGATGCCCAGGAACATTCTAGGAACTCCTATTTATAGTTGGGGAACTATAACTTTCGCACCGAGTTGGAAAAGTTCAGAAACCGCCTCGAATTTACACAGTCTGGGCAAAATCTACGTAACCCTCAACTAGTCGGAGGATAGTCTTCGACTGGTCGAGGGTCACCTTCGATTAGTCGAGGATTGCGTCAATTTAAAAGCTCGTGCTACTGGAGTTCGAGCCGAAGATTCTTCGACTAGTCGAGGCAAAGCTTAGACTAGTCGAAGGAGGCAGATTTTTAGGGTTCCCTTTTTGTAATGTCTCGGAAAAATTCGTACAAAGACCCAAGTACCACCTCAGGCAGAAATCCCTAAGGACTATATTCTATAGAAATTTAGGCGAAATTAATTAAGTACTCACTAAATTAATCAGTGGATTTAACTCCAACCACTATTTGTACAAATGGCAAGACCCAAAACCATCAAAATCGCTAACTCAGCATTACTTAAAAACCTAGGAAAAATTCCAAGAGCGTGTTGCTCTCGGGTGCACATTGAAACTTCGTATCGGACCTGGACCACACGTCAAAAGTCCGATGACCGTGAAAATATAAGGTTATGACCGTCTTACTGGGCTTGACAACCATCGCGGGAATCGAGCCTAGATTATGTCTAGAAATGCATAACTTGAGCTCTGAGTAAAGAGTGTGGGAAACGTGAATATCTTTAGAAAATGAAATGAAACTTAAGTAAATTGGGACATTCGCTTACACACAAAATTGAGGATTTTATACTGTCAGTTTCTGACCAAACTTCACCCAGGGGAAAAGGAAACTTCCTACTCACATCCGTATACTCGTGGCCCGATCGAGCAAGTTCAACCGTTGATCTGACGCAGGTCTTTCATAGCTGATCGGCCTATCCAATCGTGCCAAAATCACATCCTGGCATAGATCCATTGCCAGGGAACTTACCCTACAACGTAAGTGAGTAGTGGGCCTCCAGATGAGCCCCGTTTGCCCGAACAGGCACCCTTTGGTTATAAACTAAGTATATCATGGCCCTAGGGTAAGTTGCATCAGTTCTGGGCCTATTAAAGCCCTTAAACCACCTCATTCCCATTCCATACAAATTTTCTAAGAACCCTAAGGGAGAGAGAGAGAGAGAGAGAGAGAGAGGGAGAGAGAGAGAAAAGGAGAAAAGAGGAAGGAAGGAAGAAGGATTCTTAGAGATCTTTGTTGGGATTCTTTCCCACAACTCCACGCACTGATTCACCTCCCCACTTCGCTACACAACCCGTTTCAAATATGATTTAGGTGAGAAATCCAAACCCTAATGTCGTAGTTAAGATCTAGAATAGTCGTTTGTCAACCTAGCTAAAGGATTTCCTAATTTAAGTACCCGTCATCCCATTTTGCGAACGTAGGATTCGAACTGAGTTCAAAACGATTATTCCCATGAAAAGTGTGGACTATAAACGTTTAGGTTATGGTTTTCACTGCTTTCAATGTCAGCTAATGATTTATGTCAAACTTGATTGCTACCATATCTCTTATACACGCCGATTTCGATGTATTATACATGTATGAAATATGTTAAACAAATATGCATCCTATGTGTTTGTTGAAATGTTTGAATGAACATGTAAACATGATTTTTGTTTACTATGCCTACTAAGCTAAGATTCATTGTTCCCATATGTATGCTGACCTCTCCGTATAAGGATTTGCTAAACTAAATGTTGTAACTAACCTAGTCTATGTATTTGGTGAAGTGTAGCCTAAGTGTTTGTTAAATTGTCTGAATGAGAAATTTTTGATGATTTGTATTTATTAAGAGTATTAAGATAGGATTCCTAAGTACCTTAATCATATGTATAGTTTCTTTCATGTAATCATATTTGCCGCTATGAAATTTATGGATAAATGCAAGTGTTATGTAATGTGATCAGTGTGTTTGATGAAATGCTTAAATGAGGAATTGATTTGGATTATTTGTTAAATGCTGATATGATTATCACATGTATCTACCTATTGCATCTGAGTAAGATTGGGGCTACAACATAGGCCAGGCAATCAGTAACAGTCCATGTACAGGTGACGGAATTAGTCTCAACACATTGGGTAACTCAACGAATCTGAGTCGCACAATGATCGTCGATAGTGGTTAGGCCACAAGGGGTGCTTATGCGCTCCATGCCAATTAATTCAACGTGTACTCATACCAATCGAACTTGCCAAACAAACTGATTGGCCTACTATGTGTTTACCATGTATGGACACCTCTGCTTGAATCTAAGGTACCACTTACCAATGTAAAAGCCTGTTACAACCATGGTACCATGATCAGCTAAGACTCATGAGCTGGGCATGGTGGTATGGGACACCGTGGTAGAGTTGTCGGCTGACGCTAGGTTGACAAGCCTCCCTGTAGTGACCAGTGAGCAACCCAAACTCGTGAGCTAGGCATGGTGGTATGGGACACCGTGTTCGAGCTGTCAGCCTGCACTAAGGTAACGAGCCTTCCCATAGTGACCGTGAGTATAAACTTTTGAATTTGCCTATCGACTGATTTTTCTTAGGGGTGATGCCCTACAACTTGCCTATCGTATGTGGTTAACTATGATTGACCACCCTAGATGGATCCTTCGTTTGGGTTAATGATATAAATGGAGGTACCTTAGCTTCCCGAACCTGCTGTATGAATAAGCCTAATTAAGTACTTGCCTAACATGACCATGCACCGCATTGCATGTGCTTTAGCGAGGAAGTTCCACTTTAAAGAGGTTATCATGCGTGAACCTGGTTGTCGGAGTCACTTGTGAGGGAGCTTTTGCCAGGGCATACATCATTACTGCATACCATCCCTTCATTAACAAGAGTAGTAGGACATGATTGTTGTAATGCTTTATCATTACTGCTTGATTGACTTGATAACATGTAACCTTTGCCTTACAGTACCACTGAGTTGATCACTCACTCCCACCCTGGGATGGTGTTTTAAAACACCAACAAGACTATTGTAGATGCAAGTGACGACGAAGTCTATGCAGCTAAGTTGGACTTCATAGATGAGGAGGAGGATTCTCCTATGTTCAGCTATCAAGTGGGTCTACGTAGACCTTGTACTGATTTGACGGGATTACAAGTTCACAAGGATTAGTTAGACACTTTTATTTTGATATTTTGCCTATTTTAAAATCATACATGTACATATTCAGTCCGACTACATAATCATACTTTAGAAGTTGTAAAACATTTACCTGTTTAAATATATATGATTCAGTCTTCCACTTGCTTAATTAAATTATATCTGGAGTATGATATTCTATTTTGGTAAAATCCCACTCATGTTAACTCATTAATAAGGATGAAATTTAAACAGCATTATCCATGTTTCGATCAAGCGAGAGCGAAGATCGAAACGGGATCTTGATCCTCGAATCCTGTTGGAAAGATTGCTGCCGGCAGGTGCCGAACTTGGTAAGTTCCGCGATCGCAATTGAAGCCCATGTTGATGAGAAACTATTTGGGTTGTATCAAGTTATTGACCTTCTATTGGAGACAGGGTGGGGTCTCATGTTTGAAGGGAAATCTCATGCAAGTGAAGGCATTGTACGAGCCTTTTATGCCCACATACGAAACCCAATGCTGGAGCCTCTTCAGTTTACTATCCCTTTGGGGAGGTAGGAAGCCATAGTCAATGTGGAGGTGATGGCCCGCATCATGGGAATTGAATGTGGGGTGGTACATGCTAGTGCAACTCATCTCACTAGTAAACGAGAGAAAGATCGACGCACACATTTTCTTTGTGGCCGACTGGCCCATTGAAGGCGAGACAATAGCCTCACATCGACTAAGATGATGACAGACTTTCGCCTACTCCACCACATATGCACGTACTATAAGTGCTATGGTTTCTTACTCCTTTGATTCTCAAATTTTGTAGTGTCAAAACCACAATCTGTGTCTTGTGTAGCAAATTGATATATATGTTCAAGGCAATGCATCACATGTACAAGGACAATGCTTTAAGTCAAGAACAAAGATCTACTTCAAGAAATGCAAGATCAAGTACATTATTCACTCCTTTAAACTTTAAAGTTTAATGTTTTAAAGTGACATCGAAAGACAAGTCAACTGTTCATGCTTAAGACTCAAGTGAAGTACAACTCAAGTACTATAAATTCAAGCTTCAAAAGATCTCAAGTACGAGCTTCATCATGTGTCGAGATCTTAAGCTTCATGAACTTCAAAGATCATTTATCATTTGAAGAAAAGAATGTTCAATGTTCATACTTCTTGTTTAAGGTATGAAAGACCTTAGATTGACCTTAGGGTATGTCATTTTGAATACATAATTCAAATTGAATTACTTTATAAGTTTTTGGTCTATTCTTCGACTAGTCCTGGACTCTGTTCGACTAATCCTAGCACTGTGTAACGCCCTGAAAATCGGGGGTCGAGTGTAACTCAACTCCCGAGTTCCAACGCATCACTTATGCAACATGTTTAATGATATTTGAATGTTGTCTGTGTTAGAGCAGTAAACATGAATGAGATTATACCAAAGCAGTAATTCATACTCCAGATCAGTTGTATAAAAGCAAGCGGAAGAGTGAACTGTATATATATGTATGTAAAGAAACAAAATAAACGATTCATTATCCAGAGTATGAATCCTTCCGAGTCACAATATACATGTCGTTTATATAAACAAAATGTCAAAATAAACTAGGCACAATCCTCGTAAATCCCATCGATCCGGCAGCCTAGTCGGCCGCCGAATCAGCATATACGAGAACTCCTCCTGGTCCTCGTCATAATCGGGCTCCGCCTCCCAGAATAGTCGGATCGCCTAAACACGAGGCAGTACGGTTGGTGTGCGCAACACCGTCCGTAACGTGGGAGTGAGTAGCTAACTCAGTGGAACGATAAGACATAAGTTATCATGTTATCAATACAGTCAAGCAGTAATGATAAAGCAGTAAATCAAACACTCCTAGTTACTCTGATTAATGCAAGTATGAATGCAGGTATGATGGATGCCCTCTCCGACATACTCCCTCAAGCGACACCATCTCACGTTCGCGCATGCTTACATCCCACAGTGCTCCACATCTTCCAGGCACATGCGATGCATGATGAGCATGATTACCGAGTTTTTAATTAGTTCATTTCAAACAGCAGGATTGGGAAACTAAGGTACCTCCCTTGTATCATATCCAAACATGATCCAATCTAGGGTCGTCAGTCCTAGTTAATATCAGACGATGGTGTGTTTTCTAGGTCACCGCAGAGGATGCCGTGGTACATTACGCACAAAGGTTGCACCACTCCCCATCACCCCTTAAACGATTCATCACGATACAACTATACGGAAACAGGCCTAGTTCATACTCTATATATCGCGGCGAACCCTAAGGCACGCTGCAACTTCAGAGTATGCTCGCGGTCACTACAAAGGGCTGCCAGGGCTGTTACGCACAAAGGTTGCACCACTCCCCCATCACCTTATCAATGTAGGCCGACAGTGCGAATATAGTGTCCCATACCACCATAATCGGCTCACGAGTTGAGTTGCTTACTGGTCACTACGGGGAGGCACGTAGCCCCAGCCTAGGCCGACAGCTCGACCACGGTGTCCCATACCACCATGCCCGGCTCATGAGTCTTAGCGGATCGAGGTACCATGGTTAACGGGATTATCACTGGTAAGTTTGGTACCTAGGTTCAAGCATTAGCGACCAAACATGGTGAACATACATAAGGCATACGGTTTACTAGACATGTTCGGCTAGCTCAAGCGCACAACAAGTTGGGCGATATGAGGCGCAGAAGCACCTCGTGTGGCCAACCACTATCGCCAACCGAAGTACGACACGGGTTCACCAACACATCGTGCGTGGCGGAATGAATCCCAACCACATCTTCAAGTCTGATACCGGATGCCTGGACTACGAACATAGTCCCAAGCTCAGTCAAATCCTAACCATAGCATGTGAAATACGGCATGATAACATGGTAATTCAAGAACACTAGCAAGCATAATATAAAGCATAACACGAAGCATGTTAATAACAAGTCACAAAGCATGTTCAAAAGCATGTTATAAAGCATTATGTAAATAAGTATACAAATACTTATTTTTCGTAGGCGAGTGGTTAGAGTGAACAACCACATGGAGAGTGTCATATGCGACTCTAAGGTAACCGAGAATCTCATCTCAGCACCTACCTAAGATTCTAACACTTAAGCACCTACACTCACAAGTGATTTCACCAACACTTGGAATGCAATATTTCGACATACATGACGTATGCTAGGGAAGTGTGTACTAGGGTTGTCCCTTTACCAAACTAGTATTTTATACATATACATCATATTCATACAGCAATTAAACATGTCAATCACATCAGCAACTTTTATACGTATAGGGTACTTCCACGTATACCCAAATTTCGACATACATAGTGTTTACAAAGGAACATAGATTTCGGCGATTCCTTTCGCCAAGCTAGTATTTTAATCATGTATTGTATAATCATACATTAAATACATATGTCAAATATTATTCCAAAAGAAATACGTATACGGTATTTCTACAATACGTAATTTCAACATACGGCGCATTTACAAGTAAACATATATTTTGGCGATTCCTTTCGCCAAACTAGTATTTTATTCATATGTTATATAATTATACATTAAATAAACATGTCAAGCATTTATCCAAAAAATATACGTATACGGTATTTCTACGTATACCTGGAATATGTGAAATTCCATATTTCACACCGTTAATCAAAACAGGAAACGGAAAGCACTTTGTACATGTGCAATTGCAAGCAGATCATGAATCTACCATTATCTGACATTGAAAGCGTTGAAAACCGTAACTTATAAGCTTAAAGTCCTCACCTTTGCCTTTGGAAACGGAACGAATCAGCAAGGGTAATGGAACTTCCGTCTACGGGCGATTTCTAGCCTAAAGAGCGGAATCGGTTAGTCGGTACACATCCTACATCGATTCCACCTCAAATCAGACCTAGGGTTAGGGTTTCTTACCTTCAAATGAGGCGGAATACGCCGGGAAAATGCCTAGAATAAGGCGGTGTAGGCCGTGCAACAAGCCAAAGCAGGAGGAGGAAGATCGGCAACGATCTCCAAGTCTTTCTCTCTCTTTTCTCTCTCTCCCTCTAGGGTTTCCTCCAAAATTCGTATGGCTGTGAGAGGGGCTGTTCTAAGCCCCTTTTATAGCCACAAACATTACGAAAATAGACTTAGGTTCATGGGGTACTGCTTATATAGGATATTCGCCGCTTTTCCAGCTCAAAAGGGAAGTTCTGGTGGCCCTCTTTGAACCAAACGTCAGACTTAAGCTCACCATCGATGGATCTACGTGGGATTACGTTTTTGACTCGATCGGATACCCAGATCGCACGTGGCGGACCACTTTCAGTTCGACGGTCAGTGGGCCACGATCAGAAATTCCAAGTACATGTAAATGTTCCTGAAATTTTTCTTAATCCGAGGGTGTAATTTGGTCTGATTCTGACGGTCAGGTTGCTTAATACTGACGCGTCAACGAACGATGCCAGATCACTATTCCAGATATTTATTTTGGCATATGAATAGTGTTTTTCACACTACCTCGCTCCGATTCGAAACGAATGGCCGTGGAGCATCGGATAAAGCTGATTTTTGAGATGATTGTTAAGCCCAGTGGGGCGGTCCTAGTTCCTTAGCTTCGGGTTAATCGGACTCCCGATGTGCGATCTAGACCTAATACGAAGTTTCGTTTCATTCCCGAGAGCAGACGGGAAATGAGTTTGGTTCTAAACTTTAGGGTAACCTAGCGTCAATGATTCTGCAACTTTTGGGTCTTGCAGATCGTATTTAAAGCGATCCTAACGGATTTCATAGCTAATTGAGTTTAGTACTTAGTTAACTTTGTTAAATTTCTAAAGGATTTAATCCTACGTGATTTCTGGTCGAGGTGGTACTCGACCCAATGTACGGAAATTTTCAGGTCGTTACACACTGGCTCAACCAGTCTAAGAAATTCCATGACCAGTCCTAAGGTTATTGTAAATTTTTAGAATTTTTTGGTTAAGCCAAGACCAGTCCTGGGGACTGCTCGACCAGTCGTGTGAACAGTACACGACTCGTTCATGACCAGTCCTGTAGCTAAGACTCAAAGTCCAACGACTAAATCTGGTTCCTCACGACCAGTCGTGGACAGGTCACAACCAGTCGTGGAGGTTCCATGACCAGTTGTGGATGGCCTACGACCAGTTGTGGAACGGCTTTCTCTTATCGTGCTCAATATTTCAAAAATCCGTTGGTCTTACGACCAGTCGTGGAGACCTTATGACCAGTCGTGAGCGCAATTTGTTCAGTTATAAATACAGCACAAATTTCAGAGTTTGATATCTAATTCAAGTATAATCAAAACATCACTATGAGAGATAAGTTTGTAAACTTCTTAAGCTATATTGTGCATATTTAATATTCTCTTTTATTAGCTTTTTATATTTAATTTTGTATTCTGCATTCCAATCTGATTTGAAAGAGGGATTGTAGTATTCCCACTTCTTGGAATCAAAATCAAATAGAGCTAGCCCAACTTGATTTAATTTAAAATCAATTTAGAACTAGAACCATTTCATAAGTGAGTGTGGACATTGAACTTCTATATTCGAACTTCTACTCCGATTTAGTTCTTCCAGGCTGTAACAAAAGGAGAAATTAAGGTATTTTACATTATTGTAATTTCCTTTATTTTGGTTTCTTTGAGATTAAGCCAAAAAAATCTCATTATTTTCGTTTATCTGAGGTGATCTAGAAAACTCAGAGTGTAGGGTTTTTGAATTGTGTAAGCCCATTTGAAAAACACAATTGTGAGGGTTTTAGGTGAACCTGGAAAAACTTATTTTCATAGTGAACGCTAATATCCACTATGTGAGGATATTAGGAGTGAAGTAGTTATGTGGCTGTTGTTTAACAGTTGGTGTACACATAGGCGAACCACTATAATTCTTTGTGTTTTGTGGATGTGTGGTTTATTTTCTATATCTTTTATCATTCAATATTGTAGGATGTATTTGTGGATGTGAATGTTGTAATCTTTTACATTTCAAGAATTGTGGGGAATGCTGTAATAGCTTATATTTCCTTTATAGCAATTTCCTTTTTATTCCTCTTCAGTTTGCATTTTTTATACACAAACCGTTCTAGTAAGGTTGTCCTGCCATACACCCTAGGTTTTTATGGTGCAAGGTTGTCCTTAGAACAACATTTGTATCAACCTCTCAATATTAGAATTTTGAGGTTGCTTTACATTTCCGTATCGTGGATTGTTTATAGTGCTATCTTTCTTTTATTTGATTAAATTCCGTTGTTATCATTTTAATTTGGCATAATCCTATTCACCCCCCCCCCCCCCCCTCTAGGACATATAGCTCGGCCTTTTCACGTACAACGTGTATCCTAGGTGGAGTAATCATACAGAATGCACTCGTTTAATGGTAGACTTCCTGTACAAAGCTGGACAGGGAGACAAGCTGTTTCTGCCTACCTTCACCCTGTCTCAGATAATCAGGACCTTGTGCTCTACTCGGGGAGACACATCACTCCCATTCAGTCGACTTATCTGCAAGATTGCTCGTAACTTCGGTTTCAAACTTAATATGAATAATCTTGCACCCATCCACTTCATCAGTTAAACTACACTCAACAATATAGGGATTGTCCCTAGGCAACACCAAGCCCGACTCGATGAGTATGAGGATGAAATTGAAGAAGAAAGTGAAGAGTAAGATGGAAGTGAAGGTGAGGAAGGAAATGAAGGGGAAGAAATCAGTGAGGAAGAAGGCAGTAAGGATGAAGGAGGAAGTGAGGAGGAAGAGCAGGAAGAGGTAGAGGAGGCCCAAGATTCTGATGGGGGGCTTCATGCTACACATGAAGACCGCCATGATCGGGCCACCTTAGAAGCCTGCATGGCTAGGATTGAAGAAAACTAGGCCGGCCTGAAGAAGGAGTTCAAGGAGAATCAGGCCTATTTGAAATAAAAATTCAAGAGAATGTCTCACACCTTGAAGACCCTCCTGTGCTATATACAGGATAAGGGTGCGCCTCCACCTTCGCCAGAGTCAGATGACTAGTCATGTGTTGTAGTTGTCTTATGGTTTTCTTTGTTTCTTATTTTTCTTTGTAATAGCCCTGGTCGGCTTATTTGGATGTTAGAGTAGTTAGTGTTAAAGCTTTTGCTAAATTAGCTCACATGCATTCTCTGTCATAATTCATGTAATACTACATCTCATGTATTGTGACAAGTTTTGGCTAAATGAAATGCATGAAGCTTCTTTTGATTTGAAATATGTAGAATGTTTGGAAAAGTGGGTAATATTATCCTAATCTTACACAAGTTGCACCCTATGTCTTATATGGGGAATGCCTCTCAAAAACACTCGGAATATAGCACATCTTGCACTTGGCGGATCGATTGATGGGGTACCTCCCCTGAGTGATAGTCATACGGACCCCAGTTTAGGCTCGGATATTGAGATAATGCCGGATTCATAGCCGGCCACTGACCCTACGAATGGACCAACACCGAATGCATCACTGGTTCCGGGACAAAACCGTGCGTCTTCATCGATGCCACACATGCCTCAGGCGGCTCCTCCTCCTGATAGGTTAGAGCAGATGATGTTCTTAATGCACCAACAAAAATAAGTCTTGGCCACGATAGCGGGGGCCATTGCCCAAAACATGAATATGGTCCCACTTGTACCACCTGTACAGCCTGTTGGAATCATGACTATGAGTGGCTTATTTGAGCACTTTCAGCACTTCTGTCCTCCTACTTTCGCAAGTACTCACTAACCCAAGGAGGCTTAGTATTAGTTGGATCATATATCCAAGATGTTGAAGCCGTTGCACTGTACTGAGGCAGAGCAAGTGGAGCTGGTTACTTATATGTTCGAGAAGGAGGCTAATCTTTGGTGGGACAACATCCTATGAACCATTCCCGTAGGATACGTGTGGACGTGGGACACGTTCGAAGTTCATTTCCATGGAAAGTACTTCCCCCTCACTTACTGTAATGAAAAGGAGGGTGAATTTCTTCACCTTCAACAGGGAGGAATGACCGTAGCTGAATACGAGAACCATTTTACGGAGTTGGCCAGATATGCTCCATTGATCTTAGCAGACGAGCCGATGAGAATGCAGTGATTTTCAGAGGGTCCACGGTCTGATATCCACACTAAGATGTGTTGCGCTAGCATTTCGAATTATGTTGAGCTAGTGAACATGTCCTTGCGAGCTGAGCAGGATGGAGACAGAGTGTCTCGGACATGTATACCAATGGGCCCGAGGCCTCAGTCTAAATTGTCGAACCGACGATTTCTCGGCAAGAGGCCGCGTGCAAATTCTCCTCCTAAGCTAATGGCTCCAATAACCTAGCAGGGGTGATCAGATCTGTGGTACATCAATTGTAACAAGACGGGCCGTAATGAGCCCTTTTGTTTTACTAAGATGAGGGACAATGGTTTTACACCTCCTTAGAATATCAACCGCCAGCGACCACAAGTTATATCAGCTCCACCTATACGATCGACACGACCAACACAACCATTTTACCGACCACTCTACCTCGAAGTAGGCCACCTCAACGACCTATGGCAGCGTAACCAAATCGTCCACAACAAGCTCGTGTGCATGCGCTTGCAGCTGAAGCATATGAGTCAGCAACTGCAGTACCATTAGCTTTTGAAGTCACTGCCACATCTAAGGTACACTCATTTTTCTATTAGTTAATACCGGGTCCACTGTTTCAATAATAGCATGCTCAGTAGTCAAGTGACTGGGGTTGGATACTGCCCCTATGGTTGGGGTGAGAGTCCTTACCGCAACAGAGACCTTCTCCGATGCTACTAAGCTTTGTAAGGATTACCCGATGGACTTAAGAAGCAGAATAGTGCGCATTGACCTTATTGTCACCCCGCTGTATCGTTACGATGTCATCCTCGGTATGAATTGGCTCATAGAGATGAAGGCAGAAATCAACTGCGAAACTAGATTGGTGACAGCCCATGGGCCTGAAAACATAACCTTCGCTTTTCCAGTTCAGGTCAGTTGGCCCTACCACATTAGTTGGTATGCTTCCCTAATAGAAAATGTTGATGGTCCATACTTGGAGACATGCCTATAGTCCAGGATTTCACAGACGTGTTCAGAACGATCCCTGGGCTACCTCCTTAGCTCAAGATCGATTTTAACATCGACCTAGTGCCGGGTGCGACACTTATCTCTTTACCGACGTATCATATTCCTCCATGTGAAATAGAGGAATTGAGGAGACAGATTGATGATCTATTGGATTCAGATTTCATACGATGGAGCGTATCTCCTTGGGGAGTACTTATGTTGCTTGTAAAGAAGAAAGACGGATCGCTACGATTGTATATTGATTATCACAAATTGAATCACATCACCATCAAGAAGAAGTATCCTCTACACAGGATAGATGACATGTTCGACCAGTGGAAAGGGGTACAGTATTTCTTAAAAATTGACCTACAGTCCAGGTATCATCAGTTGCGCGTCGGAAATGAAGACGTGCATAAAATAGCATGCAAAACCAGTTTTGGGCACTACAAGTTCCTCGTGATGCCATTTGGGCTTACAAATGCACCGACCGTGTTCATGGACCTCATGAACGGGGTGTTTCGACCATATCTGTACCGATTCATCATCGTGTTTATAAATGACATTTTGATATACTCAAAGAGTCGAGAGCATCACGAAGAACACCTACGAGCAGTCTTCGATACTCTCAGGAAGAATCAGTTATTTGCTCAGTACCAGAAATGCGACTTCTTCAAAGAAGAAGTCAAGTTTTTGGGGCACGTGGTGTCCAAGGAAGGAATTGTCATGGACCTGCCCAAGGTGGCCACGGTGTAGGACGGGGAGCAGCCCAGTTCTGTTATAAAAGTGAGGAGTTTCCTTGGACTCGCCGGCTACTATCACCGATTCATTAAAGATTTTTCCAAGATAGCCAAACCGTTGTCTCAACTCACTCGAAAAGATCTTAAGTTTGCTTGGAACGAGAAAGCAGAAGCAGCCTTTCAGGAATTAAAGGACAAGCTGACGTCTGCACCCATACTAGTATTGCCAAAGCAAGGGGTCAAATATACTATTTACAATGACACCTCTTGTGTTGGTTTAGGTTGTGTACTTATGCAAAAGGATAGAGTGATTGCCTATGTATCACGACAGTTGAGAAAACACAAAGAAAACTACTCCATGCACGACTTGGAATTGGTGACAGTCATCTTCGCATTAAAGCTCTAGAGACATTACCTCTATAGAGAAGAGTTTGAGCTCTTTTGCAACCACAAGAGCCTCAAGTACATCTTTACTCGGAGAGACCTGAACGTGAGGCAATGACGTTGGATGGAAACCTTGAAAGACTTCAAGTTTGAGGTCTCCTACCATCCTGGTAAGGCCAACCTAGTGGCTGATGTGTTGAGCCACAAGAAGAAAATAGAATTTGCAGCTTCGTTAATGATAGAAGAGTGGAATATGGTAGAGTTTGTGTGAGATTTCGAACAAAAGCTGACAGTGGAGGAGCCATTCGAGAGCGTCGTACACATCCACGTACAGCCACTTATTGATGACCGAATCATTGTGGCACAAAAAAAAGATGAACTATTGGTGAAGATGAGAGAACGAGCAAGTGACAGTGGAGAATTCGAATGGAGAGTTGGTTCGGATGGGGGTTTACGATATCGTGGCTGCCTATGAGTCCCAAATCTCCATGACTTAAGAAGGGAAGTCTTAGAAGCCGCTCACAATTCAAGGATGACAATACATCCGGGCAGTATAAAGAAGTATAGAGACATGAAGCGTTCGTACTAGTGGGACAACATGAAGGCCTAGATAGCAGACTTCGTGTCCCATTGTCTCACATGCCATCGGGTTAAGGCCGAGCATCACTGATCCCCTGACTTACTTTAGCCCATGCCCATAGCTAAATGGAAATGGGATTTTATATCTATGGATTTCATTTCTGGGTTACCGAAGATGAGGAAGGGGCATGACTCCATTTGGGTGATTGTGGACCGATTGATGAAATCGGCTCATTTCCTCTCAATTAGAGTTTTAAACTCAGCAGATGATCTAGCCAAGTTGTACATCAAGGAAATAGTATGATTACTGGAATTCCTATGGAAATTATGTCGGATCGAGACCACAATTCATGTCCATTTTCTAGACTCGAATCCAAGAAGCAATGGGAGTGAAACTGAAGTTCAGTATCGCGTTCCACCCACAGACCGATGGGCATACGGAATGGGTAAATCAAATACTTAAGGAAATGCTACGAGCGTGTATGCTTGATTTCAAGGACAGTTGGGATGACTGTCTCCCCTATGCCGAGTTTGCATATAACAACAGCTTCCAAGCAAGCATTGGCATGACTCCTTATGAAGCCCTGTATGGACGCCCATGTAAAGATCCACACTGTTGGGTAGAAGTTGGCGAGAAGAGTTTGGTTGGCCCAGACTTGGTTCAGGTAACCTCAGAAAAAATCAATATTATCAAGCGTCGACTCCTTGCAGCTCAGAGTAGATAAAAGAGTTACGCCGATACAAGATGGAGATAACTATAATTCGAGGTTGGGGACCATGTATTCCTGAAAGTTTCTCCAATGAAGGGAGTCCTTCAATTTGGCAAGAATGGAAAACTCACACCGAGGTTTATTGGTCCATTCCAGATTCTAGACCGAGTGGGTCTGGTAGCATACCACCTTTCTTTGCCCACACCACTCGGAGGCATGCACAACGTATTTCACGTATCGATGTTAAACAAATATGTTCTTGACCCTACCCACGTTATCAAATGGGAACAAGCACAGTTAAGTGAAGATGCTACCTATGTACTGTGACTAACACGTATTCTTGATAGGAAGGAACAAGTGCTACACAGCAAAGTGATTTCGCTCGTGAAGGTATTGTGGACTCACCACATTGAGGAAGAGGCTACTTGGGAAACGGAAGCCGAGGTCCATAAGAACTACCCTCAAATCCTCGAGTATGAAAAGGTACTAATTTCAGGGAAAAAATTTTTCTTTAAGGGGGGTAGATTGTAACGTCTCAAAAAAATCTGTACAAAGACCTGAGTACCACCTCAGGCAGAAATCCCTAGGGACCGTATTCTGTAGAAATTTAGGCAAAAATTAATTAAGTACTCACTGGATTAATCGATGGATTTAACTCCAACCACTATTTGTACAAATGGTAAGACCCAAAACCATCAAAATCATTAACTTAGTACTACTTAAAAACCTAGGAAAAATCCTAAAAGCCTGTTGCTCTCGGGAGCACATTGAAACTCCATATCGGACCTGGACCGCACGTCAAAAGTCTGATGACCACGAAAATATAGGGTTATCACTGTCTTACTAGGCTTGACAGCCATCGCGAGAATCGAACCCAAATTATGTCCAGAAATGCATAACTTGAGATCTGAGTAAAGAGTGTGAGAAACGTGAATATCTTTAGAAAATGAAATGAAACTTAAGTAAATTGGGCCATTCGCTTACACGCGAAATTGAGAATTTCAGACCGTCAGTTTCTGACCAAACTTCACCTAGGGGAAAAGGAAATTTTCCTGCTCATATCATTATACTCGTTGCCCCGATCGAGCAAGTTCGACCATTGATTTGATGTGGGTCTTTCACGGCTGATCGGCCTATCCAATCACACCGAAATCACATCCTGGCATAAATCCATTGTCAGGGAACTTACTCTATGACGTAAGCGAGTAGTGGACCTCCAGATGAGCCCCATTTGCCCTAAACAGGTAACCTTTGGTTATAAATTAAGTATACATGGCCCTGGGCCATTTGCATTAGTTCTGGGCCTATATAAAGCCCTTAAACCACCCCATTCCCATTCCATACGAATTTTCTAAAAACCCTAAGGGAGAGAGAGAGGAATGGAGAGAAAAGAGGAAGAAAGGAAGAAGGATTCTTGGAGATCTTTGGTGGGATTCTTTTCCACAACTCCACGCATTGATTCGCCTCCCCACTTCGCTACATGACCCGTTTCAACTATGATTTCGGTATGAAATCCAAACCCTAACGTCATAGTTAAGATCTAGAATAGTCGTTTGTCAACTTAGCTAACGGATTTCGTGATTTAGGTACCTGTCATCCCATTTTCGAGAATGTATGATTTGAACCGAGTCTGAAATGAGTATTCTGATGAATGGTGTGTACTATAAACGTTTAGGTTATGGTTTTCAATGCTTTCAATGTCAGCTAATGATTTATGTCTAACTTGATTGCTACCATATCGTCTTAGGCATGCCGATTTCGATGTATTATACATCTATGAACTATGTTGAACAAATATGCATCCTATGTGTTTGTTGAAATGTTTGAATGAACTTATAAACATGATTTGTGTTTGCTATGCCTACTAAGCTAGGATTCACTGTTGCCATATGTATGCTGACCTCTCTGTAAAAGGATTTGTTAAACTAAATGTTGTAACTAACCTAGTCTATGTATTTGGTGAACAGTAGCCTAAGTGTTTGTTAAATTGTCTGAATGAGAAATTGTTGATGATTTGTATTTATTAAGAGTATTAAGATAGGATTCTCATATGTATAGTTTCTTTCATGTAATCATATTTGCCGCTACAAAATTTATAGATAAAATGCAAGTGTTATGTAATGTGATCAATGTTTTTGATGAAATGCTTAAATGAGGAATTGATTTGGATTGTTTGTTAAATGCTGATATGATTATCACATGTATCTACCTATTGCATCTGAGTAAGATTTGGGCAACAACATATCCCAGGCAATCGGTAACAGTCCGTGTACAGGTGGGCGAATTAGTCTCACTACATTGGGTAACTCGACGAATCTGAGTTGCGCGACGATCGTCGATAGTGGTTAGGTCACAAAGGGGTGCTTATGCGCTTCATGTCGATTAAGTCAACATGTGCTCGTACCAATCGAACTTGCTAAACAAACCTATCGGCCTACTCTATTTTTACGATGTATGGACACCTCTACTTTAATCTAAGGTACCACTTACCAATGTAAAAGCCCATTACAACCATGGTACCACGATCCACTAAGACTCATAAGCCGAGCATGGTGGTATGGGACACCGTGGTCGAGTTATCGGCCTACGCTGGGGTGACGAGCTCCCCATAGTGACAAGTGAGCAACCCAAACTCGTGAGCCGGGCATGGTGGTATGGGACACTGTATTCAAGTTATTAGCTTACGCTGAGGTGACGAGCCTTCCCGTAGTGACAACGGTATAAACTTTTGAATTTGCACATCGACTGCTTTTTCTTAGGGGTGAGCCCTACAACTTGCCAATCATATGTGGTTAACTAGGATTGACAACCCTAAATGGATCTTTCGTTTGGGTTAATGATATAAAGGGAGGTATCTTAGCTTCCCGAACTTGTTGTATGAATAAGCCTAATTAAGTACTCAGCTAACACGACCATGCGCCGCATTGCATGTGCTTTGGCGAGGAAGTTCCACTTTAGGGAGGTTGTCATGCGCAAACTTGGTTGTCGGAGTCACTTGTGAGGGAGCTTTGTGCGAGGGCATACATCATTACTACATACCATCCCTGCATTAACAAGAGTAGCAGGAAATGATTGTTATATTGATTTATCATTACTATTTGATTAACTTGATAATATGTTAACATTTGCCTTATAGTACCACTGAGTTGATCACTCACTCCCACCCTGGGACGGTGTTTTGAAAAACTAACCAGACTCTGTTGTAGATGCAGGTGACGACAAAGTCTATGCAACTGAGTTGGACTTCATAGATGAGGAGGAGGAATTCTCCTATGTTCAACTATTAGTTGGGTCTACGTAGACCTTGTACTAATTCGACGGGATTACCGGGTCACATGGATTAGTTGGACACTTACGTTTTGATATTTTGCGTATTTTGAAACAATACATGTACATATTCAGCCCGGCTACATAATCATACTCTAGAGGTTGTAAAACATTTACCTGTTCAGATATATATATGTTTCAGTCTTCTTCTTGCTAAATTAAATTATATTTGGAGTATGATATGCTATTTTGGTAAAATCCCACTCATGTTAACTCATTAATATGGATGAAATTTAAACATCATTATCCATGCTACATAAGTGATGTGCTGGATCTCGAGAGTTGAGCTTTGCTCGACCCTCGAAATCCGGGGCATTAAACTCTTCTTCACTTCAAGTCTTCAATTCTCTTCATTCTTCACTTGGTTTTCTTAGATCTTTGGCATATAAATTCTTCATTTTTAACATCAAATCCATACTTTTAACATTCTTTTCAATCCAATGTCTCAGAATCACCTTGCAACAAAAACATATATAAAATAGACCATTAAGCATTATCATGTTCATAAAACTAAGATATAAATGGGCGATAATATGCAACATTTGACCCTAAAAAATCAACAGGCAAAGGTTTTAAGTCAAGCTTAGGTGCTTTAAGGCTAGACGGTAGAGGCACTACAATGTTTTAGGGTAAGGTTTTAAATTGTACCCTCCACCGGTTAACTTCAAGTACCGGCACAACATCAAGCAAGGCATCCGTCTCCCTAATTATGTCATCATCTAAATCGGGGGAGTGGGCCAAGCACGTTTTTAGATGGTCAGAGTATGATTCAAAAGTGCTCTATCTTCCACGAAAGAATTAATCATGTTAATGTTGTGGATATCGTCAACATCCTCAGACTGTTTGCTCATATTAAAAAAGATGTTGAGCTCCAATGTCATATTTTTAAAAGATAAATTCATATCTTCATTCCTACAATTTATGATGGCATTTAATGTAGCAAGGAATAGATGACTAAGAATGACGAGAATCTGAGTGCTCATATCCACGATGGGTTGAGTATCCAGAATAATAAAATCTACTAAATAGTAGAATTTATCAACCTGGACCAATACATCCTCATTCATCCCTCTCGGTACACAGACCGATCGATCGACAAGTTGTAATGTGGTTCGGGTGGGTTTTAATTCACCTAGACCCAATTGTTCATAAACTGAAAAAGGGATCAATTTAACCCTCACCCCCAAGTCAAGAAGTGTGTGCTCAATCTAATGGTTCCCAATTACACAAGTGATGGTTGGGCTACTGGGATCTTTGTATTTTTGTGGCATATTTGCTTGAGGATGACACTCTCTTTTTCCTTCAAAAAGATTTTCTTTTGAATATTTTGCCATCTTTTGGTCGTATGTAAATCTTTTAAAAATTTGTCATATGAAGGAATTTGTTTAGCGGCATTCAATAAAGAGATATTGACCTTCACTTATTTAAGCACCTCCAAAATGTCATGAGAGTTAGATAGAGGTTTTGGTATAATCAACCATTGGGAAAATGGTGCAGTCGGCTTATTTTGATATTCTGTTTCTTCCTCTTGTGGAGTAATGCTAGGTCTATCACTCTCAACTACTTTCGAGTCCTTAGGCTTTTTAGCCCTCGCCGGAATAGTTTTGTCAATTGTCTTTCCACTTCTAAGAGTGGTGATAGATTTAGGTTGTTCCACATGTTAATTAGACGAGCTCAGGTCACTGATTTCACATTGTAGTTTTGAATTGGGGAGAGGTTAGGCTGGAAAAGTTCCTTTCTCCCCAATCGTTAAGTATGACTCAATGCTTTATATGGCCTTAGTAAGGTCTTGGAATGCTTATAATGTGCCTTGATTGAAGAACTTTTTTTTTTTTAATATTCTTTAGAATTAGATCCTCTCGAGGTTTCCTTGATTTAGAAGTTGAGTAAGGGCCTCTTGCGGATTGGTCGTTTATTCATTCCTCCAACTGAAATTTAGATGCTTCCTCTAGCTAGAATTGTATGTATTCGAGGGGGGTCCACTAAAAGGTCGTTGATAGTTGTTCACAACATTAGATTGCTAATTCAATATCTCTTGAAAAGTAGGAATAGTAGGACAATTTTCAGTTGTATGTATGTTGCAAGCATAAATACCACAAACAACATCCGCAGCCTCATTAGGTTTGATAGGTTTCACCTTCTTAAGTTCCATGGCCTCAACTTTCCTTGTAAGATTGGCCACTTTGCATTTATGTCATCTTCTTCCCTTAAAACATAGATTCCTCCTTTCTCCTTTAGTTGAGCAGGCTTAGAAGTGGTGGGTCTTGGGGAGGTATCCCATGATTGCGTGTTTTCAACAAGTTTATCAAAATAATCTCACGCATCATTGGCTTCCTTATTCATGAATTCCCCATTACAAATCATCTCCACAAATTGACGAATGGGCGAAGTAAATCAATCATAGAAAGAGCTTGTTATCCACCACGTTTCATGGCCATGTTGTGGACATGAATTAATGAGATCCTTATATCGCTCCCAACATTAGAAGAAGGTCTCACCCTCTTTTTGCGTAAATTTCATGATTGCTTTCTGTTAAGGCACAAAAAATATTCCATCTCATTGCATGTCCATTGCATTGGTCAGAAAATTCCATGGTACAGATCCTTCCTAGGGTTGGGCACTCCTTATTTTCGAGTGAAGAGGGTATTTTCGTAAAAATGCAGTGAAGTGGTATTTTGGTAAAAAAGCAGTGAAGAGGGTACTTTCGTAAAAAAGCAGTGAAGTGTGTGTTTTAGTAAAAAAAAGTAATGAAGTGGATATTTTGGTAAAAAAGCAGTGAAGAGGGTATTTTGGTAAAAATGAGTGAAGTGGGTATTTTGTTAAAAAAGAGTGAAGTGGGGGTATTTTGGTAAAAAAGAGTGAACGTGGGTATTTTGGTAAAAAGCAGTGAGTGGGGGTATTTTGGTAAAAAGAAGTAAAGAGGGTATTTTGGTAAAAATGAGTGAAGTGGGTATTTTGGTAAAAATGAGTGAAGTGGGGGTATTTTGGTAAAAAACAATGAGTGGGGGTATTTTGGTAAAAAGAATTAAAGAGGGTATTTTGGTAAAAAGTGGTGCATGGGTGTCATTTTAATGGAGAAGGGATGTACACCACTATTTAAGGAAAAGTGGTTGAACACCACTATGTAAGGAAAGATGGTAGAAGTTGTATGAAGAAAGAAGTGGTGGTGATCACCACTACATAAGGGAAGGATGCCTATAAATACCCCTCCCCATGCCACATTTGATGGGTTGGTTGGCTAGAAAATAAGAAAAAAGGAAGGCAAGAGAGGGAGAGAGGGAAGCTATTGCGCAAACCGCGCAACTGGAAAAGCTATTGCGCGACCCACGCAATGAGAATGGGAGAAGTCCCACGCGCCACATGTTGTGGATCTCTGTCTTAAGGGAAATTCTTTTGCGCGACCCGCCCGATGGGAATGGGAGAAGTCCCATACGCCACATGTTGTGGAGCTGTCTTGAAGGAAATTCTCTTGCACAACCTGCGCAATGGAAATGGGAAAGGTCCCATGCGCCACGTGTTGTAGAGTTTTATCCTGAAGGAAATTCCCTTGCGTGAACCACGCAACCTCCTCTTGAGAAGGCTTTTAACGCCACTTTGTATGGAAGTGTGTCTTAAGGCAAGGCTTTTAACGCCACTTTTCCTTCTCTCTTGTCCTAAGGGACTCCCTTTTGTGCCACTTTGAGTGGAAGACAAACCTTTTGTTGTCTTAAACAAAATTCCATGTGCCACTTTGAGAGGAACTTGTCCTGAGACAAACCTTTTGTTATCTGAACCAAAACTTCATGCGCCACTTTGAGAGGAACTTGTCTTGAGACAAGCCTTTTGTTGTCGTAACCAAAACTCCATGCACCACTTCAAGAGGAGTTTGTCTTAAAGATGGGCTTTTGTTGTCTTAACATATACTCCATGTGCCAGTTCTCTCTCTCCTTTGTCCAAACACGGGCTTTTGTTGTCTTAACAGATACTCCAGGGATGTTCGTTCCACATTTAGAGGAAAATAAGGAAAATATGAAGTACAGAAAAAGAAGTTCCAGGAGAAAGATAGTTTGTCCGTACGACTGGGAGGATGATCAGAACCTATCGTACGGCTAGATCAAGGGTTTTAAGTCCACACAACCTTTCCACCTTGGCGATGAACATCAAAAGTGTCGAAATGCTGCCAAAATCGCTATCAGACTGTCTTATCTTCATTCATTGCATTAATTGATTGTACTTTGTTTTCAGAATCAATGGAATCCGAGAATGTAAATGAACTCAGAATAAGATATCTTGTGATCATTGTTCTCTCATCGAATTCTTTGTTATCATTGAATAATTCCTCCAAATCATATGCATTTGTTTTCTTGTCGAAACACTTTCTTTAAGATATTCATTTTATGATACAGGAAGAACTTTTTAAGGAACTCCCTTGTCATCTCAGCCAATGTGTCAATGGACCGTGGTCTTAAGGAATGCAACCATGACTTAGCCTTTTCTTTCAAGGAGAAAGAGAATAACTTAATTCTTACTATGTCCTCAGACACGTGTGGAAAGTGAAAAGTAGTTATTATCTCATCGAACTCTTTTATGTGCAAGTATGGACTTTTAGATTCTAGTCCATGAAACTTAGGAAGGAGTTGAATTATACCCGGTTTAATATCCACACTTCCTGCATTCATTGGGAATATCATGTAGACGGGTGTACTTATCCCCGTCGGTTGTAAATAATCTCATAGAGTACGAGGTGGGGGTGCATGATGCACTTCATTCTCATTCTGGACTTTTTCAACTCGGTGTTGAGGTTGATGTGCAACCATCACTTCTACCAACTTAGAGGATCTCAAGTGGTGTCTAATCTAGTAATGGATTGGCAACCCTTCAACTAATCCTCCTTCACTCAAGAGACATAGAGTGTTGTCACGAACCCACTTAAGCATGAAACATTCACAGCCCTCAATTTCTAAACAACTAAAACCTAAGAAAATGAAAACTAAAGCTACAGAAAATAAGAAATCTAAAACTAAAAGGGAGTTGGAGAGAAGTTACCGGATTGGAGTTGTTATGTTAGGATTTCTACAAAATAGAAAACAATGTTAGTTTCTAAAAATAAATTCATAAAAGCCTAACCTAAAAATACATCAAAAGTTAACCCTAATCCTAACCTAATTATAATACTAATTAATCTCAGAAAATGCAATCAAAGTCCCCAACAATGGTGCCAAAAACTTGTTCACAACCCGAAGTGCAGGGCTGCGATGTAGTAATAACTCAGTGAGATTGAGGTCGAATCCACAGGGACTTAACTTGTACGTATTCTGAAAATAACTAGAACTAGAGCAAAGAGATCTAAACTGAAATCTATAATGGTTGAGAATAATTGTGAAAGAATTATCAATTAAAAGAGGAACTAAAGTGCCAAGGATCCACTTGTAGTTGTCAAGATGCTACCTCACTCGATTCAATAAACACAACTGGAATCGAAGTCCCATCCTATCCAATTAGAAGATAAAACAATTGAAGCATAATCTGAACTTCTCATTGAAATAGTTCACACATGAAAAACCATTGTGATGATTGGAAGGGAATTCAACCATCCACCATGCCCAGGAGATAATGGTGAATCACGAATTTTACCATTCTCAATAATATTAAAACATACAAGAAGATATTCAAAGCTGTCACAACATATATTGTAATTTAAGTCACAATAAATTATAGGAAACTAAAAATATTCCTTAATTTAAACTAGAAATCAATGAAGCTCAACATAAACATGAATGAAAGCAAGATAAACATCCCAATAAGCTACAACCTTCACCTTTTAACCCTAGCTAAGAGGTTTAGTTAACCATAGACATGATTAAGACTAAAACCCTTAAACAAAACATAAAAAATAAATTAAGGAAGAAGAAAAACTCTTAAGAGGCTGCTCCACCCTTTTTTTCTACTCCTTGAACCCTAATTCTTGTTTAAAACTCCTTAAATAACCCATATTCATAAGCTTTCCCGGACCATCTTTGAAAACCACCTTAAATTTACGCATTCTACGTAATACCTTCGATGGCATGAACAACCTTCGATGTCATCAAAAATGGATTCCCAGATTGAATTGAATTCAAAAGTCGTGCCCTTTCGCACTACGTAAGTTATCGATTCCATCAAACATGCTTCGATGGCATCGAAGACACCTTCGATTCCATCAAAGAGCCTTCAATGACTCAAAAAATCTCTAGAAACTATCCAGCGAGTTGCTCCATAAATCCTCAAAATTCTCGATGCCATCGGACATGTTTTTATGCAATCAAATTGATAGTCGATGAATCGAACTGGACTTCATTGGATCGAAGAATCGTGTCAATTAGTCCAGCAACCATTCTTGAAATTCTTATAATCTCGATGCAATCGAATAGGCTTTGATGGCATCGAACACTTATTTTGATGGGATCGAAGAGTGTTTGATGTCATCAACAATGAATTCAGCAGTTTTTATTTTTTTGCACTTTATGCTTTCGACTTCCTTTCTTCCCCACTTGGTTTTCTTGAATCTTGGGCCCTTAAAGTCTTCGATCTTAGTCTCCTAAGATCCATCCCTTGCCTTGGTGATTCTTGAGCATCAAATCTATGCTTTTAACATTCTTTTCAATCCGAGCTCTCATACTCACCTCACAATACAAGCATGTGTAAAATATACCCATTAAGCATTATCATGTTCATAAAACCAAGATATAAACAGGGAAAATATGCAATATTTGACACTCAACAGAATGTTGAATAAGATTTTTCGATATATTTATAGCACTAGTATTGTCACAGTATAGATTCATGGTATAATGATCAATACCACAACTACTAACATACTTTCATCCACATTAGTCGAGTGCATGCATTCACTACCGCAATATATTCGACTTCTGCTGTGGTTAATGATACCGAGTTTCGCTTCTTGATCATCTAAGAAACTAGAAAATTTCCAATGTAAAAGCATCTACCACTTGTAGATTTTCTGCCATCCACATTACCTGCCCAATCGACATCAATTTATCCAGCAGTTTGTAATGATGTATCATGAGAATACCATAAGCCTAAGTTAGCCATGCTAGCAAAATATCTGATTATTCTTTTAACTGCAGACAAATGAGATTCTTTAGGATTAGATTGATATCTAGCACATAAGCCTACGCTGAGTGAAATATCATGTCTGCTAGCAGTTAAATACAATAGGCTACCAATCATGCTACGGTAAAGACAATGATCAACACTTTTACCTGAATCATTTTTAGATAGTTTGAGTGTTGTACTCATGGGTATCTGAAACTTTTACCATTCTCAAAACCAAATCTTTTTACTAAATTCATAGCATATTTGGTTTGAGAGATAAATATCCCATCCTTGAGCTGTTGCACTTAAAGACCAAAGAAATAATTTATCTCACCAACCACACTCATTTCAAATTTTGACATCATTAAATCTGCAAACTTAGAGGAGAGGTCAGTACAAGTTGATCCGTAAATAATATCATCTACATATATCTGAACAATCAACATGTCTTCATTACATTTTTTGATAAATAGAGTTTTATCGACACTCCCCATTTTAAAAGTTTGACTAAGTAGAAATTTGGTAAGTTTTCCATACCATGCTCTTGGGACCTGTTTTAAACCATATAGAGCCTTTTTAAAAAGGTATACATTATTAGGAAGTTTGGGATCTTTAAAGCCCTTAGGTTGTTCAACAAAAACTTTCTCGTTTAAGTCACCGTTTAAGAAGACACTTTTGACATCTATTTTTTATATTTTGAATTTTTTATGGCATGCAATGGAAATAAATAATCCGATAGACTCAAGGTGAGCAACTGGATCAAAGGTCTCATCGTAGTTAATTCCTTCAATCTGTGTGTGTAACGACCTGTAAATTTTTGTACAAGGGCTCGAGTATCACCTCGACCAGAAATCACTTAGGATTAAATCCTTTAGAAATTTAACAAAGTTAACTAAGTGCTAAACTAGATTAGCCATGAAATCCAATGGAATCGCTTTAAATACGATCTGCAAGACTCAAAACTTGTAGAATCATTGACAATAAGTTACCCTAAAGTCTAGGATCAAACTCATTACCCGATTGCTCTCGGGAATGAATTGAAACTCCGTATCAGGTCTAGATCGCACATCAGAAGTCTGATTAACACGAAGTTAAGGAACTAGGACCGCCTCACTGGGCTTGACAACCATCTCTGAAATTAAGTCCAGACGATGTCCCACGGCCATTCGCTCGAGTCCGGAGCGAGGGAGTGTGAAAACCACTGTTTTCTTTACAAATTAAATATCTTGAATAGTGATCTGGCACCACTCGCTTACGGATCAGTATTAAGCAACCAGACCGTCAGAATCAGACCAAATTACACCCATGGATCAGGAAAAATTTCAGGAACATTTACATGTACTTGGAATTTCGGATCGAGGCCCACTGACCGTTGAACTGAAAGTGGTCCGCCACGCGTGATCTGAGATTCCGATCTAGACAAAAACATAACCCCAGGTAGATTCATGGGTTGTGAGCTTAAGTCCGATGTTTGGCTCAAGGAGGGCCGCCAGAAACCCTCTTTTGAGCTAGAACAACGCCGATTTTCTTACAAGGTAAGTATACCTTGAACATAAGTCTATTCCAGAGAGTTTTCATGCTATATAAGGGCCTTAGAACAACTCCTCTCACAGCCATACGACTTCGGGATAAAACCCTAAGGAGAGAGAGGAAAAAGAGAGAGAAAGCTTGAGGTTTGTGGGAGAATCTTCCTCCTACTGCTTTCGACCACCACACGGAATGCACCACCTCTTCCTAGACGCTTTCCCGGTGATACCGACTCCGTTTTAAGGTGAGAAACCCTAACCCTAGATCTGTTTGGGTGAGTGAAGGTTATAGGTTATGAAATAGCTAACCGGTTTCACTCTCTAGGCGATAAAACTGCCGAATACGGAAGCCCTTCAAACCTTGCTGATTTGTTGTGATTCCAAGGTGCAAGGTGAGGACTTTAGGTGTATAGGTTATGGTTTTCAACGCTTTCAATGTCAGATAATGATAGATTCATGATCTGCATGTAATTGCACATGTACAAAGTACTTTCCGTTTCCTGTTTCGATTAAAGATGCAAAATATGGAATTTTACATACTCTAGGTATACATAGAAATACTGTATATGTACATATTTTGGAAATGTGTTTGCCATGATTAATTGTTGTATGATTATATAGTATATGGATAAAATACCTGTTTGGCGAAAGGAATCGCTGTAATACATATTTCCTTGTATACACTATGTATGTTGAAATTGTGTATTCTATAAAATACCGCATACGTATAAATTTGGAGATGTAATTGTCATGATTATTTGCTATGTGAATATGATATATACGGATAAAATACTAGTTTGGAGAAAGGATAGCCCTAATACATATATTACTAACATACGTCGTGTATGTTGTAATAGTGCACTCTAAGTGTTTGTGAAATTGCTTGTGGGTGTAAGTGCTTAGGTGTTAGTGCCTTAGGTAGGTGTTGAGATGGGGTTCTCAACTACCTTAGAGTCACGTATGATACCCTCCACGTGGTTGTTTACTCTAACCACTCACTTATGAAATATATGTGTTTGTATCCCTATTTGTATAGTGCTCTATAACATGCTTTTTAACATGCTTTGTAACTTGTTCCATAACATGCTTTATAATATGCTTTATGACATGCTTGCTAGTGTGCTTGAATTACTTTGTTTATCATGCTTTACTTCACATGTTATGGTTGAGAATTGATTGAGCTTGGGACTATGTCCATAGTCCAGACATCCGGTACAAGACTTGGAATCGTGGTTGAGATTCATCTCGCCACACATGATGTGTTTGGCAAACCCATGTCATACTTCGGTTGGCGATAGTGGTTGGCCACACGAAGTGCTTCTGCGCTTCATATCGCTCAACTTGTTGTGCGCTCGAGCTAGCCGAGCACATCAAGTAACCCGTGTGTCTTCTGTATGTTCACCATGTTCGGTCGCTAATGCTTGAACCTAGGGTACCAAACTTACCAGTGAGAATCCCGTTAACCATGGTACCTCGATCCGCTAAGACTCATGAGCTGGGCATGGTGGTATGGGACACCGTTGTCGATCTGTCGGCCTACGCTGGGGCCACGTGCCTCCCCGTAGTGACCAGTGAGCAACCAAACTCGTGAGCCGATTATGGTGGTATGTGACACTATATTCGTGTTGTCGGCCTACATTGATAAGGTGATGGGGGAGCGGTGCAACCTTTGTGCGTAACGGCCCTGACAGCCCTTTGTAGTGACCTCGAGCATACTCTGAAATCGCAGTGCACCTTAGGGTTCGCCGCGATACATAGAGTATGAACTAAGCCTGTTTTTATATTGTGATGAATCGTTTAAGGGGTAATGGGGGAGTGGTGTAACCTTTGTGCGTAACAGCCCTGGCGCCTCTGCAATGACCTAGAAAATACACCATCGTCTGATATTAACTAGGACTGACGACCCTAGAATGGATCATGTTTGGGAATGATACAAGGGAGGTACCTTAGTTTCCCAATCCTACTGTTTGAAATGGACTAATTAAAAACTCGGTAATTATGCTCATCATGCATTGTATGTGCCTGAAAGATGTGGAGCACTGTGGGATGAAAGCATGCTGTGAGCGTAGATGGTGTCGCATGAGGGAGTATGTCAGTGAGGGCATCCATCATACCTGCATCTATACTTGCATTAATAAGAGTAACTAGGAGTGTTTGATTTTACTGCTTTATCATTACTGCTTAACTGTATTGATAACATGTTAACATATGCTTAATTATTCCACTGAGTTAGCTACTCACTCCCATGTTATGGGACGGTGTTGCACACACCAACCAGACTCTGTCTTAGGTTTAGACGAGCCGACGACTCTGGAGGCGGAGCCTGATTATGACGAGGACCAGGAGGAGTACTCGTATATGCAGTACTATGGCAGCTTCGACTAGGCTGCCGCACTGACGGGATTTGCAGGGATCATTCCTTAGATTATTTTTGACATTTTGTTCGCAAACAAATATATGTATATGGTAACTCAGATAGATTCATACTCTGGAGAACAAATATGATTTTTGTTTCATTACATACATGTATATGTAGTTCAGTCTTCCACTTGCCTTTATACTAATGATCTGGAGTATGAATTCCTATTTTTGGTATAATCTCACTCATGTTTATTGTTCTAACACAGACAACATTTAATCAGCATTATTTATGTTGCGTAAGTGATGCGTTAGAACTCGGGAGTTGAGTTATACTCGACCCCCGATTTTCAGGGCGTTACAGTGTGTAACTATGCACAACCAATCGTGCCTTATTTCTAATAATATTTCCCAGTTCATCAGTTTTATTTTTGAAAATCCATTTAGTTCCAATAACATGTCTATCGAAAGGTCTAGGAACCAAATATCACACATCGTTTATAACAAACTGATTTAATTCATCTTGTATGGTTAGAATCCAACTTTCATCTGCTAAGGCTTCGTTTACATTAATCGGTTCTGTTGAGGCACAAAAATATTCAATCTCATTGCATGTCCATTGCATTTGTCAGAAAATTCCATGGTACAGATCTTTCCCAGGGTTGTGCACTCCTTATTTTGGATGAAGAGGGTATTTTGGTAAAAATCAGTGAATGTGGGTATTTTGGTAAAAAAGCAGTGAAGGGGGTATTTTGGTAAAAAAAAAGCAGTGAAGTGGTTATTTTAGTAAAAAAGCAGTGAAGTGGGTATTTTAGTAAAAAAAAAAAAGGTAGTAAAGTGGGTATTTTGGTAAAAATGAGTGAATTGGGGCTATTTTGGCAAAAATGAGTGAAGTGGGGTATTTTGGTAAAAATGAGTGAATGTGGGTATTTTGGTAAAAAGCAATGAGTGGGGGTATTTTGGTAAAAAGAAGTAAAGAGGGTATTTTGGTAAAAAGGGTTGCATTAGTGTCATTTTAATGGAGAAATGATGTACACCACCATTTAAGGAAAAGTGGTTGAACACCACTATACAAGGAAAGATGGTGGAATTTGTATGAAGAAAGAAGTGGTGGTAATCACCACTACATGAGGGAAGGATGCCTATAAATACCCCTCCCCATGCCACATTTGAGGGGTTGGTTTGCTAGAAAACAAGAAAGAAGGAAGGCAAGATAGGGAGAGAGAGAAGCTATTGCGTAACTCGCGCAACTGGAAAAGCTATTGTGCGACCCTCGCAATGGGAATGGGAGAAGTCCCATGCGCCACATGTTGTGGAGCTCTGTCTTGAGAGAAATTCTCTTACGCGACCCACGCAATGGGAATGGGAGAAGTCCCATGCGCCACATGTTGTGGAGCTCTGTCTTAAAGGAAATTCTCTTGCGTGACCCGCGTAATGGAAATGGGAAAGGTCTCATGCGCCACATGCTATGGAGTTTTGTCCTGAAAGAAATTCCCTTGCGTGAACCGCGCAACCTCCTCTTGAGAAGGCTTTTAATGCCACTTTGGATGGAAGTGTGTCTGAAGGCAAGGCTTTTAACACCACTTTTCCTTCTCTCTTGTCCTAAGGGACTCCCTTTTGCACCACGTTGAGAGGAACTTGTGCTGAGACAAGCCTTTTGTTGTCTTAACCAAAACTCCATGCGCCACTTTGCGAGGAACTTATCCTGAGACAAGCCTTTTGTTGTCTTAACAAAAATTCCATGCGCCACTTCAAGAGGATTTGTCTTAAAGATAGGCTTTTGTTGTCTTAACAGATACTCCATGTACCACTTCTCTCTCTCCTTTGTCCAAACACAAGCTTTTGTTGTCTTAACAGATACTCCAGGGATGTTCGCTCCAGATTTCAAGGGATGTTCACTCCACATTTCAAGGGATGTGCACCACATTTTAAGGGATGTGTGCTCCACCTTTAGAGGAAAATGAAGGAAATATGATGTACAGAAAAAGAAGTTCCAGGAGAAAGATAGTCTGTCCATATGACTGGAAGGATGATCAGGACCTATCACACGACCAGATCAAGGGCTTCAGGTCCGCACAACCCATCCACCTTTGTGATGAACATCAAAAGCATCAAAATGCTGCCAAAATTGCCATTGGGCTATCTTCTATTTCATTTATTACGTTGCATTGATTGTACTCTATTTTCAGAATCAAGGGAATCCGAGGATGTAAATGAACTCTTGTGATCATTGTTCTCTCACTCTTTCTTTGTTATCATTGAATAAAGTCCCCAAATCAAACGCATTTGTTTTCTTATCAAAACAGGTTCTATCTAGGAAGTGAAGCAAACATAATTACTTATGTTTTCCAACTGTCTTCTGGTTTGAACATCAGTATGAGGATTACTAAGTATTTAATTGGTTGGATGATCCTTAACTAACCTTAGTTCAATTAAATCTAACTTTGATGATGGTTTAGATTGATTGATAATAGTATTTTCATCATCTTAATCAAGTTTGGGTGCGACAGTTTGATCATCAATAACAATATTTATAGATTCTTATATCACCCCAGTTCTTTTATTTAGGACACAATATGCTCGACTATTTAAAGCGTATCCTAAAAATATTCCCTCATCACTTTTAGCTTCAATTTTTTTCAAAATTTTTTGGTCTCGTAAAATAAAACATTTACTTCCAAAAGTGTGAAAATATTTAACAGAAGGTTTTTTATCAAACCAAAGTTCATAAGCTGTTTTATTTTTACCCGCTCTAACGTAAACATGGTTAACAGTGTAGCAATGAGTATTAATAGCTTCGGCCCGTAAATTTTTAGCTAATTTTATTCTATTTAGCATAACACTCGCCATTTCTTAAAGAACTCAGTTTTTCATCTCAGCAATGTCATTTCGCTGAGGAGTTTTAGGAGCAGAAAACTCATGTAATATTTCATGGTCATTACACCATTTCTCAAAATTTCTATTTTCAAATTCAGTACCATGGTCACTTCTTATTCTGATCACAGACAGTCCTTTTTCAGTTTGGATGCGTTTAATTAATTTTTTAACTTCGTCAAAAGCATCCAACTTTTCTCTTAAGAAGGCTACCCATGAATATCTAGTGTATTAATCTACTACAACTAGAAAATAGTTCTTTTCGCCTCTACGCTCCATTCGAGTTGGTCCAACTAATTCCATATGGAGTAGTTCAAGAGGTCTTATAGTGGCTAAGGAGTTTATCTTTTTATGGCTACTCCTAATTTGTTTGCCTATTTGATAGGCACCACATACTTTATTTTCTACCTTTTTCAATTTGGGTATACCACGTAGATGATCTCTCTTGTTCAATTTATATAAGTCTCTGTAGTTTACATGTCTAAGATGTAAGATCCTAGCCTTAATATCCGTTTTGTTCTATTAGGTCTCGCGGTCCTATCGGTCAAATCCCGGTGACCTGCGACCTGTAGATTTGGTTTGCAGTTATCCTTAAATCCCGTCATGCTAACCTCACCCGGATCAACCCGAAACCTATACCGTTGCGACTGCATTGACACCGCAGTTCCAACACTGCATCTCATGCATCCATCCGATGTGTACATCATAAGATGTAGCCCACATCATTTTTGGGCCATTGATCATGCATGTGGGACTCACCTAGATCCTTACACATTTTCCCATGTGGGCCCCACCCTAGTGCACCTTTTTCTATGCAAGCTACCCTCCATAATGACCTAGCCTAGCTATGATTAATTTTCTTTTCTATAAAATAATTATGAGATATTCTCTCTATCCCATGCATTTCTCTTCCCAAGCTAGCTCTTTCTTCCAAATTCATCATTGATCTTCTACAACCCTCCTCTCTCCTCTCCTCTCTCATTTCCCTCTCCTTCCTTTCCCTACTAGGTGGGACGTCCACCATTTCTCCCCTATTCCAGCAACTTCTCCCCGTTCTCTCTCCCAATCCCACCATCTAAACCCCATCTCCACCACTAGAACCCTTCCATTGGAGCTTTGGAACTTGTGGCTTAAAGTTGGAGGAAGATCTTGAAGGTGGGTGATGCATTGAAGCTCTTTCTTTCCTTCTTCTTCTTGCATGTTCTTCTCTTCATATTTGGGAGTATGTAGGACCCACCGATTAATGGTGAAGGTCCTACATAGCTCCATGATGTGAGGCTAAAGACCCACATGCGCATGCACGTTTCCATGGTGGACCATTCTCCATGGACCCACCATGATGAATTTCTTTGATTTAATGGTTATTTGATCATCTGGACCATGGAATGCATGGTGGGGTTAACATTCCTACCTCCGCGAATTTCTTGGATTGTAAGATCTCAAGCATGCATGTAAGATGTAAGGTGTGGATTGTGTTGGTGGAGGATTCATAGTATCGAAATCCTCCCTGAAAAGGCCGAGCAAAATGTCCTAGAGGGGGGGGGGGGGGGGTGAATAGGACTATGCTAAATAAAAATTAATAAGTGGAATAAGGACAACAAGAAAGCCAAATAAATTGTAAATAACTAAAGGAAATATCAACCTCAAAAATCAAGTATTGAGAGGTTGATACAAACTTGGTTCTAAGGACAACCTAACTCCAAAAAGCAATAGTTTATGGTAGGACAACCTTACTAGAATGTGGGTGAGTATCAAAAACTCAAACTGAAGAGGATGTGAAAGAAATAGAAACTAATCTATTACAACATTCACCACACAATGCTTAAATGTAAAGATTACAACATTCACATCCACAAATACATCCCACAGTCTTAAACCATAAAAAATAAAGAAATAAACCACACATCCACCAAACACAAAGAATTATAGTGGCTCTCTTTTGTGTACACCAACTGTTAAACAATAGCCACACAACTACTCCACTCCTAATATTCACTCCCTCAGATATTAGCGTTCACTAATACAAAATAGGTTTTTCAAGGTTCACCTAAAACCTTCACAATTGTGTCTTTCAAGTGGGCTTACACAATTAAAAAACCCCACACTCTGAGTTTTCTGGATCACCTCAGATAAACCACAAATAGAGATTTTCTGGAACAATCTCACAAACCAAAAAGGAATTGAATTACAGAAAAAGCAAAAACTTATCTGTATGAGGATTCTGAAGCAGCCCGGTAGAACTAACTTGATGACGATGTAGATGTTCAACGTTCAGTCTCACAAGTATATAAGGTTCTAAGTCTATATGATTTTTAATTAAATCAGCAAGGGCTTTGTATTGATTTTGATCTCAAGGAAGCGTAAATCAGATATCCCTTTTCAATATAAGAATGGAATAGAGATTCAAAATCAAATTATAAGAGTTACTTTAAAGAATCTAAAATATACCGAAAATAGCTTAGAATGTACTCAAAATAAACTCAGAGTGATTGCTTAAGAATGATAAGAATTGAATAGAAAACTCTGAAATTCAAGCACTATTTATAGGTGAAAAATCGGTTCGCACGGCTGGCCTTTGGTTAGCTACAACTGACCTTATCCAAACAGATTTTCATAAATTCTGGCGCAATAAGATTTTTCAGTTGCACAACTGGCCTTGTGGGTCCCATGACTGGTCGAGTGGCCTGCTTGACTGGTCGAGGACACCACACAACTGGTTGTATGAGTCTAGATTACATGCTGAAAAACGAGTCAAGCACTACACGACTGGTCGAGCACCATTCACACGACTGGTTGAGCAGTTTTCAGAACTGGTCGTAGACTAACAAAAAATTTCTAAAAATTCATAACAAATCCCGGACTGGTCGAGGAAATACTAGGACTGGTTGAGCCAGTGCTAGGGCTAGTCGAAAGAATAGAATTTTACACTTATAAAATGACCAAAATGACCGACCAAAAGTATGAAATGATCTAATCATGATCTAAGGTCAATCATACCTTACTTGTGAGATAGAACATATGAACACTTAATATATCGATCACTTCAGTAGCTTTAATTCTTACGATCTTCAAAGTTTGAACTCGACATACTAAACATGATCTTCAACTAGGTCTTTAGTTCTTGAACTTTTCTGGTTCCAGATCTTGAACCGTAATGTTCTTAAAAACTCTGTCTTCACTTAATATATGAAAGTCTTCACTTTCTTCCAGTTTGGAGATCTCTGTAAGTTCGCCGTAGATAAGATAGATTTATTCAACATGAACATAACGAACATCGAAGATTCAATGTGAACAGATGCATAAGCTTGATACAAATCAAGATACAAACTTGAATTGGTTTGACACACCAAAATTTGATAATACTTAGGGTTTATCAACATAGCACTTTCAATCTCTCCCTTTGTCAAATTTGTGACAAAACCAAAATTACAATATGCAATAGATATTCAAACAACATATTGCACAAACATATTATGATATCATGAACAATAATCAACTCTCCCCCTTAATCCACTACTCTCTGCAAATATATATATATATATATATATATATATATATATTAGCCATATTTCATCATCATTATATCATTATCCCCTTATTTTCAACAATGCTCTCCCCCTTTTTGTCATAATATGACAAAGGAAGCGAATAATGATAAAGGGAGATAATAAGAGAGCAGGTAGAATCAATAATTACTCATCCAAATCAAATAAAACAAAGTATCTGAACTGAATAGATAAGAGGTTAAATAACATTATCCAATAAGTCATAAGGAAAAGAGTGAGAATAAAGTTATTACAGATACCATCAAATCAAAACGAAACTAATCAGATCCTGAAGAGGGAGCAGGAAGATGGATCAATTTGATGTAAACCCTTATTAATGTGCCTCAAATATTTGTGCATATAAGCAAATTGAGAATCCTGGGTTACATGAATCTGAGCCACCTATTCCTCAAGAGTATGCAACCTCTCATCAAAATCAGAAGGCTGATAATCAGGGTGAATTTGATTCAAGTTCATCAAATAAATTATCCATATTAAAATCTTCTTGAGGTAAAGCGTCGACTTCTTCATCTCCTCCAACATTCCCATCAACTTGACTAGGTGACAAGTCCAGGTTCATCTTGTTGATATTAAAGTTGTTAAAAGGACAGAGATTAATAAAATCTTCTCCAGCAGGCATAGCAATCAAAGCATGATTAGCTAAGGTAATCATAAGATAAGCGAAAGGAATATCGTTATGACCAGGATGGAGTCGAAACTGAATAATATGAAGACAAATAAGAGAAGGAAGACATATATGGATGTTAGTTACAATAGAATGCATAATGCGGGCCATAAAAGAGGTCAGCTCAGTCTTGTTACCTAAGTGAGGATAAACATTCGAAATAAAAATCTAATGCAAGACCCTATATTCATGATTGCTAAAATCAAATGACGGTCTACCTTAATTAGACTTTCCCTAGTTGACACAGTTGTCAAATCATCATGAGAGAACTCAGTAATGCAAGTGTACATGCCCTAGGCAATGGATCGGTATGTAGGACCGCCCTAAGATAGTATGTTATCTCATCCTATAGCTTGAAGGAGAGGGACAATGTTAAAGCACTCAATATGATCAACAAGGACAACACGCTCAACAATAACATTTCTAAGATGGAAATCCCACATACTCTCGGGATACTCTTCATGAGGTCGAAGATGACGCACGGAAATGGGTGAGGAACGAGAAGAACAAGGACCATGAGTGGTTTTCTTCCTAGTTCTTCCTTCCATTACAACAAGAAAATAAGGAAACAAATGTTTACAAAAAGGAATGAAAAGATTTCAAGCAAATCAGATTTTAAGGAAGAAACACTTTCAAACCACCATAAATCTTGAAACAAGAAGCAAAATCAAGATTAAGGATGATCAAAGAACTTAAATTCAAAAGGAAATAAAAAAATGAAGCACTAACCGGAAAGTAATCAGCGATGGGTTTGACCGGTCGTGGTTGGGCTTGATGGAGAAGAAGAAAGAAATGAAGAAAAATCACTTTTCCCTAAATAAAAACCTAATTCACGAGTTACATGAGTGGTCGTGTACATACTCGATCAGTCGTGCCATGACTGGTCGAGTGTGTACTTGACTGGTCGTGTAACACTGAAAATGTGCAATTTTGCATATATTTAAATAAAATAAAAATGCAAAATAATATATACAAACATTATGATACAAATGAGCACAAATCATCAGTTCATATTGCACATACCAAGATCAAATTTCAATTTTCCAAATCAAATTTTGTCAAGCGATTTTATGAATACATTAGCTAGATGATTCTCGGTCTGAATATATTCTAATGAGATTATCTTTTCTTCCACCAATTCACGAATATAATGATACCTAATGTCAATGTGATTGGTTCGTGAATGCTGAATAGGATTTTTGGAAATATTAATTGCGTTTATGTTATCACAATATAACATCATAGATTCTTGCACAATTCCGTAATCGCTTAACATTTTCTTCATCCATACTAACTGAGTGCATGCATTACCTACAACAATATATTCAGCCTCAGCAGTAAAGAGCGATACGGAACTTTATTTCTTACTTAGCCAGGAAACTAGACAGTTCCCGACATAAAAACAACCACCACCAGTTGATTTGCGATCATCAATGTTACCAGCCAAATCAGTATCCGTGTAACCAGCTAATTGCACACTTGTATCATGTGGATACTAGAGACCAATATTAGCTGAACTAGTGACATATCACAAAATTCGATTAACAGCAATCAAGTGGGAATTTTTAGGGTCTGATTGATATCTGGCACAAATTCCAATGCTAAAAGCAATATCAGGTTGACTCGCAATTAAATAAAGTAAACTTCCTATCATACTACGATACAACTTAGGATCCACACTCTTACCTATTGAATCCTTAGAGAGTTTCAGAGTGATACTCATTGGAGTATCAAAATTCTTTCCACTCTCAAATCCGAACCTTTTAACTAAGTTCAGAGCATATTTGGTTTAAGAAATGAAGAATCCATCAGGAAGCTGTTTGACTTCCAATCCTAGGAAATAATTTAATTCTCCAACCATGCTCATTTCGAATTTAGACTTCATAAGATCTGTAAACTTGTAAGTGCAATTGTTATTTGCCCCTTTGGTTGTCAAATTTTGTGGTGCCAAAAACACATTCTATGTCTTGTGTAGCTTGTGGATTTGTATGTTCAAGTTACCGCATCAATGCTACAAGCTAAGAACGGTGATCTACTTCAAGTTCAAGTTCTTTGACTACTTCTGCAAGCTTCAATGATCAGAATATTTCAAGAGCTACAACAGAAGATAAGTCCTTGTTCAAGTCTCAAGTACAACTCAAGACTAAAGTACAAGATGAAGTCCAAGCTTAAGAAGATCTCAAGTTCAAGCTACATCAAAGATTTCAAGCTTCACAATCTTCAAAGGTCAACCATCTTTATAAGAAGTGAAGACTCAATGACCATACTTCACATTTAACGTTTGCATGACCTTAATTTGACCTTAGGGTAGGTCATTTTGAATACATAATTCATATAGAATATTTTTATAAGTATTTGGTCTGTTATAAGACCAGTCCTGAACTCTGTTCGACTAGTCCTAGAACTTGCTCGACCAGTCCAAGAAATTCCAAGACCAGTCCTAAGTTGTTGCAAATTTTCAGAATTTTTTGGTTGAGCTTTGACTAGTCCTAGAGTTTGTTCGACCGGTCGTAGGAACAGTGCTGACTGATTCACGAACAGTCCTGTAACTACAACTCAAACTCCAACAACCATTCTTAGTTTCTGATGGCCAGTTGTGGGATGGTCACGACCAGTCGTGGAGGCCTCATGACCAGTCGTGGACATCCTAAGATTAGTCGTAAAACGATTTAATCTGATTGCGCTTAAAATTTTAAAATGCAGTTCGACTTACTACCAGTTGTGGTGGCTACACGACCAGTCGAAGATGCGATTTCTACAACTATAAATAGAACACAAATTTTAGAGTTTTTCAAGAGTTCAATTCAAGTAAAAATAAGGCATCACTCTGAGATAAGTTTGTGTTATTTAAGCTAAGTTGTGCATATTTAATATTCTCTTTTGTTAGTTTTATATATTTGATTTTATTTCTGCATTCCAATCTAAATTGAAAAGAGGAATTACTGTATTCCTTCTTCTTGGAATCAAAATTAAATAGAGCTAGCCCATTTGGTTTAATTTAAAATCAATTAGAACCAAGAACCATTTCAAAGTGAGTATTGGACAATTGAACATCTATATTCGAACTTCTACTCCGATTGGTTCTTCCGGGCTGCTACAAAAGGAGAAATTCAAATATTTTACATTTATGTAAATTTTCATTTTGGTTTTGTTTGAGATTAAGCCAGAAAAATCTCATTGTGTTGGTTGTCTGAGGATAGCCAAAAAGCTCAGAAGTGAGGGTTTTTAAATTGTGTAAGCCCTTTTCTAAAAGACACAATTGTGAAGGTTTTGGGTGAACCTGTGAAAACCTATTTTGATAGTGAATGCTAATATCCCCTGTGTGAGGATATTAAGAGTGGAGTAGCAATCTATGTGGCTATTTTTTTAATAGTTGGTGTACACACAGGCGAACCACTATAACTCTGTGTTTTGTATATGTGTGATTTATATTTTCTATTTTTGATCAATCAGATTTGTGGAATGTATATGTGAATGTGAATGTTGTAATCTTTTACATTTCAAGCACAGTGGGGAATGTTGTAATAATTTAGATTTAAATTCTTGCAATTTATTTCAATTCCTTACTATTTATTTATTCCTCTTCGGTTTGAGTTTTTGATACAAAGGACGTTCTAGAAATAAGATTGTCCTTCCATAAACCCTTGGTTTTTATGGTGTAAGGTTGTCCTTAGAACTGAATTCGTATCAACTTCTCAATACTTGTTTATTGAGGTTTCTTTTATTTTAACATTGTGAATTGATTTATTTTATTTGGCTATCTCTTTATTTTATTCCACTGTTATAATTTTAATTTGGCATAGTCCTATTCACCCCCCCCCCCCCTCCCCTCCTCTAGGACATATAGCTAGGCCTTTTCAAGTGGTATCAAAGCCTAATAGCTCGTTTTAATTATTATTATTTGGATTTATTTCCTGAGCTAATCGATCTAAGCTATTGATTAGATGTCAAATTTTGATAGCCTTTCAGTCACTAGGCCTCCACCATTTGATGGCTCCAACTATGCCTATTGGAAAGCCAAAATGAGGATTTTCGTCAAATCAATGGATAAGAGTGTGTGGCAAGCCACAGTGATTGAATGGATCCATCCTACCACTGAAGTGACTGGTATCGATGGATCAAAATTAATGAGAATATCACCTTATTTTTATTGGACCACACTTCAGAAAAGTGAGAGTAGTGCCAATGCAAAAGCACTAAATGCAATCACTTACGCACTATCAGTGAATGAGTTCAAAAGAATTATATCCTGTGATACTGCAAAGCGAGCTTGGGATATTTTAGAAATGACACGCGAGGGTACATCAATTGTCAAGAAGTCTAAAGTCCAAATCCTCACAAGTAAATTTGAGGAAATACATATGGAGGAAAATGAAATGTTCATAGACTTTTATACTAAACTAAATGACATTGTAAACTCTATGTGGGGTCTTGGCGATAAAATCTCAGAAAGTAAAGTGTGTGCAAAGATACTACGTTCACTGCTTGAACGGTTCAACTCAAAGGTGACTGCGATCCAGGAACTTCGTGATACGGACAATATGAGGGTAGATGAATTAGTTGGGCCTTTACAAACCTATGAATTAAACTTTAAAGCTCCTAAAGGTAAATCTATAGCCCTTAAGTCTTCAAAATGTATTTCTCAAGAAAATTCTGATTTTGAAAATTCTGAAGATGACATGGCTTTCTTAGCGAAAAAGTTTTATAAGATTTTCAAAAGTAAAAAAGAGGGTTAACCTTTAAAAATCAGATGATAAGAAGAGATCTAAATCTAGATTTAAATCTTGGAAATCTTTGAAAGATAGTCAATGTTACAATTGCCACGAATATGGGCATCTAGCAAACAAGTGTCTGAAAAAGGATAAACCTAAAAAGAAAGGATTGTTGGCTACTTGGGATGAATCTTTTGGCACTGAAGCCTCTTCTGAATCAGAAGATTCTGAAATCGAGTTAGGCAATGAAGTCAAAGCCCTTATGACTCTAGCGAAGTTCACTTTTTCAGATCATGATGATTCTACTAGTGAAGAAAATCTGAATAGTGATCATGAAAATGAAGAAGATCTTCAAGATGCTTACAATGCCCCTATACAAGGAAAGTTTTAAGATTGCAGTAAAACTAAAGCTTCAAAAAGAAAGGTTTTCAGGGATTAGAGAAAATTTTGATTCTCTTATTTAAGAAAAATCTCATCTTTCAGATTGTTTTGAAAAATGCAAATGTGATTTAGATTTCAAAACCACCCTTATTGAAAATCTGAAATCTAAAAATGATAAACTTAAACTTGAAGTCTCTTCCCTTTTGAGTTTAAAGGATACATGGAGGTATACCTAAAGTGATCCAAAATTAGAAAAACCTTTAACTGGATCAAGAAAATGTGGCGACTGATCCGGTTTGGGCTATGATAAAAATATTTCTCCTAAACAGAAGAATATTCCTCCCAAGTTTGTGAAAGGAGATTCCTCTAACCCAAAAGAGAAAAGTTTAAGTCAAAAGTTTTCTAAAAATGTTAAAAATTTTCAATCTTTCAAACCTAAAGGTAACCATACCAATTACAAAAATCAAAACTGAAACCCTTTAGCTGAGAAAATAGTCGATCTACTGAAGGAGCTCTTAAAATCTAACTCAGTGGGTTAATCTTACAACAACTACAAACATAAGAAGACCAAATATACTCCTAAACCCAAAACAGTTACGAAATGGGTTCCTAAGGTTACCTACTTGGTTGCCCACACTACATTCAAAGCGACAAGCCATACAAAGTGGTACCTAGATAGTGGGTGCTCCAGGCATATAACAGGCGACAAGGCTTTATTCACCGACCTTAAAGATATGATTGGTGGATCAATCACATTTAGTGATGGTAGCAACTGCATGATTATTGGCCAAGGTACGGTTCAACTTTATAATCTTTCCTTATTTAAGAATGTTTTATATGTTGAGGGGCCAAAACACAACCTGTTAAGCATATGTCAAATATGAGATAACAATCACAGCGTGAACTTTTCTAATCGAGGTTATGAAACTTTAAACAAAAAGGGTTCAGTAATATTAACTGGTCGTAAGAGTTCTGAAAACTGCTATATTGTAAGCGATGGTAGCTCATCTAATCAATCGTGCTACATGGTCCATACCGATGAGACAGAATTGTGGCATAAACACCTTGGACATGTACACTACCATAATCTATACAGATTGAGCAAAGGAGAACTAATAAGAGGTCTACCTAAACTTCAAAAAGTAGACAAAATATGTGGCGAATGCTATATTGGCAAACAAACTAGAAGTGCTCACAAAAAGGTGAACTCTAATGCCACATTAAAACCGCTCGAACTTCTCCACATGGACCTTGTAGGACCTACTAGGACAGAGAGTTGAGGTGGCAAAAAATATATACTGGTAATCATGGATGATTTTACCAGATTCACTTGGGTAGCCTTCTTAAAGGATAAATCAGAAACCCTTGACGAAGTAAAAAGGATTCTCAAACGTATCCGAAATGAAAAAAGCTCTCAAGTTTGTAAGATCTGTAGTGATCATGGATCTGAGTTCAAGAATAGTAGTTTTGAGAAATTCTGTAGCGATCAGGGAATATCGCATGAATTCTCTGCGCCCAAAACACCACAACAAAATGGAATTATCAAGAGGAAAAATAGAGTGCTTCAAGAAATGGGAAATGTAATGTTGAATAGTATGAAGCTCCCTAGAAATCTTTAGGCTAAAGCTGTAAATACTGCACGCTATATTATCAACCGAGTTTATACATGTAAATATAATAATAAAACTGCTTATGAACTTTGGTTTAATAAAAAGCCTACTGTCAAATACTTTCGAGTTTTTGGTAGCAAGTGCTAGATTTTACATGACCGTGAAAATTTGGGAAAGTTTGATACTAAAAGTGATGAAGGTATCTTTTTAAGGTATTCTTTAAATAATCGTGCATATCGAGTATTGAACAAAAGGATTGGTGTTATTCAAGAGTCCATCAATGTGGTCATTAACAATTACTTGAATACACCTGCCCCGAGTTCAGATAATGATGAAGTTCTTTTAATTGACAAACCAGATACTTCATCAAATCAAACTAATTCTGAACTGAGGACTGTTAAAGATCATCCAACCACTCAAATTCTTGAAAACCCTTTCACTGGTGTGCGTACTCGTAGACAAATAGAAGACATATGTAATTATGTGTGCTTTACATCCCAGATTGAACCGGCTAACGTAAAAGAAGTGCTTTCTGACGAAAACTGGATAGTTGCTATGCAGGAAGAACTTAACCAATTTGTGAGAAATGATGTTTGGTATCTTGTTCCTAGACCTAAAGATAAACACATTATAGGAACTAAGTGAATTTTTAAAAATAAGTCCGATGAACTTGGTAATATTATTCGAAACAAGGCAAGACTGGTTGTACAAGGGTACACTCAAATAGAAGGGATTGATTACGATGAAACCTTTGCCCCAGTAGCTCGTCTTGAATCAATCAGACTATTCATATCCATTGCATGCTTTAGAAAATTTAAAATTTATCAAATGGATGTAAAGAGTGCCTTCTTAAATGGTGATCTATATGAAGAAGTGTATGTGGAACAACCAACGGGTTTTGAAGATCCTAAGAACACTGATCATGTCTATCGCCTTAAAAAGGCTCTCTACGATTTGAAACAAGCTCCCAGGGCATGGTATAAAAAATTGACTAAGTTTTTACTAAGTCATAATTTTCTAATGGGAAGTGTTGATAAAACTCTGTTTGTTAAGAAACATAACGATCATATCTTAATGGTACAAATCTATGTTAATGATATTATTTATGGATCTACCTATACTAACATGACTGTTGAGTTTGCAGATTTAATGAAATCTAAGTTCGAGATGAGCATGGTTGGAGAATTAAATTATTTCTTAGGGTTACAAGTAAAACAACAACTTGATGGTATTTTTATTTCTCAAACCAAATATGCTTTGAACTTGATTACAAAGTTCAGATTTGAGAATAGTAAGAATTTTGATACTCCTTTGATTACAACCTTAAGACTCTCGAAAGACTCTACAGGTAAAAATGTAGATCCCAAACTACATCGTAGCATGACTGGTAGTTTACTTTATTTAACTGCAAGTAGACCTGATATTGCCTTAAGTGTTGGTATTTGTGCTAAATATCAGTCTAACCCTAAAGAATCTCATCTAACTGTTATTAAGCGGATTACGTGATATGCCCTAAGTTTTGCTAATTTGGGTCCCTGGTATCCATATGATACTAGTGTTCAATTGGCTGGGTACTCAAATGCTGATTGGGCTGGTAATATTGATGACAGAAAATCAACCAGTGGTGGTTGTTTTTATATCGAAAATTGTTTAGTTTATTGATTTAGCAAGAGGCAAAATTCTATATCGCTCTTTACTGCTGAGGCTAAATACATCGCAGCTGAAAATGCATGTACTTAGCTTATTTGGATGAAACGTAAGTTAAGTGATTATGGAATTGTAACGCCCCGGATTTTTGCCAACCTGGGATTAGACGTCCTTAGGCAATGGATCGATTCTAAGACCTTATCAACTTGTCAGAACTAAAGCCCACAGTCTAAAAATCGCTCCTTAACTATTTTCTTCACAAATTCCACCCTTCACTACCTTGTGCTTTCAAATTTTTAAAGCACTTCCGCCCTAGACACTATCTTAAACTAGCTAAGTAGTATAACTTGGATCACTTCAGATATAAACTACAAATGACTAAGTACCACCTCGTACGTAAATCACGTAGATTAAATCCTTTAGAAATTTAACAAAGTTAACTAAGTACTAAACTCAATTAGCTATGAAACGTTAGATCGCTTTAAATACGATCGCAAGACCCAAAACTGGAACAAGTGACGCTAGGTTACCCTAAAGTTTAGAACCAAACTCATTTCCCGTCTATCGGGAATGAAACGAAACTTCAGTATTAGGTCTAGATCGCATCGGGATTCCGATTAACCCGAAGTTAAGGAACTAGGACCGCCCCACCGGGCTTAACAATCATCTCAAAAATGCCTTATCCGATATTCCACGGCCATTCGTTTCGAATCGGAGCGAGGTAGTGTGAAAACACTATTCATAAGCCAAAATAAATATCCGGAATAGTGATCGGCATCGTTCGTTGACGCGTCAAGATTAAGCAATTAAGTCGAATCGGACCAAATTACACCCTCGGATTAAGAAAATTTCAGAACATTTACAACTTGGAATTTCGATCGTGGCCCACCGACCGTCGAACCGAAAGTGGTCCGCCACGTGCGATCTGCGCATCCGAATGAGTCAAAACGTAATCCCACGTAGATCCATTGGTGGTGAGCTTTAAGTCGACGTTTGGCTCAAGGAGGGCTACCAGAACCTCTATTTGGAAAAGTGACGAATATCCTATATTAGCAGTAACCCTTGAACCCGAGTCTAATTTTGAATGTTTTAGGCTATATAAGGGCCTTAGAGCACCCTCTCTCACAGCCATACGAATTTGAGTTTTGGGAGAGAGAAAAGAGAGAGAAAAAGAGAGAAAGTGAGGAAGAAGTGGGAGAAAGCGTGCGTTTCGCCATCCAACGGCCTACACCGCTTCGTTCTAAGTGATTCTGTATTTAGCCCATTTGGAGGTAAGAAACCCTAACCCTAGGTCCGATTTGTGGTGGGATCGATGTGGGTTGCGTAACGACTAACCGATTCCGCTCGAGGCTAGAAATCTCCCGTATACGGAAGTTCTACTCGATTCGTTTCATTTCCATAGGCAAAGGTGAGGACTTTAAGTGTATAAGTTACGGTTTTCAACGCTTTCAATGTCGACAATGGTAGATTCATGATCTGCTTGCAATTGCACATGTACAAAGTGCTTTCCGAATGTGAAATATGGAATTTCACATATTCTAGGTATCGTAGAAATACCGTATACGTATTTTTTTTTGGATAAATGCTTGACATGTTTATGTAATGTTTAATTATATAACATATGAATAAAATACTAGTTTGGCGAAAGAAATCGTCAAATTATATGTTCCTTTGTAAATGTGCCGTATGTCGAAAATACGTATTGTAGAAATACCGTATACGTATTTCTTTTGGAATAATGTTTGACATATGTATTTAATGTATGACTATACAATACATGATTAAAATACTAGCTTGGCGAAAGGGATCGCCGAAATCTATGTTCCTTTGTAAACACTATGTATGTCGAACTTGGGTATACGTGAAAGTACCCTATACGTATAAAATTTGCTGATGTGGTTGCCATGATTATTTGTATGATTATGATATACATGGGTAAAATACTCACGTGCGAAGGGACAACCCTAACACGTATTTTGCTAACATACGTCATGTATGTTGTAATAGTGTATTCTAAGTGTTTAGAAAATGACCGAATGAGTATAGAATTCTCATTCGTGCTCGCCATGACTAATTGTCATGGATTCATGATTGTTGTATTGGCGATACCCTTTTGACGAAAGGATTTTCCTAGTTCACGCCACGGCCAATATACACTATATATGCTTTGAAATGTGTGGCCCAAGTGTTTGCGGAAATGATTGAATGAATATGGAACTTGGATTCACGCTTGCCATGACCATCCGTCGTGGGTGTATGCGTGTTATGATTGGGGCAACTCCCTAGGGAAAGGATTTGGCCTAATGCCTATGTGATCGACATATGTCATGTATGTTGACGTATGTTTGCTTAAGTGTTTTTGAAATGTCCGAATGAGTAGTAGTTAGCAAAGTGTAATGTTTTAGGGTGTTGAGATGGGATTCTCAACTCAGAGACATGTATGACTACCTCCATGAGGTTATTTGCTTAAACCGCTTACTTGTAATATATGTGTTTGTATTCCTATTGATGAAGTGCTTTACAACATGCTTTCTATCATGCTTTATAACATGCCTTATAACATGCCTACTAGCATGCTTTAATTACTTTGTTATCATGCTTTACTCCACATGCTATGGATGCGAATTGATTGTGTTTGGGGCTATGATTATAGTCCAGACAATCGGTACCAGAATTGAATTCGTGGTTGCAATTCATTTGCCACGTGAGATGTGTTCGACGAACCCGAGTCGTACGGTTGGCGATAGTGGTCGGCCACGCGAAGTGCTTATGCACTTCATGTCGTTCAACTTGTTGTTCGAGCCAGCCGAGCTCGTCAAGTAACCCGATTTGTCTAATGTATGTTCACCATGTTTGGTCGCCCTCGCTTGAACCTGGGTACCAAACTTACCAAGTGAAATCCCTTTTAACCATGGTACCTCGATCCGCCAAGACGCATGAGCCGGCATGGTGGTATGGGACACCGTGGTCGAGCCGTCGGCCATTGGGGTCATGTACCTCCCGTAGTGACCATTGCGCAACTAACCTCGTGAGCCGATTATGGTGGTATGGGACACTATATTCGAGCCGTCAATACTTACGGCGAGAGCCGAGTACGGTGGAGACCGTGACCGTCTCGTGCCGACGGCGACGAGTCCTCCGTAGTATCTTCGAGTATACTCCAAGGTCCGTGATTGGCGACGAGTCTTTCACAAAGAATCGGAGTATGAGTTGAGCCGAGTACGGTGAGACCTGTATTCGAGCTGACGGCTAGTGATTGAGCCAGTGCACGGTGAGATATGTACTTGAGCTGACGGCCAGCAATTGAGCCGCATACGGTGAGATCTGTATCCGAGCTGACGGGTGACGAGCCCTTTGCGATGCCTTCACTACGCTTCTCAAACCATAATATCGTATGAGATTAGCTAGGCTTGACGACCCTAGAATGGATCATGTTTGGGAATGATACAAGGGAGGTACCTTAGTTTCCCAATATTGCTGTTTGAAATGGACTAATAATAACTCGGTAATCATGATCATCATGCACCGCATGTGCTTTGTAGATGTGGCGCACTAAGGGAGTAGCATTCGCGAACGTAAGATGATGTCGCTGAGGGTGGTTTGGCAAGGGCATACAAAGACATCATGTCATATCATTTTTTGCACTTAACAAGAGTAGTTAGAAATGTTTGATTTGTATCGCATTATCATTCTTGCTTGATTGATTTGATAACATGTTAACCTATGCTTTTATTGTTCCATCGAGTTGATCACTCACTCCCACGTTACATGGACGGTGTTTGCAACACCAACCAGATTATTGAGTTTGGTGGTGGCGATGCTTGTGAAGCAGAGCCGGACTACTTCGCTCATGATGATAGGAGGAATTCTCCTATCTCGTATCTCTCCACGGGTCTCCCTCAAGACCTGCATCGTATTGACGGGGCTATGGTATTTGGGATAGGAGACATTACACTTCCTCACATTAGGTATATTTTAGAACCGTACTTGTAATTATTTAACTTGGTAACATTATCACACGGAGACTCATTATAGTTCATATATTTTGTCTACCTATCACTGCTCTTCCGCTTGCTAATTTTGTCTCCGGAGTATGATATTCTGTTTTGGCTTAATCTCACTCATGTTCAATGCACAAGTATAGTCAACATTCAAACATCATTCATTTTGTTGCATAAGTGATGTTCTGGAACTCGGGAGTTGAGTTTACGCTTGACCCCCGATTTTCAGGGCGTTACAGGAATTTCATAGGAATCAATGATATTATATTGTGATAATTCCAGTGCTATAAATATTTCAAAAAATTCAATCCAACATTCACGTACCAAGCACATTGACATTAGGTATCATTACATTCATGAATTAATGGAAGAAAAAATAATCTCTTTATATTACATTCCGACCGAGACTTAACTTGCTGACATTTTCACTAAACCGCTCGACAAAAGCAAGTTTAATAAATTGAAATTTGATCTTGGAATGTGCAATTGAAATTGACTATTCATGCATTTGTATATCATAATGTATATATTTGATAATTTATTAGTTTAAATTTCAATTTTTTATAAAAAAATGCATATTTTTGTCGGTACTCGACCAGACGTAGTATGACCGGTCAAGAACGGTCCTCGAACAGTTGTATAGCACGCTGGACCTTTTTAATTTGGGAAAAAAAAAAACTCATCTTCCTCATTTCCTATTTCTTCTCCAACGGGCATATGCACGACCGGTCGTACCCAATTGTTTGATTCATCAAGTTTAGCGCATTTTTTTTGTCAATCTTTTAGATTCAAGTTCTATTCTCTTTATCTTTGTCATTTGGGTACTTGATTACAAGCTCTGTAGAGATTTAGGGGTTTTTCTACTCCATTTGCGGATCTTAGAAAACCCATCTCTACTTCCTTTGTGATTTTGTCGTACTTTGGTTTTCTTCAAGTAAATGGATGCTATAGGGAAAAAGAAAACTGTCTGTGGTCCATCATCCTCTAGATCGGCTCCTATCACTTGGCACCATCTTCGTTCACTTGAAGATGATCCCGCACATGTACGGGATTTACGTATGCACAATGCCATTGTTGAAAAAGTTATGTATTGAATACATTGCTCCTTTTAGTATCCTTCCTCTTCTCCAATCTGTAGGTTGGGATAATATCCTACATTGGGGTGGGCCTCTCTGAATTTTCATCTAATAATGTAACTTTTAATATTGATACTAGAGAAGGCCCGTTTACAGTAGACCGTCATCTGATTGCAGATCTAATGGAAATACCTGTTAATGATGAGGGCATCCCTATTCATACTCTAATGGAAAAACCTTCAGAATCAGAAAAACGGATGTTAACCAGAGATTTATGTAATATGGACGTTCAATGGACTCATAAAGAGAACGCGCTCCCCGCAAAGTATTTGTTACCCAAATGCAGAATTCTCCGTAGAATTTTTATTTCAAATCTGTATCCTTGTTCCTGTAACAAAACAGAACTAACTTCCTTTATGGTTCGAGTTTTGTATTTTATCGTCACCGGTACTAAAGTCTGTCTGCCTTCTTTCATATGCTGTTTCATCATTCAATTTCGACTCCATCCAGGACACAGTGATATTCTTTTTGCTTATCTTATGACTGTGTTAGCTACTCACATGCTAGTTGATATGCTTGTCGGAGAGGATCCTATTCATCATCTTTTGTTTAACAATACTAATTTAAATAAGATGAAATTGAAACTGGCGCCGGGTCAAAGAGATGTGGGTGGTGGTGGTGCTGAAGCAGAGAATGAAGAAGAAGGTGGCAATCTTCCTCCTGATGACATCAATATAGATGATATATTTGATGAAATTAGATCAGACTCTGGAAATGATCCTAACTATGAGCCATCATATTTTAATGCTTGTCTTTGTACTCTTGAGGAGAGGGTAGAGAACATGAATGTTGGCCATGATTTGCAATTTAAATATATGCGCGAGTATCTTAGGCGTTTAAATAGAGGCCTTCATCAAATTAATCCTACCATACCTGTTCCCTCCTCAGGATCTGATTTACTATTGTAATCTTTGGTCTATAATAATTTTTATACTACTTTTGGTGTGTGGACTTTGTATGACTGACGTTTGTATGACTGACGTTTGATTCAGCTGATTAATGCTATGTGAACTTATTTGTTTATTTTTACTTGCATTGCTTACCTCGTTATTCCTTTCTTTACTCTCTTATTGGTCTTCCACTTCCATTTATTCCTTTCTTCCTTTGTCATATTGTGACAAAAGGGGGGAGAATAATTTTCTAGTTATATATAGGAGATATATGAATATGGATTGTGGAGAGTAAGCATCTCATTTTTTATGAAGGATTTTTATATGTTACTCAGGGAGAGTAAGTAATAAAGATTTTATGAATGACAACCGGTGCATGATTCATTAATCATACTAACTTATGCATAGTTTTTTGTGTTCATAATGATCATATCATATTCTCGTTAAGTATGTTTTGTCACAAATTTGACAAAGGGGTAGATTGTAAGTGCAATTGTTATTTGCCCCTTTGGTTGTCAAATTTTGTGGTGTCAAAAACACAATCTATGTGTGGTGCTAAAAACAAATTCTATGTCTTGTGTAGCTTTTGGATTTGTATGTTCAAGTTACTACATCAATGCTACAAGCTAAGAACGGTGATTTACTTCAAGTTCAAGTTCTTTGACTACTTCTGCAAGCTTCAATGATCAAAATATTTCAAGAGCTACAATAAAAGATAAGTTCTTGTTCAAGTCTCAAGTACAACTCAAGACTAAAGTACAAGATGAAGTCCAAGCTTAAGAAGATCTCAAGTTCAAGCTACATCAGAGATTTCAAGCTTCACAATCTTCAAAGGTCAACCATCTTTATAAGAAGTGAAGACTCAATCACCATACTTCACATTTAAGGTTTGCATGACCTTAGTTTGACCTTAGGGTAGGTCATTTTGAATACATAATTCATATAGAATATTTTTATAAATATTTAGTGTGTTCTAAGACCAGTCCTGAATTCTGTTCGACTAGTCCTAGAACTGGCTTGACTAGTCCAAGAAATTCTAAGACCAATCCTAAGTTGTTGCAAATTTTTAGAATTTTTTGGTTGAGCTTCGACCAGTCATAGAGTCTGTTCGACCAGTCGTAGGAACAGTGCCGACTCATTCACGACCAGTCCTGCAGCTACAACTCAAACTCCAACAACCATTCTTGGTTTATCACGACCAATCGTGGAGGCCTAACGACCAGTCGTGGACATCCTAATACCAGTCGTAAAACGGTTTAATCCGATCGCGCTTAAAATTTCAAAATGTAGTTCGACCTACGACCAGTCGTGGTGGCCACACGACCTGTCGAAGATGCGATTTCTGCAACTCTAAATAAAACACGAATTTCAGAGTTTTTCAAGAATTCAATTCAAGTAAAATCAAGGCATCACTCTGAGATAAGTTTGTGTTATTTAAGCAAAATTATGTATATTTAATATTCTCTTTTGTTAGCTTTATATATTTGATTTTGTTTCTGCATTCCAATCTAAATTGAAAAGAGGAATTATTGTATTCCTTCTTCTTGGAATTAAAATCAAATAGAGCTAGCCCATTTGGTTTAATTTTGTTACAAATTCATGACTTAACAAGAATTTTGTTAATTTCTCGTACCATGCCCTAGGAGCCTGTTTCAAACCATAAAGTTTTTTTTTTTAGGCGATAAACATGATTAGCATGCTTAGGGTCTTAAAACCCTTTGGTTGTTCAACATATACTTCTTCATGGAAATCACCGTTTAAAAATGCACTCTTAAATCCATTTAATATTTTGAATTTTTTAAAGCACGCAATGGATATAAACAATCTGATTGATTCGAGACGAGTTACTGGGGCAAAGGTGTCATCATAATCGATACCTTCAATTTGAGTGTACCCTTGTACAACCAGCCTAGCCTTGTTTCTAATTATGTTACCAAGTTCATTAGACTTGTTCTTGAAAATCCATTTTGTTCTGATAATATGTTTATCAGTTGGTCTTGGAACTAAATACCAAATATCATTTCTCACAAACTGATTAAGCTCTTCTTGCATAGCTACAATCCAGTTTTTCATTAGTTAGGGCTTTTTTTACGTTAGCCGATTCCATCTAAGATGTAAAGCACACGTAGTTACACATATCTTCTAATTGTTTACGAGTGCGTACACCAGTGAGGGGATTTTCAAGGATTTGATCAGTAGGATGATCTTTATTTATTTGTAGTTCAGTGTTATTTTAATTAGATGAAGAGTCTGGTTTATCAATTAAAGAGCCTCATCATCTTCTGAACTTGAGAGGAGTGTATTCAAATGATCATCGATGACCACATTAATAGATTCTTGTATTACACCGGTCCTCTTGTTAAGTACTCGATATGCTCGACTATTTAGAGCATACCCTAAAAATATCCCTTCATCACTTTTGGTGTCAAATTTACCCAAATGTTCTCGGTCATGCAAGATATAGCATTTACTGCCGAAAACTCGAAAGTATTTGACAGAAGGCTTCTTATGAAACTACATCTCATAAGCTGTTTTATTATTTGATTTTCTAATATAAACACGGTTAATTATATAACAAAGCAAGATTAAAAACTTTCTCAAATTTTACGGGGATTTTTAGGAAGCTTCATATTATTTAACATTACATTTGCCATTTCTTGAAGCACGCTATTTTTCCTTTCCACTACCCCATTTTATTGTGGTGTTTTGGGAGCAGAATATTTATGTGATATTCCTTGGTCACTATAAAATTTCTCAAAACTACTATTTTCAAACTTAGACTTATGATCACTACGGATCTTAGTGACTTGTAATTCTTTTTCATTTTAGAAACATTTAAGTACCATTTTTACTTTATCGAGAGTTTCAGATTTCTCTCTTAAGAAAACTACCCATGTATACCTAGTAAAGTCATCTACAATGCAGAATATACTTCTTGCCACCTCGACTCTCCATTCTAGTTGGTCCAATGAGATCCATGTGAAGAAGTTCGAGTGGTTTAGATGTGGCATTGGAGTTTATCTTTTTGTGAACACTCCTGGTTTGTTTACCAATTTGGTACTTGCCACGTATCTTATTTATTTTCTTTATTTTGGGTAGACCTCTTACCAAATCACTTTTGCTCAATCTATATAAGTTGTGGTAGTGTACATGTCCTAGGAGCTTATGCCATAGTTCGGTCTCATCGGTATGGACCATGTAACACGATAGCTTAGATGAGCTTGAGTTACTAACTATATAACAATTCTCAGAAGTTCTGTGACCAGTTAATATTACACAACCATTCTTATTTAAGATTTCACACTTTTGGTTTAAAAACTTTACACTGTGATTATTGCAAATTTGAGAAATGCTTAATAAATTATGTTTTAAACCTTTTACATATAAAACATTCTCAAATAGAGGGATGTTAGGGAGTTGAACTATACCTTGGCTAACAATCCTGCAGTTGCTACCATCACCGAATGTGATTGAACCATTAGTCATGTCTTTAAGACCAGTGAATAGACTTTTGTCACCTGTCATGTGTCTGGAGCAACCACTATCCAGGTACCACTTTGAATGGCTCATGGCTTTGAATGCAGTGTGAGCAGCCAAACAAGTAACCTTAGGGCCCATTTCATTACAATTTTGGGTTTAGGAACATAGTCGGTTTTCTTCTGATTATAATTGTTATACGTCCTACCTACTGAGTTAAATTTTAAGAGCTCCTTAAGCAAGTCTACAATTTTCTCAGCTAAAGGATTATGGTTCTGATTTTTATAGTTGATATAGTTCTTTCTAGGATTTAAGGACTGAAAAGTTTTAGTCATTTTAGAAATATTTTGATTTAGACTTTTCCCTTTTAAATTTGAAGATTCTCCTTTAACAAATTTAAAAGTATTCTTATATTTAGGAGGAGTATTTTTATCATAGCCCAATCTAGAACGATCACAACATTTTATGGATCCAGATAGAAGTTTTTCTAATCTGGGGTCACCTTGGGCATACCTCCATGTGTCCTTCAAACTCAAAAGTGAAGAGACTTATAGTTTTAGGTTTTCATTTTTAGATTTTAAGTTTTCAACTTGTGACGTTTTAAAATTTAAGTCACACTTAGTTTTTTTTCAAAACAATTTGAAAGGTATGATTTTTTCAAAACCAGATTATCAAAATTCTCTTTCAATTTTAAAAACTTTTCTTTCTGAAGTTTTAATTTAACAGCTATTTTACAACTTTCCCTGTATGGGGCATCATAAGCATCCTGAAGATCTTCTTCATTCTCATGATCACTTCCCAGATTTTCTTCACTGGTTGTACATTATCTAAGAAAGTGAACTTGGCTAGAGTCATTAGGGCTTTAACATTATTACCCGACTCGGTTTCAGAATCTTCTGACTCAGAAGAGGCTTCAGAGCAGGAAGATTCATCCCATGTAACCAACATACCTTTCTTTTTAGGTTTGTCATTTTTAGGACATTTGTTTGCTAGATGCCCATATTCATGGCAGTTGTAGCATTGACTGTCTTTTAAAGATTTCAAAATTTTAGATCTTGATTTTTTCTTTTCAACAGGTTTTGGAACATTAACCTTCTTTTTACTTTTGAAAATCTTGTAAAACTTTTTAGCTAAAAAGGCCATATCATCTTTAGAAGTATCTAAATCAAAATTGTTATTTTCATGATAAATACTTTTAGAAGATTTAAGGGCAATAGATTTACCTTTCGGAGCTTTAAAGTTTAACTCATAGATTTGTAAAGAACCAACCAGTTCGTCAACCTGCATATGGTCTGTATCACGAAGTTCCTGAATGACCGTGACTTTCGAATTGAACCTTTCAGGTAGTAAGCATAGTATCTTAGCACAGACTTTTCTTTCTAGGATGCTATCTCCAAGATCCCACATAGAGTCGACTATGACATTCAACTTAGTATAGAAGTCCATGAATGTTTCACTTTCTTCCATATGTATTTCCTCAAACCTAGTGGTGAGGATTTGTAGTTTAGATTTCTTGACAGTACTCGTACCCTCATGTGTCATTTCTAAGATATCCCAGGCTTGTTTCACAGTATCACAATATATAATTCTCTTAAATTCATCTGGTGATAGTATGCAAGTAATTGCATTTAAAGCCTTGGCATTGGCACTACTCTCAATTCTCTATAGAGTGGTCCAAGTGCTATAAGGAGCAACTTTTAGAGTTTTAGTTCCATCAAGGCCTAGAACTTCAATAGTAGGTGTTGTCCATTTAATTACTGTGGCTTGCCACACATTCTCAGCAATAAACCTCAAGAATATTCTCATTCAGGCTTTCCAATAAGCATAATTAGAGCAATCAAAAGGTGGAGGCCTAGTGATAGAAAGGCTATCAAAATTTGACATCTTAAATGCTCAGATCGGTTAGCTCAGGAATTAAATCTAAATAAACAAGCTATTAGGCTTTGATGCCACTTGAAAAGGCTGAGTAAAATGTCATAGAGGGGGGGGGGGGGGGTTGAATAGTGAAAGTGCCCTGGTTTATCAAGTTACGTGAGTGTTGAGTCAGAGTGTCTACAGAGCCCGATAAGAAGATCAATTCAAGTCTCTGCCTCAACTGCATGTGTGCAAGCTCACCATAGGTAAACCTAAAGCCTCACATTCTATATCCCAAAACACCAGGTGACTAAAACCTTTAAAAACAAGTTAGAAATCCTAGGGTTTTAAGGTGAGAAAACTTTTTTCTAAATAGGAAAATTTCTAAGTTTTCTCGCCTTGTCGATTTTATCGGAACACCCTCGATATGATCGACCTGATCTGTCAATGTCCTCAATACCTTAACGATATTATCGATGTGAGGACTAAAAGTGTCCAACAACTAAATATTCATCTGGACGAATTTATCGATATATCAATACATCTATCGATATCATCGATATGAGCACTAAATATGTCCAGCAACTTCACAACATATCTAGACGAATTATCGATGTATCGAAACACCTATCGATCTCATTGATATTCAAATCTCGAGTCCATCGAGAGTGACTCGATATGATCGACAGGCAGATTTTTGGTGCCCCTATTTCTTAAACAAAATCTTAAATTCCTTCGATATATCGATGCTCTTCCAATATGATCTGAAATCAAATATCGATAACATCGAAAGTCCATCGATGATATCGATTGAGGGCGCGCATTTCTTACAGCAGATATTTCAGATTGTTTTTAACTATAATCAGGGGCCCATCAATAGAATCGATATTTAAATATCGATGGTATCGGCACCAGGTCGATTGCATTGAACAAGGTCATAATCTGTACAGCAACAGGATTTATCGATGCCTTGACTCTGATCTCAATATCATCAACATTCAAATTTCGATGATCTCGATGGTTCCTCAATCATTCATGAAAACCTGAAATATTTTGAAGTCAAGTCTCTCTCATTTTTCAAGTGTCGATGGATCGATCCTGTCATTGATGGAATCGGAGTTCGAAATTCGATGACATCGACAATAGTTTCGATTCATCGACTAATTGGCAAAGAGTTTCAAAAGCGTATGACATTGAGTCCGAGTCATCGAGCAGACCATCGATGCTATCGAGAGTATACGCTCGATGATATCAAACTCTGTCATAAATATTATCATTTTATATCCGTTGGAACTTTTTGCCTATATATAGAGGACTTATCTTTTGTTGCTGTGAGAGAAAATAGAGAGAGCTTTTGTGTGTTTCCGCTTATATCTTATATCCAAAGCCCTTTCTCTCAAGGGAGTTCATCCTCCAATCCACCCTTACCATTGACATTCAATAGAGTGGATTGGGGAATGAACTTTCACATTCAAGGATCCTCCACCTACTACCTTATTGGCAAATCATTAAGCTAGGATGCCTTGAATTCCTAGATGATTGGAACTACTCTATCTGCCTTATAGGAAAATCTTTAGAGAGTACGATTCCATCATAACCTTGACCTAACCCGAAGCCAAGTATTGGTATAATATCTTGTGTTGCGGATCAAGGGAGTAGAAGACTCTTCGTCGACAAGGAGGAGGAGATCTTCGACATTGTGCTAAACGGGACTCATCAGGTTATTTGTAAGTATCCAAAGTCCAAGAGGACACCTGTGATCATTCCTTTATAGGCTTGGGTCTTAAGTGGTTCTCACCCTTTGAAGTCCTCAAGGAGGCCTCCGGCGGGAGTGTACGTGGTGGGTGCGTTGTATGGACCCTTGCTCTGTGGAGAGCATAAACATCTGGTTAGGAGTGAACCAGTAAAACTCTGGGTTTTAGGTGAACCCGACAAAACCTCAAGGTTTGATGTCAACCATGTAGAAACCTTCAGTAGGGTCTTATGGAAGATCCTTGGCTAGTGTGCTTAAAAGTGGGTGCGTTGTGTTGACCCTTGCTCGTGAGAGCATAAACAGTCAGCCTTAGTGTACGTTGCAAAGGTTGAAGGTGAACCTGATTTAAAACCTTAGGTTAGAGATGAACCATGTGAAACCTCCTTAGTGAAATCCGGTATACTCAAGGGTTGAGTGCGGTTACCGGGAGTGGAGTAGACTTATCGTTGAACCACTATAAAATGACTGTGTTTGAGATTGTTATTTTGATTATGTGATTTGCTTTAATACTTCCATATCTGATTATCTGATCACTTCTCACACACCTACACAGTCATATCCATCATGAACTAGATTGCATATTGTTTACTCCTTAAGCAGTATGTGATCGGATCCTCCAGTAGAGTTACATTTGAGTAATCCTGAGAATTGCATGATGATAGGATTAGTGAAGTAGGATTTTTAAATTACTCATAAAAACTTTAAAAAGTTCTATTTACCCCCCTCTAGGACATATTGGCATATTCCTTCTTCAATCAGTGCGGTCTTTACCGCCATTTCAATTGGTATCAAAGCGGGTCTCTCTTTAAGGGCTTCACCGCCTAGAGAGTGATCTTGACTGAAGTTGGAATCATGTTCAAGAGTGTCCAAGAGGGTGTGACAAACCAGAATAGTTGCCTTGTCATTCACACTGCCCTGAAATTCGGAAATAATTCGAAATGGTACCTTGATAGTGGATGTTCCAGGCACATGACTGGTGATCAAACTCACTTTTGTGAGTATTCAAACTTTGATGGAGGATCAGTCACATTTGGAGATGGAAGCTCAGCCAAAATAATTGGATAAGGAACAATAGTTGTACCAGGTCTCCCAAAGATCAAACATGTCCTCTATGTAGAAGGTCTAAAACATAATCTCCTTAGTATCTCCCAAATCTATGACAAAGAACATCTTGTCACTTTCTCAAAGGATGTTTGTAGAATTATGGGTCATACAGGAAAATCTCCCATAAAAGGGTTACGCACTAGTGATAATTGTTATGTCATTGAAAGTACAAGTGAGAGTGTACTATCCACAAAGTCCAATATGGCTGTAAAGAATGAATCCAAACTGTGGCATCAAAAGTTGGGACATGTTCACTACCGAAATTTAGTGAAACTCAGTTGAAAGAATTTGGTTAGGGGACTTCCCAAGAATATAAAAGAAGAAAAAGTTGTCTGTGGAGAATGTTTAAAAGGAAAATAAATTAAAGTCGGACACAAAAAGACAACCACCATAGCAACAACAAAACCTTTGGATTTGCTACATATGGATCTCGTTGGACCAATGAAGGTGGAAAGTCATGACAAGAAAAGATACTTTCTGGTGGTGGTAGATGACTACACCAGATTTACTTGGGTCGCATTCCTTCTGGAAAAATCGGATGCGTTTGAGGAATTTGTGGTTCTGGCAAAGCGACTCCAAAATGAAAAAGGGTACGGCATAAATCATATCAGAAGTGATCATGGTGGAGAATTTGAAAATGAAAGATTCGAAAGATATTGCAATGAGAAAGGAATTCGTCATGAATTCTTTGCCCCAAAAACACTCAACAAAATGGAGTCATTGAAAGGAAAAATCGTGTATTGCAGGAAATGGGGTCTGTCATGTTGAATGGGAAAGATATGGCAAAAAGTTTTGGGGCAGAAGCTGTCAATACTGCCTACTACATCATAAATAAAGTATATCTTAGAGCAGGTCTGAACAAAACTCCATACGAATTATGGTTTGGGAAAGTGCCTAGTGTGAAATATTTTCATGTCTTTGGAAGCAAATGTTATATCTTGAGAGATAGAGACAACCTAGGAAAATTTGAGTCTAAAAGTGATGATGGAATCTTTCTGGGGTATGCTATGAATAGTCGTGCATATAGAGTATACAATCTAAGAACCCTAACTATTCAAGAGTCAGTCAATGTGGTGATCAATGATCAACCTCATGAAGAAGATACACGTGAAAATGAATTAGAAGATGATGTAGATTCATGCATAATAGAAAAATCTGACAACAAAACTAGATCACCCTGTGAACCTCAACCATCATCTAACACCCCCATCATAAAAGATCACCCTTGCGAACAGATTATTGGAGATCCTAAGGATGGTGTAAGAACTTGACAACAGATAGAAAATATCTATAACTATTTCTGTTTTACTTCAAAAATTGAACCAAAGAATATTGTAGAAGCTCTTCAAGATGAACATTGGATAAATGCTATGCAAGAAGAACTTCAACAATTTCAAAGAAATGAGGTATGACAATTGGTTACCAGACCACTTGATACAAATATCATTGGAACCAGATGGGTCTTCAAGAATAAATCTGATGAATCAGGAAATGTGATCCGAAACAAAGCAAGGCTTGTAGCTCAAGGGTACTCACAGATAGAAGGCATTGATTTTGATGAAACATTTGCTCCTGTAGCTCACCTTGAGTCTATCAGAATTCTTCTGTCCATTGCATGTACGCTAAAGTTTAAACTATTTCAAATGGATGTTAAGAGTGCTTTTCTTAATGGAGATCTTGCTGAAGAAGTCTATGTTAAACAACCAAAAGGTTTTTTAGATCCTAAGTATCCTCATTACGTATATCGTCTGAATAAATCCCTCTATGGTCTCAAACAAGCACCACGTGCTTGTTACGAACGACTGACAAAATTTCTTTTGGACCATAAATTCTGCAGAGGGAATGTTGATAAGACTTTGTTTACTCAAAGAACAAAAGATTCACTGCTTATTGCACAAAATTATGTGGATGATATAGTCTTTGGTTCTACATGTGAAGATATCGCATACAAATTTGCCAACCTCATGAGATCATAATTTGAAATGAGTATGGTTGGTGAATTGAACTTCTTCTTAGGATTGCAGGTCAAGCAGCTCCATGATGAAAATTTTATCTGTCAAACCAAGTATGCGAATGATTTGGTAAAAAGATTTGGTCTTGAATTTAGTCGCTCTTATCATACTCCCATGAGCACCACACTCAAACTCTCTAAAGATACAAATGGCAAGAGTGTGGATCAACATCTCTACTAGAGCATGATAAGTAGCCTACTATATTTCACAGCTAGTCATCCCGACATATCTTTCAGTGTTGGGGTATGTGCTCGATATCAAGTAGATCCTAAGGAATCTCATTTAACGGCTGTTAAGAGGATCATCAAATACATAACAGGGACTCCATTCTATGGACTGTGGTATCCATTTGAAACATCTACCATCATCGCCGGGTACTCTGATGCCGACTGGGCAGGAAATTTAGATGATCGAAAATCTACAAGCAGAGGATGTTTCTATATTGGAAATTGTCTAGTCTCTTAGTAGAGTAAGAGGCAAAATTCAATATCATTATCTACTACCGAGGCTGAATACATTGTCGCTGGAAGCCGCTATGCACAACTCCTTTGGATGAAACAAATGTTGTTGGACTACGGGATTGAACAATCCACGATGAGTCTTTTTCTGTGATAACACAAGTGCAATAAACATTTCAAAAAATCCTGTTCAACATTCTCAAACTAAACACATTGACATCCGTCTTCATTTTATTCGAGAAGTTGTTGATGACAAGATTATCACATTGGACTATGTTTCCACAGAAAAGCAACTCGCAGACATCCTCACCAAACCTCTCGATACAAATAGGTTTAGTGACCTTCAAAAATCCATTGGGGTCTGCATTCACTAAATCTCAGTAAACTTGAGTCACATAGGTAAATTCTTACACTGGGACATTCATGGTTAGACGACAGCCACAAGTCTAAACTCTTTACATTAACCATGTTAGTTTTGAGCTGAAAATGAGTCTTTTGTTGAAATAACTGTTAACTTGCTGTCAATCTTCAGCAGTTTATTTTGGACAGTTGGATATTTTGGCTTCACTTTGAATATGGCTGAATAAAACTCATATCATTAATGCCATATTTCTGTTTTGAGCTCCCCTGGTTTATCAAGTTAGGGATTGCATATGAATGAAAACTACTATATAACTGCTCTAAAATGCATCCATAGGTTCTGAAATTGATGTTTGCTTAAATTACGTTAACTATTATACATCACTTGATCTGCTTCTACCTGATTGGTTATCCCAAGTACTTCAAGCTTCAGTCAATATCACCTGAGATATATTTGTCAATGACTGACAAAAAGGGGGAGAACAATTGCAAAACACCCCGAATGGAAAATTGTGTATCTATCTATGTGTTGCAGGTGTTAGGGGGAGCAGCTGCATCAAGCAAGGGGGAGTTTACAAGAAAGGGGGAGCAACTACTGGTTGTGTGCATGGGGTAGAAATTGTAAAATTGTGTAAAAGCATGTACAAACAATTTAGGGTGTGTTTGTCTAGAGAACTCTAGGGTATTTTGGGGATTTTATCACGTAATTGACAAAGGGGAGATTGAAAGTACCCTGGTTTGTCAAGTTACGTGAGTGTTGAGTCAGAGTGTCTACAGAGCCTGATAGGAAGATCAATTCAAGCGTCTGCCTCAACCGCATGTGTGCAAGCTCGCCACAGGTAAACCTAAAGCCTCACATCCCATATCTCAAAACACCAGGTGACTAAAACCCTTAAAAATAAGTTAGAAATCATAGGGTTTTAAGGAGAGAAAACTTTTTTCAAAATAGAAAATTTTCTAAGTTTTTCTCACCTTATCGATCTTATCGGAACACCCTCGATATGATCGACCTACTCTGTTGATGTCCTCGATACCTTAACGATATTATTGATGTGAGGACCAAAAGTGTCCAGTAACTAAATATTCATCTGGACAGATTTATCGATGTATCAATACATCTATCGATATCATCGATATGAGCACTAAATATGTCCAGCAACTTCACAACATATCTAGACGAATTATCGATGTATCGAAACACCTATCGATATCATCGATATTCAAATCTCAAGTCCATTAAGAGTGGCTCGATATGATCGACAAGCAGATTTCCGGCGCCCCTGCTTCTTGATGAAAATCTTAAATTCCTTTGATATATCGATGCTCTTCCGATATGATCTGAAATCAAATATCGATAACATCGGAAGTCCATCGATGATAACGATCGAGGGCGCGCATTTCTTACAGCAGATATTTCAGGTTGTTTTTAACTATGATTGGGGGCCCTTCGATAGAATCGATATTCAAATATCGATGGTATCGGCACCAGGTCGATTGCATCGAACAAGGTCATAATCTGTCCAGCAACCTTAAAGCCAAATTAGCTGGATTTATCGATGCCTCGACTTTGATCTCGATATCATCGACATTCAAATTCTGATGATCTTGATAGTTCTCCGATCATTCATGAAAACCAAAAATATTTCGAAGTCAAGTCTCTCTCATTTTTTAAGTGTCGATGAATCGATCCTGTCATCGATGAAATTGGAGTTCGAAATCCAATGACATCGACAATAGTTTCGATTCATCGACCAATTGGCAAAGAGTTTCAAAGCGTATGACATTGAGTGCGAGTCATCGAGTAGACCATCGATGCTATCGAGAGTATACGCTCGATGATATCGAACCTGCTCGATGATATCGAACTCTGTCATAAATATGACCGTTTTATATCCATTGGAACTTTTTGCCTATATATAGAGGACTTGTCTTTTGTTGCTGTGAGAGAAAATAGAGAGAACTTTTGTGTGTTTCCACTTACATCTTATATCCAAAGCCCTTTCTCTCAAGGGGGTTCATCCTCCAATCCACACTTGACATTCAATAGTGTGGATTGGGGAGTGAAATTCTGCATTCAAGGATCCTCCAGCTACTACCTTAATGGCAAATCATTAAGCTAGGATGCCTTGACTGCCTAGATGATTGGAACTACTTTATCTTCCTTATTGAAAAATCTTTAGAGAGTACGATTCCATCATAACCTTAACCCAACCCGAAGCCAAGTATTGGTATATTATCTTGTGTTATGGATTAAGGGAGCAAAAGACTCTTCGTCAACAAGGTGGAGATCTTTGGCATTGTGCTAAATGGGACTCATCAGCTTATTTGTAAGTATCCATAGTCTAGGAGGACACTTGTGATCATTCGTTTCTAGGATTGGGTCTTAAGTGGTTCTCACCCTTTGAAGTTATCAAGGAGGCCTCCGGCAGGAGTGTACGTGGTGGGTGCGTTGTGTAGACCCTTGCTCTGTGGAGAGCATAAACATCTGGTTATGAGTGAACCAGTAAAACTCTGGGTTTTAGGTGAACCCGGCAAAACCTTAGGGTTTGAAGTCAACCGTGTAGAAACCTCCAGTAGGGTCTTATGGAAAATCCTCAGCCAATGTGCCTAAAAATGGGTGCATTGTGTTGACCCTTGCTCGTGAGAGCATAAAAAGTCAGTCTCAGTGTAAGTTGTAAAGGTTGAAGGTGAACATGATTTAAAACCTTAGGTTAAAGGTGAACCATGTGAAACCTCCTTAGTGAAATTCGGTACACTCAAGGGTTGAGTGCGGTTACTGGGAGTGGAGTAGACTTATCGTCGAACCACTATAAAATGACTGTGTTTGAGATTGTTGTTTTGATTAAGTGATTTGCTTTAATACTTCCATGTCTGATTATCTGATCACTTCTCACACACCTACACAGTCATATCCATCATGAACTAGATTGCATATTGTTTACTCCTTAAGCAGTTTGTGATTGGATCCTCTACCAGGCTTGGAAGCCAGTAGAGTTACATTTGAGTAATCCGGAGAATTGTATTATCATAAGATTAGTGAAGTAGGATTTTTAAATAACTCATAAAAACTTTAAAAAGTCATATTCACCCCCCTCTAGGACATATTGGCATATTCCTTCTTCAACTAGTGCGGTCTTTACCGCCATTTCAAATAGGACTATGCGAAATAAAAATTAATAAGTAGAATAAGGACAACAAGATAGCCAAATAAATTGCAAATAACCAAAGGAAATAGCAACCTCAAAAATCCAGTATTGAGAGGTTGATACAAACTTGGTTCTAAGGACAACCTAACACCAAAAACCAATGGTTTATGGCAGGACAATCTTACTAGAACATGGGTGAGTATAAAAAACTCTTTAATTCTTACGATCTTCAAAGTTTGAACTCGACATACCAAACATGATCTTCAACTAGGTCTTGAGTCTTGAACTTTTCTGGTTCCAGATCTTGAACCGCAATGTTCTTGAAAACTTTGTCTTCACTCAATATATGAAAGTCTTCACTTTCTGCCAGTTTGAAGATCTCGGTAGGTTCGTCCTAGATAAGATAGATTCATTCAGCATGAACATAACGAACGTCGAAGATTCAATGTGAGTAGATGCACAAGCTTGATACAACTCAAGATACAAACTTGAATTGGTTTGGCACACCAAAATTTGACAATACTTAGGGTTTATCAACATAGCACTTTCACTCCCCTATGGTTGTTGATCTCTCTCTCTCTCTCTCTCTATCTTCTTCCTTCTTTTTTCTATTGATGATGGTGGCCCACTGATGTGACCAAAAACATCCTAGACCATCCATATTTTTGGGGACGACAAGGCCCACCCTATCTTGTATGGGTTGGATGGCCCTTAAGGCTTGATTTTCTTGGAGATTTTTGGGAGGGAGTGAGTCTGTAATTTTTATGGTCCATCTAGGTGGACCTCACTTATATTATCATAGCTTTAATCACTTTAAATATTTTTCTATGGGCTAGAAATGGACAACATATGTTGTTGTCCAAATTTCAGGCCCATTCGATTTATGGTTTTGGGTATTATTTTAGGCCTATTTGCAAGGCTTTTCTCCCAAATTTCTTTTGGGATTCTTTGAAGTGTGGACCCCACCTTGATGTAGGATGGAGCCCATACCCTCTACCCCTGTATTGAGACCCATAGAGTGGGCCCAAGAGGGCTGGACGGTTTAGAATTTTCTAGACTGTCCAGCAGTCCTGCATGTTGGAAATGGGCTTGTATTGGCCAACTTTTTAGGAAGGTGGGCCACCCTAGTGGACCTCACTTGCTGTCCACATATGGGTGCATTTCTTCTCCTTTGATTTAGCAGGCCTAGACCCACCCCATTAGGTGCCAAAGTTGGGGATAACAACATTTTTATAGCACCAGATTTTTATTTTTATTTTATATGCCTTGCTGTCCATTTTTGTATAAATTATTTGGGCTTGTATATGATTCCCAAATTCATCTCCATGTAATCAAGGGCATCCAGGGCCACCACATTTATTTGGAATCATGGCTCGACAGCAGCCATGTTGGACGTCCTAGGCATGGTTGACCTGCAGCATGGGCTGGTCATCCCACCTCATATGAGCCCACTATGATGTAGTGTTTCATCCTTCCATTCATCCTCTTGTGTGGCCCACTTGGACGTGGCCCATCCCTGGTGGGACGTCCATGGTGGGGCCCACCTTGAGCTTTGTTATGTCCTGGACAGTTTAAGACTTAGACCGTCCACCCATGTGTTGGGACGCCCATTGTTTGGGCTACTGCTAGACTTACAGTCCAGCAGTAGGCCCACTTAATTTGTGTGTTGTATAACCACTCTCCATCTGGTGGGGCCCCCTGTGTACATTGTTGGCCACCCTGGGATTTATTTTCACTTCATGTTTACCAATTTCTGGACCCTATCAAGCCTAAGAAGTGGGTGGGTTGAAATTTCAGCAGGGACCCAGAAAAAAAAATTTGCTGCACATAGTTGTTTGTTTTGTGTTTTAGAGGTCCACCAGGCTGAGGGTGTTATGTGTTCATACCATGCTTGTAAACCTCTGGTTTTTTGTCTTAAATAGTGCCTTGTGAGGCCCACTTATGAGTTGATTTTGAGGGCCTTGGTAGGCCATATTTTTGGGACATCCTCAGGCCCAGATGGGCTGGGACGTCCAAGCTTGGCCATGATGTATGTATGGGCTATTTCCACCACTATGTTGGACTTGTAGGCTGAAATATGGATGTGATTGGGCCCTTGTTTGCCCACTTAAATTATGAGTTTTTGGGCTGATGTTATAAGGCTCATTTGGCCCAACTTGGACATGATTTTACCTATATACTTAGGCTTATGGGTTGCCCACTAAGTCCAACATAATGCATGGTTTTGGTGACATTGGGCCATAGACTTCCCTATAGGCCCATATTGTTGTTTGTAGATGGGCCATTTTCTTGGGGCCCATTATGTGGATATATATATATATATATATATATATATATATATATATATATATATATATATATATATATGGCTGCCCATTTTATCCTTATGGTGGTATTTGAGCCTTAGGCCTTAGGCCTTATTTCTAGGTAGATTATTGTTGGGCCGCCTTTAGGGGACAATGGTGGTTAGATGTCCCCATTTTGAACCCCTTTAAGCCCGTTTATTAGGCCCATTCTCACCTATGGGTGGTTAAATGTCCACCATAGACCCTTGGTTAGGCCCATTCTCATCATTTAGGCCCATGGCATTATCTACTTAGTCTCGTGGGTTACCCTCAAGCTATTAGGCCCCCACTAGTGGTTGTGTTCCTTCCTTTCCGTGTAAAATTGTCTAAGTACACAGACCCTACCTTGTCATGAGGAGAGTACAACATCAATGCATGGCATACTTAGTTATCATCATGACCCATTCCCATGTGCATCATATGTGTGCTTGGTTGAAATGTGATTGGTCATGGTTTATGCCATTGGGTAGGCTATTATGGGACTCCCCGAGTGATGGAGTTGCCCCTCTTAAGCACATTGAACGCGTTAATTTGTGTGATTCATGCATCTGGCATTGCATAGCATGTTAATATTTGCCCTCGCTTTATCAGAGTTGTAGCCTCCACAGGTTTATCGTGGATGACCAGATTTGGACACCGGAAATGTTTGTTTGAGCACTTAGGGCACGTAGGATGTCATTGGGTGAAAGTCCTAGAACCTTCATGGTACCAGGAGATGCTCCAATGGTGAGACCGAGTGGAAAATATGAGCACATGTGCCTTTACCATTAGTCCGCGTCTCCCACTGTATCGTGATCGGTTGGATGAAGGGTGTGGTCTTACCCGCCCGGTGAAGGGGCCATATGCTAGGTTGAGTTTGACTAGCTCGTAAATGTGTCCGCTTCCGTCTAACCTTGTTGGTGTCACGGTCATATCCTAGTGACCATTCCATTCTGTACGATCCACGTCTTCCTTGTCGAATTTCGATGACCCACGATGCCTAGATTGCATTTACGCACGCTCTTGGATCACATCCTGTAAACCCGAGCTGACTCAACCCGAGACCTATGTCATTTCGACCACGTCGTCGCCGCGGTTCCGATGCCACATCTCGTGCGTCAATGCGATGCTCAAATGATGAGATCCGGCCCGTGCATCATCCCGGCCATTGATCGCTTGATCGTGGGACCCACCTATCCCTGTTGTTGTATTTTCCTAGAAAACCATAATTACGATGATGTCACCCTAGGGGTGACATCACCCTACCCTACCCCTAACCATAACTCCTTCAAGCAACCACCACTTCCCTTTTCCCCATAAGTCAAACTCATTAATTGTATAGAAACCATCACCTCTCTCTCTCCTATCTCTCTCTCCCTCCCTCTTTCCTCTTCATTTTTTTCCTCCTTTGTTGCAAGATTGAAACGTCCAAGCCACCCAAAATCCAACCATCTCCCACCCATTCTCCCTACTAATCCAGCCCACCAAACCCCATCTCAACCGTTAAATTAACCTCCTTGGAGCTATAAAACATAATGGAGGAAGGAGGAGTTCGAGATCTTGAGGTAGGTGCTTCTTTCTCCCTATCCCTCTTTCATTATTTTGGTGTGATGATGTGGCCATGTGGCCCACCCGGATGTACCCCACCTTGATGTATGTCTTATCCAACTGTCAAAATCATGTGGGCCATACCTAATGAGGATGGGAAAAACATTAATATTTGTAACATCCTAAATTTTTTCCACTTGGAATTAGACGTCCTTCGACAATGGGTCAATCCTAACACCTGATTAACTTCTCAAACACTCAATTCAAAGACCTCAAATCCCTTTTTCAAACCATTTTCCTGAAAACCCCATTTCCTTCACAAATTACACCTTTCACTACCTTATTCTTTAAGCGTCTCTAAGTACTTTCACATTAGACACTATCTTAACGTTTAGGTGATGAAGAACAATACTTAAACTAAACATTACTACAAAGACCCTAGTGCCACCTCAGACATAAATTACTCAGGACTAAATCCTTTAGAAGTGAGATAAAGTAACTAAGTGCTAAACTAGATTAGCTACGAAATCCGCTTGATCCACTTTAAATACAATCTACAAGACCCAAAACTTGTAGAATCATTGAGGTTAGGTTACCCTAAAATCTAGGATCAATCTTATTACTCGGCTGCTCTCGGGAGCATCTTAAAACTCTGTATCAGATCTGGACCGCACGTCGGAAGTCCGATTAACACGAAGTTAAGGAATTAGGACCACCTCGCTGGGCTTAACAACCATCTCGGAAATCAAATCCAAACAGTGTCCCAGCGCTATTCGCTTGAGCTCGGAGCGGAGAGTGTGAGAACACTTGGTTTTCTTTATAAATAAATTTCTCAAATAGTAATATGAGACTTGTCGCTTGCAAATCAGTTATAAGCAATCATACCGTCGGAATCAGGCCAGATTACACCCTCGGATCAAGAAAAATTTCATACACGTGTCAGTGTACTCAGAATCTCCGATCGAGTTCCGCTGACCGTTGAACTGAAACTGGTCTGCCACGCGTGATCTGGGAATTCGACTGAAACGAAAACTTAACTCCACCTAGATCCAATGTCTGTGAGCTTAAGTCCGACCTTTGGCTCAATGGGGGGCTCCGGAAATGCCCTGTTGAGCTGAAACAGGTGCCCTTTGGACAAAACCCAAGTATACCTTGACCTGGAGTCTATTTCGGTGTGTTTTTACTCTATATAAGGACCTTAGAACCCTCTCTCTCACAGCCATACGAATTTGAGAAAAACCCTAGGAGAGGAGAGTAAAGAGAGAGAAAGTGAGAGAGTAGTGGGAGCATCTTCCTGCCCTTCTTCCCTGCTGCTATCCATGCTCCACCACTCCATTCTAACTGCTTTCCTGGCGATTCTAACTTCGTTTCTAGGTAAGAAACCCTAACCCTAATTTGTTTTTGGGTTGTGTCTGTTGTAGGTTATGAAATAGCTAACCTATTTCATTCTATAGGTTACCAAACTGCCGAATACGGAAGCTTGGCAAACCTATCAGCTTCGTTACGATTCTACGACAAAAGGTGAGGACTTTAGGTGTATAGGTTATGGTTTTCAACACTTTCAATGTAAGATAATGATAGATTCATGATCTGCATGCAATTACACATGTACAAAGTGTTGTTTGTTTTCCGTTTCGATTAAAGACGTATAATATGGAATTTTAATATTCTAGGTATTCGTAGAAAATACCGTATACGTATAATTTTGAAAATGTGTTTGCTATGATTATTTGTTGTATGAATATAATATATATGGATAAAATACTTAGTTGGCGAAAGGACTCGCCATAATACATGATTTGCTAATATACACTATGTATGTAGAAATAGTGCATTCTAGAAAGTACCGTATACGTATAAATTTTAAAAATGTGTTTGCCATAATTATTTGTTGTATGAATATATTATATATGGATAAAATACTTATTTGGTGAAAGGGTTCGCCCTAATACATGTTTTTGCTAATATACACTATGTATGTTAAATCTAAGTGTTTGTGAAAATGATCAAATGAGTATAGAATTCTCATTCGTGCTCGCCATGACTAATTGTCATGGATATATGATTGTTGTATTGGCAATACCCCTTTGACGAAAGAATTTTCCCTAAATCACGCCACGGCCACTATACGCTATATATGTTGAAATGTGTAGTCCAAGTGTTTGTGAAAATGTTCAAATGAAAATGGAACTTGGATTCATGCTTGCCATGATTATCTGTCGTGGGTACATGCATGTTATAATTGGGGCAACTCCCTAGTGAAAGGATTTGGCCTAATGCCTATGTGATCAACACATGTCATGTATGTTGACGTATGTAGTTTAAAGTGTTTGTTGAAATGTCTGAATGAGTAGTAGTTAGTAAATTGTAATGTATAAGGGTGTTGAGATATGATTCTCAACTTCTTTAACTATGTGTGTGATTTCTTTAGATATCTGTGTGATTAGGAATTGAATATGTACAAACTCATGCTTATATTGTACTTCATAACATGCTCAACTGATTGTATGATTTTATCTGTGTAATGCATATGTTTAAATTCATGTTTATGTTGTATTCTATAAGAGCCATGAAGGGTGATGAGGGAGTGGTGTAACGAGTGCGTGCAACAGCCCTGGCAGCCCTAAGCGGATATTATCAGACTTTGATTGTATGATTTGAATCTTGATCCATTATTACTTTAACTATCTGCAATTGAATGTGATTGAGGCTATTATATAGTCCAGGCAATCGATAATGAAACTGAATTCGTGGTTGAGATTCAGTCGCCACGAGAGATGTGTTCGATGAACCCGAGTCGTACTTCGGTTGGCGATAGTGCCTAGCCACACGAAGTGATTATGCGCTTCATATCGTTCAACTAGTTGTGCGCTCGAGCTAGCCGAGCTCATCAAGCAACCTGATCTATCTTATGTATGTTCACCATGTTTGGACGCCTCTGCTTGAACCTAGGGTACCAAACTTACTAACGAAATCCCTTTAACCATGGTACCTCGATCCGCTAAGACTCATGAGCCGTGCATGGTGGTATGGGACACCGTGGTCGAACTGTCAGCCTACGCTGGGGCCATGTGCCTCCCCGTAGTGACCAGTAAGCAACTAGACTCGTGAGCCGATTATTGTGGTATGGGACACTATATTCGTGCTGTCGGCCTACATTGATAAGGTGATGGAGGAGCGATGCAACGAATGTGTGTAACAGCCCTGGCAGCCCTTTGTAGTGACCGCGAGCATAATCTAAATTTGCGGTGAGGTGAGGAGTTTTGCCGTAGTGTATAGAGTATGAACTATGCTTATATCAATTTAGTGATGAACCGTTAAAGAGGTGATAGGGGAGTGGTGTAACCATTGTGCATAACAGCCCTGACAGCCTTTGCAGTGACCTAAAAATACACCATCGTATGAGATTAACTAGGACTGACAACCCTAGAATGGATCGTGTTTGGGAATGATATAAGGGAGGTACCTTAGTTTCCTAATCCTGCTGTTTGAAATGGACTAATAACTACTCGGTAATCATGCTCATCATCGCACTGCATGTGCCTGGTAGATGTGGAGCGCTGGGGATGAACGCATATCGCGAATGTAAGATGGTGTCACATGAGGGTGGTTTGGCAAGGGCATTCATCATGTCATTTCATACCTGCATTAAATAAGAGTAGTTAGGATTGTTTGATTGAACTGCTTTATCATTACTACTTGATTGGATTGATAACATGTTAACCTATGCTTTATTGTTTCACTGAGTTAGCTACTCACTCCCACGTTACGGGACAGTGTTTACAACACCAACCAGACTCTGTAGCTGCAGGTGTCAGCGATGCTTATGAGGCGGAGCCGGACCTTTGTAATAACAGTGATGCTTGCTTGTATTTGCTGTATTCTGACGGCTTCATGTGAGCTGTGTCTTGATCGACGGGGTTATAGGGATGTTGACTAGAGGACCTTACACATTTGGTATATTTTAGAATTGTACTTGTAATTATTTAACCTGGTAACGTTATCACACTCTGGAGACTCACCATAGTTTTTATATTTTATATATCTATCACAGTCTTCCGCTTACTATCTCACTTGTCTCTAGAGTATGATATTCTATTTTGGCTTAATCTCACTCATGTTCAATGCACTAACACAGACAACATTCAATCATCATTCATTTTGTTGCATAAGTGATGCGTTGGAACTCGAGAGTTAAGTTTATGCTCGACCCCCGATTTTCAGGGGGTTACAATATCAGATTGATCAAGTGGGCCACGTCCATGTGAGACTCACCAGCCGTGGTCCCCACATGTGGGACCCACCTTGATGATATATATACCCACGTCGTCCGTCTAGCGTCCCTGGACGCTGGACGTGCAGTGAGTGTGAACAGACAGTGAGTGTATTAAAGAAAATACATGATGTTAAGGTTTTTGGGTGGGCCACTCATACAGGCCCTACCTTGATGTATGAACCATATCCACGCCATCGATTCCATTCCTCAGCTCATTTTAGGCATTGAGTTGAAAAATGGAGCCAATCCGAATTTCTGGTGGGCCATAGCATAGCAAACAATGTTTTCTACCGTTGAAATCCACCTTATCTTTCTACATACCAAAATACCTCAAATATTGGGCTTGATGGGTCAGCCTTGAGCCATGGAATCCAACGGCTGGGTCGGATTCCCCTGATGCGGGCCCCACCTGTGAAAAACCACAGAAAACCCCTCTTAAAAAAATAGTTAAATAAGCAGCAGTTGTTACTGACCATCAGAGGATGCCAGCAGTGTCCTGTTGCATGCAATAGTGTTCAGGGACTGTGGGTCCCAGCCGTGGGCCCCACTATGATATGTGTAGAGCATCAACACCTTGCATTTGGTGGGCCACCCCCAAAATCAGCCATACATTGACTCAGGTGACCCACGTCATAGGGAACAGTGTGGATTGAACGTCTGCCATTGAAACCCTTTTTGGGTGGGTAGAAGTTTGGGATAATTATGAAATTTATTTTTCCTCTTTAATCCGGGTCTGTATGACCTTCTCAACTGATTGGATGGAAAATAAACATTATGGTGGGGCCCATGTGAGATCCACCTATCCAACAGTTTTGTTGGGTACCGCACGCCAGCACATGGCTGGTGTATTAACGCCACCAAGATACGTGGGTCCCACTGCTGAGGACGTTAGCAGGTCGTCTAGACCCCACCTTAATGTATGTTTTATATCCCACCGTCAAGATGGCTGGACGATGGGCCCTTTATGAATTTATATATGCCATCCAACCGTTCACCCATTTGGTGACCGTGGATCCCACCTGTTGTATACGGTTTATCCAACCGTCCATCCATTTGGTAAGTTGGCTTTAATGCTTGAGGCTAAAAATAAGACAGACCTATATCAAGTGGACCACATTGCAGAAATCAGTGGAGATTGAACGTCCAAGTCTATAAGACCTTATATACAGATGGGATGGAAAATAAACGTTGTGGTAGACCCTACGTGGGACCCACCTTTACCCCCTTTAATGTAGAAAAGCTGCATCATGCAGCAGTTATATTATATATATATATATATATATGATATATAGGGGTGGGCTCTACGTGGGGCCCACCTCTGCTTTTCTTAAAAAGTAACATAGCTGCAAGTGCGGTAGCTACAAGGCTACCCTGTTTATGTCAGCAAGTCTGTTGTTGTACATGTGGGTGTAACCTGCACCGTCCAACCATGTGGACCCCACCACCGGTTGCGGTACTGACGGCAGCAAGCTCCATGGGTTCCACCTGTTCCATTCACGTCGTCTATTTATGGGACCCACCATTGATGCATGTGTTGTATACAAACCGTCCAACCATATGTTAAATCATTTTTTGGCATGAGTAAAAGAATGGAACATATCTAAAGTTCAAGTGGATCCCCACCATTTACAATAATTGTGGACCATGACATCCACCGTTTAAACTCCTAAAGGCCACGGTAGTTTGTTTTCACTTCGTCTATCGCTATGTGAACTTATGAATTGGTTGGATCTCAAATACATTATGGCGGGCCACACCATGATGTGATCATCTATTGATCAGGTGCACCACACCACATAAATAGTGGAGGATTGAACATCTATCATTGAAACCCATTTGGGTCACGAAAGTTCTAGGTCAATGGGGAATTGTTCTCCCTCTTAATTCAAGTCTTTATGACCTTATGATTAGATTGGTTGGAAAATGAACTTTATAGTGGGCCCTATGATTTATTTAATAGTGTAAGTTTATTATCTCCACTGCTATTTGTGGTATGGTCCAAATGATCCTTCCATATGATTTTTTTTTTGGGGATGCATGAGGCCCCATTGGTGCAGCCCGATTTGACATGCATGAGGCCCATTGGCGCGGCCCGATTTGACATGCATGAGGCTGCTTGAAGCAGCCCAATTTGACATGCATGAGGCCCCTTGGCACGACCCGATTTGACATGTATGAGGCCCATTGGCGGGCTCAATTTGATATACATGAGGGCCCTTGGCACGACCCGATTTGACATGCATGAGGCCCATTGGCGCGGCCCGATTTGATATACATGAAGCCCATTGGTGTGACCCATCATGATGTATTTTGGCCCATGGGTAGGGCCCGCCCGTTTGTATTGTTAAGCCCATGTAATGAGGCCCACTCAATATATGAGGCCTAGTATTGAGGACCGTGCGATGAGGCTTATATGATATATTTGAGGCCCAGGTGCAAGGCCCACCTGTTGTGTATTCGAGGTCCGATGTGATGTATGTTGGCCCATATGATGAGGCCAATGTGACGTAAATGAGGCCCATCGTGATTGTATACACTACGTCAAAACTGCCAATTTACGACGCATTTTTGCGATGGACTTTGTCCGTCGCAGAAATTGCTTGGTTTCACGACGGATTTAATCCGTCGCTAACCGAAAAAGTCCACCAATCCTGTCTTTCTCGAAAATCTGTTGTCCAAACGTCGTGAAATTTTCCGACGGACCAAAATCCGTCGCTAAAATCCGATTTACGACGTATTTACGATGGATTTTGGTCCGTCGTAAACCGGCGACGGACTAAATCCGTCGTAAATTTTGATTTTGCGACGGAATATAATCAGCCGCAACTTCCCGCCCAAAATAGCAAAGCCCGACGTTTTTTAGTTGCTTTTTGCGATGTTTCATGGTCCGTCATAAAATGAATTTTGCCTTGAACATTTATTTTTTTTTCAGTTATTTTAGAATATGGTGGAAAATTATGTTATTTTCTAGTCTAAGAATTCTTTTTCAATACAAATTCAGTGGTTTAATTGTACATATTTGTATCTAATATTATTTTTTAACAATTGATTGAATGTGAAAAAAAAAATTATTTTTTGGAATTAAAAAAAAATAAATCTAATATTTAAATGATTTGTAATATGACATGAAAAGAAAAATATTGAGAAGTTAAAAAAATTTAACAATGCTTGAGAAAAAAAATGAGATTTTGAAAAAATAAAAATCGTGATTTAATAAAAATCTATTTTGTGGAAAAAAAATATTGAATACAGTTGATAAGTTTGAAAAAAAAGAATTTGATTTCTAGAAAAAAATAATAGCCTGAAAAAGAAAATTAAAAAGATTTGTAAAAATGTGAAAATCTTGGTGATGTTGAAAAATGAAAATATTTTGAAAAAGAAAATGAGAGTTTGTATTTTGAAAAATAAAATAAAATTGAGAAGTTCGAAAAAAATGCTTTTTTTTTAAAAAAAAATGAAGAAGTCAGAAGGAATTAAAAATTTTAAAATTAAACAATATTAAAGAATCAATATTTTAACAAAAAACAAACATTTTGAAACGAAAGATAAAGAAGTTGAAAATTTTTCTAATTTTAAAAAATAATTGAAAATGTTAAAATTTTGAAATTAAAAGAAAAAGTTACTTATAAAAACATTGAGATATAGATTTTGAATATATATATATATATATATATATATATATATATATATATATATATATATATATATATCATTTTTAAAAAGAAATTGAAAAGTTGAAAAGAAAATGATGCTTTTGAAGAAGAAAAATCGGCATTTTGGAATTTTTGAGAAAAAAATTAAAATTTAAGAATATTTTTGAGATTTTAAAAATAAAAATTTAGAATTCGTATTTTTTTTGAAATATTTTATAATAAAATTGATATTTTGTTAAAAGTTTTCAAAGAAAAATTAAGCGTAAAATATCTACATTTTGAAAAAAAAAATGTTATTTTTAAATGGAAATTGAAATTATCTGTGAAAAAAAAAAATGTATCCTGATTGGGATGAGTAACTAGTCAAATTGAGGGTATTGATCAGCAAAATAGAGTGAATGGACCAGATATATAACATGAGCCAAATATTCTGGTCAAAATTGTGACCCAACTTATTGACCTCGCAAGAACCTAAGAATTAATGTTAGTAAGTTTTGTGGGCCCCATCATGATGTGTGTCGAACATCAACACCATGCATTTGATGTGTCCCCTTTAGGTTATGCGATATCTCAAAAATCATCCATATATGAAACTCAGGTGGGCCATACCATCTAAAACCATGTGAAGACATCCTAAAAAATATAAAAGCACTTGGTGGGGCCCACATGATTTTTGGATGCGGCTGAAACTTGGTCTGACCCCTCATCCAAGTGGGACACACATAATGAGTGGGTTGGATATGTGAATCACATTTAGGCAATTCCAATATATGATTATGAATGTTTTAAGGAAACCTCTCTCACTCCATTTAGGTGAGTTACTAATTACCCTTAGCATACTGGTATGCTCTGTGGGGTTCACCATCATTTATTTATTTTATCCAATCCGTTCATCCATGTTAACAGATAATTTGAGGTCTAAAGAACAAAATGGAAGTATATCCAAAGCTCAAGTGGACCACACCACATGAAATAGTGTGATTGAACCTCTACCATTGAAAAATTCTTGGAGGCCATAGAAGTTTTGGATTAAGCTGATGTTTGTGTTTTCTCTTCATTCATATCTTTTTGATAATATGAACAAGTTGGATGGTAAATAAACATTACTATGGGCCCAAGGAAGGTATCAACGTGGAAATCATTATTCCACACTGTTTCGTGTGGCATGGTCCACTTGAGTTTTGGATTTACCGAAAATTTGGGATCACCCACACTGTTCATCCATTTTTTGAGATTATTTTAGAGAATTATCCAAAAAATGAATCATATCCAGAGATTAAATGGACCACACCACAAATAAGGGGAACGGATTGGCTACTCCCCTTGACACCGACCAATGACCGGTGGTCGGTGCTTTGTGGGCCCCAACATGATGTATGTATTTCATCCATGCCATCCATCTATTTTTAAAGATCATCTTACGAGATGAAATAAAAAATGAGGGATATCCCAATCTGAAATGGACCACATTACAAGAAACAGTGTTGAATGAGCGTCAACCATTAAAAACATTTTGGGGGCCATAAAAGTTTTGGATCGAGATGATTTTTGTTTTTCCCCTTCATTTAGGCCTGTATGACCTAATAAACAGATTGGATGTCAAATAAACAGTGCAGTAGGCCATAGGAGGATTTTAATGATGGATATCCAATCACTATTGTTTTCATGTGGAGTGGTCCACTTGAGATTTATATACCTCTCACTAAAATGATATTTAAAAATGGATGAACGTAATGGATGAAATACATACATCATGGTGGGGCCCAGAGAGCACCAACCAGCTGAGGGGCTGGTGTCAAGAGGAGTAGTGAGACTAGCTACTGAAGTGACGTCAGCAAGTTCCATGGGCCTCACCATGATGTATGTTTTATATCCACACCTTCCATCCATCTGGAGAGATCATTTTAGAGCAATATCCAAAGAACGACTTAAATCCAAAGCTCCAGTGGACCCCAGCACACAAAATAGTGGGACAGTGACACCCACCATTAAAAACTTCTAAAGGCCACAAAAGTTTTAGATCAAGCTGATATTTGTGTTTTCCCTTATTTCATGTCTTTTTTAACTTTTGGAAAGGTTGGATTTCAAATAAACATTGTGATGGGCCTTAGGATAGTTTCAACGGTGGGAATCACTCTCCCCACTGTTTTCTTTGGTGGGTCCACTACAGATTTTTATTTTCCTTCATTCTTTGGTAGATACCCTAAAATGATATCTAAAAAATGGATGGATGGTGTAGATATAACACATACATCATAGTGGGGCCCACAGAACTTGATGACGTCAGTATCTAAGCCGCGTCCAGAGGGAAGCGGATTGCTTACTGAGTAACTAGTATGCAAAGCGTACTGAGTAAACTATGTGGGGCCCAAAATGATGTATTTATTTAATCCACTCCGTACATACATTTTATAATTTAATTTTAATAAAAGGGACCAAAAATAAAACATATCCAAAGCTCAAGTGGACCACACCACAGGGAGCAGTGTGAATTAAACATCTACCGTTGAAAATTTCTTTGGGTGGACAGACGTTTTGGATCAAGCTGATATTTGTTTTTTCCCTTCATCCATGTACTTGTGATCTTATGAACAGTTTGGATGACAAATAAACGTTACTGTGGGCCCTATGAAGGTTTCAACGGTGGAAATCATTATTCCCACTGTTTCTTGTGGTATGGCCCACTTGAGCTTTGGATATGTTTCAATTTTTGGATCAACCACTAAAATGAGATTAAAAAATGGATGGGCGGCGTGGATAAACCACATGAATTGACGGTGGGCCCAACAGAGTTTACTCAGTACGAAAAAAGTGTACTGAGTAACTCAGTACGCAATCCGATTTCCGTCCAGAGGCCCTCTCGCACCCTCATCTCTGTCTCTCTTGCACTCTCTTCTCTCTCTCCGTCTCTCTCGCCCTAATCCGACCCTCTCGCACCCTCTCCTCTCTCTCTCTCTTGCACCCTCTCCCTCCTCTCTCTCTCTCTCTCCACTACTGTTGCCGAACACCCTACCCACGCACGCCCTGTCTCTCTCTCTCTCTCAAGCTCGGTTGAAGGCTAGCTCATTCACGACCGCGAGGTATCTCTCTCTCTCTCTCAATACCGATTTAGGGATTTAGCAATTTGTGGATTCTTGATTCGATGTGGACCCTCATTTAGGGATTTTGGGATTTTAGGGCTTATAAATTTGAATGTGGACCCCGAATCGGGGATTTTCTGATATTACAAATTAGGGATTTGGGGATTTTAGAATTTTAAGGATCTTGAGGATTTTAGGGATTTAGGGATCTTAAGGATTTTAATACTTCAAACAGAAAAATATAATAGCTAGGAGGATTGGAGAGATCCAGAAAGCAATATAGTTCGGTTGGGATGTTAAATACGCTGGGGCCCAAGTTCTTGTCTCCAAGGTAAACTACACATTTGGCAATTTTTTTTTCATACTATGAAATGTGTGTAATATGCAATCCAATTCTCTATTGAAATTTGAAATTGAGATGAGCTGTTATTGCTTCTGACTATCCAAAATGGTTGATTATTTTTTCTTTTCACATCCTCGCAATGCAGTTTCTAATGCAAGGAAGGGGCTCAAGTACTCATCAGTCTTCCAAAGATATGAGCAAAAGGCGAGTTCTTCATGTGTTCATGCCTCGAGAAAAGGCGGCCGGAATTTGAGAGAACACACGGAGGACTACTCTCTTCCGAGAGGTGGAACAACTTCTTTGTTCATATTGTGATGTAGTTTTTATTTTGCGTCTTTATAAGCTAATATGGATGCAAGAAATTTTTAATTCTCTTTCAAAATCATAACATCTTTACAGACATTTTGTTGCAGTTGGGCTTCTTTTTTTCTTTTTTTTTTCTCCTGTTCATGTCCACCGCCATTTCTAAATAACATAAAAGTGGATTAAATATCAGAAATTTCTGGTGTAAGTTTTCATCTTGAATGTCTCAGTTAAAATGATTTGTTCAATTGAATGTTATCTCAGGTAGACTACATACTCGGAGACAACCCGAGAACTACAAGCTACATGGTGGGATATGGAAGCAATTTCCCTTAACAAGTTCATCATTGCGGTTCTTCCATTGTTTCCGTCAAGGTTGATCCTTCATTCGTGAGTTGCAGAGAATGTTACAACACCTGGTATTCGAGGAAGGCTAGAAATCCAAATCTTCTTGTGGGTGCAATTGTTGGTGGACCTAATGCCTATGACAACTTTACCGATGAGAGGGAAAATTATGAACAGACAAAACCTGCAACTTATAACAATGCACCACTTCTTGGTGTATTGGCTCATCTTAATGGTGGAAATAGCAGACTTAACCAACTCCTTCCAGGTATATTTTGTAAAAGAAGTATTGTAGATGATTTGTTTGCTCCAAATGCTTCATGAGTGCTATTTATAGTAATTCTTGTCACTAGTTGTGCCTGTCTTTAATTGCATATCCGTTTTGTTTTTAAACATTCTTAAGACATTGGAAATATTGTCAATGAAGTTACTGGGAAAGGGTACCTGTTGAAGGGTATGCTTCATCTTTCAGCTCTTTCTGAAATGAGAATTTTTATCTTCTTCGATTATTAATGTCGATGCTGGTTCTTGTTCGATGTCTCAAAATCCGTGCAAAGAGGAATGCTCTTATGCAGCATACTGTGTGAAACTTCTAAGCAGTACTCTCTGCTCATAGTGGACGTGTCTAACACATGCTAACATAAGTCGCTTCATATTCACTTCTTCAGTTACATTTGCAAATACAGTCATCCTAGCTTGAGGCTATCAACCAAACTCATCTTAGCCTGTGATTACTTTTTATTTTCAATGGTTGGCATGCTATTATTTTTTCTTTAACATGTAGGAAAACTCTCAAATGATTAAAATTGTATGTCCTTGAGTGACTTATGTTAGCATGACCAGATACTTTCTAAATGTTACAGTTTTCTGCTATTAGCATACAACTTAGTATGTAATTGGTTGGAGTGAGTTTTTCAGTTTTACTATGTTTTCACGTAACAAGTTATATTCAACACTGGGGTTCCCAGCGTATATTTTCTTGTTGTTCCAATCAACAATGTTATTGTGGACATTTCTGAAACCATACATATATGCATTCAGTTTATACATTGTTTGATTTTTTTTCTCTGGGATGTTAGCATGTAGCTTGGCAAAGTCCACATACACCTCTTTATGTTCACCTCTATTTGTGGTCAGATGTGTATGTGCATGACATCTGACCTGTGCATCAGGTATGCCCCACTGTGAGCTGACTATCCTCTTCTTTGGGACAGATCACCTAACTGCATGATGCCTGGCTTGGATGTCCAACACAAGTGCTAGGTTGGCACATGCAATCATGTGTAATGCCAAGCTTTGATAACAATAATCGTCGAATGTTGATTCATTATTGTGGTTTCTGATGTTTCAGCAAAGCAGGAACATCAGAGAAGGCAATGGTTATAGGATTGGGAGGGCTCAATCTTTTTGAAGTTATTGTTCTCAGTAGCATGTTGAAGTATGTTTTCCTATTCACCCTAAATTTTACTTTCCACTTTCTCTGTTGGTTGATCTTCTATTCACACTTCTCATCTCTATTTGAAGGAATGTTGCAGTTATGCCAAGGGGATTTATTTCGTTTGTTTCTGACATATTTCCTCTACTTCAGGTATGGTCCGATGTTTTGTTCCATATAGATATATATTTGAAGTGCTTAATTGGTTTTACACCACATGTGCCAACATGGCAAATAGGTGTAAGATCCAACTTGTCCATCAAGTTAATCTGAACTTGTACATCTTTTCCCAAAAATAAAAATACTCCACTCGGCATGTGGGCCTCAATATTGGAAACAGGAGGATGTACTAGAATACTTTCAGTGAAAGTTTTCAGAGCTGTACATTTGTTTTGATAACCGTGGCCACCCTGACGAGTGGTTCAACCTGAATCCTGGGTTAGGGCATCAATAGTGTTAAAGGTTTGTTAGTTTGCATTGTAATGGAGATTGATGTTCTGCCTTATCTAGAACAGGCTCTCCACAGACTCTTTAATAGAGATCAACATGATTTTGGAGGTCTTTTTCGGTGGAGCCTACCATAATCATATATTCATATCACATATGCCTTATAGAAGTGAAATGTGGGAATTAAGTACATGGTTATATATACAGAGTTTCTTACAATACAGAAGTGCATGTAAGAATCACCCTATGAACATGTTAGATGGTAGGTAAGCATCAAGGTGATGCGAATGACATGTGAAACAAGGCCTTTGTTGTTGCTTATGGTGAAAAAACTTTTAGATTTCTGAAGCTGATTCAAAAGAATGTTATAATATATGCTATATAGATTAAACCATGATTTGTGCAACTTAAAAGGAATATGAGTTCAGCAATAAAATGAGGCCTCCTTGTCAGGATGTGCGGGTTCCGATATTAGTTTGTTTACCACAACCATCTTGTCACGACCCTCCACAATGATCAATCATGGGTATTCTATTTGAGAAAGAAAATAAATATGGCATTAGGCTCTTTGGTTTCCTCCTTTATGAGCTCTGCAATGCTACATACTCCTGGCTCATATGCATGGCTAACCATTTGGTTGATTTTTGTATGTCACTTCGTTGGTTGTATTTCACTGTGGTTAAGGCTAAGTTTGGCTCAGGCCATGAGAAAAATATTTGCTTTGGGATTCCTACTCTTACTAGAACATCTGATGATTAAGAATACTCATGTGGATATGAAAGAGCTTTTCCTTTTCCAATTCATGTTTAGACTGTCAGTCCACAATGTATGCTTACCTAAGAATGGGTTCCTTTTCAGCAAATCTTTTGCTTTAACATGATTTTTTTTTTTTCCATTTTTGTTTTGTTTGTTTTTGTTGTTGTAATAGGATTATCTTCCTGCCTTACAGGATTGCCTTTTTTCAGTTGGTAAATGCCATTCTTAGAGCATACTGCTCCACTTCTTACTAGAATGATAATGTTCATTATTTGCATTGAAGGAAGGAAATGAGTGCATGTTATTTGGAGCATGCTACAGTTGATCATATCCAAAAACACTCTGAAATTTGAAGAACCTCGCTCCTTACTTTCATTGGGCCTTGCAATTCCTGCATATGTTTTGGAAGAACCATCAGCAACTTTCTTCATGATTGCAATTGTTTGATTTTCTAATGTTTCTCTTCACATTTTCTAGCTGAGGGAATGTGCATTTTCTAGTTGAGGGAATGTCCATGCACACCTAGATTCAATAGCATTCACAGTGAAATCTATCTACTATTCAATAGTACCAGTTCTTGTTTACATATTGGATCAACTCATGTGCAGGTTGTTTACAATCTAGATTGTCCAGCTCAGTAGCAAACTTCCTAAAGGTTAAAATTCTGGCACCTGTTTGCTAATTATGTTGTGTATGAATCAATGGGAGGATCCTTGTAAATTGTTCATATTCCAGGAAGCTTACAAGGCTGCAATGCATTATCTATACCATGATCCTTGGTAATTTGTTATTATTTTTGGTCCACAAATCTTACTATTCATGTTTATGTTTCTCATTTAGATTTTCAAGTTGCAATTTGTTTGATTGCTATGGCCAGACAGGCCAGGTAGTATTTTAATTCAAACTCACTGAGACATTTGGTGATGCTTTAAAAACTCAGTCCCCAATGTTCAAAAGGAGACATCCAGCGGAGGGCTAACCATGGCAGCCCATCTCAATGACTCTTAGGTATGAGTTCTCATTCCGCATGTCCCTGTTGCTTTGGTACATTTGTAAACATGTGCCTATGGTAGCTGTTTTTATTTTTCATTTCTAAAAGGAAGGTGGAATCATTCCAGCTGAATTTTTGTAACGCCCTGAAAATCGGGGGTCGAGCATAAACTCAACTCCCGAGTTCCAGAACATCACTTATGCAACAAAATGAATGATGATTGAATGTTGACTGTATTCGTGCATTGAACATGAGTGAGATTAAGCCAAAAGCTTGACATATCATACTCCAGAGACAGTTAATTTTGCAAGCGGAAGACTATGATAGATAGATAAAATATATAAACTATGATGAGTCTCAAGAGTGTGATAACATTACCAGGTTAAATAATTACAAGGACAGTTCTGAAATATACCCAATGTGTGAGTTTACTGTCTTCTATCCCAGTACCATAACCCCGTCAATACAGTATCAGGTCTTCAGAGACCCGTCAGAGAGTTACATGATAGGAGAACTTCTCCTCATCACCATAGAAGTAGTCCGGCTCTGCTTCATAAGCATCGCCATCATCTGAAATTCAACAAATCTGTTTGGTGTGTACAACACCGTCCCGTAACGTGGGAGTGAGTAGCTAACTCAGTGGAACAATAAGGCATAAGTTAACATGCTATCAATACAGTCAAGCAGTAATGATAAAGCAGTAAATCAAACACTCCTAGTTACTCTGATTAATGCAAGTATGAATGCAGGTATGATGGATGCCCTCTCCGACATACTCCCACAAGCGACACCATCTCACGTTCGCGCATGCTTACATCCCACAGTGCTCCACATCTTCCAGGCACATGCGATGCATGATGAGTATGATTACCGAGTTTTTAATTAGTTCATTTCAAACAGCAGGATTGGGAAACTAAGGTACCTCCCTTGTATCATTCCCAAACATGATCCAATCTAGGGTCGTCAGTCCTAGTTAATATCAGACGATGGTGTGTTTTCTAGGTCACCGCAGAGGCCGCTGTGGAACATTACGCACAAAGGTTGCACCACTCCCCCATCACCCCTTAAACGATTCATCACGATACAACTATACAGAAACAGGCCTAGTTCATACTCTATATATCGCGGCGAACCCTAAGGCACGCTGCAACTTCAGAGTATGCTCGCGGTCACTACAAAGGGGTACGCTGTGGTCAGTACACACAAAGACCGCACCACTCCCCATCACCTTATCGGTGTAGGTCGACGGCGCGAATATAGTGTCCCATACCACCATAATCGGCTCACGAGTTGAGTTGCTCACTTTGGTCACTACGGGAGGCACGTAGCCCGGCGTAGGCCGGCCGGCTCGACCACGGTGTCCCATACCACCATGCCCGGCTCATGAGTCTTAGCGGATCGAGGTACCATGGTTAACGGGATTTTCACTGGTAAGTTTGGTACCCTAGGTTCAAGCATTAGCGACCAAACATGGTGAACATACATTAGACAAATCGGGTTACATGACGAGCTCGGCTAGCTCGAGCGCACAACAAGTTGAACGACATGAAGTGCATAAGCACTTCGCGTGGCCAACCACTATCGCCAACCGAAGTACGACTCGAGTTCGTCGAACACATCTCACGTGGCAAATGAATCACAGCCACGAATTTAATTCTGGTACCGATTGTCTGGACTATAAACATAGCCCCAAACACAATCAATTTCAAATAGTAAAGCAGTAATGGATCAAGGTTCAAATCATACAATCAAAGTTTGATAATATCCGTTTAGAAATTTGCCAGTCATTGCACGCATTCGTTGCTCCACTCCCCATCACCCATGACGGATCGTACAACGTAAACATGAATTTAACATATGCATTACATAAATAACATCATAAAAGCTGAGCATGTTATAAAGCATAACACAAGCATGAGTTTGTACATAGTCAATTCCTAATCACACAGCTATTCAAGGAAATCATACACATAGTTAAAGGAGCTGAGAATCATATCTCAACACCCTTAAACATTGCAATTTACTAACTACTACTCATTCAGACATTTCAACAAACGCTTTAAAATTCAGGAATCAACATACATGACATATGTTGATCACAGAGGTATAAGGCCAAATCCTTTCACTAGGGAGTTACCCCAATCATAACACGCATACACCCACGATCGATAGTCATGGCAAGCGAGAATCAAGTTCCATATTCATTGATCATTTCCACAAACACTTGGGCCACACATTTTAGCATATATAGTGTGTATTGGCCGTGGCGTGATTTAGGGTAAATCCTTTCGTCAAAGGGGTATTGCCAATACAACAATCAATTATCCATGACAATTAGTCATAGTGAGCACGAATGAGAATTCTATACTCATTCAGTCATTTTCACAACACTTAGAATACACTATTACAACATACATGGTGTATGTTAGCAAAGCATGTATTAGGGCTATCCTTTAGCCAAGTGAGTATTTTATCCATGTATAATATATTACTACAGCAAATAATCATGATAACTATATCTCCAAAATTTATACGTATACAGTATCTTCTAGAATAGGCATTTTCAACATACATAGTGTATATAAGCAAACATGTATTACGGCGATTCCCTTCGCCAAGCAAATATTTTATACGCACATAATATATTTATACGACAATTAATCATGACAAACACATCGCTAAAATATACATGTATACGGTAGATTGCAGTACAATACCGTATTTCTACATACATAGTGTTTGTTAGTAAACATGTATTTAGGCGAATCCTTTCGCCAAGCTAGTATTTTATTCATATATTGTATAATCATATATTAAATAAGTATGTCAAACATTATTCCAAAAGAAATACGTATACGGTATTTCTAACATACACAATTTCAACATACGTCACATTTACAAGTGAACATGTATTTTGGCGATTCCTTTCGCCAAACTAGTATTTTATTAATATGTTATATAATTATACATTAAATAAACATGTCAAGCATTTATCCAAAAAAAATACGTATACGGTATTTCTACGTATACCTAGAATATGTGAAATTCCATATTTCACACCGTTAATCAAAACAGGAAACGGAAAGCACTTTGTACATGTGCAATTTCATGCAGATCATGAATCTACCATTATCTGACATTGAAAGCGTTGAAAACCGTAACTTATACACTTAAAGTCCTCACCTTTGCCTTTGGAAACGGAACGAATCAGCAAGGGTGACAGATCTTCCGTCTACGGGCGATTTCTAGCCTAAAGAGCGGAATCGGTTAGTCGGTATACATCCCACCTCGATTCCACCGCAAATCAGACCTAGGGTTAGGTTTTCTTACCTTCAAATGAGGCGGAAAACGCCAGGAAAGCGTCTAGAATAGAGCGGTGTACGCCGTGTAGTAAGCCAAAGCAGGAGGAGGAAGATCGGCAACGATCTCCAAGTCCTTCTCTCTCTTTTCTCTCTCTTTTCTCTCTCCCAAAACCCAAATTCGTATGGCTGTGAGAGAGGGTGCTCTAAGGCCCTTATATAGCCAAAAACATTTCGAAAATAGACTCAGGTTCAAGGGGTACTGCTAATATAGGATTTTCGCTGCTTTTCCAGCTCAAAAGGGAAGTTCTGGTGGCCCTCTTTGGACCAAACGTCAGACTTAAACTCACCATCGATGGATCTACGTGGGATTACGTTTTTGACTTGATTGGATTTCCAGATCGCACGTGGCGGACCACTTTCAGTTCGACGGTCAGTGGGCCACGATCAGAAATTCCAAGTACATGTAAATGTTCCTGAAATTTTTCTTAATCCGAGGGTATAATTTGGTCTGATTCTGACGGTCAGGTTGCTTATATTGACGCGTCAACGAACGATGCCAGATCACTATTCCAGATATTTATTTTGGCATGTGAATGGTGTTTTTCACACTACCTCGCTCCGATTCGAAACGAATGACCGTGGGACATCGGATGGAGCTGATTTTTGAGATGATTGTTAAGCCCAGTGGGGCGGTCCTAGTTCCTTAGCTTCGGGTTATTCGGAATCCCGATGTGCGATCTAGACCTAATACGAAGTTTCGTTTCATTCCCGAGAGCAGACGGGAAATGAGTTTGGTTCTAAACTTTAGGGTAACCTAGCGTCAATGATTCTGCAACTTTTGGGTCTTGCAGATCGTATTTAAAGCGATCCTAACGGATTTCATGGCTAATCGAGTTTAGTACTTAGTTAACTTTGTTAAATTTCTAAAGGATTTAATCCTAAGTGATTTTCGTCTGAGGTGGAACTTAGTCCATTGTAGTTTGTATATAAAGTGATCCAAGTTATACTACTTAGCTGGTTTAAGATAGTGTCTAGGGCGAAGGTGCTTTGAAAAATTGAAAGCACAAGGTAGTGAAGGGTGGGATTTGTGAAGAAAATGATTTAAGGAACGATTTGAGACTTTAATTGAGCGTTTAAGAAGTTAAACTGTGTTAGATTGACTCATTGCCTAAGGACGTCTAATCCCAGGTTGGCAAAAATCGGGCGTTACAATCTACCCCCCCTTAAAACAAAATTTCGTCCCGAAATTGCTAAGGGTGATAAGGAAAGATTTTTATTATTTCATTTGCCTAAGACTTATTGATTTCGAGTTCCTACGCGTGGTAGGGTATATACTAGTCTGGTTCCTTTTTGTCTACCCCCCTTAAAACTTAATTCTTCATCCATTTCTCATACCCTGATGGTTTGCTACCATTTATTTCTTTACCTATTTGGAGTCTCGATGACAATTCCCACAATTTAGAGTAAGATAGTTGTTTTCATTGTTTGACCAACACGGAGAGACGGTAATAGTGGGCTCGATCTCGATACATCGATCATCCACCGGGCCAGGGTAGGAAGCTCATCGTATCACTTCCAAATCTTGGTGGATCCTGGTCTTCTGCTCGGCAGCAGCGGTGAGTCCATTGGTAGTCGCCCAGATTGAGAATTAGGTCAAGCCGCGAATGCTTCGCAGTTGTATATTTCAGTAACTCCGTAGTCCGATCACTCTAGAAACGTAGGGAATGTCCATCATTGAAAGGTTCAAATTGTCTATGTCTAAGGTTACCCTTTAGGTCTTAGTCTAAGCGAGTCCTCGATATTATCTGTCCCAGGGGAGGGTGAATCAAATCTTACTAGATCATCCTAAAATGGTTTCATAGTAAAACTTGTTAAGGCTTCTATAATGTGCATATATTAACAAGCACTGTTTCGATCCTGGGCTAGTGGAGTAGGGTCCACCGCGTTTCCGCTATGCCGCCCAGATCAAAGAGATGCAATAGGTAACCTAACTAGATTGGGCTCATAATGTTCTACCCCCCTTAAAACTTTATTTTCACCCTCAAGGCTCAAGATTTATGTCCTGCTCCGTATATCGGAACAAGGTGTAGTTTAGGATCTATCCTTGACATGAAATGGGATGCAATTTCCCACTACATTGGTCTTCTTTTCATCAATGTTGGGTATGATGGCATTGATACCTATGGGGATCGAGAGGAGTTAAAAATGATGGGTAATGTGGTTGATGTCAGGGGCAGGTGTGGGTTTGAGGCAAGATGCCCAATTTTACCAAGGGGTTTTTGTCGCGGTCCAGACTTATCCTATTTAATCATGTCTAGCTTAATAGGCATTCTATCTTTCTACGTTCATAAGCACAATATGTATGCCGACATGGCATGTGATTTAGGACCTAATTCCTAACTGTCTGTTGCCCATTTGGACAATTCCTTAGGTCTAAAAGACATAGTCTCTATCAGCTATATACTCCTAACACTTTTCAAGGACAAAATTATAAACTTTTAGTTGTAAATGTCGGGCCAACACGGAAAGAATGTTGTGTAGTGGGTCTGAGTCGGATACATGGATCTTCTGCCTAGCTAGGACAGAAAATTGTCATATCATTTCTTAATCCTAGCTGATCCCGACCTTCTGCTTGATCAGAGCATAGGGTTCATTGGTCACTACCAGGATTGAGAATTCGATTCAAACCGCGAATACCTCGCTTAAATGTAGTTTCTCTACTCCGCGTTCCCATTGTACTAAGTCCTTGAGAAGGAAATTCTAAGGGATGTATTAATTGGACCTAACATTGAATCCAAGGGATATATAGGTTTCCTCTAATCGTGAATAGTTTCTACGTCAAACAAGCTCCCTAAGAGTTACTAAGGAAGCCTAAAGTATTAAGGGGATTCAACAACGGAACGGGGTCTCGCTCCAACCTATTCAAGCCAATTAACTATGTCTATCACTCAATTATCTTAACATTGTTAGTCGTCTACATTTCTTAGTCTAATCAGCAGCCTAGGCTCAACTTATGAGCAGCGATAATCCACTAGTTGTAATCTAAAGTCCATGCTTATACACCAGATGATTTTATACCCTTTCTGAATAAAGAAATTATTTTATCGCCTAGGGTCAAAGTTGTCTGATGAGAATTGAGTTGCCTGTACTTGACATTCGAGCATTTCACACATGATCACACCGGCTAAGAAGATTCTGGGGCTTACATTATTATTTTGTTGGATTTCCTATACGGTCAGGTCTGTCGAAAACTAGGAGTATCGCTCTAGGTCCAAAACTCTATGGCTTATTTGTCAAACAACCATTTACTCCAAAAGCTTAAGCTATCAGAGTGTGGTGGGTTAATGTATATCAAGGGACTTTATCACTTCAACACAATTTGGCCAGTGGCCTTAAGTTGTATTAAATGGGACCGCATTACTAATCCTACCTTGGGATTGGGTGTGACATGGTTGGTAGGAGGGTGGGAGGGGATTAAATTTTATAGGCCTTGGAAAATGAGCCTGGTGTTGGAAAAACACGAGATGGGAGTTCCAAATCCCAGGGTAATGAACTTCTAAGTGTTATGGGAAAGGAAAATCTCGAATTTACTCTTAATTGCGTACATTCTAAACATGGTGTCGAAAGACATAGGATACACCCAATCTAGGGGTTATATCCTACATACACATTTATTATTACTTTTATAATTCTATCCACCGTAAACTTACCTAATGGAATTTGGCCGAACGGACCCTAAACGTCCTCAAACATCTAAAACATCCTACCAACTACTACACCCATCAAAATGAAAATGTAAACACCCAAAGGCAGTAATCCTCTTTCCCATGAGAGAGAGAAAGGTGGACATCGAGAAACTAGCCGTAATGGCCTCGAATAAGGCCATGGAAACGTAAAGAAACGGAGAGAAAAGGCTGGAGTTTTTGGTTCTCCACGAACTTGAGCCTCAACTGAGATTGCAAAGGCCCCAACTGACAGGGATTGAAGGAGGAAAAATGACTAGATGGGATGGGTTGAAAGCTTACACGAATGTGAGCTTCAAAGGGGAGGTGTGAGTGCTTAAACGTGGAAGAAAGGGGTAGGGTAGGAGGTTTGGGTTGCTGTGATCGATGGAGGTGAGTGAATCATGGCCGAAAATGATGGATTGAAAAATTTGAGGAAGGATTTGAGGGAGAAAATCGCGATTGGAAGGGAAGGGAGTTTGGAAGGAAAGATGTGAGAGAGAGGGGGCTCCAACCCCAAAAATCCCAAACCATTGCCAAAATGGCACGTACCAGGGGGTGTAGGAGGTCAGTCCGACCAACCTCAGCCCCGGCCCCACCTCGGAAAACCGACCGGACCGCGGTCCGCCGCCGGTGCCGCGGTGGCGCCGCGGTCGGACTTGGCCGGAACCGCGCCGCCGCGGTGGGGACGTGTTCCTCCAGTCCCCTGGGCCCCAAAAATGCTGGGTCCCACCTTGGATCCCTCCGGGAGTGCTCCGTTTGGCCCCTCGATCCCGATTCGCTTCATTTTAGGTAGTTTCGGGGAAACCGGACGTAACTTGCAATCCGGAATGAGTTGTCTGACGTAAAATATATGAATTTGGGGTAGAACGAGCTAATGAAGCCAACCAACCCAGCTATGCTGGGTTGCGCAGCCCGGAATTGTGAAAAAAGTCTCCGATTGACAGTCATTTTCCTGTTTTAATTTCGTTTTACCAAAATAGTAATTTTTGTTTGATTATTCTTCATCTGTTGGGCTTTAGGAGTTGCGCTCATCGTGTAAAGAGCTTAGAATAATTAGGAGAATGGTTTGGTAAAGTCAAATAGGACACTTACTATTTTTAATTTGAAAGCCTTGCGCACTAGTAGACATCACAACCTAGGGGTTTTAGTTGTAGTTTGTTTCTGATTTCCTTCCTATTACTTGGTATTCCCATTTAAAGGGTTGTGAACTCAATTTTCTTTTTTTTTTTTTTTGTAATCATTCATTAATTAATTCGAATTTATTAGAATTTATTTCTACTTTCTGCTTTTCTTTCCTCATGAATTCGAGAAGTCTCTGTGAGGAGTCCAGAGAAGCTCCGGGGATTCGGAGTAGTTATCCTTATCACGTTCATCCCTTATTCTACCGATTTTCAACTGTTGGGATGAGATGGGTTGTAATCTAGAATTCTCTATAGACGGCCTAGGAACCTTTTAGGGTCGACACGTGCGACCATGGTTAATACGGACTTGATTTCGGCGTTCATTTTCAGTGAACTAGCCGTTAGACGGAACAGGGATGTCTAAAACTGTTTCTACATTCCGTCGCTCCCTCCTAAGTCAGAGTGCGTCAGTGTGCGTAGTGTGACCATAACCCAGGTCCGGTTTAATCAAAATCATGCTCTGATACCATCTTGTAACGCCGTGAAAATCGGGGGTCGAGCATAAACTCAACTCCCGAGTTCCAGAACATCACTTATGCAACAAAATGAATGATGATTGAATGTTGACTGTATTCGTGCATTGAACATGAGTGAGATTAAGCCAAAACAAAGATATCATACTCCAGAGACAGTTAATTTTGCAAGCGGAAGACTATGATAGATAGATAAAATATATAAACTATGATGAGTCGCAAGAGTGTGATAACATTACCAGGTTAAATAATTATAAGGACAGTTCTGAAATATACCCAATGTGTGAGTTTCTGTCTTCTATCCCAAGTACCATAACCCCGTCAATACGATGACGAGGTCTTGAGACCCGTCGAGAGAGTTACATGATAGGAGAACTTCTCCTCATCACCATAGAAGTAGTCGGCTCGCTTCATAAGCATCGCCATCATCCGAAATTCAACAAATCTGTTTGGTGTGTACAACACCGTCCGTAACGTGGGAGTGAGTAGCTAACTCGGTGGAACAATAAGGCATAAGTTAACATGCTATCAATACGGTCAAGCAAGTAATGATAAAGCGATAAATCAAACACTCCTAGTTACTCGATTAATGCAAGTATGAATGCGGGTATGATGGATGCCCTCTCCGACATACTCCCACAAGCGACACCATCTCACGTTCGCGCATGCTTACATCCCACAAAGTGCTCCACATCTTTCCGGGCACATGCGATGCATGATGAGTATGATTACCGAGTTTTTAATTAGTTCATTTCAAACAAAGCGGGATTGGGAAACTAAGGTACCTCCCTTGTATCATTCCCAAACATGATCCAATCTAGGGTCGTCGGTCTAGTTAATATCGACGATGGTGTGTTTTCTAGGTCACTGCAGAGGAACGCTGTGGAGCATTACGCACAAAGGTTGCACCACTCCCCATCACCCCTTAAACGATTCATCACGATACAACTATACGAGTAAACAGGCCTAGTTCATACTCTATATATCGCGGCGAACCCTAAGGCACGCTTGCAACTCAGAGTATGCTCGCGGTCACTACAAAGGGTCGCTGTGGTGTACACACAAAGACCGCACCACTCCCCATCACCTTATCGGTGTAGGCCGACAGCGCGAATATAGTGTCCCATACCACCATAATCGGCTCACGAGTTGAGTTGCTCACCTTTGGTCACTACGGGAGGCACGTAGCCCGGCGTAGGCCGACGGCTCGACCACGGTGTCCCATACCACCATGCCGGCTCATGAGTCTTAGCGGATCGAGGTACCATGGTTAACGGGATTTTCACCTTGGTAAGTTTGGTACCCTAGGTTCAAGCATTAGCGACCAAACATGGTGAACATACATTAGACAAATGGGTTACATGACGAGCTCGGCTAGCTCGAGCGCACAACAAGTTGAACGACATGAAGTGCATAAGCACTTCGCGTGGCCAACCACTATCGCCAACCAAGTACGACTCGAGTTCGTCGAACACATCTCACGTGGCAAATGAATCACAACCACGAATTTAGTCGTACCGATTGTCTAGACTATAAACATAGCCCCAAACACAATCAATTTCAAATAGTAAAGCAGTAATGGATCAAGGTTCAGATCATACAATCAAAGTTTGATAATATCCGTTTAGGGTTGCGAGGGCTATTGCACGCATTCGTTGCTCCACTCCCCCATCACCCATGACGGATCGTACAACGTAAACATGAATTTAACATATGCATTACATAAATAACATCATAAAAGCTGAGCATGTTATAAAGCATAACACAAGCATGAGTTTGTACATAGTCAATTCCTAATCACACAGCTATTCAAGGAAATCATACACATAGTTAAAGGAGCTGAGAATCATATCTCAACACCCTTAAACATTGCAATTTACTAACTACTACTCATTCAGACATTTCAACAAACGCTTTAAAATTCAGGAATCAACATACATGACATATGTTGATCACAGAGGTATAAGGCCAAATCCTTTCACTAGGGAGTTACCCCAATCATAACACGCATACACCCATGGTGATAGTCATAAGAAGGGGAATCCAAGTTCCATATTCATTCAGTCATTTCCACAAACACTTGGGCCACACATTTTAGCATATATAGTGTGTATTGGCCGTGGCGTGATTTAGGGTAAATCCTTTCGTCAAAGGGGTATTGCCAATACAACAATCAATTATCCATGACAATTAGTCATGGTGAGCACGAATGAGAATTCTATACTCATTCAGTCATTTTCACAACACTTAGAATACACTATTACAACATACATGGTGTATGTTAGCAAAGCATGTATTAGGGCTATCCTTTAGCCAAGTGAGTATTTTATCCATGTATAATATATTACTACAGCAAATAATCATGATAACTATATCTCCAAAATTTATACGTATACAGTATCTTCTAGAATATGCATTTTCAACATACATAGTGTATATAAGCAAACATGTATTACGGCGATTCCCTTCGCCAAGCAAATATTTTATACGCACATAATATATTTATACGACAATTAATCATGACAAACACATCGCTAAAATATACATGTATACGGTACTTCGTACAATACCGTATTTCTACATACATAGTGTTTGTTAGTAAACATGTATTTAGGCGAATCCTTTCGCCAAGCTAGTATTTTATTCATATATTGTATAATCATATATTAAATAAGTATGTCAAACATTATTCCAAAAGAAATACGTATACGGTATTTCTAACATACACAATTTCAACATACGTCACATTTACAAGTGAACATGTATTTTGGCGATTCCTTTCGCCAAACTAGTATTTTATTAATATGTTATATAATTATACATTAAATAAACATGTCAAGCATTTATCCAAAAAAAATACGTATACGGTATTTCTACGTATACCTAGAATATGTGAAATTCCATATTTCACACCGTTAATCAAAACAGGAAACGGAAAGCACTTTGTACATGTGCAATTTCATGCAGATCATGAATCTACCATTATCTGACATTGAAAGCGTTGAAAACCGTAACTTATACACTTAAAGTCCTCACCTTTGCCTTTGGAAACGGAACGAATCAGCAAGGGTGACAGATCTTCCGTCTACGGGCGATTTCTAGCCTAAAGAGCGGAATCGGTTAGTCGGTATACATCCCACCTCGATTCCACCGCAAATCAGACCTAGGGTTAGGTTTTCTTACCTTCAAATGAGGCGGAAAACGCCGGGAAAGCGTCTAGAATAGAGCGGTGTACGCAGTGTAGTAAGCCAAAGCAGGAGGAGGAAGATCGGCAACGATCTCCAAGTCCTTCTGTCTCTTTTCTCTCTCTTTTCTCTCTCCCAAAACCCAAATTCGTATGGCTGTGAGAGAGGGTGCTCTAAGGCCCTTATATAGCCAAAAACATTCCGAAAATAGACTCAGGTTCAAGGGGTACTGCTAATATAGGATTTTCGCGCTTTTCCAGCTCAAAAGGGAAGTTCGGTGGCCCTCTTTGGACCAAACGTCAGACTTAAACTCACCATCGATGGATCTACGTGGGATTACGTTTTGACTTGATTGGATTTCCGGATCGCACGTGGCGGACCACTTTCGATTCGACGGTCGGTGGGCCACGATCAGAAATTCCAAGTACATGTAAATGTTCTGAAATTTTTCTTAATCCGAGGGTATAATTTGGTCCGATTCGACGGTCGGGTTGCTTATCTTACCGACGTCAACGAACGATGCCGAGATCACTATTCCGGATATTTATTTTGGCATGTGAATGGTGTTTTTCACACTACCTCGCTCCGATTCGAAACGAATGACCGTGGGACATCGGATGGAGCTGATTTTGAGATGATTGTTAAGCCCGGTGGGGCGGTCCTAGTTCCTTAGCCGGGTTATTCGGAATCCCGATGTGCGATCTAGACCTAATACGAAGTTTCGTTTCATTCCCGAGAGCAGACGGGAAATGAGTTTGGTTCTAAACTTTAGGGTAACCTAGCGTCAATGATTCTGCAACTTTTGGGTCTTGCAGATCGTATTTAAAGCGATCCTAACGGATTTCATGGCTAATCGAGTTTAGTACTTAGTTAACTTTATTAAATTTCTAAAGGATTTAATCCTAAGTGATTTTCGTCTGAGGTGGAACTTAGTCCATTGTAGTTTGTATATAAAGTGATCCAAGTTATACTACTTAGCTAGTTTAAGATAGTGTCTAGGGCGAAGGTGCTTTGAAAAATTGAAAGCACAAGGTAGTGAAGGGTGGGATTTGTGAAGAAAATGATTTAAGGAACGATTTGAGACTTTAATTGAGCGTTTAAGAAGTTAAACCTGTGTTAGGATTGACTCATTGCCTAAGGACGTCTAATCCCAGGTTGGCAAAAATCCGGGGCGTTACAATTTTATTTAGGTGAAACTAGAATATATAGCCATTCCACCTGAATTTCACCTAAATTTTAAAAGCAGCCTGCCTTTTGCTTTTAAGTTACCCACCTTCGTTCAATTCCAATACTCTCCCTACTTTTAAGCACAACAGATGTCTTCATCACCTAAAACACACACACACACACACACACACACACACACACACACACACACACAAACACTTGAACCCATGACCTCAGTGTTGATAGGCACTCTTATCTACCAATGAACCATGGGTTGGATCCCTGGGTATCTAAAACTAAATTACACTACCGATATCGTGGGGTCCAACGAGATTAATGGACAATTGAGATGAAAATACCCAGCAGTCCAATTTCAACAAATAAATGGTTATAAATCAGTGATTTCGGTCATTAAATCAATCTTATTTGGGAGATATGACCTATCTATAGTGCTTCCTGCAATTGGATGGTTTGATTTGAATTAATGTGCCACGTGTATGATTTCTTAATGCCTGTATATCAACCATCACACGCAACACCAGTATGAAATAAACTCTCAATCATACATATTGTGGTAGGGCAATATCTGGTGTGTTCATGTGATGAATGGGAAATGGTTATAAATACACGAATCAGATGATGCATGTATCCAAACAGCCAAATTGTCTTGTTAGTGGAAAATAGTTGAAAACATTTTTCATTTCTGCATGAATTCGGTGTATCCAAACACAGTGCTATGCTGACATGTACATCTATACAAGCTTCTGCTTTCTTATCCTGTTGTGCTGTGTTTTGTTATCGATATTTTATTCCTGTATCAATAGGTACTCTCATTTTACATAGAGTTATCTCATGAAGAGTAGAGATGAAGTTTTACACCTAATGCTGGGCACACGGGCATGGGGAACAATAATCTCATGCTTTGTGACAATATAATTTCAATTATTGTGTTTCAAGCCCAATTTTGAGGTTGTGTTATTTAAAATGTTGGCTGTTTCTTTTTTCTTTAAATTTTGCATAGGAATTGTCTAGTGATGTTGCAACTTTTGGAGTTGGGGCTATTCAGGTGACAATCACAACTCTTTTGCCACATCTGAAAAATTCTCTTCTCCACTCATGAATGTTCTTATTCCGTGCATGGTACTGATGTCTAGTCATAATAATGCAAGGTGATACATATTTTTGTTTAGGTTGTTGTCACTGTAATTACTACTTGGTGGATAAAGCTGGTAGACGTATACTTCTTATTGTGAGTTTTTGGAAGGGTGGTTGATTCTACTTCCTGTTGGAGTTATCTGTTCAACTTTAAAAACTGACAACCAATCCTAGTTGTTGTTGTAGGTCTCCTCTTCTGGAATGACACTCTCTCCTGTTTATTGCAGTTGCATTTTACTTAGAGGTTAGTTTGACAAACCATTCCTTCCAAAAAAAAAATAGTAAGTCCATTATTTTCACTTATTCCAGTATGTGCTTGCTTACTACATCAAAATGTGCCCAATAGCTCTTGGCCCATCTTGAAGACGACTTCATTTTCTCTTGCAAATTTTTTTTCTTTTCTTTTTTCGAAGATCTATCTTCTTTTATGATTTCATCAGATTTTGTTTTTCTTTTTTCCTAAATTGTTATAATAATGTGGATGCATAGGATTTTATATCTGAAGATGCTCGTGTCCATAGTCTACTCAGCCTAGTTTCACTGGTGGGAATTCCGGTATGTCTTCAATGTTGACTCTTCATGGTCTCATTCATATGCTCCATTTCTTGTAAATCATTGTCTGATTGATTCCTTAGTTTCAGGCATTTATAGTTTGGGTTATAAGGAAATTTTTTTCCCCTTCTCTTTGATCTTTTAAATGAAAAGTTAAATTACTCTTTATGCAAGAAATTTATGAAATGCCTCAAGTTCCACCTGTCCCAGTAGTTGGATCTAAAGGCAATGATACCCATTAGCATCTGGTCTCTCCTGCAGTTCAAATCCCTTCAAGGACCTCAACTTCTATGGCTGCAGCTCTAAACAAGCCATAGTTGATATGGACGCCTGAGCTCCATGAGCAGTTTGTGGAAGCTGTTAACAAGCTTGATGGGGCCGAGAGTGAGCATATAATTTTTTCTATTTCCTTTTTTCCTTTTTTGTCAAGTAAGGTCAGTGACTGATGATCCCTCTTATGAGGGTTTAACCACTGTCATCTTGCTCGTTGTTGAGGGTATTTACGAGTGCACAACTTCAAGTAATGCACACACACACAAGGTAATTTTCATCTCACACTGGTCGGTATGAAATGGAGAGGAAACTCCAAAGGGTATATTGAAGGTAATGAATGTTTAAGGTTTGACAATCTATCATGTAAAAAGCCACCTACAGGTATTTTCAGTTTTTTTTCCATGAATTATCGTTATCTTAACAATTCATTCAGCTGCTATCACACTCGATTACTTTATGTATTCAGCTTCTCATGAATTACCTAGATCTTTAATATTGAATCAGTTTCAATGCCATTTGATACCAAATAGTTTTGTATGTGGTCGTAACTTACAGAAATACCGACTTACCAAGTATCTTCCGGAGGCAAAAGAAGGTAATATATGATAACACATAAGGACTTGTTCTTATGCTGAGTAATGAAGTGCTTACTACGTAATCTAGTAACATGATATGTTAACCACCAGTCAGTCATCTTGAGTTAAAACTATATATTTGTTAATGGCATGTATTCAATCTGTGCTCCTAATTGATTAAGTCGGGAGGAAAGATGACTTCTCCAAATGTTCTGGTAGAATAATGAGCTCATCTTGATTAAGTAGACATGTCTGCAAATTCTATACATCTCCCTTAGAGGCAGACTTGTAATTGTCACTTTACTTTTGACAGTCTTGTCTTTAGTTATGTATTTTCTCATTTTATTCTTGGGTAATTGTTTGTATTTGGGAGAACACCTCATTTTTCTTTGTTGCAAGCATGATTTTTCCACCATCACCTTCTCTCAACTGGAAGCATCTATGTTGTGGGCTCTTGGAGCCTTGAAATGGCAAGCACTTAGAAAAAAAAAATCAAATATTTGTAGAGAAATTCATAACCCCACAGAAGGGTACTTTTCATAGGAAGGTCCTTATGTAGTATTGGAACTTAGATTTCTTTATGATTTTTAGTTTTGACTACGTGTTGTATGGAGAAAAAGTCTTCATCTGAACACATGTAGGGAGCTTCTGTTGGTACTAAATCTGATCCACGCATCCAAAGGTAAGCCTTCATCCTATCTTTTTTTCTTTCTTCTCTTTTGTTCTTTTACCCACAAATTTGTCAAGTAACTCTTCATTATTTAGTATTCTTTTAATTTTTTTATTATATATTTTTAATTTCCCAAATTCTCAAAACCATATAGGATATAGTGGACACTTAATCCCTAATGCTTCCTTAACCTGCCAAGTTGCCTTTTAGTCAGTTTATTTATTTATTTATTTTTAAATCTATAAATTAAAAACAATGTTGTGAACCACTATCTATCACTGATTTTTGGATTTATTAAATGGGCAGAACTAAGCACATCTTTGCGTGAGATGAAAAAGTCCCAACCGAGTTGTGGGTGAGATTGGTTTCTTACAAACCCAATGTTAATTTGGGTGAGCTTCAAACACTATCCATTAGTTCTACTGCAATTTGATCTTCACATGGAAATGGCTCTATCCACTTCTTCAGTTACTGGTAAGTTGAATTAGGGAATGTTTGTAATCTTTTGTGCATAGTAGTGGAAGAAGAATGGGTTGGACCTAATGGATGGTCCAAGTTAGTGACATGCTCATGAGGCCAAATGTTACCGTGTATGGGAAGGTTTCTATACACTTTGCCCACTAAATCATTTCTCTTTAGGAAATTATGAAAGAGGAATATGGCATGTAAAGACCAAGGTATTAAAAAGTAGTTATGTAATGGCCGCTACATTGTTACATAAAACCCTTTCTTTTAGACGGTTGCTCTGCTCTCTTTATTAAACTGTTTTGGTTTGTACTTGAAAAGCAAGCTGCTTTTATTCTTGTCATGAATGATTTGTTTGGATGCACACAGTTGTACACTGTTAATCCAAAATCTTAAATCTTTCTATTTGTATTACACTGCAGATAACAATCTTGATAACAACCTATGGCATGGATTTGATGAGTGGTCACTCAGGATAAAAACCGATGCGCCTGAATGAAGTTCTGAAAATGTTGTTGGTTTTTCTTCTTCAGTTATTCTTGAAAGTTATATTGGTTACTTTCAAAAGATAAGCAACAAGGCCCTCAGTATTCAAATAAAATCTTATTAGTTGTTGCATGGTTTCTTTCACAAGTTCTGGTATATTGCCTCAAGAAGTTGCTACTCCCACACCTGCGTGAAGCCTTTCCCATCCACATGCAGGTGCACATGCCAATGTGGCACACATATACAGGATATAAGATTTTCATTAGGTATGCGACACAGTTTAGATATTCGGCCAAAATAAGGCCATTTCACTCAGATGAGCAACAGTTAACAAAAGAAATGCTCAATTTGAAACAAATTTTATTTTATTTTTTCTAGCCATCCATTTGTTTTGTACACTTTAGCTGACCTGAGTGGAACAACCTAGTTTTGATCTAAACAAGTGCAGCCCACCTGATGATAGCTTGGATCTTGCACTAGTGTGCCATATTGGCACGTGTTCTTTTATGTGGATGGGCAGCAGTTCACTTGTGTGTGGGCTCAACAAACCTGTTGTCTCAGTTCTCAGTCTCCTTTAGTAGTTAGTCTTATAAAATACCAAATTTCTTCTCATTTTCAGGATGAAGTGAACAAGCTTATCAGTTCAACCCTGGGTGAAAGGGGGAGAGATATAATACGCCTTTACTATGGCCTGGATAAAGAATCCCATACATGGGAAGACATTAGTAGACAGTAAGTAGCTGAAATTTTTGTCTCATTTTCTTTTTTCATTTTTTAATGAAAAATGACAAGTGATGCTTATCTAGCCATGGTCACTACAACCTCCTATGCTATGATGTGCAAAATTGTAATAATGGGATTGGCACTTTCACTTGGGTTGAGTTGTTTAGTTATTAATGGATGGGTGGAATTTTGGTGTTGGGTGTTTTGAGCATATGGGCTTAGGTTTTGCTATTAAGTTTTTTACGTGTTTGGATGCTCAGTTCAATTGCATATCAATTTATTAGGATAGTTGTGTAATTTGGAGTTGGAAGTCTTCCAAAGTGAGGGGAAGTTGGGCTAGCCCCAAATTCATTTAGGACTTGTTTGCTTGGATGGGCCTGATGAAAATGGATAGGATAGGCCATCCATTTTGTTTCTAGCTTTGATGAAAGGAAGCAGATTGGAAATGGGTGTGTTTTTAATGTTTACTTGCTTTCAAACAGAACATTTTGATAGACTAAACACCTGATTCTTTTAATGATGAGTTCAATCACCACTTCTTTTAATCTAATGTTTATGTATCCTCATCATAGATGTAGAGCTGAAGGCGAGTGGTGACCTCACCAAGGATGTAGAGCTAAGGGCATGTTCTTAGCCATTGGTTAAGAGTGAGAGGCTACAGGGGCTATTGATGTCTATTGGTTGAAATTTAAGTTTGTTCAGGTAAGCATGATTTTCGAGCATGGATTTTCTCAGACTTGAGTATATTTCTATGATAAGAGTACTCATCTATACATAAATGTGGCAATGCTTATTAGTTGGAATGGGTTTTATATGTGGCCATGGGCATTTGCATAATCTAGTTGATGTGGGTATTTCCTTAGCATGGTTAAAAAGTGAGCTTTAAACAAGGACTACGTTGGATGTGTATTTGGCATGGTCACTTTTTATGTGTTTTTTTTTTCTTTTCACATGTATTTACTGTATGGTTTGTGTATTTGGATGTTATCCTCATTGTTGCATGTTTGCTCTGGTAGTTGGAATGCTGAAGTTAAAAGAATTAGCAGAGGCTTCTATTGTGGTTCTCAGGTGTCGAAGAGCATCAAAGCATGCCTGCCCATCGCCGAATGGTCTCATCTTATGTTTTATTGCTGTGATTTACCTAGGAGATGTTGCAGCTACTTTCAGTCCCAACTGATGTATGGTTTTGCCTATGACATATGTGCATTTATAGTCTGAAAACATTAAATAGACCGTTAACTGTTTTATTGGTATTGTGTTGATTATAGTCTTGATGAATGTTAAATGGGTGAAATGTGCATGCACATGTTTAATCATTAATTGATTATGATTGTTTGAATTATTTTTTGAATGACTATCAGGTTAAAGATTCAAAAAAAAAAAACCAAATCTGACAAACTTTTTTAATTCGCAGATATTTTAGCAACGGACTAAATCCGTCGCTACTTTCAAAACAAGACGGGACCAGATTGGAGGTCCGTCGCTTCCCTCATATTTGCGACAGACCTTATCCGTCGCCAATATTTTAAATGACGAATAATTCAGTGGTTTTTTCCACATTTCACCGACGGATTTTTTATTTTTTGCGATGGATCTTATCCGTCGGTAAGCTGCGACGGACCTTATCCGTCGTAGATTCAACGACGATTTTTATCCGTCGGAAACAAAAAACGACCCAGTAAATAACGACGGACCAAGCGACGGACAAAATCTGTCGTTTATTTAGTTTTACGACGGATTTCATCCGTCGCAAATCCGCAATTTTGGCGTAGTGATATGAGGCCATGGGCCCACCATATGTTTCACTCCTTGGGAACAATATTAGTTAGATGTCCACATTGATGGGCAATAACGGTTAGATGTCCTCATTGTGACCTTCCCTTAGGCCTTGTTAGGCCCATTCTCTTCATGGGTTAACCCAAATAACTGGGCCTCATTCACCATAGCATGTGGAGTAAAGCATGATAAACAAAGTAATTCAAGCAAGTTAACAAGTATGTTGTAAAGCATATTATAAATCATGTTGTCAAGCATGTCATACGGCACTACTTAAATAGAAATACAAACACATATGTTGAACAAGTAAGCGATTTAAGTAAACAACCACATGGAGGAAATCATACATGTCTCTAAGGTAGTTGAGAATCCCATCTCAATACCCTCCTAAGGCATTAACATCTAAACACTTACTCACACAAGCCTTTCCACAAACACTTAACATACACTATTTCGACATACTTAGTGTATGTTAACAAACATGTATTAGGGCGAATCCTTTCGCCAAGAAAGTATTTTACGCATACATAATATATTTATACAACAATTAATCATGGCAAACACATCTCTAAAATATACATGTATACGGTATTTTCTACAATACAGTATTTCTACATACAGTGTATATTAGTAAAACATGTATTTGGGCGAATCCTTTCACAAAATAAGTATTTTATCCATATATCGTATATTCATACAACAAATAATCATGTCAAACACATTTCAAAAAAATATACGTATATGGTATTTTCTACGAATACCTAGAATATGTAAAATTCTATATTCTACAACTTTAATCGAAACAGAAAATGGAAAGCACTTTGTACATGTGCAATTGAATGCAGATCACGAATCTATCATTATCTGACATTGAAAGCATTGAAAACCGTAACCGATACACCTAAAGTCCTCACCTTACACCTTGGAATCGCAACGGATCACAAGGTTTGATGAGCTTCCAGATGACCTTTTCATTCAAGAGACAGTTAAATTAAGTCAGCAGAAGACTGTGATAGATATATAACATACATAAACTGTTGTAAGTCTCCAAAGTGTGAACATGTTATCAGGTTAAATATATCAATGTATACTCCAAAAAACTGGACAAAATGAATATACAAGGGTGTTCCAAGAGAGCAAACTAAAGTGTAATGACATCTAATCAGCAACCCTGTAACCCCATCGATTAGAAGATGGTCTGCATAGACCCGCCTGATGGCTGTATAAGGAGAAACCCGCCTCATCATCATAAAAATCTGGCTCTACTTCGTAAGCATTGCCATCATCTGAAATTCAAATAGGGTCTGGTTGGTGTGTACAACACCGTCCCGTAATGTAGGAGTGAGTGATCAACTCAGTAGAATAATAAAGCAAAGGTTAACATGTTATCAACTCAGTCAAGCAGTAATGATAAAGCAGCAAATCACACATCCCTAAGTACTCTTGTTAATGAAAGAATGGTATGAATGTATGATGCATGCCCTCGCCTACGCTCCCACAGCGACTTCATCTCACGTTCACGCATGAATAACACTGCCTCAGTGCTTGACCTGCTGCGCCTGAACACGCGTAATGCAGTGCATGCATATGATTACTAAGTTCTTATTAGTCCTTTTCATATAGCAGGGTTGGGAAACTAAGGTCCCTCCCTTATATCAATACCCAAACAATGATCCATTCTAGGGTCGTCAATCCTAGTAAATCTCATATGAAGTTACTGTTCTAGGTCACTACCACCAACGCCCTACCAACTGACAGTCTATTTTCGAAGTCACGTCACCGACCCGACTAGGGACCACAGCCAGGCTGCGATGGGGTAGGCCTAGCTTATACTCTCGTTGCTACGGAAGGCTCGTCACCTCAATGTAGTCTTGGAGTATGCTCGAGGTCACTACAAAGGGCACGTCTAGGGCTGTCAGGGCTGTTGCACGAAATCGTTACACCACTCCCCCATCACTCATCATAGCCTCGTCATAAAAACATTATAGGTCGACAGCTCGAATACAGTGTCCCATACCACCGTATTCGGCTCATGAATCTGGGTTGCTCACTAGTCACTACGGGGAGGCTCGTCGCCCCAGTGTATGCCGACAGCTCGACCACGGTGTCCCATACTACCATGTCCGGCTCATGAGTCTTAGCGGATTGAGGTACCAAGGTTAACGGGGTTTTCACTGGTGAATTTGGTACCTTAGGTTCAAGCAGTAGCGTCCAAACATGATGAACATACATAGGGCCAATCGGGTTACTTGACGAGCTCAACTAGCCGAGGGCACATCGAGTTAGTCGACATGAAGTGAAAAAGCCCTCCGTGTGGCCTAACCATTGTCGACAACTTTAGTACGACTTAGGTTCGTCAAACACGTCCTATGTGGCGAATGAATCTCAGCCACAAACTCAAAGCCGGCTACCGATTGCCTGGACTATAACATAGCCCCAATCACATTCAATCCTTAACCAGAAGGCATGTATAGTAGTCTAAGCAGAGTTAACAAAGTAATTCAAACATGTTAACAAGCATGTTATAAAGCACAATATAAACAGGAAATACGAACACAAACATTTCATAAGTGTTGAGGCACAAAAAATATCTCATTCCAGTGGTCAGAGAATTCCATGTCCGAGGATATTTCAGTAATTTCCATGTCCGGGGGTATTTTGGTAATTTCCATGTCCCAGGATATTTTGGTAAAAATCCATGTCAGGGGTATTTTGGTAAAAATCCATGTCAGGGGTAGTTTAGGTATTTTGGTAAAAATCCATGTCCAGGGGTAGTTTAGGTATTTTGGTAAAATTCCATCTCTAGGGGTAGTTTAAGTATTTTGGTAAAAATCCATCTCCAAGGGTAGTTTAGGTATTTCGGTAAAAAAGCATTGAAAAGGGTAGTTTGGTAAAAAGAGTGCAGAGGTGTCATTTTAAGGGAAATAGGTTGTACACTACTACTTAAGAGGGAGCTTGGTGGATACCATGGTTTAAGAAAGGAAGATGCCCATATGTGAAGGGATAAGTGATGGTGATCACCACTCTGTAAGAGTGGTGGGGCCTATAAATACCCCTCCCTGATTCATTTGAAGGGTTGGATCGGATTGGATTAGTTGGTGGGCCAAAGAATGAGAGAGAAGGAAGGCAGGAGGAGGGAGCAGAAGGGCTTTGTGCGGGACCGCGCAATGGAAGTGGGAGAATTCCCATACGGCCATATGCATGGAAATGTTGTCCAAAGAAGGGTGCGAACCCGGGCAACGGAAAATTGTTTCGGCGGACCCGCACAACCGAAGTTGTTTGCACGGACCCGCGCAACCGGCCGGACTTTCAGAAGTTTCTTCTGTTTGTTGCTGATGGGGTCCAGTACAGCCATCTTTTGAGAGATCTATACCGTCCACCGCCTTCCTTTATGAATTTCGACCGTAAAAGACTGATCTTGCTCATCAAATGATGTGGCCCACCAAGATAATCAAGCTAAAATGACAGCTCAATGGTCCGCCTACTATCGCCATGACGATCATGATAATGAGCATGGCCACTAAATATGAACATGTCCTCGATGGGTTTTATCCCCTCTAGCTGATGGATGCTTCAGATCAGTCTTCTGCTGCATGATGGTGGCCCACTACAGAAATACGGAGCCTCTGTTTGGAACAGAGTTGACGTACGTCGACTCTGTAAAACGTGATGGCCCACTTATTGAGGCCAAATGGAGAATCGACTCCGTCCATTGGATTCAGAGCAAAAAACCATTGAGGAAGTACCGCTTTTGAAGTGAAATCAGTGCAGAACATGGGCCTTTCTACTTCACCGTCCATTTCATGTTCAACGGTTATAATGCTACAAAAGTCTACATGGTTTCAAATTGCCACTTTGGCAACGGTTAAATATCCCTTCTGAACAGAATGGACGGTCTAGGTCAATGATTTGAGTGATAATCAGGCCTTACTAAGAAAATTGCAAACAACTAGTGAAGTCGCTGTGTATAAATGAAGAAGAAAGAAGTCGGTCAATGGGCTTTGACCGACTTAGGAAGATTTCATGCACATCAAGTGCACTCGTGCACTATATGCATGCGATGTACACGTGATCTCAGTGTGATGTTAGTGGGAAATCTGCTCAGTCCATTCACTTTGTCATTGCATTTAACGCGTTGAGACCGAGTTTGAAGCATATCTAGATATCAAGCGGACTGCAAATCATGATTTTAGGGACTGATCTGTCAGTTTGGCCATTTCTAGAAAGATCTAGGAGCTGAAATTTGACATGTACGGCTAATTCGTGGTCTCAAAGCTGCATGTAAAGTTTTGAGCTGATCGGATGATGAAAACCTCATAATCTTACATTCTGGGTGAGTTCTTAGGCCCGTTTAGCGGGATTGCTCCACATTTCAAGGAAGCCTCAAGGAAGAATGACTGGGAGGATGCTCAGAGCTGATTTCAAGCCCGAGATTGGCTGATCTCAACAATTCCTCCTAAGTATTGGGAGATGACTGAAATAACGTCAGAATGCTGCCGAAATTTCTATATGGAAGACTTCAATTGATTGTACTTTGTTTTCAAAATCAAGGGAATCTGAGGATGTAAATGAACTCAGGATAAATGTGATCAATGTTCTCTCATTCTTTCTTTGATCAAACACATTTGTTTCCTTGTCGAAACAAAATGGCGACTCTACTAAGGACTTATTATTCGATGGTAACTTAGAAAATATTCAAGAGAACATTTATCACTTTTTGGCGTCTGTATAGATGCCAAAATGGCGACTCTCAGTGGGAATATCCTTCCCTTCATCTCTAAAAGCAAAGTACAATTTTATTTTAAATAATTAACATTTTGTTATAAATGACAGATATACCGCAGCGATCTTTCTCCCGACTAATATAGTTGTTTACTTCATGTCCAATTGACTTCCACCAAAAAAGTGTCAAGGAAGATCAAATCAGTTGCAATCGAAAAAAAAAAAGAAGACAATGTTAGGTAATGTCGAAGCAGTTTCTGCTTCATCAGTAGCGCGACAAGACAATGAAAAACGGATGATAGCGTGTTGATGCACAAAAATATATGAAGCTTTTAGATGAGAAATTAGTCCGACTGAATCAGACGTTTCTCACCAACAAGTAAATGAATCAATTGATGAATTAATAAATTCATCAGTCAATAAAGAACCCAGGGGGCATCGTCACAACTTCCCGGAGTAGAAGAGCAAGAGTCAAAGTGAAGCTGCTCCACTCTCATATGAATTGGTTATTTCAAGAGTCATAAGGGAACAACAACAAATATTGTCGAAGAAAGAAAAGCAAAATGAAGGATTGTCAAAAAGTAAAAGATTGAATCTTCCGATAAAGAGAACATCGGCGATTTTATAAATAAGAAAGAAGAGAAAGAGTTTGGACAATTTAAGGAATAAGGGAAACATAAAGTCAAAGAAGAACGATATACTGCTTATGAGGGATCAATCACTAGGTGCAGAGGCAATCAAAATGCCACAGTTATAGTATTCAAAGGAAATGAAGCAAAGAAGAAAAGAATAGTCTACAAGAGATGACTGACAATAGTAAAATTGTCATAAAAGAAGATATGAGAAATAAAATAGAAAGTAATGACATATGATCTCGAAGGAAAATGATCACTTAACTCAAAAGAATCACAGCGATTTGATTCAGAAGATTCACGGCACAATTATCAGGGGGCAGACAAGGGCATGCAAAATACGCTATCCTTAAAGTTAAGCTACAGTTTCGATGCTTCCAAATTTATTTATTTTTTTTAAAGAGCGGGGAAGATAGGCAAAGTCTCAAAATGATAAAATCTCAGAATCCCAAACAAGGAGAAAGGAAAGGAGATAGAATTGAAGAAGAAAAGAAAAGTGAGTGGCTTGAAGAACAAGTTATAAAAGACGGTTGATAAAAGCAAAATTGTGGAGATGTACGACATGAAAGAAGAAATAAAAGTACACAGGCCTAATTAGTTCGAGACTGGGGGCAAAGCTAATGTTGAGCAAAAGTAGGAAGTAATACGGCATCAGTATATCAAAAGGTCATTGCTGTAATTTTGATTACGAGGATTCCTAGAGTAATACTTCCTAATCAAAAGGGAGCAAGACAAGCTTTCAAGCATATTAAGTCATCACCAAATACCAAGCATTGATGGTTGCTGCCAAGTGTTAATGATCGCTATCAAGTGTTGATAATTGCTACCAAGCGTTGATGACTGCTGTTAAGCATTGATGATTATCGCCGACGCCGAAGAAAACTTCCGCCAAGGCATGAAAAAGTTGTGTCAGAAGTTCAGCATTCGACATTCGTTTTCAACGCCTTACTATCCTCGGCCAATGGACTAGCAGAGGCGTTCAATAAAACGATCATCAAAATACTAAAGAAGACGGTGACAGGTAATAAGCGTGATTGGGATAAAAATTGCAAGAAGCATTACGAGCACACAGAACTACTCATCGCACAGCAACGGGATCAACACTGTATTCACTAATCTATGGCATGGAGGCAGTCATCCCAATTGAAATGCAAGTGGCATCGCTTAGAGTAGTGGTACATCAGTCCATAACAGATGATGAAAATGCAAAAATAAGGTTGAAAGAGTTGGATCTGCTTGATGAGAAACGTCTAGCAGCTCAATAGCGATTGCAGTTATATCGGGCCAGGGTATCGGCCACTTTTGATAAACAAGTTAAACACCGCTCTTTCAAAAAAGGGAATATGGTGCTGATGTTGAAAAGACCTATAGTGGTCACGCGCCGAACAGGGGGTAAATCCGAGCCTAAATGGGATGGGCCGTATATAATAAAAGAAGTATACTCCAATGGGGTGTACAGAGTTGTAAATCAAGATGGGCAAGGTATCAGTATACCGGTCAATGCTCGCTTCATTAAGAGATACTATCCCTAAAGAAGCTACTGATTTTGATCTAGAATATTATCAGCATAATGATTCTATATCAAAAGGGAGCAAGAAGGAATAAGATCATGTCCTTATGTCGTCGAAAGAATCTATAAAGAAGAAATTCACGAGCATATCAACTACATTAGCAAGTGTTCTTAAAATAAAGTGATCATCGCCGTTCTGAAAAGAAAGTGATCATCGTCGTTCTAAAAAGAAAGTGATCATCGTCATCACCAAATGAGTCTTGCAAAGTTTAGTCTTCAAGATTCTCTTGAAGATATTAAAAAGATTGATATATTACGAACAACATAGACGGATCCTCTTAAAGATATTATCAGAAGCAATGATGTATTAATCTCAGTCGGAACCATCTATCATTCTAGCGATAACGATGATCACATTTATTATTGCCTTACAAGGCATGATAAGGCAGTCTAGTTAAGCCAAATCCTAAAAGGGCCAAAATCCTAAAAAGAGTCAAATCCTAAAAGAGCCAAATCAAAAAGATCAAGCTCTAAAAAAGGGCTAAAAGCTCTAAAAGGATCAAGCTCTAAAAGGATCAAGCCCTAAAAGGGCCGGCCAGATATGCATAAGACCTATCAAGATAGCCATTCGGGCAGCGGCGAGGAGTCAGTGGCCCTAAAAAGCCCGTGAAGACCATCGTGCGCACCCATGCGGGCAGCTGATGGAGCCAGTGACTAAAAAAGTCATGAAATGGCCAGTCATGCGTAACCCCCATGTCGTCTGCATAACTTTCAGGCAGCGTCACAAGAATGGAAGAAAGTGCCCTCCCGTGAATGGGCTCGACCTTGCAGACGAAGAAAATAGGGGCCGTAGTGTGAGCTATACATCGGCTAACCGTGCGTAAGACCCTCCAGACCTACGGTTTGATTTCAGTACTAACTCATGAGTAAGGGCTTAAACCTACTCATTAATGGACTACAGCCCTAGGTTTGGTACCCTAAAGGTAGCCTCGCTAGCTCTGCGAACTCTAGAGAGTTACCATGGCCAACCCTGTGCGTAAAACCAAGCAAGTTCACCGCCTTGGTAGCTTCATTGGGCCCCTCTGATGGATCACAGTTTGTGAACTCACAAGGCAGTGAGAAGTTCAGTGAACTCCTAAGAGTTACAAAGACCATCATGTGAGACCACGCTCCACTACTCAAGAGCTTAAACTGTGTGTACGCTCCACTACTCATGAGCTTAAACTGGGTGTGACTGACTAAATTGAAACTTAGTACCACCAATTTAAATACTCACATAGGGAATCCCGCAATAAAAAAGCATAAAAGGTTTAGATAAGTCCAATACAGTCTAGTTCAATCTAGACTAGTCCAGTCCAGTCCAATCCAGTCTAGTTCAATCTAGACTAGTCAAGTCAAGTCCAGTCTAGTTTAATCTAGACTAGTCAAGTCTGGTCGAGTCAAGTTCAGTCAGGTCAAGGTTAGTCTTGTCCAAGTCAAAGTATGGCCAGTCAAAGTGCACTAGCACCATTGCTCAAAAGCATAAACTAAGTTTAGCATTCAAAATGATCCAAATACATATTTCAATTTAGATATGCTCAAATATGCAATTGCCTGATGAAAATTTTAAATGTTGAGTAAAATATATATATGCAAAGATGCGTTTTTCTTGAATTAGGTTCAAATTACATCGACAATAAATGCCTTCAAGATATTGGTAGTTATCTATTCAAAAGTTCAAGTCTTCAAGGTCAATTAATACATTGACAAAAGCCGTAAGGGATTCAGATATATTGTTTGAATTCGTTAAAAGAACAGCAAAGATTATTCATCCTTCAAGAGTATCAATAGCCTTCACTTCGGAAATATTATCTTCTGAAGAAATCTTTATGCGACAATGACCGGGAAAGGGGGCAGGATCTATGTCTTCAAAAGTAATCTATGCCTTTGTCTTTCTGATAATCTCTTATGCATGGTGGAGGAATTCATATACCCAGAATTATGAAGCATGATTCAGTGTGAACGTTCAAAATGATATCTCCAAAAGTGCGACATAATGAGCAAAAAATAATGCAATGTGAAGCACGATGACAGAACGAATATCACAATTAGCCTAAAAGAGAGGAGAAGTTTTCAATACATATTTCAAAATTATCAATGCTTCTTAAGGCTAAATTTGAAAGAGTTATAATGTCTTGAGATACTAATTCTGATTAATTTGGCAGGAAAGATCATCATTTGAAAGATTGGATTATGCAGATCATGAATAAAGGAAACAATAAAAAAGGTTGTTGCGGTAGGAGCAACGGAGTTTATCAAAGACACCATTGCAGAATTGAAGGAAAAAGTCGCTAGAGTTGATCAAAGAGACCATTACAGCCGCAGCGATGTTGAAGATAGTTCTCTGATCAAGTTACTCAAAGACAAAGTCATCACAGCTATCGCAGAAATGTGTTTAGATGAAAAGAGAACTTCATCTTCTCTAGTGAAGCATCCGCTCGACACTACTGGCTGGGGGCATTCCAATCTTTTGTTCGAGCGCCATCATTCAAATCTTCTGCTCGAGCGCCATCATTCAAATCTTTTGATCGAACACAATCATCAAGTCTTTTGGTTGAACGCAATCATTCAAGTCTTTCGTTCGAGCGCAATCATCTAAGTTTTCCGTTCGAACGTGATCAATCAAGTCTTCCGAGCGACCACAATCATTCAAATCTTCTAGTCAAATACAAGCATTCCAATCTTCGGCCAAATACGAGCATTCCAATCTTCAGTCAAATATGAGCATTAAAGTCTTTTGGTCAAACACGATTGTTCAAGTCTTCTATGCAAGCATGGTCATTCAGTCATCCTTCGGTTGCAGTTCATTCAAGATTCTTCAGGCGGAGAAAGATCGATCCTCCATTTGATTTTGGGATTCAATCAAAGAAGGATCGAGGGGGCATCTGTTGAGTCACAAAAAATATCTCATTGCAGTGGTCAGAGAATTCCATGTCCGGGGTATTTCGGTAATTTCCATGTCCGGGGGTATTTTGGTAATCTCCATGTCCCGGGGTATTTTGGTAAAATTCATGTCAGGGGTATTTTGGTAAAAAACCATGTCAGGGGTATTTTGGTAAAAATCCATGTCAGGGGTAGTTTAGGTATTTTGGTAAAATTCCATCTGCAGGGATAGTTTAGGTATTTTGGTAAAAATCCATCTCCAAGGGTAGTTTAGGTATTTCAATAAAAAAGCATTAAAAAGGTTAGTTTGGTAAAAAGAGTGCAGAGGTGCCATTTTAAGGGAAATAAGTTGTACCCCACTACTTAAGAGGGAGCTTGGTGGACACCATGGTTTAAGAAAGGGAGATGCCCATATGTGAAGCGATAAGTGGTGGTGATCACCACTTTGTAAGAGTGGTGGGGCCTATAAATACCCCTCCCTGATTCATTTGAAGGGTTGGATTGGATTGGATCAGTTGGTGGGCCAGAGAATGAGAGAGAAGCAAGGCAAGAGAAGGAGAGCCAAAGGGCTTTGTGCGGGACCGCGCAATGGAAGTGGGAGAATTCCCATACGGCCATATGCATGGAAATGCTGTCCGAAGAAGGGTGCGAACCAGCGCAACAGAAAATTGTTTGCGCGGACCCGCGCAACCGGCCGGACTTTCAGAAGTTTCTTCTGGTCTGTTGCTGATGGGGTCTAGTACAGCAATCTTTTGAGAGATCCATACCGTCCACCGCCTTCCTTTATGAATTTCGACCGTAAAAGACTAATCTTGCTCATCAAATGATGTGGCCCACCAAGATAATCAAGCTAAAATGATAGCTCAACGGTCCACTTACTGTTGCCATGACGATCATGATAATGAGCATGGCCACTAAATATGAACATGGCCTCGATGGGTTTTGCCCCCTCTACCTGATGGACGCTTTAGATCAGTCTTCTGCTGCATGATGGTGGCCCACTACAGAAATATGGAGCCTCCATTTTGAACAGAGTCGACGTACGTCAACTCTGTGAAACGTGATGGCCCACTTATTGAGGCCAAATGGAGAATTGACTCCGTCCATTGGATTCAGAGCAAAAAACCATTGAGGAAGGACCGCTTTTGAAGTGAAATTAGTGCAGAACATGGGCCTTTCTACTTCACCATCCATTTCATGTTCAACGGTTATAATGCTACAAAAGTCTGCATGGCTTCAAATTGCCACTTTGGCAACGGTTAAATATCCGTTCTGAACAGAATGGACGGTCCAGATCGATGATTTGAGTGATGATCAGGCCATACTAAGAAAATTACAAACAACTAGTGAAGACGCTATGCATTTGTGAAATGAAGAAGAAGAAGTCGGTCAATAGGATTCGACCGACTTAAGAAGATTCCATGCACATCAAGTGCACTCGTGCACTATATGCATGCAATGTACACATGATCTCAGTGTGATGTTCATGGGAAATCTGCTCCATCCATTCACTTTGCCATCGCATTTAACGCGTTGAGACCGAGTTTGAAGCATATCCAGATATCAAGCGGACTGCAAATCATGATTTCAAGGGCTGATCTGTCAGTTTGGCCATTTCTAGAAAGATCCAGGAGCTGAAATTTGACATGTATGGCTAATTCGTGGTCCCAAAGCTGCATGTAAAGTTTTGAGCTGATCGGATGTGGAAACCCCATAATCTTACATTCTAGGTGAGCTCTTAGGACCGTTTAGCGGGATTGCTCGACATTTCAAGGAAGCCTCAAGGAAGAATGACTGGGAGGATGCTCAGAGCTGATTTCAAGCCAGAGATTGGCTGATCGAATCAGAAATTCCTCCTAAGTATTGGGAGATGACTGAAATAGCGTCAAAATGCTGTCGAAATTTCTGTGGAAGACTTCGATTGATTGTACTTTGTTTTTAGAATCAAGGGAATCCGATGATGTAAATGAACTCTGGATAAATGTGATCATTGTTCTCTCATTCTTTCTTTGTTATCATTGAATAAATCCCCCAAATCAAACACATTTGTTTTCTTGTCGAAATAGTAAGCGATTGAATTAAACAACTTGCATGGAGGAAATCATACACATCTCTAAGATAGTTGAGAATCCTATCTCAACACCTGCCCTAAGCACTATCATTTAAATACTTACTCTTACAAGCATTTTCACAAACACTTAGACTACACTTATTTAACATACATAACATATATTAGCCAAAACATGTATTAGGGCGAATCCTTTCACCGAGTAAGTATTACACACATATATAGCATATACACACAGTAATTAATCATGGCAAACACACTTCCATATTTTATACGTATACGATATTTTCTGCAAATTTACGGAATACACTAAACGCCATAATTTGCATATGTAACTAAATCGCAAAACGAACATCACATTTTTCATGTGAAATAACACTCAGATCATGAATCTATCATTATCCGACATTGAAAGTATTAAAAACCATAACCTAAGCATCTATAGTCCACACCTTACGTCGTAGAAGCATAACGAATTCGCTAGAAACTCTAAGGCTTCGTCAACGAGGGTATATCAACCTATAACATGAGTTGGGTTAGTTATTTCATAACCTACACTACTTGAAACCTGAAAACAGATTAGGGTTAGGTTTTCTTACCTAAGAACGGGATCGGTATCACCGGTAGAGCAGTACAGAATGGCTGATTCAGTCCGTGGAATGATGGGATTGAATCCCAGGGATGAACTCCAACTCTCGCTCTCTCTTTCTCTCTCTTTCCTCTCTACTCTCTCCTAGGGTTTCCCAAATTCGTATGGGATGAGAGAGTGAGGGTTAAGGTCCTTATATAGGCCTAAAACTGATGGAAATGGCCCCAGGGCCAAGGTATACTTTGGTTATAGCTAAAGAGCATCTGTTTCAGTCCAACAGAGCATTTCTAGAGGGCCCCTTGAGTCAAAGGTCGGACTTAAGCTCACTGACCTTGGATCTAGGTCGAGTTAAGTTTTGTTCCAATCGGATTTCCAGATCGCATGTGGCGGACCATTTTCAGTTCAACGGTCCACGATCACCGATCAGGGCCACAAGTACACTAACCTGTGTATGAAATTTTCCTTGATCCGAGGGTGTAGTTGGGTCAGATTCTAACGGTCTGATTGCTTATATCCGACCCACAAGCGACAAGTCTCAGATTACTTAAATTAGATTTAATTTCTAAAGAAAACCACGTTTTCTCACAGACTTCACTCTAGGCTCAAGCAAATAGCCCCGGGACACTATCTGGATTTGATTTTTGAGATGGTTGTCAAGCCCAGCAAGGCGGTCCTAATTATATAACTTCGTATTATTCGAACTTTCGACGTGTGGTCCAGATCCAATACGGAGTTTCGATGTGGTCCCGAGAGCAACTGGGTAATGAGATTGATCCTAAATTTTAGGGTAACCTAGCGTCAATGATTCTACAAGTTTTGGGTCTTGCAGATCGTATTTAAAGTGATTCAAATCGATTTCACAGCTAATCTAGTTTAGCACTTAGTTAATTTTGTCTAATTTCTAAAGGATCTGGTCCTGAGTGATTTCTGCCTGAGGTGGTACTCGGGTCTTTATACGGATTTTTCTAGGATGTTACAATTCTTCAATCCACTCTATTGAATATTAATGATGAAGGTGAATTGAAGGATGAACTTCCCTGAGAGAAAGGGCTTTAGGTATATGATATAAGGTAAAACACTCAAAAGCATTCTCTTCTTTCTCTACTAGCAACATTAGACAAGTCCTCTTTATATAGGCAAAAGGTTCCAACGGATATAAAACGGTCACATTTACGACGGAGTTCGATATCATCGAGCAGGTTCGATATCATCGAGCGTATACTCTCGATAGCATTGATGGTCTGCTTGATGACACAAACTCAAATGTCATACGCTTTTGAAACATCTTGCCAGTTAGTCGATGTCATCGGATTTCGAACTCCAATTTTATCGATACTAGTGTCGATTCATATACATTGTAAAATGAGAGAGACTTGACTTGAAATATTTCAGGTTTACAAGATGATTGATGGACCTTCGAGATCATCAAAATTTGAATGTCGATGATATCGATAACTGTGTCGAGGCATCGATAAATCCAACGGATTTCTCATTAAGCTTGTTGGACAGTCTCTGTCCTTGTTCGATGCAATCGAAACAATACCAATATCATCGATATTTGAATATTGATTCTATCGAGTGACCCCCGATCATAGATAAACAATCATGAAATATTTTGCTAGAAGAATATGGCCCCCATGACCGATATCATTGAGAGCCTTCTAATATCATCGAGATTTGAATTTCGATGGTATCGAGGAGGTTTCGATATATCGATGCACATATGATATTCTTAACGAAAAACAGGGGCCCCAGAGATCTGCCTGTCGATATTATCAAGTCACCTTCGATGGACTCGAGATTTGAATATCGATGATATCGATAGTATATCGATGTATCGATAATTCCGTCTAGATGAGTATGTGGTCGTTGGATATATTTTGTCCTCATATCGATGATATCGTTTAGGTATCGAGGACATCGATAGCGCAGGTCGATAATATCGAGATGTGTATCAATAAAATTGACAAAGCAAGAAAACTTAGAGAATTTTCCTATTTAAAAAAAAGTTTTCTTAACTTAAAAACCATATGATGTTCTAGTTTGTTTTAAGGGTTTTATCTACCTGGTGATTTGGGATAAGGGATGTGAGGCTTAGATTTATCTGTGGTGAGCTTGCACATATCCGGTTGAGGCAGACTCTTGAATTGATCTTCCTATGAGGCTTTGCAGTCTAACTGACTCAACACTCACGCTAATTGACAAACTAGGGCACTTTTAATCTCCCCCTTTGTCAATTACGTGACAAAATACCAAAACACCTTAGAACAGTATCTAGACAAACACATACTAAATTGTGTGTACATGCATTTTACAAAATTTTACAATTTCTAGTGAAGACATGTACACAACCAAGTATCTGCTCCCCCTGACTTCAAACTCCTCTTATCTTGGTGCAACTGCTCCCCTTAACATCTGCAACACCATTTAAGCAGATATACAATTTTTCATTTGGGGTGTTTGAACTATTCTCCCCCTTTTTGTCAGTCATTGACAAAGATATAGCAGTTGATATTGACTAATGTTAAAGTAATGTGGGAGAACCGTCATTTAGAGGAATATGACAAATAGATGTAAAATGTTTAAATAGTTTTAAGCATACATCATTTTCAGACAGTATGGATGCATATAAGATTAGATAAAGCAGTGATATAGCAAATAGGATAATCATTAAGAGATATCACATGCATTCCACGTATAAACTAGATAAACCAGGGGATCCGTGAACCGAATTATGGTAGTAAAGATGAGAATTTCATTCAGCCATATACACAAATATCTAAAAATATATACTGCCCCAGACAGCAGTAGATTAACAATTATCCCAACAAAAATCACCAAGCCCATTTAAGGGCACCCAGAAATAACCACCAGCATCTAGCCCAACTGTGGGCATATACAAAAAAAAAAAAAAAACAACATCAGCCTAAGCAAGTTAGAGAGTTGTCACATACCCCCATGAGAACGTAGAACATCCAAAAAGATACCAATGTTCATACGTGAAGATAAGAGCGAAGTGCATGTGATAGCATCCAGAAACCAGTGCTTTTGGAGCCGAGGAAGACGGTGCCGTGTCATCGCACCGACAAGTCATCAAATCTACCAATTGTTGGACCGTCTGCTGCACACCTAGGACCAGCCGTTCTAGAATGGTAAGTCACTCATGCACCGAGTGGACATCCCTCTGAATTGCGCTAATCCTCTCCAGCTTGAACCATTTGGCATACCCGGGCGTTGATGTTGATGGTGCTGGATCGGGTCCAGTAGGTTCATCTCCGCGTATTTCAATCCCTTCCATGGGAGCGACACCTGCACCTCCTTCTTCTTTTGCTTGAATACCTTCCTCTGGGTCCTCAGGGTACTTGTGAAACTTCAAGTCCATTTTGTGAATGTTGCTTTTATTGAAGCTTTGGATAGGAAGAACCGGATCAGTGGTCGTTAGGAAGCCGATGGCATTGCAAACCATGTTTATGATCTGGGGATAGGGCAGATGAAGGTCCCTAGATGTATGAACAACGTATACCAATTGATGGACAAGTAGAGTCGAAAGACAGACCTTTATCCCACTGGCGATTGAGTACACTAGCATGGTCATGAAACTTATGAGAACGGACCGGTTGGTACTTCTGGGGTATATGTTTGTAGTGAAGATACGGTGCAAAACTCGAAATCTTGGTTCCATGTATCTAGATTTTAACGCATTCCCTTGATACCAACTGAAGTCCCTACCATGATAGAGATACTTAGTCACCGTGGACCGAATTTCAACATTTTCGAGGTCCATTTTAGGGAGACCCTCTGGTGCCATTGTCAGTCAAAGGAAATTTGCCATTGGAGTAGGCGTGATCAACATATCATCACCATCCAGAGAGACCATGATAGAGGGAGGATCAGACACGGGTGAGTGACACACGGCAAGGAAGTTGCGTGTTCGTTCGAGTTGGCATGGCCCACCGAAATCTAGAACAGGCAACTAATCAATTGCAGCAAACAGGGATTCAAGATTGTATGGTTTTAGACAATCCCTGTCTACCTTTTCTCATAGATGAGCTTCCTACCCGTGTATTTTGGTGGACGTGAAGTTACTCCAGCTGGAGAAGGTGTCGGTATTTCAGACTGGGACCCACCATGTGAAGTTTGTCGAGATCTTTAACGAGTGGGGGTCCCTCATTTAGGAGCTCTTGCCTTTTCTTTTGAGCTAAGGGTCTTTTGTCAAGAGCCTCTAAACGACTCCCTAGGTCCCGACACCGGTTCTTTGTCCTTACCCATAAAGACAGATTTGGGAAGAATGGACAAGATTTCCTCTTTTAAAGAGACTGACAATACCCAACCAAAAAGCAAGATAGACTCGAGAGTGGAAGGAATAGAAGGATAATACCATATCTCGAGGAGCTTCTGGGACCCACGATGTACCACCGGCTGAGGGGATGAACAGAAAAATGAATTGGAATGCCCTTTTTCGAAAGATAAATTTTTTTCGCTTAACTGCCTTTTATCGAGCGGCAGTCTTCGATATCATCGATCAGTGTTCCGATGTTATCGATGAAGCTCCCCCGATATTTTCGATACTATCTTTGATATCATTCTCGATCATAGGGCTCTTTACATTCCAAAGAGGCATCGATGAGATCGACGCTTGATCGATTAATTGAGAATGACTTATCGAGGGATATATCGAAGATAAATATTTTTCCTTTTCAGCATATAGACGACCCTTCAAGTATACTTTTAGTATTTCTATGAATCAATAGTATACTCAGCAAAATTATGTACAATTACTGTACACATCAAAATTATGAACATTTGAATGTTTATATACAGAAGATGGAGGTGAGGAACCTCAGATATATCATTTGAAGCTTAGTAAAACTTGCATCATTTTAGCAAATATCCAGACCTAGATGCATGACCTGGACTCGTTCATTTCATGTTTTGGCATTTTAGGCATAGGAATCAGCCTATCTTTGCCTTTGATTACATAGCAGTGGTTATTTGTGCGACAACCCTTCATAACTGTTTTTCCTGATAGGTCTAAGATTTCGCATTCGTCTTTGTTGAATGTAACCACGTGCTTATTATCACATATTTGAGATATGCCTAGTAGATTATGTGTTAATCCTTTTATGCAGAAAGCATTCTCATTTTTTAGTGAAATAATTCCTCTTATGATTCCTTATCCAATTACTTTGGCGGTAGTTCTGTCGCTGTTGGTGACTATCCCATTATAAAGATCTGTATAGTTTGAAAGAAGGGATTTGTCACCCGTGACATGTCTTGAGCAACCATTGTCTAAGTACCACTTAGTATTCTTACCTGTCAAAAGATTTGTGTGAGTAGCAAGGCAATTTTTCTTTTCTTTAATTACCCATTTTGTAACAGAATTTTTTGTTGTGGTAGTTTTAGCTTTCTCATTTGATTCACCCACTTGCTTTAATGGTTCATTCATCCTGTTAGTTCTTGTATTTCTTTTGGCAGCACCAGACTTTTCTATTTATGCTCCATATCCAATTTTTGCTTTAACTTGTTCATATCCTAAGCCATTTTTGTTCTTTTCAGATTTTCCCATACCTAGAAGTCTTTCTAACTTCTCACCATTTTGGGAAAACTTACAGTTTAGCTTGGCAATTCTTCTGGACTCCTCTAGATCAAACAAGAGTGTATAATTTTCATTTTGAAGGAGCATATTTTTGTCTTTTAATTGCTCAACCTGTTTATTTAGTTTTTCGGACTCGGTTTTAAGGAACAAATTAATTCTCTTGAGTTTATCATTATTTGAGTGATATTGTTGTAAATCATTGACTAGATGTGTATTAATTTCTAGAATTTTATCCAAATCTTTTTGCAGCAATTCCTTTTTGTTCTCAGATATTCCAAGTCTTTTAACAACTTTGATGCTATGGATATAAAGTTGATTGTAAGCATCTTGTAGATTGTTTTGTTCCTCCTCTTCTTCTCCTCCAGTCTTCTCATTATCAGACGTAAATGATTTAGTGGCTTGCTGTTCTTTCTCGTTCTCAGATCCACTGGGAATGATTGGATTAGTGGAGATCATAATAATTTTCAAGTATTTCTGGTCTCCATCACTCTCTGAGTTACTAAATTATGAGTTTGACTCTTCCGTATCATCCCATGTGGCAGCCATAGCCTTGCCCTTAGTTTTTCTATTTGGGCATTCAACGGATAGATGTCCATACTTCTGATAGGCATAACATTGTGGTGCTTTGGTCTTTTTACTAAATTTGCTTATAGAAGGTCTGTTGTCCATCTTCTTTCCTCTAGTAGGACGACCACGATTCTTCTAAAAGAATTTCCTGAATCTTTGTGCCAGCAAAGCCACTTCCTCATCTTCATCATCTTCCTCACTTCCACTGTCCTCGTTTGTTGTTTTCTTTGAAGTTTTTAGGACAATTGTTTTGAATTTAGGGATTTGTTTGAAGTGAAGTTCAAAAGTTTGTAGGGAACCTACCAGTTCTTCTACTTTCATTTCATCAATATTCCTACACTCTTTAATGGTTGTTACTTTGGGATTAAACCGTTCCGACAGTGATCTCAGTATTTTCCTACAGGTTTTAGGAACCAGAACTTTTTCTCCCAATCCACCCATGGAGTTACAAATGATATTCAACTTTTTAAAAAACTCCATAAAAGTCTCATGCTCTTCATTCTGAGACTTTCAAATTGTGAAGTCAGGAGTTGAAGTTTAGATCTCTTGATAGTGCTTGTGCCTTTATGGGTTATTTCCAATAGACCCCATGCTTCTTTGGATGTCCCACACATACTTATTTGATTGAAAATATCTTGGGACACGACACAGTAGATGTCATTCATGGCTTTAGCTTCAGCAGTCTATTTTTCTTTATCGAACGTCATCCACTTTTCTTTGGGTTTAGGTTTTGTGATGGTTGTGTCACTGTTAAGTACAATTTGTTCAGTTGGTGGCACATATCCACTTTTAACTATATCCCAAACATCGTGATCCAAAGATCTCATAAAGTAGTGCATCATAACCTTCCAGTATGCATAATTTGATCCATCAAATACTAGAGGTCTAATGACTGATGAGCCCTCTCCTTTGGCCATATTCCCAGCTTCAGTCAAGATCACTCTCTAGGCGGTGAAGCCCTTAAAGAGAGACACGCTCTGATACCAACTAAAATAGCGGTGCAGATTGCTTTAGTTGAAGTAGGAATATGCCAATATGTCCTAGAGGGGGGTGAATAGGACTTTTTAAAGTTTTTATTATTTATTTAAAATCCTATTACACTAATCCTAACAACCAACACATATTAGGATTACTCAAAAGTAACTCTACTGGCTTCCAAGCTCGGTAAATGATTTAATCACAAACTATTTAAGAAGTGAGCAATATGCAAACTAGTTTATGATGGATATGACTGTGCATGTGTGTGAGGTGTGATCTCATATATTTAGATTTGAAAATATTAAAGTAAATCACACAAACATAAGAATAACAATCTCAAACACAGTCATTTTTATAGTGGTTCGACTACTTGTCTACTCCACTCCCGGTAACTGCACTTAACCCTTGAGAGTACCGAATTTCACTAAGGAGGTTTCATAGCAGTTTACCTCAAACCTAAGGTTTTAAATCAGGTTCCCCTTCAACCTTTACAACCTACACTGAGGCTGACTATTTATGCTCTCACGAGAAAGGGTCAACACAATGCATCCACTTTTAGGCACACTAGCCAAGGATCTTCCATAAGACTCTAACAGAGGTTTCACTTAGATCACCTCGAACCTAAGGTTTTAGACAGGTTCACCTTCAACCGGAAGTTTATGCTCTCAACAAAGCAAGGGTCAACACTATGTACCCACCACGTACACTCTCACCGGAGGCCTCCTATGAGGACTTGTAAGGGTGAGAAATACTTAAGAACCAATCCTATAAAGGAATGATCACAAGTGTCCTCTAGACTCTAATAACTTACAAATAAGTGGATGAGTCCCATTCACCACGTTGACGAAGATCTCCTCCTTGTTGATGAAGAATCTTCAGCTTCCTTGATTCGCAACATAGATGATGTACCAATACAAGGCTTCGGGATGAGTCAAGGTTAAGACGGAATCCTACTCTATAAAATGTTTTCCTATAAGGAAGATAGAGTGATTCCGATTATGTATTCAAGGCATCCCAACTTAATGATTTGCCATTAAGGTAGTAGCTGGAGGATGCTTGAATGCGGAAGTTCATTCCCCAATCCACTCTATTGAATATCAATGATAAAGGTAGATTGGAGGATGAACTTCCTTGAGAGAAAGGGCTTTAAGTATATGATCTAAGGTAAAACACTTAAAAGCACTCTCTTCTTTTTGTACCAGCAACAATAGACAAGTCATCTTTATATAGGCAAAGGTTCCAACGGATATAAAACGGTCATATTTATGACAGAGTTCGATATCATCGAGCGGGTTCGATATCATCAATCGTATACTCTCGATAGCATCGATGGTTCGCTCGATGACACAAACTCAAATGTCATACGCTTTTGAAACCTCTTATCAGCTGGTTGATGGAATTGAAACAGGTGTCGATGTCATCAGATTTCGAACTCCAATTCTATCAATACTAGTGTCGATTCATCGACGTTTGAAAATGAGAGAAACTTGACTTGAAATATTTCAGGTTTATAAGAATATCCAGGGACCTTCGAGATCATCGAAATTTGAATGCCGATGATATCGATAACTGTGTCGAGGCATCGATAAATCCAATAGATTTCTCATCAAGCTTGCTGGATAGTCTTTGTCCTTGTTCGATGCCATCGAAACAATACCAATATCATCGATATTTGAATATCGATTCTATTAAGTGACCCCCGATCATAGATAAATAATCCTGAAATATTTTGCTAGAAGAATATGGCACCCATGACCGATATCATCGAGAGCCTTCCGATATCATCGAGATTTGAATTTTGATGGTATAAAGGAGGCTTCGATATATCGATGCACATATGATATTCTTAAGGAAAAATAAGGGCGCCGGAGATCTGCCTGTCGATATTATCGAGTCATCTTCGATGGACTCGATATTTGAATATCAACGATATCAATAGTATATCGATGTATCGATAATTCCGTCCAGATGAGTATGTGGTTGTTGGACGTATTTTGTCCTCATATCGATGATATCGTTTAGGTATTAAGGACATCGACAGCGTAGATCGATTATAATAAGATGTGAATCGATAAAATCGACAAAGCAAGAAAACTTAGAGAATTTTCCTATTTTGAAAAAAGTTTTCTTAACTTAAAACCTGTAACGCCCTGAAAATCGGGGGTCGAGTATAACTCAACACCCGAGTTCCAACGCATCACATATGCAACATAAATAGTGATGATTAAATGTTGTCTGTGTTAGAGCAATAAACATGAGTGAGATTATACCAAAACAGTAATTCATACTCCAGATCAATTGTACAAAGGCAAGTGGAAGACTGAAACTGTATATATAATGTTTGTAAAGGAACAAAACCATCATGACCTCCAGAGTATGAACACTAACTGAGTATCCATATATATATATTGTTTCTGAATAAAAAGGGTTAAAATACAACTAAGAGATAGATCCTGAAATTCCCGCGATCCAGTCGACCTAAGCATAGCCGTCAGAGTACTGCATATATGAGAACTCGTCCTGATCCTCATCGTAATTCGGCTTTGCCTCCTGAATCGACCCATCCTCTGTACCTGCGACAGAGTCTGGTTGGTGTGTAAAACACCGTCCCGTAACGTGGGAGTGAGTAGCTAACTCAGTGGAACAATAAAGCATAGGTTAACATGTTATCAATTCAGTCAAGCAGTAATGATAAAGCAGTACAATCAAACAATCCTAACTATTATTAAATACAAGTATGAAATGATATGATGAATGCCCTTGCCAAACCACCCTCATGCGACATTATCTTACGTTCGCGGATGCATACCTCCCTCAGTGCTCCACATCTACTAGGCACATGCTGTGCGATGATGAGCATGATTGCCGAGTAGTTATTAGTCTATTTCAACCAGCAGTAATGGGAAACTAAGGTACCTCCCTTGTATCACTCCCGAACATGATCCATTCTAGGGTCGTCAATCCTAGTTAATCTCATACGACAAAATGTTTCTAGGTCACTACAGAGGCTGCCAGGGCTGTTACACAGAATCGTTACACCACTCCCCCATCACCTTTTTAACTATTCATCACTATACAGATATAGGCCTAGCTCATACTCTATACACTGCGGCTAAGCTCGTCGCCTCACCGTAAATTCAGAGTATGCTCGAGGTCACTACAAAGGGCTGTCAGGGCTGTTACATGGAATCGTTGCACCACTCCCCCATCACCTTATCAATGTAGGCCGACAGCACAAATATAGTGTCCCATACCACCATAATCGGCTCATGAGTCTGGTTGCTCACTGGTCACTACAGGGAGGCACGTGACCCCAGCGTAGGCCGACAGCTCGACCACGGTGTCCCATACCACCATGCCCGGCTCATGAGTCTTAGCGGATCGAGGTACCTTGGTTAAAAGGGATTCCATTGGTAAGTTTGGTACCCTAGGTTCAAGCAGTGGTGACCAAACATGGTGAACATACATTAGACATATTGGGTTACTTGACGATCCTGACTAGCTCGAGTGCACAATCAATTGAATGACATGAAGTGCATAAGCACTTAGCGTGGCCTAACCACTGTCGCCAACTGACGTACGACTCGGGTTCGTCAATCACATCCTACGTGGCGGAATGGATCTCAACCACGATCTCAAGTCTGGTACCGATTATCTGGACTATAAACATAGTCCCAAACTCAATCAATTCTCATCCATAGCATGTGGAGTAAAGCATGATAAACAAAGTAATTCAAGCAAGTTAACAAGTATGTTGTAAAGCATATTATAAATCATGTTGTAAAGCATGTCATAAGGCACTACTTAAATAGAAATACAAACACATATGTTGAACAAGTAAGCGATTTAAGTAAACAACCACATGGAGGGAATCATACATGTCTCTAAGGTAGTTGAGAATCCCATCTCAACACCCTCCTAAGGCATTAACATCCAAACACTTACTCACACAAGCCTTTCCATAAACACTTAACATACACTATTTCGACATACTTAGTGTATGTTAACAAACATGTATTAGGGCGAATCGTTTCGCCAAGAAAGTATTTTATGCATACATAATATATTTATACAACAATTAATCATGGCAAACACATCTCTAAAATATATATGTATACGGTATTTTCTACAATACAGTATTTCTACATACATAATGTATATTAGTAAAACATGTATTTGGACGAATCCTTTCGCCAAATAAGTATTTTATCCATATATCGTATATTCATACAACAAATAATCATGTCAAACACATTTCTAAAAAAATATACGTATACGGTATTTTCTACGAATACCTAGAATATGTAAAATTTCATATTCTACAACTTTAATCGAAACAGAAAATGGAAAGCACTTTGTACATGTGCAATTGCATGCAGATCACGAATCTATCATTATCTGACATTGAAAGCATTGAAAACCGTAACCGATACACCTAAAGTCCTCACCTTACACCTTGGAATCGCAACGGATCAGCAAGGTTTGCTAGGCTTTCGTATTCGGCAGTTTGGTGGCCTAAAGAATGAAATAGGTTAGCTATTTCATAACCTACACCCTTCACACCCCAAAACAGATCTAGGGTTAGGGTTTCTTACCTCAAAATGAAGTCGGTATCGCCGGGAAAGCGGCAAGATCGGTGTGGTGGAGCTAGGGTAGGGAGAGGAAACAGCAACAGGGAGATTCTCCCACTTCTCTCACTCTTTCTCTCTCTTTTCTCACTTCTCTCTCTAGGGTTTTCTTCAAATTCATATGGCTGTGAGAGAGGGTGTTCTAAGGCCCTTATATAGCCTAAAAAGTCTCTAAAGTAGACTTAAGGTCAAGGTATACTTGGGTTATAACTAAAATGGCGTTAATTCAGCTCAAAAGAGGGTTTCCGGCGGGCCTCCTTGAGCCAAAGGTCAGACTTAAGCTCTCTAACCTTCGATCTACTTGGAGTTAAGTTTTCGTCTCAGTAGGATTCCCAGATCACGCGTGGCGGACCAGTTTCAGTTCAACAGTCAGTGGGCCTTGATCCGAAATTCCAAGTACATGTAAATGTTCCTAAAAATTTTCCTGATCCGAGGGTGTATTTGGGTCAGATTTTGATAGTCTGGTTTCTTATAAAGTGATCGCAAGTTTCAAGTCTCAGATCACTATTCCAGAAATTTATTTTGTAAAGGAATTATGTGATTTCACACTCCTTCGCTCCGGACTCAAGCGAACAGCCGTGAGACACTGTCTGGCTCTGATTTTCGAGATGGTTGTCAAGCCCAGCGAGGCGATCCTAAGTCCTTAACCTCATGTTATTCGGACTCCCGATGTGTGATTCAGACCCGATACGGAGTTTCAATGTGATCCCGAGAGCAGACGGGTAATGAGTTTGATCCTAAACTTTAGGGTAACCTAGCGTCAATGATTCTACAAGTTTTGGGTCTTGCAGATCGTATTTAAAGCGATTCAATTGGATTTCATGGCTAATCTAGTTTAGCACTCAGTTAACTTTGTCAAATTTATAAAGGATTTAATCCTAAGTGATTTCTGGCCGAGGTGGTACTCGAGCCATCGTACGAAAATTTACGAGTCGTTACAATCTACCCCCTTTAAACAAAAATTTCATCCTCAAAATTTGTACCTTTTCATATTCCTCGAGAATCTGAGGGTAGTTCTTTCTAACCTCGGCTTCAGTCTCCCAAGTAGCTTTGTAACGACTCATAAATTTTCGTACAATGGCTCAAGTACCACCTCGACCAGAAATCATTTAGGATTAAATCCTTTAGAAATGTGACAAAGTTAACTAAGTGCTAAACTAGATTAGCCATGAAATCCATTTGGATCGCTTAAAATACGATCTACAAGACCCAAAACTTGTAGAATCCTTGATGCTAGGTTACCCTAAAATCTAGGATCAAACTCATTACCCGACTGCTCTCGGGAACACCTTGAAACTCCGTATCAGGTCTGGACCGCACATCGGGACTCCAAATAATACGAGGTTAAGAACTTAGGACCGCCTCGCTGGGCTTGACAACCATCTCGGAAATCAGCCCCAGACAGTGTCCCACGGCTGTTCGCTTGAGTCCGGAGTGAGTGAGGGTGAAAACACAAAATCCCTTTACAAAATAAATATCTGGAATAGTGATCTGAGACTTGAAACTTGTGATCAATTTATAAGCAACCAGACCGTCAAAATCTGACCCAAATACACCCTCGGATCAGGAAAAATTACAGGAACATTTACATGTACTTGGAATTTCGGATCAAGGCCCACTGACCACTGAACTGAAACTAGTCCGACACGCGTGATCTGGGAATCCGACTAAGACGAAAACATAATTCCACATAGATCCAAGGTTAGTGAGCTTAAGTCCGACTTTTGGATCAAGGAGGGTCGCCAGAAACCCTCTTTTGAGCTGAATTAAAGTCGATTTGGATATAACCAAGTATACCTTGAACTTAAGTCTTTTTCAGAGACTTTTTAGGCTATATAAGGACCTTAGAGCACCCTCTCTCACAGCCATACAAATTTGGAAAAAAACCCTAAGTAAGAAGAGAGAAAAAGAGAGAGAAAAGAGAGTTGTGGGAGAATCTCCCTCCTACTGTTTCCAATCACAACACAGGCTGCACCACCCCTTCCTTGTCGCTTTCTCGGCGATACCGACTCTGTTTTAAGGTAAGAAACCCTAACCCTAGATCTGTTTTGGGGTATGAAGGTTATAGGTTATGAAATAGCTAACCGATTTCACTCTTTAGGCTATAAAACTCCCGAATACGGAAGCTCATCAAACCTTGCTGATCCGTTAAGATTCCAAGGTGCAAGGTGCAGACTTTAGGTGTATAGGTTATAGTTTTCAACACTTTCAATGTCAGATAATGATAGATTCATGATCTGCATGTAATTGTACATGTACAAAGTGCTTTCCGTTTTCTGTTTCGATTAAAGTTGTAGAATATGGGATTTTACATATTCTAGGTATTCGTAGAAAATACCGTATACGTATATTTTTTGGAAATGTGTTTGACATGATTATTTGTTGTATGGATATACGATACATGGATAAAATACTTATTTGGTGAAAGGATTCGCATAAATACATGTTTTACTAATATACACTACGTATGTAGAAATACCATATTGTAAAAAGTACCGTATACATGTATATTTTAGAAATGTGTTTGCCATGATTAATTGTTGTATAAATATATTATGTATGTATAAAATACTTGCTTGGCGAAAGGACTCGCCCTAATACATGTTTGCTAACATACACTAAGTATGCTGAAATAGTGTATGTTATGTGTTTGTGGAAATACTTGTGTGAGTAAGTGATGGGATGTTGATGCCTTAGGAGGATGTTGAGATGGGATTCTCAACTACTTTAGAGACATGTATGATTACCTCCATGAGGTTGTTTACTTAAACCGCTTACTTTGTAATATATGTGTTTGTATTCCTATTTATGTAGTGCTTTACAACATGCTTTATAACATGCTTTATGACATGCTTACTAACATGCTTGAATTACTTTGTTTACCATGCTCTACTCTACATGCTACTAATATGGTTTGATTGAGTTTGGGACTATGTTTATAGTCCAGACAGTCGGTACAAGACTTGAGATCGTGGTTGAGTTTCATGTCGCCACGTAAGATGTGTTTGGTGAACCCGAGTCGTACGTCAGTTGACGACAGTGGTTAGGCCACACGAAGTGCTTATGCACTTCATGTCGTCCAATTGATTGTGCGCTCGAGCTAGTTAGGCTCGTCATGTAACCCGATATGTCTAATGTATATTCACCATGTTTGGTCGCTACTGCTTGAACCTAGGGTACCAAACTTACCAGTGGAATCCCGTTAACCATGGTACCTCGATCCACTAAGACTCATGAGCCGGGTATGGTGGTATGGGACACCGTGGTTGAGTTATCGGCCTACGCTGGGGCCACGTGCCTCCCCGTAGTGACCAGTGAGCAACCACACTCGTGATCCAATTATGGTGGTATGGGACACTATATCCGAGCTGTCGACCTACACTACTTGATGGGTGATGGGGGAGTGGTGCAATGATTCTGAGTAATAGCCCTGGCAGTCCTGACCGTATCCGGTGTAGTGACCTCGAGCATACTCTAAATCTACGGTGAGGCAACGAGCCTTCCCTTAGTAACAGATTATAAGCTAGGCCTGTATTGATAAGGTGATGGGGGAGTGGTGCAACGATTCCGAGTAACAGCCCTGGCAGCCCTTGCAGTGACCTAGAAAAAACACCGTCGTCTGAGATTAACTAGGACTGACGACCCTAGAATGAATCATGTTTGGGAATGATACAAGGGAGGTACCTTAGTTTCTCAATCCTACTGTTTGAAATGGACTAATAACAACTCGGTAATCATGCTCAGCATGCATTGCATGTGCATGGAAGATGTGGAGCACTGAGGGATGAAAGCATGCCGCGAACGAAGAGGGTGTCGCATGAGGGAGTATGTCAGTGAGGGCATCCATCATAACTATATCCATACTTACATTAATAAGAGTAGTTAGGAGTGTTTAAATTTACTGCTTTATCATTACTGCTTGACTTATTGATAACATGTTAACCTATGCTTTATTGTTCCACTGAGTTAGCTACTCACTCCCACGTTATGGGACAGTGTTGCGCACACCAACCAGACTCTGTCACAGGTTTAGGTGAGCCGATGACTCAGGAGGTGGAGCCTGATTATGATGAGGACCAGGAGGAGTTCTCCTATATGTAGTACTCTGGCGGCTTCGACTAGGCTGCCAGGATCGACGGGTTTTGTAGGGATTGTTACTTAGTTTAATTTTTGACGTTGTGTTCATAAAACAGACATATGTATATGGTGTCTCAGATGGGTTCATACTCTAGAGAATGAAATGATTTTGTTTCTTTACATACATATATATACAGTTCAGTCTTCCTCTTGCCTTTATACTAATGATCTGGAGTATGAATTACTATTTTGGTATAATCTCACTCATGTTTATTGCTCTAACACAGACAACATTTAATTAGCATTATTTATGTTGTATAAGTGATGCGTTGGAACTCGGGAGTTGAGTTACACTCGACCCCCGATTTTCAGCGCGTTACAAGTTGGTATCAGAGCATAATTTTGATTAAACCAGACCTGAGTTATGTTCCCACTACATACGGTGACGCATTACAACCTAGGAGGGTGTGAGAAAACATAGAAACAGTCCTAGGTTTTCCCCACTTCGCCATTTGGCGAAGTTCATTGAAGATAGGCATTTTGATTGAGTTCATACTCGATCCTGATCGCACATGTTGATCCCAAATCACTTCTAGACCGTCTATTGACGTGTCTAGATCACAATACACCTTATCCCAGCAGTCAAAAAATCTACAAATGTCAGTATGTGTTCGAAAGTACCCGAAACTGCCCGAAATAGAGCGAATCGGGGTCAGGGGCCTACCCACGCTAATCCAGGGGTACCCAGGGTGGGACCTAGTGATTTTTGGGGCCTAGGAAACTGGAGGACCATGATCATGGGGCCCCCCTTTTATAAAATCTAATTTTTTTGGCGAGGGCCTCGCCCGGTCAACAAGGCATCGCCGCTTTTTTGGTTGGGCCGGGCCCGCTGCTCGGGCCGATCACTTTTGGGGGTCCCTAAAACCCCCTGCCCTAGCTCCCGTCCTAATCTCATCTCCTAAAACCCCACCTCCTTCACAAACTCCCTCCCCAAGCCGTTTTTCCCTCTTGCATTGCTGCCCTCTCTCGCAAATCACCTTTCCATTCGACCTCCCTACTGATTTCGACCATAACCCATCCCTTTCCATCATGCATTGTTGTCCTCCTCTCTTTTCCCTCTTCGTTTCTCTCGTTTAGACCCCCACACGCCCACTTGGAGCTCAAAACTCACGTGAGCTTCCTCACCCACCTGTTTCCTTCATTCTCTTTCTTAAACCTCTATCTGTTGGGCCACTACAATATCTGTTGGCCCTAAATCCATGGAGAACCCATATTTCCAACCAATTTCTCTCTTTTTCCTTCATTTTTCATGGCCTTCCTCGAAATTATTTCGGCCATTTTCTCCATCTCCAGTATCCTCTCCTGTATAGCTAAGAGGAAGAGCACCGCTGATGAGGCTAGGCCTAGTCGCCCTATACGACCAAGGCGGCCGAGAGACATCGCCACTAGCTCGAGCTTTGCCCTGGAATTTTGAACAAAGCGGGACCTTGATCCCCGGATCCCTGCTGAACGGGCTCAGTTGGCGACACTGCCTCATGGAGTGTATGAGGACCGCAAAGTTCTTTTTGAAGCCCAGGTGGATGGTCGGCTCTTTGGGGAATACTACTTGTTTGAGCAAGTGGAGGCGGCCCACTGGGGTCCGCTATTTGAGGCCAGGGGCCGCACAAATCCTGGTACTGTCCGATCCTTCTATGCTAATATTCGTGAGCCTACACTGGACCCTTCACAATTCTAGCTCATAGTTGGGGTGGATCTGTTTGTCATTGTTGATGTGAGAGTGATTGCGTGGCTTATGAATATGCCTCTTGGTGACGTACATGCTAGCGAACAGAATCTGGGGACTGTTCGTGAAAAGGATCGTCGCACACGTTACCTTTGTGGTGGCAAATTGGTTGAGTGGCAGCCGAACAAAAGCCTGCTAGCATCCCACATGTCAGACGACTTCCGCCTGCTACATCATATCTTCACGTACAATCTCTACCCCAGGCACAGTAATCGCAGCGAGTGCACGCGACTCATGGTAGACTTTCTGTACCAAATGGGGCAGGGAGCGAACTTGTACGTACCTACATTCGTGTTGCGACAGATCATGAATATTGCACATTCCACCAGGAGCTCAGATTCGCTTCCTTTCGTCCGACTCATATGCAGGATTGCACGGGAGTTTAGCTACAGTCTGGGGGTGGAAAGGTCAGTACCGATCCACCAGATCGATGAAAGTACTCTCCATCAGATGGAACTTGGGGCGCGCCACAGACGGGCCCGACATGTGGAGAGTGAGGATGAAATAGAGAGCGAAGAAGACGAGAGTGAGAATGGGAGTGAAGCTAGAGAAGAAGAAGGGGAACCTGAGTCCCAGGATACAGAGGAGAGTTCACCTCCTACGACTCAGGAGCAGGGTACCGATCGGGCTTCCATAGATGCATGCTTAGCCCGTCTTGAGGAGGGCCAAGCCGCCCTGCGACAGGAGGTCGGGCGAGTCCAAACCAAGCTAAGTAAGGTGTCTCGCACCTTGAAGGTCATCCTGTGTTGTCTACGGGACAAGAATGCACCTCCTCCGTTGCCTGATTCGGATGCCTAGTCATCTAAGTTGTTGTTGTGGTTGTTTTGGTTACCGCATTAGGCGGTTTATACTTTCATGTTAATGATGTAGTAGTTAGTAACATGTTTTAAGTGTTTGACGCTTTGGATGTAATTGGCTCACACGTAATTTCTGTCATGATTCATGTAACTCTGTAGTCCATGTATTATGACAATTTTAGGTAAATGAAAAGCATGTAGCCTCTTTTGCTATGAGATGTGTGGAATGCTGAAGTGCTTATATAATGGGTTGGAATGCTTTAATCTCACCAACGTTGCACCCTATGTTGTATAGGGTATGCCGCGACAGTATACGAGTAGCACGGCACACCTCCTTCTTATAGGCTCGATGGACCAGACTCCTTCTGGTAGTGGTGGTCCTACGGACTGAGGGTTAGGTTTTGATCAGCCTCCTGCTCGTCCTGCTGGTGGACTGCCACCATATACTCCCCCGATTCGCGAGCAGTACCAAGCATCATCATCTACGCAGCATGACTCACAGGCTGCTCCACCTACTGATAGGAACGAGCAGTTGATGTTGATGATGCATCAGCAGCAGATGCAGCAACAGCAAATACAGCAGCACGAGCACCAGCAGCTTATGGCCACTATTGTTGAGGCCTTATCTCAGGGTGGTAGTGCGACTCCACCTCTGACATCTACATGTCTTGCTGAGCATTCGGAGCCTCCTGCTCAGTTTGAGGATGTGCCTCTGCCCTCACCCACTGCACCTCCTACTAGAGATGTCGGTGCCCGCGGCTTACTCGAGTGATTTCAGCGCTTGAGGCCTCCCTCATTCATTGGTTCTCACAGACCCGAGGAGGCAGAGTTTTGGTTGGACCGCATCTCCAAGATACTACGAATGTTACACTGTACAGAGGCAGAGCAGGTCGAGTTGGCCACTTTCATGTTTGAGAGGGAGGCCAGTCTATGGTGGGACAGTGTGCTGTGGTCTGTCGCAGCAGATCATGTGTGGACATTGGCGGCATTCGAGTTCCGGTTCCACGAGAAATATTATCCGCAGACACAGACATGAGTGGGAGGATGAGTTTCTACGCCTCAGGCAGTGAGGCATGACAGTTACTGAGTACGAGCACCGCTTTACAGAGTTGGGCCGCTTTGTCCCGACTATACTGGTTGATGAGCAGATGCGAATGCGTCATTTCTCTTTGGGTTTGCGACCTGACATACGGTCGAAGATGTGCTGCATCAGTATACCTTCTTATGCGGAGCTGGTGCACTTGTCTATGATGGCCGAGCAGGATGTTGATCGGCTGGCCCGTTCTAGTGGTACTATGGTTGCGAGGCCACGACAGGAGGTACAGAGTAGGCCTATCCTAGGCAAGAGGCCTCGTGCTGACTCGTCTCCCTGGATCGCAACGCCAGTGGCTCCGGTGGGGCGCCCTATTGTGACCTGTACGTATTGCGGGAGACAGGGTCATTCTATTGGGAGTTGTTTCACGCGGATGAAGGATAATGGGTTCTCTCCGCCGCAGATGATTGATCGTTCTCACCCACAGGCTTTATTGACTCCACCTCTACAGACTGCCCCTGTTCACCCTTCCTTCCAACCTCCTATGTCACACTTCAGGCTACCGCAACGGCCGTTGGTTCCACAGCCGAACCGACAGCAGCAGGCTCGAGTACATACGCTCGTTGCTAAGGCACCTGAGACGTCGATTTTGGCCCCAACAGCTTTTGAGGGTACGACTCATATTCACGGTACTTCCGTTTCCTTGTTGGTGGACACTGGGTCCACTACTTTTATTGTTTCTTGTGGGGCAGTTAAACGTCTATCTTTACGTACTATTTTCATGAAGGGATTGAGACTTACTACGGCCACTAGGACTTTTTCGGATGTCGCACAGATATGTTAGGGTTGCTATGTGGACTTGGGTAGTAGGACGGTGCTCGTCGACCTTGTTGTTGCTCCGCTATGGCACTATGACGTTATCCTCAGTATGAACTGGCTCACTAAGGTGAGGGTAGAGATAGATTATGATACTCGGATCGTGACGGCCTATGGATCTGACGGCACAACATTCATGTTTCCAGTACATGTCAGTTGGCCCTGCCGTGTTGACTGTTATACCGCTTTATTAGCGCCGATCGATGGTCCGTCATTAGAAGATACGATGGTGGTTCGGGAGTTTATAGATGTGTTTAAGACTATTCCTTGTTTACCTCCTCGGTGCGAGATCGATTTTACCATTGATCGTACGCCTGGTGCGACACCCATCTCATTGCCGACTTATCGTATGCCTCCATGTGAGATGGAGGAGCTGCGGAGATAGATTGACGAGCTAGTAGAGAAGGGTTTCATACGACCTAGTGTGTCTCCTTGGAGAGCACCTGTCCTATTTGTGAAGAAGACGGACGGGACACTACGGTTATGTATTGATTACCGTAGGTTGAACCAGGTCACGGTGAAGAACAAGTATTCTTTGCCCAGGATAGATGATCTGTTTAATCAGTTGAAGGGGGCGAAGTATTTTTTGAAGATTGATCTGTAGTTAGGGTATCATCAGCTGCGCGTCAGAGATGAGGACGTGCAGAAGACGGCTTTCAGGACATGCTTTGGACACTACGAGTTTCTAGTGATGTCGTTCGGTCTTACGAATGCACCAGCCATGTTCATGGACTTGATGAAACGAGTACTTAGACCATTCCTATACCGATTCGTTATCGTCTTTATTGATCACATTCTGATATACTCTACGAGTCGGGAGGAGCATGAGGAGCACCTGAGAGTGGTGATGGATACGCTGAAGAAGAATCAGTTATACGCGCAGTATAAGAAGTGCGACTTCTGGCAAGAGGAAGTCAAATTCCTCGGACATGTGGTGTCCAAGGATGGGATAGCAGTGGACCTTGCCAAGGTAGCCGTGGTTCAGGATTGGCAGCAGCTTGGCTCGGTTACCGAGGCGAGGAGTTTCCTTGGTCTGACAGGGTATTACAGATGCTTCATTCGAGATTTCTCGAAGATTGCTAGGCCATTGTCTCAGTTGACACGGAAGGATCTGAAGTTCACCTGGAATGAGAAGGCAGAAGCAGCTTTCAAGGAGCTAAAGGACAGGTTGACATCCACCCCTGTGCTAGTATTGCCAGAGCAAGGGGTGAAGTACACGATATGTACTGACGCATCTCGCGTTTGTTTGGGTTGTGTCCTTATGCAGAAGGACAGGATGATTGCGTATGCCTCGAGACAATTAAGGAAGCACGGGGAGAATTACCCTACACATGACTTGGAGTTGGCAGCTGTCATCTTTGCATTGAAGTTCTGGAGACATTACCTCTACGGAGAGGAGTTCGAGCTTTTCTGCGACCACAAGAGCCTTAAGTATATATTCACGCGGCGAGACTTAAATATGAGACAACGTCGATGGATGGAGACCTTGAAGGATTTCAAGTTCGAGGTTTCCTACCATCCAGGCAAGGCGAACCTTATGGCAGACGCGTTGAGCCGCAAGAAGGCTATGGTTGAGTTCATGCGGGACTTCGAGTAGAGACTCACCATGGAGGAGCCATTTGAGTGTGCTGCGCACATTAGGGTGCGACCACTTGTGGATGATAGGATCGTTGAGGCCTAGAAGGGCGATGTGCGGTTGTCTGAGCTTCGAGAGCAAGCTAGCGACGCCGAGGACTCCGAGTGGAGAGTTGGTTCTGATGCGGGTCTACAATTTCGTGGCCGCCTATGTGTTCCTGATAGTCCTGACTTGAGACAGGAGCTTCTCGAGTCTGCTCATAACTCGAAGCTCGCGATACATCCTGGTAGCACGAAGATGTACCGGGATATGAGACGGTCGTATTGGTGGGATAACATGAAGGCCCACATCGCTGAGTATGTGTCTCATTTGTCTCGACGTGCCGGCAGGTCAAGGCATAACATCACCGACCTCCTGGACTGCTTCACCATGCCCATAGCAGAGTGAAAGTGGGACTTCATCTCCATGGATTTCATATCAGGGCTGCCGAAGACGAGGAAGGGACACGATTCCATTTGGGTGATTGTGGACCGGTTGACCAAATCAGCCAATTTCCTCCCTATCAGGGTTACGAACTCTGTAGACGAGCTGGCTAGATTGTACATCAGAGAGATCGTCCGTCTGCATGGAGTTCCTTTAGAGATTGTGTCGGACAGAGACGCTCGATTCACATCTATCTTCTGGACTCGCATCCAGGAAGCGATGGGTGTGAAGTTCAAGTTCAGTACGACGTTTCATCCTCAGACTGATGGGCAGACAGAGCGGGTGAATCAGATTCTGGAGGATATGTTGCGAGCATGTGTTGGACTTCAAGGACAGCTGGGATGACTGTCTTCCTTACGCAAAGTTCGCCTACAACAACAGCTTCCAGGCGAGTATTGGTATGGCACCATATGAGACCCTGTATGGTCATCCTTGCAGAGCACCGCATTCTTGAGCTAAGGTTGGTGAGCGTAGTCTGATTGGCCTAGAGTTGGTACAGACGACCATAGAGAAGGTCGACATTATCAGGCGTCAGCTTCTTACAGCGTAGAGCAGACAGAAGAGTTACGCCAATACGAGGCGGCGACCGCTTGAGTTTGAGGACGGTGACCATGTGTTCCTCAGAGTTTCCCCTATGAAGGGAGTCCTTCGGTTTGGGAAGAAGGGGAAGCTCACACCGAGATTTATCGGTCCGTTTCAGATACTAGATCGAGTGGGTGTTGTGGCTTATCGTCTCGCTTTGCCCACACTGCTTGCAGTACACAACATATTTCATGTATCTATACTGAAGAAGTACGTTCCTGATCCTTCACATATCATCAGGTGGGAGCAGGTACAGTTGAGTGAGGATGCTACGTATGAGCTGCGTCCGACGCGTATACTTGACAGGAAGGAACAGGTACTACGTAGCAAGGTCATACCACTTGTGAAGGTACTATGGACGCATCATTCAGAGGAGAAAGCTACTTGGGAGACTGAGGCTGAGGTCAGAAAGAACTACCCTCGGATTCTCGAGGAATACGAAAATGTACAAATTTCGAGGACAAAATTTTTGTTTAAGGGGGGTAGATTGTAATGATTCGTAAATTTCCGTACAATGCCTCGAGTACCACCCCGACCAGAAATCATTTAGGATTAAATCCTTTAGAAATTTGACAAAGTTAACTAACTGCTAAACTAGATTAGCCATGAAATCTGTTTGGATAGCTTTAAATACGATCTACAAGACCCAAAACTTGTAGAATCCTTGACGCTAGGTTACCCTAAAATCTAGGATCAAACTCATTACCCGACTGCTCTCGGGAACACCTTGAAACTCCGTATCAGGTCTGGACCGCACATCGGGACTCCGAATAATATGAGGTTAAGGACTTAGGACCGCCTCACTGGGCTTGACAACCATCTCGGAAATCAGCCTTAGACAGTGTCCCATGGCTGTTCGCTTGAGTCCAGAGCGAGGGAGGGTGAAAATACAAAATCCCTTTACAAAATAAATATCTGGAATAGTGATTTGAGACTTGAAACTTGCGATCAATTTATAAGCAACCAGACTGACAGAATCTGACCCAAATACACCCTCGGATCAGGAAAAATTACAGGAATATTTACATGTACTTGGAATTTCAGATCAATGCCCACTGACCGTTGAACTGAAACTGGTCCGCCACGTGTGATCTAGGAATCCGACTGAGATGAAAACATAACTCCACGTAGATCCAAGGTTAGTAAGCTTAAGTCCGACTTTTGGCTCAAGGAGGGTCGCCAAAAACCCTCTTTTGAGCTAAATTAAAGGCGATTTGGATATAACCCAAGTATACCTTGAACTTAAGTCTATTTCAAACACTTTTTATGCTATATAAGGACTTTAGAGCACCCTCTCTCACAACCATACGAATTTGGAAAAAACCCTAAGTAAGAAGAGAGAAAAAGAGAGAGAAAGTTAGAGAGTTGTGGGAGAATCTCCCTCCTATTGTTTCCAATCACCACACGGGCTGCACCACCCCTTCCTTATCGCTTTTCCGGCGATACCGACTCCGTTTTAAGGTAAGAAACCCTAACCCTAGATCTGTTTTGGGGTATGAAGGTTATAGGTTATGAAATAGCTAACCGATTTCACTCTTTAGGCTATAAAACTCCCGAATACGGAAGCTCATCAAACCTTGCTGATCCGTTGAGATTCCAAGGTGCAAGGTGAGGACTTTAGGTGTATAGGTTATGGTTTTCAACGCTTTCAATGTCAGATAATGATAGATTCATGATCTGCATGCAATTGCACATGTACAAAGTGCTTTCCGTTTTCTGTTTTGATTAAAGTTGTAGAATATGGGATTTTACATATTCTAGGTATTCGTAGAAAATACCGTATACGTATATTATTTGGAAATGTGTTTGACATGATTATTTGTTGTATGGATATACGATATATGGATAAAATACTTATTTGGCAAAAGGATTCGCCTAAATACATGTTTTACTAATATACACTATGTATGTAGAAATACCGTACTGTAAAAAGTACTGTATACATGTATATTTTAGAGATGTGTTTGCCATGATTAATTGTTGTATAAATATATTATGTATGCGTAAAATACTTGCTTGGCGAAAGGACTCGCCCTAATACATGTTTGCTAACATACACTAAGTATGTTAAAATAGTGTATGTTATGTGTTTGTGGAAATGCTTGTGTGAGTAAGTGATGGGATGTTGATGCCTTAGGAGGATGTTGAGATGGGATTCTCAACTACTTTAAAGACATGTATGATTACCTCCACAAGGTTGTTTACTTAAACCGCTTACTTTGTAATATATGTGTTTGTATTCCTATTTATGTAGTGCTTTACAACATGCTTTATAACATGCTTTATGACATGCTTACTAACATACTTGAATTACTTTGTTTACCATGCTCTACTCCACATGCCACTAATATGGTTTGATTAAGTTTGGGACTATGTCTATAGTCCAGACAGTCGGTACTAGACTTGAGATCTTGGTTGAGTTTCATGTCGCCACGTAAGATGTGTTTGACGAACTCGAGTCGTACGTCAGTTGGCGACAGTGGTTAGGCCACGCGAAGTGCTTATGCACTTCATGTCGTCCAATTGATTGTGCGCTCAAGCTAGTCAGGCTCGTCATGTAACCCGATATGTCTAATGTATATTCACCATGTTTTGTCACTACTGCTTGAACCAAGGGTACCAAACTTACCAGTGGAATCCTGTTAACCATGGTACCTCGATCCGCTAAGACTCATGAGCCGGGCATGGTGGTATGGGACACCGTGGTCGAGCTGTCAGCCTACGCTGGGACCACATGCCTCCCCGAAGTGACCAGTGAGCAACCACACTCGTGAGTTGATTATGGCGGTATGGGACACTATATTCGAGCTGTCGGCCTACACTACTTGATGGGTGATGGGGGAGTGGTGCAATGATTCCGTGTAACAGCCCTGACAGCCCTGACCGTATCCGGTGTAGTGACCTCGAGCATACTCTAAATCTACGGTGAGGCAACGAGCCTTCCCGTAGTAACAGAGTATAAGCTAGGCCTGTATTGATAAGGTGATGGGGGAGTGGTACAACGATTCGGCATAACAGCCTTGACAGCCCTTGTAGTGACATAGAAAACAACCGTCGTCTGAGATTAACTAGGACTGACGACCCTATAGTGGATCATGTTTGGGAAAGATACAAGGGAGGTACCTTAGTTTCCCAATCCTGCAGTTTGAAATGGACTAATAACAACTCGGTAATCATGCTCAGCATGCATTGCATGTGCCTGAAAGATGTGGAGCACTGAGGGATGAAAGCATGCCACGAACGAAGAGGGTGTCACATGAGGGAGTATGTTAGTGAGGGCATCCATCATAACTACATCCATACTTACATTAATAAGAGTAGTTAGGAGTGTTTGAATTTACTGCTTTATCATTACTGCTTGACTGTATTGATAACATGTTAACCTATGCTTTATTGTTCCACTAAGTTAGCTACTCACTCCCACGTTACGGGACAGTGTTGCGCACACCAACCAGACTCTGTCTCAGGTTTAGGTGAGCCGATGACTCAGGAGGTGGAGCCTGATTATGATGAGGACCAGGAGGAGTTCTGCTATATGCAGTACTCTGGCGGCTTCGACTAGGCTGCCAGGGTCAACGAGTTTTGCAGGGATTGTTACTTAGTTTAATTTTTGACGTTGTGTTCGTAAAACAGATATATGTATATGGTGACTCAGATGGGTTCATACTCTGGAGAATGAAATGATTTTGTTTCTTTACATACAGATATATACAGTTCAGTCTTCCGCTTGCCTTTATACTAATGATCTGGAGTATGAATTACTATTTTGGTATAATCTCACTCATGTTTATTGCTCTAACATAGACAACATTTAATTAGCATTATTTATGTTGCATAAGTGATGCATTGGAACTCGGGAGTTGAGTTACACTCGACCCCCGATTTTCAGCGCGTTACAAGCTTCCTCCTCTAAATGATGTGTCCATAGTACCTTCACAAGTGAAATGACCTTGCTACACAGTACCTGCTCCTTCCTGTCAAGTATACGCGTCGGACGCAGCTCATATGTAGCATCCTCGTTCAACTGTACCTGCTCACATCTGATGATATGTGAAGGATCAGGAACGTACTTATTCAACATAGATACATGAAATATATTGTGTACAGCTACAAGCGGTATGGGTAAAGCGAGATGATAAGCCACAGCACCCACTCGATCCAGTATCTGAAACGGACCGATAAACTTCGGTGTGAGCTTCCCCTTCTTACCAAACCGAAGGACACCCTTCATAGGGAAAACTCTGAGGAACACATGCTCACCGACCTCGAACTCAAGCGGTCGCCGCCTCGTATCGGTGTAACTCTTCTGCCTGCACGACCTCGAACTCAAGCGGTCGCCGCCTCGTATCGGTGTAACTCTTCTGCCTGCTCTGTGCTGTAAGAAGTCGACGCCTGATAATGTCGATCTTCTCTGTGGTCGCCTACACCAACTCTGGGCCAGTCAGACTACGCTCGCCAACCTCACCCCAACAATGCGGTGCCCTGCAAGGACGACCATACAAGGCCTCATATGGCGCCATACCAATACTCGCCTGAAAGTTGTTGTTGTAGGCGAACTCTGCATAAGGAAGACAATCATCCCAACTGTCCTTGAAGTCCAACACACATGCTCGCAACATATCCTCCAGAATCTGATTCACCCGCTCTGTCTACCCATCAGTCTGAGGATGAAACGCCATACTGAACTTCAGCTTCACACCCATCGTTTCCTGGATACGAGTCCAGAAGATAGATGTGAACCGAGTGTCTCTGTCCGACACGATCTCTAAAGGAACTCCATGCAGATGGACGATCTCTCTGATGTATAATCTAGCCAGCTCGTCTGCAGAGTTCGTGACTCTGATAAGGAGGAAATGGACCGACTTGGTCAACCGGTCCACAACCACCCAAATGGAATCGTGTCCCTTCCTCGTCTTCGTAACCTTGATATGAAATCCATGGAGATGAAGTCCCACTTCCACTCTGCTATGGGCATGGGCTGAAGCAATCCAGGAGGTCGGCGGTATTCTGCCTTGACCCGCTGGCACGTCAGACAACGAGAAATGAACTCAGCACTGTGGGCCTTCATATTATCCCACCAATACGACCGTCTCATATCCTGGTACATCTTCGTGCTACCAGGATGCATCGCAAGCTTCAAGTTATGGGCAGACTCGAGAAGCTCATGTCTCAAATCAAGTATGTCAGGAACGTATAGGCAGCCACGGAATCGTAGACCCCCATCTGAATCAAGTCTCCGCTCGGAGTCCTCGGCGTAGCTAGCTTGCTCTCGAAGCTCAGACAACCACACATCGTCCTTCTGGGCCTTGATGATCCTATCATCAATAAGTGGCTGCACACGAACGTGCGTAATACACTCAAACGGCTCCTCCATGGAGAGTCTCTGCTCGAAGTCTCGCACGAACTCAACCATGTCCCACTCGGCTATCATCAACGGAGCCGCAAATGTTATAGCCTTCTTGCGGCTTAACGCGTTTGCCACGAGGTTCACCTTGCCTAGATGGTAGGAAACCTCAAACTTGAAGTCCTTCAAGGTCTCCATCCATCGGCGTTGTCTCATATTCAAGTCTCGCTACGTGAATATGTACTTAAGGCTCTTGTGGTCACAGAAAAGCTCGAACTCCTCTCTGTAGAGGTAATGTCTCCAGAGCTTCAATGCGAAGATGACAACTGCCAACTCAAGGTCATGTGTAGGGTAATTCTCCTCGTGCTTCCTTAATTGTCTCGAGGCATATGCAATCACCCTATCCTTCGGCATAAGGACACAACCTAGACCCACGCGAGACGCGTTAGTGTATATCGTGTACTTCACCCCTTGCTCTGGCAATACTAACACAGGGGCGTGTAAGTGTTATGGTCTCATGCTTCTTTGGTTGTCAAATTTGTGATGTGTCAAAACATCTATCTATGTCCTGTGCTTGTATGATGATTTATATGAATTCAAGACACTGCATAAATACTTCAAGAAGCTACAAGTTGAACTTTTCAAGAAGCTACATATTGAAGTTCAAGAAGCTACATGTTGAAGTCTCAAGAAGCTACAATGTTGATATTCAAGTCTCATGACTTCAAGACTAATAAGCAATGCATGAAGTAGTTGTTATGTTGATGAAGATCTCAAGTTTGAAGCTATAACAAGTTCAAAATCTCAAGCCTGATATGGTTCAAACAAACTACATTCGTTGAATGGTTGAAGTTCAATGTCCATACGACATGATTCAGGTTTGAATGACCTTAGGTTGACCCTTTAAGTAGGTCACTTTGGATACATAAATCAAATATTTATTTTACATAAGTTTGGTCTATTCTACGACCAGTCCTAGCTCTTGTTCGACCAGTCCTGGCATTGGTTCGACTAGTCCAAGAAATTCCACGACCAGTCCTAAGTTGTTGAAGATTTTTCAGAATTTTTGGTACGCCCACGACCAGTCCTGGAGGTCCTTCGACCGGTCGTAGGTGTGGCTTTGACTCGTCCACGACCAGTCGTGGATCTACGACTCAAAATCCAGCAACTTTATCTATGGTCCTACGACCAGTCGTAGGGATCTACGACCAGTCGTAGGTGACCCACGACCAGTCGTAGGGTACTCACGACCAGTCGTGGAACGACTTTCAAAGATCGCGCTCAATATTTCAAAAATCTGTTAGAGCTACGACCAGTCCAAGGTTTCTAAGACCAGTCGTAGGAACGATTTTTGCTTCTATAAATTGAACACAAAATTCAGAGTTTTCACACTTCAACTCGATTCAATTCAAGAATTTTCAAGTGATCACTCTGAGATAAGTCTGTGTTTATTTTAAGCTACATTGTGCTTATTTAATATTTCTTTTTGCTAGCTTATTTAATTTGATTTTGTTTCTATATTCCAATCTTATTTGAAAAGAGGAATTATCTTATTCCTTCTTCTTGGAATCAAAATCAAATATAGCTACGCCCAACGAGTTAAATCTAAAATCTATTAGAATCTAAAACCTTATGAATGTGAGTATTGGAAATTGAACTTTGACATTCAATCATCTACTCCGATTGGTTCTACTGGGCTGCTAAGAAAAGGAGAAATCCAGGTATTTTACAATTCTGTAAAATTTATTTACTTTTGGTTTTGTTTGAGGTTAAGCCAGAAAAATCTCATTGTACTGGTTTTGTTTGAGGTTGAGCCAGAAAAATCTCATTGTTTTGGTTGTCTGAGGAAAACCAGAAAACTCGAAAAGAGGGGTTTTGAATTGTGTAAGCCCAAGTGAAAAAGACACAATTGTAAAGGTTTTTGGTGAACTGTGAAAACCTATTTGATAGTGAACGCTAATATCCCCTGTGTGAGGATATTAGGAGTGGAGTAACTTCGTGTGGTTGTTGGAAAACAGTTGGTGTACACATGGCGAACCACTATAACTCTTTGTCTTGTGGATTGAATGCTTGCTTAATTTTCATATCTTTTATCATTCGATTGTGTGGAATGTACAAGTGGATGTGAATGTTGTAATTATTTACATTTCAAGCAAGTGTGGGGATTGTTGTAATAATTTAGATCTATACTTCTGCATTTAATTTCAATTCCTTGCTATTTCATTTACTTATATTAAAATTGAGTCCTTGATCCAAAAGAGGTTCTAGAAATAAGGTTGTCCTACCATAAGCCCTTGTTTATTATAGTGTAAGGTTGTCCTTAGAACTAAATTTGTATCAATCTCTCAATACTTATTTATCAAGGTGATTTAAAATTTAGCATTGTGAATTGATTTATATTGTAAGGCTATTGGTTTAGTTTATTTCCGCTAATTTTATTTTAAATTTGGCATAGTCCTATTTACCCCCCCCCCCCCTCTAGGACATATAGCTTGGCCTTTTCAGGGCGGACGTCAACCTGTCCTTCAGCTCCTTGAAAGCTGCTTCCGCCTTCTCATTCCAGGCAAACTTCAGATCCTTCCGTGTCAACTGAGACAACGGCCTGGCAATCTTCGAGAAATCTCGAATGAAGTGTCTGTAATACCCTTCTAGACTAAGGAAACTCCTCACCTCAATAACCAAGCCAGGCTGCTACCAATCCTGAACCACAACTACCTTGGCAAGGTCCACTGCTATCCCATCCTTGGACACCACATGTCCGAGGAACTTGACTTCCTCCTGCCAGAAGTCGCACTTCTTATACTGCGCGGATAACTGATTCTTCTTCAACGTATCCATCACCGCTCTCAGGTGCTCCTCGTGCTCCTCCCGACTAGTAAAGTATATAAGAATGTCATCAATAAAGACGATGACGAATGGTATAGGAATGATCGAAGTACTCGGTTCATCAGGTCCATGAACACGGCCGGTGCGTTTGTAAGACCGAACGACATCACCAGAAACTCGTAGTGCCCAAAGCATGTCCTAAAAGCCGTCTTCTGCATGTCCTCATCTCGGACGCGCAACTGATGATACCCTGACTGCAGATCAATCTTCAAAAAATACTTCGCCCCCTTCAACTGATCAAACAGATCATCTATCCTAGGCAAAGGATACTTGTTCTTCACCGTGACCTAGTTCAACCTGCGGTAATCAATACATAACTGTAGTGTCTCATCCTTCTTCTTCTCAAATAGGACAGGTGCTCCCTAAGGAGACACACTAGGTCGTATGAAACCCTTCTCTACTAGCTCATCAATCTGTCTCCGCAGCTCCTCCATCTCACATGGAGGCATATGATAAGTCGACAATGAGATAGGTGTCACACCAGGCGTAGATAATGGTGAAATCGATCTCGCACCGAGGAGGCAAACCAGGAATCGTCTTAAAACACATCAGTAAACTCCCAAACCACCAGCGTATCTTCTAATGCCGGACCTTCGATCGGCGCTAATAAAGCAGTATAACAGTCAACACGGCAGGGCCAACTGACCTGCACTGGAAGCGTGAAAGCTGTGCCGTCAGATCCATAGGCCGTCACGACTCGAGTATCGCAATCTATCTCTGCCCTCATCTTCGAGAGTCAGTCCATACCGAGAATAATGTCGTAATGCCATAGTGGAGTAGCAATGAGGTCGACAAGCACTGTCCTGCTACCCAAATCCATGGAGCAACCCTCACATATCCGTGCTACATCCAAAAAGTCTCAGTGGTCGTAGTGAGTCTCAATCCCTTCGTGGGAGTAGTACGTAAAGCTAAACACTTAACTGCCCCATAAGAAATAATAGAAGTAGTGGACCCAGTGTCCACTAATAAGGAGACGGAAGTACCGTGAATGTGGGCCATACCCTTAAAAGCCATCGGGGCCGAAATCAACGTATTAGGTGCCTCGGCAACAAGCGTATGTACTCGAGCCTGCTGACGGTTCGACGATGGAACCAAGGGCCGGTGAGGCGGCCTGAAGCGTGATACAGAAGGTCGGAAGGAAGGATGGGGAGGGGCAGTCTGTAAAGGTGGTGCTAATATGGCCTGAGGGCGAGAGCGGTTCAACCTCTGCGGCGGTGAGAACCCGCTAGTCATCATACGTGAGAAAAACTCTCAGCAAGATGCCCCGGTTTCCCGCAATACATGCAGGTCACAAGAGGGCGCCTCATACGAACTACTGGTGCCGCGGCCCTGGGAGGAGAGTCAATATGAGGCCTCTTGCCTAAGAAAGGCCCGCTCTGTACATCCGGTCGTGGTCTAGTAACCATAGTACCACGAGAATGGGCCAGCCGATCAACATCCTGCTCGGCCATCATAGACATGTGCACCAGCTTTGCATAAGAAGGTATACTGATGCAGCACATCTTTGACCGTATATCAGGTCACAAACCCAAAGAAAAACGATGCATCCGTATCTGTTCATCAACCAGTATAGTCGGGACAAAGCGGCCTAACTCTGTGAAGCGGTGCTCGTACTCAGTAACCGTCATGCCTCCCTGCCTGAGGTATAGAAACTCATCCTCCCGCTCATGTCTGTAGGTCTGCGGTAATATTTCTCGTGGAACCGGAACTCGAATGCTTCCCATGTCCACACATAGTCCTCTGCGACATACCACAGCACACTGTCCCACCATAGACTGGCCTCTCTCTCAAACATGAAAGTGGCCAACTCGACCTGCTCTGCCTCAGTACAGTACAACACCCGTAGCATCTTGGAGATGCGGTATAGCCAAAACTCTGCCTCCTCGGGTCTGTGAGAACCCATGAATGAGGGAGGCCTCAAGCGCTGGAATCGCTCGAGTAAGTTGCGGGTACCAACATCTCCAGTAGGAGGTGCAACGGGTGTGGGCAGAGGCACATCCTCAAACTGAGCAGGAGGCTCCGAATGGTCAGTAGGACGTGCAGATGTTGGAGGTGGAGTCGCAATACCACCCTGAGATAAGGCCTCAGCAATAGTGGCCATAAGCTACAGGTGCTGCTGCTGCTGTATCTGCTGTTGCTATATCTGCTGCTGATGCATCATCAACATCAACTACTCAATCCTATCAGTAAGTGGAGCAGCCTGTGAGTCATGCCGCGCAGATGATGATGCCCGGTACTGCTCGTGAACTGGGGGCGTATAAGGTGGCAGTCCACTAGTAGGACCAGCAGGAGGCTGATCAGAATCTAACCCTCGGTCCGTAGGACCACCTCTACTAGGAGTCTGGTCCATCGAGCCAATAAGAAGGAGGTATGCCGTGCTTCGCGTATACTGTCGCAGCATGCCCTATACAACATAGGGTGCAACATTGGTGAGATTAAAGCATATCAACACATTATATAAGCACTTTAAACATTCCACACATCTCATAGCAAAAGAGGCTACATGCCTTTCATTTACCCAAAATTGTCATAATACATGGACTATAGAGTTACATGAACCATGACAGAAATTACATGTGAGCCAATTAAATCCAAACATTAAACACTTAAAACATATTACTAACTACTACATCATTAACAAGAAAGCATAAACCGCCTAATTCGGTAGCCAAAATAACCACAACAACAACTTGGATGACTAGGCATCCGAATCCGGCGATGGAGGAGGAGCATTCTTGTCCTGTAAACAACACAGGATGGCCTTCAAGGTGTGAGACACCTTTCTGAGCTTGGTTTGGACCCTCCAGACTTCCTATCGCAGGGCGGCTTAGCCCTCCTCAAGATGGGCTAAGCGTGCATCTATGGAAGCCCGATCGGTGTCCTGCTCTTGAACTGCAGGAGGTGAACTCTCCTCTGTATCCTTGGCCTCAGGTTCCTATTCCTGTACCTCATCACCTCCACCATCTTCGTTACCAGCCTCGAGGTTAACACTCTCCTCACCGGCACTATCTGACTCATCGCCAGACTCGTCGAGTCGGGCTTGCCGCTGGCGAGGGCCGATCTTCATATTGTTAAGTGTAGCCTCATTTATGACTCGAACTGGCGCAAGGTCTTCCATGTTGAGCCTATAGCCGACATCACGAGCCATCCTACATATCAGGCGGCCAAATGGGAGCGAGAGGTCGTTCCTGATAGATCGAACAACCTGAACTATCTGATACAGGACGAACGTGGGCAGGCATAAGTTGTCTCCATGTCCCATCCTGTATAGAAAATCCACCATCAACCGAGTACACTCTGTGCGGTTACTCGACCGCGGATACACATTATATGTGAAAATGTGGTGGAGCAAACGGAAGTCATCTGTCATCTTCGTCGATGGAAGACAGTTTCCTCGCATCCAAGAGACCCGTCGACCACAAAGGTATCACATACGGCGATCCCTTTCTCGCGCACTCCTGGAGAAGTTGTCAGTTGGAAGCACTTCACCACGCGAGATGTTTAGGAGCCGTGCCACCTCAGCCACAGTAATCGTACGCCTTATGCCCTTCACAGAGACAGTAAACTGAAGCGGCTCCAACGGTGGGTCTATGATATGAGCGTAGAAGGTGCGAACCGTGTTCTCACATGAAGGAGACTCGCCTTCAAATATAGGACCTCATCCGATGACATCCACCAAATGGTCCATCATCGGGTGTAGCCCAAACATCCCTTCATCTACGTGAGCTTCAAACACTATCTTACGGCCAGTAAAACGACCGTATTCAAAACCAATCGGTAGCGCATCCCTGATCGGCAGTTGGGGATCCAGGTCTCGCTTCGACCTATACTCCCGACTGGTGCTAGTGCCGGCCCCATCGTCAGCCCCTCTTCTTGAATGGGATGGACGGCTAGGCCCCGCTTCTTCAGCAGCAGTCTTCCTCTTGCCCATAAGAGAAAGAATGGCGGAGACGGAGAAAAGGGCCAAAACGAAGGCGAAGAAAGCCATGGAAAGTGGCAATGAGAGAGAGAAAAGGGCTATTCCCCTTGCTTCACCATGAGATTAGGTCTCAACGGTGACTGTAGAGGCCCAAACGACCAAGGTTTAAGAAGAAAGAAGCAGAGATGAAGTGGGGTAGGGGGTGTGCACGATTTTGTGACGAAATGGGGAGTGTATGGGCTGAAAAAAGAGGGAAATGGAAAAAGTAGGGAGGTAGGGTGTAACGACCCATAAATTTCCATACAAGGGCTCGAGTATCACCTCGACCAGAAATCACTTAGGATTAAATCCTTTAGAAATTTAACAAAGTTAACTAAGTGCTAAACTATATTAGCCACGAAATCCATTAGAATTGTTTTAAATACGATCTGCAAGACCCAAAACTTGTAGAATCATTGACGCTAGGTTACCCTAAAGTCTAGGATTAAACTCATTACCCTACTGCTCTCGGGAACGAATTGAAACTCCGTATTGGGTCTAGATCGCACATCGGAAGTCCGATTAACATGAAGTTAAGGAACTAGTACCGCCTCACTGGGCTTGATAACCATCTCGAAAATCAGGTCCAGACGATGTCCCACGACCATTCGCTTGAGTCCGGAGCGAGGGAGTGTGAAAACCACTATTTTCTTTACAACATAAATATCTTGAATAGTGATCTGGCACCACTTGTTTGCGGATCAGTATTAAGCAACCAGACCATCAGAATCAGACCAAATTACACCCTCGGATCAGGAAAAATTTCAGGAACATTTACATGTACTTGAAATTTAGGATCGTGGTCCACTGACCGTTGAACTGAAAATGGTCCGCCGCGTGTGATCTGAAAATCCGACAGAGTTGAAAATGTAATCCCATGTAGATCCATGAGTTGTGAGCTTAAGTCTGACGTTTGGCTCAAGGGGGGCCGCCAGAAACCCTCTTTTGAGCTGTAACAACGCCGAAATGCTTATAATAGACGTACCCCTTGAACTGAAGTCTATTCCGGAGAGGTTTTAGGCTATATAAGGGCCTTAGAACAGCCCCTCTCACAGCCATACGAATTTGGGATAAAACCTTAGAGAGAGAGAGAGAAAAGGGAGAGAAAGCTTAAGAGTTGTGGGAGAATCTTCCTCCTACTGTTTCAAATCACCACATGGGCTGCACCACCCCTTCCTTGGCGCTTTCCCGGCGATACCGACTCCGTTTTAAGGTAATAAACCCTAACCCTAGATCTGTTTTGAGGTATATAGGCTACAAGTTATGAAATAACTAACCGATTTCACTCTTTAGGCTATAAAACTCCCGAATACGGAAGCTCCTCAACCCCTGTCGATTCGTTGAGATTTCAAGAAGCAAGGTGAGGACTTTAGGTGTATAGGTTATGGTTTTCAATGCTTTCAATGTCAGATAATGATAGATTCATGATCTGAATGCAATTGCACATGTACAAAGTGCTTTCCGTTTGCTGTTTCGATTAGAATTGTAGAATATGAAATTTCACATACTCTAGGTATTCATATAAAATACCGTATACGTATTTTTTTTGGAAATGTGTTTGACATGTTTATTTGTCGTATGGATATACGATATATGGATAAAATACTTATTTGGCGAAAGGGTTCGCCTAAATACATGTTTACTAATATACACCATGTATGTAGAAATACGGTATTGTAAGAAGTACCGTATACATGTATATTTTAGTGATGTGTTTGTCATGATTAATTGTCGTATATTATGTGTGTATAAAATATTTTATTGGCAAAGAGAATCGCCGTAATACAGGTTCCCTTGTATACACTATGTATGTTGAATTTGTGTATCCTAGAAAATACCCCATACATATAAATTTTGGTGATGTAATTGTCATGATTATTTGTTGTGTGAATATGATATATACGTATAAAATACTAGTTTGGTAAAGGGACAGCCCTAGTACACATTCCGCTAACATACGTCATGTATGTTGAAATTGTGCACTCTAAGTATTTGTGAAATTGCTTGTGGGTGTAAGTGTTTAAGTGTTTGCACCTTAGGTAAGTGCTGAGATGGAGTTCTCAACTACCTTAGGGTCACGTATGATACCCTTCATGTGGTTATTTACTCTAACCACTCACTTATGAAATATATGTATTTGTATCCCTATTTGTATAGTGCTCTATAACATGCTTTTTAACATGCTTTGTAACTTGTTTCATAACATGCTTTATAATATGCTTTATAACATGATTGCTAGTGTGCTTGAATTACCTTGTTTATCATGCTTTACTTCACATGCTATTGTTGGGAATTGATTGAACTTGGGACTATGTGCATAGTCCAGACATCCGGTATCAGACTTGGAGTTGTGGTTGAGATTCATTTCGCCACACATGATGTGTTGGCGAACCCGTGTCATACTTCGGTTGGCGATAGTGGTTGGCCACACGAGGTGCTTTTGCGCTTCATATCGCCCAATTTGTTGTGCGCTCGAGCCAGCCGAACACATCAAGTAACCCGTGTCTTATGTATGTTCACCATGTTTGGTCGCTAATTTTGAACCTAGGGTACCAAACTTACTAGTGAGAATCCTGTTAACCATGGTACCTTGATCCGCTAAGACTCATGAGCCGGGCATGGTGGTATGGGACACCGTGGTTGAGCTGTCGGCCTACGCTGGGGCTACGTGCCTCCCCGTAGTGACCAGTGAGCAACTTAACTCGTGAGCTGATTATAGTGGTATGGGACACTATATTCGCGTTGTCGGCCTACATTGATAAGGTGATGGGGGAGAGGTACAACCTTTGTGCGTAACAGCCCTGGCAGCCCTTTGTAGTGACCGCGAGCATACTCTAAAATCGCAGTGCACCTTAGGGTTCGCCGCGATATATAGAGTATGGACTAGGCCTGTTTCTGTATAGTGATGAATCGTTTAAGGGGTGATGGGGGAGTGGTGTAATCTTTGTGCATAACAGCCCTGACAGCCTCTGCAGTGACCTAGAAAACACACCATCGTCTGATATTAAGTAGGACTAACGACCCTAGAATGGATCATGTTTGAGAATGATACAAGGAAGGTACCTTAGTTTCTCAATCCTGCTGTTTGAATTTGACTAATTAATAACTCGGTAATCATGCTCATCATGCATTGCATGTGCCTAGAAGATGTGGAGCACTGTGGGATGAAAGCATGCCGCGAGCGTGAGATGGTGTCGCATGAGGGAGTATGTCGGTGAGGGCATCCATCATACCTGCATTCATACTTGCATTAATAAGAGTAATTAGGAGTGTTTGATTTACTGCTTTATCATTACTGTTTGACTGCATTGATAACATGTTAACCTATGCTTTATGGTCCACTGAGTTAGCTACTCACTCCCACGTTACGGGACGGTGTTGCGCACACCAACTAGACTCTGTCTCGGGTTTAGGCGAGCCGATGACTCTGGAGGCGGAGCCTGATTATGACGAGGACCAGGAGGAGTTCTTGTTTATGCAGTTCTCTGGCGGCTTCGATTAGGCTGCCAGGACCGACGGGTTTTATAGGGATTGTTACTTAGTTTCATTTTCGACATTTTGTTTATAAAACAGACATGTATATGGTGACTCAGATGGATTCATGCTCTGAATAATGAAACGATTATTTTGTTTCTTTACATACATATATATATAGTTCAGTCTTCTGCTTGCTTTTATACAATTAATCTGGAGTATGAATTTCTGTTTTGGTATAATCTCACTCATGTTTATTGCTCTAACACAGACAACATGTAATCATCATTAATTATGTTGCATAAGTGATGTGTTGGAACTCGGGAGTTGAGTTACACTCGACCCCCGATTTTCAGGGCGTTACATAGGGTTGCTGTGGATGATGGGAATGGATGGATTGTGGTCGAAAATTATAAATTAGGTGATTGAAAGGGAGAGTTGAGAGAGAGAGAGACAAAAGCTTGGAGGGCTTGGTGGGGTGAAATGGGGAGAGGTGTGGGCTGACGGACTAAATTAGGGATTCCCCACCCATTTCACACGTACCAAACATGCGTGGAGGTCGGGCCGACCATGCCCAGGCCCGGCCCATCATGAGTGGAGCCACCTGACTGCTGTGCGCCGCGGTGACCGCGGTGCCGCCGCGGTCCGCCTTGCTTGGCGCCGCGCCGGCGCGGTGGGGTTGTGTCCTCCACCATCCCAAGCTGCCAAATGCACCTTGGTTCGACCCTGGGTCCCTACATTTTTAAGTGGGGAGGCCCCCGACTCTATCCTTTCCAGATCGAGTGGTTTCAAGAACTCACTGATCCAGACGGACTTTTTACTGATTTTTTAACAACTGAGATTGGGTGAAATGAAATCTAGACTCGTCAATAAATGGCCTAGGAATGTTTTATGGTCATCTCGTGCGACCAGGGTTGGGTACAGACTCAATTTTGGTGTCCATTTTCAGTGAACCTTGCCGTTGGATGTAATTGGAATACCTAAGACCGTTCCTACATTATCTCGCACCCTCCTAAGTTGTAATGAGTCAGCGCACGTCGTGGGAACATAACTCAAGTCTGGTTTAATCAAAATCATGCTCTGATACCAACTTGTAATGCCCTGAAAATCGAGGGTCGAGTATAACTCAACACCCGAGTTCCAACGCATCGCATATGCTACATAAATAGTGATGATAAAATGTTGTCTGTGTTAGAGCAATAAACATGAGTGAGATTATACCAAAACAGTAATTCATACTCCAGATCAATTATATAAAGGCAAGCGGAAGACTGAAACTGTATATATAATGTATGTAAAGGAACAAAACCATCATGACCTCCAGAGTATGAACGCTAACTGAATATCCATATACATGTATTATTTCTGAATAAAAAGGGTCAAAATACAACTAAGAGATAGATCTTGAAATCCCCATGATCCAGTCGACCTAAGCATAGCCGTCAGAGTACTGCATATATGAGAACTCGTCCTGGTCCTCATCGTAATTTGGCTCTACCTCCTGAATCGACGCATCCTCTATACCTGCGACAGAGTCTGGTTGGTGTGTACAACACCGTCCCATAACGTGGGAGTGAGTAGGTAACTTAGTGGAACAATAAAGGATAGGTTAACATGTTATCAATTCAGTCAAGCAGTAATGATAAAGCAGTACAATCAAACAATCCTAACTACTCTTATTAAATGCAAGTATGAAATGACATGATGAATGCCCTTACCAAACCACCCTCATGCGACATTATCTTACGTTCGCGGATGCATACCTCCCTCAGTGCTCCACATCTACTAGGCACATGCGATGCGTGATGAGCATGATTACCGAGTAGTTATTAGTCCATTTCAACCAGCAGTATTGGGAAACTAAGGTACCTCCCTTGTATCATTCTTGAACATGATCCATTCTAGGGTCGTCAATCCTAGTTAATCTCATATGACAAAATGTTTCTAGGTCACTGCAGAGGCTGTCAGGGCTATTACACGGAATCGTTACACCACTCCCCCCATCACCTCTTTAACGATTCATCACTATACAGATATAGGCCTAGCTCATACTCTATACACTGCGGCTAAGCTCGTCGCCTCACCACAAATTCAAAGTATGCTCGAGGTCACTACAAATGGTTGTCAGGGCTGTTACACGGAATCGTTGCACCACTCCCCCATCACCTTATCAATGTAGGCCGACAACACGAATATAGTGTCCCATACCACCATAATAGGCTCACGAGTCTGGTTGCTCACTGGTCAGTACGGGGAGGCACGTGGCCCCAGCATAGGCCGACAGCTCGACCATAGTGTCCCATACAACCATGCCTGGCTCATGAGTCTTAGTGGATCGAGGTACTATGGTTAAAAGGGATTCCACTGGTAAGTTTGGTACCCTAGGTTCAAGCAGTGGTGACCAAACATGGTGAACATACATTAGACATATCGGGTTACTTGACGAGCCTGACTAGCTCGAGCGCACAATCAATTGAACGACATGAAGTGCATAAGCACTTCGCGTGGCCTAACCACTGTCGCCAACTGACGTATGACTCGGGTTCGTCAAACACATCCTACGTGGCGGAATGGATCTCAACCACGATCTCAAGTCTGGTACCGATTATCTAGACTATAGACATAGTCCCAAACTTAATCCATTCTCATCCATAGCATGTGGAGTAAAGCATGATAAACAAAGTAATTCAAGCAAGTTAACAAGTATGTTATAAAGCATATTATAAATCATGTTGTAAAGCATGTCATAAGGCAATACTTAAATAGAAATACAAACACATATGTTAAACAAGTAAGCAATTTAAGTAAACAACCACATGGAGGAAATCATACATGTCTCTAAGGTAGTTGAGAATCCCATCTCAACACCCTCCTAAGGCATTAACATCCAAACACTTACTCACATAAGCCTTTCCACAAACACTTAACATACACTATTTCGACATACTTAGTGTTTGTTAACAAACATGTATTAGGGTGAATCCTTTCGCCAAGCAAGTATTTTATGCATACATAATATATTTATACAACAATTAATCATGGCAAACACATCTCTAAAATATACATGTATACGGTATTTTCTACAATACAGTATTTCTACATACATAGTGTATATTAGTAAAACATGTATTTAGGCGAATCCTTTCGCCGAATAAGTATTTTATCCATATATCGTATATTCATACAACAAATAATCATGTCAAACACATTTTCAAAAAATATACGTATACGGTATTTTCTACGAATACCTAGAATATGTAAAATTCCATATTCTACAACTTTAATCGAAACAGAAAACGGAAAGCACTTTGTACATGTGCAATTGCATGCAGATCACGAATCTATCATTATCTGACATTGAAAGCATTGAAAACCGTAACCGATACACCTAAAGTCCTCACCTTACACCTTGGAATCGCAACGGATCAGCAAGGTTTGCTTGGCTTCCGTATTCGGCAGTTTGGTGGCCTAAAGAATGAAATAGGTTAGCTATTTCATAACCTACACCCTTCACACCCCAAAACAGATCTAGGGTTAGGGTTTCTTACCTCAAAATGAAGTCGGTATCGCCAGGAAAATGACAAGATCGGTGTGCTGGAGCTAGGGTAGGGAGAGGAAATAGCAACAGGGAGATTCTCCCACTTCTCTCACTCTTTCTCTCTCTTTTCTCACTTCTCTCTCTAGGGTTTTCTTCAAATTCGTATGGTTGTGAGAAAGGGTGTTCTAAGGCCCTTATATAGCCTAAAAAGTTTTCAAAGTAGACTTAAGGTCAAGGTATACTTGGGTTATAACCAAAACGGCGTTAATTCAGCTCAAAAGAGAGTTTCTGGCGGGCCTCCTTGAGCCAAAGGTCGGACTTAAGTTCTCTAACCTTCAATCTATATGGAGTTAAGTTTTCGTCTCAGTCGGATTCCCAGATCACGCGTGGCGGACCAGTTTCAGTTCAACGGTCAGTGGGCCTTGATCCGAAATTCCAAGTACATGTAAATGTTCCTGAAATTTTTCCTGATCCGAGGGTGTATTTGGGTCAGATTCTGACGGTCTGGTTTCTTATAAAGTGACCGCAAGTTTCAAGTCTCAGATCACTATTCCAGATATTTATTTTGTAAAGGAATTATGTGTTTTCACACTCCTTCGCTCCGGACTCAAGCGAACAGCCGTGGGACACTGTCTAGGTCTGATTTCCGAGATGGTTGTCAAGCCTAGCGAGGCGATCCTAAGTCCTTAACCTCGTGTTATTCGGACTCCCGATGTGCGCTCCAGACCTGATACGGAGTTGTAATGACCCGTAAATTTCCAAACATTGGGTCGAGTACCACCTCGACCAGAAATCACGTAGGATTAAATTCTTTAGAAATTTAACAAAGTTAACTAAGTACTAAACTCGATTAGCCATGAAATCTGTTAGGATCGCTTTAAATACGATCTGCAAGACCCAAAAGTTGCAGAATCATTGACGCTAGGTTACCCTAAAGTTTAGAACCAAACTCATTAACCGTCTGCTCTCGGGAATGAAACGAAACTTCATATTAGGTCTAGATTGCACATCGGGAGTCCGATTAACCCGAAGCTAAGGAACTAGGACCGCCCCACTAGGCTTAACAATCATCTCAAAAATCAGCTTTATCCGATGTTCCATAGCCATTCGCTTCGATTCGGAGCGAGGGTGTGTGAAAAACACTATTCCCATTCCAAAATAAATATCTGGAATAGTGATCTGGCATCATTCGTTGACGCGTCAGTATTAAGCAACCTGACCGTCAGAATCAGACCAAATTACACCCTCGGATTAAGAAAAATTTCAGGAACATTTACATGTACTTGGAATTTCTGATCGTGGCCCACTGACCGTCGAACTGAAAGTGGTCCGCCACGTGCAATCTGGGAATCCGATCGAGTCAAAAACGTAATCCCACGTAGATCCATAGATGGTGAGCTTAAGTCTGACGTTTGGTTCAAGGAGGGCCACCAGAACCTCCCTTTTGAGCTGGAAAAGTGACGAATATCCTATATTAGCAGTACCCCTTGAACCTGAGTCTAATTTCGAAATGTTTTTGGCTATAAAAGGGGCTTAGAACAGCCCCTCTCACAGCCATACGAATTTGGGAGAAAAACCCTAGAGGGAGAGAGAGAAAAGAGAGAGAAAGGCTTGGAGTTTGTTGCCGATCTTCCTCCTACTGCGTTGGATTGTTACACGGCCTACACCGCCCTGTTCTAGGCGCTTTCCCGGCGGTATCCATCCCATTTGAAGGTAAGAAACCCTAACCCTAGGTCTGATTTAAGGTAGAATCGATGTGGGATGTGTAACGACTAACCGATTCCGCTCTTTAGGCTAGAAATCTCCCGTATACGGAAGTTCTTCTACCCTTGCTGATTCGTTGCGTTTCCAAAGGCAAAGGTGAGGACTTTAAGTGTATAAGTTACGGTTTTCAACACTTTCAATGTCAGATAATGGTAGATTCATGATCTGCTTGCAATTGCACATGTACAAAGTGCTTTCCGTTTCCTGTTTCGATTAACGTTGTGAAATATGGAATTTCACATATTTTAGGTATACGTAGAAATACCGTATACGTATTTTTTTTGGAAAAATGTTTGGCATGTTTATTTAATGTATGATTATATAATATATGAATAAAATACTAGTTTGGCGAAAGGGATCGCCAAAATACATGTTCACTTGTAAATGCGACGTATGTTGAAATTGTGTATTTTAGAAATACCGTATACGTATTTCTTTTGGAATAATGTTTGACATATTTATTTAATATATGATTATACAATACATGAATAAAATACTAGTTTGGTGAAAGGAATCGCCGAAATCTATGTTCGCTTGAAAACACTATGTATGTTGAAATTGCGTATTCTAGAAATACCGCTTATGTACAAATTTTGGAAATATAATTATCATGATTATTTGTCGTATGAATATGGTATGCTCGGATAAAATAACCGCTTGGCGAAAGAATAGCCCTAATACGCATTTGCTAACATACGTCGTGTATGTTGGAATAGTGTATTCTAAGTGTTCGCGTAGATGTTTGTGTGTGTAAATGTTTGAGTGTTAGTGCCTTAGATAGGCGCTGATATGGAATTCCCGACTCCCTTAGAGACATGTAGGGTCCCCTCCATGCGGTGGTTCGCTATAACCACTCACTTGTGATGCGTATGTAATTGTATCCCTATGTGTATAGTGCTTTATAACATGCTTTACAACATGCTTTATAACATGCTTTACTTCATGCTTTACTTCATGCTTTATAATATGCCTGCTAACATACTTTACTTCATGCTTTACTTCATACTTTACAACTGTTTGAGTTTGGGACTATGCCTATAGTCCAAACATTCGGTACCAGACTTGAGGTTGTGGCTTAGATGCATGTCGCCACAAAGGATGTGTCTGGCGAACCCGAGTCGTACTTCGGTTGGCGATAGTGATTAGCCACACGGAGTGCTTTTGCGCTCCATATCGCTCAACCTGTGGTGCGCTCGAGCTAGTTAGGCCCGTCAAGTAAACCGGAGTGTATATGTATGTTCACCATGTCTGGTCGCTACTACTTGAACCTAGGGTACCAAACTTACCAGTGGCGATCCCGTTAACCATGGTACCTCAATCCACTAAGACGCATGAGCCGGGCATGGTGGTATGGGACACCGTGGTCGAGCTGTTGGCCTACGCTGGGGTCATGTGCCTCCCCGTAGTGACCATTGCGCAACCAAACTCGTGAGCCGATTATGGTGGTATGAGACACTATATTCGAGCTGTCGATACTTACGGCGAGAGCCGAGTACGGTGAGACCTGTGCTCGTGCTGACGGGCGACAAGTCCTCCGTAGTATCTTCGAGTATACTCCAAGTGTCTGTGATTGGCGACGAGTCTTTCACAATAACTAGAGTATGAGTTGAGCCGAGTACGGTGAGACCTGTACTTGAGCTGACAGCTAGTGATTGAGCCAAGTATGGTGAGATATGTACTTGAGCTGACGGCTAGCAATTGAGCCGCATACGGTGAGATCTGTATCCTCGCTGACGGGTGACGAGCCCTTTGCGATGCCTTCACTACGCTTCTCAAACCATAATATCGTATGAGATTAGCTAGGATTGACGACCCTAGAATGGATCATGTTTGGGAATGATACAAGGGAGGTACCTTAGTTTCCCAATACTGCTGGTTAAAATGGATTAATAAAAACTTGGTAATCATGAGCATCATCGCACCGCATGTGCTTTGTAGATGTGGCGCACTATGCTTAGGCCGACTGCATCGCGGGGATTCCAGGGTTTATTTACAGAGTTGTCTTTTGATTTTTGACTTAGAAACGATACATGTATATTGGTACTCAGTTAGTACTCATACTCTGAAGTTCACAAAATTTTGATACTCTACATATTTTAATATAAAATTTCAGTCTTCCGCTTGCCTTTATACAATTGAACTGGAGTATGAATTACTGTTTTGGTATAATCTCATTCATGTTTATTGCGCTAACTTAGACAACATTTAACCATCATGGTGTATGTTGCATAAGTGATGCGTTGGAACTCGGAAGTTGAGTTCATACTCGACCCCCGAATTTCAGGGAGTTACAAGTTGGTATCAGAGCATGATTTTGATTAAACCGGACCTGAGTTATGTCCCCACTACGTACGCTGACGCATTATACTTAGGAGGGTGTGCAAAACCTAGCAACAGTCTTAGGGTCTCCCGATTTCGCCGTTCGGCGAAGTTCATTGCAAATGGACAGTTTGATCGAGTTCGTACTCGATCCCAACCGCACTTATGGACCCCAAGTCACTCCTAGACCGTCTATTGACGTGTCCAGGTCACAATCCACCAAAAATTAGTCGTTAAAAATTAGGAAAAATCAGATTAGATCAGAAATTTACCGGAACTAACCGTTCTGGCACTAAACTGAGTCGGGGGCCCCTCCACGTTAATCCACTAACCCCCCAGATTGAACCAGGGTGCATTTGGCACCCTGGACATGTGGCAAACAGAGCCCCACCGCGGCGGCGCGGTTCCGGCCAAGTCCGACCGCGGCGGCGGCTGCTGCACCGGCGGCGGACCGCGGTCTGGTCAGTTTTCCGTCGGGTTTCCAAGCTTGAGGTTGGTCGGCCCAGCCCCCTCTACCCCCTGGCACGTGTGGAATTCCATTAGGTTTGGGTTTTAAGGGGCTGGAGCACCCTTTTCTCTCATTTCACCCTCTTTTCAAGCACCTTCACCCCCATTTCCGATTTTCCTCAAAACCCATCCCTCCAAACCTTTAAATCTCTCATTTCCTTCCATAACTCATACACCCCTACCTTCCACACACAGCCCTAGCTTCTTCCTTTCCCAATTTTCACAAGTTGGAGCTCTCATACCCCTCCTTGGAGCTCAAAATCGGGTAATCTCCTAACCCATTCCATTTTCTTTTTGTTCCTTCTTTATTTCCTACCTCTAGTGCCCCTTCCACACCTATTGGATCCTTGTTTGTGGGGATCAAAGAGATCAGCCCCTTGTTTCCCCATTTTGACAATTTTCCATGGCCCTCCTTGGTGTGGTGGCTACCATTTTCTCTATTTCCTCCATCCTATCTTTCATAGGAAAGAGGAAAACCGTGGCCGATGACGCCGGCCCAAGTAGGCCAGCCCATTCCCGAAGAAGATCCGATGTTGGGGCCGGCACAAGCACCGTGCGGGAGTTTAGGTCGAAGCGAGACCTGGATCCTGACCACCCCGCCAGAAATGCTTATCCGATAGGCATGGAATATGGGCGCTTCGCGGGCCGTAAGGTTGTGTTTGAAGCTCATGTGGATGAAAGGATGTTTGGCCTACACCCGATGATGGACCACTTGGTGGATATCGGATGGAATTCTATTTTCGAAGGCGAGTCCCCCGCATGTGAGAACACGGTTCGCGCTTTCTACACTCACATCGTGGACTCATCAATAGAGCCTCTTCAGTTTACTGTCTCTGTGAGGGGCATAAGGCTCACAATCACTGTGGATGAGGTGGTTCGAATCACGAAGATCCCGCTTGGTCAAGTGCATCCTAGTGATGACTTCTCTAGAAGTGTGCAGGAAAGGGATCGTCGCACGCGATTCCTCTGTGGTCGCCGGGTTACTTGGAAGCGAGGAAATTGTATTGCGGCGACAAAGATGACCGAAGACTTCCATTTACTCCATCACATTTTCACATACAATATATACCCACGGTGGGGTAACCGCACGGAATGTACTAGGTTGATGGTGGACTTTCTGTATAAGATGGGACGCGGGGACAACATATGCCTGCCCACATTCATCCTATCCCAGATAATTCATGTTGTTTGTTCTGCCAGGAACGATCTTTCGCACCCATTTGGCCGCCTGATCTGCAGGATGGCTCGTGATGTAGGCTACAGATTGAATATGGAGGATCTTGCACCAGTCCGAGTCATAAGTGAAGCGACACTCAAGAATATGAAGATCGGCCCTCAACAGCGGCAAGCACGACTCGACGAGTCTGGAGATGAGTCGGATAGCGCCGGCGAGGAGAGTGTTGACCTCCAGGCTGAGAGTGATGAGGAGCGTGGTGATGACATACAGGAAGAAGAATCTGAGGCTCAGGACACCGAGGGAAGTTCACCCCCGCGGCTCGGGAGCAGGGTGTGGATCGAGATGCTTTGATGCGCGATTGGCCCATCTTGAGGAGGGGCAAGCCGCCCTGCAGCAAGAAGTTGGACAAGTTCGGGCTGAGATAGGTCAAGTTCGAACCAAGCTTGAAGAGAATGAAGCCTACATGAAGAAGAGTTTCAAGAAGATGTCCCGTACATTGAAGGTCATCCTGTGCTGTGCGCAGGATAAGAATGCTCCTCCTCCACCGCCTACTTCGGATGCTTAGTCATCCATGTTGTTGTATGTTGTGTTTGCTTTGGTTACCGCGATAGGCGATTTATGCTTTCATGTAGATGAAGTAGTAGATAGTAACATGTTTTGGGTGTTTGATGTAGTGGATGTAATGGCTATGATGTGAATTTGTCACGTGATTCATGTAACTTTGTCTTCCATGTATTATGACAATTTTGGGTAAATGAAAAGCATATAGCCTCTTTTGTTTTGATGATGTGTGGAATGCTTAAGTGCTTTATGGAGTGTATTATGCTGTATCTCACAAAAGCTGTACCCTATGTTGTATAGGGCATGCCGCATGACAAGATATCTGCGAGCACGGCACATCTCCGTCTGACCGGCTCTATGGACCAGACTCTTCGTAGTAAGCGGTCCTGCGGACCGTGGGTTAGGTTCTGATCAGCCTCCTGCTGGTCCTATCGGTGGACAGCCACCTTATACGCCCCCGGTCCGTGAGCAGTATCGGCCGTCTTCTTCTGCGCAGCATGACTCTCAGGCTGCTCCGTCGACTGATAGGTTTGAGCAGCTGATGATGATGATGCATCAGCAGCAGATGCAGCAGCAGCACCAGCAGCTTATGGCCACTATCGCTGAGGCCTTGTCCCGTGGTGGTAGTGCGACTCCACCTACGACATCTGCACACCCTGATGAGCATTCTGGGCCTCCTGCTCGGGTTGAGGATGTGCCCTCTGCCCCACCCGTCGCACCCCTACTGGTGAGGTCAGTACTCGTGGTTTACTCGAGCGATTTCAGCGCTTGAGGCCTCCCTCATTTATGGGTTCTCACAGACCCGAGGAGGCAGAGTTCTGGCTTGACCGCATCTCTAAGATGCTTCGGATGCTACATTGCTCAGAGGCAGAGCAGGTGGAGCTGGCCGCATTCATGTTTGAGAGGGAGGCCAGTTTATGGTGGGACAGTGTGCTGCGCACCGCCGCAGTAGATTTCGTGTGGACCTGGGAGGCCTTTGAGTCTCGGTTCCACGAGAAGTACTACCCGCAGACGTATCGGCATGAGCGGGAGGAAGAGTTTTTGCGCCTCAGGCAGGGAGGCATGACGATCACGGAGTACGAGCACCGCTTCACAGAGTTGGGCCGCTTTGTCCCGACTATACTGGTGGATGAGCAGATGCGGATGCGTCGTTTCTCCTTGAGTTTACGACCAGAGATACGGTCGAGGATATGCTGCCACAGTATTCCTACATATGCGGCGTTGGTCCACATGTCTATGACGGCCGAGCAGGATGTGGACCGTTTGGCCAGATCACGTGGTACTATGGTTGCGAGACCGCGACAGGATTTACAGAGCAGGCCTATCTTAGGCAAGAGGCCTCGGGCTGATTCTCCCCCCAGGGCCGCAGCGCCAGTTATTCCTATGAGACGCCCGTTGGTGACCTGCACGTTTTGTGGGAAACCTGGACACCCTGCTGAGAGCTGCTTCTCGCGTATGAGGGCTAGCGGATTTGCGCCACCGCAGAGATTGGGTCGCCCTTATCCACAGGCCATATCAGCTCCACCGCTACAGACCGTTCCTGCACATCCTTCATTCCGACCTCCCGTGCCGTCCTTCAAGCCGCCACAGCCGACCCTTGGCTCCTCACCGAACCGCCGACAGCAGTTCGCGTTCATACGCTTGTGGCCGAGGCACCCGAGACGCTCTTCGGCCCAACGGCTTTCGAGGGTACGGCTTTTATTCATGGCACTCCTGTTTCTTTATTGGTAGACACTGGGTCCACCACTTCTATTGTTTCTTGTGGGGCGGTGAAACGCCTATCTTTGCATACGATTCCCACTAAGGGAATGAGACTCACTACGCTCACGGGACTGTTCGGATGTCACACGGTTATGCGAGGGTTGCTCGGTAGTTTTGGGTAGCAAAAGGCTGCTCGTCGACCTCATTGTTGCTCCACTATGGCACTACGACGTTATCCTTGGTATGGATTGGCTCACCAGGATGAGGGCGGAGATAGATTGCGATACTTGGATCGTGACGGCCTATGGACCTGACGGCACAGCTTTCACGTTCCCAGTGCAGGTCAGTTGGCCCCTGTCGAGTTGATTGCTATGCTGCTTTACTTGTGCCGATTGATGGTCCGACAGTAGATGGTACGCCGGTGGTTCGAGAATTTGCAGGCGTGTTTGAGACTATCCCTAGTTTACCTCCTCGGCGTGAGATTGATTTTACGATTGACCTTACGCCTGGTGCGACGCCCATCTCGTTGCCGACTTATCGTATGCCTCCATGTGAGATGGAGGAGCTACGGAAACAGATTGACGAACTTGTAGAGAAAGGTTTTATTCGACCTAGTGTGTCTCCTTGGGGAGCACCTGTGTTGTTCGTGAAGAAGAAGGACGGGTCGCTATGGTTGTGTATTGATTACCGTAGGTTGAACCAGGTCACGGTGAAGAACAAGTATCCTTTGCCCAGGATTGATGATCTGTTCGATCAGTTGAGGGGGGCGAAGTATTTCTCGAAGATTGACCTTCAGTCGAGGATACCACCAGTTGCGCGTGAGAGAGGACGTGCAAAAGACAGCCTTCAGGACGTGCTTTGGGCACTATGAGTTCTTGGTGATGTCGTTCGGTCTGACGAATGCACCAGCCGTGTTCATGGATCTGATGAACCGGGTATTTCGGCCATTCCTTTACTTATTCGTCATCGTCTTTATCGATGACATCTTGATATACTCCACGAGTCGGGAGGAGCACGAGGAGCACTTGCGAGCAGTATTGGATACACTGAAGAAGAACCAGTTGTTCGCGCAATATAAGAAGTGCGACTTCTGTCAGGAGGAAGTCAAGTTCCTGGGACATGTGGTGTCCAAGGATGGGATAGCAGTGGACCTTGCTAAGGTAGCCGCGGTTCAGGATTGGCGGCTGACACTCGAGTCGATTCTATCGAGGTGAGGAGTTTCCTTGGTCCGGGCCGGGTATTACGACGTTTCATTCGGGATTTCTCGAAGATCGCTGTGCCATTGTCTTAGTTGACTCGGAAGGATCCAAGTTCGCCTGGAATGAGAAGGCGGAGGCAGCTTTAAGGAGCTGAAGGACAAGTTGACGTCCGCCCCTGTACTAGTATTGCCGGAGCAAGGGGTGAAATACACGGTATATACTGACGCGTCTCGCGTTGGTTTGGGTTGTGTGCTGATGCAAAAGGATAGGGTGATTTCGTATGCCTCGAGACAATTAAGGAAGCACGAGGAGAATTACCCTACACATGACTTGAAGTTGGCAGCTGTCATCTTTGCATTGAAGCTCTGGAGACATTACCTCTACGGTGAGGAGTTCGAGCTTTTCTGTGACCACAAGAGCCTTAAATACATATTCACACAGCGGGATTTGAATATGAGACAGCGCCGATGGATGGAGACTTTGAAGGACTTCAAGTTCGAGGTTTCCTACCATCCTGGCAAGGCGAACCTTGTGACGGTCGCGCTGAGCCGCAAGAAGGCGATTGCATTTGCGGCACTGCTGATGATAGCCGAGTGGGACATGGTGGAGTTTGTGCGGGACTTCGAGCAGAGACTCACTGTCGATGAGCCTTTTGAGTGTGTTGCGCACGTTCGGGTGCGGCCACTTATTGACGATAGGATTGTTGAGGCCCAAGAGGGCGATATACGGCTGTCTGAGCTTCGAGAGCAGGCTAGCGACGCCGTGGACTCCGAGTGGAGAGTTGGTTCTAATGGAGGTTTACGATTCCGTGGCCGCCTATGTGTTCCTGATGTGGCTGACTTGAGACGCGAGCTTCTCGAGTCCGCCCATAACTCAAAGTTTGCGATGCATCCTGGTAGCACGAAGATGTACCAGGATATGAGACAGACGTATTGGTGGGATAACATGAAGGCCCACATTGCTGAGTATGTATCTCGATGTCTGACGTGCCAGCAGGTCAAGGCAGAACATCGCCGACCTCCTGGACTACTTCAGCCCATGCCTATAGCGGAGTGGAAGTGGGACTTCATCTCCATGGACTTCATATCAGGGTTGCTGAAGACAAGGAAGGGGCACGATTCCATTTGGGTGATTGTGGACCGGTTGACCAAATCGGCCCATTTCCTCCCTATCAGAGTTACGAACTCTGCAGACGAACTGGCTAGATTGTACATCAGGGAGATCGTCCGTCTGCACGGGGTTCCTTTAGAGATCGTGTCGGACAGAGACACGCGGTTCACATCTATCTTCTGGACTCGTATCCAGGAGGCGATGGGTGTGAAGTTGAAGTTCAGTACAGCGTTTCATCCTCAGACTGATGGGCAGACAGAGCGGGTGAATCAGATTCTGGAGGATATGTTGCGAGCATGTGTGTTGGACTTCAAGGACAGTTGGGATGACTGTCTTCCGTACGCAGAGTTTGCCTACAACAACAGCTTCCAGGCGACTATTGGCATGGCGCCATATGAGGCTCTATATGGTCGACCTTGTAGGGCACCGCACTGTTGGGCAGAGGTTGGAGAGCGTAGCCTGATTGGCCCGGAGTTGGTTCAGGCGACTACAGAGAAGGTAGACATTATCAGGCGTCGATTACTCACAGCGCAGAGCAGGCAGAAGAGTTACGCCGATACGAGGCGGCGACCGTTGGAGTTCGAGGTCGGGGATCATGTGTTCCTTCGGGTTTCCCCTATGAAGGGAGTCCTTCGGTTTGGGAAGAAGGGGAAGCTCACACCGAGGTTTATCGGTCCATTTCAGATACTGGATCGAGTGGGTGATGTGGCGTATCGTCTCGCCTTGCCTACACCACTTGCTTCCGTACACAACGTATTTCATGTATCTATGCTGAAGAAGTACGTTCCTGATCCTTCGCATATCATTAGATGGGAGCAGGTACAGTTGAGTGAGGATGCTACGTACGAGCTGCGCCCGATGCGTATCCTTGATAGGAAGGAGCAGGTACTACGTAGCAAGGTCATCCCACTTGTGAAGGTACTTTGGACACATCATTCCGAGGAGGAAGCTACCTAGGAGACTGAGGCCGAGGTCAGGAAGAACTACCCTCAGCTTCTCGAGGAGTACGAAAAGGTATAAATTTCGAGGACGAAATTTTTTGTTTAAGGGGGGTAGATTGTAACGACCCATAAATTTCCGTACATTGGGTCGAGTACCACCTCGACCAGAAATCACGTAGGATTAAATTCTTTAGAAATTTAACAAAGTTAACTAAGTACTAAACTCGATTAGCCATGAAATCCGTTAGATCGCTTTAAATACGATCCGCAAGACCCAAAAGTTGCAGAATCATTGACGCTAGGTTACCCTAAAGTTTAGAACCAAACTCATTTCCCGTCGTCGCTTCTGGGAATGAAACGAAACTTCGTATTAGGTCTAGATTGTACATCGGGAGTCCGATTAACCCGAAGCTAAGGAACTAGGACCGCCCACTGGACTTAACAATCATCTCATAAATCAGCCTTTATCCGATGTTCCATGGCCATTCGCTTCGATCCGGAGCGAGAGGTGTGTGAAAAACACTATTCCCATTCCAAAATAAATATCTAGAATAGTGATCGCATCATTCGTTGACGCGTCAATATAAGCAACCTGACCGTCGAATCGACCAAATTACACCCTTGGATTAAGAAAATTTCAGGAACATTTACATGTACTTGGAATTTCTGATCGTGGCCCACTGACCGTCGAACTGAAAGTGGTCCGCCACGTGCGATCTGGGAATCCGATCGAGTCAAAAACGTAATCCCACATAGATCCATAGATGGTGAGCTTAAGTCTGACGTTTGGTTCAAGGAGGGCCACCGAACCTCCCTTTGAGTGAAAAGTGACGAATATCCTATATTAGCAGTACCCCTTGAACCTGAGTCTAATTTCGAAATGCTTTTGGCTATAAAAGGGGCTTAAAACAGCCCCTCTCACAGCCATACGAATTTGGGAGAAAAACCCCAGAGGGAGAGAGAGAAAAGAGAGAGAATGGCTTGGAGTTTGTTGCCGATCTTCCTCCTACTGCGTTGGATTGTTACACGGCCTACACCGCCCAGTTCTAGGCACTTTCCCGGTGGTATCCATCCCATTTGAAGGTAAGAAACCCTAACCCTAGGTCTAATTTAAGGTAGAATCGATGTGGGATGTGTAACGACTAACCGATTCCGCTCTTTAGGCTAGAAATCTCCCGTATACGGAAGTTCTTCTACCCTTGCTGATTCGTTGCGTTTCCAAAGGCAAAGGTGAGGACTTTAAGTGTATAAGTTACGGTTTTCAACGCTTTCAATGTCAGATAATGGTAGATTCATGATCTGCTTGCAATTGCACATGTACAAAGTGCTTTCCGTTTCCTATTTCGATTAACGTTGTGAAATATAGAATTTCACATATTCTAGGTATACGTAGAAATACCATATACGTATTTTTTTTGGATAAATGTTTGACATGTTTATTTAATGTATGATTATATAATATATGAATAAAATACTAGTTTGGCGAAAGGGATCGCCAAAATACATGTTCACTTGTAAATGCGACGTATGTTGAAATTGTGTATTTTAGAAATACCGTATACGTATTTCTTTTGGAATAATGTTTGACATATTTATTTAATATATGATTATACAATACATGAATAAAATACCAGTTTGGCGAAAGGAATCGCCGAAATCTATGTTCGCTTGAAAACACTATGTATGTTGAAATTGCGTATTCTAGAAATACCGCTTATGTACAAATTTTGGAAATATAATTGTCATGATTATTTGTCGTATGAATATGGTATGTGCGGATAAAATAACCGCTTGGCTGAAAGAATAGCCCTAATACGCATTTGCTAACATACGTCGTGTATGTTGGAATAGTGTATTCTAAGTGTTCGCGTAGATGTTTGTGTGTGTAAATGTTTGAGTGTTAGTGCCTTAGATAGGCGCTGATATGGAATTCCCGACTCCCTTAGAGACATGTAGGGTCCCCTCCATGCGGTGGTTCGCTATAACCACTCACTTGTGATGCGTATGTAATTGTATCCCTATGTGTATAGTGCTTTATAACATGCTTTACAACATGCTTTACAACGTGCTTTATAACATGCTTTACTTCATGCTTTACTTCATGCTTTATAATATGCCTGCTAACATGCTTTACTTCATGCTTTACTTCATACTTTACAACTATTTGAGTTTGGGACTATGCCTATAGTCCAAACATTTGGTACCAGACTTGAGGTTGTGGCTGAGATGCATGTCGCCACAAAGGATGTGTCTGGCGAACCCGAGTCGTACTTCGGTTGGCGATAGTGGTTGGCCACACGGAGTGCTTTTGCGCTCCATATCGCTCAACCTGTGGTGCGCTCGAGCTAGTCAGGCCCGTCAAGTAAACCGGAGTGTATATGTATGTTCACCATGTTTGGTCCCTACTGCTTGAACCTAGGGTACCAAACTTACCAGTGGCGATCCCGTTAACCATGGTACCTCGATCCGCTAAGACGCATGAGCCGGGCATGGTGGTATGGGACACCGTGGTCGAGCTGTCGGCCTACGCTGGGGTCATGTGCCTCCCCGTAGTGACCATTGCGCAACCAAACTCGTGAGCCGATTATGGTGGTATGGGACACTATATTCGAGCTGTCGATACTTACGGCGAGAGCCGAGTACGGGAGAGACCGTGAGACTCGTGCCGTCTTTGGCGACGAGTCCTCCGTAGTATCTTCGAGTATACTCCAAGTGTCTCGTGATTGGCGACGAGTCTTTCACAAGAACTAGAGTATGAGTTGAGCCGAGTACACGGTGAGACCGTACTTGAGCCGACGGCTAGTGATTGAGCCAAGTACGGTGAGATATGTACTTGAGCCGACGGCCGACAATTGAGCCGCATACGGTGAGATCGTCAGATCCGCGCTGACGGGTGACGAGCCCTTTGCGATGCCTTCACTACGCTTCTCAAACCATAATATCGTATGAGATTAGCTAGGATTGACGACCCTAGAATGGGTCATGTTTGAGAATGATACAAGGGAGGTACCTTAGTTTCCCAATACCTTGGTTGAAATGGATTAATAAAAACTTGGTAATCATGAGCATCATCGCACCGCATGTGCTTTGTAGATGTGGCGCACTGAGGGAGTAAGCATTCGCGAACGTAAGATGATGTCGCTTGAGGGTGGTTTGGCAAGGGCATACAGCATCATGTCATATCATTTTTGCATTTAACAAGAGTAGTTAGAAATGTTTGAATTGTCTTGCGTTATCATTTCTTGCTTGATTGATTTGATAACATGTTAACCTATGCTTTATTGTTCCACTGAGTTAGCTACTCACTCCCACGTTACGGGACGGTGTTTGCAACACCCACCAGACTCTGTCGCAGGTGTAGATGGTGCCTCTGTTCAGGAGCCGGAGCTCGACTTCGAGGAGGATCGGGAGGAGTTCTCCTTTATGCAAGACTGACGGCTATGCTTAGGGACCGATCGCATCGCGGGGATTCCGTGGTTTATTTACTGAGTTGTCTTTTGATTTTTGACTTAGAAACGATACATGTATATTGGTACTCGTTAGTACTCATACTCAAGTTCACAAAATTTTGATACTCTACATATTTTAATATAAAATTTCAATCTTCCGCTTGCCTTTATACAATTGAACTGAGTATGAATTACTGTTTTGGTATAATCTCATTCATGTTTATTGCGCTAACTTAGACAACATTTAACCATCATGGTGTATGTTGCATAAGTGATGCGTTGGAACTCGGAAGTTGAGTTCATACTCGACCCCCGAATTTCAGGGAGTTACAAGTTGGTATCAGAGCATGATTTTGATTAAACCGGACCTGAGTTATGTCCCCACTACGTACGCTGACGCATTATACTTAGGAGGGTGTGCAAAACCTAGCAACAGTCTTAGGGTCTCCCGATTTCGCCGTTCGGCGAAGTTCATTGCAAATGGACAGTTTGATCGAGTTCGTACTCGATCCCAACCGCACTTATGGACCCCAAGTCACTCCTAGACCGTCTATTGACGTGTCCAGGTCACAATCCACCAAAAATTAGTCGTTAAAAATTAGGAAAAAAATCAGATTAGATCGAAATTTAGGAACCAACCGTTCGGCACTAAACTGAGTCGGGGGCCCCTCCACGTTAATCCACTAACCCCCCAGATTGAACCAGGGTGCATTTGGCACCCTGGACATGTGGCAAACAGAGCCCCACCGCGGCGGCGCGGTTCCGGCCAAGTCCGACCGCGGCGGCGCCGCGGTACCGGCGGCGGACCGCGGTCTGGTCAGTTTTCCGTCGGGTTTCCAAGCTTGAGGTTGGTCGGCCCAGCCCCCTCTACCCCCTGGCACGTGTGGAATTCCATTAGGTTTGGGTTTTAAGGGGCTGGAGCACCCTTTTCTCTCATTTCACCCTCTTTTCAAGCACCTTCACCCCCATTTCCGATTTTCCTCAAAACCCATCCCTCCAAACCTTTAAATCTCTCATTTCCTTCCATAACTCATACACCCCTACCTTCCACCACAGCCCTAGCTTCTTCCTTTCCCAATTTTCACAAGTTGGAGCTCTCATACCCCTCCTTGGAGCTCAAAATCGGGTAATCTCCTAACCCATTCCATTTTCTTTTTGTTCCTTCTTTATTTCCTACCTCTAGTGCCCCTTCCACACCTATTGGATCCTTGTTTGTGGGGATCAAAGAGATCAGCCCCTTGTTTCCCCATTTTGACAATTTTCCATGGCCCTCCTTGGTGTGGTGGCTACCATTTTCTCTATTTCCTCCATCCTATCTTTCATAGGAAAGAGGAAAACCGTGGCCGATGACGCCGGCCCAAGTAGGCCAGCCCATTCCCGAAGAAGATCCGATGTTGGGGCCGGCACAAGCACCGTGCGGGAGTTTAGGTCGAAGCGAGACCTGGATCCTGACCACCCCGCCAGAAATGCTTATCCGATAGGCATGGAATATGGGCGCTTCGCGGGCCGTAAGGTTGTGTTTGAAGCTCATGTGGATGAAAGGATGTTTGGCCTACACCCGATGATGGACCACTTGGTGGATATCGGATGGAATTCTATTTTGAAGGCGAGTCCCCGCATGTGAGAACACGGTTCGCGCTTTCTACGCTCACATCGTGGACTCATCAATAGAGCCTCTTCGCCATCGTCTCGTGAGGGGCATAAGGCTCACAATCACTGTGGATGAGGTGGTTCGAATCACGAAGATCCCGCTTGGTCAAGTGCATCCTAGTGATGACTTCTCTAGAAGTGTGCGGGAAAGGGATCGTCGCACGCGATTTCTCCGTGGTCGCCGGTTACTTGGAAGCGAGGAAATTGTATTGCGGCGACAAAGATGACCGAAGACTTCCATTTACTCCATCACATTTTCACATACAATATATACCCACGGTGGGGTAACCGCACGGAATGTACTAGGTTGATGGTGGACTTTCTGTATAAGATGGGACGCGGGGACAACATATGCCTGCCCACATTCATCCTATCCCAGATAATTCATGTTGTTTGTTATGCCAGAACGATCTTTCGCACCCATTTGGCCGCCTGATCCGGGATGGCTCGTGATGTAGGCTACAGATTGAATATGGAGGATCTTGCACCAGTCCGAGTCATAAGTGAAGCGACACTCAAGAATATGAAGATCGGCCCTCAACAGCGGCAAGCACGACTCGACGAGTCTGGAGATGAGTCGGATAGCGCCGGCGAGGAGAGTGTTGACCTCCAGGCTGAGAGTGATGAGGAGCGTGGTGATGACATACAGGAAGAAGAATCTGAGGCTCAGGACACCGAGGGAAGTTCACCCCCTGCGGCTCAGGAGCAGGGTGTGGATCGAGATGCTTTTGATGCGCGATTGGCCCATCTTGAGGAGGGGCAAGCCGCCCTGCAGCAAGAAGTTGGACAAGTTCGGGCTGAGATAGGTCAAGTTCGAACCAAGCTTGAAGAGAATGAAGCCTACATGAAGAAGAGTTTCAAGAAGATGTCCCGTACATTGAAGGTCATCCTGTGCTGTGCGCAGGATAAGAATGCTCCTCCTCCACCGCCTACTTCGGATGCTTAGTCATCCATGTTGTTGTATGTTGTGTTTGCTTTGGTTACCGCGATAGGCGATTTATGCTTTCATGTAGATGAAGTAGTAGATAGTAACATGTTTTGGGTGTTTGATGTAGTGGATGTAATGGCTATGATGTGAATTCTGTCGTGATTCATGTAACTTTGTCTTCCATGTATTATGACAATTTTGGGTAAATGAAAAGCATATAGCCTCTTTTGTTTTGATGATGTGTGGAATGCTTAAGTGCTTTATGGAGTGTATTATGCTGTATCTCACAAAAGCTGTACCCTATGTTGTATAGGGCATGCCGCGACAGTATACGCGAAGCACGGCACATCTCCGTCTGACTGGCTCTATGGACCAGACTCCTTCTGGTAGTAGCGGTCCTGCGGACCGTGGGTTAGGTTTTGATCAGCCTCCTGCTGGTCCTATCGGTGGACAGCCACCTTATACGCCCCCGGTCCGTGAGTAGTATCGGCTGTCTTCTTCTGCGCCGCATGACTCTCAGGCTGCTCCGTCGACTGATAGGTTTGAGCAGCTGATGATGATGATGCATCAGCAGCAGATGCAGCAGCAGCACCAGCAGCTTATGGCCACTATCGCTGAGGCCTTGTCCCGTGGTGGTAGTGCGACTCCACCTACGACATCTGCATACCCTGATGAGCATTCTGGGCCTCCTGCTCAGGTTGAGGATGTGCCTCTGCCCCCACCCGTCGCACCCCCTACTGGTGAGGTCAGTACTCGTGGTTTACTCGAGCGATTTCAGCGCTTGAGGCCTCCCTCATTTATGGGTTCTCACAGACCCGAGGAGGCAGAGTTCTGGCTTGACCGCATCTCTAAGATGCTTCGGATGCTACATTGCTCAGAGGCAGAGCAGGTGGAGCTGGCCGCATTCATGTTTGAGAGGGAGGCCAGTTTATGGTGGGACAGTGTGCTGCGCACCGCCGCAGTAGATTTCGTGTGGACCTGGGAGGCCTTTGAGTCTCGGTTCCACGAGAAGTACTACCCGCAGACGTATCGGCATGAGCGGGAGGAAGAGTTTCTGCGCCTCAAGCAGGGAGGCATGACGATCACGGAGTACGAGCACCGCTTCACGGAGTTGGGCCGCTTTGTCCTGACTATACTCGTGGATGAGCAGATGCGGATGCGTCGTTTCTCCTTGAGTTTACGACCAGAGATACGGTCGAGGATATCTTTGCCACAGTATTCCTACATATGCGGCGTTGGTCCACATGTCTATGACGGCCGAGCGGGATGTGGACCGTTTGGCCGATCACGTGGTACTATGGTTGCGAGACCGCGACAGATTCTGACAGCGAGTGCCTATCTTAGGCAAGAGGCCTCGGCCGATTCTCCCCCGGGGCCGCAGCGCCGATTATTCCTATGAGACGCCCGTTGGTGACCCGCACGTTTTGTGGGAAACCCGGACACCCGCCGAGAGCGCTTCTCGCGTATGAGGGCTAGCGGATTTGCGCCACCCGCAGGTGGGTCGCCCTTATCCACAGCCATATCGGCTCCCCGCTGCACCGTTCTCGCACATCCTTCATTCCGACCTCCCGTGCCGTCCTTCAGGCCGCCACAGCGACCCTTGGCTCCTCAGCCGAACCGCCAGCAGCAGGTTCGCGTTCATACGCTTGTGGCTGAGGCACCTGAGACGTCGGTTTCAGCTCCAACGGCTTTCGAGGGTACGGCTTTTATTCATGGCACTCCTGTTTCTTTATTGGTAGACACTGGGTCCACCACTTCTATTGTTTCTTGTGGGGCGGTGAAACGCCTATCTTTGCATACGATTCCCACTAAGGGAATGAGACTCACTACTGCTACCGGGACCTGTTCGGATGTCACACGGTTATGCGAGGGTTGCTCGGTAGTTTTGGGTAGCAGCACAGTGCTCGTCGACCTCATTGTTGCTCCACTATGGCACTACGACGTTATCCTTGGTATGGATTGGCTCACCAGGATGAGGGCGGAGATAGATTGCGATACTCGGATCGTGACGGCCTATGGACCTGACGGCACAGCTTTCACGTTCCCAGTGCAGGTCAGTTGGCCCTGTCGAGTTGATTGCTATGCTGCTTTACTTGTGCCGATTGATGGTCCGACAGTAGATGGTACGCCGGTGGTTCGAGAATTTGCAGGCGTGTTTGAGACTATCCCTGGTTTACCTCCTCGGCGTGAGATTGATTTTACGATTGACCTTACGCCTGGTGCGACGCCCATCTCGTTGCCGACTTATCGTATGCCTCCATGTGAGATGGAGGAGCTACGGAAACAGATTGACGAACTTGTAGAGAAAGGTTTTATTCGACCTAGTGTGTCTCCTTGGGGAGCACCTGTGTTGTTCGTGAAGAAGAAGGACGGGTCGCTATGGTTGTGTATTGATTACCGTAGGTTGAACCAGGTCACGGTGAAGAACAAGTATCCTTTGCCCAGGATTGATGATCTGTTCGATCAGTTGAGGGGGGCGAAGTATTTCTCGAAGATTGACCTTCAGTCAGGATACCACCAGTTGCGCGTGAGAGAGGACGTGCAAAAGACAGCCTTCAGGACGTGCTTTGGGCACTATGAGTTCTTGGTGATGTCGTTCGGTCTGACGAATGCACCAGCCGTGTTCATGGATCTGATGAACCGGGTATTTCGGCCATTCCTTTACTTATTCGTCATCGTCTTTATCGATGACATCTTGATATACTCCACGAGTCGGGAGGAGCACGAGGAGCACTTGCGAGCAGTATTGGATACACTGAAGAAGAACCAGTTGTTCGCGCAATATAAGAAGTGCGACTTCTGTCAGGAGGAAGTCAAGTTCCTGGGACATGTGGTGTCCAAGGATGGGATAGCAGTGGACCTTGCTAAGGTAGCGCGGTTCAGATTAGCGGCGGCTGAGTCGATTCATCGAGGTGAGGAGTTTCCTTGGTCTGGCTGGGTATTACAGACGTTTCATTCGGGATTTCTCGAAGATCGCCAGGCCATTGTCTTAGTTGACTCGGAAGGATCTGAAGTTCGCCTGGAATGAGAAGGCGGAGGCAGCTTTTAAGGAGCTGAAGGACAAGTTGACGTCCGCCCCTGTACTAGTATTGCCGGAGCAAGGGGTGAAATACACGGTATATACTGACGCGTCTCGCGTTGGTTTGGGTTGTGTGCTGATGCAAAAGGATAGGGTGATTTCGTATGCCTCGAGACAATTAAGGAAGCACGAGGAGAATTACCCTACACATGACTTGAAGTTGGCAGCTGTCATCTTTGCATTGAAGCTCTGGAGACATTACCTCTACGGTGAGGAGTTCGAGCTTTTCTGTGACCACAAGAGCCTTAAATACATATTCACACAGCGGGATTTGAATATGAGACAGTACGATGGATGGAGACCTTGAAGGACTTCAAGTTCGAGGTTTCCTACCATCCGGCAAGGCGAACCTTGTGACGGTCGCGCTGAGCCGCAAGAAGGCGATTGCATTTGCGGCACTGGCTGATGATAGCCGAGTGGGACATGGTGGAGTTTGTGCGGGACTTCGAGCAGAGACTCACTGTCGATGAGCCTTTTGAGTGTGTTGCGCACGTTCGGGTGCGGCCACTTATTGACGATAGGATTGTTGAGGCCCAAGAGGGCGGATATACGACTGTCTGAGCTTCGAGAGCAGGCTAGCGACGCCGTGGACTCCGAGTGGAGAGTTGGTTCTAATGGAGGTTTACGATTCCGTGGCCGCCTATGTGTTCCTGATGTGGCTGACTTGAGACGCGAGCTTCTCGAGTCCGCCCATAACTCAAAGTTTGCGATGCATCCTGGTAGCACGAAGATGTACCAGGATATGAGACAGACGTATTGGTGGGATAACATGAAGGCCCACATTGCTGAGTATGTATCTCGATGTCTGACGTGCCAGCAGGTCAAGGCAGAACATCGCCGACCTCCTGGACTACTTCAGCCCATGCCTATAGCGGAGTGGAAGTGGGACTTCATCTCCATGGACTTCATATCAGGGTTGCTGAAGACAAGGAAGGGGCACGATTCCATTTGGGTGATTGTGGACCGGTTGACCAAATCGGCCCATTTCCTCCCTATCAGAGTTACGAACTCTGCAGACGAACTGGCTAGATTGTACATCAGGGAGATCGTCCGTCTGCACGGGGTTCCTTTAGAGATCGTGTCGGACAGAGACACGCGGTTCACATCTATCTTCTGGACTCGTATCCAGGAGGCGATGGGTGTGAAGTTGAAGTTCAAGTCATGGCGTTTCATCCTCGACCGATGGGCGACGGAGCGGGTGAATCGGTCGGAGGATATGTTGCGAGCATGTGTGTTGGACTTCAAGGACGGTTGGGATGACTGTCTTCCGTACGCGAGTTTGCCTACAACAAAAGCCTTCCGTGCGACTATTGGCATGGCGCCATATGAGGCTCTATATGGTCGACCTTGTAGGGCACCGCACCTTGTTGGGCGAGAGGTTGGAGAGCGTAGCCGATTGGCCGGAGTTGGTTGGGCGACTACAGAGAAGGTAGACATTATCGGCGTCGATTACTCACAGCAGCAGAGCAGGCAGAAGAGTTACGCCGATACGAGGCGGCGACCGTTGGAGTTCGAGGTCGGGGATCATGTGTTCCTTCGGGTTTCCCTATGAAGGAGTCCTTCGGTTTGGGAAGAAGGGGAAGCTCACACCGAGGTTTATCGGTCCATTTCGAGATCTTGGATCGAGTGGGTGATGTGGCGTATCGTCTCGCCTTGCCTACACCACTTGCTTCCGTACACAACGTATTTCATGTATCTATCTTTGAAGAAGTACGTTCGATCCTTCGCATATCATTAGATGGGAGCAGTACAGTTGAGTGAGGATGCTACGTACGAGCTGCGCCCGTGCGTATCCTTGATAGGAAGGAGCAGGTACTACGTAGCAAGGTCATCCCACTTGTGAAGGTACTTTGGACACATCATTCCGAGGAGGAAGCTACCTAGGAGACTGAGGCCGAGGTCAGGAAGAACTACCCTCAGCTTCTCGAGGAGTACGAAAAGGTATAAATTTCGAGGACGAAATTTTTTGTTTAAGGGGGGTAGATTGTAACGACCCATAAATTTCCGTACATTGGGTCGAGTACCACCTCGACCAGAAATCACGTAGGATTAAATTCTTTAGAAATTTAACAAAGTTAACTAAGTACTAAACTCGATTAGCCATGAAATCCGTTAGGATCGCTTTAAATACGATCTGCAAGACCCAAAAGTTGCAGAATCATTGACGCTAGGTTACCCTAAAGTTTAGAACCAAACTCATTTCCCGTCTGCTCTTGGGAATGAAACGAAACTTCGTATTAGGTCTAGATTGTACATCGGGAGTCCGATTAACCCGAAGCTAAGGAACTAGGACCGCCCCACTGGACTTAACAATCATCTCATAAATCAGCTTTATCCGATGTTCCATGGCCATTCGCTTCGATCCGGAGCGAGGGTGTGTGAAAAACACTATTCCCATTCCAAAATAAATATCTAGAATAGTGATCTGGCATCATTCGTTGACGCGTCAGTATTAAGCAACCTGACCGTCAGAATCAGACCAAATTACACCCTTGGATTAAGAAAAATTTCAGGAACATTTACATGTACTTGGAATTTCTGATCGTGGCCCACTGACCGTCGAACTGAAAGTGGTCCGCCACGTGCGATCTGGGAATCCGATCGAGTCAAAAACGTAATCCCACATAGATCCATAGATGGTGAGCTTAAGTCTGACGTTTGGTTCAAGGAGGGCCACCAGAACCTCCCTTTTGAGCTGAAAAAGTGACGAATATCCTATATTAGCAGTACCCCTTGAACCTGAGTCTAATTTCGAAATGCTTTTGGCTATAAAAGGGGCTTAAAACAGCCCCTCTCACAGCCATACGAATTTGGGAGAAAAACCCCAGAGGGAGAGAGAGAAAAGAGAGAGAATGGCTTGGAGTTTGTTGCCGATCTTCCTCCTACTGCGTTGGATTGTTACACGGCCTACACCGCCCAGTTCTAGGCACTTTCCCGGTGGTATCCATCCCATTTGAAGGTAAGAAACCCTAACCCTAGGTCTAATTTAAGGTAGAATCGATGTGGGATGTGTAACGACTAACCGATTCCGCTCTTTAGGCTAGAAATCTCCCGTATACGGAAGTTCTTCTACCCTTGCTGATTCGTTGCGTTTCCAAAGGCAAAGGTGAGGACTTTAAGTGTATAAGTTACGGTTTTCAACGCTTTCAATGTCAGATAATGGTAGATTCATGATCTGCTTGCAATTGCACATGTACAAAGTGCTTTCCGTTTCCTATTTCGATTAACGTTGTGAAATATAGAATTTCACATATTCTAGGTATACGTAGAAATACCATATACGTATTTTTTTTGGATAAATGTTTGACATGTTTATTTAATGTATGATTATATAATATATGAATAAAATACTAGTTTGGCGAAAGGGATCGCCAAAATACATGTTCACTTGTAAATGCGACGTATGTTGAAATTGTGTATTTTAGAAATACCGTATACGTATTTCTTTTGGAATAATGTTTGACATATTTATTTAATATATGATTATACAATACATGAATAAAATACCAGTTTGGCGAAAGGAATCGCCGAAATCTATGTTCGCTTGAAAACACTATGTATGTTGAAATTGCGTATTCTAGAAATACCGCTTATGTACAAATTTTGGAAATATAATTGTCATGATTATTTGTCGTATGAATATGGTATGTGCGGATAAAATAACCGCTTGGCGAAAGAATAGCCCTAATACGCATTTGCTAACATACGTCGTGTATGTTGGAATAGTGTATTCTAAGTGTTCGCGTAGATGTTTGTGTGTGTAAATGTTTGAGTGTTAGTGCCTTAGATAGGCGCTGATGTGGAATTCCCGACTCCCTTAGAGACATGTAGGGTCCCCTCCATGCGGTGGTTCGCTATAACCACTCACTTGTGATGCGTATGTAATTGTATCCCTATGTGTATAGTGCTTTATAACATGCTTTACAACATGCTTTACAACGTGCTTTATAACATGCTTTACTTCATGCTTTACTTCATGCTTTATAATATGCCTGCTAACATGCTTTACTTCATGCTTTACTTCATACTTTACAACTATTTGAGTTTGGGACTATGCCTATAGTCCAAACATTTGGTACCAGACTTGAGGTTGTGGCCGAGATGCATGTCGCCACAAAGGATGTGTCTGGCGAACCCGAGTCGTACTTCGGTTGGCGATAGTGGTTGGCCACACGGAGTGCTTTTGCGCTCCATATCGCTCAACCTGTGGTGCGCTCGAGCTAGTCAGGCCCGTCAAGTAAACCGGAGTGTATATGTATGTTCACCATGTTTGGTCCCTCTTTGCTTGAACCTAGGGTACCAAACTTACTCATGGCGATCCCGTTAACCATGGTACCTCGATCCGCTAAGACGCATGAGCCGGGCATGGTGGTATGGGACACCGTGGTCGAGTCGTCGGCCACTATTTGGGGTCATGTGCCTCCCGTAGTGACCATTGCGCAACCAAACTCGTGAGCCGATTATGGTGGTATGGGACACTATATTCGATTTGTCGATACTTACGGCGAGAGCCGAGTACGGTGAGACCTGTGCTCGTGCTGACGGGCGACGAGTCCTCCGTAGTATCTTCGAGTATACTCCAAGTGTCTGTGATTGGCGACGAGTCTTTCACAGTAACTAGAGTATGAGTTGAGCCGAGTACGGTGAGACCGTACTTGAGCCGACGGACTAGTGATTGAGCCAAGTACGGTGAGATATGTACTTGAGCCGACGGCCGCCAGCAATTGAGCCGCATACGGTGAGATCTGTATCCGCGCTGACGGGTGACGAGCCCTTTGCGATGCCTTCACTACGCTTCTCAAACCATAATATCGTATGAGATTAGCTAGGATTGACGACCCTAGAATGGGTCATGTTTGAGAATGATACAAGGGAGGTACCTTAGTTTCCCAATACTGCTGGTTGAAATGGATTAATAAAAACTTGGTAATCATGAGCATCATCGCACCGCATGTGCTTTGTAGATGTGGCGCCGAGGGAGTAAGCATTCGCGAACGTAAGATGATGTCGCTTGAGGGTGGTTTGGCAAGGGCATACAAACATCATGTCATATCATTTTGCATTTAACAAGAGTAGTTAGAAATGTTTGAATTGTCTTGCGTTATCATTCTTGCTTGATTGATTTGATAACATGTTAACCTATGCTTTATTGTTCCCGAGTTAGCTACTCACTCCCACGTTACGGGACGGTGTTTGCAACACCCACCAGACTCTGTCGCAGGTGTAGATGGTGCCTCTGTTCAGGAGCCGGAGCTCGACTTCGAGGAGGATCAGGAGGAGTTCTCCTTTATGCAGTACTCTGACGGCTATGCTTAGGCCGACTGCATCGCGGGGATTCCAGGGTTTATTTACAGAGTTGTCTTTTGATTTTTGACTTAGAAATGATACATGTATATTGGTACTCAGTTAGTACTCATACTCTGAAGTTCACAAAATTTTGATACTCTACATATTTTAATATAAAATTTCAGTCTTCCGCTTGCCTTTATACAATTGAACTGGAGTATGAATTACTGTTTTGGTATAATCTCATTCATGTTTATTGCGCTAACTCAGACAACATTTAACCATCATTGTGTATGTTGCATAAGTGATGCGTTGGAACTCGGAAGTTGAGTTCATACTCGACCCCCGAATTTCAGGGCGTTACAGGAGTTTCAATGTGATCCCAAGAGCAGACGGGTAATGAGTTTGATCCTAGACTTTAGGGTAACCTAGCGTCAATGATTCTACAAGTTTTGGGTCTTGCAGATCGTATTTAAAGCGATTCAATTGGATTTCATGGCTAATCTAGTTTAGCAATCAGTTAACTTTGTCAAATTTCTAAAGGATTTAATCCTAAGTGATTTTTGGCCGAGGTGGTACTCGAGCCATCGTACGGAAATTTACGAGTCGTTACAAAACCCCTATGATGTTCTAGTTTGTTTTAAGAGTTTTATATACCTTGTGTTTTGGGACAAGGGATATGAGGTTTAGATTTACCTGTGGCGAGCTTGTACACATCCAGTTGAGGCAGACGCTTGAATTGATCTTCCTATGAGGCATTGCAGTCTGACTAACTCAACACTCATTCTAATTAACAAACTAGAGCACTTTCATGGTTGACCATTGCATACGTCATTGGGCAAGTTGTTATGAGACTCCTTGATAGGCGGAGGTTATATCACATGAGCGCACGGTATGCGTAGGATTGATGTATAACTGGATTGTATGACTCATGCATCTTGAATTGTGATTACTGTATGCCCTAACGACATAAGGACCGTAGCCTCCATAGGCATATCGTGGATGGCCAGATGAGACACCGAAAATCTGTTCTAGCATTGGGCTACCATAGATGGCCTTGGGTGAAAATTCCTAAACCCTCTTAGTACCAAAGGACACCCCAACGTCGAGACCGAGTGGATACATGAGCGCCCAAGTGCCGAATACCAGGAGGCCGCGTCTCTCACTGTGTCGTGGTCGGTTGGGAGGGGTTGTGGCCTTAGCCGCCAGAGGGTAGGGGGCATAGCTAGGCTAAGTTTGACCAGCTCATGAATGGGTCCGCTATCAACGTGCCAGGTAAATATTGGCTAACTATTGGCCGGGCGGATAGTGAGGTCTTTTCCTCTTGCATGGCCATGCATCAATGGGCGATGATTTGCATGTAGAGTGTAATAGACCCTGATGATGATCCCAGAGAGGAACCGTACTGATATGTGGACTTATTGAGCAGGAATCGCATACTCATACAGTCATTCATTCACTATCCACTCGGGCTGATGGTGTGCAACTATTTATTATGTGTATCTTCGCATGGTTAGGATTTCAGTTGGGGGCTCGACTAACCTGATATCAGGAGTTTACCACATTGAGTCTGACTATCCAAACTTAAGTATGGGACTAGTTTGGATAGAAGTTCTTGTGGTGGACCCCATAGCCTACGATACTACGTACTATCATCCCGACTTCACACTCCAGCTTGGTCATTTCATTCACATTGCATATTGCATTACATCCGTAGGCATATGACATTTTGGGGTTGCTATGTTTCTGCACTTATATGGCCTAGACGGACATAGCAGGATTTACACATTCCATTAGATCCTCGGTATCGAATATTTGGCTCTCTATGATTCCTCATTTGCCTAGCCGACCTATAACACCCCGTGTTTTTAGGACCCGAGTATATAACCCGTTTTTCAAAAAAAAACCCAAGTGTTATCTTATAAAATCCAGTGTAAATTTGAACTGTTTATCATTAATCAGAGTTAACAGCAACAAAGCTAGAATAAACATGCATTAAATAAAAACATTCTGGTCATCACCAATTTCTCAATGTGGCGCCCATACAGGACTTATACAATCACAAATAACCAAGTTCATTAAACATAAGCAGGAATCTATCAACTAGTGGTGAAGATCAAAGCGGGCCACAGGGACCTCGTCTAGCTCCTCAGCTACCTAAACAGCATCAGCTCGCCCTATACCTGCATCAATTGTTATGGTTTGATAGCGTTAATGGCTATCATAGTGAGGAGCACCCTCTAAGATTGCACAGTCATCATTCATAATCTAATATAGCTCGCAAGTCATATAAATGGATATATTAAACAGGACATTTCATAATCATGATCATACACTAAAAAATCAAGCCAGTTAACAGAATCTCATCATAAGCAGAATATAATGGCAATCACAATGCAAGGAAACATGTCCAGATAACCAAACAATCAACCACAACTTTCTATTACACCCGAAAATCACATTGTACGTGAACTCCGAAAGATGGCTAGAAAATCGATAAGCGAACTTCAGCTCCACCCAAAAATCATGGTACAAGTGAAATCCATAAGTTGAATAGAAAACCAACCTTTAAACCTCTACTTCACCCAAGAAGACTATCGTACGTGAACTACGCAAGATGGCTAGAAAATTGATAAGTGAACTTCAGCTCCACCTAGAAATCATGGTACGACTGAACTCCACAAGATGAAGAGACAATCAACATACAAACTCTAAACCACCCAAAAATCATATCGTACGTGAACACCACAAGATGGCTAAAAAATCGATAAGCGAACTTCAGCTCCACCCAAAAATCATGGTATGACTGAACACCACAAGATGGCTAGGAAAACAACATACAAACACCTACTTCACCCAGAAATCATATCGTACATGAACACCGCAAGATGACTAGGAAATCGCTAAGCGAACACTTGCTCCACTCGAAAATCAAGGTACGACTGAACACTGTAAGATGAAAAGACAAACAACACACAAACTCTAGACCACTCGAAAATCATATCGTATGTGAACACCGCAAGATGGCCAGGAAATCGCTAAGCGAACACCCACCCTACCCAGAAATCATGGTGCGACTAAACACCGCAAGATGGCTAGGAAACCAACAAGATATGTGAATATAACCATCAAGCCATAAAAGGGCACCAACGACCCATAAAAGCCACATTGGATAAATTTACGATCCAAGCCACGTAGGGTAAATATGCAGTCCGAGACATGTAAGGCATATGCACGATCCATGTCGCGTAAGTCAAATGTAGACCGCAAGAGGGTGAGTTCATGACAAGTCTCATTTGTTACATCACTCAATCATAAATGACAGGCATACAATTTATTAACTATGTACGACTAAAGATAGCATGTTATCATCAATCATTTATGCAGTTATAATTTAAGAGAGACGTCTACCATCTAACACAGCAATTTAGCCTATTCAATAGTAAGGTAAGTAATTCAAATAGAGGAATCATGCCATCATCTATATTCAGATTGATGAAATTAAGTGGGAAGCTCAAAGGGTGAGTCCTCAACTGTAGGGTCATATTCCGGTCCTCGATCCAAGTTCCCGTGAGTACCTTGTGTCCCAATATCATGCAAGTAACCTCCTCGAGTTATAGTTTGTATTAATCAAATATTCCCAAGGTTTTAAATAACTAATACATTGAAGTTGTGTGGATTGAAAGGTCCCTTGAATAAAGCTATTTGGGCCTTCATTAGAGTGACCAGGCCCACCAGATTTTTGCCCCAACAAGCAGCCTTAACTGGGCCTGAAATTGCCCATTACTAAGGCCTAAACTGGACCTGGATTGGCCTAGTTCACATTATACCCGTGGGGCCTAAAAACTGGGTGGGCAGATTGATTTTAGCCCACCAGTTTCCACATTTACAAAGCCTCAATGGGGTAGATGGGCTGGGCTGTCCGGGCCCAGTAGTAATGTGAGGTGTACAAAAAAACTAGGTTGGGACAGCTCGTTTCTGGCCCAGCCACTGTCCCATTTATACAGCCCAATAGATGGTTGTAGTGTTTACTGGCGGGCTCAGATCCAGGCCCATATATGGGATGACTTGAGTCCATGCCTATTTCTATAGTGGGAGGGGGGGTCCGGAATCTGACTGGGTTGGACTCTCTATGGCCCACCCGCGTGACCCATATACTTTCCACAACTCGGCAAGGCTGGGTCGATCCTGGCCCAACTACATGTTATTGCCAGCAAAGGCTGAGTGAGTTGTTTTGCTACGGTCCAGCAACATGGTCAGGTGCACGACCCAAAAAGGGCTGGTTTGCTTGGCCTTTCTCTTAGTTGAATTCGGTCGAGATATCATGTCAACGTGAGGTGGGCTAGGGCCGTCCAGCCACTTGTTGGACGTCAGCAAAGTGGGCCCCACAGGTGACCAGCATGGGTAAAATACATAAATCATCAGGGTGTCCATGAGGGTGGGCCATACATTTTAAAAAAATTAGGTTATTATATGTGTTTTACCTCATCCAGATTGGCCCGAAAATGGGCAGCAAGGTGGCCCAAAAATTTGGATGTGTAGTCATCTCATGTATGGACAACAACATATATTATCAAGTGGGCCATCATGCAAGGATCAAAAGAGAGAGAAACAAGGAGAGAGAGAGAGAGAGAGAGAGAAAGAGAGAGAGAGAGAGAGGCACCCCGCCACTATGGGCCCCTTTAGGATCTACATCTTACGTCATACATTCATCACGATGGGTCTCATACATTGCATGGCCTCGAATTAGTAAATCAAGGTGAGGATGTCATCCCCACCACATAGCAAGGGGTCTAGATGACCCATCAATAGAATGGATTCAATAAAAATATCATGATGGGGTCCATGGAGAATGGCCCCATCATGGATCATTCATGCATCAAGGATGGGCCGTTGGCCACATCCAAAGGGTCAAGTAGGATCTCCACCATTGATTGGTGGGTCCTAGATGATCCTATGCAATAAAAACTAAGAATCCATACAAGAAAGAAGTAAATCTATCCCTAAACATGCACCCACCTCAGATCTTGATCTTCTTTTTCCACCAATGGTTTCCAGTGCTCCAAGGGAACAAGATTCAATGGTTGAGATGGAGTTTAGAGGGTTAGATTAGGGGTACTAGAGAGAGGGAGTTTCTAGATTTTTGGAGAAGGGTGAGACATTCATGGCTTCTTGCTAGGGAGAATGAGAAATGAAAGAGAGAGGGAGAGAAATAAGAGAGAGAGAGGGGTAGTTTTCTAGGCAATGATGACTTTAAGAGAGGCACTGGTGGCTAGCAATGAGTACATGTAAGAGGCATGGGGCTATGGGCTAGGGTAGGGTGACATCATCCTAATGATGAGTTTCTAGGAAAATGTGCAATCTAGAATAGGTGGGTCCCACAGCAAGCGATAAATCGGTGGAATAATGTGCGGGCCATAACTTACAATCCAAGCATCGGATTGGCTCACGAGATGCGGCGTCGAAACCGCGACGACGATACGATCGCAATGGCATAGGTCTCGGGTCAAGTCGGCTCAGGTTTATAGGATGCGACTTAAGGTCATGTACAAATACTAATTATAGGTCGCGGGTCGTTGGAATTTGACCGGGAGGACACAAGCTTGACAAGATGCAATGTAACACCCCAAACATTTTAATGCTCGAGTATTGAAAGTTCTCGAGTGTTACCATGGAAAGTAACATAATATGTATATGTGTACAACACCAATCTAACTATCCTAACCTTACATCTATTCCTTGACATGAATCTAATAGTTAGGAATAATCTCCATTCATAAATCAAGTCATCTAACCGTTAATCATGTGGTTTGATATATGTTCCTTCCTTTGACTAAATCGGTGAATAACTCTTTATCCACATTGATTTAGATGTAAGTTCTTTCGTAAGAATTGTTTAAAAATGGGCATATAACCATGTAGAACCATTAGATTTCACAAAACTCTTAGATCAACAATAATTTTGAAAATGTCATCAACCTATACCCCTGAATTCCAAATCACATGGTTCTCATGATTTGTTTCATGTGAAAATTTATACCATGCTTAATTATCATAAATTAACCATACACGTCAAATTTTAGTCCTTAGATCACGGTAAACTAGCTACTTGACCTCTACATCCGTTCGTACACTTATTAGATCAAGATTCTGATCCGCTTATCTTGTTCAGCCCATATAAATATGCTTAACCCACCATTAGAATTACAATCTGAGGAACTTACACATGTGAAAAGGTCACTCGAATCTAACGGTATCCATGTCTTACCCCTAATTACTCTAGAAACCCACTTTATGTCCATTCATTTATGAAATTGACCGTACATCCACCTATATACATGGTTAGAGTGCTAACCATCAAGTTTCCTTATTTTTAGCAAGTCATCTGACCATCCTTCATGTTTGGATATGCCAAACGGGACACACGAACACTGTGGTAAACCAATCATCATGAAGATCTCAGAGTATAGGCCCAAACCACCTGGTGACTCATCAAATAGATGTGTACAAACACTATTTTGAATTACGGAACGTATTAACCATTAAAAGAGTATTGTAGTCATCCTCAAGAGATCAGGGCTCAAATTTGGGCAATAGAAAGAGCATGAAAAATAAAGACACCCATCAAATCTCATCACATTTGGACCGTGGAGTCGTTAGTTACGAAGGGCAGAAGTTTGGACAAAATAAAGGGTAGAATTGTAAATAAGGTGATATCATGTGCATCACACTATTGGACAAGAATTTTAATGGAAGTTTTAACTGTGAATGTTCGCGATATTCGATCGGACTCTGCAGTCCACCTGATTTACGAAACTTCCTCATTTTTTACCTTATGTCCTAACATAGTGGGACAAAGACAGTGAACAGAGTGGATTGCTCACCAAACATTACAGTGGTCCCCACCTGATGCCATGACCAATATGTATCTATGTTACGTCGCTTCAGCAGGGACATTTGAACGATGTTACGGTCTGATTGTCAAATGTGTTGTGGCCACCTAAGACTCAGATTTGTCCCATATTTGATGCCATCGCTGGAAATGACCTTTTAAGATGATGGATGGAGTGGATTTCCAAGAAGGTCATCAAAAGTGGACCCCACCTATCAACAACCAAACCGGAATAGAGTTATTTTGCACACAGTAATGGCACCGCGAAAACCGTGAGCACTAGAGGAAACCCAAGCCAAAATGTCAGTGTTTTCTTGATCTACCCCTGATCTGGACCATTAATCTCCAAAGGAGGGAATTTTGACCCTGCCCAACTCGAAAAGGAGATGAACTTCAAGGAAAAACACGAGATTTCGTTGATGTTTATGTAACACGGCCACATCGTGCGGAATTGTTTTGAAACCCATCCAATACTCATATGTGCCTCATACTTTGGCTCTTAGGACCACACCATGCCAGAGCTAATGAAGGGACTGGATCTTCTGAAAAAACCATCCTAAGTAGACCCACCAGTGCCATACAAATGAGCCAGAATCAGCCTTCATGCGTTGCGACAATGGCCGACAAAACTGGCTAGAAGGAAGTCTCCAAATGAAAACCTTGTTTATTCATACAATCCACACTGTCCAGTCTCCAGCAAAGGAGATTTCGATCCCTACCATGATGCTAAATGCCAATAAAACTGCAGCCCTGTTTCTGATTACGCAAATAACTTACGTAAGGAAATCTTTTGATTTCCTTGCTGCGTAAACAAGTTTACGCAGAGACTTTTCTAGGGCTGGACCAACTATAAAGGGGTCCTGTCGTTCGCAAGAAAAGAAATAAGAAAGATAAGAAAAATAAGAGAGAGAAAGGAGAAAGACATTGAAGAAAGAAAGAGCTCCTGCCGACCGGTAGCAGCAAGAGAGAGAGAGAGAGAGAGAGAGAGAGAGAGAGAGAGAGAGAGAGAGAAGGAGAAGAAGAAAGAAAGAAAGAAACAAAGAAAGGGAGATAGGAAGAAGATCACCGGTCACTATTAGGTTCAACTTTCCCTTCCTCCCTCCTTTTCCTTTTTAAATTTAAAGCCTCCCCATATGACAAGAACCCAATCACACTTAACCGAACCAAGCTCGGTGGTAGGACACGCCAAGCCTTGAAACCTAGATGGCGTAACTTAGAATCTCTAACACTCACTCTGGTCAAATCCAAAATAGGTAAAACACAATAAAGGAACATTTAACGGTAAAGGACATTTAGACAACTAAGGTGAGGGTTTTATCCTTTAAGCTTACACTAATTTAAGTTATTATATTTATCCTGCCTATTACATGCCTTCATGTTATTTTATCTTGCCTTTTACATGTCTTCATATTACTCTGAATCTACCCTACAATTATATGTTTTACCATCAATTATTTACCTTTGGCTTACAATATAATGTTGATTACAACTAATCTTTCTGAATATTATGGGGCCATGGATATAAGGCTTGCCCTTGCCTTATCAAATTTATTGAGTTGGCCATTGCCACTCTCCTTATTATTGAATAAGCCGCTGTCGTTGTTCTATTTGTTTAGTTAGCCATTGTTATTCTTCTTTTATTGAGTTGACCATTGTCACTCTTTTATTTGTTATGTTGGCCATTACCACTTTTTGATTTGACCGTTGTCACTCCTCTTTATTATTGGCCTTGTGCTATTTATCTTTAAGGCATGAGCATGTGTCTTGATATTCCAGAACCTCCATGATTCAGTTGTATTCTCTATAAGTGCATGTGATGTGTAAGATGTATCACAACTAGAGATTCAAATACCCTATCATGGATGTAATGCGCTCTGGGTAGAGACCCTCTTGGTCGTCACATAATTCCATGGGCCTCTAGGTAGTGGTGCATAAATCGATGTGTGTAATTCATAAATGCAGTGTCACATCACTTTGAAGAGTTCACGTAAATCCACGGTAGCGTCAGCCATGCCGGCGAATATCCGTAGTTATAGGATGTGGGTCGAGCCGAGTTTTCTATAAATCGTATTCCACATTGTGATGATCACTATGTATGATGAGCCCCATGTACTTTGCTAGGTATGCATCTCATGTAGGTAGTTTGCGCATTCTGAACGCTTACATTAATTTGATAAATCTCTTGAATTATTTTTAATCTTAAAGGATGACCATCACTATGAGTAGGGCGTTGACCCTCTCCCAACTGTACAGATGATGCAGGTGATATATAGATTAAAGGCCTAGAGGACCATCTCCCTGTAGAAGACTATACTGAAAGAATCCGAAGATATTTTTACTATTTAGTTTTATACTTCTCCTGTGAACTCAATTAATGTAATAAGCTTCCATTGAAAAGGCATTTGATTATTTATTGAATTTCTTTACTCTGATGAAATAATCAATCCAGTCAATTTTATTTTCATGAATGTTACCTTCATGAATGTATCCGGATGCGATTTAAAAATAATATAATAAGGTGAGATTTTTAAAGCATCCCAGTTTTATATTATTAATACCTGGTTTTCTCGGGCACGAGTATAAACTGTGGCCGTGAAAATTTGGGATGTTACATGCAATTAATAAATTTTCAAGTTTCTGGTTTCTCTGAGTGTATATACAAGTATCTTTTGAAGTCTTAAGGGATGTAACTTCTAATTTTAAGTTCTCATTTTCAGTTTTAAGATTTTAAATTTAAAAAATTTTTAAACTTAAATCTAGTTTGGTTTTCTCAAAACAATTAGAAAAATGAGATTTTTCCAAAACTGATTTTTCAAGTTCTAATTGAAGTTTAGTAAATGTTTCTTTTTGAATTTTCAATTCAGCAGCAATCATATAACTTTCTTTATATAGGGCATCATAAGTGATTTGAAGATCATCTTCATTGTCAGAATCACTTACGGGAGTTTCATAGTCAGAAATTTCATATTCATCTAAGGAAGTGATTCTAGCTATGGTCATGAAGGCCTTTTGATCTTTCTCAGTTTCTTGGTCTGATTTGTCAGTTTCTGAATTGGATTCAGATTTTGATTACTCATCCCAAGTGATAATCATGCCTCTTCTTCTAGATTTGTCCTTATTAGGACATTTTGAAGCTAGATGCCCAATTTTAGAACAATTAAAGCATTTAGATTTTGATTTTCAAACATTTAAAATTTATTTTCTTTTGTCAAAAGGTTTTTGAAAATCTGATCTGTTTTTATTTTAAAAAATTCAATAAAACTTTTTAGTTAACATAACCATATCATCCTCATTCTCATCATTTTCAAAATGTATGTCTTTGGATTTTGATTTTGATTTTGATTTTGGTTATTTAAGAGCTATGGACTTGTATTTAAGAGCTTTGAAATTCAGCTCATAGGTTTGTAGAGATCCAACTAATTCCTCAACCTTCATAGCATCGGTATCCCTCAATTCCTGAATAACATTAACTTTAGAATTAAACTTGTCAGGAAGTAATTGTAGTATTTTTGTGCAAACCTTGCTTTCAGAGACTTTTTCTCCAAGACCTCACATAGAATTAACAATGTCATTTAATTTCATATAGAAGTCCATGAATGACTCACTTTCTTCCATATGAATTTCCTCAAACTTCGTTGTGAGGAATTGAATTTTAAACTTTTTGACAATGTTAGTTCCTTCATGTGTCATTTCGAAAATATCACATTCTTGTTTTGTTGTATCACAAGAAATGATTCTTTTAAATTCATCCGATGATAGAGTACAAGTAATAACATTAAGAACTTTTGCATTTGCACTACTTTCACTTTTCTGAGTTGTCGTATAAAAGGTATAGGTGATTTCTTTCATGGACATGTTTCCATTTTTCATTACTACTTCCATCATAGGAGGGATCCATTCAGTCATGGTGACTTATCACACACTTTCATCAATGAACTTGAGGAAAATCCTCATCCTTACTTTCCAATAAGAGTAGTTTGAGCCATCAAAGGGATGTAGCCTGGAAATGGATCGACTATCAAAATTTGACATTCTAATAGCTCTAGTTTAGCTTTAGGATGTTAATCCTAAAAAGAGCAACCCGTTCTGATACCACTTGAAAGGATGAGATATAGATGTCCAGCAGGAGGGGAGGGGGTAAATAGGACAATATAAAATATATCGATATAATTCGGAATAATAAAAAAAATATACTCAATTGCCTAGAGTATTGAAATATTGATTTCAAATAGTTCATAGGACAACCTTCAACTATAAGATTTAAGCAGGACAACCTTATTTCACGACGTCTTTGAGACCAAAATATCAAACTTAGTAATAAACAATTAATCACAAGGAAAGATATAAATAATAAATAATCGCCACAATGCACAAGGAGTTATAGTGGTTCGGTGCTTAAACTCCACACCTACTCCACTCCTGAAATTACTATTCTCGTAATTTTGGCTTTCACTATTCATGATTTTCACAGGTTCACCTTAACAACCTTATACAGTCTTTGTGATTTTCATAGGCTATTATAACAAAACCCACTGTGTGATTTTCATGGGCTTAACATAGCAGAACCCACTTTGTGATTTTCACAAGCTCATCACAAAACAAACATACTGAAATTTTTGGGCTATCTAAAAAAAAACCAAACTGAAATGAAAGTTAAACAGTACATATCTTCAATTAGCGAGTCAAAGACGCAACTATAGCTTGAATGCAACGATCCTCTTTCTTGGGATATAGATGAAGCCGTATGTATATGTGTTCAACCCAAAAACAATGTAGGGATTTAATACATTTTCAATGTAATGAACAATAACCTAATGCTTTAAATTCGATTCTCTGATTCTCAAGTAGAGTATAGATTACTCTATTAAAATAGATTAAACTAACTTGAGAAAGAGAATAGAATTAGCTAAATCAAATATAAGAATTACTGCACAAATAGCTTAAGGTGGCTTGGACTTTCACTCTTTCCCAGAGAAGATGGATCTGTATTTTTCGTATCTTGAATGAGTGAGAGAAAACCTCTATTTATAGTCAAAGGTATTGGAAATTCGGCTGGCCTGATTTTAGGTTCGGCTGGCCGAATTCCAACGATTGCATTCTAACGGATCTTCGGATTTCATGGGATGAAATCTTTTAAAATTTTGGCTATCCAAATCTCCATGAGATCCGAAATCTTATTATACTAGAAAGTTGATTGAACATCCTTGGGGTAGCCGAGCGAACAGGTTGGGCTAGCCGAACCCAAGGTTAAGCTGGCTGAACTTGCTTCAAAAAAATTTATCTTGCTGTATACTTGTCGGCATTATGTTGTGTTAGTCGAAGGTAGTTAGGCTGGCCAAACCTGAGGTCGGGCTGGCCTAACTCTAATGTATTTTACTTGAAATCATATGTTATCATGATATTATGTGAAATACACCAACATAAGGTCAATCTAAGGTAATACCACTTGATGGTTGACACATACAAAGTGTTTCAATCTTCGAACCATGTAAGGCTTTAAAGGCTTGAGATGTTGAGTCTGAAAGTGCCCTGGTTTGTCAAGTTACATGAGTGGTGGGTCAGATTGTCTATAGAACTCGATAGGAAGATCAATTCAAGCGTCTGCCTCAAACAGATGTGCGCAAGCTTGTCACAGGTGTATCTAAAGCCTCACATCCCATGACCCAAAACACCAAGTAAAGAAAAACCCTTTAAAATGAGTTAGAAATCAAAGGGTTTTAGGGTGAGAAAATTTTTTGCAAAATAGGAAAATCTCTAAGTTTTTCTCACCTTGTCATTTTTATCGAAGCACCCTCGATCTGATCGACCTGCTCTGTCGATGTCCTCGATACCTTAATGATATTATCGATGTGAGGACCAAAAGTGTCCAGCAACTAAATATTCATCTGGACGGATTTATCAATGTATCGATACATATATCGATATCATCAATATAAGCACTAAATATGTCCAGCAACTTCACAACATATCTGGATGAATTATCGATGTATTGATACACATACCAATATCATCGATATTCAAATCTCGAGTCCATTGAGAGTGGATTGATAAGATCGACAGACAGATTTCCGGCACCCCTGTTTTTTAATGAAAATCTCAAATTCCTTCGATATATCAATGACCGTCCAATATGATCTGAATTCAAATATCGATAAGATCAGAGGTCCAACGATGATATCGATTAAGGGCGCGCATTTCTTACAGCAGATATTTCAGGTTGTTTTTAACTATGATCGGGGGCCCTTCGATAGAATAGATATTCAAATATCAATGACATCAGCACTAGGTCGATTGCATCGAATAAAGTCATAAATCATCCAGCAAGCTTAAAGACAAATCCGCTGGATTTATCAATGCATCGACTCTGATCTCGATAACATCGACATTCAAATTCCGATGATCTCGATGGTTCCCCGATCACTCATGAAAACCTGAAATATTTCAAAGTCAAGTCTCTCTCATTTTTCAAGGGTCGATGGATCGAACCTGTCTTCGATGGAATCGGAGTTTGAAATCCGATGATATTAACAATGTTTCGATTCATCGACCAATTGGCAAAGAGTTTCAAAAGCGTATGACATTGAGTCCGAGTCATCGAGCTAACCATCGATGCTATCGAGAGTATACGCTCGATGATATCGAACTCTGTCATAAATGTGACCATTTTATATCCGTTGGAAATTTTTGCCTATATATAGAGGACTTATCTTTTATTGCTGTGAGATAAAGAAAAGAGAGCTTTTGAGTGTTTCAACTTATATCTTATATCTAAAACCCTTTCTCTCAAGGGAGTTTATCCTCCAATCCACCCTTACCATTGTCATTCAATAGAGTGGATTGGGGAATGAACTTTCACATTCAAGATCCTCTAGCTACTACTTTAATGGCAAATCATTAAGCTAGGATGCCTTGAATGCTTGATGTTTGGAACTACTCTATCTTCCTTATAGAAAAATCTTTGGAGAGTAGGATTCCATCATAACCTTGACCCAACCCGAAGCCAAGTACTAGTACATCTTTTGTGTTGCGAATCAAGGGAGCTGAAGACACTTCAACAACAAGGAGGAGATCTTCGTCATTGCGCTGAATGAGACTAATCAACTTATTTGTAAGTATTCAGAGTCCAAGACGACACTTGTAATCATTCCTTTCTAGGATTGGGTCTTAAGTGGTTCTCACCCTTTCAAGTCCTCAAGGAGGCCTTTAAAGGCTGGAGAACATAAACATCCGGGTGCGTTGTGTAGACCCTTGCTCTGTGGAGAGCATAAACATCCGGGTACGTTGTGTGGACCCTTATTTTATGGAGAGCATAAACATCTGGTTAGGAGTGAACCAGTAAAACTCCAGGGTTATAGGTGAACCGAGTAGAAACCTCTGTGTAAAGGTTGTAGATGAACCTGATTTAAAACCATAGGTTTGAGGTGAACCCGGGGAAACCTCCTTAGTGAAATCCGGTACACTCAAGGTTGAGTGCGGCAGCCGGGAGTGGAGTAGACAAGTAGTCGAACCACTATAAAAATGACTGTGTTTAAGATTGTTATTATCTTTTAATTATGTGATTTCCTTATATGTTTTTGTATTTGATTGCCTGAGATCACACCTCATACACACACTCAGTCATATCTATCACAATCTTGTTTGCAATTTGTTTATCTCTTAAGAAGTTTTTGATTGGATCCTTTACAAGGCTTGGAAGCCAGTAGAGTTAATTTTGAGTAACCCTAATTTGTACATGTTATTAGGATTAGTGTAATGGGAATTGTTAATAAATCTTAAATCTTTGAAAAAGTCTTATTCACCCCCCTCTAGGAGATATTGGCATATTCCGACTTCAACTAGTGCAGTCTTCACTGTCATTTCAATTGGTATCAAAGCGGGTCTCTCTTTAAGGGCTTCACCGCCTAGAGAGTGATCTTAACTAAAGTTGGAATCATGTTCAAGAGTGTCCAAGAGGGTGTGACAAATCAAAACAGTTGCCTTGTCATTCATACTGCCCTGAAAGTTGGAAATAATTCGACATGGTACCTTGATAGAGGATGCTCCAAACACATGACTGGTGATCAAACTCACTTTTGTGAGTATTCAAACTTTGATGGAGGATTAGTTACATTTGAAGATGGAAGCTCAACCAAAATAATTGGACAAGGAATAATAGCTGTAGCAGGTCTCCCAAAGATCAAACATGTCCTCTGTGTAGAAGGTCTAAAACATAATCTCCTTAGTATCTCCCAAATTTATGACAAAGAACATCTTGTCACTTTCTCAAAGGATGTTTGTAGAATTGTGGATCGTACAGGAAAATCTCTCATAAAAGGGTTACGTACTAGTGATAACTATTATGTCATTGAAAGTACAAGTAAGAGTGTACTATCCACAAAGTGCAATATGGCTGTAAAGAATGAATCCAAACTGTGGCATCAAAGGTTGGGACACGTTCACTACCGAAATTTAGCAAAACTTAGTTCAAAGAATTTGGTTAGGGGACTTCCCAAGATTAGAAAAGAAGAAAAAGTTGTCTGTGGAGAATGTCTAAAAGGAAAACAAATTAAAGTTGAACACAAAAAGACAACCACCATAGCAATAACAAAACCTTTAGATTTGCTACATATGGATCTCGTTGGACCAACAAAGGTGGAAAGCCATGGTAAGAAAAGATATTTTCTGGTGGTGGTAGATGACTACACCGGATTCACTTGGGTCACATTCCTTTGGAAAAAATTGGATGCATTTGAGGAATTTGCGATCCTGGCAAAGTGACTCCAAAATGAAAAAGAGTACGATATAAATCGTATCAAAAGTGATCATGGTGGAGAATTTGAAAATGAAAGATTCGAAAGATATTACAATGAGAAAGGAATTCGTCATGAATTCTCTGCCCCAAAAACACCTCAGCAAAATGGAGTCATTGAAAGGAAAAATCGTGTATTGTAGGAAATGGGGTATGTTATGTTGAATGGGAAAGATATGGCAAAGTTTTTGGGCAGAAGCTGTCAATACTGCCTGCTACATCATAAATAGAGTATATCTTAGAGCAGGTCTCAGCAAAACTCCATGCGAGCTATGGTTTGAGAAAGTGCCTAGTGTGAAATATTTTCGTGTCTTTGGAAGCAAATGTTATATCTTGAGAGATAGAGATCACCTAGGAAATTTTGAGTCTAAAAGTGATGATGGAATCTTTCTGGGGTATGCCATGAATAGTTGTGCATATAGAGTATACAATCTAAGAACCCTCACTATTTAAGAGTCAGTCAATGTGGTAATCAATGATCAACCTCATGAAGGAGATACACCTGAAAATGAATTAGAAGATGATGTAGACTTATGCATAATAGAAAAATCTGATAACAAAACTACATCACCTTGTGAACCTCAACCATCATCTAACACCCCTATCATAAAAGATCACCCTCGCAAACAAATTATTGGAGATCTTAAGGACGGTGTAAGAACTCGACAACGGATTGAAAATATCTATAGCCATTTCTATTTTACCTCAAAAATGGAACCAAAGAATATTGTAAAAGCTCTTCAAGATGAACATTGGATAAATGCTATGTAGGAAGAACTTCAACAATTTCAAAGAAATGAGGTATGACAATTGGTACCCTGACCACTTGATACAAATATCATCGATAGAAGGCATTGATTTTGAATCAGGAAATGGGTCTTCAAGAATAAATCTGATGAATCAGGAAATGTGATCCGAAACAAAGCAAGGCTTGTAGCTCAAGGGTACTCACAGATAGAAGGCATTGATTTTGATGAAACATTTTCTCCTGTAGCTCGCCTTGAGTCTATCAGAATTCTTTTGTCCATTGCATGTGCACTAAAGTTTAAACTATTTCAAATGGATGTTAAGAGTGCTTTTCTTAATGGAGATCTTGCTGAAGAATTCTATGTTGAACAACCAAAAGGTTTTTCGGATCCTAAGTGTCCTCATTATGTATATCGTCTGAATAAAGCCCTCCATGGTCTCAAACAAGCACCACGTGCTGGTACGAATGACTGACAAAATTTCTTTTGGACCATAAATTCTGCAGAGGGAGTGTTGATAAGACTTTGTTTACTCAAAGAATAAAAGATTCACTGCTTATTGCACAAATTTATGTGGACGATATAGTCTTTAGTTCTACATGTGAAGATATCGCATACAAATTTGCCAGCCTCATGAGATCATAATTTGAAATGAGTATGGTTAGTGAACTAAACTTCTTCTTAGGATTGCAGGTCAAGCAGCTCCATGATGGAATTTTTATCTGTCAAACCAAGTATGCGAATGATTTGGTAAAAAGATTTGGTCTTGAATTTGGTCGCTCTTATCATACTCCCATGAGCACCATACTCAAACTCTCCAAAGATACAAATGGCAAGAGTGTGGATCAACATCTCTACCGGAACATGATAGGTAGTCTGCTATATCTCACAACTAGTCGTCTCGACATATCTTTCAGTGTTGGGGTATGTGCTCGATATCAAGCAGATCCTAAGAAATCTCATTTAACGGCTGTTAAGAGGATCATTAAATACATAGCAGGGACTCCAACCTATGGACTGTAGTATCCATTTGAAACATCTACCATCATCACCGCGTACTCCGATGCCGACTGGGTAGAAAATTTAGATGATCGAAAATCCACAAGCGGAGGATGTTTCTATATTGGAAACTGTCTAGTCTCTTGGCAGAGCAAGAAGCAAAACTTAATATAATTATCTACTGCCAAGGCTGAATACATTGCCACTAGAAGCTGCTGTGGACAACTCCTTTGGATGAAATAAATGTTGTTAGACGACGGGATTGAACAACCCATGATGAGTCTTTTTTGTGATAACACAAGCGCAATCAACATTTCAAAAAATCCTATTCAATATTCTCGGACTAAACACATTGACATCCGTCATCATTTTATTCGAGAACTTGTTGATGACAAGATTATCACATTGGACTATGTTTCCACAGAAAAGCAACTCGCAGACATCCTCACCAAACCTCTTGATACAAATAGGTTTAGTGATCTTCAAAAATCCACTGGGTCTACATTCACTAAATCTCAGTAAACTTGAGTCACATAGGTAAATCCTTACACTGGGACATTCATAGTTATATGTCACCCACAAGTCTAAACTCTTTACGTTAACCATGTTAGTTTTGAGCTGAAAATGAGTCTTTTGTTGAAATAACTGTTAACTTGCTGCCAATGTTGGGCAGTTTATTCTGGACAGTTGGATATTTTAGTTTCATTTTTAGATTATGGCTGAATAGAATTCATATCATTAATGCTATATTTTTGTGTTGAGTTCTCCTGGTTTGTCAAGTTATGGATTGTATGTGATTGAAAAACTATTATATAAATGCTCTAAAATGCATCCATAGGTTCTGAAATTGATGCTTGCTAAAATTAAGCTAACTCTTACACATCAAATTTATCTGCTTTTGCATGTTCGATTCTCCCATGCAATTCACTCTTCAGTCAATATCACTTGCTATACCTTTGCCAATGACTGATAAAAAGGAGGAGAACAGTTTAAAACACCCCGAGTGAAAAATTGTATATCTAATGATGTTGCAGGTGTTAGGGAGAGCAGCTGCATCAAGTAAGGGGGAGTTGGAGTTTACAAGTCAGGGAGAGCAGTTATGGGTCGTGTACATGGGTTAGAAAATTGTAAAATTGTGTAAAAGCATGTACACACAATTTAGGGTGTGTTTGTCTAGAACATTTTAGGGTGTTTTGGGGGTTTTGTCATGTAATTGACAAAGGGGGAGATTAAAAGTGTCTTGGTTTGTCAGGTTACATGAGTGGTGGGTCAGACTGTCTACAGAACTCGATAGGAAGATCAATTCAAGCGTCTGTCTCGACCGGATGTGAGCAAGCTCGTCACAGGTGTATGTAATAGCCCAAAATTTTCCCAACCTAGAATTAGACGTCCTTAGGCAACGGGTCGATCCTAACACCTTATTAACCTGTCAGAACTCAATCCCATAGTCTAAAATCGCTTCTGAACCCATTTCCTTCATAAATCCAACCCTTCACCACCATGTTCTTTCAATTTTCCTAAGTACTTTCACCCTAGACACTATTTTAAACTAGTTAAGTATTATAACTTGGATCAACTTATATACAAACTACAAAGGCCTGAGTACCACCTCGACCAGAAATCACTTAGGACTAAATCCTTTAGAAATGAGACAAAGTAACTAAGTGCGAAACCAGATTAGCTACGAAATCCGCTAGAATCGCTTTAAATATGATCTGCAAGATCCAAAACTTGTAGAATCATTGACGCTAGGTTACCCTAAAATATAGGATCAATCTTATTACCCGGCTGCTCTCGAATGCATCTCAAAACTCCGTATCAGTTCTAGACCGCACATCGGGAGTCCGAAAAATACAAAGTTAAGGACTTAGGACCGCCTCGCTGGGCTTGACAACCATCTCGGAAATCAAATCCAACCAGTATCCCACGGCTGTTCGCTTGAGTCCGGAGCGAGAGAGTGTGAGAACACTAGTTTCTTTACAAAATAAATATCTTGAATAGTAATCTAAGACTCGTCGCTTGCGGATCAGTATTAAGCAACCAGATTGTCAGAATCTAACCCAAATACACCCTCGGACCAGGAAAAATTTCATAAACATTTACATGAACTCGGAATCTCCGATCGAGACCCACTGACTGTCGAACTGAAACTGGTCCGCCACGTATGATCTGAGAACCCTACTAGAACGAAAACTTACTGAAACCTAGATCCGGCGTTAGTGAGCTTAAGTCCGACCTTTGGCTCAAGGGGGGCTCCGGAAATACTCCGTTGAGCTGAAACAGATGCCCTTTGGACAAAACCCAATATACCTTGACCATAAGTCTAGTTTAGAGTATTTTTAGGCTATATAAGGACCTTAGAACTCTCTCTCTCACAGCCATACGAATTTGGAGAAACCCTAGAGAGAGAAGAGAGAAAAGAGAGAGAAAGTGTGGGAGATGCGGGAGAGTCTTACTGCCTTGCTTCCCTGCTGCTATACACTCCGTTCTAATCGCTTTTCCGGCAATTCCAGCTCTGTTTCTAGGTAAGAAACCCTAACCCTAAACTGATTTGGGGTTTTGATAGTTGTAGGTTATGAAATAGCTAATCTATTTCGTTCTCTAGGTTGCCAAACTGCCGAATACGGAAGCTTAGCAAACCTATTGACTCCGTTACGATTCTACGACACAAGGTGTGGACTTTAGGTGTATAGGTTATGGTTTTCAACGCTTTCAATGTCAGATAATGATAGATTCATGATCTGCATGCATTTGCACATGTACAGAGTGCTTTCCGTTTTCTGTTTCGATTAAAGATGTAGATTATGGAATTTTACATATTTTAGGTATTCGTAGAAAATACCGTATACGTAAATTTTTTGAAAATGTGTTTGACATGATTATTTGTTGTATGAATGTACGATATATGGATACAATACTTATTTGGCGAATGGATTCGCCCAAATACATGTTTTACTAATATACACCATGTATGTAGAAATACTGTATTGTAGAAAGTACTGTATACATATGTATTTTAGAGATGTATTTGCCATGATTATTTGTTATATAAATATATTATATGTGCGTAAAATACTTGCTTTGCAAAAGGACTCACCCTAATACATGTTTGCTAACATACACTAAGTATGTTGAAATAGTGTATGTTAAGTGTTTGTGAAAATGCTTGTGTGAGTAAGTGTTTGGATGTTGGTGCCTTAGGTAGGTGTTGAGATGGGATTCTCAACTACCTTAGAGACATGTATGATTTCCTCCATGAGGTTGTTTACTTAAACTGCTTACTTGTACAATATATGTGTTGGTATTCCTATTTATGTAGTGCTTTATAACACGCTTTATAACATGCTTTATAACATGCTTTATGAAATGTTTACTATCATGCTTGAATTACTTTGTTTATCATGCTTTACTCCACATGCTACGAATAAGGATTGATTGAGTTTGGGACTCTGTGTATAGTCAAGACAATCGGTACCAGAGTTGAGATCGTGGTTGAGATTCATATCGCCACGTAAGATGTGTTTGACGAACCCGAGTCGTACTTCAGTTGGTGACAGTGGTTAGGCCACGTGAAGTGCTTATGCACTTCATGTCATTCAGTTGATTGTGCGCTCGAGCTAGTCAGGCCCGTCAAGTAACCCGATATGTCTAATGTATGTTCACCATGTTTGATCACTACTGCTTGAACCTAGGGTACCAAACTTACCAGAGGAATCCCGTTAACCATGGTACCTCGATCCGCTAAGACTCATGAGCCGGGCATGGTGGTATGGGACACCGTGGTCGAGCTGTCGGCCTACGCTGGGGCCACGTGCCTCCCCGTAGTGACCAGTGAGCAACTAGACTCGTGAGCCAATTATAGTGGTATGGGACACTATATTCAAGCTGTCGGCCTACACTGGCGTAGCCTGGCTGTGGTCCCCAGTCGGGTTGCATCCGGGTCTCATTGTCAATAAGTGGACTGGTCGGGCTTTGAAAATAGACTGCCAGTTGGTAGGATGTTAGTGGAGTGACCTCGAGCATACTCTGATATTGCGGTGAGCCTTAGCGTTTTGCCGCGGTATATAGAGTATGAACTAGGCCTATTTCTGTATAGTGATGAATCGTTTAAGAGGTGATGGGGGAGTGGTGTAACCTTTGTGCGTAACAGCCCTGACAGCCTTTGCAGTGACCTAGAAAAACACACCATCGTCTGAGATTAACTAGGACTGACGACCCTAGAATGGATCATGTTTGGGAATGATACAAGGGAGGTACCTTAGTTTCCCAATCCTGCTGTTTGAAATGGACTAATAAATACTCGGTAATCATGCTCATCATACATTGCATGTGCCTGGAAGATGTGGAGCACTGAGGGATGAAAGTATGCCGCCAACGTGAGATGGTGTCGCACGAGGGAGGGTGTGGTGAGGGCATACATCATGACTGCATACATACTTGTATTAATAAGAGTAGTTAGGAGTGTTTGATTTTACTACTTTATCATTACCACTTGACTGAATTGATAACATGTTAACCTATGCGTTACTGTTCCACTGAGTTGATCACTCACTCCCACGTTACGGGACGGTGTTGTACACACCAACCAGATTTGTTGAGTTTCAGATGATGGCGATGCTTATGAAGCAGAGCCGGACTACTTCTATGGTGATGAGGAGGAGTTCTCCTATCTGTATCTCTCTGGCAGGTCTATGAAGACCTGGTATTGTATTGACGGGGCTATGGTACTTGGGATAGAAGGCATTACACTTCCTCACATTAGGTATATTTTAGAATTGTACTTGTAATTAATTAACCTGGTAACATCATCACACTCTGGAGACTCACTATAGTTTATATATGTTACTTATCTATCACAGTCTTCCGCTTGCAATTTAACTGTCTCTGGAGTGTGATATGTTGTTTTCGCTTAATCTCACTCATGTTCAATGCACTACTACCGACAACATTCAATCATCATTCATTTTGTTGCATAAGTGATGTTCTGGAACTCGGGTGTTGAGTTACTACTCGACCCCCGATTTTCGAGATGTTACAGTGTATCTAAAGCCTCACATCCCATGACCCAAAATACCAGGTAAAGAAAAACGTTTAAAAATGAGTTAGAAATTATAGGGTTTTAGGGTGAGAAATTTTTTTGCAAAATAGGAAAATCTCTAAGTTTTTCTTGCCTTGTCGATTTCATCGAAGAACCCTCGATATGATCGACCTGCTCTATCGATGTCCTCGATACCTTAATGATATTATCGATGCGATGACCAAAAGTGTCCAGCAACTAAATATTCATCTGGACGGATTTATCAATATATCGATACATATATCGATATCATCGATATAGGCACTAAATATGTCCAGCAACTTCATAACATATCTGGACGAATTATCGATGCATCGATACACATACCGATATCATCGATAATCAAATCTCGAGTCCATCGAGAGTGGATCGATAAGATTGATAGACAAATTTTCGGCGCCCTTATTTTTTAATGAAAATCTCAAATTCCTTCGATATATCGATGATCGTCCGATATGATCTGAATTCAAATATCCATAAGATCAAAGGTCCATAGATGATATCGATCAAGGGCACGCATTTCTTACAGCAGATATTTCAGGTTGTTTTTAACCATGATCGGGGGCCCTTCGATAGAATCGATATTCAAATATTGATGATATCGGCACTAGGTCGATTGCATCGAATAAAGTCATAAATCATCCAGCAAGCTTAAAGACAAATCCGCTAGATTTATCGATGCATCGACTCTGATCTCGATAACATCGACATTCAAATTTAGATAATCTCGACGGTTCCCTGATCACTCATGAAAACCTGAAATATTTCAAAGTCAAGTCTCTCTCATTTTTCAAGGGTCGATGGATCGAACCTGTCTTCGATGGAATCGGAGTTCAAAATCTGATGATATTGACAATAGTTTCGATTCATTGACCAATTGGCAAAGAGTTTTAAAAGCGTATGACATTGAGTCCGAGTCATCGAGTAAACCATCGATGCTATCGAGAGTATACGCTCGATGATATCGAACCTGCTCGATGATATCGAACTCTGTCATAAATGTAACTATTTTATATCCGTTGGAACTTTTTGCCTATATATAGAGGACTTGTCTTTTGTTGCTATGAGAGAAAGAAGAGAGAGCTTTTGAGTGTTTCAACTTATATCTTATATCTAAAGCCCTTTCTCTCATGGGAGTTCATCCTCCAATCCACCCTCACCATTGACATTCAATAGAGTGGATTGGGGAATGAACTTTCGCATTCAAGGATCCTCCAGCTACTACCTTAATGGTAAATCATTAAGCTAGGATGCCTTGAATGCCTTGATAATTGGAACTACTCTATCTTCCTTATAGGAAAATCTTTAGAGAGTAGGATTCCATCATAACCTTGACCCAACCAGAAGTCAAGTACTAGTACATCTTTTGTGTTACGGATAAAGGGAGCCGAAGACTCTTCAACAACAAGGAGGAGATCTTCATCATTGCGCTGAATAAGACTCATCAACTTATTTGTAAGTATCCAAACCCCACGAGGACACTTGTGATCATTCCTTTCTAGGATTGGGTCTTAAGTGGTTCTCACCCTTTGAAGTCCTCAAGGTCTCCAGTGGGAGTGTACGTAGTGGGTGGGTTGTGTGGACCTTTATTCTATGGAGAGCATAAACATCCGGGTGCGTTGTGTGGACCCTTGCTTTATGGAAAGCATAAACATCTGGTTAGGAGTGAACCAGTAAAACTCCAGGGTTAGAGGTGAACCGAGTAGAAACCTCTGTGTAAAGGTTGAAGGTGAACCTGATTTAAAACCTTAGGTTTGAGGTGAACCCTGAGAAACTGAAAAGGCCAAGCTGTATGTCCTAGAGGGGGGGTGAATAGGACTATGCCAAATTTAAAATAAAATTAGCGGAAATAAACTAAACCAATAGCCTTACAATATAAATCAATTCACAATGCTAAATTTTAAATCACCTTGATAAATAAGTATTGAGAGATTGATACAAATTTAGTTCTAAGGACAACCTTACACCATAATAACCAAGGGCTTATGGTAGGACAACCTTATTTCTAGAACCTCTTTTGGATCAAGGACTCAATTTTAATATAAGTAAATGAAATAGCAAGGAATTGAAATTAAATGCAGAAGTATAGATCTAAATTATTACAACAATCCCCACACTTGCTTGAAATGTAAATAATTTCAACATTCACATCCACTTGTACATTCCACACAATCGAATGATAAAAGATATGAAAATTAAGCAAGCATTCAATCCACAAGACAAAGAGTTATAGTGGTTCGCTTTGTGTGTACACCAACTGTTTTCCAATGACCACACTGAAAGCTTACTCCACTCTAATATCCTCACACGGGGATATTAGCGTTCACTATCAAATAGGTTTTCACTGAGTTCACCAAAAACCTTTACAATTGTGTCTTTTCACTTGGGCTTACACAATTCAAAAACCCCTCTTTTCGAGTTTTCTAGTTTTCCTCGAGACAACCAAAACAATGAGATTTTTAAAGCTCAACCTCAAACAAAACCAAGACAATGAGATTTTTCTCGGCTTAACCTCAAACAAAACCAAAAGTAAATAAATTTTACTGTAATTGTAAAATACACGGATTTCTCCTTTTCTTAGCAGCCAGTAGAACCAATCGGAGTAGATGATTGAATGTCAAAGTTCAATTTCCAATACTCACATTCATAAGGTTCTAGATTCTAATAGATTTTAGATTTAACTTGTTGGGCGTAGCTATATTTGATTTTGATTCCAAGAAGAAGGAATAAGATAATTCCTCTTTTCAAATAAGATTGGAATATAGAAACAAAATCAAATTAAATAAGCACAATGTAGCTTAAAATAAACACAGACTTATCTCAGAGTGATCACTTGAAAATTCTTGAATTGAATTGAGTTGAAGTGTGAAAACTCTGAATTTCGTGTTCAATTTATAGAAGCAAAAATCGTTCCTACGACTGGTCTTAGAAACCTTGGACTGGTCGTAGCTCTAACAGATTTTTGAAATATTGAGCGCGATCTTTGAAAGTCGTTCCACGACTGGTCGTGAGTACCCTACGACTGGTCGTGGGTCACCTACGGCCCGGTCGTAGATCCCTACGACTGGTCGTAGGACCATAGATAAAGTTGCTGGATTTTGAGTCGTAGATCCACGACTGGTCGTGGACGAGTCGAAGCCACACCTACGACCGGTCGAAGGACCTCCAGGACTGGTCGTGGGCGTACCAAAAATTCCAAAAAATCTTCAACAACTTAGGACTGGTCGTGGAATTTCTTGGACTAGTCGAACCAATGCCAGGACTGGTCGAACAAGAGCTAGGACTGGTCGTAGAATAGACCAAACTTATGTAAAATAAATATTTGATTTATGTATCCAAAGTGACCTACTTAAAGGGTCAACCTAAGGTCATTCAAACCTGAATCATGTCGTATGGACATTGAACTTCAACCATTCAACGAATGTAGTTTGTTTGAACCATATCAGGCTTGAGATCTTGAACTTGTTATAGCTTCAAACTTGAGATCTTCATCAACATAACAACTACTTCATGCATTGCTTATTAGTCTTGAAGTCATGAGACTTGAACATCAACATTGTAGCTTCTTGAGACTTCAACATGTAGCTTCTTGAACTTCAATATGTAGCTTCTTGAAAAGTTCAACTTGTAGCTTCTTGAAGTATTTATGCAGTGTCTTGAATTCATATAAATCATCATACAAGCACAGGACATAGATAGATGTTTTGACACATCACAAATTTGACAACCAAAGAAGCATGAGACCATAACACTTACAATCTCTCCCTTTGTCAAATTTGTGACAAAACACCCAAGTAATAATACTTCCAATAGACATAAGAGAAGTACAAACACAATAGGTTCACAATAGAGAAGCAAGCATGCAACACAACATGTTCACAATAGAGAAGCAAGCATAGTTATATAGATATGTTAAGTAATAACTAGCATCATTCTCCCATAACTACCCCTGAGAAGCTTAACTCCCCCTGAGTAATAGCCTGAGTAATAGGAGCACATCATAACGATTAAATTTAAATAAATCATCAAAAACCAAAACTTCTCCCCCTTTTTGACACAAAATGACAAAGGAAGAAGAGCATCAATAATAATGAAAATAGGAGTTGATTCAAGAAAACATAGTGCATAATCCAAAAAGTCAGTAAGCATGTAAAGTTCAAAAAAAAAATATTACAGACCCATTAAAAATTCAGTCAGAACCAGAAGAGGGTGCAGGATTAGATGGATCAATTTTATGTAAACCCTTAGCAATCCGCCTCATATATTTGCGTAAATATGAAAATTGTGTGTCTTGGGTAACACGAATTTGAGCCACCTGCTCTTGAAGGGAATTCAATCTTTCATCAAAATCAGAAGGCTGAAAATCAGGATCATCAGTAAGTCGATTCAAGTTCTTCAAATAAATCATCCATATTCACGTCTTCAGGAAGATCACTAGCTTGACATTTCTGCTTCAAAGACCATCGCTACAAGATCCACTTGGCCTTCAGCCAATTCTAAATTCATCTTGTTAAGATTGGAATTATTAAAAGGGAGATTATGGATGGGTTTTTCTCTAATAGGCAAAGCCACCAGCATATGATTTGCCAGCATAGTCAATAAATAATCAAAGGGTATATCACTGTGTCCAGGATGGTGACAAGACAGAATAATGGAATGACAAATTAAAGACGGTAGACATATTTTTGCACCAGAGACTACAGAATGCAAAACACGAACCATGAAAGCAGTGAGTTCGGTTTTATTACCAGATCGTGGATAAAGATTTGAGATGAATATCCTATGAAGTACTCTGTGTCTGGGTAACAAATACCTTGAGGGAAGTACATGACCTTTATGAGTCCAATGAACATCCAAATTACATAAATCTCTAGTAAGCATTTTTCGTTCAGATTCTGAGACACTGTCATGTAAAATATTAATTGGAATGCTCTCATCATTGACAGGTATTTCCATAATGTCAGCAATCAAATGTCGATACACTAAAAACAATCCTTCTTGAGTATCAACTTTAAAAGTAAAATCCTCAAGAGAAAAATCACAGATACATGCAAACATGGATTGGGCAATGGACTGGTATGCAGCTCCACCCCAATGTAAGATGTTCTCCCATCCCACAGATTCCAACAGAGGAAGGATACCAAATGACGCAATGTGATTAATATTAACATGACGCTCAACAATAACATTGCGCATACGCAAGTCCCGAGCAACAGAAGGATCATTTTCGGGAGAGCGAAGATGACGTTGTACAATAGAAGCTGGTCTAGATGAAGAGGGACCTCGAGTAGTTTTCTTTTTACCTCTAGCATCCATTTTCAAAGAAGGATTTCAAGGAAACAACGAGATGCAAGATAGAAGAAATGAGGTTTAGATAGAACAGATTTTTCAAGATAAAACCCCAAACTTGCAATGAACGACCAAATAGATTCTATAAGAATGAGATTTGAAACACTAATAGCAAGAATCTACAAAGAAAATGCAAAAGAACCACTAACCTTGAAGTATTATGAAGGTGGGTTCGACCGGTCGTAGCTAGAACCGTTGGAGGGTAAAAGAAATGAAGAAGAAGAGTCAAAATCCCCAAATTAAAGTGAAATCCGAGTTTCACATTTTTTCGATGTAAGTGCTCGACCTGGTGGCACGACCATCGTCGTGTACACTCACGACTGGTCGAGTACGACATAAAATTTATAATTTTTTAAATAATTTTCAAATTTAAGCAAATAAAACATCAAATTTATGTACATTATGATACACCAAATCATGCAAATTCAATTTAAATTGCACATACCGAGATCAAACTTTAATTTATTAAACCTGCTTTTGTCGAGCAGTTTAGTGAAAATGTCCGCAAGTTGAGTCTCGGTTGAAATGTAATCCAAATATATTAATTTTTCTTCTACTAATTCACGAATGTAATGAAATCTAATGTCAATATGCTTAGTACGTGAATGCTTGACTGGATTTTTAGAGATATTTATTGCCTTTGGAATTATCACAAAATAAAATCATATAATCTGAGTAATTCCATAATCGCTTAACATTCGTTTCATCCAAACAAGTTGAGTACATGCATTTCAAAGAAGAATGTATTTACCTCATTGTTGATAGCGATATAGAACTTTGTTTCTTGCTAAACCAAGAAACAAGACAATTTCAATGTAGAAACAACCACCCTTTGGTTGATTTCCTATCATCAATGTTTCCGGCCAGTCAAGATCATCTGCGCATCTTGACTAATTGAACATTAGTCTCATGTGGATACCAGAGACCCAGTTTAGTAGAACTTGCGACATATCGCATAATCCGCTTAATGTTAGTTAAGTGAGATTCTTTAGGATTTGATTGATAACGAGCACAAATACCAACACTCAAAGCAATATCCGGTCTACTAGCAATCGGATAAAGCAAACTACCAATCAAACTACGATACAATTTAGGATCCACATCATTACTGTAGAGTCTTTTGAGAGTCTCAAAGTTGTACTCATAGGAGTATCAAAATTTTTACCTTTCTCAAATCCAAATTTCTTAATTAAACTCGAGCATATTTGGTTTGAGAGATAAAAATTCCATCAGTTGTTGTTTTACTTGCTGCAACCCTAGAAAATAGTTTAATTCTCCAACCATGCTCATTTCGAATTTAGACTTCATCAAATCTGCAAACTCAACAGTCATGTTAGTGCAGGTTGATCCATAAATAATATCGTCAACATATATTTGAACCATTAGAATATCATCGTTATGTTTCTTAACAAAGAGCGTCTTATCAACACACCCCATCTAAAAATTATGACTCAGTAAAAACTTAGTCAGTTTTTCGTACCATGCTCTAGGAGCTTGTTTCAGACCATAGAGAGCCTTCTTAAGACGATACACATGATCGTAAATTTAGGATCTTCAAACCCCGTAGGTTGTTCAACATATACCTCTTCATGTAAATCACCATTCGAAAGGCACTCTTTACATCCATTTGGTAAATTTTAATCTTCCTAAAACATGCAATGGAGATAAAAAGTCGATTGATTCAAGACGAGCTACTGAGCAAATGTTTCATTATAGTCAATACCTTCAATTTGTGTATACCCCCGTACAACTAGTCTTGCTTTATTTCGAATAATATTTCCAAGTTCATCGATTTGTTTTTTGAAAATCCATTTTGTTCCAATAATATGTTTATCTTTAGGTCTAGGAACAAGGTGCAGGACATCATTTCGACAACCGATTAAGTTCTTCTTGCATCGCAATAATCCGATTTTCATCCGAAAGTGCTTCTTTTACGTTAACCTAGGTTCAATCTGGGATGTAAAGCATACGTAGTTACATATGTCCTCTAATTATCTACGAGTGCGCACACCAGTGAGAGGGTTTCCAAGTATTTGAGAAGTTGGATGATCTTTAATAGTCCTTAATTCTGGATTAGTTTCACTTGATGAAATTTCTTGTTTTTCAAGTATAAGAACTTCATCATTATCTGAACTAGGGACAGGTGTATTCAAAAGATCGTCAATCACAACATTTATTGACTCTTGAATCACACCGGTCCTGTTGTTCAGAACCCGATATGCACGACTGTTTAAAGAATATCCTAAAAAGATCCCTTCATCACTTTTAGTGTCGAACTTTCCCAAATTTTCACGGTCACGCAAAATATAGCACTTGCTGCCAAAAACTCGAAAGTATTTTACAGAAGGCTTTTTCTCAAACCACATTTCATAAGCCGTTTTATTATTAGATTTACAAATATAAACACGGTTAATAATGTAGTAAGGTGTATTCACTGCTTCAGCCCCGAGAGATTCCTAGGGAGCTTCATGCTATTTAACATAACATTTCCCATTTCTTGAAGCACTCTATTCTTCCTCTCGACAATTCCATTTTGTTGAGGAGTTTTAGGTGCCGAGAATTCATGCGATATTCCCTGATCGCTACAAAATTTCTCAAAGCGCTATTTTCGAACTCGGATCCATGATCACTACGGATCTTTTGACTTGAGAACATTTTTCGGTTTGAATCCGTTTTATAATCTTTTTCACTTCATCAAGGGTTTCGATTTATCTCTCAAGAATGAAACCCAAGTGTATCTTGTGTAATCATCTACAATAACTAAGATGTACTTTTGCCACCTCGACTTTCCGTTCTTGTTGGTCCTATAAGATCCATGTGGAGAAGCTCGAGTGGTCTTGTGGTGATATTGGAGTTCACCTTTTTGTGAGAGCTCCTAGTTTGTTTACCATCTTGGCATTCACCACAAATCTTGTCTACTTTTGCATCTTAGGTAGTCCTCTAATTAGTTCACTTTTGCTCAATCTGTATAAATTTCGGTAGTGTACATGTCCAAGGCGTTTATGCCATAATTCTGTCTCATCGGTATGGACCATGTAGCACGTTTGTTGAATGAGCTACCATTGCTTACTATATAGCAGTTTTGAAGTTCTGCGACAGTTAATATTCTGAGAACCTTTTTCATTTATAATTTCACAACCTTGATTAGAAAATTTAACATTATGGTTGTTATCGCATATTTGAGATATGCTCAACGAGTTGTGTTTTAAACCCTCAACATATAAAACATTTTTAAATAAGGGAAGGTTATAGAGTTGAACCGTACCTTTGCCAATTATCTTGCGAGTTGCTACCATCACCAAATGTGGTGACCCATCAGTCATATCTTTAAGATCGGTGAATAGAGCTTTGTCGCTTGTCATATGTCCGGAGCATCCACTGTCTAGGTACCATTTTGAATGGCTTGTAGCTTTGAAAGCAGTGTGAGCAACCAAACATGCAACCTTAGGAACCCATTTCAGTACTGTTTTGGGTTTAGGAGAATAATTGGTCTTCTTTTGCTTATAGTTATAAGAGTGACCTACTGAGTTAGATTTTAATAGCTCCTTAAGTAAATCAACAATTTTTCAGCTAGTGGGTTTGAATCGATTTTTGAAATTTATATAGCTGCTTTTGTGTTTTTGAAAAGTTTTTGTATTTTTAGAAAAAACTTGACTAGTACCTTTTCCTTTTGAGTTAGAAGTCTCTCCTTTCACAAAATTGGAAGGAGTATTCTTCTGTTTAGGAGATGTGTTTTTATCAAAGCCCAACCCGGATCGATCGCCACATTTTCTTGATCCGGATAATAATTTTTCTAATTTTGGATCACCTTGGGCATATCTCCATGTATCCTTCAAACTCAGAAGAGAAGATACTTCATTTTTAAGTTTCTCATTTTCAGATTTTAAATTTTCAATTAGGGAGGTTTTAAATTCTAGATCACACTTTGATTTTTCAAAACAATCTGAAATTTGAGATTTTTCTAAAACAAGGGTTTCAAAACATTCTTTAAGTTTAAAAAACTTTTCTTTTTGAAGTTTAAGTTTGACAGCAATTTTACAACTTTCCTTATATAAGGCATTGTAAGCATCTTGAAGATCTTCATCATTTTCATGATCACTATCCAAATTTTCTTCACATGTAGAATCATCGTGATCAGAAAAGGTAAACTTGGCTAGAGTCATAAGGGCCTTAAGTTCACTGCCCGACTCGGTTTCTGAATTTTCTGATTCAGAAGAGGCTTCAGAATCAGACGATTCATCCCAAGTAGCCAACATACCCTTCCTTTTGGATCTGTCCTTTTTAGGACATTTGTTTGCTAAATGCCCATATTCTTGACAGTTGTAGCATTGACTATCTTTCAATGATTTCCAAGTTTTAGACTTAGGTTTAGAACGTTTCTTTTCATTTGCCTTTTGAAAGTCGACTCTTTTCTTACTTTTGAAAATCTTATAAAACTTTTTCGCCAAAAGGGCCATATCATCTTCAGACTTTTCTGAATCTGAATTTTCTTGAGTAATACTTTTAGATGACTTCAAAGCAATAGATTTACCTTTAGGAGCTTTAAAACTTAATTCATAGGTTTGTAAAGAACCAACTAATTCTTCTACCTTCATATTGTCCGTATCACGAAGTTCTGGATTGCGGTTACCTTAGAATTGAACCGTTCAGGAAGAGAGCGTAGTATTTTTGCACACACTTTACTTTCTGGGATCTTATCGCCAAGACCCCACATTGAGTTTACAATGTCATTCAATCTAGTGAAAAAGTCCATAAACATTTCATTATCCTCCATATGAATTTCTTCAAATTTAGTTGTGAGGAGTTGGACTTTAGATTTCTTGACAATTGATGTACCTTCGTGTGTCATTTCTAAAATATCCCAGGCTTGCTTTGCAGTATCACAGGATATGATTCTTTTGAACTCATCCGGTGATAGTGCGCAAGTGATTGCATTTAGTGTTTTAGCATTAGCACTACTCTCATTTTTCTGAAGTGTGGTCCATTGGTAATACGGTGTAATTTTCATAGATTTTGAACCATCAACACCAGTTACTTCCATGGTAGGAGGATTCCATTCAGTCACTGTGGCTTGCCACACACTTTCATCCATTGATTTGAGGAAGATCCTCATTCTGGCTTTCCAATAAGCATAGTTGGAACCATCAAAAGGTTGAGGCCTAGTAACTGAAAGGCTATCAAAATTTGACATCTTTTTATATAGCTTAGAAAGTTAGCTCAGGAAATAAATCCAAATAAAAAGTAACAAAAATGAGCTATTAGGCTTTGATACCACTTGAAAAGGCCAAGCTATATGTCCTAGAGGGGGGGTGAATAGGACTATGCCAAATTTAAAATAAAATTAGCGGAAATAAACTAAACCAATAGCCTTACAATATAAATCAATTCACAATGCTAAATTTTAAATCACCTTGATAAATAAGTATTGAGAGATTGATACAAATTTAGTTCTAAGGACAACCTTACACCATAATAAACAAGGGCTTATGGCAGGACAACCTTATTTCTAGAACCTCTTTTGGATCAAGGACTCAATTTTAATATAAGTAAATGAAATAGCAAGGAATTGAAATTAAATGCAGAAGTATAGATCTAAATTATTACAACAATCCCCACACTTGCTTGAAATGTAAATAATTACAACATTCACATCCACTTGTACATTCCACACAATCGAATGATAAAAGATATGAAAATTAAGAAGCATTCAATCCACAAGACAAAGAGTTATAGTGGTTACTTTGTGTGTACACCAACCTGTTTTCCAATGACCACACTGAAACTACTCCACTCTAATATCCTCACAGGGGATATTAACGTTAACTATCAAATAGGTTTTCACAGTTCACCAAAAACCTTTACAATTGTGTCTTTTTCACTTGGTCTTACACAATTCAAAAACCCTCTTTTCGAAGTTTTTGGTTTTCCTCGACAACCAAAACAATGAGATTTTTTCTCGCTCAACCTCAAACAAAACCAAGACAATGAGATTTTTCCGCTTAACCTCAAACAAAACCAAAAGTAAATAAATTTTACAGAATTGTAAAATACCTGGATTTCTCCTTTTCTTAGCAGCCCGGTAGAACCAATCGGAGTAGATGATTGAATGTCAAAGTTCAATTTCCAATACTCACATTCATAAGGTTCTAGATTCTAATAGATTTTAGATTTAACTTGTTGGGCGTAGCTATATTTGATTTTGATTCCAAGAAGAAGGAATAAGATAATTCCTCTTTTCAAATAAGATTGGAATATAGAAACAAAATCAAATTAAATAAGCACAATGTAGCTTAAAATAAACACAGACTTATCTCAGAGTGATCACTTGAAAATTCTTGAATTGAATCGAGTTGAAGTGTGAAAACTCTGAATTTCGTGTTCAATTTATAGAAGCAAAAATCGTTCCTACGACTGGTCTTAGAAACCTTGGACTGGTCGTAGCTCTAACAGATTTTTGAAATATTGAGCGCGATCTTTGAAAGTCGTTCCACGACTGGTCGTGAGTACCCTACGACTGGTCGTGGGTCACCTACGACTGGTCGTAGATCCCTACGACTGGTCGTAGGACCATAGATAAAGCTGCTAGATTTTGAGTCGTAGATCCACGACTGGTCGTGGACGAGTCGAAGCCACACCTACGACCAGTCGAAGGACCTCCAGGACTGGTCGTGGGTGTACCAAAAATTCCAAAAATCTTCAACAACTTAGGACTGGTCGTGGAATTTCTTGGACTAGTCGAACCAATGCCAGGACTGGTCGAACAAGAGCTAGGACTGGTCGTAGAATAGACCAAACTTATGTAAAATAAATATTTGATTTATGTATCCAAAGTGACCTACTTAAAGGGTCAACCCAAGGTCATTCAAACCTGAATCATGTCGTATGGACATTGAACTTCAACCATTCAACGAATGTAGTTTGTTTGAACCATATCAGGCTTGAGATCTTGAACTTGTTATAGCTTCAAACTTGAGATCTTCATCAACATAACAACTACTTCATGCATTGCTTATTAGTCTTGAAGTCATGAGACTTGAACATCAACATTGTAGCTTCTTGAGACTTCAACATGTAGCTTCTTGAACTTCAATATGTAGCTTCTTGAAAAGTTCAACTTGTAGCTTCTTGAAGTATTTATGCAGTGTCTTGAATTCATATAAATCATCATACAAGCACAGGACATAGATAGATGTTTTGACACATCACAAATTTGACAACCAAAGAAGCATGAGACCATAACACTTACAGAAACCTCCTTAGTGAAATCTGGTACACTCAAGGGTTGAGTGCGGCAGTCGAGAGTGGAGTAGACAAGTAGTCGAACCGCCATAAAAATGACTGTGTTTGAAATTGTTATTGTCTTTCAATTATGTGATTTTCTTATATGTTTTTATATCTGATTGCATGAGATCACACCTCATGCACACACACACAGTCATATCCATCGCAATCTTATTTGCAATTTATTTATCTTTCAAAAAGTTTGTGATTGGATCCTCTACAAGGCTTAGAAGCCAGTAGAGTTAATTTTGAGTAACCCTAATTTGTACATGTTATTAGGATTAATGTAATAGGAATTATTAATAAATCTTAAATCTTTGAAAAAGTCCTATTCACCCCCCTCTAGGAGATATTGGCATATTCCGACTTCAACTAGTGTGGTCTTCACCGTCATTTCAGAGTCTTCTTTGAGATGTTGATCGAGTCTTTACGAGTTCTTCATGAGTTGTCGAAGCGTATCTTCATGAGTGTTTGTGCTCCTTTTAGGACTATGAAATTTGACAATCCTAATTGTGCTTAAGTATAAGCATTTACAATTCTTAAATAAAGTACATTTTTGTCAGTGTAATGAAAGAAAGGAGAGCAGATGAATAGTTATTTTGGCAGCATTTCGACGTTCGTTGCAATAAAGAAGAGTTGCGCAGGTTCAAGATCCCTTATTCCACACTATATGCTTGGAATATAAGTGCAAAAGATAGAGTTGTGGGAAATTCTATATCTCACAGGAGAATACCGACAAATCTCTAACATTCATGTAAACTTGATTGATGTGCAGTTGCGCAATCAGTCCTTGTTGCGCGACTGTGCAATAGGTCTTTACTCTACACACTTCTTCTTACATCTCCTTCTTATACTTTCATGCTTCTCTCATATCGCATCACGGGATACCTGAAGAAGCTCTCGAAGAATCTTTGAAATCTCTCTAACCTCCCTAGAACTCCTTACTTGTGAATGAATGAAATGAGAGGGGGATGTGGTATTTATAGGCCTCCACACATGTGTGTTGCAAATCCACTCAACAGAATGTTGTTGCACATCACATAATGTACCCTTTTCATGTGATTGGGTCCTGTGCAATAAGTCTTCTGTACTAGAAATCATTCTGGCCTCCTGACACCCATCCTGCACTCCCCTTCTCCATTGCGCGGCTGCACAAGTCTGTTCTGTTTTGTAATCGCACAACAGAGTCACTTCTTTGTGAACGTTTTTTTTTAATGCTCCAATATGTGTACATAATAGTCTAATGAGAAACTAGGACTTTTAGAGTTCATTTGGCTCGACAGTTATCTTCGATCGAAGCCATGTTCGATGCCACTAAAGGAGACTTTGACGCGACCTAAGGGAGATAGAAACTTCAGGCATATTTGGATGAAATTCAGCTAGACTCGGTATGACTGAAGCGTAACATAAGTGCATAAAATAGAAGTTAATTCTAATTTTGTGCGAGTTTTTCCTATTTAAAGGGGTATTCTAAGTAGAAATTAGGGCTTGGTAAAAAGACATAGGGTGGCTGAGCTTCCACGAAGTCGTCATTCTTCTTCGATCCTCTTATTCTAATTTGTCTTTTTAGTTTTACTTTATAATATGTTAACTATGTTAGGCTAATCTCTTAGCTACGGCTAAGGGATAAGGCTTGTAGTCAATTAAAATGTTTAGTTTATTTGATTCAATAACATTGTTTTGAATGATAATAATATATTGAAATAGATTTCTAATTACTTTTAATGTTTGAGTTGTTTATTTTTGAATTTGTTGTGCACTATGGGTACAATGAATTCTTTTATTGAATAATTTTTTAGCCTGAATTAGAGAAATATTCAATCTATATAATTGATTGATTTATTACCACGTAAGAGTGCTTTAGACATTTTTTATTCCCTGCAATTGAAATCTAAATGCTTCATGAGAGAATCATTCAATCGAATTCATATTCTTATTGTTCTTGATGTTTAATTTAATTGAATTATTTTATGATTGGATAGAATA